>JAIOJX010000026.1:285779324-287081819 GCA_022376925.1 Tragulus kanchil
GAATACTGGAGTGGGTTGCCATGCCCTCCTCCAGGGGATGCTCCTGACCCAGGGATCAAACCCACGTCTCCTGCATTGGCAGGTAGATTCTTTACCACTGGAAATAGTGGCAAGTGTGGCAGGGTTGGGGACGAGGCATGTGTGTGGAGAGGGGGATTGTATTTTGAGGTGAGTGGGGAGGGTATGCCTCTGGAGAAGCTGGCATCCAAGCAGAGCCATGGAGTGTGTGAAGGAGTTAAGTGAGTGTGGAGAGAATTCCAGGCAAGGGGAGTGAGCAGGTTGTGCAAAGGCCCTGAGGTAGGAGTATCCTGATTAATGGAGGAGGCTAGCGTGGCTGAGTGAAGAGGAGGGCAGTGGGAACTAGGAGGAAAAGAAGTTGGGAGAAAAATATGTTGGGCCTGCCTAACTACCGTGGGTTTATTTAACTACCCAGAATGCTTTAGGTCGGGGATTTTCTGTGCTAAACTCTGACAGCAGCCAAGTGGCCCTGTTCTAACAGCCACAGCTTTCCAGGGCTTCAGCAAATACATCTTGAGGGAGCAAATTTTCTTTGCCCACCTCGCTCTGTCCCTGGTGACTTCACCCCTCAGAGCCGCTCTCTTTCCTCCTCCACCAGAGCAGCCTTCAGCCCAGCCCAGGCAGCAGGCGGCAGAGGCCCGTGGGCAGGCAGCTGCGGGAGCTGACTCTGAGCACCCCACCTGGCGAGCTTCTGCCCCCAGGGCAGCAGCAGACCCAGCGGGGCTCTGTGTCATGCGAGCTTCCTGATGCTGATGTTGGAGCCTCAAAAAGGATGGAGCTGACAGATCTCAGTAAGGAGTGCACCTCCTCACTCTCCTTCTCAGTCTCAGAGTTTATGACATTGTCCCCGTGCTTCGCTACTGTGCTAAATATCCTCTTCATCTCCTTCTTACTCCCAAATTTTCTCTAATTCTAAGCGTTTCAGCTTCAGTGCTAATGACCTTTGGGGCTGGATAATCCTTTATTGTGGAGATCACCCTGTGTGTTACGGTGTAGTCGTGTAGTGGAGGGTTGTTGTTGTTGTTTAGTCACTGAGTCGTGCCCCCTGGACTGTAGCCCGCCAGGCTCCTCTGTCCATGGGATTCTCCAGGCAAGAATACTGGAGTGGGTTGCCATGCCCTCCTCCAGGGGATGCTCCTGACCCAGGGATCAAACCCACGTCTCCTGCATTGGCAGGTAGATTCTTTACCACTGAGCCATCTGGGAAGCCCATATTGTAGGATATCTCTGGCCTCTACACTCTCGATGTCAATAACACCCTAGGCTGTGAGCTCTGATGACAAAAAAGTCTCCAGACATTGCTGAATGTCATCTGGGGAGTAACATCACCCTCAGTGGAGAGAACTGGTGTAATATGGGACCAGTTATGGCACGATTTTTAACAGCCTGCCCTATGAAGCCTCCCTTCTCCTTCCTTCCCCTACTCCACCTCTAGGTTGGATCCCTGGTGGCTCAGTCAGTATAGAATCTGCTTGCGATGCAGGAGACCCAATCCCTGGATTGGGAAGACCCCCTGGAGAAGGGCACGGAAGCCCACTCCAGTATTCTTGCCTAGAGAATTCCATGGACAGAGGAGCCTGGGGGGCTTCAGTCCATAGGATCCCAAAGAGTCAGACCCAACAGCGACTAACACATTCCCTTTCCTTTCCGCCTTCTTATGTAATCTTATTCTGTCTAGGATGCTTTCTGGACAACTAGAAGGAAGGTCCTGGCCCCTCGCTCCACTAACTACTAGTACAACATGTCGCCCTCAAAGCTGCCACTTTAATCACCCTGTCTGCATCCAAGCTCCCTGATTTGTCCATGTTATTTGTACAGGGCGGGTTTTTCAGGTATAGTCTGAACTTTTACCCAGTAAATAATCATGTCTTTATTGTCTTTATTCAGTAATTTTCCTTGTTAACTTAAGAAATGTTTTTTGTTGATGATAATACTGATGACAGAAAGCTCCCAAACATTGTTAGACGCCAAAATAATCATTGGCAGAAAATCCTGGGAAACTCCCGGACTAGTGGGAAAATTACTGGGTTTTGTATGATATGACAAGCCTTCACGGATCCTAGGAAGGGAGCTCTTAGCTGGGTTGCAGGTGGAGAAACTGATGAAATATTTGTTATGAAACGTTACATAAAACAAGTGGTTGAGAAGTGAGAGAAACTGATCACAGCTTTTCACGTTGTGATCAGAGAAAGAGCAACTCAGACAAAGTTAGAGTCTGAGAGGCCCTTGAGAAACCAACTAACATAGCCTGCTGCCTCATTTAAGACATAGCAAAACAGAGGGCAGAGAATACATGCTTTGCCCAAAGGACATAGAGAGCATCAGAGTTTGGATTTGAACTCCTGATTCTCTGTTCTAATTTGTGATGAAGTTTCCTCAGTCTGTGGAGGGATGGGGGGACTTTGGGGGGCGCTGTTAGTTGATCCTGTCAGACTCTTTGCAGCCCCATAGGCTATAGCTCTCCAGGTTCCTCTACCCATGGAATTCTCCAAACAAAAATACTAGAGTGGGGTGCCATTTCCTTTTCCAGGGTATCTTCCCAACCCAGGGATTGAACTCAGGTCTCCTGCATTGTGGGAAAATTTTTTACCATGTGAGCCACCAAGGAAGCCCTTTTTTTTTTTTTTTTTTTTTACATGAGAGATTCAACCTTTATTATAAAATGGGTTTTGTGTTAGATGATTTTCTCCAGCTGTAGGCTAATGTAAGTGTTCTGGGCACATTTAAGGTGGGCTGGTTTAAGCCATGATGCTCAGTGGGTTAGGTGTATTACATCCATTTTTTTTTTTAAAAAAATCTTTATTTTGCTTTTAACTTTTACAGAGTTTTGTTGTTTACAGATATGTATGTTCCCAGATTAGTCATATGTATATCCCCCCCTTCCCACCCCTCCCAACCATCACACAGCACCCCTGGAGGATCCCCTTTTCTCACACAGCAATGACTAGAGCTATTTTCTTCACTTATGATAGTACAGGCCTTCATGCTACTTCCTTTACGCCTCCCACCCTCTGTTCCTTCCCCACAATGTCCATATGTCCACTGTCCATGTCTGTCTTTCTGTTGCTTCACTGCATGTGCCATCGTCACCATCCTACTAGATTCCATATATATGTGTTAATATACTGTATTTGTCCTTCTCTTTCTGACTGACTTCACTTTTGATGATATGTTCTAGATCCAGCCACCTCATTAGGGCTGATTCTTCTGCATTTCTCTTTACAGCTGTGTAGTATTCCATTGTATATATGTACCAGAGCTTTTGGATCCATTCGTTCGTCGATGGGCATCTAGGTTCCTTCCATGTTCTAGCTATTGTATAGAGAGCTGCAATGAACATTGGGGTACAGGTACTTCTTTCAGTTTTGATTTCATCAGGGTATAAGCCTAAGAGTGGGATTGCTGGGTCATATGGTGCTTCTATTTTTAGTTTTTTAAGAAATCTCCAGACTGTCTTCCATAGAGGCTGTATCAATTTACACTCCCACCAGCAATGCAGGAGTGTTCCAAGGAAGCCCTCTTAGCAGTCCATAGCAATTTTTTAAAAATAAGGATATTTTAGAAAGGCTGTCCTAAATAGGCTATAGCTCTCCAGGTTCCTCTACCCATGGAATTCTCCAAACAAAAATACTAGAGTGGGGTGCCATTTCCTTTTCCAGGGTATCTTCCCAACCCAGGGATTGAACTCAGGTCTCCTGCATTGTGGGAAAATTTTTTACCATGTGAGCCACCAAGGAAGCCCTTTTTTTTTTTTTTTTTTTTTACATGAGAGATTCAACCTTTATTATAAAATGGGTTTTGTGTTAGATGATTTTCTCCAGCTGTAGGCTAATGTAAGTGTTCTGGGCACATTTAAGGTGGGCTGGTTTAAGCCATGATGCTCAGTGGGTTAGGTGTATTACATCCATTTTTTTTTTAAAAAAAATCTTTATTTTGCTTTTAACTTTTACAGAGTTTTGTTGTTTACAGATATGTATGTTCCCAGATTAGTCATATGTATATCCCCCCCTTCCCACCCCTCCCGACCATCACACAGCACCCCTGAAGGATCCCCTTTTCTCACACAGCAATGACTAGAGCTATTTTCTTCACTTATGATAGTACAGGCCTTCATGCTACTTCCTTTACGCCTCCCACCCTCTGTTCCTTCCCCACAATGTCCATATGTCCACTGTCCATGTCTGTCTTTCTGTTGCTTCACTGCATGTGCCATCGTCACCATCCTACTAGATTCCATATATATGTGTTAATATACTGTATTTGTCCTTCTCTTTCTGACTGACTTCACTTTTGATGATATGTTCTAGATCCAGCCACCTCATTAGGGCTGATTCTTCTGCATTTCTCTTTACAGCTGTGTAGTATTCCATTGTATATATGTACCAGAGCTTTTGGATCCATTCGTTCGTCGATGGGCATCTAGGTTCCTTCCATGTTCTAGCTATTGTATAGAGAGCTGCAATGAACATTGGGGTACAGGTACTTCTTTCAGTTTTGATTTCATCAGGGTATAAGCCTAAGAGTGGGATTGCTGGGTCATATGGTGCTTCTATTTTTAGTTTTTTAAGAAATCTCCAGACTGTCTTCCATAGAGGCTGTATCAATTTACACTCCCACCAGCAATGCAGGAGTGTTCCAAGGAAGCCCTCTTAGCAGTCCATAGCAATTTTTTAAAAATAAGGATATTTTAGAAAGGCTGTCCTAAATAAGAATTAGTTACTTAAAAAAAAACCAAAAAAACAAAAAAACACAAAACTGTTCTTTATCCTGAGATTCATGCCCTTCTGGCTCTGCTACTGTTTTTTGGGTTTTTTTGAGAAAAAAATTGTCTGTATTAATAAATAATGACTCTAGATGTATTCGGAGTTCTGGGGGTTTTCTTAATGCTTGTATTTTGGCAATGCCAGATCTATTTACCACCACTACCACTTAAAAAAAAAAAAATCTGGGAACCATTGATGTAGATTCCTTTTGTCCAAAGAATGATATTTTCTTTTCTCTAGAAGGCCAGGCAAGATGCACATGCCCATTGGGTGACAGAAGATGGAGGCCCCAGATGAGTAATTCCTATAAGCAATGATCATCCAATGACCCAGACTTTGGCTTGCCTGGAATCACCTTTCTTCCTTCCCTTCACTCCCTATCAGTGAATGAGAACTGTCTGGAGTCCTTGGGTATGACTCCTGCCACGGGGCCCCTCTGGATCACCAAGGTGGCAGAATCTGCTCTGAACTGGACTCCTAGGTGCATCTGGTCAAGGCCCCTAGGTTGGGGATTGGACTCTGAACTACTCATTGTTCTTGCTGGATGGGGCTCACTCTAAGACGTAAAAGCATTAGAATATTAGTTCTTCAATTTCCTTAAGCCCTCTGCTTCAGAAAAGAATACCAAGATCCAGGGAAAGACTTTTCCATCATTTCAGGAACTAAACTGACACTGCTGCTCCATCATGCCATTAGCCCCTGGCTCACTCCTGCCCCTAGGTAATGAGAGGCCCAAGTTACTGGAAAATTTTCATCAGACTTAAGTCCCCACCAAAAGGTCCTGGTCTACCAGTTAGACCAGACTGATCAGACTGACCAGATGGTCCTCATTTCCATCTCAACAAAGGCATCTGAAGACACAACAAATCAATCAGAGGAAGTCTGTGAAATTAAGGCCCCTCCTAGTTGGGGGTTGGCGTGTCTCCAGCCTGTGAGTGCCCCACAAATCATGCCGGTGCCAGCTGCCAACCAACTCAGAAAGAAGGGTATGAAGGGTTTTAAAAGAGGAAGGTAACAGTGGGATGGCTCAGAGGGATGCAAGAGTTTTCAAAGGAAAAGGAAACCAAGAAAGGAAAGAAGCATGGTCAACATTTATCTGGACATCCTCATCGTCACATTAAATTTCTTTTCTTCCAGTTGCCACTGTGTGTCAGGGGCCAGACAAGGATTCACTGGACTGGACTGTTCTAGTAAGTTTACATCTGTCTGAGGACGAAGCTGCCTTTGCATTTTGATTAGTTCTTGAGACTGTTTTAGGTGGTGTCACCTGACACATTCATGGTTCCAGGAAGCAGTCGCTGAAGAGAAGAGGGAAGGGAACTGGCCATGTCAAGGGCTTTGTGAGGAGCCATGCTTGGAAGGAAGTTCAGCATGCGCTTCTCATTTAATCTGCACAGCCAGTCCACCTGGGGAGAATTGCTATCCCAGCTTCCCAGAGAAGGAAGTAGCTCCTCAGAGGGGGTTTAAATAACTTGTCCCAGGTCACAGGGCTAAAATAGGACAGAACTCACATTCAGATCCAGATCTTCCTGTCTCCAAAGGAAGCTTCTCCAAAGAGTGCAGGGCTGTTGGGCATCTGGCCATCCAATGCGTTTTGAAAATGGCGAAGAGCAATGTGCTTCATAAGCTGTGATATGATGTGACACAGAGAGAATCTAAGGCACAGAGGCAAAAAAAAAAAACCCTCTTTATAGGTGTATTCAGCATCAACACATAGCACAGCCTTAACCTGTAGCAGGCTTCCTGTGGTCCTCTGTGTCCAAAGGACTCTGGAGAGAGGTGCGCCCGGCAGCAGAGGCACTAGGGCAAAGGAAGGATAGGAGTTTGTAGTCAACAAAAAATAGACTCAGGAT
The DNA here is from genome assembly GCA_022376925.1 of Tragulus kanchil. Lineage (NCBI taxonomy): Eukaryota > Metazoa > Chordata > Mammalia > Artiodactyla > Tragulidae > Tragulus > Tragulus kanchil. Next base: position 285,785,959 of record JAIOJX010000026.1, read on the forward strand.
TGCACTCCTCCGTCTGAGCCCAATATGAAAGTGGATGTTTGAAGACTTGTATTTCTAACAGTTTTTGGAGTCAAGAAACTTGTAAAATTGTTTGTGTGGCATCTTTATCACAGAATCGTTGTTCACTTGACTCACGTTTTCATTTCAGATAATTGATGTTAACTGACGTCAGATATGTTCTAGGTTTATAGCTTAAAAATTATACTTAAGGAGGCAAACACATCTTAAAATTTGTTTTGGAAAAGTATCAAATCCTTGGAATCGAACATGTGTTTTAAAGAGGAAGGTAACAGTGGGATGGCTCAGAGGGATGCAAGAGTTTTCAAAGGAAAAGGAAACCAAGAAAGGAAAGAAGCATGGTCAACATTTATCTGGACATCCTCATCGTCACATTAAATTTCTTTTCTTCCAGTTGCCACTGTGTGTCAGGGGCCAGACAAGGATTCACTGGACTGGACTGTTCTAGTAAGTTTACATCTGTCTGAGGACGAAGCTGCCTTTGCATTTTGATTAGTTCTTGAGACTGTTTTAGGTGGTGTCACCTGACACATTCATGGTTCCAGGAAGCAGTCGCTGAAGAGAAGAGGGAAGGGAACTGGCCATGTCAAGGGCTTTGTGAGGAGCCATGCTTGGAAGGAAGTTCAGCATGCGCTTCTCATTTAATCTGCACAGCCAGTCCACCTGGGGAGAATTGCTATCCCAGCTTCCCAGAGAAGGAAGTAGCTCCTCAGAGGGGTTAAGTAACTTGTCCCAGGTCACAGGGCTAAAATAGGACAGAACTCACATTCAGATCCAGATCTTCCTGTCTCCAAAGGAAGCTTCTCCAAAGAGTGCAGGGCTGTTGGGCATCTGGCCATCCAATGCGTTTTGAAAATGGCGAAGAGCAATGTGCTTCATAAGCTGTGATATGATGTGACACAGAGAGAATCTAAGGCACAGAGGCAAAAAAAAAAAACCCTCTTTATAGGTGTATTCAGCATCAACACATAGCACAGCCTTAACCTGTAGCAGGCTTCCTGTGGTCCTCTGTGTCCAAAGGACTCTGGAGAGAGGTGCGCCCGGCAGCAGAGGCACTAGGGCAAAGGAAGGATAGGAGTTTGTAGTCAACAAAAAATAGACTCAGGATTGCACTCCTCCGTCTGAGCCCAATATGAAAGTGGATGTTTGAAGACTTGTATTTCTAACAGTTTTTGGAGTCAAGAAACTTGTAAAATTGTTTGTGTGGCATCTTTATCACAGAATCGTTGTTCACTTGACTCACGTTTTCATTTCAGATAATTGATGTTAACTGACGTCAGATATGTTCTAGGTTTAGAGCTTAAAAAAATTATACTTAAGGAGGCAAACACATCTTAAAATTTGTTTTTGGAAAAGTATCAAATCCTTGGAATCGAACATGTGTGACTTTGTGACAGCTCAGGAAATCCGCTGGCTTCTGCCTCACATTTGAAGCCTGTTTACATTCCAGTGGAATTCCTGGGAAAGTCCAGAGCTCGCAGTGCTTTGAAAACAATGGCTTATGGAGATCAACTTCCCAACTGCAGCGGGACTAACAGGAGGAAGGCCTCAGAGGGTTTTATTTTTTCCCCTGGGGTGGAATGGGCCCAGAGCAGCATTCCTCAAGAGCCCCACCTGCTGAGGAGGCACTCTTAAATTCTTGAAAAAGTAGAAATATATCCTTGTGATTTCCAGGTTGGCCCAGGTCAGTTCGGAGGCTCTTCCGATGGGTCCATGGCTTCATGGCATTCAATGATCTTCAAATGTGAGATGAGTTTAACTTGCTCACAGGTAGGCAGGCTCCTGCCTGCTGAGCCATGGCTGGGCTTGGGAAAAGGTAGCTGCTAGCCCTCTCGTAATCAGTAGCAGTCATTGCTGACAATTTCTGCAAATATCCAGCGTCACAGCCATTCCCTGGAAAGAAGGTGTGGCTACCTTTTTCATTGGCTAAGGAATCATGGAGATAGAAGCAGCAGTATTTCTTCACACACTATACTAAATCCCTCCTTCTGCAGAAGAGGAAACTGAGGTTCAGAGAAGTCCAATCAGTATTTTAAAACTATACACTTGGTTAGTGGCAGGGCCAAGGCAAGGAGCCAAGATTCACCTGTTTATTCAACATGTGTTATCAAGCTCTATACTGTGTCCAGAGAAGGAGCAGCATCTAAACTAACAGTTTCTGGTATTGAAGGAGAGACGGGTTTGGGGGTTGGCTTATTTTTCAATTTTGTTCAGTTATCCTCTTTAATAAAGGGAACCTGAGGGACTTCCCTGGAGATCCAGTAACTAAGACTCTGCGCTCAGAATACAGGGGGCCCAGGTTTGATCTCTGGTCAGGAAACTAGATACTGCATGCCACAACTAAAGATCTGACATGTCTCAATGAAGATCAAACACCCTGCATGCCACAACTAAGACCTGGTACAGCCAACATAAATAAATAAAATATTGGGGTGGGGGGAAAGGAACCTGATTCTCAGTTTAATGTTAAGTGTCATTATAAGACAGTAAAGAATCTGCCTGCAATGTGGGAGACCTGGGTTTGATCCCTGGGTTGAGAAGATCCCCTGGAGGAGGGCATGGCAATCTACTCCAGTATTCTTGCCTGGAGAATCCCCATGGGCAGATGAGCCTGGCAGGCTACCATCCATGGGACTGCAAAGAGTCAGACATGACTGAGTGACTAACACTTTCAAACACAGAAATATCATTCTTTTGCCTGGAGTTGATTTAGGGATGAACCTGTGATTAGTTCTGGCCAAGCAGATATAAAGAGAAATTTGCTGTGGGCCTTGGAAATATGTCTGATAACAATTTTTCTTCCCAAATGTTGTTGTCTCTGGGTGTAATCCCCTGGAACTGGGACCTAGAAATATATCCTTGTGATTTCCAGGTTGGCCCAGGTCAGTTCGGAGGCTCTTCCGATGGGTCTCCTGCCTGTTTGGGGCCATGGCTGGGCTTGGGGGGAAAAGGTAGCTGCTAGCCCTCTCGTAATCAGTAGCAGTCATTGCTGACAATTTCTGCAAATATCCAGCGTCACAGCCATTCCCTGGAAAGAAGGTGTGGCTACCTTTTTCATTGGCTAAGGAATCATGGAGATAGAAGCAGCAGTATTTCTTCACACACTATACTAAATCCCTCCTTCTGCAGAAGAGGAAACTGAGGTTCAGAGAAGTCCAATCAGTATTTTAAAACTATACACTTGGTTAGTGGCAGGGCCAAGGCAAGGAGCCAAGATTCACCTGTTTATTCAACATGTGTTATCAAGCTCTATACTGTGTCCAGAGAAGGAGCAGCATCTAAACTAACAGTTTCTGGTATTGAAGGAGAGACGGGTTTGGGGGTTGGCTTATTTTTCAATTTTGTTCAGTTATCCTCTTTAATAAAGGGAACCTGAGGGACTTCCCTGGAGATCCAGTAACTAAGACTCTGCGCTCAGAATACAGGGGGCCCAGGTTTGATCTCTGGTCAGGAAACTAGATACTGCATGCCACAACTAAAGATCTGACATGTCTCAATGAAGATCAAACACCCTGCATGCCACAACTAAGACCTGGTACAGCCAACATAAATAAATAAAATATTGGGGTGGGGGGAAAGGAACCTGATTCTCAGTTTAATGTTAAGTGTCATTATAAGACAGTAAAGAATCTGCCTGCAATGTGGGAGACCTGGGTTTGATCCCTGGGTTGAGAAGATCCCCTGGAGGAGGGCATGGCAATCTACTCCAGTATTCTTGCCTGGAGAATCCCCATGGGCAGATGAGCCTGGCAGGCTACCATCCATGGGACTGCAAAGAGTCAGACATGACTGAGTGACTAACACTTTCAAACACAGAAATATCATTCTTTTGCCTGGAGTTGATTTAGGGATGAACCTGTGATTAGTTCTGGCCAAGCAGATATAAAGAGAAATTTGCTGTGGGCCTTGGAAATATGTCTGATAACAATTTTTCTTCCCAAATGTTGTTGTCTCTGGGTGTAATCCCCTGGAACTGGGACTTGGCCTGTTGATATGCTGAGGCTAGCAAGATGGGAGGAAGGTCAAGATCTTGATGACATCATCAAACATGACAAACCAAAGTCAGACCTGGCAATAACCTTTGTTGATGTATGAACTGATAAAATTATCTTATTGATGAAACTAGTTGAGTTTTCTAATCCTTGCAACTGAAAGCATCCTTCCAAAAAATTCAAAGATTTAGTGGCAGGTTATTATTAGGATTTGCATCTAACAAATTCTGTTTTCCTCTTAGGGAAGAAGAGAGATGAGAGATTTGAAGAAATTGGGGAACTGGAAAGCATCTCCCTAGGGAAATTCAGGAGTACTGAAGGTCTGAGAGATTATAGTAGGACTAGTTTATTGGCTTAAAGATCTTTCTCCAGCTGTGCTCAGCAGCCCCAGGAGAGTGAGGGTTTTCCGGGTGGGCACGTCTCCTTTCCTCTCTCTGCCAGATTATAGTGTCTTCCAGGCATCAGTTCAGTTCAATAGTGAGAATGTCTAGCATATAGGAGTCACTCCTAAGTTCTTGTATAAATAGAAGAATATTCTTGTGATTTGCAGGTTAGCCCCGATCAATTCAGAGGTTGTCCTAATAGGTCCATGATTTCAAGGCATTAAATGATCTTCAATGCAAGATTATATATTATCAAAGTGGACAAAGTATAACCAAATAAAGAGTAATAATATGATCACCTTAAAGTATGCTTTCTTTCAAAATCACAACTTAAAATTATCATTGTGTTACCAGTCATTTGTAATTTTCTTACTTTGTAAAGCAAATATTTCTCCCAGATATTGACTTTTATATCAACTAACAGCTTTATATGGTCTTATTTTAATTTCCATTAATGATTTTTTTAACAGAATTGTATTCTCTTCCACCAAATTTATATGTTGAAGTTCTTTTTTTTTTTTTTTTTGGCCACTTCTATTGGTCTTTCATTTATTTACTTTCATCCATCTTTGTTTTTTTAGCCTGTGTAGGCCTCCCATCACAGTGGCCTCTCTCAATGCAGAGCACCAGCTCTGGGCACACGAGCTCCAGAGCTCCGGCTCAGTAATTGGACACATCAGTCTAGCTGCTCTGCAGCACGTGGGATCTTCCCAGGTCAGGGATCAAATCAGTACCCCTTGCACTGCAAGACGTTGTCCTTACCTACTGGACCACCAGGGAAGCCCTATATTGAAGTTCTAATTGAATGTAGTTTTATTTGGAGATAAGGACTTTTAAAGGTGATTAAGGTAAAATTAAGCCATTCATATGGGCCTTAATAAGAAGAGATCAGGACATAGGTATGAGCAGAAGTAAGACCACGTGAAGACACAAAAAGATGAACATCTACAAGCCAAGCCAAAGAGAGAGACCTCAAAAGAAACCAACACTGAAATCACCTTGATTTTTTGGATTTCCAGTGTTCAGAACGGTCAAAAGATCAATTTCTGTTGTTTAAGAAAAATAAAAAAGTGGGCAAATAATCCACATGAAAAAGAAAATAAGTCTCTGTAGATCACTTTTGTCTTTGGTTCAAAGGAATGAGAAATGGTGATCAGGTGGTCCAGGTTTACTTTAAAAACACCACACTTGGAGCTTCCCTGGTGGTCCAGTGGGTAAGGACACCACCTTGCAGTGCAAGGGGCGCCGGTTCGATCCCTGGCCTGGGAAGATCCCACATGCCACGAAGCGGCTGGACTGATGTGTCCAATTACTGAGCCGGAACTCTGGAGGGCATGCGCCCAGAGCCAGCTCTCTGTGACAACAGAGGCCACTGCTATGGGAGTCCTACAAGAGCCAAAGAACAAAGACGGATGAAAATAGAGAAATGAAAGACCAATAGAAGTGGCCCGCCCACGCCCTCCCTCCCCAATCCGTCCCCTCAAAAATAAATAAATAAATAAATGTTAAAAAAAAAAAAAAAAAGCCACACTGCACAATGTTGATGCATGAATTCATTTGTTTATTCCACAGCCCATCACTAAGAGTCCTCCATGAGATGAGTTCATGTGCTGTGAACTGCAGACTTATTCTCTGGAAGCAGAGTGAAGACATCGAATAAATGTTTACAGCAAAATTCAGAATTTGCAGAGAAAAAGGAAACCACAAGAGGAAGCACAATTTCCTCTTTGGAGTAGAGATGGACAGTGGGTGGTTGACTAGGGAAATGTCCTTGTAGACATTTTCTGGGAGGGATGGGCAGCCCATTGAAGCAGGAGCAGAAGCCTACTGGAAGGCTCGGGGCCTGGAGCAGCCTGACCTGTTTGAGGCACTGCTGGGGTTTCTTGGGCTCAAGCAGGGCTGGGAGCTTCCAAAGGGTTGGTGGTAGGAGGTCAGGACCATTTGAGATGCTTGAATTTAAGACTGTGGAAAAGAGGAAGTCACTGAGGAGCTGAGGAAGGCAAATAATGCCGTCATATTTACTTCTTAGAAAAACAGCCAGTGATGGTTCAGAGGCTGAACTGGAAGAGGAAAGCTGAAGAGGAAATGGAAATGAAGAGGCATTTTTGCCTGTTTAGAGAAACATTTTAACATGTTTCTCTAGGCATGGAATTCTAATTGTAAAATAGAAGAGGCCTCAGTACTTGGGGAAGAGAGAATGTATAGACCATCATGTTGGGATTTATGAGTTAGGTATAGCCGATTCACTTTGCTGTACAGTAGAAACTGCAGTATTTACACAATATTGTAAAGCAACTATATTCCAATAAAAATTAATAAAAAAAATTCCTAATCCTTCATCAGGTTGAAGATCACCTTGTGCCTTCTTAGACTGCTGGTGTCTTGCAGAAATTTAGTCTGACGGTCAAAAGAAATTTTTGAAGGATTACATTACAACCAAATAAAAGTGTTTCCTCTGAACTCTCCTCCCACACACAATGCCTCTTTACATGATGTGCTAAACTTTCTTTCCATCCTCAGCCCCAAGTGGCTTGTCTCTCCAGCCCACCCCACACTCTCCCTCTGCATCTCCATCTACCAAGTCTCCACCAGAGGGGAAATGGTTCTAAGGTGAAGGACCCTCTTTGATGGTTAGGAGAAGGGAAGAAGACTGGGATTACACACCATCTTTGATGGTTAGGCGAAGGGAAGAAGACTGGGATTACACCAGGTTAATGATGTTTCTTGGGCTTCCCTGGTGGCTCAGTGGTAAAGAATGCACCTGCCAGTGCAGGAGATGCAGTTCAATCCCTGGGTCAGGAAGTTCCCCTAGAGAAGGAAACAGCAACCCACTCCAGTATTCTTGCCTGGGAAGAATTCTGGACAGAGGAACCTGGCAGGCCACAGTTCATGGGATCACAGAAATGTTGGACACAACTTAGTGACTAAGACAAAACAAAAAAATGATACTCCTTCCCATCATAGAACTTTCTGTCTTTAAACTTGTATTGATTAGAAAGGATGCAACCATAAATATGAACTAAAAATTGAGTTTTCTGAGTTTGAAAATGGGAAGCAATTTCTGCTTCAATCATTCACCTGAATTTTTTTTCGTTCTTTAGAAATTAGTTTTAGTGCTCGCTTCAGCAGCACATATACTAAAATTGGAACAATACAGAGAAGATTAGCATGGCCCCTGCACAAAGATGATGTGCAAATTCGTGAAGGGTTCCATATTTTGTAAGAGTAAGGGAACTTACACAGGGGCTATGTAACAATCTAGAAGGATGGGATGGGGAGGGAAATAGGAGGGAAGTTCAAGTGGGAGGGTTTATGTGTATACCTATGGCTAATTTGGGTTTATGTATAGCAGTAAACAACAAAACTCTGTAAAAGTAAAATTAAAACAAATAAGTAAAAAATAAACAGATAAATCACATTTTGTCTAAGGCGCTTAAAAAGATTAGTTTTAAGTTCACACCACATTTGTTGTAACAGGACCAATGACCCCTCCACGCTTAAGGAGAGTTCTGACTTAAGTACAACCTGGCTAAGAAAGATTTTACAGGTCAGGAAGTTTCCTAATAAAAATTAATAAAAAAAATTCCTAATCCTTCATCAGGTTGAAGATCACCTTGTGCCTTCTTAGACTGCTGGTGTCTTGCAGAAATTTAGTCTGACGGTCAAAAGAAATTTTTGAAGGATTACATTACAACCAAATAAAAGTGTTTCCTCTGAACTCTCCTCCCACACACAATGCCTCTTTACATGATGTGCTAAACTTTCTTTCCATCCTCAGCCCCAAGTGGCTTGTCTCTCCAGCCCACCCCACACTCTCCCTCTGCATCTCCATCTACCAAGTCTCCACCAGAGGAAATGGTTCTAAGGTGAAGGACCCTCTTTGATGGTTAGGAGAAGGGAAGAAGACTGGGATTACACACCATCTTTGATGGTTAGGCGAAGGGAAGAAGACTGGGATTACACCAGGTTAATGATGTTTCTTGGGCTTCCCTGGTGGCTCAGTGGTAAAGAATGCACCTGCCAGTGCAGGAGATGCAGTTCAATCCCTGGGTCAGGAAGTTCCCCTAGAGAAGGAAACAGCAACCCACTCCAGTATTCTTGCCTGGGAAGAATTCTGGACAGAGGAACCTGGCAGGCCACAGTTCATGGGATCACAGAAATGTTGGACACAACTTAGTGACTAAGACAAAACAAAAAAATGATACTCCTTCCCATCATAGAACTTTCTGTCTTTAAACTTGTATTGATTAGAAAGGATGCAACCATAAATATGAACTAAAAATTGAGTTTTCTGAGTTTGAAAATGGGAAGCAATTTCTGCTTCAATCATTCACCTGAATTTTTTTTCGTTCTTTAGAAATTAGTTTTAGTGCTCGCTTCAGCAGCACATATACTAAAATTGGAACAATACAGAGAAGATTAGCATGGCCCCTGCACAAAGATGATGTGCAAATTCGTGAAGGGTTCCATATTTTGTAAGAGTAAGGGAACTTACACAGGGGCTATGTAACAATCTAGAAGGATGGGATGGGGAGGGAAATAGGAGGGAAGTTCAAGTGGGAGGGTTTATGTGTATACCTATGGCTAATTTGGGTTTATGTATAGCAGTAAACAACAAAACTCTGTAAAAGTAAAATTAAAACAAATAAGTAAAAAATAAACAGATAAATCACATTTTGTCTAAGGCGCTTAAAAAAAGATTAGTTTTAAGTTCACACCACATTTGTTGTAACAGGACCAATGACCCCTCCACGCTTAAGGAGAGTTCTGACTTAAGTACAACCTGGCTAAGAAAGATTTTACAGGTCAGGAAGTTTCCTAGAAAACGAACTATGAGAAAATGACCCAGATGTTGCTATATAGAGTTTTGTGGATTAATGAACATGATGATTAATGTGTAGTTTAAAGCTAAAAATTATTAAGCTTTAAACCTGTGCCAGGTCTATTTCAAGGACCCTAGTTGTATTAATTCATTTAATTCTCATAACCACCCAATTGTTATCATCACTGGGTAGCTGAAAACCTGTGGAACTCAGCTAGTAAGTGGTTGTATCAGCAAGGGTACAAATCCAGAATATTGTGCTCTAAAACTTAACTTAAATCACTAACTTTTGATAGTCTTGTACAGAAATGTTGAACTAGTATCGCTCTTTGGGATCTGCTCCCTTGGGGAGAAATGTAGGGCACATGGGGTCTGGGCACTGAGATGAGGTCTAGTTCACGGGAAACAAGCCAGGGGGTTAGAATGGGAAGAGGTCAGGGGGCCCAGATAGTAGGTGCATCTTTTCAACCGTGTTATCTAGATTCAAAATGTTTATGTCTTTCACAGCTTCTGTTGAATGCTCTTCTGGGAGTGTGAAGACACGAGGCCATGGCCAAGGAGGTAAAGGAGGGAACAGTGCCTCAGAGGCTATCATGGTAGCAGCAGTGAGGCACCTGAATTTTTTCGTTCTTTAGAAATTAGTTTTAGTGCTCGCTTCAGCAGCACATATACTAAAATTGGAACAATACAGAGAAGATTAGCATGGCCCCTGCACAAAGATGATGTGCAAATTCGTGAAGGGTTCCATATTTTGTAAGAGTAAGGGAACTTACACAGGGGCTATGTAACAATCTAGAAGGATGGGATGGGGCGGGAAATAGGAGGGAAGTTCAAGTGGGAGGGTTTATGTGTATACCTATGGCTAATTTGGGTTTATGTATAGCAGTAAACAACAAAACTCTGTAAAAGTAAAATTAAAACAAATAAGTAAAAAATAAACAGATAAATCACATTTTGTCTAAGGCGCTTAAAAAAAGATTAGTTTTAAGTTCACACCACATTTGTTGTAACAGGACCAATGACCCCTCCACGCTTAAGGAGAGTTCTGACTTAAGTACAACCTGGCTAAGAAAGATTTTACAGGTCAGGAAGTTTCCTAGAAAACGAACTATGAGAAAATGACCCAGATGTTGCTATATAGAGTTTTGTGGATTAATGAACATGATGATTAATGTGTAGTTTAAAGCTAAAAATTATTAAGCTTTAAACCTGTGCCAGGTCTATTTCAAGGACCCTAGTTGTATTAATTCATTTAATTCTCATAACCACCCAATTGTTATCATCACTGGGTAGCTGAAAACCTGTGGAACTCAGCTAGTAAGTGGTTGTATCAGCAAGGGTACAAATCCAGAATATTGTGCTCTAAAACTTAACTTAAATCACTAACTTTTGATAGTCTTGTACAGAAATGTTGAACTAGTATCGCTCTTTGGGATCTGCTCCCTTGGGGAGAAATGTAGGGCACATGGGGTCTGGGCACTGAGATGAGGTCTAGTTCACGGGAAACAAGCCAGGGGGTTAGAATGGGAAGAGGTCAGGGGGCCCAGATAGTAGGTGCATCTTTTCAACCGTGTTATCTAGATTCAAAATGTTTATGTCTTTCACAGCTTCTGTTGAATGCTCTTCTGGGAGTGTGAAGACACGAGGCCATGGCCAAGGAGGTAAAGGAGGGAACAGTGCCTCAGAGGCTATCATGGTAGCAGCAGTGAGGATTAAAAGAAACTTGCCAAGAAGAAGGAGGAACAACTTAGAACTAAAAGGCCCAGTTATCTTTTTTGACATAGGATTCTTGCTCCATGGTGAATAATGGAAAATCTGGATGCATTATATCATGATTGGAGGAGGCAGCAGTTTTCTTTTAAGGGCCAAATATAGCACTTAGAAACTAGTTTTTTAAAACAGAAAACAGGAAAGCTGATCACTTATAAGATTTTCTATTCCTTCCTTCCCTCCCCCTCCCACCCCTTTTTAATAGACTGTGTCAATATTAAGATTTGTGTTAATTCTATCAATTTCTTCTCTTAATCTTTGTTTCCCTGAGTCTTTGGTTCCATAAATACCTTTTGTTGGTCCTTGGGTCCCATGGCTGATGATAAACTTCCCATGAGCCTGGTCCAAAGCAAATACTCAATAAATATGATTCATGAGCAACATCCAAACTAAATGAGGAGTAAAAAATGACCACTGACCAATCAGCTGAAAACGATTTTTCCAAAGGTTTTCTAAGTATCCTAAAATGATCAGAGTAAATTTGTTTCCTGTCTTTTTGATTACCAAAAGACGTTTTCTCATAAGCAGTTCATTAGCCATAGTTTTTCCAACTTTCTGAGACCAAACAGTAAGAATAAACCAGAGAGTAGAAACTATCAGCATGAGACAACCTCACTTGGGTTCAGGGAGTCTAGAGGCCCACACTTCACTGGGGCCAAGGCACCAATCCAACACCTCCCCTTGGATTCCAAGGCATTTCCCTTTGCCTTCATATTTCTTGGAGTGGAATTTCTCAGACATATTTTCACCCACACAGATGCTGACATTTTCTCTCCTAACCTTTGCACTCCAGATTTTCCAAATGAGTTTCCACATTTCCACTGCTGTGAGAGGCTGAGCTTATCATGTTGCTCCCATCTGTTCTGGTCATCACTTGGCATGGGATGGTGGGGAGTTCCATGCCCATTTCCTCCAAGCCTCCCAATGTGCTTCCACCTAAGTTCAGCTGATGCAGCCGGGGAACAAAACATCCCATCCAGTTTTGACCTTTGACCATCCACTGTTGCAGCTCACCTCCCTCCACCTTCCAGTATCTAAGTATGTAAATATTTCCTTGTTTTGTAGATATTCTGGTCACCAGAAAGGAAAGACTTGTCTCAGGGTCTGGTCTGCCAAATAAAACCAAGCATGCATTCTGTTATACCAACTTGTGGGCTTAGGCAGCCTATTGTGGAAGAAAAACTTTAAATTGCTTCAAAGAGGAGAAATTGAAGGGTGAATGAAGTGAAAATGGGGAGTTATTCTGACCTCTGAGATGGGTACTAGAATAGGAATGGAATTTGGATTTTCCAAATAGAACAGATCCTAATATTAAGATGTTAATTCTATCAATTTCTTCTCTTAATCTTTGTTTCCCTGAGTCTTTGGTTCCATAAATACCTTTTGTTGGTCCTTGGGTCCCATGGCTGATGATAAACTTCCCATGAGCCTGGTCCAAAGCAAATACTCAATAAATATGATTCATGAGCAACATCCAAACTAAATGAGGAGTAAAAAATGACCACTGACCAATCAGCTGAAAACGATTTTTCCAAAGGTTTTCTAAGTATCCTAAAATGATCAGAGTAAATTTGTTTCCTGTCTTTTTGATTACCAAAAGACGTTTTCTCATAAGCAGTTCATTAGCCATAGTTTTTCCAACTTTCTGAGACCAAACAGTAAGAATAAACCAGAGAGTAGAAACTATCAGCATGAGACAACCTCACTTGGGTTCAGGGAGTCTAGAGGCCCACACTTCACTGGGGCCAAGGCACCAATCCAACACCTCCCCTTGGATTCCAAGGCATTTCCCTTTGCCTTCATATTTCTTGGAGTGGAATTTCTCAGACATATTTTCACCCACACAGATGCTGACATTTTCTCTCCTAACCTTTGCACTCCAGATTTTCCAAATGAGTTTCCACATTTCCACTGCTGTGAGAGGCTGAGCTTATCATGTTGCTCCCATCTGTTCTGGTCATCACTTGGCATGGGATGGTGGGGAGTTCCATGCCCATTTCCTCCAAGCCTCCCAATGTGCTTCCACCTAAGTTCAGCTGATGCAGCCGGGGAACAAAACATCCCATCCAGTTTTGACCTTTGACCATCCACTGTTGCAGCTCACCTCCCTCCACCTTCCAGTATCTAAGTATGTAAATATTTCCTTGTTTTGTAGATATTCTGGTCACCAGAAAGGAAAGACTTGTCTCAGGGTCTGGTCTGCCAAATAAAACCAAGCATGCATTCTGTTATACCAACTTGTGGGCTTAGGCAGCCTATTGTGGAAGAAAAACTTTAAATTGCTTCAAAGAGGAGAAATTGAAGGGTGAATGAAGTGAAAATGGGGAGTTATTCTGACCTCTGAGATGGGTACTAGAATAGGAATGGAATTTGGATTTTAAAAATAGAACAGATCCTAATATTTAGGGAACAGAGGAACCATCATGTTTACATTGATAAGTTTGAGGACTTATTTCTGAATCCTTCATCAAATTGAAGTGCACTTTGTGTTTTCTTGGAATGGTGATGTCATCCCAGAAATACAGTCTAGAAACCAAAAGAAGTCTTTGAAAGTTCTAAAATTCTAAATTCTAAATCGAGTAGGTGTGTGAGGTTTTGTTTTGTTTTTTTTTTTTTGTCTTCAGGATATTTAATAGAGAATATGCAAACAAAAAAAGTTCATTAAAAATTTCAGTTTTTTTCTACCATATGACCCAGCAATCCCACTACTAGGCATATATCCTGAGAAAATCAAAATTGAAAAAGGCACATGTATCCCATTCTTCATTGCAGAATTATTTGCAATAGCTAGAACACAGAAACAACCTAGATGTCTGTCAACAAATGAATGGATAAAGAACATACACAATGGAATATTTCTAGGTCATAAAAAGAAATGCATTTGAGTCAGTCCTAATGAGGAGGATGAACCTAGAACCTATTATACAGAGTGAAGTAAGTCAGAAAGAGAAAGAGAAATATTTTATACTAATATTGTATTCCACATATATATGGAATTGAGAAAGGTGGTACTGATAAATGTATATGCAGAGCAGCAGTGGAGAAATAGACATAGAGAACAGACTTGTGGACATATGTGGAAGATGTACGGAAAGAATAACATAGAAACTTACATTACCATATGTAAGGTGGACAACCAATGTGAATCTGCTGTAAAACTAAGGGAATTTACACAGGGCTATGTAACAACCTAGAGGGGAGGGATGGGGAGGGAGATGGGAGGGAAGTTCAAGTGGGAGGGGTCATGTGTATATCTAGGGCTGGTTCAGGTTTATGTATGGCAGTAAACAACAAAACTCTGTAAAAGCAAAATAAAAATAAATTTTTAAAAATATCATAAGCTAAAAAAAATTTTCAGTTCTTTTAGGAGCCACTTTTGATTGTCACTTAAGCGTGCAACATTAAGAAAAGTCCTGTTGGGATCATCAGGAAGAATACACACATACACACACACACACACACACACGTAAGTATATATGATGGATATTAAAAATCTAGCAGCTGTGGGTTAGGCCTGACATAAAAGAAAAATCCAGAGGAACAAACTTGGGTCAATAGGCAAGGTTTAGAGTGGTCTGATCTCAACAGGCTGTCTCTTAAGACTGAAGAAATCCCCCACTAGTGATGGAAGCATGTACTCCCTTCCTCCGTTTCCTGCTTCCTTCCCAGTCACCTGGGTGATGCACACATGGTCCAGAGGCTGAGAAGTATATTTTTGTCCAACATGGAGATTTAGTTCCAGGCATCGCCAGAGAGGTGGCCTGTGTGGTCGAGATAAGGTTTACCTTGAAGAAGACACAGCAGCAGGGGGAAAGTGACCAGAAATGAGTGAAGTGATAGTAAGAAAATGTAGAGATGAATGTTTAATGTAAGTAGTCATCCTCATTCAAACCCAAGAGGGTGGGTATTTTTAACTGGAGGAAATGAGGGAAGTCAAAGAAACATTTGAGGAAGCATAATATTTCAGTTTAGCCCTACAAAAAATTGATCACCAGTCCTAATGAGGAGGATGAACCTAGAACCTATTATACAGAGTGAAGTAAGTCAGAAAGAGAAAGAGAAATATTTTATACTAATATTGTATTCCACATATATATGGAATTGAGAAAGGTGGTACTGATAAATGTATATGCAGAGCAGCAGTGGAGAAATAGACATAGAGAACAGACTTGTGGACATATGTGGAAGATGTACGGAAAGAATAACATAGAAACTTACATTACCATATGTAAGGTGGACAACCAATGTGAATCTGCTGTAAAACTAAGGGAATTTACACAGGGCTATGTAACAACCTAGAGGGGAGGGATGGGGAGGGAGATGGGAGGGAAGTTCAAGTGGGAGGGGTCATGTGTATATCTAGGGCTGGTTCAGGTTTATGTATGGCAGTAAACAACAAAACTCTGTAAAAGCAAAATAAAAATAAATTTTTAAAAATATCATAAGCTAAAAAAAATTTTCAGTTCTTTTAGGAGCCACTTTTGATTGTCACTTAAGCGTGCAACATTAAGAAAAGTCCTGTTGGGATCATCAGGAAGAATACACACATACACACACACACACACACACGTAAGTATATATGATGGATATTAAAAATCTAGCAGCTGTGGGTTAGGCCTGACATAAAAGAAAAATCCAGAGGAACAAACTTGGGTCAATAGGCAAGGTTTAGAGTGGTCTGATCTCAACAGGCTGTCTCTTAAGACTGAAGAAATCCCCCACTAGTGATGGAAGCATGTACTCCCTTCCTCCGTTTCCTGCTTCCTTCCCAGTCACCTGGGTGATGCACACATGGTCCAGAGGCTGAGAAGTATATTTTTGTCCAACATGGAGATTTAGTTCCAGGCATCGCCAGAGAGGTGGCCTGTGTGGTCGAGATAAGGTTTACCTTGAAGAAGACACAGCAGCAGGGGGAAAGTGACCAGAAATGAGTGAAGTGATAGTAAGAAAATGTAGAGATGAATGTTTAATGTAAGTAGTCATCCTCATTCAAACCCAAGAGGGTGGGTATTTTTAACTGGAGGAAATGAGGGAAGTCAAAGAAACATTTGAGGAAGCATAATATTTCAGTTTAGCCCTGAGTCTGGAAACGAAGAAATGCTAGTGATCACCAGGGTTCCAACTCTAGATGACCAAACTCAAATTCATCCCTCAACATTCCGGGCATTGTCCATGGGACTCTGTTTCTGTTTTTCCGTTCAAGTTTTCCATCCAGTCTCCTCAAAATTGAGTTACGTGGAATGAGAAAAAATATCCCCATGACGTAAAAGGAACAGAAAGCTAAACACAAGAAGACTGAAGCACAAAGAGCTGAAAATATTTTTCAGTGTTTTCTAAACATTTTTTAGAGTCAACACCTGACCAGATGGAGGAAATGACCCAGACTGCATAAGCAGCAGAGAGGCAAGATGTGACAATGATGGGGGATTTCTACTTCACTGACAATTGGATTCATCCACACTAAAGGCAGAATCTTGGTAAAGTCTTACTTAAATTGCTGAATATGGAGTCTCCCCAAAACAACAACAACAAAACTGTGAGAGGAACTTCTACCATGCATGAATTATGAAAGGCAAGTGAGAACAGGTTGGTGAAGACTGCAAGGCAAGGAGGAAAGGAATGAACATGTCCTGAATGCCCACCATGTATCAGATGTCAAGGCACTTAACATATCTGTCGTCTCATTTACTCATGACTGTGTGAGATGTGAAATTACCTCTGTGAGGTAATATGTGACTATCTCCACTTAGCCACAGAGGGATTAAAGGAACTGGCCTCACCTCACCCAGCTAATCTGAGTAGGTACATGCTTTAAAGCAAAATGTACTCCCTTCCTCCGTTTCCTGCTTCCTTCCCAGTCACCTGGGTGATGCACACATGGTCCAGAGGCTGAGAAGTATATTTTGTCCAACATGGAGATTTAGTTCCAGGCATCGCCAGAGAGGTGGCCTGTGTGGTCGAGATAAGGTTTACCTTGAAGAAGACACAGCAGCAGGGGGAAAGTGACCAGAAATGAGTGAAGTGATAGTAAGAAAATGTAGAGATGAATGTTTAATGTAAGTAGTCATCCTCATTCAAACCCAAGAGGGTGGGTATTTTTAACTGGAGGAAATGAGGGAAGTCAAAGAAACATTTGAGGAAGCATAATATTTCAGTTTAGCCCTGAGTCTGGAAACGAAGAAATGCTAGTGATCACCAGGGTTCCAACTCTAGATGACCAAACTCAAATTCATCCCTCAACATTCCGGGCATTGTCCATGGGACTCTGTTTCTGTTTTTCCGTTCAAGTTTTCCATCCAGTCTCCTCAAAATTGAGTTACGTGGAATGAGAAAAAATATCCCCATGACGTAAAAGGAACAGAAAGCTAAACACAAGAAGACTGAAGCACAAAGAGCTGAAAATATTTTTCAGTGTTTTCTAAACATTTTTTAGAGTCAACACCTGACCAGATGGAGGAAATGACCCAGACTGCATAAGCAGCAGAGAGGCAAGATGTGACAATGATGGGGGATTTCTACTTCACTGACAATTGGATTCATCCACACTAAAGGCAGAATCTTGGTAAAGTCTTACTTAAATTGCTGAATATGGAGTCTCCCCAAAACAACAACAACAAAACTGTGAGAGGAACTTCTACCATGCATGAATTATGAAAGGCAAGTGAGAACAGGTTGGTGAAGACTGCAAGGCAAGGAGGAAAGGAATGAACATGTCCTGAATGCCCACCATGTATCAGATGTCAAGGCACTTAACATATCTGTCGTCTCATTTACTCATGACTGTGTGAGATGTGAAATTACCTCTGTGAGGTAATATGTGACTATCTCCACTTAGCCACAGAGGGATTAAAGGAACTGGCCTCACCTCACCCAGCTAATCTGAGTAGGTACATGCTTTAAGCAAAATCCTGACTCAGAATTCAGATCTCTACCACCACCACGTTACTTCCTTGAGGAAAAAAATCCCCACATCCCTGAAAGAATGTCAGAGATTTCAACTATACCTGGGAAGACATTTTGGAAAGATTTTCTTTGGTGTAAGTCTGACTTCAGCTATGAAATAGAGAGGACTTAAAAGTTTCGTTCTCTAGGGGATCTTCCCAATCCAGGGATTGAAGACGGGTCTCCCACATTGCAGGCAGATTCTTTACCACCTGAGCCACCAGGAAAACCCTTGGAGGACTGGGGATCTCTGCAAATAACTCATCCTAAGTAAAGCTGGGGAGGTGAGCTAAGATGCTAAGGTGCCTCTCAAGGAGCTCAGCTCAGATTAGAGAAAGACACACAGCAAAGACAGAAAAGCTCGTAATTAAGAAGAAACGTACATGTGAGGCTCTATCCAGCATCTAGAATGCTAACATGTAGGAAGAAAGGCTTGTGAAGAGTGTTCAAGTGCACAGTGGGGAGATTTGAGTTTTGCTCAAAGCAGGAAGCAGAACAAGGAAGCCAAAGACTTGCTGCAGGGCCAGATGGTGTAATGTCAGTAGGAGGCAGGGAGGAAAAACACATTATTCTTCTCCTACTTGACTTCCCATTGTGTTCATCAATGAGAATAATCTTCAGACTGATAATGTTGGATCAAACTCTGTGGAAAGGCTTTTTCTTTTATTTTTTGAGGGTCAAACCTCCTCCAATTATTATTGCTGGCAATAAAAAGGCAATTTTTATTTGCCTTTCCCTTCTTATTTTGGGAAGATGCACTGTCAGAGGACGCCCAGAGGTGGAAATAACACTGGCTTCCCCAGCCTCCACTGATGGCCAAGCCAGGACCGCCCTGGGAAAACACTGGGTTACCTGAGGCCTTAAGGACCCAGCGGCAGTGATTCTCTCAGTTCAGTCATGCTCTTCAAGAGCAATCATAGTTACCCCCCTACCCACCAAAACAAGGGCCTCAGGCTCAGGATTGGGCCCAGTGGAGCTAGAAAGTGGTCAGTGCTCCAAGGATGTGAAATCCAAACCTTAGCCACAGAGATTAAAGGAACTGGCCTCAAATCACCCAGCTAATCTGAGTAGGTACATGCTTTAAGCAAAATCCTGACTCAGAATTCAGATCTCTACCACCACCACGTTACTTCCTTGAGGAAAAAAATCCCCACATCCCTGAAAGAATGTCAGAGATTTCAACTATACCTGGGAAGACATTTTGGAAAGATTTTCTTTGGTGTAAGTCTGACTTCAGCTATGAAATAGAGAGGACTTAAAAGTTTCGTTCTCTAGGGGATCTTCCCAATCCAGGGATTGAAGACGGGTCTCCCACATTGCAGGCAGATTCTTTACCACCTGAGCCACCAGGAAAACCCTTGGAGGACTGGGGATCTCTGCAAATAACTCATCCTAAGTAAAGCTGGGGAGGTGAGCTAAGATGCTAAGGTGCCTCTCAAGGAGCTCAGCTCAGATTAGAGAAAGACACACAGCAAAGACAGAAAAGCTCGTAATTAAGAAGAAACGTACATGTGAGGCTCTATCCAGCATCTAGAATGCTAACATGTAGGAAGAAAGGCTTGTGAAGAGTGTTCAAGTGCACAGTGGGGAGATTTGAGTTTTGCTCAAAGCAGGAAGCAGAACAAGGAAGCCAAAGACTTGCTGCAGGGCCAGATGGTGTAATGTCAGTAGGAGGCAGGGAGGAAAAACACATTATTCTTCTCCTACTTGACTTCCCATTGTGTTCATCAATGAGAATAATCTTCAGACTGATAATGTTGGATCAAACTCTGTGGAAAGGCTTTTTTTTTCTTTTATTTTTTTGAGGGTCAAACCTCCTCCAATTATTATTGCTGGCAATAAAAAGGCAATTTTTATTTGCCTTTCCCTTCTTATTTTGGGAAGATGCACTGTCAGAGGACGCCCAGAGGTGGAAATAACACTGGCTTCCCCAGCCTCCACTGATGGCCAAGCCAGGACCGCCCTGGGAAAACACTGGGTTACCTGAGGCCTTAAGGACCCAGCGGCAGTGATTCTCTCAGTTCAGTCATGCTCTTCAAGAGCAATCATAGTTACCCCCCTACCCACCAAAACAAGGGCCTCAGGCTCAGGATTGGGCCCAGTGGAGCTAGAAAGTGGTCAGTGCTCCAAAGATGAAGCAGAGTTTTCTACTGGAAATAAAGGCAAAGTTTAGGGGAAGAGGTGGCCTAGGACAATAATGTTCTAAGCACGAAAACTGTAGGCTGAGCACAAAAGCATAAGGTGACTGAGGGAATCAAGTGGGAGGATGTAGTGGAACATCAGAGATACTCACAGGGCCTCAGAAACTGGATGAGGGTGCGACTGAGAGGCAGGTGGCACTTAATAACTGTAGGTAGAGCTTGATAGTGGCCCTGGGTATAGGGTCAGCCAAGCTGATGGGGCTGTTGTCCTATAGAATCCTGGTCAGAGAGCTTCGCTTGGGAAAGACTCTTGAAACCCAGTGCCTTTAAGTGAATTTGTCTCTTGGTCTGGAAAAATAAAGTATATGAGAGAAGTTGCCAGAATAAAGGTCACATTGCTGTGCTAATCTGTGATGGTGAATGATGGCACGTGTTCCAAAAGAGAAGAGTTGGGAATGTGAAATCTTAAATTTTGAAAAGGAGAAAGTTGCAGTCTTTGGACCACAGTCTGGTGAGCTTGTTTGAGAGAGATTAGGAATCATCATAGGTTCACCACAAACAAGCTGTGCAGGAATTACCTCATTTATCTATAGTGTCCCTATTCGAATAGACCAGAGGAAGGCTGCTAGCAGAGACTATGATCTTTAACATCCTTGGAGATGAGAAGGAAAATTGGGGGGTGGAATAAAGTGCACTGTAACTAATAAGGCATCACATCCAAGGAAATGACACATGGAACTGTGTCATCTTGAACAGAGACCTCAGGAGAAATTTTTTTTTTGATCCAAAACCTGGAGTCAAACCTCCTCCAATTATTATTGCTGGCAATAAAAGGCAATTTTATTTGCCTTTCCTTCTTATTTTGGGAAGATGCACTGTCAGAGGACGCCCAGAGGTGGAAATAACACTGGCTTCCCCAGCCTCCACTGATGGCCAAGCCAGGACCGCCCTGGGAAAACACTGGGTTACCTGAGGCCTTAAGGACCCAGCGGCAGTGATTCTCTCAGTTCAGTCATGCTCTTCAAGAGCAATCATAGTTACCCCCCTACCCACCAAAACAAGGGCCTCAGGCTCAGGATTGGGCCCAGTGGAGCTAGAAAGTGGTCAGTGCTCCAAAGATGAAGCAGAGTTTTCTACTGGAAATAAAGGCAAAGTTTAGGGGAAGAGGTGGCCTAGGACAATAATGTTCTAAGCACGAAAACTGTAGGCTGAGCACAAAAGCATAAGGTGACTGAGGGAATCAAGTGGGAGGATGTAGTGGAACATCAGAGATACTCACAGGGCCTCAGAAACTGGATGAGGGTGCGACTGAGAGGCAGGTGGCACTTAATAACTGTAGGTAGAGCTTGATAGTGGCCCTGGGTATAGGGTCAGCCAAGCTGATGGGGCTGTTGTCCTATAGAATCCTGGTCAGAGAGCTTCGCTTGGGAAAGACTCTTGAAACCCAGTGCCTTTAAGTGAATTTGTCTCTTGGTCTGGAAAAATAAAGTATATGAGAGAAGTTGCCAGAATAAAGGTCACATTGCTGTGCTAATCTGTGATGGTGAATGATGGCACGTGTTCCAAAAGAGAAGAGTTGGGAATGTGAAATCTTAAATTTTGAAAAGGAGAAAGTTGCAGTCTTTGGACCACAGTCTGGTGAGCTTGTTTGAGAGAGATTAGGAATCATCATAGGTTCACCACAAACAAGCTGTGCAGGAATTACCTCATTTATCTATAGTGTCCCTATTCGAATAGACCAGAGGAAGGCTGCTAGCAGAGACTATGATCTTTAACATCCTTGGAGATGAGAAGGAAAATTGGGGGGTGGAATAAAGTGCACTGTAACTAATAAGGCATCACATCCAAGGAAATGACACATGGAACTGTGTCATCTTGAACAGAGACCTCCAGGAGTTTTCATCCACAGCTTTTTATATTAAAAGAAATTTAATATTTCTTTTTCAATTAATATGGACTGAGCTGGCTTTTTAATTAAAGTTTCAGGTGGTTTAAGACTGAGAAGGATAACTGAAACCCCAGATGTCAGATTTAGGGTTCAAAAAGAACTTGATGGATTAGAACAATGGCTCGACTTCAACAAGGAAACATGCAATGTGGTTAATATAAAATTTTATATGTACATTCCAAAGTGAACTTCACAGGTCTACATGTTAAAACAGTAGCAGCACCCACAAAGAATTGTTTAGTCACTCAATCATGATCCCATGGACTGCAGGCTTCCCTGTCCTTCACCATCTCTTGTAATTTGCTCAGATTCATGTCCATTGAGTTGGTGATGTTGTCTAACCATCTCATCTTCTGTCACACTCTTCTCCTTTTACTTTCAATCTTTCCCAGCATTAGGGCCTTTTCCAATGAGCTGACTCTTTGCATCAGGTGTCCAAAGTATTGGAGCTTCATCATCAGTCCTTCCAATGAATATTCAGGGTTGATTTCCTTTAGGATTGACTGGTTTGATCTCCTTGCAGTCCAAGGAATTCTCAAGAGTCTTCTCTAACACTACAGTTTGAGGGCATCAATTTGTTGGTGCTCAACCTTCTTTACAGTCCAACTCTCATATCTTTGGGAATTTTGTTGACTCAAAGTGAGTGAAAAGTATAAGCAGCTGCTATGACCTTGATTGTCATCGGTTTTCTTTTAACAACTACAGTTGAGGGCATCAATTTACTGTCAATTTAATCTGTGATGGTGAATGATGGCACGTGTTCCAAAAGAGAAGAGTTGGGAATGTGAAATCTTAAATTTTGAAAAGGAGAAAGTTGCAGTCTTTGGACCACAGTCTGGTGAGCTTGTTTGAGAGAGATTAGGAATCATCATAGGTTCACCACAAACAAGCTGTGCAGGAATTACCTCATTTATCTATAGTGTCCCTATTCGAATAGACCAGAGGAAGGCTGCTAGCAGAGACTATGATCTTTAACATCCTTGGAGATGAGAAGGAAAATTGGGGGGTGGAATAAAGTGCACTGTAACTAATAAGGCATCACATCCAAGGAAATGACACATGGAACTGTGTCATCTTGAACAGAGACCTCCAGGAGTTTTCATCCACAGCTTTTTATATTAAAAGAAATTTAATATTTCTTTTTCAATTAATATGGACTGAGCTGGCTTTTTAATTAAAGTTTCAGGTGGTTTAAGACTGAGAAGGATAACTGAAACCCCAGATGTCAGATTTAGGGTTCAAAAAGAACTTGATGGATTAGAACAATGGCTCGACTTCAACAAGGAAACATGCAATGTGGTTAATATAAAATTTTATATGTACATTCCAAAGTGAACTTCACAGGTCTACATGTTAAAACAGTAGCAGCACCCACAAAGAATTGTTTAGTCACTCAATCATGATCCCATGGACTGCAGGTTTCCCCTGTCCTTCACCATCTCTTGTAATTTGCTCAGATTCATGTCCATTGAGTTGGTGATGTTGTCTAACCATCTCATCTTCTGTCACACTCTTCTCCTTTTACTTTCAATCTTTCCCAGCATTAGGGCCTTTTCCAATGAGCTGACTCTTTGCATCAGGTGTCCAAAGTATTGGAGCTTCATCATCAGTCCTTCCAATGAATATTCAGGGTTGATTTCCTTTAGGATTGACTGGTTTGATCTCCTTGCAGTCCAAGGAATTCTCAAGAGTCTTCTCTAACACTACAGTTTGAGGGCATCAATTTGTTGGTGCTCAACCTTCTTTACAGTCCAACTCTCATATCTTTGGGAATTTTGTTGACTCAAAGTGAGTGAAAAGTATAAGCAGCTGCTATGACCTTGATTGTCATCTTTGGTTATGTTAATGAATACAGTATGTTGAACAATAGAGCTCACAGCCTCTCTGTCCTGTTCAGGCTAGACAACGCCTCATAGAGGGTTTGCAGTTCTGGGTACACACTCCAAAAAGGACAATGACAATTGGGAGCATGACTAGAAAAGAGGAATAAAGGTGGGAAATGAGAAAGAGTTAAAGGAGAGTTAAAGAGTTAAAGAGTTAAAGGTTTGGTCCTAAGAAGAGAAGATGCTAAGGAATGAACTTCTATGTGGTCCTAGAAAGTAGAATCAAGGCCAACTAGGTTGACTTGGGGTTAATTGCCAGAGACACATTCTAATAATTACAGATGATCTTTCCCAAAATGGATCATCTCAAAGAGGCTTGGGCTTCCTCTCACACTTACTCTTCAAATGCTGAGTGAATAATTACCTGTTGAGGAAGAGAAGCTAAGAGATTCTAGACTTAAGGTTACATCATCCCCAGTGGCTGGTCATCTAACTCTTTTTGGAAAACTTCTTGGAGGAGATAATCCTGTAATGATATTGCCTAAACATTTGAATAAAAGCTTATTAAATGTTACTCTCACTTTTTAGGTTACTACAGATCTTTGGTCATTGCTATAATATTCTTCAGAAATTGGAACTATCCCTTAGATTGTATCTAAGATGAATTCCTCCCTGCATTCCCTGTTTAAATCACCTAATTCAGACCACAGTTGCCTCTCCAAGAATGCAGCAGTCTTTCCTTAAGATACTCTGCCAGACTTTGGTATTAGGGCCTTTTCCAATGAGCTGACTCTTTGCATCAGGTGTCCAAAGTATTGGAGCTTCATCATCAGTCCTTCCAATGAATATTCAGGGTTGATTTCCTTTAGGATTGACTGGTTTGATCTCCTTGCAGTCCAAGGAATTCTCAAGAGTCTTCTCTAACACTACAGTTTGAGGGCATCAATTTGTTGGTGCTCAACCTTCTTTACAGTCCAACTCTCATATCTTTGGGAATTTTGTTGACTCAAAGTGAGTGAAAAGTATAAGCAGCTGCTATGACCTTGATTGTCATCTTTGGTTATGTTAATGAATACAGTATGTTGAACAATAGAGCTCACAGCCTCTCTGTCCTGTTCAGGCTAGACAACGCCTCATAGAGGGTTTGCAGTTCTGGGTACACACTCCAAAAAGGACAATGACAATTGGGAGCATGACTAGAAAAGAGGAATAAAGGTGGGAAATGAGAAAGAGTTAAAGGAGAGTTAAAGAGTTAAAGAGTTAAAGGTTTGGTCCTAAGAAGAGAAGATGCTAAGGAATGAACTTCTATGTGGTCCTAGAAAGTAGAATCAAGGCCAACTAGGTTGACTTGGGGTTAATTGCCAGAGACACATTCTAATAATTACAGATGATCTTTCCCAAAATGGATCATCTCAAAGAGGCTTGGGCTTCCTCTCACACTTACTCTTCAAATGCTGAGTGAATAATTACCTGTTGAGGAAGAGAAGCTAAGAGATTCTAGACTTAAGGTTACATCATCCCCAGTGGCTGGTCATCTAACTCTTTTTGGAAAACTTCTTGGAGGAGATAATCCTGTAATGATATTGCCTAAACATTTGAATAAAAGCTTATTAAATGTTACTCTCACTTTTTAGGTTACTACAGATCTTTGGTCATTGCTATAATATTCTTCAGAAATTGGAACTATCCCTTAGATTGTATCTAAGATGAATTCCTCCCTGCATTCCCTGTTTAAATCACCTAATTCAGACCACAGTTGCCTCTCCAAGAATGCAGCAGTCTTTCCTTAAGATACTCTGCCAGACTTTGGTATTATATTTCTTTCAATATAGTCATCACTCTGGTCAAAGTATTTCTTATTAAATACATTTCATCAAGTTAGTACCATCCAAAAGACCTTAGTGACTCAGTCAGCCCATGGTATTTTAAGGTAGACTAGGAGGGAAGGAAGGTGATGGGCTGCCCTGTGATCAAGTCTCAACCATGAAACACAATTTGGACTTTGATTGGATACTGATTTTTACAAAACCAGTTCCAAACATTTTTGTACACCACAGCAGAAATATTTTGGTTCCTTTCTCAAGGAACCAATCAACATGCCCATTATTTGAAAGCAGGAAGTAACATCTTTTCATTCTTTGTTGTTTCCCACTGTACCAACCAAAGCGTATGGTAGACAGACCTTAAATAAATATTTGCTGATCGGTGAGAGTGACCCATCCTCAGCAGTTCAAACTCACTAAGTTGTCAAGTAATTGAAGTTTCCTTGATTTGTGATAAGACAACAGAGACAGGCTTCCCCGGTGGCTCAGTGGTAAAGAAATCTGGGAAGGCCCCATATGGCTCAGATCATTTAAATCTGTGTGCCACAACTACTGAACCTGTGCTCTAGAGTCTGAGAGCCTCAGCTATTGAGCTCATGTGCTGCAGCTGCTGAATCCCACACTGCCTAGAACCCATGCTCCACAACAAGAGAAGCGCCACAATGAGAAGTTGCAAGAGAAGCCACCACCATGCATCACAACTAGAGTAGTCCCCACTCACTGCAGCTAGAGAAAATTTGTGGGCAGCAACAAATTTGCTGAGTGAATAATTACCTGTTGAGGAAGAGAAGCTAAGAGATTCTAGACTTAAGGTTACATCATCCCCAGTGGCTGGTCATCTAACTCTTTTTGGAAAACTTCTTGGAGGAGATAATCCTGTAATGATATTGCCTAAACATTTGAATAAAAGCTTATTAAATGTTACTCTCACTTTTTAGGTTACTACAGATCTTTGGTCATTGCTATAATATTCTTCAGAAATTGGAACTATCCCTTAGATTGTATCTAAGATGAATTCCTCCCTGCATTCCCTGTTTAAATCACCTAATTCAGACCACAGTTGCCTCTCCAAGAATGCAGCAGTCTTTCCTTAAGATACTCTGCCAGACTTTGGTATTATATTTCTTTCAATATAGTCATCACTCTGGTCAAAGTATTTCTTATTAAATACATTTCATCAAGTTAGTACCATCCAAAAGACCTTAGTGACTCAGTCAGCCCATGGTATTTTAAGGTAGACTAGGAGGGAAGGAAGGTGATGGGCTGCCCTGTGATCAAGTCTCAACCATGAAACACAATTTGGACTTTGATTGGATACTGATTTTTACAAAACCAGTTCCAAACATTTTTGTACACCACAGCAGAAATATTTTGGTTCCTTTCTCAAGGAACCAATCAACATGCCCATTATTTGAAAGCAGGAAGTAACATCTTTTCATTCTTTGTTGTTTCCCACTGTACCAACCAAAGCGTATGGTAGACAGACCTTAAATAAATATTTGCTGATCGGTGAGAGTGACCCATCCTCAGCAGTTCAAACTCACTAAGTTGTCAAGTAATTGAAGTTTCCTTGATTTGTGATAAGACAACAGAGACAGGCTTCCCTGGTGGCTCAGTGGTAAAGAAATCTGGGAAGGCCCCATATGGCTCAGATCATTTAAATCTGTGTGCCACAACTACTGAACCTGTGCTCTAGAGTCTGAGAGCCTCAGCTATTGAGCTCATGTGCTGCAGCTGCTGAATCCCACACTGCCTAGAACCCATGCTCCACAACAAGAGAAGCGCCACAATGAGAAGTTGCAAGAGAAGCCACCACCATGCATCACAACTAGAGAGTAGTCCCCACTCACTGCAGCTAGAGAAAATTTGTGGGCAGCAACAAAGACCCAGTGCGGGGACCTTCCGCAGAAAGGGAAGGCAGCAGGGATTACTCCCGGCTGAACCGGGAGATCTCGGAGAAAAGTGAATCTTGATCTGTCCGCCCCGCAGCCCCCTGGCTGAAGGCAGGGGACAATCAGACGCCACAGGGGTTCCATCAAAGTAGTTCCACTTTATTAGAGTAAACTAACAGTTTTTATAGGCAAACGAAAAGGGGGGTTTGCAAGGGACTTCCTATAGTTACACCAATCAAGCTAAAGGTCGAGCAACCACGCATTTACATTGCAATAGGAACTCAGGTGAGCCTGCATTGCCCAGAACGGGGAAACCAGGGGGATCAATCAGAAGTTTTGACAATGGACCTTAGATCACGCCCTGTCTCTTCCTGTCAGCATCCTTTTAGCACCAAACTGCAAATGTGCTTAAGCTTCCTTATGCTTGCAAAAGCCGTCTTTCCTTCAGGGCCCCACAACCCAGCACACCCAAAAACAAATAAATAAAAATAATACATATAAAATTATAAAGAAAAATGGAAACTCACTATGTAAAAAAAGAATGGGATACTTAATGAAACAGTGCTGGAGGAATTCTAGATTATGAACCAATGTAGAAACAGATTAAAAAGACTTCCCCAAAGAGTGTGCAAGCTTGTGTGAGCCCCAAGAAATTCAAATGTTTGACCAGCTTAACAAAGATAATTTAGTTGGTGCCTCACTGCTGTATGTTGTATAATTTGCCTATTCAAGTGCCTAATTTTCATGTGTTGACAGCTATCTATACCAAGTCTTTCATTTTTTACATCACCCAGAAAAATAAAGAACTTTCTGTGCATGTACAGGTTTGATTTGGCAGGCATTCTGGTGAAAAAGATCTGTGGATTTTCATTATTCTCAACCTTAATATGAGTCAAGGATGTGTTAATTTCCTAAAAAGGCTAATGCAGTCTTAGACAAAGCTAAATAAAGAACCACATTAGTTAGAGTCAGATGTCTGGCTATCAAGAGGTCCAATCTCTTGCATGGTATTGGACTTTGCCATCTCTAGTCATCCAAGGTCTCCTCTGACCCTATTAGTGACCCCTTAAACAACCCCTTCCATGTTGCCCTGCTAAGTTGTAAGAAATCCTTTAGTATGCTAAGCCTTTATTTGCTTTCCTGGCACTTACACCTATTGACTTCTTCCCACCAAGTCACACAAACCAAATTTTACTCTCTTCTTTCAACACAATGGAAAGCAGTTATTACTACTACCCCCTAAGCCTGGTTTAACACCTCCCCAATTCTCTTTACTTTTTTTAGGACTTTAGTTATTGGATCAATTTTATGTTTACAACTAAATAGAGAGAAAACTATAAATATTTTCCATATATCCCCTGCCCCCACCTGGTCATGGAACAATAGACTGCTTCCAAATTGGGAAAGGAGTACATCAAGGCTGTATATTATCACACTGCTTATTTATCTTATACTGGAGAGTACATCGTATGAAATACTGGTCTTGATGATGCACAAGCTGGAATCAAGATTGCCAGGAGAAATATCAGTAACCTCAGATATGCAGATGACACCACCCTTATAGCAGAAAGTGAAGAGGAATTAAAGAGCTTCTTGATGAAGATGAAAGAGGCGAGTGAAAAAGCTGACTTAAAACTCAACATTCAAAAAACTAAGATCATACCATTAGGCCCCATCACTTCATGACAAATAGATGGGCAAACAATGAAAACAGTGATAGACTTTATTTTCTTGGACCCCAAAGTCACTGCAAATGGTGACCGCAGCCATGAAATTAAAAGACACTTGTTCCTTGGAAGAAAAACTGTGACAAGCCTAGACATCATATTTAAAAGCAGAGACATCACTTTGCAGACAAAGGTCCATATAGCCAAAGCTTGGACAAATGTCTAATGATACTATACAGATAATTGATATTATATTATAATATCATGTCAACTTTTTTCACTACTCTAAAAATTTTCTATGTTCTGTCCATTCACCTCTTCCACAAACCTCCATCCTAATCTCTGGAAACCACTGATTTTTTCACTGTCTCCATGATCTTGCCTTTGCAGTATGTAGCCCTTATAGATTTAATTAGTAATACACATTTACATTTCCTCAATGTCTTTCTTTTCAGGGTTTAATAGCTCATTTTTTAAGTACAGAATAATACTCCATTGTCTGGATGTGCTATAGTTTATCCATCCACCCACATAAGGACACCTTGGTTGCTTTCAAGTTTTGGCAACCACAAATAAAGTTGCTATAACCATTCATGGGCAGATTTTTTTGTGGACCTATGTTTTCAGCTCCTTAGGGTAGATGTCAAGGAGCATGATATCTAGACTGTATGGTAAAAGAGTGTTAGTTTTGTGAGAAAACTGCCAAACTTTTCCAAGGTGTTGGCACCATTTTGGATTCCCATCAGCAGTGGATGAGAGTTCCTATTGCTCCACATCTTCACCATTGTTTGGTGCTGCCAATATTCTGAATTTTGGTCATCCTCATGTGTGTCATGGTATCTCGTCTTTAAATTTCTAAGTCATCAAGGCTGCATTATTTATCTTATACTGGAGAGTACATCGTATGAAATACTGGTCTTGATGATGCACAAGCTGGAATCAAGATTGCCAGGAGAAATATCAGTAACCTCAGATATGCAGATGACACCACCCTTATAGCAGAAAGTGAAGAGGAATTAAAGAGCTTCTTGATGAAGATGAAAGAGGCGAGTGAAAAAGCTGACTTAAAACTCAACATTCAAAAAACTAAGATCATACCATTAGGCCCCATCACTTCATGACAAATAGATGGGCAAACAATGAAAACAGTGATAGACTTTATTTTCTTGGACCCCAAAGTCACTGCAAATGGTGACCGCAGCCATGAAATTAAAAGACACTTGTTCCTTGGAAGAAAAACTGTGACAAGCCTAGACATCATATTTAAAAGCAGAGACATCACTTTGCAGACAAAGGTCCATATAGCCAAAGCTTGGACAAATGTCTAATGATACTATACAGATAATTGATATTATATTATAATATCATGTCAACTTTTTTCACTACTCTAAAAATTTTCTATGTTCTGTCCATTCACCTCTTCCACAAACCTCCATCCTAATCTCTGGAAACCACTGATTTTTTCACTGTCTCCATGATCTTGCCTTTGCAGTATGTAGCCCTTATAGATTTAATTAGTAATACACATTTACATTTCCTCAATGTCTTTCTTTTCAGGGTTTAATAGCTCATTTTTTAAGTACAGAATAATACTCCATTGTCTGGATGTGCTATAGTTTATCCATCCACCCACATAAGGACACCTTGGTTGCTTTCAAGTTTTGGCAACCACAAATAAAGTTGCTATAACCATTCATGGGCAGATTTTTTTGTGGACCTATGTTTTCAGCTCCTTAGGGTAGATGTCAAGGAGCATGATATCTAGACTGTATGGTAAAAGAGTGTTAGTTTTGTGAGAAAACTGCCAAACTTTTCCAAGGTGTTGGCACCATTTTGGATTCCCATCAGCAGTGGATGAGAGTTCCTATTGCTCCACATCTTCACCATTGTTTGGTGCTGCCAATATTCTGAATTTTGGTCATCCTAATGTGTGTCATGGTATCTCGCTCTTTTAATCACTTTCTAAGTCATCTAGTTTCAGATCTTTCACTGTTTTCTTTGCCCTTCTCATAAGCTCTATTTTATGAAGAAATGGAGGCTCGAAGAGATGTATCATTTGCTCAAAATCATGCAGTCAACAACATCAGAACTGAAATTTGGATTCATTATTAAAGGAGATCAAACCAGTCAATCCTGAAAGAAATAAATGCTGGCTACTCATTGGAAAGATTGACGTTGAAGCTGAAGTTCCAATATTTGGGTCACCTGATGTGAAGAGCTGACTGGAAAAGATCCTGATACTGGGGAAAACTGAGGGCAGGAGAAGGGGGTGACAGAGGATGAGATGGTTGAATGGCATCGTCAACTCAAAAAGACATGAGTTTGAGCAAGCTCCAAGAGATAGTGAAGGACAGGGAAGCCTGGCTTGCTGCACTCCATGGGGTCTCAAAGAGTTGGACTGAGTGACTGATCAACAACAGGAGTCCTGTGACAACCTAGAGGGGTGTGAGGGATAGGAGATAGGAGGGAGATTCAAATGGACGAAGGGAACATATGTGTATTTGTGGCTGATTCATGCTGATGTATGGAAGAGGTCATCTCAATATTGTAAAGCAATTATCCTCCAATTAAAATTTTTAAAAATACGAGGGGTGTTTTGAGAAGAATGCCAGCCAACTTCTAAGATTTCTGTACCTTTCAAATGAAAGCATGCCTACCTTTTTGATCAAAAGTTTGAACAAGTTTGAAGGAAATCGGTATTGTTTGTATTTCTTAGTTAATAATAATAATGACAGCTTTTGAAGAATATACCACATGTGCTAAGTATAAGAACAGAATATGCTCAGCTTAAGCTAAGAATATACTAAACTTTTCCAGAGCTAAAAAATGCAAGACAAGTAATGATGATACTAGATTTTTACTGTCTGACATGTTTAAGATGATCGCATATATTCCCTTTATACTTGATAAGTTGTTTCTCTATCTGAACTTATCCTTTTAAGAATATATAAACAACATATATAGTCCTGAGAAATAGCTTGGTATTGTACAGCATATTTGTCTGACAGAATGAAACCTATGTAGTGATCTTTGCTTGTGTTTATAGTAAATGGTAAGCTTTATGAAGTGCTGAGTCAACCCTAACAAAGAATCCTGGAAATGAGGGATCTTGATCTGACTGTGATTTCTTCCTGAGGTCAATTCTAGGTCACCGTATTCTGAGTCTTCATGCCACTTTATGCCACTTAGTCATGATGGGAATTATAATTGACCTGGATTTCCCCATTGACATTTCCACTTGATTAGCTCTGAAATAAAAAGTGTTTAAGTTCTATTTCACTCTAGACCTAAGCAGCAGGAAACTTCTGCTTTTCTTCCCAAACATACTCCTTCAAATTTATAGAAGGTAGAATTCCCAATAGAATCACACAACAGATGTTTCTGGCATGTGACTCACCTGTAGGGACTATGTGGGCACCAATGTAGGAACTTTTTACCAGCCCGCCCACCTGATGTTACTTAACAAATTAGAGCCATTTTTTACTAATTCAAACTAACTGAACAAAGAACAGTCTGAATTAATAAAACCTTTAATTATATACTTAAGAAAAACATTTAAATTGTGATAATTTCAAAGTTAAAGAAAAATGACAAGAATAATACTTGAAGGAACTTCCCTGGCAGTCCAGTTATTAGGATGCTTCCAATTCAGGTTTGAGTTTTATTTCAACTGGGAACTAAAATCCCACATGCCATGTGGTGTGGCCAAAAAAACTTTGTTAATAAAAAAGGAATAAAACAGGTTTCCGTGGTAGCTCAGTGGTAAAGAGTTTGCCTTCCAGTGCAGGAGATACAGGTTCGATCCCTGATCCAGGAAGATTCCGCGTGCTGTGGAGCAACTAAGCCCATGAGCCGCAACTATTGAGCCTGTGCTCCAGGGCCTCGGAGCCGCAACTATGGAGCCCAGGTACCGCAACTACTGAAGCCCATGAGCCCTAGAGCCTGAGTTCCACAATAAGAGAAGTCACTGCAACAAGAAGCCTGCTCACCTCAACTAAAAGTAGCCCCTACTCCCTATCACTTAGAGAAGAGCCTGTGGTAGCAGTGAAAACCCAGAATAGCCAAAAATAAATAAAATTTTTTAAAAAGGAATAATACACAAAACACCCACATATATTTCACCGAGATTTCCATTTATTCATGCTTGCTTTATTATTCTATTTGTACATGTTTGTACTTTTTATCTTTTCTGAAACATTCAAGGGGTCATACTTACATACTTCCCTTTTATTACTTCTTAAATATTTCCTTAAAAAGGGGGGCTTTTTTCAGAATTATGATAGTCATTGAATTCTAAATACTCAACAATGATACAATAGTTTTATCCAATCTGGGGCTTTCAAACTGTGCCTGCAATGCAGGAGGCCAGGGTTCCATTCCTGGGTTGGGAATTATGGCTACCCACTCCAGCTCTGAAATAAAAAGTGTTTAAGTTCTATTTCACTCTAGACCTAAGCAGCAGGAAACTTCTGCTTTTCTTCCCAAACATACTCCTTCAAATTTATAGAAGGTAGAATTCCCAATAGAATCACACAACAGATGTTTCTGGCATGTGACTCACCTGTAGGGACTATGTGGGCACCAATGTAGGAACTTTTTACCAGCCCGCCCACCTGATGTTACTTAACAAATTAGAGCCATTTTTTACTAATTCAAACTAACTGAACAAAGAACAGTCTGAATTAATAAAACCTTTAATTATATACTTAAGAAAAACATTTAAATTGTGATAATTTCAAAGTTAAAGAAAAATGACAAGAATAATACTTGAAGGAACTTCCCTGGCAGTCCAGTTATTAGGATGCTTCCAATTCAGGTTTGAGTTTTATTTCAACTGGGAACTAAAATCCCACATGCCATGTGGTGTGGCCAAAAAAACTTTGTTAATAAAAAAGGAATAAAACAGGTTTCCGTGGTAGCTCAGTGGTAAAGAGTTTGCCTTCCAGTGCAGGAGATACAGGTTCGATCCCTGATCCAGGAAGATTCCGCGTGCTGTGGAGCAACTAAGCCCATGAGCCGCAACTATTGAGCCTGTGCTCCAGGGCCTCGGAGCCGCAACTATGGAGCCCAGGTACCGCAACTACTGAAGCCCATGAGCCCTAGAGCCTGAGTTCCACAATAAGAGAAGTCACTGCAACAAGAAGCCTGCTCACCTCAACTAGAGAGTAGCCCCTACTCCCTATCACTTAGAGAAGAGCCTGTGGTAGCAGTGAAAACCCAGAATAGCCAAAAATAAATAAAATTTTTTAAAAAGGAATAATACACAAAACACCCACATATATTTCACCGAGATTTCCATTTATTCATGCTTGCTTTATTATTCTATTTGTACATGTTTGTACTTTTTATCTTTTCTGAAACATTCAAGGGGTCATACTTACATACTTCCCTTTTATTACTTCTTAAATATTTCCTTAAAAAGGGGGGCTTTTTTCAGAATTATGATAGTCATTGAATTCTAAATACTCAACAATGATACAATAGTTTTATCCAATCTGGGGCTTTCAAAAACTGTGCCTGCAATGCAGGAGGCCAGGGTTCCATTCCTGGGTTGGGAAGATCCCCTGGAAAAGGGAATGGCTACCCACTCCAGTGTTCTTGCTTGGAGAATCCCATGGATGGAGAAGGACTAGAGTCCCTAGGGCGGCAAAGAGTCATACATGAGTGACTCACTTTCACTTTCCACAATAAAGACTAATTAATAGTTGTATAGAAAGTTTCTATCTTTGGATTTTCTGATATTTCCTCATGATTAGATTCAGGTCATGCATCCTAGATAGAAACCTACATATATGATGCTGTGACTTTCTCAGATAACCCAGGTATAATATATCTATCTACTCCTCATTCATGGTGTTAATTTTGATCATCTAATTAAACTACACCACTGTAGTTTCTATTTTTTCCCTTGCAGCTACTAAGCAGTATGTGGGGAGACTCTTTTTTAAAAATTTATTTATAAATGTGTATAATTCTTTATTTATAAATTTGTACAACTCTTTATAAATTAACAAAATGCTATAATTCTAGACTACTATATATATATATGTATGGTGACTAAGCATATATATATATATATATATATATATATATATATGGATATATATACTAGACATATATATTAGTGAAAAGTGTGACGTGTTAGTTTGCTCAGTCATGTTCAACTCTCTGATCTGTGGGGAGACCCTTAAGCTTCTTCAAATATCTAACTCTTCACTATACTTTTCTTCTTAAACTCAATGATTCTTGCTCTAATATCAGTGCTTGCTATGATGATTGCAAAATATTAATTTTCCATGTCCACCCATTCTGCCCACATTGAGGTGCTCTTTTCTTCTCTAAGGAAGGTTTCTCCCTATCCCCTTCATCTTCCCTCTTACCTATGTAGCTACTACTCTTACAGAGCTATAGAACAACTCCATGAGTTATAAACCATTCCTATCATTATCCATGCTAATGCTACATTGTTTCATATTTGCCAATTTGGTGCCCCTTTAAGCTGGTTCCTGTATGTTTTTTCATATGTTTCCATAATTATTTTTAAAACACTCTCTTGTTTTTCTAGTTCAACAAGATGTTCCTGACTTATCCTACGTCTTCTCTTCCCTGATACTGGAAGAAACCGTTTCTCTAAGGACCTCTGTTTTCCTATAGTGGGGAGCAGTATTTAGAAACCCAAATCTAGGAATTAAATATGTGCATTGTTACTGGAGTGTATTTGCATTTAGGCCCTTCTAGAGAACAGCAGTAGGAAAATACACACATGTACAAGTGTCCACACACACAGTGGCTGTCTATATATGTAATAGAAATTCTGGCATTGTACTGGTAACTTCAAGCTTAATCGCACTCCACAGGTTCTTCATTGCCTTCCCCCACCTTAACATTTTTCTCCATTCTTTCACAACAAGATTATTGACTTCCAGTAGTCCTGACTCATCTTCCCAGTCATACATTACACAGAAAGTTTCAGAATTGCTATGCCCAAATCACTATGTATATAAAATAGACCAAATAGACTAAAAAGACATTATGCATATAAAATAGTCTAAATAGACTAAGAAGAAGTTGCAATTCTTTACTTTTCACCTGGGCTTCCCCAGTGGCTCAGTGATAAAACATTCAGAGACACAGGTTCCATCCCCGGGTCTGAAAGATCCCTGGGAGAATAAAATGTCAACTCATTCCAGTATTCTTGCCTGGGAAATCCCACCTAGAGTAAATGATCACAGTTACTATGTTTTAATGTAACCTGAAACAATTTGACCCCTTCCCTTGCCCCCACAGCAATGTAGTCATGGGATCCATTTCCAAAAGGTATATTCAGGGAAGTGTGACTTCCTTTCCTACTACTTCCACCTGGTTCCCCTTCATGCATTCTAGGTAGCTGATTTCATTGTGTCCTGGGTTTTGCTTCCTGCGTTTGTTTCTTCTCCTCCAATTAAACAAATTTATGTGTTTTCTTATTTCTTCTTGTGTACACCAAAGATAGGATATTATAGATACTCTTACAATTAAATTTTTTTTAAAACTTACATCTTCTAGAGTAAATAGATTTTTTTTTTGTTTTTCACAATGCTAGAGTACTCCATTGTATGAAGTACCCCTAAGCATTCAGATAGTTCCCAATGTTTTGCTAGTACAAATAATGCTGTTGTTAAGAAATTTGTACCTGTGTAGTTCAACAAGATGTTCCTGACTTATCCTCTTTTTTGTCAAATTTTGCCTTTTCCTATAGTGGAGCAGTATTTAGAAACCCAAATCTAGGAATTAAATATGTGCATTGTTACTGGAGTGTATTTGCATTTAGGCCCTTCTAGAGAACAGCAGTAGGAAAATACACACATGTACAAGTGTCCACACACACAGTGGCTGTCTATATATGTAATAGAAATTCTGGCATTGTACTGGTAACTTCAAGCTTAATCGCACTCCACAGGTTCTTCATTGCCTTCCCCCACCTTAACATTTTTCTCCATTCTTTCACAACAAGATTATTGACTTCCAGTAGTCCTGACTCATCTTCCCAGTCATACATTACACAGAAAGTTTCAGAATTGCTATGCCCAAATCACTATGTATATAAAATAGACCAAATAGACTAAAAAGACATTATGCATATAAAATAGTCTAAATAGACTAAGAAGAAGTTGCAATTCTTTACTTTTCACCTGGGTTTCCCCCAGTGGCTCAGTGATAAAACATTCAGAGACACAGGTTCCATCCCCGGGTCTGAAAGATCCCTGGGAGAATAAAATGTCAACTCATTCCAGTATTCTTGCCTGGGAAATCCCACCTAGAGTAAATGATCACAGTTACTATGTTTTAATGTAACCTGAAACAATTTGACCCCTTCCCTTGCCCCCACAGCAATGTAGTCATGGGATCCATTTCCAAAAGGTATATTCAGGGAAGTGTGACTTCCTTTCCTACTACTTCCACCTGGTTCCCCTTCATGCATTCTAGGTAGCTGATTTCATTGTGTCCTGGGTTTTGCTTCCTGCGTTTGTTTCTTCTCCTCCAATTAAACAAATTTATGTGTTTTCTTATTTCTTCTTGTGTACACCAAAGATAGGATATTATAGATACTCTTACAATTAAATTTTTTTTAAAACTTACATCTTCTAGAGTAAATAGATTTTTTTTTTGTTTTTCACAATGCTAGAGTACTCCATTGTATGAAGTACCCCTAAGCATTCAGATAGTTCCCAATGTTTTGCTAGTACAAATAATGCTGTTGTTAAGAAATTTGTACCTGTGTATTTTCATATTTTAAAGACTTATCTTCAGGAAAACTCCCTAGATGTACGATTACGGTGGTTTTGTTCCTGAAATTTCCCTTCCTATGGGTGGCCCACTTTGCATCTCCTCCATAAACACATGACAGCAAATATTTCCTTAGAGTTTTTTCAAGAGTCAATTGTCAAACTATCGAATGTCAATCTGGTGAGTGAAACATGGTATCTCTATGAAGTTTCAATTTTAATTTCTCATGAATATAACTGTACCTCCTTTCATATATTTAAGGGACATGGCTATGTATTTTCTGGGAATGGTTCATATTTTTTGCCATTTAAAAACAGAATTTTCCATGTTTCTTTCTTCAGTTTAAAAAAGTTCTTTAGAGTATATCCAGGATATGAACTATCTGTGATAAATACCTCAAGTATTTTTCTCCCAATTTGTTATTTGTCTTTTAACTTTCCTTATAAGCTTTTGCTATTAAGGAAATTTTGGTAGTCAATTTATCAAATTCTTTTTCTCTTGCCTCTGGATTTTTGGCGGGGGGGGGGGGGGCCTTTTTTTGTTGTTGATGGTCTTTCGTTTATTTATTTTCATCCATCTTTGTTCTTTGGCCAGTGTGGGCCTCGCATCACAGTGGCCTCTCTTGTTGCAGAACATCAGCTCTGGGCTCACGCGCTCCAGAGCTCTGGCTCAGTAATTGGACACATCTGTCCAGCCGCTCTGCAGCATGTGGAATCTTCCCAGGACAAGGATTGAACCGGCGCCCCTTGCACTGCCAGGTGGTGTCCTTACCCACTGGACCACCGGGGAAGCCCTTGCCCCTGGATTTTGTAATAGCTAGAAATCTTCCACACATATTCAAATATTAGAGAAATTCATTCATGTTTTCTCCTAGTATTTGTATAACTACATATATATATATTTTTACGTTTAGATCTTTAATCCATTTGAAGCTTATTCGTATGCAAGAAATGGATGTAATTTTATCGTTTTTCCATGTTAAAACATCCAGTTACCTCAGTAACTTTACTAAAAAGTTCTTTTGCTTCCCCAGAGATTTGAGACACCTCTTTTATCATATTCTAGATTGCCACATGTGTTAAGTTTGTCTCTGGACTTTGTTTTTGTTGTTGTTGTTGTTTTGGGGCTTTTTTTTTTACATTTTTGGGGGGGGGGGGTGGGGAGGGGGGCAGGCGGGCCACTTCTATTGGTCTTTCATTTGTCTATTTTCATCCATCTTTGTTCTTTGGCCCGTGTGGGCCTCCCATCAAGGTGGCCTCTGCTGTCGCAGAGCACCGGCTCTGGGCGCATGCGCGCCAGAGCTCTGGCTTGGTAATTGGACACATCAGTCCAGCCGCTCCACAGCATGTGGAATCCTCCAGGCGAGGGATCGCACTGCAAGGCGGTATCATTACCCACTGGACCACCAGGGAAGCCCCTGGACTTTGTTTTATTCCATCTGTTCATGACCAGTACCATGCTGTCTGCAAATTACAAACCTTATTGTAAGTTTTATGTATTTATTTATTTAGAACTTTATTATTTTATTATATATATGTGTGTGTGTGTATATATGAGTATATGTATCTATATATATATATATATATATTTTTTTTTTTTTTTACAGATTTTTGTTGCTTACTGCCACACATTGACCTGAATCCACCATAGAAACCTTATCGTAAGTTTTAGTATCTGGTATGGCAAGTCTGTCAGTTCCTCCACTCCACTCACCCCCACACCCTATTTCTTTCCATTGTTTTCCCAGTATGTTTATTTTTCCATATAAACTTTAGTATTAACTTGCCTAGCTCCTGTGGAGGGGGTGGGGGGTTGGTGGCGGGAACCTTGTTGTTCATTGGAATTACCTTTAAGTCCTAAATTATCTTAAGGAAAACTAATGTCTAAATACAACAGAAATATTCTAACCAAGAACCCAAAATGTCTTTCTGTTTGTTCAGCTCCACCTTTACGTCTTCTGGGAATGTTTATAATTTTCTTTATGCTGGCTTTGAACATTTCTTATTTATTCTTAGACATTTTTCTCTTTTATTGCTATATATATATTTTTTTCTTCCATGATCCCTTCTAACTAGACTGTACTATTGTCTCAGACAGTAAAGAATCTACCTGCAATGCAGAAGGCCCATGTTTGATCCCTGTGTTGGGACAATCCCCTGCAGAAGGGAGTGGCATCCCATTCCAATATTCTTGCTTGGAGAATTCCATGAACAGAGGAGCCAGGTGGACTACAGTCTAGGGTTGCAAAGAGCTGGATACTACTGAGTGACTAACACACTTTCTGACTAGTTATTATTTGTGTATATGAATGCTATTGAGTTTTGCAATTGATAAGCTTATTTGAAAATATAACTAACTTGATTGCTTACAAGTATGTAATTTCAGCATTGTTAATGCTTCAGAGTTCTCCAAGTTTTTCGCAATGTACATTTCAATAAATGCATGTGATAACATAACCTAGTAAAATAAAATACCCCCTAATGAAATATATGGCTTCAATGAAATCACCTATAATTAATATATTAATTGCATCCTATTTCTAATAAACATAATCATTAGATTAATAATCAAAACATAGCTTATTTTTAAAACACTTAAAAATTATATCAACAAATTGAATGGAAGACAAAAGGAATTAGCTTTTATAAACAAATAAGAATGTATTATAATGGTTGGAGACTATACATTAGAATGCATGGACTTACAGAAGGGGTCATGGGTCTTTACCAATCTCAGGTATGAACATCCAAGCCAAACAGTGTTATCTATGTTAATTTGTCCCTGCCCTTGTGGATGCAATGATATGGGTGAAAAAGGATCATTTGTGACAGTGTCCACCTCTCTGCAACAGGGAAGACCTGAACACACGAGGGATGGATGGATATTCAGTATCCCCATCCTCCTCATTGGACATCCTCTGATTTCAGAAAGTCATAAGCTGACAGAGCCAGACAGTTTAGTGAAAGGAGATAGTTAAGAGCTCCTATTCCCTGGTCATTCAACCCACCCTCAAACCCACCTATTGAAGAGAAGCCCCTGCCTGGTTTTTTATTTGGTGGGGTTGGGGGGTAGGAGGGACGGCAGGCAGGGGAGGGAGGGAGTTGGGCGGGCCACTTCTATTGGTCTTTCATTTATCTATTTTTCATCCATCTTTGTTCTTTGGCTCCTGTGGGCCTCCCATCAAGGTGGCCTCTGTTGTCGCAGAGCACCGGCTCTGGGCGCATGTGTTCCAGAGCCCCGGCTCGGTAATTGGACACATCAGTCCAGCCGCTCCGCGGCATATGGGATCTTCCCAGGCCAGGGATCGAACCGGCGCCCCTTGCACTGAAAGGCGGTGTCCTTACCCACTGGACCACCAGGGGAGGCCCCCCCCCCCCTTAAATGACATCTTATAATCTACATAATACACTAGAAGTGTTGGAAAGACTTTTGCGTAATGATCCCAGAGTCAACTGAGAGACTGAAGAGACAGCATGTTTTCTGTGCTGTGATTCCTTGTCCCTGGTACGGCAGTGTTGGGGTCAATTTACCATCTGGGTCCAACCAACACTTCAGCTTCATCTTTTCCTTTCCCAGAGTAAACCAATACATTATTATATTCCTTCAGTTACAAGTACTAAACATGACAGTCTACACAAAGACAGCATTTATTAAAAGGATAGTAATGAATCTCATGCAATCCAAGGAAGAAGTAAACTCCCTAACTTCTGGAAGATTCAGGAACTTCCACAAAGGGAAGTTCCATCCCTCTGCGATTACCATGGCTCAGGTCCAAACAAGCCTTAGTTCTAAATACCAAAATCTTGAGAAGAATTCAACTGACTCCGCCAGTATTTCCCTTAGACTCAGGCAAAGCAGACCTCTGACCTGGGCATCAGGTTTCAGAGTACCTTACATATCATAAAACCATGAGAAAAAGAAGAAAAAAAAAAAACTTATTAGAAAACATATGGGTGGCTTTATCACTGAGATCTACTTGTAATTCTTGATGTCACACAAGCTGTAATCCTAAAACCTCAGGAAAAACTTCTGTACATTTCTTTTTTTATTATTATTATTTTTTATTCTTCCTTTCTTCTCTTTTTTTTTTTAAACTTTTATTTTACTTTTAACTTTTACAGAGTTTTGTTGTTTACAGATATGTATGTTCTCAGATTTGTCATAGGGCCTTGAGTCCAAAACACTCACATCTGGATGGTGTGAGTCTATGTGTGCAGACTGTACTACTGATGATGTTTGAGGCAAACTCTGCTATCAACTACAGAAAAGATTTGAGGGGTTCTTGCACATAGGAAAGAAAAAAGACTAGTAAAATCCTTCCTGTGTGCATGCTAAGTTGCTTTAGTCATGTCCAGCTCTTTGCAACCCCCTGAACTATATCCCACCAGATTCCACTGTGCACGGGATTTTCAAAACAAAAATATCGGAATGATTTACCATGTCCTCCTCCAGGGGCTCTTCCCAACCCAGGGATCTAAACCACGCCTCTTACTTCTCCTGTACTGCCAGGTCGGTTCTTTACTTCTAGTGCCACTGAAGTTGTTTTTCCCGGGAAAGACTTTGTAATGATCCCAGAGTCAACTGAGAGACTGAAGAGACAGCATGTTTTCTGTGCTGTGATTCCTTGTCCCTGGTACGGCAGTGTTGGGGTCAATTTACCATCTGGGTCCAACCAACACTTCAGCTTCATCTTTTCCTTTCCCAGAGTAAACCAATACATTATTATATTCCTTCAGTTACAAGTACTAAACATGACAGTCTACACAAAGACAGCATTTATTAAAAGGATAGTAATGAATCTCATGCAATCCAAGGAAGAAGTAAACTCCCTAACTTCTGGAAGATTCAGGAACTTCCACAAAGGGAAGTTCCATCCCTCTGCGATTACCATGGCTCAGGTCCAAACAAGCCTTAGTTCTAAATACCAAAATCTTGAGAAGAATTCAACTGACTCCGCCAGTATTTCCCTTAGACTCAGGCAAAGCAGACCTCTGACCTGGGCATCAGGTTTCAGAGTACCTTACATATCATAAAACCATGAGAAAAAGAAGAAAAAAAAAAAACTTATTAGAAAACATATGGGTGGCTTTATCACTGAGATCTACTTGTAATTCTTGA
Organism: Tragulus kanchil; assembly: GCA_022376925.1. Lineage (NCBI taxonomy): Eukaryota > Metazoa > Chordata > Mammalia > Artiodactyla > Tragulidae > Tragulus > Tragulus kanchil. The sequence goes on from JAIOJX010000026.1 coordinate 285,829,064, forward strand.
TGTCACACAAGCTGTAATCCTAAAACCTCAGGAAAAACTTCTGTACATTTCTTTTTTTATTATTATTATTTTTTATTCTTCCTTTCTTCTCTTTTTTTTTTTAAACTTTTATTTTACTTTTAACTTTTACAGAGTTTTGTTGTTTACAGATATGTATGTTCTCAGATTTGTCATAGGGCCTTGAGTCCAAAACACTCACATCTGGATGGTGTGAGTCTATGTGTGCAGACTGTACTACTGATGATGTTTGAGGCAAACTCTGCTATCAACTACAGAAAAGATTTGAGGGGTTCTTGCACATAGGAAAGAAAAAAGACTAGTAAAATCCTTCCTGTGTGCATGCTAAGTTGCTTTAGTCATGTCCAGCTCTTTGCAACCCCCTGAACTATATCCCACCAGATTCCACTGTGCACGGGATTTTCAAAACAAAAATATCGGAATGATTTACCATGTCCTCCTCCAGGGGCTCTTCCCAACCCAGGGATCTAAACCACGCCTCTTACTTCTCCTGTACTGCCAGGTCGGTTCTTTACTTCTAGTGCCACCTGAGATCTCCAAATCTTTCCTAGAGACCACAAATAAAATGGATTTATCCATAGTGAAATATTATTTCCCAGTGGTGTTGAACTTCTGTTCCCTGGCCTATTTTCTGATTTCACCTCACATTACCATTTGTGCCTCCAGAGGCACTTCTGACTGTAGCAGTGTGTTCACAATGGTTGCACATGGCAACTGACAAACATATGGCAATGTTTAAGCACTTCAGATTACTTTTCAATTTGTATACATGTAGATCTCTGCATCAGTTAAATATAGCACTGACTCTTTTTATTGGCAACAAGTTGAACATTGGATGGTTGAATTGCGAATAGTTTTATTTTTATAAATAATAAAATTTCATTAAAGTCAACAAAAAGTTAAATCTATCTTGAAATAACTTTGATTAAAATTATGACACCAAATTTTAGTATAGTTTGTGTTTTGCTTTTTAATTTTAATAGATGATTTAGAATACTTAGATGAAAAAGAACTTTGAGGGAAAATATACAAGTTTTACAAGAATACTTCTAAATTATTCTATACCTAATGAATTTAAAAACATATTTTGTTGCAATTCTGGATGAAAATATGCTAAAATTACATTTAAACTTTTAATATTTTAGGTTCCTAGAGATGAGTTAAATCAAAATCAAAAATGCACTTTTAACTTTTACAGAGTTTTGTTGTTTACAGATATGTATGTTCTCAGATTTGTCATAGGGCCTTGAGTCCAAAACACTCACATCTGGATGGTGTGAGTCTATGTGTGCAGACTGTACTACTGATGATGTTTGAGGCAAACTCTGCTATCAACTACAGAAAAGATTTGAGGGGTTCTTGCACATAGGAAAGAAAAAAGACTAGTAAAATCCTTCCTGTGTGCATGCTAAGTTGCTTTAGTCATGTCCAGCTCTTTGCAACCCCCTGAACTATATCCCACCAGATTCCACTGTGCACGGGATTTTCAAAACAAAAATATCGGAATGATTTACCATGTCCTCCTCCAGGGGCTCTTCCCAACCCAGGGATCTAAACCACGCCTCTTACTTCTCCTGTACTGCCAGGTCGGTTCTTTACTTCTAGTGCCACCTGAGATCTCCAAATCTTTCCTAGAGACCACAAATAAAATGGATTTATCCATAGTGAAATATTATTTCCCAGTGGTGTTGAACTTCTGTTCCCTGGCCTATTTTCTGATTTCACCTCACATTACCATTTGTGCCTCCAGAGGCACTTCTGACTGTAGCAGTGTGTTCACAATGGTTGCACATGGCAACTGACAAACATATGGCAATGTTTAAGCACTTCAGATTACTTTTCAATTTGTATACATGTAGATCTCTGCATCAGTTAAATATAGCACTGACTCTTTTTATTGGCAACAAGTTGAACATTGGATGGTTGAATTGCGAATAGTTTTATTTTTATAAATAATAAAATTTCATTAAAGTCAACAAAAAGTTAAATCTATCTTGAAATAACTTTGATTAAAATTATGACACCAAATTTTAGTATAGTTTGTGTTTTGCTTATTAATTGTAATAGATGATGTAGAATACTTACCTGAAAAAGAACTTTGATGGAAAATATACAAGTTTTACAAGAATACTTCTAAATTATTCTATACCTAATGAATTTAAAAACATATTTTGTTGCAATTCTGGATGAAAATATGCTAAAATTACATTTAAACTTTTAATATTTTAGGTTCCTAGAGATGAGTTAAATCAAAATCAAAAAATGCAAAAATATAAACATAAACTGAAAATAGACAATAGAAATAGAGCATCTTCAAAGAGACCATTTTCTTAAAATTTTATAACTCACTTAAAATGAGCACATATATTTTAAACATAATTCACATAAAAATTATAAATGGAATATTACAAATTCTGTACTTACTGAAGTTTTAATTACTGATCATAACAAAACAAATTGAACAAGAAAATTTTTCCAAATGCAGAACTTGAATTTAGGTACATCATCAGATGAAATTCCTGCAACTAAAGAATACTGAAGAGTTCATATTTAAGAATATGAACATTTTTTATTAAATGAAAATCTGTAAAGCTGATCATTCATATCAACATCACAACCCAGAAACATCAAATGCAACTCTGTGCTTCCCTTTAAAAGATGAAAATAAATTGCATTCATGAATCTGCCAATAGGATGAGAAAGATGAAATCTCTGGGGCTTTACCATTTATTAGATCATGATCTTGGAAAATGGCTATGTGGCCTTCTGACAGCACAAGAATGTTTCTTTTTTTTTTTTTAAACATTTATTTATTTATTTATTTTGGTGGGGGTGGGGAGGGAGGGGGAAAGGAGGGCCACTCCTATCGGTCTTTCATTTGTCTAGTTTCATCCATATTTGTTCTCTGGCCCGCGTGGGCCTCCCATCGCGTTGGCGTCTGTTGTCGCAGAGCACCGGCTCTGGGCGCATGCGCTCCAGAGCTCCGGCTCCGTAATTGGACACATCAGTCCAGCCGCTCCGCGGGGGCGAATAGTTTTATTTTTATAAATAATAAAATTTCATTAAAGTCAACAAAAAGTTAAATCTATCTTGAAATAACTTTGATTAAAATTATGACACCAAATTTTAGTATAGTTTGTGTTTTGCTTTTTAATTTTAATAGATGATTTAGAATACTTAGATGAAAAAGAACTTTGAGGGAAAATATACAAGTTTTACAAGAATACTTCTAAATTATTCTATACCTAATGAATTTAAAAACATATTTTGTTGCAATTCTGGATGAAAATATGCTAAAATTACATTTAAACTTTTAATATTTTAGGTTCCTAGAGATGAGTTAAATCAAAATCAAAAAATGCAAAAATATAAACATAAACTGAAAATAGACAATAGAAATAGAGCATCTTCAAAGAGACCATTTTCTTAAAATTTTATAACTCACTTAAAATGAGCACATATATTTTAAACATAATTCACATAAAAATTATAAATGGAATATTACAAATTCTGTACTTACTGAAGTTTTAATTACTGATCATAACAAAACAAATTGAACAAGAAAATTTTTCCAAATGCAGAACTTGAATTTAGGTACATCATCAGATGAAATTCCTGCAACTAAAGAATACTGAAGAGTTCATATTTAAGAATATGAACATTTTTTATTAAATGAAAATCTGTAAAGCTGATCATTCATATCAACATCACAACCCAGAAACATCAAATGCAACTCTGTGCTTCCCTTTAAAAGATGAAAATAAATTGCATTCATGAATCTGCCAATAGGATGAGAAAGATGAAATCTCTGGGGCTTTACCATTTATTAGATCATGATCTTGGAAAATGGCTATGTGGCCTTCTGACAGCACAAGAATGTTTCTTTTTTTTTTTTTAAACATTTATTTATTTATTTATTTTGGTGGGGGTGGGGAGGGGGGGGGGTGGGCGGGCCACTCCTATCGGTCTTTCATTTGTCTAGTTTCATCCATATTTGTTCTCTGGCCCGCGTGGGCCTCCCATCGCGTTGGCGTCTGTTGTCGCAGAGCACCGGCTCTGGGCGCATGCGCTCCAGAGCTCCGGCTCCGTAATTGGACACATCAGTCCAGCCGCTCCGCGACACGTGGGATCTTCCCAGGCCAGGGCTCGAACCGGCGCCCCTTGCACTGCAAGGCGGTGTCCTTACCCACTATACCACCAGGGAAGCCCGAGAATGTTTCTTGTAAAACATATTCATATGCAAATTTCCCATTGCCTGAGTATCACAGAAAATCTAATGCTTCATTTTATACCAAGATTAATTTAACTGGGAAACAAAACTGTGGAAGCTGGTTTTTATATTCCAATTTCAAAGGTAAAGCATTCTGTTTTTACTATAAAATGCCTCAAAACCAGTCCTCAAAATTAGTTTCAAAATGAAGGTACTTGTTGCTAAAAACAATTGATGTTTCTCAAAAGAACACAAAGTTTCAATTGTGCGTACATGATAAAAATACACACAAAACAAAATGTGCAATTACTACAACTTTTTGAAAATTTAAACAGCAGAAAATGTTTAGGAAAGAAAGTAATGCTGAGGTAGGATGTTAACATGATATGTTTAAAAGAATAATCTCATGTATTTTCTATTTTCATAGCATGAACAGTCTGATATCTATAGAATGTTGCCTATAGAAAGTAATAGTGAGTTTCTAGGCTTATTAGCAATTATTTAGAAATTTGATGCTGTGGTGGTTAAACATGATCTGAATGGAAAATGAAGAAATTCATACTAAGATCTTTAAATTTTTTGTGTATAATAAGGGGAGAAAATTAATCATCCACTAAATTAATACCTAATCATGCTTGTTTCAGCCACCCTGTGCCAGAAATAAAAGCTGTGTTGAAAAATACGTTTTATTATACAATTTAATACAATTTACAGATATATATATATATATATATATATATATATATATATATGTTTTGAACTACTCCCCCCAGAAAAAGATCCAGCAAAATTGAAATTAAAAAATGTTTAATTTGTCTTAAGTATGTCAGAAAAAATATGGGCTTTTATTTAAGTGAAGATACTTAAAAACACAATCTTTTGCCTCTGTCAACACTGTGTTGCATAGCCTTTCCTTGGTCTCTGAGTAGCCAGTACTGGTTTTGGACTCCAGATGCCAAAGTTAAATAAATTACATTTATTGTGTTTTTTTTTAAAAAAGAAAAAAAAAAAAAACCCACAGTTCTCAGTGTTAGGTAGGCACTGATCTGGAAGATTATCTAGGGAGCTCTAAGATAATGGCATTAACCTAGGTGATTTGAACAACAAGCATAAAACCTGGAACTTTAGCCCAAAGTCATGATCATTCTTTACAGCATACAGTGCACTTGAAGCAGTGCCTCCACTGTGTCAATAGCTCAGCAGCAAAGACGTTCCATGGAACAAATAAATGAGCGTGTTAGGTATTTTCTGGATCTCCCACCAAATATAATCTTATCACTTCATTTAGATACACAATGAGAATGTTAAATATTGCTAGAGCAAATTCTATCTCATGTAAGCAAAATACAGGAAGAACTCTAGAAGAGAAAAGCAAAATAACTGAAAATTTCAAAAAGAAATAAATCTTTGACAAAGAATGACTTACTTTTGTTATTGGTTATTTGGCATGGACTAGCAAAAGCTTACAGGGAACTCAGATACATTTGGTCCACTTTAAAAACTAATAGTATGTATTTTTGAATTTAGGAAAGAAAGTAATGCTGAGGTAGGATGTAAAATGTTTAAAGAATAATCTCATGTATTTTCTATTTTCATAGCATGAACAGTCTGATATCTATAGAATGTTGCCTATAGAAAGTAATAGTGAGTTTCTAGGCTTATTAGCAATTATTTAGAAATTTGATGCTGTGGTGGTTAAACATGATCTGAATGGAAAATGAAGAAATTCATACTAAGATCTTTAAATTTTTTGTGTATAATAAGGGGAGAAAATTAATCATCCACTAAATTAATACCTAATCATGCTTGTTTCAGCCACCCTGTGCCAGAAATAAAAGCTGTGTTGAAAAATACGTTTTATTATACAATTTAATACAATTTACAGATATATATATATATATATATATATATATATATATGTTTTGAACTACTCCCCCCAGAAAAAGATCCAGCAAAATTGAAATTAAAAAATGTTTAATTTGTCTTAAGTATGTCAGAAAAAATATGGGCTTTTATTTAAGTGAAGATACTTAAAAACACAATCTTTTGCCTCTGTCAACACTGTGTTGCATAGCCTTTCCTTGGTCTCTGAGTAGCCAGTACTGGTTTTGGACTCCAGATGCCAAAGTTAAATAAATTACATTTATTGTGTTTTTTTTTAAAAAAGAAAAAAAAAAAAAACCCACAGTTCTCAGTGTTAGGTAGGCACTGATCTGGAAGATTATCTAGGGAGCTCTAAGATAATGGCATTAACCTAGGTGATTTGAACAACAAGCATAAAACCTGGAACTTTAGCCCAAAGTCATGATCATTCTTTACAGCATACAGTGCACTTGAAGCAGTGCCTCCACTGTGTCAATAGCTCAGCAGCAAAGACGTTCCATGGAACAAATAAATGAGCGTGTTAGGTATTTTCTGGATCTCCCACCAAATATAATCTTATCACTTCATTTAGATACACAATGAGAATGTTAAATATTGCTAGAGCAAATTCTATCTCATGTAAGCAAAATACAGGAAGAACTCTAGAAGAGAAAAGCAAAATAACTGAAAATTTCAAAAAGAAATAAATCTTTGACAAAGAATGACTTACTTTTGTTATTGGTTATTTGGCATGGACTAGCAAAAGCTTACAGGGAACTCAGATACATTTGGTCCACTTTTTAAAAAACTAATAGTATGTATTTTTTGAATTTAGAGAACAGTTTTTTTTAATCTAAACTACATATAAAATAAACAACAAAATACCATTCTAACAAAAAAAAAAGAGAAATGAGAATGCTCATTTATCTATGGAGAAGACTCATGTATCCGTAATCTCTACACCATTCCCTATAGAGATTATTTTCTGAACATATTTTAGCTTCAGATATAGTCTTGAATGAAGATAGGTTTTAATAAATTAAGCAATATGCTATTGCTATTTTCATTTTTTAATAACATTACACAGTTGAAACTTTTAAAAGAAGAAAAACTTGAGTACTGTATGGATATTGCCACAAGGGACCATGAAAGTTGTCTAAGTCACAGTGACATGAAATTGCAATAGTTTATAATAGAGTCTGTGACCATGCTGATTTATTACATGTCCTCCACCAAAATGATTATGTGCATGTCAATTATATCTCAGTTTTTAAAAATATTTTCAGAATCAAATGTAAATTTCACTGTTCATTCTGAGCATTCCTTTTAGAATTTTATTGACCATTCCTATTGTTACTACCTCAGGAGACTAAAACTGACCCAAATTGAAACTAACAAAAACTGAGAATAATAATGACTCAAGAAACATCCCACATTACCACTGGGAGAATGCAAATTTTGTGAAAATCTGAATCATAGCAACAGAATTATTCACTTGAATAAAATAGAAGAAAAGAAAATATATTTCATGAAATAAATGCATATTAATTTATGATTGTATGTATCATTTTATTATTCAACAAGCATTGTTGGCCCATCAACTATAAGCATTGACTTACATGCAATATTTCAGTTGTTTTTAATTTTTTCCAGCACTCAATGTGATAAAGATCATAATGTATATATTTAAAAGCTTATTGTTATAAAAGAATACATCTTTTATTCTAGGTGGGGAGGTATCACATAATATAAGCATGTTTACCAGTGGATCAAATTAGTCCATCTGGAAGCTTTTTCCGGAGGAAGTGAAATCCATATAAACTAATCTGATACCCTCAAGAGGCTTATCTATTGCATTCTGTACTAGAAATTTTGATGCTTCTATTCTTTCATTCATACTTATTTAGTCTATCTGGAGTGTCCTTACCCACATTCTCTGCCGGAAAAGTTTCTACCCTTCCAGTTCAGACTGGAGTGAGCTTCTCAGAGGCCTCTCTGTACTTCATTCAAAAAAGAGAAATGAGAATGCTCATTTATCTATGGAGAAGACTCATGTATCCGTAATCTCTACACCATTCCCTATAGAGATTATTTTCTGAACATATTTTAGCTTCAGATATAGTCTTGAATGAAGATAGGTTTTAATAAATTAAGCAATATGCTATTGCTATTTTCATTTTTTAATAACATTACACAGTTGAAACTTTTAAAGAAGAAAAACTTGAGTACTGTATGGATATTGCCACAAGGGACCATGAAAGTTGTCTAAGTCACAGTGACATGAAATTGCAATAGTTTATAATAGAGTCTGTGACCATGCTGATTTATTACATGTCCTCCACCAAAATGATTATGTGCATGTCAATTATATCTCAGTTTTTAAAAATATTTTCAGAATCAAATGTAAATTTCACTGTTCATTCTGAGCATTCCTTTTAGAATTTTATTGACCATTCCTATTGTTACTACCTCAGGAGACTAAAACTGACCCAAATTGAAACTAACAAAAACTGAGAATAATAATGACTCAAGAAACATCCCACATTACCACTGGGAGAATGCAAATTTTGTGAAAATCTGAATCATAGCAACAGAATTATTCACTTGAATAAAATAGAAGAAAAGAAAATATATTTCATGAAATAAATGCATATTAATTTATGATTGTATGTATCATTTTATTATTCAACAAGCATTGTTGGCCCATCAACTATAAGCATTGACTTACATGCAATATTTCAGTTGTTTTTAATTTTTTCCAGCACTCAATGTGATAAAGATCATAATGTATATATTTAAAAGCTTATTGTTATAAAAGAATACATCTTTTATTCTAGGTGGGGAGGTATCACATAATATAAGCATGTTTACCAGTGGATCAAATTAGTCCATCTGGAAGCTTTTTCCGGAGGAAGTGAAATCCATATAAACTAATCTGATACCCTCAAGAGGCTTATCTATTGCATTCTGTACTAGAAATTTTGATGCTTCTATTCTTTCATTCATACTTATTTAGTCTATCTGGAGTGTCCTTACCCACATTCTCTGCCGGAAAAGTTTCTACCCTTCCAGTTCAGACTGGAGTGAGCTTCTCAGAGGCCTCTCTGTACTTCATTCACACAGTGTCCCGCATCCCTCTGATACAAATATCTTTAGCCTACCAACCTCTTCTCACGGTGCATCAATTATTTTCTGTGTGCAGGTCCCTGCTGAGGGAGCATGAGCTCCTCAGGTGAAAGGACCACGACTTTTCATGTCTGCTGCCCTGACATCTAGCTCAGAGCCTTATGAGTGGGCAGTACTTAAACAATGAGCGAATGAATTCATTCATAAAAAAATTATACCTTGACAATTTCAGAGACTCCAGTATTCATATTATATATTATATTGTCTATCACATAATATATTACATAATGCTAATATTATATATTGCAACATTCAGGACAATTTTTTTATATCTTATGGTATCAGAAAGAGCCTTATTAGCCTGTTGATATTGAAATGAAAAGCAATTTACCACCATGGTCATGCTAAATGTTAATAATATGCAAACCTGAAGAAGTTATGAGTCAAGAGAGCGTGATATTTTAGAACGTGGATACCCTTTTTCTAATTGAATCTTGAGAGGCAAATACAGTAATGTGAATCATAGCAAATGCAAATGATATAAAAGGTCATAAAATAAAGTTTTCTGCTATCTATTCCAGGAGGTATCTACATCTAGCAGTATGATAGGTTTTCTTCCAGATAAACAGAGATTTTTGATAACTTTTTTTTTATTGTTGGCCCATCAACTATAAGCATTGACTTACATGCAATATTTCAGTTGTTTTTAATTTTTTCCAGCACTCAATGTGATAAAGATCATAATGTATATATTTAAAAGCTTATTGTTATAAAAGAATACATCTTTTATTCTAGGTGGGGAGGTATCACATAATATAAGCATGTTTACCAGTGGATCAAATTAGTCCATCTGGAAGCTTTTTCCGGAGGAAGTGAAATCCATATAAACTAATCTGATACCCTCAAGAGGCTTATCTATTGCATTCTGTACTAGAAATTTTGATGCTTCTATTCTTTCATTCATACTTATTTAGTCTATCTGGAGTGTCCTTACCCACATTCTCTGCCGGAAAAGTTTCTACCCTTCCAGTTCAGACTGGAGTGAGCTTCTCAGAGGCCTCTCTGTACTTCATTCACACAGTGTCCCGCATCCCTCTGATACAAATATCTTTAGCCTACCAACCTCTTCTCACGGTGCATCAATTATTTTCTGTGTGCAGGTCCCTGCTGAGGGAGCATGAGCTCCTCAGGTGAAAGGACCACGACTTTTTCATGTCTGCTGCCCTGACATCTAGCTCAGAGCCTTATGAGTGGGCAGTACTTAAACAATGAGCGAATGAATTCATTCATAAAAAGATTATACCTTGACAATTTCAGAGACTCCAGTATTCATATTATATATTATATTGTCTATCACATAATATATTACATAATGCTAATATTATATATTGCAACATTCAGGACAATTTTTTTATATCTTATGGTATCAGAAAGAGCCTTATTAGCCTGTTGATATTGAAATGAAAAGCAATTTACCACCATGGTCATGCTAAATGTTAATAATATGCAAACCTGAAGAAGTTATGAGTCAAGAGAGACGTGATATTTTAGAACGTGGATACCCTTTTTCTAATTGAATCTTGAGAGGCAAATACAGTAATGTGAATCATAGCAAATGCAAATGATATAAAAGGTCATAAAATAAAGTTTTCTGCTATCTATTCCAGGAGGTATCTACATCTAGCAGTATGATAGGTTTTCTTCCAGATAAACAGAGATTTTTGATAACTTTTTTTTTCTTCACTCTCTCTCTCACACACACACATAACCTTTCATGGTTAATCTCTTTTCTTTTTCTTTTCTTTACTTTTTTTTTTTCAATAAATGAGATTGTAGTATCCAGATTGTATTGCAAGTGGTTTTCATCACTTAAAAATATTGTAGTGTGTATATGTGAAATCTAAAAATGACACGAATGAACTTACTTACAAACAGAAAAGTACTTACAGACATAGAAAATGAACTTAACAGTTGCCAGGAAGAAGGGATAATTAGAGATATTGGGAAGGTCATATCCACATTACTAGATTCAAAATGGACAATCAACAAGGACCTACTGTATAGTGCATGGAACTCTACCTCCGTGTTGTGTGCCAGCCTGAATGGGAGGGGGGCTTGTGAAAGAATGGGCACATGTATATGTATGGCTGAGTCCCCTTCACTGTTCACCTGAAACTACCACCTGAAACTACCACCTGAAATTACCAATATTGTTAATTTGCTATATCTCAATACAAAATAAAAATTTTAAGTATGAAAAAAATACTGTAGTGTAAATATCTTGCTAGATGGTTTTTGACATGTACTGTTTAAGGTATTTGGATATTGTATAGCAAGATATTTTTATGAGTTTATTTTGAATGTGATATTATAGGTAATTAATGAAAACATGACTCATTTTAATTGAATCTCTCACAGAGATTTTTGTCACATTTGTTTTCTTAGCCCATCTCTTGAAATGTTGGTTTGGTTTTGAAATTCCTGATTATCAAAGCTCAAGTCTCACTGTGACATCACTTGGGAAGTCCAGGCTTATCCAGCTTTTCCATGGGCAGAAACGACGCTGGGAATTTCAGATCTGCCTCATTTGGAAAATTTAGAAAATTATGTAGATGTTACATCAAAAAAGCCTTTGAGTTGAGAGTTAATCAGAAATCATTTATTAACTTTTCTGAACATTTTTTTTTTTTGAAGAATGTGTGTCTAAACATCTACTTAAAAAAAAAAACTACGGGGTCATAAAATAAAGTTTTCTGCTATCTATTCCAGGAGGTATCTACATCTAGCAGTATGATAGGTTTTCTTCCAGATAAACAGAGATTTTTGATAACTTTTTTTTTCTTCACTCTCTCTCTCACACACACACATAACCTTTCATGGTTAATCTCTTTTCTTTTTCTTTTCTTTACTTTTTTTTTTTCAATAAATGAGATTGTAGTATCCAGATTGTATTGCAAGTGGTTTTCATCACTTAAAAATATTGTAGTGTGTATATGTGAAATCTAAAAATGACACGAATGAACTTACTTACAAACAGAAAAGTACTTACAGACATAGAAAATGAACTTAACAGTTGCCAGGAAGAAGGGATAATTAGAGATATTGGGAAGGTCATATCCACATTACTAGATTCAAAATGGACAATCAACAAGGACCTACTGTATAGTGCATGGAACTCTACCTCCGTGTTGTGTGCCAGCCTGAATGGGAGGGGGGCTTGTGAAAGAATGGGCACATGTATATGTATGGCTGAGTCCCCTTCACTGTTCACCTGAAACTACCACCTGAAACTACCACCTGAAATTACCAATATTGTTAATTTGCTATATCTCAATACAAAATAAAAATTTTAAGTATGAAAAAAATACTGTAGTGTAAATATCTTGCTAGATGGTTTTTGACATGTACTGTTTAAGGTATTTGGATATTGTATAGCAAGATATTTTTATGAGTTTATTTTGAATGTGATATTATAGGTAATTAATGAAAACATGACTCATTTTAATTGAATCTCTCACAGAGATTTTTGTCACATTTGTTTTCTTAGCCCATCTCTTGAAATGTTGGTTTGGTTTTGAAATTCCTGATTATCAAAGCTCAAGTCTCACTGTGACATCACTTGGGAAGTCCAGGCTTATCCAGCTTTTCCATGGGCAGAAACGACGCTGGGAATTTCAGATCTGCCTCATTTGGAAAATTTAGAAAATTATGTAGATGTTACATCAAAAAAGCCTTTGAGTTGAGAGTTAATCAGAAATCATTTATTAACTTTTCTGAACATTTTTTTTTTTTGAAGAATGTGTGTCTAAACATCTACTTAAAAAAAAAAAAAACTACGGGGCTGAAAATAATTCTTTTTCCACTGAGCTTGGCAAGAGTCAAGACACAATAAACAAACTACTGTATAACTAAGTAAATATAAGATAGGTTTATTTAGAAGTTATTTGCAGTGTTTTATATTGGCTCAGTGAGGCCAAATTATAACTTCGATCAACATTATATTCCTTCAACTAGGATTATTTTATCATTTTCACTCCCATTAAACAAAGATAGTTTTAGCTGTATTTTAGTGGGTGGGGTCGCAAAAAGTTTCCTCAACCTCTTAGAGTTCCTGGCTGGATGCAAAAGTTAAACTGACAAAGATTAAGAGGAGAAAAAATACACATTGATGAAATTCTTCCGTGCACCTGGGAGTTTTCACAAGAGATTGAGGACTCAGAGAAGTGGCTAGAGCAGGAAGCTTTTATACCTTTCAGACAAAGGAACGGTACATTCGTGAAGAACTGAGAAGACAAACGGGTTTGTTCTGGGGTAGTAAATGACGAAGTAACAAGCTTTGTGTATACAGCCTTCTCCATCCAACACACTCTTCTCTGGTGCTAAGAATGTCTCCCTTCCTCCAGGTACCTAGAGGGCACCTTACGTGGCAGATTCTTTCCCTGCTCTCAGGAAAGAAAAAGTGAGCAGAAGGAGGTCAGAATACTAATCTTCCAACTTCTGATGTTTTCTCAAACTCCTTCCGTTTAAGACACTCAGTAGTCTAAGGTGCCATGTTTGGGGGTAATATGTCCTGACCTCCCATCAAGGACAAACAGTGAGGTGTCTCCCCCAGTAATTCAGAAATAAGATACCACCCTCATCCTCCTCTTAGTCTTAAACTATGAAGGTATTAGTAACCCCAAATCTACTACAATAGAAGAAAGAAAACTTTGACTAAAAATATTAACACATCTAAAGGAGGAATGTGTCAAATATGAGCTTTTGCCACCAATTGCATCACAAGAGAAGAACCTAGGAGCAATGGAGAAAAAGGAAAGGAGTAAGGGACGGGGGCCAGCATGAGGGGCTTATGATATGCTGGCCTGATGCTCTCAAATGTTGAAGTCCCAGTGGCCCAGTTCCGGTAGCCTATTTATTCTACTTTATGTTAAGGTAAAGGAGTGTCCTTACCATACTTGGAGTATCTATTTTTTTCGTTTGTTTCTGCCACATCATGAAGCATGTGGGATCTTAGTTTCCCACCTAGGTATCAAACCCGAGTCTTTCACTGGGAACGCAGAGTCTTAATCCCTGGACCACCTGTTCTGTTTTCTTACCTGGAGCGTCTGGTAGCTCACTTGCTCACTCAGCCTACTTGGAGAGTCATTGACCAGCCCACTGAGCGAGTACTGATTCTCTTGCACAGAGAAACTAGACACATGGGCAGCCATTCAACCTCTTAGAGTTCCTGGCTGGATGCAAAAGTTAAACTGACAAAGATTAAGAGGAGAAAAAATACACATTGATGAAATTCTTCCGTGCACCTGGGAGTTTTCACAAGAGATTGAGGACTCAGAGAAGTGGCTAGAGCAGGAAGCTTTTATACCTTTCAGACAAAGGAACGGTACATTCGTGAAGAACTGAGAAGACAAACGGGTTTGTTCTGGGGTAGTAAATGACGAAGTAACAAGCTTTGTGTATACAGCCTTCTCCATCCAACACACTCTTCTCTGGTGCTAAGAATGTCTCCCTTCCTCCAGGTACCTAGAGGGCACCTTACGTGGCAGATTCTTTCCCTGCTCTCAGGAAAGAAAAAGTGAGCAGAAGGAGGTCAGAATACTAATCTTCCAACTTCTGATGTTTTCTCAAACTCCTTCCGTTTAAGACACTCAGTAGTCTAAGGTGCCATGTTTGGGGGTAATATGTCCTGACCTCCCATCAAGGACAAACAGTGAGGTGTCTCCCCCAGTAATTCAGAAATAAGATACCACCCTCATCCTCCTCTTAGTCTTAAACTATGAAGGTATTAGTAACCCCAAATCTACTACAATAGAAGAAAGAAAACTTTGACTAAAAATATTAACACATCTAAAGGAGGAATGTGTCAAATATGAGCTTTTGCCACCAATTGCATCACAAGAGAAGAACCTAGGAGCAATGGAGAAAAAGGAAAGGAGTAAGGGACGGGGGCCAGCATGAGGGGCTTATGATATGCTGGCCTGATGCTCTCAAATGTTGAAGTCCCAGTGGCCCAGTTCCGGTAGCCTATTTATTCTACTTTATGTTAAGGTAAAGGAGTGTCCTTACCATACTTGGAGTATCTATTTTTTTCGTTTGTTTCTGCCACATCATGAAGCATGTGGGATCTTAGTTTCCCACCTAGGTATCAAACCCGGAGTCTTTCACTGGGAACGCAGAGTCTTAATCCCTGGACCACCTGTTCTGTTTTCTTACCTGGAGCGTCTGGTAGCTCACTTGCTCACTCAGCCTACTTGGAGAGTCATTGACCAGCCCACTGAGCGAGTACTGATTCTCTTGCACAGAGAAACTAGACACATGGGCAG
Organism: Tragulus kanchil; assembly: GCA_022376925.1. Lineage (NCBI taxonomy): Eukaryota > Metazoa > Chordata > Mammalia > Artiodactyla > Tragulidae > Tragulus > Tragulus kanchil. The sequence goes on from JAIOJX010000026.1 coordinate 285,844,604, forward strand.
CCATTCATCAAGTTAGAATAACAGACATGAGAAAGCCTGCTGCCAAGTTTATGGGAAGCCCTATTTCTCCCAAGGACATGCCGCAGCTCGAAAGCGTTAGCCAACCTTCTTCCTTGAGTGACGATTGCTTTCTTACTCACTGAGAAACATGTTTCCCTAGTATCATAGACATCAAGCACTGCTGTGTGAAATTATATCAGTAGGGATGAGATGTTCCATTTTACCCAGAGGAGCTCAGTCGTTTTGATACAGTGAAGCAGCCTCAGTTTCTAATCCAGATACAGAGCTTCAGCTAAAGAGTATCTGGACACAATATTTCACATCTATTTTAACTTTGTAGTTTCCAAAGAAACAGTATTCTAATTCCACGTGATGCTCCAGACCTGATATTGACCCTTTATCCACTGCCCTAACTTGCTTTGAGCCTATCAAAGCACTGCATTTAAATTTCATCTTAATTCCACCCTTTCCTCAAATCCTATAATAACTCATATTTTCTTTGTTAGATGAGATGCTTCACAGTTTCTCTAGGGTACAGTCTTCCTAAATACAATAAACCTGATTTTTCGGATTTCAGATCTATTTCTATTGGTCGTGGGCTGATGGGCTAAGACACTGGGTAGGTTCAATACCAGAAACAAATGCTCTGCATGACTGTCATATTTCTCAATACAAACTTAGAATTCATCACAAGAGAAGAACCTAGGAGCAATGGAGAAAAAGGAAAGGAGTAAGGGACGGGGGCCAGCATGAGGGGCTTATGATATGCTGGCCTGATGCTCTCAAATGTTGAAGTCCCAGTGGCCCAGTTCCGGTAGCCTATTTATTCTACTTTATGTTAAGGTAAAGGAGTGTCCTTACCATACTTGGAGTATCTATTTTTTTCGTTTGTTTCTGCCACATCATGAAGCATGTGGGATCTTAGTTTCCCACCTAGGTATCAAACCCGGAGTCTTTCACTGGGAACGCAGAGTCTTAATCCCTGGACCACCTGTTCTGTTTTCTTACCTGGAGCGTCTGGTAGCTCACTTGCTCACTCAGCCTACTTGGAGAGTCATTGACCAGCCCACTGAGCGAGTACTGATTCTCTTGCACAGAGAAACTAGACACATGGGCAGCCATTCATCAAGTTAGAATAACAGACATGAGAAAGCCTGCTGCCAAGTTTATGGGAAGCCCTATTTCTCCCAAGGACATGCCGCAGCTCGAAAGCGTTAGCCAACCTTCTTCCTTGAGTGACGATTGCTTTCTTACTCACTGAGAAACATGTTTCCCTAGTATCATAGACATCAAGCACTGCTGTGTGAAATTATATCAGTAGGGATGAGATGTTCCATTTTACCCAGAGGAGCTCAGTCGTTTTGATACAGTGAAGCAGCCTCAGTTTCTAATCCAGATACAGAGCTTCAGCTAAAGAGTATCTGGACACAATATTTCACATCTATTTTAACTTTGTAGTTTCCAAAGAAACAGTATTCTAATTCCACGTGATGCTCCAGACCTGATATTGACCCTTTATCCACTGCCCTAACTTGCTTTGAGCCTATCAAAGCACTGCATTTAAATTTCATCTTAATTCCACCCTTTCCTCAAATCCTATAATAACTCATATTTTCTTTGTTAGATGAGATGCTTCACAGTTTCTCTAGGGTACAGTCTTCCTAAATACAATAAACCTGATTTTTCGGATTTCAGATCTATTTCTATTGGTCGTGGGCTGATGGGCTAAGACACTGGGTAGGTTCAATACCAGAAACAAATGCTCTGCATGACTGTCATATTTCTCAATACAAACTTAGAATTCTTTTCTTGGATTCTTACTTATCGTGGATCTGCTCCAAGAGATAGGCTCACTATTGGGAAATAAGAAAATTAATTTTCAATTTTCAAAGGGTCTACATTACCAAATAAGTCACAAGTGAGCACTTGGCAGATGCATAGAAGACAGCCCCAAAGGCCACTGAGTTTGAATAAGTATATATGCTTTCATTTCTATACATTCCAGAATGTTCCTGTTTCCTTTGATAGCCACAGCCTTACATAGAGACATACTATGGCTCCCTGAGCAGAACACATTTGGAAAAGTTTTCTCTCTGAGAAAGTAAGAAAACTGATTCTTTTTTTTTTTTTTCCTTTTTTTGAGGGGAGGAATGCTTAATGTTTTGGAAATCAATTCATAAAAAAGAATTTTAAATAGAGAATGAGATTTGCAAATCATTAACCCTAGGTGTTCTCCAAACATGAGATCTCAGAGTCTTTTTTTCAAACTTATCCTTGCCAAGTGCTGCGGAGGTACTACCATGAGCCCCCGCTTCAAGCTAAGCAACTTATTCTCAAGCTTGTTTGAATAACATGTTTACCTACCAAAAAGGAACATTTGGAAATCGCTGCTTTGGTGATTTTTATATCCACCTAATATATAAAATAGGCTGGGCTGGCTTTAGAATCACGGTAGCCATCAAGATTCCAAATTGCGGCAGGCGGGGCGTTGCGGGGGGGAGGCAGTTTCCAGGAATTTGGGGCTTTAACAGTTGTAACGAGATCTCCCTTCCAACACTGTAATGAAGTTCAGCTTCTATCCACCAGAGGGCAGTAGTGCAGACGTTTACTGAGGTGATGTACTACTATTCATAGCACGGAAGAGGGCAGCGTGGTAAATTTAGAAGCTGCACCTGAGCACAAATGTCATTTGATTTGATTTTCTTTTTCCCCAGAAGAAAGTACGAAACTCCATTGTCTTGTGCTGACTCTCCAGAACTTTGGCAGCGGCTTTTTGTTGTTGTTGTTGTTTTCTTTCAATATTTCATCCTTCGGTCTTCCGGCTCCGTTACCTCCTTTTCGTTGTGGACATCAGTTGCTGAGATCGTCATTAACAGCTGTCTGGAATAACCTCCGGGACTCCGAGGAGTCCTGCACCTCTCATTGCTTTCTTCTGGGCTGGCCTTGGCACCCGATGTAAACAGGTCTCAAGTGTTTCCGTCTCTGAGCTTCAATTCAGTCCTGAAAGCATTACTAGCATTTGCGAAGCTAGTCATCTCCGCCTAATGAAAAGCACCTTCAGCTAAACAACCGATGTGTGTGTGACCTGTAAATGCTCCTCGAACACAAAAACAAAAATTAAAAAAAAAATTGTTTTCTAACATTAACATAATATTTTAATTTGATACACTTCGTCTAAAACACCAGAGAGTTTCTAACTTAGGAACCTTGTTCTTTATTTGTGTCACAAATGTGCTACTTTGTGTGTGAGTGTGTGTGTGTGTGAAAGCACAGGGCATGAATGGTGCCTGTGAATTTCTGAATACCCTGAACTACACTTTACAGCACTTTCAGCTAGGTGTGTTTCTTTTCCTCATTTGAGTCAATTTCCTTCTTGTTAAGCAAAGGGATAGGATAACTATCCTCCTTCAACTTGAAAATATTGAACCTGTAATTGTTGATTCTCACCTCTTAAAAGATTATAAATGGTGTTTGTTTTGTACATATATGTGCTTATAAACTCTATAAAAAATATTCATATACTACTTTCCCTCATTTCTTCCTCTTTCAATAAATACACTTCTGTTTTTTTAACCTAACCATTGTCTTTTCTGCAGTCTTATAAAGGTTGCCCTAGGGTACCCACAGGGAGAGACTAAGCAAAGATGGGCTAAGTAGCTTAATCCAACACTGATAGAGAACCCTGTGTAGACATAATTTAATTTAGCGCTGTTGCTGTTTAATCACTCAGTTGTGTCAGACTCTTTTGAGATTCAATGGACTGCCAGTCTCCTCTGTCCTTGGGTTTCCCAGACAAGATTACTGGAGTGGGTTGCCATTTCCTTTTCTAGGGGATCTTCCCAACCTGCATCAAATCTGCATCTCCTGCATTGGCAAGTGGATTCCTTACCACTGAGACACCAGGGAAGCCATTCCCTTTCAATAAGAAATCCAAATTCAGTAAGAGACATCTAGCAGGTTAGGCTTTCTTCTCACTGGATAGAACTCTATCGGATACATCCTTTTATGGCCAGAATCCCTGAGCACACACCTGCGCTAAACAAAATAAGAACTCTGTCAGCAACTGAAAAATGAGTGAAAGAGTGGAACAGAAGCTACAGCACAAGTCACAGAGCTAGAGAGTCTCATAGTGCAGAGTGAATGACGTGACTACATGGGGACACAAGATAATTTTGTAATTGTTATTAATATAACTGGAATCAGTCACTAACTCAAAACGTTGTAGGTCTGGGATTTCTGTTCTGACCCCTTTTGATTTTTGATTCAAGACCATCTAGCCCAAGTCATGAAAGTACATCTTAATATCCTTTGATGGCCTACCAGATTGGCCAAAACCAGTCAACTCTTTTGAAGCTTGTGTTGGATGCCATAAAACACACGAATAAATAAAGATGTTGAGTAATCAAGTTGAGACAGAGTTCTCCCATTTATTGGGTCACTTAATGACTGAAAAACCTTTTCTGGAAATTTAAAAACAAATTGTCTTCAGACTGAGATTAGGGTTAAAAGGAAAGGCCCTTCTCTCTCTCAGTCTTTGGCGATGAAACAAAGAGATGGGTTGGAATTTCAGAGAATTAATATGATAGCTCTTGTTCTCTGATCACTAATGAATAACCTAGATGAAACAAACTTCCCTTCTTTGCCAAGGTGCTTTTCCAACCTTTTGAAGAACGAATAATCATTTACCTACAGCAATGCAGACTTATTAACACAGAAATGTTTTTTCATATTCAAAAAGAACATCACACTAAAAAACAAGGAACAGATAGAAGTGGACTAAACAGAGAGTATTCCAGGACTTTGAGCCCTGGGGTACAAACTTAATCCTCTATTGTCATAACTTCCAGGGGACTATCCAAATCCTTTATTTTACTGGAATTCAGTAAAATTATATTGACTGCAAACAAATGGAGAATTGGTTGAAGATCAAAAATCTTCTATGATACGGTGAAGACCTTTACTATAAAATATCTTTATCAGGATTCAATCTACCTGCCAGAGATTAGAACAATACAAAAAGCAATAGAAAATTACCCAGGAAGTAATTCAGCACTTCACTCTATCACTGCTCTCTGAATGATTCCTGAGGCTTGGTTACCTTAACTACATCTAAAGTTTCAGGTGCACTGCCAATAAAGGGTTGTTGTTGTTCAGTCACCAAGTCGTGTCCATGAGCTTTGTGAGCTCATGGACTGCAGCACGCCAGGCTTCCCTGTCCCTCACCGTCTCCCAGAGTTTGCCCAAGTTCATGGCCACTGCATCAGTGATGCCATCCAACCATCATTCTCTGTCACACGCACCCCCCACCTCTGCCCCGCCACCACCCTTATCCTTCTGGCTTCAATCTTTCCCAGCATCAGGATCTTTTCCAGGTGAAAATTGGTTGCTCACATCAGGTATACCAAGAGTATTGGCCAAAAGCAGTCAACTCTTTTGAAGCTTGTGTTGGATGCCATAAAACACACGAATAAATAAAGATGTTGAGTAATCAAGTTGAGACAGAGTTCTCCCATTTATTGGGTCACTTAATGACTGAAAAACCTTTTCTGGAAATTTAAAACAAATTGTCTTCAGACTGAGATTAGGGTTAAAAGGAAAGGCCCTTCTCTCTCTCAGTCTTTGGCGATGAAACAAAGAGATGGGTTGGAATTTCAGAGAATTAATATGATAGCTCTTGTTCTCTGATCACTAATGAATAACCTAGATGAAACAAACTTCCCTTCTTTGCCAAGGTGCTTTTCCAACCTTTTGAAGAACGAATAATCATTTACCTACAGCAATGCAGACTTATTAACACAGAAATGTTTTTTCATATTCAAAAAGAACATCACACTAAAAAACAAGGAACAGATAGAAGTGGACTAAACAGAGAGTATTCCAGGACTTTGAGCCCTGGGGTACAAACTTAATCCTCTATTGTCATAACTTCCAGGGGACTATCCAAATCCTTTATTTTACTGGAATTCAGTAAAATTATATTGACTGCAAACAAATGGAGAATTGGTTGAAGATCAAAAATCTTCTATGATACGGTGAAGACCTTTACTATAAAATATCTTTATCAGGATTCAATCTACCTGCCAGAGATTAGAACAATACAAAAAGCAATAGAAAATTACCCAGGAAGTAATTCAGCACTTCACTCTATCACTGCTCTCTGAATGATTCCTGAGGCTTGGTTACCTTAACTACATCTAAAGTTTCTCGCAGGTGCACTGCCAATAAAGGGTTGTTGTTGTTCAGTCACCAAGTCGTGTCCATGAGCTTTGTGAGCTCATGGACTGCAGCACGCCAGGCTTCCCTGTCCCTCACCGTCTCCCAGAGTTTGCCCAAGTTCATGTCCATTGAATCAGTGATGCCATCCAACCATCATTCTCTGTCACACCGCACCCCCCCCCACCTCTGCCCCGCCACCACCCTTATCCTTCTGGCTTCAATCTTTCCCAGCATCAGGATCTTTTCCAGTGAATTGGTTGCTCACATCAGGTAACCAAAGTATTGGAGCTTCAGCTTCAGCATCAGTCCCTCTTATGAATATTCAAGGTTGATTTCCTTCAAGACTGACTGGTTTGATCTCATTGTTGTCCAAGGGACTCTTCATGGATCACTGCCTTGTTGTGGCAAAAGGACTTGCATAACTCAGTGGAACTATGAACCATGCCATGCAGGGCCACCCAAGATGGATGGGTCATAGTGGAGAGTTCTTACAAAACATGATCCACTGGAAGAGGGAATGGCAAACTATTTCATGGTGGTTTGGGGAACCCCATGAACTGTATAAAAAGGCAATGAAAGGTACTGGATCATTTTCCACAAACTCCTGTCCAATAGCACAGAACTCTTAATGCTGGAGTTCTTAATAGAAAGTGGAATCAGGAGACAGAACATTTTGGGAAGGTGGCCAGTCACCTAGGGAGTTTTTTAAAAATACCAATGTCTAATCCCTGACTACTTAATGATTGTGGTCAATTTCATTATCAAAGGGATAAGAATTTGGGGGAGGGGCACTTCTATTGGTCTTTCATTTACCTGTTTTCATCCATCTTCATTCTTTGGAGCATGTGGGCCTCCCATCGCAGTGGCCTCTCGCTGAGGAGCACCAGCTCTGGGAGCATGCACTCCAGAGCTCCGGCTGGGTAGTTGGACACATGGGTCCAGCTGCTCCACGGCACATGGGATCTTCCCAGGCCAGGAATTGAACCGGCACCCCTTGTACTGCAAGGCGGTGTCTTTACTCACTGGACCACCAGGGAAGCCCAGGGGTAAGAATTTTTAATAAAATTATTAATTAATTCAAATATAAAGGTTTCTTTTATGTATACAACCTCCTTCCGTGACAAAACTTTGAATGCCAGCAGTCCTGGGAATTTGTTCATTTCCTAAGGAACTTGTTTAGTTTTCTAGCAAAAAATAAAATTAGCACCGTCTCCCAGAGTTTGCCCAAGTTCATGTCCATTGAATCAGTGATGCCATCCAACCATCATTCTCTGTCACACGCACCCCCCACCTCTGCCCCGCCACCACCCTTATCCTTCTGGCTTCAATCTTTCCCAGCATCAGGATCTTTTCCAGTGAATTGGTTGCTCACATCAGGTAACCAAAGTATTGGAGCTTCAGCTTCAGCATCAGTCCCTCTTATGAATATTCAAGGTTGATTTCCTTCAAGACTGACTGGTTTGATCTCATTGTTGTCCAAGGGACTCTTCATGGATCACTGCCTTGTTGTGGCAAAAGGACTTGCATAACTCAGTGGAACTATGAACCATGCCATGCAGGGCCACCCAAGATGGATGGGTCATAGTGGAGAGTTCTTACAAAACATGATCCACTGGAAGAGGGAATGGCAAACTATTTCATGGTGGTTTGGGGAACCCCATGAACTGTATAAAAAGGCAATGAAAGGTACTGGATCATTTTCCACAAACTCCTGTCCAATAGCACAGAACTCTTAATGCTGGAGTTCTTAATAGAAAGTGGAATCAGGAGACAGAACATTTTGGGAAGGTGGCCAGTCACCTAGGGAGTTTTTTAAAAATACCAATGTCTAATCCCTGACTACTTAATGATTGTGGTCAATTTCATTATCAAAGGGATAAGAATTTGGGGGAGGGGCACTTCTATTGGTCTTTCATTTACCTGTTTTCATCCATCTTCATTCTTTGGAGCATGTGGGCCTCCCATCGCAGTGGCCTCTCTCGCTGAGGAGCACCAGCTCTGGGAGCATGCACTCCAGAGCTCCGGCTGGGTAGTTGGACACATGGGTCCAGCTGCTCCACGGCACATGGGATCTTCCCAGGCCAGGAATTGAACCGGCACCCCTTGTACTGCAAGGCGGTGTCTTTACTCACTGGACCACCAGGGAAGCCCAGGGGTAAGAATTTTTAATAAAATTATTAATTAATTCAAATATAAAGGTTTCTTTTATGTATACAACCTCCTTCCGTGACAAAACTTTGAATGCCAGCAGTCCTGGGAATTTGTTCATTTCCCTAAGGAACTTGTTTAGTTTTCTAGCAAATTTAATTATTTAAGATATTACTTCTAGATTAAATAAATAGGTATTTCCCTATAACTCATACAACAATCTAAGTCCTGCCCTCTGGTGATAAGAAAAAGAAATCTTATCATTCTATTTAATACCTCACATCCCTTCGTGGGTTTGAAGATTTTGCCTTTTACATCTTTCTTTTTTCTTTTTTTGACAACTTTATTGAACTATCCAACTCAACGGACATGAGTTTGAGCAAACTCTGGGAGATAGTGAAGGACAGGGAAGCCTGATGTGCTGCAGTCCATGGGATCACAGAGAATTTGACATGCCTTAGTGACTGAATAACAGCAACAAATAGTTGATTTACAGTGTTATGCTTGTTTCTGCTGTCTTTTGAAAGAGCTGACACTTAATATTCTTGAAGCATAACTGCAGGACCTTTATGGTTTCCATATGCACAGAGATCTTTCATAGATTCTGAAAGCTTATTCATCAGCTGATGAATCTGCTCCCTGGAAGCCTACCCCTAAATTTAAGACAATAATGGAGAACATTCTTTCATGTATTCTCCTACAAATCAGGCAGTGGATTGCACGAAATGACTTAAACGCGAGAAAAAAAAGATTATTTTTGGTTTTGCTTTTTTTAAAAGGTAATATTTCTTTTTTTTTAAATTTATTTATCTTTTTTTGTGGGGGGGGTGGGTTGGGGAGGGAGGGGTAGGGGCGGGCCACTTCTATTGGTCTTTCATTTCTCTATTTTCATCAGTCTTTGTTCTTCGGCTCCTGTGGGCCTCCCATCGCAGTGGCCTCTGTTGTCACAGAGCCCTGGCTCTGGGTGCATGCGCTCTAGAGCTCCGGCTCGGTAATTGGACACATCAGTCCAGCCACTCCGCGGATATTATTGATATTTCTCCTGGCAACCTTGATTCTAGCTTGTGCTTCATCTAGACCAGCACTTCGCATGATGTACTCTGAATGTAACTTAAATAAGCAATATGACAATATACAGCCTTGATGTACTCCTTTCCCAATTTAGAACCAATCAATTGTTGCATTTTAAGAAAATTTTTAATAAAATTATTAATTAATTCAAATATAAAGGTTTCTTTTATGTATACAACCTCCTTCCGTGACAAAACTTTGAATGCCAGCAGTCCTGGGAATTTGTTCATTTCCCTAAGGAACTTGTTTAGTTTTCTAGCAAATTTAATTATTTAAGATATTACTTCTAGATTAAATAAATAGGTATTTCCCTATAACTCATACAACAATCTAAGTCCTGCCCTCTGGTGATAAGAAAAAGAAATCTTATCATTCTATTTAATACCTCACATCCCTTCGTGGGTTTGAAGATTTTGCCTTTTACATCTTTCTTTTTTCTTTTTTTGACAACTTTATTGAACTATCCAACTCAACGGACATGAGTTTGAGCAAACTCTGGGAGATAGTGAAGGACAGGGAAGCCTGATGTGCTGCAGTCCATGGGATCACAGAGAATTTGACATGCCTTAGTGACTGAATAACAGCAACAAATAGTTGATTTACAGTGTTATGCTTGTTTCTGCTGTCTTTTGAAAGAGCTGACACTTAATATTCTTGAAGCATAACTGCAGGACCTTTATGGTTTCCATATGCACAGAGATCTTTCATAGATTCTGAAAGCTTATTCATCAGCTGATGAATCTGCTCCCTGGAAGCCTACCCCTAAATTTAAGACAATAATGGAGAACATTCTTTCATGTATTCTCCTACAAATCAGGCAGTGGATTGCACGAAATGACTTAAACGCGAGAAAAAAGATTATTTTTGGTTTTGCTTTTTTTAAAAGGTAATATTTCTTTTTTAAATTTATTTATCTTTTTTTGGGGGTGGGGTGGGTTGGGGAGGGAGGGGTATGGGCGGGCCACTTCTATTGGTCTTTCATTTCTCTATTTTCATCAGTCTTTGTTCTTCGGCTCCTGTGGGCCTCCCATCGCAGTGGCCTCTGTTGTCGCAGAGCCCTGGCTCTGGGTGCATGCGCTCTAGAGCTCCGGCTCGGTAATTGGACACATCAGTCCAGCCACTCCGCGGATATTATTGATATTTCTCCTGGCAACCTTGATTCTAGCTTGTGCTTCATCTAGACCAGCACTTCGCATGATGTACTCTGAATGTAACTTAAATAAGCAATATGACAATATACAGCCTTGATGTACTCCTTTCCCAATTTAGAACCAATCCATTGTTGCATGTTCAGTTCTAACTTTCTTCTTGTCCTGCATGCAGGTTTCAAAGGAAGAAGGTAAGGTGGTCTGGTATTCCCAACTCTATCAGGATTTTCCACAGTTTGTTGTGATCCACACAAAGACATCAGTCTAGTCAATGATCTCTGGTTTTCCCTACTTTTTTCAATTTAAGTCTGAATTTTGCAAGACAACCTAGTGCAAGAATAGAAAGCAAAAGTGTTAGTTTCAGTCATGTCTGAGTCTCTGTGATACCATGGACTGAAGCTCACCAGGTTCCTCTGTCCATGGACTTCTCCAAGCAGAAATACTGGAGTGGGGTGCCCTTTTCTTCTCCAGGGCACCTTCCCCACCTAGAGACTGAGCCATGTCTCCTGCATTGCAAACAGATTCTTTACTGAGCCACCAGGGAAGCAAGAGTAGAAAAGTCAATGCAAATGACATTAAGATAGGTAACCTCAAAGAGAGAATTGTTTGTGTCTCTGCAAAATAAACATATGGGAATACGCTTCACTTCCACAAAGAAATTTAGCTCATTTCTGTTTTTATTAGCCATTGAATTATCATTTCCAATTTTTGTTAAGCAAAGAAACAGAACATTTTCTTATTTTATAGGTAAATGGAAATGGAAATGCAACAATTATGGCAGTGAACAATGGCTTTAGTACTCTGATGGCCCAAGAGAACCGCATATTTGCCCGTGTCCCAGCTGCTCCGTGACACATTTTGGCAGGATACAGGTCCTTCCCAGCCACAGCGCAAAGACATTTTTGGTTTGTAAAAGCTGAGACTGACCCCTGGTGGTCACCAAACCGGCCTCCCTGTCCCTGAATAGGCTAGTGCTGGGGACAAGGGTAGATGCCTACCATGGGGAGGAGAGGAAAATAGGACCTACTAAATTGGTTTTAGCAAAACAATTTCTGAAAATAAACTATTTTTTTTCCTCTCTGTTGGAAATAGGTATACATTTCATTTTATGCTGTACTTTTATATCTTAGTCGTGTTTGGAAACATTATTGTTTTTGGAGGCATATCCAAATAAATATGGCATTTGTTGTACAAAATAAAAATAAAAAGTAGTATTTACTGCCACCTGACATACAAGCATATAATGCTATAAATAAGGACAAACGTCTGTGTCTATAATTCCATACTATAAAACTTCCATGTACTAAGTTAGAAATTCATAATATATAATTAGAGTAATTGTATGAGATAATAAAAAATGTCTCCATGTGTTCAAATTAGTCAGCTGAATGAAGAATTTATTCACCCTAAAAACTGAATTACCAGAGGACAGATAAATGTTCTCACAAATTTTTATAATATGATATTCTGATATAATAAAAGGTCTGTCATAGCCCCTCCCAATAACAAAAGAAGGTGAAATCTGTGCTATTCAATCTCCCTGATGGAGATTCAGGATAAATCGTGAATTTGTAACCCTGTGATGGCCCACAGAGTGTCATCACTATGTCGTCAGAGCCTATGGTTATCTCAATGAAACAAAAGAGTCTAGCACTAAATGACCATTGAATGAGCACATATTTTGTGCCAGGCACTGTGCAACACATCGGTAGATTTTTAGAGGCCTCGTAGAAGACCTTAAATCATGGAAGTCAACTAATTAGACAAGAGAAGAACACCTGGACTCCATATTAGGAAACTCTGGAAGGAACCCAAAGTCTACCCTGCAGTCCATTTGTACCACAGTTCATACCAACCATTCACTGGCAGTGAACAATGGCTTTAGTACTCTGATGGCCCAAGAGAACCGCATATTTGCCCGTGTCCCAGCTGCTCCGTGACACATTTTGGCAGGATACAGGTCCTTCCCAGCCACAGCGCAAAGACATTTTTGGTTTGTAAAAGCTGAGACTGACCCCTGGTGGTCACCAAACCGGCCTCCCTGTCCCTGAATAGGCTAGTGCTGGGGACAAGGGTAGATGCCTACCATGGGGAGGAGAGGAAAATAGGACCTACTAAATTGGTTTTAGCAAAACAATTTCTGAAAATAAACTATTTTTTTTCCTCTCTGTTGGAAATAGGTATACATTTCATTTTATGCTGTACTTTTATATCTTAGTCGTGTTTGGAAACATTATTGTTTTTGGAGGCATATCCAAATAAATATGGCATTTGTTGTACAAAATAAAAATAAAAAGTAGTATTTACTGCCACCTGACATACAAGCATATAATGCTATAAATAAGGACAAACGTCTGTGTCTATAATTCCATACTATAAAACTTCCATGTACTAAGTTAGAAATTCATAATATATAATTAGAGTAATTGTATGAGATAATAAAAAATGTCTCCATGTGTTCAAATTAGTCAGCTGAATGAAGAATTTATTCACCCTAAAAACTGAATTACCAGAGGACAGATAAATGTTCTCACAAATTTTTATAATATGATATTCTGATATAATAAAAGGTCTGTCATAGCCCCTCCCAATAACAAAAGAAGGTGAAATCTGTGCTATTCAATCTCCCTGATGGAGATTCAGGATAAATCGTGAATTTGTAACCCTGTGATGGCCCACAGAGTGTCATCACTATGTCGTCAGAGCCTATGGTTATCTCAATGAAACAAAAGAGTCTAGCACTAAATGACCATTGAATGAGCACATATTTTGTGCCAGGCACTGTGCAACACATCGGTAGATTTTTAGAGGCCTCGTAGAAGAACTTAAATCATGGAAGTCAACTAATTAGACAAGAGAAGAACACCTGGACTCCATATTAGGAAACTCTGGAAGGAACCCAAAGTCTACCCTGCAGTCCATTTGTACCACAGTTCATACCAACCATTCACTGCTGAGCTTCTCCTTGACAAAAGAAATGGCTTTCTGCTTTCAGCCAAGGGTCTAGTATGTTTGCTACTGGATCTTTCTTCATATTCTCAAACATGGCCTGTTTAACAATGTCATGCATGGCTTCCTGACTCAAGTCTTTACCCAGAAATTTGCATAATTTAGACACAGAACTTCTGAGATCCTAAAATAAATCAGAGTGGAAAAATTATACAAATGATAAGAAAGAAGACTTATGTGGCTGTCACAGCTAAATATCGTTTTGAGAATGAAAAATGTAATTTCTTAAGCTGTTTGTAAACATGGACTTGGACAGTGAAAAGTGACTTTCTTATCCCTTCTTGGTTAACTAGTTGTTCATTTGTCTACCATCGTAGTGTTTATTGGGTTGTATTTTAGGCATGCTTATATTTTATTTTGTCTGTATTCACTCAAAAAACAGCTGGGGAGTAGCTGCTATAGGTCAGATTAACCTGGGAGATAGTGCGAGTGCGCAAAGGGCTAACAACGACCTTGCTGCTAGGAGTCAAGTCCAAGGACCTATGGGAAGAGTAAGTGTGGAAAAAAAACCTTTTCTGAGACAAAAATTAATGACAAGTATTCTACGCTGACAAAACAGAAGTTGTACAGTGTACACAATTGAAGCAGTACATGCAATACTGTGGTTGTGTAACATGTTGAGTTACAGAAAAATTGGATGTTCAGTATGCCTGAAGAGTGATGAGAACAGACCCTGAGATAAGAAAAAACGGAGAAATGGCCAAAGGCTCTGGAGGGAATGACACTGTGAGGAGAATCCTTAAAACTTTTTTTTTGTAGGTAACATGGATTCAACAGGAGACTTTAGGCCCTTAGTTACTGTTTACAGTTAATCCTGTTCTCTTCAATCTTGTTAAAATGACCCCAAGTGGTTTTCTAGCAGCAGTGCTAAGGCCTTTGCAGAAAAGATCCCAACTGATCAACCATCTCCATGGAAATTCCATTCTCCTTTAGAAGATACTGGTCTAAGATGAAAGTAAAAGTGAAATCACTCAATCATGTCTGACTCTACGACCCGTGAAATTCTCCAAGCAAGACTACTGGAATGGATAGTCTTTCCCTTCTCCAGGGGGTCTTCCCAGCCCAGGGATCAAATCCAGGTTTCCTGCATTGTGAGCAGGTTCTTTACCATCTGAGCTTCCAGGGAAGCCCAAGAATACTGAAGTGAGTAGCCTGTACATTTTGCAAGGGAACTTGCTGACCCAGAAATCAAACTGGGGTCTCCTGCATTGCAGGCGGATTCCTTACCAGCTAAGCGATAAAGGAATTCCAGTCTAGGGTGGTCACATGTCAATTTCTGTTTCCATATAAAATGCAATATATTCGCTGAAGCTCATTAATATAAACTAATTATTATTTAGCATTTAAAAATAAATTAACTCATACAAAAAATTCAAGCACTTGGGCTTCCCTGGTGGTCCAGTGGGTAAGGACTCATGTGCCACGGAGCAGCTGGACTGATGTGTCCGACTACCAAGCCAGAGCTCTGGAGGGCATGCACCCAGAGCCGGTGCTCTGTGACGAGAGAGGCCACTGTGATGGGAGGCCCACACAGGCCAAAGAACAAAGATAAATAGATGAAAGACCAATAGAAGTGGCCAAAAAAAAAATTCAAGCACTAAAAATGTATTGATGAATCAGTATATTTATTAATCAGAGATCTCAAAATAGTTAAATTCAAATGTGCTTTGTTTGGTTTATTCAGTGTTTTAATTTGATTGAATAATAAATGTAAACATAGCTTTCACATGAAAGCAATGTTTCAAGATTCTCAAAAAAATAAATAAATAAGAAGAACTTGTGTCACAGGGTCCCTCCCATTCCTCTCTGGCTACTTGACCGTATCTTAGGGGGCCCACCACCCCAGTGCTCCGGAGTGCCCTTTCTCTCTTTTAAGCTATGGATGCTTACATATTTGAGTTGGTCTACTACTATAGATGGCCACACGAAAAGGAATCACAAAAGAATCAGCTCTCACAAAGTGAGAAAAAAAGCCTGAGGAAGACCAGGAATGAAGGGAGTGGTAGGAAATTAGAAACTTAAGAAGCTCGAGAAGTAGTTTGTTTAGATGATTACTAGGAGAATGTGTTTCATGGAAATCATGATAAGAAATAGTTTCAAAGAAGTAATTAAAAAAAAAAAAAACCCAAAACCTTTTCCGTGCTCCATTTTCATCTCCTCCTGTGTCATGAACAGAATCCTGAAGTCACGTCTGTGCTCATACCAGCCTCTGATGTGATCACATCAAAGGCTTCCTAACACTGTGGGGAAAATAGCAAGGCAAAAGGGTTACTCTTATTAAACAACAAAGTCGTTTTTGTCTTTCCTCTTCTGGATCCTCAGAAAGATAAATATAGCTCCCATACCTGGACATTTATGCTACCTTTTAAAAATGGTTTTGTGGGGAATAATTCCATGATTTTTATAAAATCAAGGTTCTGTATGTCTGTAGGAAAGCTGAAATGCAGAAAAAACTATCTCAAAAAATGATCTTGAATATTTCTTTAATGTAAGCAGATTCCTTTTCCTACTTCCTTCATTTTAAAACATATGTATTTATGTCCCCTCTTATTGTCTGTTTTAGTATCAGTGGATAGCATCTCTTGCTATCCACAATTCAGGGACAGGACCTGGATATAAATCTCCTGAATGAGTGAGAACCCCAGTTCTACATTCCACAAAATTCTTGCATCAACATATCTGTGCAGTGTTGCAACAAACGTTCCACAGCTACAGTATAAGGGCTACCACAGGGCCCTTGATTGAGCATAACCACTATACCCATCCCAAACATAAAGCTTTCCAAAACACTTACATCTAGCTTTGATGCAGCTAGCTTGAATTTCTAGATCATTTTTGCTTTTCTTATAATCTGACCAAAGTGTTTCTTAAACAATGTATATTAACATATACATACATAAATACACATATATAAAATAAATAACCAACAAGGACCTACTGTATAGCACAGGGAACTATACTCAATATTTTGTTATAACCTACAAGGGAAAAAATCAGAAAAAATTGGCAAATATGTATGTATAACTGAATTACCTTGCCGAATATCTGAAACTAGCTTAACATCGTAAATCAACAATGCATGCTAAATCACTTCCGTTGTGTCCAACTCTTTGTGACTCTATGGACTATAGCCCACCAGACTCCTCAGTTCATGAGACTCTCCAGGCAAGAATACTGAGTGGGTTGCCATTGCCTTCTCCAGGGAATCTTCCCAACCCAGAGACTGAACCCACGTCTCCTGCATCTCCTGCTCTGGCGGGCAGGTTCTTTACCCCAGTGTCACTTTTTAATGTAACAAAATACTAAATAACCCTAAATATTCAATGAAGGGAAAGTATAGATCTGATAGAATTAGGTACATAGCTTGAGAATCTCGAGTGGTCCTGGCGAGGGTAGAAAGCCACTGGATGGCAGGTTGAGTGGAAAGACAGTAGTGACCACTTAATGTGCATTTTAACTTCTGTGAGCACCTTTCGCATTTCCCTAAATTTACTCTCCAGACTGGAGAATTTGGCTAAATGGCAACATTCCCTCATAAACATGTTGCTTGATAAATAATGAACAGTTACCTTTTCCATCTAGAAACTTCTTTGCGAAATCTTCTATATTATCTCAAGATTCTAATGCGATCATCATATTTGTAAAATGGAAATATGAGAGCAGAACACCCTTGGGGTTTCTGTGGATATAAACAATCTGCAGGGAGATGACGAGATCATTTTAACAATCCCCAGTTATCTTTACAGGTTTACTTTACCAGCTACATAAGCATTAAATTATATGAACACATAATCATTTGTTTCACCAGTTTAATATTCATGGAAATTTAGATATTTCTAAATTTTTTTTACTATTTCAAAGACTGTGCAATAAATAACTTTGTTCACATGACATTTTTCATATGTAAGCAAATGGGGCTAATCTCTCAAAGTAAAACTATTTTTAAGATGGTTTAATATTATAAATTATCTTGCATAGAAAAGGTCAATTTACCCTCAGGGAGCATTGAATGATACTCGATACACAGTCAAGCAGCACTGGAGATCAATTAAAACAGAAAACCTACTTAACAGATGATTTTTGAACGAATCATTATCCACCATAGCAAAGAAACTATACTCAATATTTTGTTATAACCTACAAGGGAAAAAATCAGAAAAAATTGGCAAATATGTATGTATAACTGAATTACCTTGCCGAATATCTGAAACTAGCTTAACATCGTAAATCAACAATGCATGCTAAATCACTTCCGTTGTGTCCAACTCTTTGTGACTCTATGGACTATAGCCCACCAGACTCCTCAGTTCATGAGACTCTCCAGGCAAGAATACTGAGTGGGTTGCCATTGCCTTCTCCAGGGAATCTTCCCAACCCAGAGACTGAACCCACGTCTCCTGCATCTCCTGCTCTGGCGGGCAGGTTCTTTACCCCAGTGTCACTTTTTAATGTAACAAAATACTAAATAACCCTAAATATTCAATGAAGGGAAAGTATAGATCTGATAGAATTAGGTACATAGCTTGAGAATCTCGAGTGGTCCTGGCGAGGGTAGAAAGCCACTGGATGGCAGGTTGAGTGGAAAGACAGTAGTGACCACTTAATGTGCATTTTAACTTCTGTGAGCACCTTTCGCATTTCCCTAAATTTACTCTCCAGACTGGAGAATTTGGCTAAATGGCAACATTCCCTCATAAACATGTTGCTTGATAAATAATGAACAGTTACCTTTTCCATCTAGAAACTTCTTTGCGAAATCTTCTATATTATCTCAAGATTCTAATGCGATCATCATATTTGTAAAATGGAAATATGAGAGCAGAACACCCTTGGGGTTTCTGTGGATATAAACAATCTGCAGGGAGATGACGAGATCATTTTAACAATCCCCAGTTATCTTTACAGGTTTACTTTACCAGCTACATAAGCATTAAATTATATGAACACATAATCATTTGTTTCACCAGTTTAATATTCATGGAAATTTAGATATTTCTAAATTTTTTTTACTATTTCAAAGACTGTGCAATAAATAACTTTGTTCACATGACATTTTTCATATGTAAGCAAATGGGGCTAATCTCTCAAAGTAAAACTATTTTTAAGATGGTTTAATATTATAAATTATCTTGCATAGAAAAGGTCAATTTACCCTCAGGGAGCATTGAATGATACTCGATACACAGTCAAGCAGCACTGGAGATCAATTAAAACAGAAAACCTACTTAACAGATGATTTTTGAACGAATCATTATCCACCATAGGAAAAAAGAAACAAAGAAATAGCTATCTACCTCACGTCATACATATACACAAACACATTTACAAGTGGATTAAAAATTTAAATATCAAAGCAAAACTTTGACACCAAGAAAGAAAAGAGTATGTTTCAGCTTTTGCATAAGGGAAGGAATGCCTAAAAGGAGAAAAAGTTAAGTAAAAATTGAGCAATTGTATACATCAAAATTAAGAATGTTGTTAATCAAAACATATCCATAAAGAAATTACAAAAAGCAAGAAAATGTGAGAGGTGCTACATATATAATATGTATATGTACAGAATATATATAATTATTAAGAAATTAGTTCAGAGAAATTAAAAAGAAAAGTTATTAATAAGAAAAAACATAATAAAGAAACTGTCAAAAGCTATAATCATTTCACAGAATAAGGAGTATTCTTAAACACCTCAAACAATGCTTAATTTCTTTACTGAGTAAAGAAATGCAACATAGGATAAGATTGATATATCATTTTATAATTACGAGACTGATGAAAATTTAAAAGCCTAACAGGAAAAATACTAGGTGAAAAATCAAAACTCAGGCATCACTGGTTTCAGCACACACTGGTACAACCACTTTGCTTTTAAAAAGTAGCATCCTCTTACATAGTCGAATACTTTTGTACTTTGTGGTTTTGCAGTTCTGTTTTTAGGCGTATACTTCAGGGAAGCTCATTCATATGTGCACCAGGAAACATATAAGAGCACAGAGAGCAGCGTGTGCTAAAATAATAAAATACTGAATGCCCCTAAATATTCAGTGAAGGGAAAGTATAGATCTGATAGAATTAGGTATACAACTTATCAAAATTATACAACAGTGGAAAATAATATAGAAATCTTTAATGAAAAAAGGCCCATGGCTAAATCATGATGAAAAAAGAAAAAATGACAATACAAAGTTAAGTAACTTTTATTTTTTTTTTTAAGATTTTATTTATTTATTTATTTATTGGAGGGGCGGGTTGGGGAGGGAGTGGGCAGGTTGGGGCGGGAGGGGGCAGGAGGGGGCGGGAGGGCCACTTCTATTGATCCTTCATTTAGCTATTTTTCATCCATCTTTGTTCTTTGGCTCTTGTAGGCCTCCCATTGCGGTGGCCTCTGTCATAGCAGAGCGCCGGCTCTGGGCACATGCGCCCCAGAGCTCCGGCTCGGTAATTGGACACATCAGTCCAGCCGCTCTGCGGCACGTGGGATCTTCCCAGGCCAGGGCTCGAACCGGCGCCCCTTGCACTGCAAGGCGGTGTCCTTACCCACTGGACCACCAGGGAAGCCTTAAAGTTAAGTAACTTTTAAGACTAAATGAGGGGCTTCAAAGTTAAGTTAACTTTTAAAACTAAATGAGGGGCTTCCCCTGGTGGTCCAGTGGGTAAGGACACTGCCTTGCAGTGCAAGGGGCGCCGGCTCGAGCCCTGGCCTGGGAAGATCCCACTTGCCGCGGAGCGGCTGGACTGATGTGTCCAATTACTGAGCCGGAGCTCTGAAGCACATGCGCCCAGAGCCGGCGCTCTGCAGCGACAGAAGCCACCGCGATGGGAGGCCCACAGGAGCCAAAGAACAAAGACGGATGAAAATGGAGAAACAAAAAGACCAATAGAAGTGGCCCGCCTGCTCCCCTCCCTCCCCAACCCAACCCCTGCCTAAAATAAATAAATAAACAAATCTTTAAAAAAAAAAAAAAAGGACTAAATGATTTAAGAGGACAACATACAACATGTCTGTAATAACCAATAAAACAAGATCTTTGTATCCTAACATGGCAGATAAATGGTCTAAATTCTATAAATCTACAAAGATTTTGATTCAGCAACAATATTATTATAGTGAGAGATTTGCACATAATTATCTTAGAAATAAGGAATAAATAATTTATAATAAATAGCAATAAGTATATAAAATTATTTAACAAAATGTATTGCAAATACATATTTGTTAGTGCTGACACACAGAACATACACCATTGTCTCATGCAGTTATGGAATGGACTGAAAATTTACCCATGTAATTGACTTTAAAACTTAATGAATTTTAAAAATTAGAATTCTTGGGCTTCCCTAGTGGTCCAGTGGGCAAAGAGTCAGCCTTGCACTGCAAGGGGCACCGGTTCGATCCCTGGCACGGGAAGATCCCACATGCCTCGGAGCAGCTGGATCCATGTGTCCAATCACGAGCCAGCGTTCTGGAGCGGATGGGCTCAGAGCCGGTGCTCTTTAAGGAGAGGCCACTTGTAATGGGAGGCCCACACAGGTCAAAGAATAAAGATGGATGAAAACAAATAAATAAAAAGCCAATAAAAGAGGCCAAAGTTTAAAAAAAAAAATCGTATGGTCTTAAAAAAAAATTAGAATTCTTACAGTTCCATTACTTGATGATAGTGCCAAAATCAATGATGAAAAATTTTTAATCTTAATTAAACATTTGGAAATAATAATCTTCAAAATAACTGGTAACAGAAAATTAAAGAATATATTTCTTAGATACTAACACTATTATATTCATAGCTATACTAAAAGTGATGTTCAGCAATTTTAAATGTGAATAAAATTAAATATTGGAATATACAATGTTTGAATTTAATTCCAAAAAACAGAAAATAAATACAAATAAAATATGACATGTTAAAAGGATTAAGTCAATGAAATATAAAATACCGAATTAAATTTCAGAAAGGCTAATTCTTTGAAGAAATTAAACCAATATAATAGAAAACTGCTGGTATAATGGAAAAATGCAAATAGAAAATAATATATCATTTTTCATCATTCCCATACTAATAAATAAAAATGATATGATCACAACATATGAGGAAATTCATCAGATCATGAAAAAAATATGTTGTAAATTTTGTTTGATATTTTCAAATCTAGATGACATAGGAATAATGATAGTATAATAGTCTAGAAAAAGGCAATTGAGCCAAATTGATGAAGAAAATGAGAATGTGGTAGCAATATAAATAAAGTTGATAGAATCAGACATAGTTAAAATAGACAATCAAATCTTTAAAAATTCAGTTAATTCATATTTTTCAACTACTTGATTACAACAAAACTACAAAAAGCTTTAAAATTTATTTTGTAAGGCTTGAATTATGGTGATACTAAAGCAGTCATAGAAAATTGAAGTCCTTTTAAAATATAATTACAGATTAAAATTCTTGAGTAAAAGCAAACATAAAAAACTAATAATAAACTCACCAACAGAATGTTAATTCAACTATTATACTATTAGCAAGTAGAACTTATTGCAGAAATAGAACCCCATAAAATTATGCACAAAACATCAGGAAAAAATATGGCAGCTTCAGGACTGCCTAGAATGGTAAGTTATATATTAATAATTAGACCTTTTATGAATAGTGGAAAATCAAAAGGACAAGTATAACACCAAATACACAAAAAGTAGAAAAAAGGTCTCATCATTATGTGCCTCAGAAATTAATTCCAAAAGAAAACAGAAAGCAAAAACAAGGAAATGTCCTAAAACTGTGAGTATCAAGGACAAGAAGAGAACATTTCTCATCACTTCTATTATTCTATTTTTTTCCTGCAGATTTGAATACTGAAATAGAAAAAAATGTAGTGTAAATATTGGAAAGTAAAGGAAAAATTTTAAATAATATTATTTTAACATGAAATATATTCCAGAAAATAAAAAGAAAATTAATAAAAAATAATAAAAGAGGTTTAAGGCAGTCAATTATCATAGACTACTAAAGTCACAGTTTTTGTTTTTATAAACACAAACACAAAATTTTTTAAAAAAGTGCAAAATATTTCAAGTTCATAATAGACTAGATTTTTTTTAAAAAAGAAATTCATGGGAAAATGTGTAAAAAGCATTCAAATAACAACACAGTACCTCTGGTGGACATGAGAGATGACTAGATAAATAAGAATGAGAGTAGGATGCTGCTTGGAATGCTGGGATATTGCTAAGATAATGATTATCCCTGGACTAACCTATGTATTTTATCTATTCCAATCAGCATCTTAAAATGTTGGAGAAATTAATATATTAAAAATAAAATTAATGAGGATTTACTTTATCAGTTATAGTATTTAAAACAGTGAGGAACAGACATATTTTAACAGATCTATCCATTTCTGAAATAATGCAGAATCCAAGGGAGGGACCATAGAAACAATAGACAATCAAATCTTTAAAAATTCAGTTAATTCATATTTTTCAACTACTTGATTACAACAAAACTACAAAAAGCTTTAAAATTTATTTTGTAAGGCTTGAATTATGGTGATACTAAAGCAGTCATAGAAAATTGAAGTCCTTTTAAAATATAATTACAGATTAAAATTCTTGAGTAAAAGCAAACATAAAAAACTAATAATAAACTCACCAACAGAATGTTAATTCAACTATTATACTATTAGCAAGTAGAACTTATTGCAGAAATAGAACCCCATAAAATTATGCACAAAACATCAGGAAAAAATATGGCAGCTTCAGGACTGCCTAGAATGGTAAGTTATATATTAATAATTAGACCTTTTATGAATAGTGGAAAATCAAAAGGACAAGTATAACACCAAATACACAAAAAGTAGAAAAAAGGTCTCATCATTATGTGCCTCAGAAATTAATTCCAAAAGAAAACAGAAAGCAAAAACAAGGAAATGTCCTAAAACTGTGAGTATCAAGGACAAGAAGAGAACATTTCTCATCACTTCTATTATTCTATTTTTTTCCTGCAGATTTGAATACTGAAATAGAAAAAAATGTAGTGTAAATATTGGAAAGTAAAGGAAAAATTTTAAATAATATTATTTTAACATGAAATATATTCCAGAAAATAAAAAGAAAATTAATAAAAAATAATAAAAGAGGTTTAAGGCAGTCAATTATCATAGACTACTAAAGTCACAGTTTTTGTTTTTATAAACACAAACACAAAATTTTTTAAAAAAGTGCAAAATATTTCAAGTTCATAATAGACTAGATTTTTTTTAAAAAAGAAATTCATGGGAAAATGTGTAAAAAGCATTCAAATAACAACACAGTACCTCTGGTGGACATGAGAGATGACTAGATAAATAAGAATGAGAGTAGGATGCTGCTTGGAATGCTGGGATATTGCTAAGATAATGATTATCCCTGGACTAACCTATGTATTTTATCTATTCCAATCAGCATCTTAAAATGTTGGAGAAATTAATATATTAAAAATAAAATTAATGAGGATTTACTTTATCAGTTATAGTATTTAAAACAGTGAGGAACAGACATATTTTAACAGATCTATCCATTTCTGAAATAATGCAGAATCCAAGGGAGGGACCATAGAAACAATACTCGAAAATGAGATTGATATTACCTAGCACCTCAGCAAAGACTGATAATTCCAGTCAATGCTAAATATGTGACTAAAAAAGCATTCTTATATGCTATGTGGTGAAATATAAATTGATATACTAGAGAAGCCAAAATATAATGCCTGTGAATTCTTAAAATATTTGGACACCTTAATCTAATAATTTCCATTTTAGGGAAATATTTCAGCAGATCAAAAGACTGTAAAGATCTTTGTAAACATCTATGTAGTATACACATTTGCACAACCTACCAGCCCACTCCAGTGTTCTTGCCTGAAGAATCCTCATGGACAGAGGGCCCTGGTGAGCCCCATGTGGTTGCAAAGACTTGGACACAACAGAAGTGATTTAGCGTGCACATACCAATCCATCAATATACATTCAGTATTGCATGACTCTACAATAAAATTCTACTAAAATATTAAAAATGATAGAATTGTATATAGTCTGATACAAAAGAATTTTTGCTGTGTATTCATATAACTACACTATGAACGATGTGTGTAACTCAGATTATGTATATGTTTATAATTCCACATATATTTTTGAGTATAAAATCATAAAGATCATAATAATCACATTTGAAAAGATATGGATGAGTGGAGCTGGAGAACAATATTTGAAAAAAGTATTTTGTTGGTTTATAAAAAAGGTCTATAAGCTATTTCTATTACAGACTTTACTTCTCTGTTCTTGCAGCTCTTCAGTACTCAATGATAAGGGATGCGGGAAGCAAAGAGGCAAGGAGATGTTCTCTTGACGTGGTCCACTTTGCGTAGCTTGTATTCCAGAAAGGGTACTCTGTCAAGTGTTTGTACATTTTCGTTTCTATTATGATGTCCTTCAAAATAAATCAGGCTTAATATCTGCTGGGTCCAGATAGTACCTGTAAAAATAAATAATCTTGTTTTCTATTCTGACTTAACTTTCTAATAAAAGTTCCATAGGAATGCTGTCATCTATCTCAAAACTATTTGGAGCTGCTTATTTCTTTTAACCACTGTAAGGACATCAAAGAACTTGTCCAAATTTTTTGTTTGTTGGTTTCTATTCTGCATTAAGATTGGTAAAGACAAAATCTAAGGTTCTCAGTCCTTCCCTTTCTCCGAAGAGCTATGGTTGCTCTGATTCCATGATACCAGGGATTAGATTTATCCTTCAGCTCCTTCTCTGTTTTCTGTAATTCAAGTTAGGAACATTTTTTAAGATTTTTTTTTTTTTTTCACTTTCAGTTGGAAGGTAGCTGTTTCACAATGTTGTGTTGGTCTCTGCCATCAACAACATGAATCAGCTGTAAGTATACATATTTCCTCTCCCTCTTGAGTTTCTCTCTGTCACCTCCACCCCCATCTCATCCCTTAAGTTCCTTTTTTAAATTAAAGTCTTAAAATCTCAAAGTAGACAGCAAAAGGGAGACATTGGAGTATTTGCATGAAAACCAGAAATGTTTTCTTGATTGACTTAGATGCCAGTATACCTTTGAAGCACATTAACCACTCCATACCACATGGCTTCAATAGCACCAGTCATGCTGTGGTCCAAAAAAACCAAAACTTTTAATAATAAGCTTTTTTTGGAATGTAATATCGAGGGCAATTGATTCTAGTTTAAAACTATTACATTTTCTAGGGAAATAAAAATAATTATAGTAATCAAAAAGCATACTAGGAATTAATTCTGACTGAGTTATGATGCTAACAAAAATCTTCCTAGGTTTTTTAAATATATATTCTTCCATTGTCAGACAAATCAACAAGTTAGCATTTATTAAGTATCTGGACTTTATTCAATATTTGCTTTCTTCCTACCAAAATACAATATATGTATTTCAAGTGGATTTCTATAACAGAAATGAGATTTATTTAATTTTTCTTCTGATCTTAATGGTTATCAGATTGTAGTCAGGGTTACAGTCAACATCTGGATAAGCACACATTTGTACACATGTATTACAACCAAAACCAGCCCCAAAATGTTAGTCAGGGCCGCTACTAGTTGAACTATCTGCTGGGTCCAGATAGTACCTGTAAAATAAATAATCGTATCTTTTTCAAAACAAATTTTTTGGAGCTGCTTATTTCTTTTAACCACTGTAAGGACATCAAAGAACTTGTCCAAATTTTTTGTTTGTTGGTTTCTATTCTGCATTAAGATTGGTAAAGACAAAATCTAAGGTTCTCAGTCCTTCCCTTTCTCCGAAGAGCTATGGTTGCTCTGATTCCATGATACCAGGGATTAGATTTATCCTTCAGCTCCTTCTCTGTTTTCTGTAATTCAAGTTAGGAACATTTTTTAAGATTTTTTTTTTTTTTTCACTTTCAGTTGGAAGGTAGCTGTTTCACAATGTTGTGTTGGTCTCTGCCATCAACAACATGAATCAGCTGTAAGTATACATATTTCCTCTCCCTCTTGAGTTTCTCTCTGTCACCTCCACCCCCATCTCATCCCTTAAGTTCCTTTTTTAAATTAAAGTCTTAAAATCTCAAAGTAGACAGCAAAAGGGAGACATTGGAGTATTTGCATGAAAACCAGAAATGTTTTCTTGATTGACTTAGATGCCAGTATACCTTTGAAGCACATTAACCACTCCATACCACATGGCTTCAATAGCACCAGTCATGCTGTGGTCCAAAAAAACCAAAACTTTTAATAATAAGCTTTTTTTGGAATGTAATATCGAGGGCAATTGATTCTAGTTTAAAACTATTACATTTTCTAGGGAAATAAAAATAATTATAGTAATCAAAAAGCATACTAGGAATTAATTCTGACTGAGTTATGATGCTAACAAAAATCTTCCTAGGTTTTTTAAATATATATTCTTCCATTGTCAGACAAATCAACAAGTTAGCATTTATTAAGTATCTGGACTTTATTCAATATTTGCTTTCTTCCTACCAAAATACAATATATGTATTTCAAGTGGATTTCTATAACAGAAATGAGATTTATTTAATTTTTTTCTTCTGATCTTAATGGTTATCAGATTGTAGTCAGGGTTACAGTCAACATCTGGATAAGCACACATTTGTACACATGTATTACAACCAAAACCAGCAGCCCACTTCTCAAATTTACCAGATTTGGACACGAATAAGCATGTGCGCCAATAAAACTTCAGTCATTGCACTGAAAGTTGAATATCTTATAATTTGTAGGTGGCGCAAAAATATTTTTCTTCTTTTTATTTTTATTTTTATTTTTTTTGGCCACTTCTGTTGGTCTTTCATTTATCCATTTCATCCATCTCTGTTGTTTGGTCCGTGTGGGCCTCCCATTGCAGTGGCCTCTGTTGTTGCAGAGCACCAGCTCTGGGCACATGAGCTCCAGAGCTCCGGCTTGGTAGTTGGACACATGGGTCCAGCCGCTCCGTGGCACGTGGGATCTTCCCAGGCCAGGGATCGAACTGGCGCCCCTTGCACTGCAAGGCAGTGTCCTTACCCACTGGACCACCAGGAAGCCCTTCTTTTATTTTTTGTAATTTCTTCACCTTTACTTTTTTTTCTTTTGTTGGAGTACAGCTGATTTATTAATACAACTTTGTGTTAGTTTCAGTGTACAGCAAAATGAATCAGTTATACACATATATACATCCACTCTTGGTTAGGTTCTTTTCCCATATAGACCATTACAGAGTACCGAGTAGAGTTTCCTACTGTACATTAGGTCCTCAGCAGTTATCTATTTTATAGACACTGGTGTGTATATGTCAATTCCCATCTCATAGTTTATCCCCCGTATACTTCAGCAAGAAGCGGGAAACCTTACTACCTTAACTTGGGACAATGAACAGCTGATTATTAAGACATGTTGACCCAGGGTTGACACCTAAGAGGCTAATATTTTTTAAATGGAGGAATAAAACACACATACACAGAGAAATAGAGACATCCATGATCCTTGCAAGGAAGAAGACTGCAGAGTTAGACAAAGCTAGTGACGAAACTGGGGAAACAGAGTTTCTGAGTTACCTTGTACGTTGTTGAATTTCTTCATAACAGCCATTTGAATTCTTTACCAGTTACATTGCAATATTATGTGTCTTTCAGTTTCTTTGCTGAAGAATTGTCATTGTCTTCTTTTGATACAGTGTGCCCAGTTGCTTCAGTGGCGTCCAGCTGTGTGCAACACCATAGACTGTAGCCAACCAGTCTACTCTGTCCACTGGATTCTCCAGGCAAGAAAACTGGAGTGGGTTGTTATTCCCTTCTCCATATGATACTATATTACTGTGCTATTTTATAGCGTGTGATAAAAATCTCATTGGAAAGGGCAAGTGCCTTTCTTATTTAGGGACAGTTTTGTTTACCTCGATTCAACAGTTCAACAGATTAACAATTAGAAACCTTTCTTTTCTCTTCCAGAAGCTGGCTCTTAGGACGTTTTAGTTTCTCTTAGTGGATCTGCCTTGCAAAAAAGGTTGGGAGTGACCCTAAAAAGAGTGCTGTAAAAAGAAACGATGGCAGAGTCGGGGACCTGTGTGCACAGAACCTGGGGCTTTGGCTGTGTCTGCAGCCCGACAGGGAATCCTGGGGGACTGTGGGCGGCCCTCTTGCCGAAATCACGGAGTGGACAGCAGGAAATGTGATCCTTTTATTTTCTTTGCCTCTGCCTTCTTCCCTTTCCTTTCCCTCCCCAGTCACAGTGTTTGCTTCACAGATGCAAGAGCACATGGAGAGGAGCAGATCTCTCCAGGGGCACCCGAGTGGCCAGACAGATTTTCACTAAACACTTCGATTTCCATTCGCTCTGCTAGAGGGGCCATGACTGCCACCTCCGCCTCACAGCAGCTGTGATACTCGTGGCTCCATAGGCTCCTTCGAGGTCCACTCCACCCACTTTCAGATGCAAAAAATAGAAGTATCTCCCAGGTGTCCTGGAGCACTACACTGAGGCACTTTTGTTTGGTTATAGATGGTCAGTCAGTTTTAAATCAAAGGAGAGGTGAAAAGTAATATCTTATGCCACCAAGATGCTGATGTGACTCACTAGTTCTCTTATTTCTATGGGTATGATTGTGAGTTGAAAAAAAATAAATCTCTTTGAAATTTTTCTGAGTGGGGACTGATTTAAGGTTTAATCACAGTACAGTTGTTTCCTGGGAAAATCAGGATGCAGGAATATTTAGGCAGGGAACCTAAGACAGGCCACATTCCAAAGAACAACTACAGGTACCTGTTTCTCTGTACAAAAATATTACTCATGCTAGAAGAGTGAGAATCCTATCAGGAAATAGAATTTTATGTGAGATCAATCGAATCTAGAGGAGTTTAAAGCCCATCAAGCTCTCTCGGAGATCCATAAATTCTAGAATCAAAACCCTATCACCCAAGTTCTGGTTCCAGGATGGTGACATAATCCCCTTCAGTCCATCTTTCAAGTATCTATAAATTCTCTGGACAAGTGAATTAAAAACCTACAACTAAATGAGGATACCAAAGAGCAAACAATGGCAGACATTTTACGGAGGGGATACAAAACTTGAATAACTGGTCGTGCGCAGCGATGGCTTCCTGTTTTGGGGTTGTTTAGTTTTGACTTTTTCTCCCTCTGTACTGGGAGCCACTCCTGTCCAGAAATACAGGTGGTTAAAACGCAGTAGATTCCTTGGATGGATAGATAGTGATACTGTTCTTTTCAAGACCCAAAGAGGTATTTAAATTTAACATCATTTACAGAGTGAACAAGCAATCTCAGGAACACACTGTTTAACAAATAGGACTCTATTTTGAACAAAACTTTCTTACAAAATGGTAATAATGTGTCTGTATCATGTGGTAATCCAGAGAAAAATTCACATAAATTTCATTACTTCATTCACAGCCATGCTTTGCTAGAGGGGCCATGCCCCAGCTCACAGCAGCTGTGATACTCGTGGCTCCATAGGCTCCTTCGAGGTCCACTCCACCCACTTTCAGATGCAAAAAATAGAAGTATCTCCCAGGTGTCCTGGAGCACTACACTGAGGCACTTTTGTTTGGTTATAGATGGTCAGTCAGTTTTAAATCAAAGGAGAGGTGAAAAGTAATATCTTATGCCACCAAGATGCTGATGTGACTCACTAGTTCTCTTATTTCTATGGGTATGATTGTGAGTTGAAAAAAAATAAATCTCTTTGAAATTTTTCTGAGTGGGGACTGATTTAAGGTTTAATCACAGTACAGTTGTTTCCTGGGAAAATCAGGATGCAGGAATATTTAGGCAGGGAACCTAAGACAGGCCACATTCCAAAGAACAACTACAGGTACCTGTTTCTCTGTACAAAAATATTACTCATGCTAGAAGAGTGAGAATCCTATCAGGAAATAGAATTTTATGTGAGATCAATCGAATCTAGAGGAGTTTAAAGCCCATCAAGCTCTCTCGGAGATCCATAAATTCTAGAATCAAAACCCTATCACCCAAGTTCTGGTTCCAGGATGGTGACATAATCCCCTTCAGTCCATCTTTCAAGTATCTATAAATTCTCTGGACAAGTGAATTAAAAACCTACAACTAAATGAGGATACCAAAGAGCAAACAATGGCAGACATTTTACGGAGGGGATACAAAACTTGAATAACTGGTCGTGCGCAGCGATGGCTTCCTGTTTTGGGGTTGTTTAGTTTTGACTTTTTCTCCCTCTGTACTGGGAGCCACTCCTGTCCAGAAATACAGGTGGTTAAAACGCAGTAGATTCCTTGGATGGATAGATAGTGATACTGTTCTTTTCAAGACCCAAAGAGGTATTTAAATTTAACATCATTTACAGAGTGAACAAGCAATCTCAGGAACACACTGTTTAACAAATAGGACTCTATTTTGAACAAAACTTTCTTACAAAATGGTAATAATGTGTCTGTATCATGTGGTAATCCAGAGAAAAATTCACATAAATTTCATTACTTCATTCACAGCCATGCTTTGGCATGTGTTTATCCTTGTTTATTTTTTCATTACAAAAAAAAGGAAAGGAAATTCATCTCATTTGCGACAATACAAGCACAGCTGTCTTGTTGATCTAGCTAGAACTTTATATTCTTGAAGCATAACTGCAAGATTTGCATGGTGTCCATACCCACAGGGATTTTTTAATAGAGTATGCTCCATGCTTATTTATTAGCTCAGCTACTTGCTACCCTGAAACTACCTCCTTGCACTGAATCAAATACAAAAACAAGGCTTGAATTATATTAACTCAGTTGAATTTTCCTTTAACAAAAGAAATGAATTATATTCCGTGCCAAAGTACTTATGGAAAAGTATATATTAATATTTTGTTTTTTGTACTAGGTCATCTTAGTCTCAAATCCTTCTTCCTACCAACAAAAGAAACTTCAGTAATAAAACTATAGGTTAAGATTATATCTCCTCCAGTGTTGAACATGGACTTGAGGCAAAATTAAGACAATTTAAATTCTCTGTTGTAAGGTTGGTCCCTGCCGGGTGTTTTAAAATGAGAGAGGAGGATCGGAATTGGTGAGGCAGAGCAGGCTTTATTGGACGGGCGTTCTCGGGCGTCCCTCACGGGGAGAAGAGGAGAGAGGGAGTGAGGGAAAACGCACACAAAGACTGGGAGGGCCCCCTTTATAGGTGAGGTGATGTGGTCAGCAGAGCCCCTGGCCAGGTTGGGGCACCGTCGACCTGATTGGTTGAGGCCAGGTGTTGGGGCATTCGTAAACTGGGCAGTTTGATCTTTCCTTTGTCCAGCGAGAACTTTTGGCGGGGACAGGGTGGTCCTCCGTTGGTGTCATGGCTGTTTTTCATTGGCCTTGTTCACTCTGGCGTGAGGGGCCTTCTAGTCAAGGTCTTTCTTGCGTCAGGGAGGTAGGAAGTGGGGGAAAGGAGCCTCGGGACCAGACCTTACATCTGTCAGGGCTGTTTTCTCCCCTCCTATTTCTCCTCAGAAGGGAATATGACACAGAAGAAGCTGAATGTCTGCATTTTGGTGAGGGAGAGGCTCTGCTCATCTGGCCTCTGTTCTGTTTTCTTGAGCTTTGCGGCCCCCGGGGCCTCCAGCAGAGGTGTGGGTTGCACGAAGCTAGCAGCTTCTGCTGATGACCTTGGATCTGCCCTGCCTGGGGTCTCAAGTTCCTCATCAGGAGCCTCTTCTCCCCCTACTCAGGTCTCTTCTTGTCAGTAAGTTCTATTCTCACTTCTTCATCCTTTATAAGAGCCAGGCAGTACTTAAGTCCCAGAAAAAAAGTTTTCAGCCCTATCAAACCCCCTTATCTTTTGGGAGGGGTTCCTCCTTTTTTCATAATACTTTTTGCGTAAATTGAGTTGTGATTTATAATACATGCTATTGAAAGCACGAATGTTAAATGTGTAGCTGAATTTTTCCTTTTACCTCCAATGCCACTGTGGCTCTGCACAATGCTGAGGAAGTTTTTGATTTGACGACCCTTTATAATATTCTTGAACCTTCCTTCCCTTGCATTTTCCCATCTTAATTAATGGAGGGGATTTACAACCTTGGGAATCCAACCCACCCCCTTTCTTTCCAAGTCCTTTGATGAGTTTGCCCAACAAAAGGGACACGAGAAAGAAACCTATCGTTTTCACAGTACACCTTTTGGCAACGTTCTGCCATCTGTCACCCTGACACCGGTCCTAAAGGTGCAAGCAAGCTAGTGTCATTCAGATGTACCTGTTTATATGAATTCACATTTCATTTGTCACTTGTGGAAAACTTGCCCAGTAACTTTAGAATTCAATGGTCAGAAAAAAGAAAATATTAATATATACTTTTCCTGTACTTGGGCCCACGGGACTTACTCCCTAGTTACTGGACTGTGACCCATTTTGACCTATAGGCATATAGTCCCTACCTTTGCTGCCTGTAGTCTAGGTTCCCTGAAAGACAGACACTGGGAGCTACTTGTACTAGTTTACATACTATCTGTTTGCACCTTTATAATACCTAACAAGGCTACCTAACAAGGAAGGCTACCTATGCTAGCCTTCCTTTCTTCTGGAATCCAAGAATACATTGCTTTACTTCTTGGCCCGTGGATCTTGGGAGCTTATGACACTATAATCAAGGAGCTCATCCTTTTCACTGATAAGAGATGTTACTGGTATCTCTCTTGGATTTACTTCAACTAGGAAATGTTCATATAATCCTTTAGATTAGTATTTACCCACTTGTTTCCCTAAGGCATCCTTGCTGCCAGAAGAACGTGAAGTAAAGCAGAACCTAGAAGCATTATTGAAAGCTGCAGGTGGCAAATAGAACATTTCTTTGAACTCTCACATTTTATCTTTAAAATGCATAAGCACCTTGCATTCTCTTCTATAATTCATTCATCCAATAATTAGGTGCCTACTCAGTGCCATTGTTCCAGGGGTATAGCAATGAATACAAATATTTGTGTAGGTTAAAATATAAAACAATTTTCACTTATTTAAGAGCAAAACTAGTAATTCAAGATGGGCCAATTATTGTTGCAAATACTACCCAGTCACACTGTGACATCCCTTGGAAGTTTATGTACTCCAGTTTGAGAAGTAGTCTGTGGTTAATTCCCAGAATACAAAGCCAACAGTGAACTTTTACTCTGGAAGAAAGTATTTGGGAGTAACATTAAAAGTAACCATGTTGTCTTCATTCCCATTTCATTAGGTTCCACCTACATTCTGAAATATCAAAGGTGATACTCAATACCTGTAGAAAATGTACAAAACTTAAGACTTTAATGAGGGGCAAGTGTAATC
Organism: Tragulus kanchil; assembly: GCA_022376925.1. Taxonomy (NCBI): domain Eukaryota; kingdom Metazoa; phylum Chordata; class Mammalia; order Artiodactyla; family Tragulidae; genus Tragulus; species Tragulus kanchil. The sequence continues at coordinate 285,878,506 of JAIOJX010000026.1, forward strand.
ATGCTTGACTTTGAGTCAGGTCTTCACTGACCTGATGCTACACTGCTCACCACTGCTTTTCTTAACTTTAATTGAACCACTCTAAGAACTCTTTTGGGTTCTTATGCAACTGCAGAAAGGATCTCTGCTCCTATTAGGAAAAGCATAATCTCACATAACAAACTTCTGGATGTCACTTTGCAGAGAAATACTGAACATTAATGTATTCCTTTTTGTTGATCGAGATCAAGGTGGATGAAAAGTCGTAAACTCCTCAATGATAGTTCTGTCTTACCTATAATCTTAAGGTCTGACTTAAAAAATAAACATCGATACTGATGGTTTGTGGGTATGGTGTTTAAATAGAGCGTTATTTGCAATAGCACAAGTGATTTCCTATTGGGAAGATTTAATCCTCCCAAATCGCAGTCACTGGATACCTTGCATGAAGCCTGGTTCTCCTGGAGCCCCAAGTCAATCATTCCAAATTATCACGAGGTCTCACATGTGCCTGAGTGTAGATGTCTGGGACTCTTGCAGGCAGTGTTCAATCCCAAGAATTCTGACTTCAGACTGGTTTAAATCCCAAGAACGTGAAGTAAAGCAGAACCTAGAAGCATTATTGAAAGCTGCAGGTGGCAAATAGAACATTTCTTTGAACTCTCACATTTTATCTTTAAAATGCATAAGCACCTTGCATTCTCTTCTATAATTCATTCATCCAATAATTAGGTGCCTACTCAGTGCCATTGTTCCAGGGGTATAGCAATGAATACAAATATTTGTGTAGGTTAAAATATAAAACAATTTTCACTTATTTAAGAGCAAAACTAGTAATTCAAGATGGGCCAATTATTGTTGCAAATACTACCCAGTCACACTGTGACATCCCTTGGAAGTTTATGTACTCCAGTTTGAGAAGTAGTCTGTGGTTAATTCCCAGAATACAAAGCCAACAGTGAACTTTTACTCTGGAAGAAAGTATTTGGGAGTAACATTAAAAGTAACCATGTTGTCTTCATTCCCATTTCATTAGGTTCCACCTACATTCTGAAATATCAAAGGTGATACTCAATACCTGTAGAAAATGTACAAAACTTAAGACTTTAATGAGGGGCAAGTGTAATCATGCTTGACTTTGAGTCAGGTCTTCACTGACCTGATGCTACACTGCTCACCACTGCTTTTCTTAACTTTAATTGAACCACTCTAAGAACTCTTTTGGGTTCTTATGCAACTGCAGAAAGGATCTCTGCTCCTATTAGGAAAAGCATAATCTCACATAACAAACTTCTGGATGTCACTTTGCAGAGAAATACTGAACATTAATGTATTCCTTTTTGTTGATCGAGATCAAGGTGGATGAAAAGTCGTAAACTCCTCAATGATAGTTCTGTCTTACCTATAATCTTAAGGTCTGACTTAAAAAATAAACATCGATACTGATGGTTTGTGGGTATGGTGTTTAAATAGAGCGTTATTTGCAATAGCACAAGTGATTTCCTATTGGGAAGATTTAATCCTCCCAAATCGCAGTCACTGGATACCTTGCATGAAGCCTGGTTCTCCTGGAGCCCCAAGTCAATCATTCCAAATTATCACGAGGTCTCACATGTGCCTGAGTGTAGATGTCTGGGACTCTTGCAGGCAGTGTTCAATCCCAAGAATTCTGACTTCAGACTGGTTAGTTAAGAGTAAGTCGGGAACATCACAGTTTAGACTTTTGACAACTGTAAGTCAGTAGTTCTTCATCAAGAGAGCACCTGTTATCTCTGGCATCTCATTGTTTCAAAGCTCAGATTGAGGCTCAGTGTTTATTCAGCTCCCTTGCACTTTTCCCTAACTCCAAAGATGATTCTGATTCGCATACTTTTGTAAGACTAAAGTCCATTTTACTCATTACATGGGCTTCTGGTTTGGTTAAATTTATCATGCCCAAAGGCTAGGACTTTCTGGTGGCTCAGACCGTAAAGAATTCACCTGCAATGTGGGAGACCTGGGTTCGATTCCTGGGTTGGAAGATCTCCTGGAGAAGGGACAGGTTACCCACTCAAGTCTTCATTTTTTTGGCCACTTCTATTGATCTTTCATTCATCTTTGTTCTTCGGCCTGTGTGAGCCTCCCATTGCAGTGGCCTCTCTCATCGCAGAGCACTGGCTCTGGGCGCATGCGCTCCAGAGCTCCAGCTTGGTAGTTGGACACATCGGTCCAGTGGCTCTGCGGCACGTGGGATCTTCCCCAGCCCGGAACCAAACCGGTGCGCCTTGTGCTGCAAGGCAGTGTCCTTACCCACTGGACCACCAGGGAAGCCTCCCACTCCAGTATTCTTGCCTGGAGAATTCCCTGGACTGAGGAGCCTGGGTTAGGGTCCATGGAGTCAGACAGGACTGAGCGACTTCCATTCACATCGTGCCCGAAGGCTAGAATTCAGAAGATTTGATGCCCTGTTCACCTCAGCAAAACTTATATGATTATGAGACTGACACACTGCCTACTAAGGTAATATTTTAGATGAATGACAACCCTTAGCATTCAAAAATAAACATCGATACTGATGGTTTGTGGGTATGGTGTTTAAATAGAGCGTTATTTGCAATAGCACAAGTGATTTCCTATTGGGAAGATTTAATCCTCCCAAATCGCAGTCACTGGATACCTTGCATGAAGCCTGGTTCTCCTGGAGCCCCAAGTCAATCATTCCAAATTATCACGAGGTCTCACATGTGCCTGAGTGTAGATGTCTGGGACTCTTGCAGGCAGTGTTCAATCCCAAGAATTCTGACTTCAGACTGGTTAGTTAAGAGTAAGTCGGGAACATCACAGTTTAGACTTTTGACAACTGTAAGTCAGTAGTTCTTCATCAAGAGAGCACCTGTTATCTCTGGCATCTCATTGTTTCAAAGCTCAGATTGAGGCTCAGTGTTTATTCAGCTCCCTTGCACTTTTCCCTAACTCCAAAGATGATTCTGATTCGCATACTTTTGTAAGACTAAAGTCCATTTTACTCATTACATGGGCTTCTGGTTTGGTTAAATTTATCATGCCCAAAGGCTAGGACTTTCTGGTGGCTCAGACCGTAAAGAATTCACCTGCAATGTGGGAGACCTGGGTTCGATTCCTGGGTTGGAAGATCTCCTGGAGAAGGGACAGGTTACCCACTCAAGTCTTCATTTTTTTGGCCACTTCTATTGATCTTTCATTCATCTTTGTTCTTCGGCCTGTGTGAGCCTCCCATTGCAGTGGCCTCTCTCATCGCAGAGCACTGGCTCTGGGCGCATGCGCTCCAGAGCTCCAGCTTGGTAGTTGGACACATCGGTCCAGTGGCTCTGCGGCACGTGGGATCTTCCCCAGCCCGGAACCAAACCGGTGCGCCTTGTGCTGCAAGGCAGTGTCCTTACCCACTGGACCACCAGGGAAGCCTCCCACTCCAGTATTCTTGCCTGGAGAATTCCCTGGACTGAGGAGCCTGGGTTAGGGTCCATGGAGTCAGACAGGACTGAGCGACTTCCATTCACATCGTGCCCGAAGGCTAGAATTCAGAAGATTTAATGCCCTGTTCACCTCAGTCTTATAATATCTTATATGATTATGAGACTGACACACTGCCTACTAAGGTAATATTTTAGATGAATGACAACCCTTAGCATTCAAAAGTCACCACTGACTCCAGCACAGAAATTCCTGCTCTGATCACTTGTACCTAAACCCACACTTGTGTACAGCCACGGCTTCTCTTCCAGTCTGGGTGTTTCGGGCAGGATCGCTCTCCAACACTAAATAACTTTAAACATGTGACCTTCTTTCCACCAGTAAGAGGACTCGAACATTTGAATATTTGAAATTTTTAAGATCAGTTTATTAAGTTCAATGATGAAAGCCATCAGAAGAATATTCTCCTGAAAATTATTTTTTCTTAGAAAAAAGAAAGGAAAATCAACACCCTCTCAGCAGAGCCACAGATGCTGTGGCAGTCAAGCCTCGCTGCAGACGGGAACAGTCCATTAGTCGGTCAGGTCGCTCTCCCGGTCAGCAGGATTGTAGTCTGGGTCATCCTCATCATCATCCTCCAGCTCCAAGTCATCCATCTCCTGGAACAAAGACTCATCTACCTCCACGTTGTTTCCAGCTGCAAAAGACAAGAGATTTTCCTTCAGTCCTCTACTCAGGAATAAAAGATACAACCGCTGGCAGGACCAAGCAGACTTCTTAACTAGGCATCCGCAGTGCAGTGACGGAATCCTGAATGACTGCAAATCACACCAACAGTGATCTGTTCTGGTCCAAAGAGACTCATACCTCTTAGGAGCAACTTCAGGCCTACAGTTCATAGTTTTAAAAATCCCAGCTACAGGGCTTCCCTGGTGGTCCAGTGGGTAAGGACACCGCCTTGCAGTGCAAGGGGCGCCGGTTCAATCCCTGGCCTGGGAGGATCCCACGTGCCGTGGAGCAGCTGGACCTATGTGTCCAATTACCCAGCCAGAGCTCTGGAGCGCATGCGCCCAGAGCTGGTGCTCTGCGACAACAGAGGCCGCCGCGATGGGAGGCCCATGCAAGCCAAAGAACAAAGATGGATGAAAAAAAAAATAAAAAAATCCAGCTACAAAAAAAGGCCTTCTTAGAATGAATTATTTACAATCTGACATGTTGTAAGCTGGAGACAATGATGACCCAAAATGATTATCACTGACCAGGAGACCTGTACCAAGAGTTTATCTCTTTCAGTACTGGAGATATGTACATCATTAAAGCTCAACTCTATATGTAATTAACCGACAAAGTTAATTTGATCTTCACTCTCATTCAGTTTGCCGGTAAGTGTCTACGCTCTATAGGAAGCAATACCCAGGCTTTGCATGAAACATCTTCAGTCTTCAGCACACGAAAGTAGGATATTACAGTGCTCTTAAATCACCATTCGTTGTTCACCTTCTTTCCCTTCCAGACTCTACTCACTGACATTCAGCTTAAAGAGAGGAGTCTTGTTTCACCCCTAAGAGAAGGTCAGTAATATAACAGTTTAGTATGCCCAGGCCAAAAAGCAATGCCTAGGCCCGGGATAGGAACTAGTGAAGGCTTCACAGAGCAGATGACATATGAAATCTTTCAATGATAAATCTGAACCTACCTGAAAGAAAAGGAGCCAGGATGAAGCGATTCTAGGTAGAAGGTTATGCAAAAGCAGAGAAAAAAGCTGCAATCTTGAATACTTCTAACCGGAACACAACTCTCAAGGAAAAACATCCAGAGGTAACACAGATGAAGGCCACATCAAAGGACTGGGCAGGTCAACCCCTTCCTCTAAGCAGCAGAGAACCCACCAGAAGATGGTAAGGAAAGATGTGGCATGATGAAACATGGGCTTTAAAAACACTGCCTTGGGTGGTGACTACAAGGCAGGTAAGGATTCTACGAGAAAGAGACTGAGGCAGGGGAATAATCCATGAAGGTAGTACAAAAGTCCAGTTGAAAAATAACACAGCTTTCAAATCAGGAGGAAAGAGCGAAAAGACATTTCAGAGGCAGAATCAACAGAGAACTTTGATAAATTGTTGGCTATAACGAGATACTTGAACTCCCAGTCAAAAACATCAAGAGTCTAAAACGAGAAAAGACAGTAAAGCTTTTAAAAACACATTTGATTCTTAGCTTTCTTATCTTCTTCAGAAGGTAATCCAGGAACAAGGTCGAAAAGCCAGATGCCAGAAGACCCCAGCTGGCATGATGGGTGTGACAGAGGAAGATGACGTGCAGAACTCAGGGAGCTGGTGAAGGGGTGACTGAGTAAAGAGCTCTGTGTGAGTCACACATTGGCCTCAACTCCATGAGGGCATGGGACGTGTCTGGGCTGTATCCTCAGTGGCCAGGACAGTGCCTAGCTACAGGAGGGACGCAATAAAAGTGGATGGATGGATGATGAATAGATGAAGAAAGCAAGAGGATAAAGGTTAGGATACAAAAGAGAAGGAAAGCACAAGGGACCAGATGTTCCAAGGACAGTAAGCCTGGTGTGAAACCTAAGACTCTGGGTTAGATCCAGGTCAGCAGTTGTTGTTTTTTTTTTTTTTTAACATTTATTTATTGATTTATTTTTTGGAGGGGTGGGGTGGGGAAGGAGAGGGGGGCAGGTGGGCTGCTTCTATTGGTCTTTCATTTGTCTATTTTTCATCCGTCTTTGTTCTTTGGCTCTTGTGGGCCTCCCATCGTGGTGGCCTCTCTTGTTGCAGAGCAGCGGCTCTGGGCGCATGCGCTCCAGAGCTCCGGCTCGGTAATTGGACACATTGGTCCAGCCGCTCCGCGGCACGTGGGACCTTCCCAGGCCAGGGATTGAACTGGCATCCCTTGCACTGCAAGGCTGTGTCCTTACCCACTGGACCACCAAGGAAGCCCCAGGTCAGCAGTTTTTACAAAGCTCCATGAAAGACCACGGATTCCAGTTTCCACAGATTACTGACAACAGAATTTTGAGGAAAATAGGTGACCTGAGGCACAGTGATCTGGGTTACCAGGTGTTAGAGGCAAATCAGACCATAAGGTTTATCTATTGCTATGTTTGATGTTAAGTTATCACAAAACTTAAATATACTGCTATAGTTTACTGTATAAATTGATCAAACACTGGAATTGATTCTTCAAAATATGTTTCTTTACAGTCTTTGGAGGAAAATATTTACATCAAGTTACCACTATGATTTTCAGGGTTTAATACTAGAAACAGCATAATCTGCACACATGGAATTCTAGTATTATCTTACCATCTTCCAAGAACTGGATATCAGATGTGTCAAGATTATGATCTGTTTCAAACAGCTGTCTCCCTAAAAGAAACAAACATATTTAATTCAAATAGCAGCTTTCTGCCATCTTCCCCACAACCCTTTAAAAGGTATAATAATTTAGCCAAGTTAAAATAAATCTTGTAAGAAGTCTGAAAGCCTATTTTTCTGTGAATTTCAATAAATGTATGAACTCAGGAAGTGGCTAACAGACATGAAATACACTGGCATTAAAATGAAACAAGTGAAAAATGCCTCAGAGTCCTAGAAAAACAGACGGGTGTGACTCCACCGCTCTTCAGGCTTGTGATCCCAAGTCATGGTAGCTGGATCTAAAGATCCATCCACCACAACAGATCAGTCATAAAAATTATCGGAGGGCTTAAAGGGAACAGGATATTTTGCGGGATGGGGGAGTGTCATACCACTTAATTTATTTTTTCCTGCTTGCTCTTCTTCCTTCATTCGTTTCTTTTTAATTTCCAAGAGTTCTGCATCAAATTTGGCCTTCCAATTTAAGAAATTCTCAATTGTAACAGGAGTGCCATGGAATAATCGCTTACGGGGAAAAATACAAACATGTCACCAAATAAGACAACTGTTAAAAAAAAATAGCCTTATGATCTTCTAGACAAATGAACATAGCCGCTTAGAGGAAACACAGAGAAAAATGGTTTCAAGTACAAAATACTTAGTCTGCCTGCACTGGCTACTCCCATTGCTTTTGGCAGTTTACTCTGGAAAAGTCCTTTCTTCATTGCTATTACAAAAAAACAAAGATAATCTGATATGTGCCCCGACTATTCACAGTTTTGCTGGGCTTCCCTGGTGGTCCAGTGGGTAAAGGATCCGCCTTGCAGTGCAAGGGATGCCGGTTCAATCCCTGGCCTGGGAGGATCCCACATGCCGCGGAGCAGCTGGACCAGTATGTCCAATTATAAGCCAGCACTCTGGAGCGCATGTGCCCAGAGCCAGTACTCTGTGAAGAGAGAGGCCACGGCAATGGGGGGTCCACACATGCCAAAAGAAGAAAGATGGATGAAAATAAATAAATGAAAGACCAATAAAAAGTGGCCAAAGAAAGTTGCTATTGTCAATATTCATGTTTAAATACACATAGGTTCATAACACTAACATCACTGCTTATCTTTTTTACTTCATTTTAGAATCTAAAGTTTTCTTTACATTTAGTAAATACTTAAATGACTCTGGTGGGAGATTTATAATTTTAAACTCTGTAATGTCAGTGAAATAATTTATATTTCTTGATTTTACATGCGTCCACTTTATTAACCTTTAACTAATTGATCATTATTGCACAACACCCACCAACTAAAGGACCTTCTAAAATTTTACTTGGCAAAGCTTGATTAAATTTTACTTGTGCTTATTTTTGTGACTCCTCCCAAATTACTGAAATTTCCAAAACAAAAAAACACCAAAGACAGATTCAAGGAGTATGAAAGAAAATATGACTTTTAAATATACCTTTTCGGCTTCTTCTGCTTCTTTTTCTTTTTGCTTCTTTTCTTCTTCTCTTCTAGTTTTTATTTGATCTACTATTTCATTTAATTTTTCTTGCACAGCTGTCACTAAAGTAAAGATCATAACCATACCAAGGTTTTCTTCTGCCTATGTAACCACAAAAGAAAATAAAGGTTGTAGCCAGAAACGTAATTTTCAGAAAAATAAAATCACCTAACCAGTGGTGGCAGGGGTGGGATGGGTTTCAGCATAATCACTACACTCCATACATGAATAATATGATCACTAACTCAGTTACACCATAAGCTCAGACTCTTGGATCATTTAAGAATTAAACCTATATATATACATATACATATATATGCTTATATATATATATATATAAAATAATATCTTAGGTTTTTACAGTCTTAAAATAGGTATTTCAATAAATTCTAAATAATAATCATAAATGTAGGTAGAATTCAGAAAACTTTTTCATACAGTAGGTAGCAACATCAATTCTCCAGTCTATTTTCATCATTTTAGTTTTAAATGACAAATAAAAAAAAATCCATAAAGATAAATCATAAAAGTACTTACATTATTACTGTATTATACTAGAAAATCATTTTGCCCTCACAATTCAGTTCATCGTAACAGCTCTCAAAATATCCCCAAAGAACTAAAATAATGATAATATGCTAGAGGACTGATACTGCTAGCAGTTGTAAAAAAGTTTTCTGAATTCATACCAGAACATTAATAGGAGTTATACCTGATGGTAAGATTAAGAATAATCTTTATTTTCATCTTCCTTGCTTTCTGTATTTTCTGAGCTTTTTGTAATATAAATTTATCTTGATAGCTAAAGATTAATATAACTAAGAAAAAAGATACAAATATGCCCTTAATACTTCTGATCTCAGATAAGTACCAGAAATCAAAACTTCCTTCTTGAAAGAAAGGAGTCTGAATATAAATAAACTATAAAATGCATATTATCAAAAATCATCAGATCAAATAACTTACATTAATATATATGACTAAATGAATAGTCCACTGTCTCAGACTCTCTGCAGTGTTTTTAAAGGAAGCATGTCCAACTAAATCATATAGAAATAATATACCTTTACATGGGGAACTGAAGTCAGCAGCACAGGATCAGCAGAAATTAGTGTTTAATATAACTTCTTCCACCCTTCATGGTGGCATAAGATTTTATTTGCCCTCCGTACTCCCTACTCGGAACAGCCCATGAAAACTTGACCCCAGCAAGAGAGAGGTTTAAATATCTGCCATGCCCAGACTGAGAAAAGCCCGTCCCATCAGAAAACTAGCCAGGTAAACTTTCCAGTACCCATTTTTTCTACCATGTAACACGCCCCTCTTGGGTCAGTAACACTGTTGCTGTTCATAAGCTTAGGGAGCAGGAGAGAGAGAAGAAAAAGCCAATCACCAATCCTCTTACCAAACTGTAGGCAACTAGCCTGCATCAGATCAGAGGGGTTGGGAGTTATAATTTTTTTTTAAGTTGGGATTTTTCAGTGTGCATGGGACTAGACATTCTGAAAACCAAATTATAATTGTGTTTATAACTTTTAGTATCTAATTGAACTTTTTATCACCTAAAAGTCACAGGGTTGAATTTCAAACAAGGGTAAAATTTCTTACACAAATTTTAGTACAGTAGGGAATAAAAATAAAGATGCTTTGTGAATGTGTGTGTGTATAGACATATATACATATATATATATATATATATACACATACGTCATCGATTCTGCTTGTTCAGTATACTAGTTATACAATTTAATAGCATTTTCTGACTCTACGTTAATGCATAATAGTTAAGGCCAATAAAATAATGCTATTACAAAACTTATTATTTCCTTACCTGTAATGCTAATAATTTTAAAATGTCTGCTACATCATTATCTTCTAGATTTAACTGGGAGAATATTTCATAAAGGGGGGCTTCATCTGGGTATTTTTCACTGTATGTAAACTTGAGGGTCGTCTGGACAGCTAAAGACACAAGAGAAGAGATTGACATGAATACCTTAAAATGTCAAGTAGAGAGGGGTCAACATCCTTGTTGTATCAATAATTAACTGATAATGTGTCAATGAAAAAAAACACAAAAGATTCTCCTACAAAGAAAAACAAGGTTACTATGAGACCAGATAATCACTAACATAAACAAATGTATCACAAATAGAAGGCTATTCCTAACACATGAAATACACTTATTACTTATATAGATTTTATCATACTGCTTGTCAGGGAAAGAGGATGAATGAGACACTCCTTTTAAAACTCTCCTTAAGATGAACAAAAGGCACTGAATATCACACACAGGAACAGTACCAACTCAGGCTCATGCTCAGGCCTCCCAGAGCCAGCGGCCAGCGTGGAAGATCCGGAGGCCACGCTTCCACCTGCACAATGCCAGCAGAGCTCTGCCATGCCCAGACTGAGAAAAGCCCGTCCCATCAGAAAACTAGCCAGGTAAACTTTCCAGTACCCATTTTTCTACCATGTAACACGCCCTCTTGGGTCAGTAACACTGTTGCTGTTCATAAGCTTAGGAGCAGGAGAGAGAGAAAAAGCCAATCACCAATCCTCTTACCAAACTGTAGGCAACTAGCCTGCATCAGATCAGAGGGGTTGGGAGTTATAATTTTTTTTTAAGTTGGGATTTTTCAGTGTGCATGGGACTAGACATTCTGAAAACCAAATTATAATTGTGTTTATAACTTTTAGTATCTAATTGAACTTTTTATCACCTAAAAGTCACAGGGTTGAATTTCAAACAAGGGTAAAATTTCTTACACAAATTTTAGTACAGTAGGGAATAAAAATAAAGATGCTTTGTGAATGTGTGTGTGTATAGACATATATACATATATATATATATATATATACACATACGTCATCGATTCTGCTTGTTCAGTATACTAGTTATACAATTTAATAGCATTTTCTGACTCTACGTTAATGCATAATAGTTAAGGCCAATAAAATAATGCTATTACAAAACTTATTATTTCCTTACCTGTAATGCTAATAATTTTAAAATGTCTGCTACATCATTATCTTCTAGATTTAACTGGGAGAATATTTCATAAAGGGGGGCTTCATCTGGGTATTTTTCACTGTATGTAAACTTGAGGGTCGTCTGGACAGCTAAAGACACAAGAGAAGAGATTGACATGAATACCTTAAAATGTCAAGTAGAGAGGGGTCAACATCCTTGTTGTATCAATAATTAACTGATAATGTGTCAATGAAAAACAACACAAAAGATTCTCCTACAAAGAAAAACAAGGTTACTATGAGACCAGATAATCACTAACATAAACAAATGTATCACAAATAGAAGGCTATTCCTAACACATGAAATACACTTATTACTTATATAGATTTTATCATACTGCTTGTCAGGGAAAGAGGATGAATGAGACACTCCTTTTAAAACTCTCCTTAAGATGAACAAAAGGCACTGAATATCACACACAGGAACAGTACCAACTCAGGCTCATGCTCAGGCCCCTCCCAGAGCCAGCGGCCAGCGTGGAAGATCCGGAGGCCACGCTTCCACCTGCACAATGCCAGCAGAGCTCTGCTAAGGGGCCGCTAGAGGCCACTGTTGTGAACTGGACAGACTTACAGGTTGTCTGAGAAACTTTTAACCTGACTCACTGACATACTCTGCCCCCCGTCTTTTGGCCTGTGCCCACTCACAGATCGGACACCCGTACAAGGGTGAGATTCTTAGACGAACGTAAGTGCTCAGTATCTCTCTGCTACCTAGCCTGACGCATTCTCAATTTCACCAGGCAAGCAACTGGGCAGTACTGCTAAACATTTTCTGTTAAGGCCTATTCATCAAAATGACCCTGTGTCTCCATTCTGCCTTTCCTGTAACTCACAGTTTAATTATTAAAACCTCCAGCTTTCGATGATTTTAACTGAGACCTAGATTTCTTGGCATGGCAATGGGAAAAAAAAAAACACCTCAAAATATGTTGGCTTGATATTTTGTTTTAATTTCTGTGTATGATGTCAACAAAGAATTTTATGAATTAATGACTATAAAAAAGAACTTTATGAATCAACGGATATAAAAAAGATTGAGTTAGATAAGAAATACACAGAGTCTTTTGGCATTTTTCTTTCTTTTTATTGCTAGCACAAGAAGTTTGCTTTTTTTTTTTTTAACTTATTGATTCCACTATATGATGTAATAGAAATTCATTACAGAAAACTTAGGAATACATTAAGGGAAAAATAAAATCAATAATAATCCAATCTTCAGAAAGAGATGACTGTTGCCATTTTGGTATTTTTAGATTATCTTAAGAGTACTATTAAAAAGATACTTTAAAGTTAATCTTTGTGCATATAGTCATATTTTAAACAAAATGTAAAAGGACCCTGTGTAGTAGAGACTTATGCATACAAATATTATCCACCTATATAATTATATGTTAATAGCTATATCCAACATCTCTTTAATTCAGATTTCAGTAATATCAATATTAACCTTATTTTCCAATTCTATAAAACAGATTGAAAGTGATCAAGTGATATCACTAAAATTGGTACCACTGACTATTCATGGCAGTTTTAGTTGACTAGCTAATTAACTAGGGGAAAAACTCCTAGGGGTTAATGCCAACTTATAGAACTCTTTACTCAAATTACAATTATTAACTGAACTGGACTAAAGTGGAAATGAACTTAAGACACGCCTCCCCACAATACATACCAAATTTAATCTCATTAGCTTTATAGCGCCTTTATTTCAATTTGTATGTGTCTTAGTTCTATAGTTATATACTATTGGTTTTCTGATTTTATGTATACACATATTTAAGAAATACCGCCTCCCAGCAATACATGACCCTGTGCTCAGTACTCTGCTACCTAGCCTGACGCATTCTCAATTTCACCAGGCAAGCAACTGGGCAGTACTGCTAAACATTTTCTGTTAAGGCCTATTCATCAAAATGACCCTGTGTCTCCATTCTGCCTTTCCTGTAACTCACAGTTTAATTATTAAAACCTCCAGCTTTCGATGATTTTAACTGAGACCTAGATTTCTTGGCATGGCAATGGGAAAAAAACACCTCAAAATATGTTGGCTTGATATTTTGTTTTAATTTCTGTGTATGATGTCAACAAAGAATTTTATGAATTAATGACTATAAAAAAGAACTTTATGAATCAACGGATATAAAAAAGATTGAGTTAGATAAGAAATACACAGAGTCTTTTGGCATTTTTCTTTCTTTTTATTGCTAGCACAAGAAGTTTGCTTTTTTTTAACTTATTGATTCCAGTATATGATGTAATATATATTCATTACAGAAAACTTAGGAATACATTAAGGGAAAAATAAAATCAATAATAATCCAATCTTCAGAAAGAGATGACTGTTGCCATTTTGGTATTTTTAGATTATCTTAAGAGTACTATTAAAAAGATACTTTAAAGTTAATCTTTGTGCATATAGTCATATTTTAAACAAAATGTAAAAGGACCCTGTGTAGTAGAGACTTATGCATACAAATATTATCCACCTATATAATTATATGTTAATAGCTATATCCAACATCTCTTTAATTCAGATTTCAGTAATATCAATATTAACCTTATTTTCCAATTCTATAAAACAGATTGAAAGTGATCAAGTGATATCACTAAAATTGGTACCACTGACTATTCATGGCAGTTTTAGTTGACTAGCTAATTAACTAGGGGAAAAACTCCTAGGGGTTAATGCCAACTTATAGAACTCTTTACTCAAATTACAATTATTAACTGAACTGGACTAAAGTGGAAATGAACTTAAGACACGCCTCCCCACAATACATACCAAATTTAATCTCATTAGCTTTATAGCGCCTTTATTTCAATTTGTATGTGTCTTAGTTCTATAGTTATATACTATTGGTTTTTTTTTTTCTGATTTTATGTATACACATATTTAAGTAATAGTACACTACCCAGTCTAAAAAGATAGGGAGAAAAGGCAGATAGGTATATAGCCAGCCCAATTTAAAGGAGCAAAGGTCTAGTAAACAATGTAAATGTCCAAAGAGGAAAAAGCCCACAGCATGCCATGGAATACCATACAATCACTGCAGTACACATGTGTCCAAAGTCTTACTGACAAAAACTTCCTCCCCTTTCTCTGTTATTAACAGATTCTGTTAACATTTCTGTTTCACTTTTACTTAAAAATTAAGCTTACTCTGTCAGAAACATCCTCTTGACTTCCTCTGTTTCTCCAGAAGTCATTGTTACATAATAAATACTGGTTAGAAACAGGTAACATTCATACATAATTCTTTCTTTTTTAATTTTTAAAAAAATTTTGGCCTTTTTATTGGATTTTTTTTTTATTTACTTATTTTCCCCGATCTTTATTCTTTGGCCTGTGTGAGCCCCCACTGCAGTGGCCTCTCTCACTGCAGAGCACCGGCTCTGGGTGCATGCGCTCCAGAGCCCTGGCTTATAATCGGACACGCCAGTCCAGCTGCTCCACGGCCTGTGGGATCTTCCCAGGTCAGGGATTGAACCATTGTCCCCTGCACTGCAAGGTGGACTCTTTACCCACTGAACCACCAGGGAAGCCCCATATGTAATTCTTAACAGCACCTCTCCACATGCAATGCCTAGCACAATGGCTGAGGAGAGAGAGGCATGGAAAAACCAAAAGCATTTTTGACTAGACTTACTTTCATCATTTTCTCCAGCCTCAGATGTCACAGTAATGGTGAAGCTGGGTGGATTTTCCGATAAAACTGCAAGAAAAGATACACAGAGGTTAAGTTAGGCACATGCTTTTCCGTATTAATACTAATACCCAGCTTTGGAAACTGATTCCTGACCTGTATTTCCATTTCCACAAATACAGACTAGATAGAACAGTTCAGATGATAAAATGTCCATCAATTTCTATTTAAATCTAGGGCTTTTTTTAATATGGAAAAAAAATACCAGAAACAGATACCCTCTTGGAGTTTTATCAAATCAGTTAAGTGATTTATGTTTTAATTCTAAATTTCCACTTATACATGGAAATTTACATTCTAAAAAATTTCCCAATGAAATGGCAAAAAAAAAAAAGTTTGATGCTTCTCATCAGAACCTACCTATTCATAAATGCTCAGTATTATCACTAATTTTTATACTTAGAAATTATTGAAATCTACCATCTTTCATGGAATTACAAAATTATCCATGAATCCAAACATCAAATTACTCCCAATTTGTTAAGAAGACGGCAATCAGTCTTTACATAAATAAGAAACCTTTATATGCTATTTTACAGTCTGATGTCTATCGAACGCTTTTTATCTGCTTATGATCTATTCCCTCACAAGAATACTGTAAAAACTATGAAAACTCTTGGACCAGTGCCAGGCAGTATATCTAGAAACTCAATCACCTTCTGGCTCAGTGAAAGAGTCAAATGAACAGAATGAAAGGAGAAAGACAGTAACAAAGAAAATGCATATTCAGAACTATCAGAAAACTGAACGAGGAAAATTCAAGGCACGCTCGACTGCGGCTGGGCCCAGGGACGTCTGTGCTTCAGGCCAGCCTGGGAAGAAGCATGGAGCCCGTCCACGGGGAGACAGTTCGCAGCCTCTTCCTGACAGGAAGCAGCAAGGGGCCTCCCGAAGACGTTGCTGTGAAAATGACTCAGTTCTTCCTACTTAGGAACTTCTGAAGTCTTCATAAATATTCATTATCAATCAAATTTTCAAGACATATGCCCTCTAGGAGAAGTCTGACAGTACTCGAAGCAAGGATGAACATCGATAGTCACGAAGAAGAAAGATTCTCCAGACTATTTTAATAGTCTCAAGCCGTCCAGCCTACGATGAAGCAGTCCCTAATAGGTAATTGCAGTAGAGCTTTTACAATATGGCTGGTCTTACCTCTTTTCCTAACAAATGTGTATAAATTATATTTGATGTGTTTCATTCCCATTTCTTTTCATGACCAACTTTAGCATGCACACATCATGAAATGTAAATGCCACAACTGCAGACACACGGGCTCCATGCATGACATGACCAGGGCTCCAGGAGGCCCTCCCTGGGGTACCTGGGCCAGTGACACCTTCCCCTTACTGAGCATTACTCTGCACTGACACATGCATCCTTCATTTTTCATACCAAGACTGTGACTTACATTCTTACCCTATTTTACCAAGTTTAAGAGGCCATCAATATGTACATAATGCACCCCCCTTTATGTACCACTAAGAAAGAAACAAGGAATTGCTAATTAAACTATGATGTGCAATCAAGTATAAAACAAATTCGTATTTCACACATGGTTAAATGGAAGCTGTCTTGGCATCAATGAAATGTGGTATCATCCCAATTTTATAGAAGTGGAAACTGAGAGTCTGATGTCTATCGAACGCTTTTTATCTGCTTATGATCTATTCCTCACATGAATACTGTAAAAACTATGAAAACTCTTGGACCAGTGCCAGGCAGTATATCTAGAAACTCAATCACCTTCTGGCTCAGTGAAAGAGTCAAATGAACAGAATGAAAGGAGAAAGACAGTAACAAAGAAAATGCATATTCAGAACTATCAGAAAACTGAACGAGGAAAATTCAAGGCACGCTCGACTGCGGCTGGGCCCAGGGACGTCTGTGCTTCAGGCCAGCCTGGGAAGAAGCATGGAGCCCGTCACGGGAGACAGTTCGCAGCCTCTTCCTGACAGGAAGCAGCAAGGGGCCTCCCGAAGACGTTGCTGTGAAAATGACTCAGTTCTTCCTACTTAGGAACTTCTGAAGTCTTCATAAATATTCATTATCAATCAAATTTTCAAGACATATGCCCTCTAGGAGAAGTCTGACAGTACTCGAAGCAAGGATGAACATCGATAGTCACGAAGAAGAAAGATTCTCCAGACTATTTTAATAGTCTCAAGCCGTCCAGCCTACGATGAAGCAGTCCCTAATAGGTAATTGCAGTAGAGCTTTTACAATATGGCTGGTCTTACCTCTTTTCCTAACAAATGTGTATAAATTATATTTGATGTGTTTCATTCCCATTTCTTTTCATGACCAACTTTAGCATGCACACATCATGAAATGTAAATGCCACAACTGCAGACACACGGGCTCCATGCATGACATGACCAGGGCTCCAGGAGGCCCTCCCTGGGGTACCTGGGCCAGTGACACCTTCCCCTTACTGAGCATTACTCTGCACTGACACATGCATCCTTCATTTTTCATACCAAGACTGTGACTTACATTCTTACCCTATTTTACCAAGTTTAAGAGGCCATCAATATGTACATAATGCACCCCCCTTTATGTACCACTAAGAAAGAAACAAGGAATTGCTAATTAAACTATGATGTGCAATCAAGTATAAAACAAATTCGTATTTCACACATGGTTAAATGGAAGCTGTCTTGGCATCAATGAAATGTGGTATCATCCCAATTTTATAGAAGTGGAAACTGAGATAAAAGAACTTTTAAATACTGAGCCCAAAGCTATACAGCTAGTAACTGGAAGGACGGAATCAATCGTAGTTTCATTTAAAAAGAAAAAACAAAATTTCCAGCTGAGAAATTCCAGGGAAGACATTTGAGCTAGGTTGTGAATTAAGGCATATTTTGTAAGTAGAGATGGAGAAAAAGAATGCAGTTTAGAGTACCATGGAAGCAAGGGTATAATGGTGGGAAAGCTTAAGGAATATACAAGGAATTAGAAATTCTTCCACTGACAGATGTGTATGTGGTGAATAAAACAAGTGGAAAACAAACAGTTGAAAGCTTAGTGTGCACAGTATTAGCTTTTTTTAGCAGTAGTAATAAGGTCAGAATTCTATTTCTAAACAGGGAAGATAAATCCAGCAACAGTGCAGAACATGGAAGGAGAAACACAAGACTAGAGGCACGATGAAACTAGAGAGCTACTGAAATCGTCTCAGGAAGGTCACTGAGCTCTGAACCAGGCCGGCAGCGATGGGAACAGCAGAGAACAGGCCGACATCGAGGACAGGGACGGGTGACAACGTGAGTCTGCACACGGGGCCACCAAAAACAAGGACTAGAAAAGAAAAAAACAGACATATTTGAAGGAACACAGGGTACGTTCAGTTGGAAATATCAAGTATGCAATCAAAAATGGACAAATGACATTAAAGAAAGTTGGGCTGGCATTTAATTTGGGATCAACCAGAGAGAGGTGGACAGTGAATGCCATGTGACCAAATGAAATCACCAGCGAGAACACACAGAGAGAAACTAGGGCCAGTGTTTCAGCTGTGGGAGGTCTCCTAAATTGGGGGAACAAAAGTGAGAGGGGGAACTAGTGCCAGAGATGACCAGAAATGCAGCCAGGACAGGTCAACACGAGAGACCCAGGCCTGATGAGGCAGCTTCTACAGTGTGCCTTGTGTGCCTGAGGAGCGACGGGTGAGGCTAATGGAGAATAAGCCACTGGCGGGTAAGGGTCAGAGCTAAATCCCTAACAAGGCCCTTTGGGATCTGGCCCCTGCGCACTTGTCAGGTCTCATGTTCCACATCTCTCACTTCTCACTTTATATTCGAGCCATACCCAGCTTATGGTCCTTTGCACCCATGGCTCTCGCAGAGGCGTGTCTGCACATGTGCCCGCCCCTTCCTTCCCTTCCTCCCCCAGTCTCATTCTTGAAACTCTGCATCACCCTTCAGCTTTCCAAAACAACCCAGACCCCTCAGCTCTCCAAACCAACCCAGACCCTCGGCTCCCCAAAACAACCCAAACTGTCTGTCCCCTCTCCCTCGGTTCTGGCTGCATTCTATACATACATCCATGAAAGAAGGGGATCCTTCAGGGGTGCTGTGTGATGGCTGGGAGGGGTGGGAAGGGGGGGATATACATATGACTAATCTGGGAACATGCATATCTGTAAACAACAAAACTCTGTAAAAGTTAAAAGCAAAATAAAGGTTAAAAAAAAAAAATTGGTATGTGAGGAAACCGTTTGGTAAATGAGGCTGGGGGAATGCTAAGAAGAACACCACTGAACTGCCCACCCTTGGGAGCTAGACAGAACAGGGAGTCAAGATGAACAAGAAAAGCAGCCATAAACTATTAATCCATGAGAATGCGTGACGAGAGGCATTTTCAGGAAAAGTCCTGGAAATGAAAGAACTATAGGGGGCTACAAAGTTCATAGATGGAAAGAAGAATTTCAGAGGCGAAATTTTAAAGATGGTATTTCCAAGCTGAGTATGGCCCCATCCAGTTGCAGGAAAAAGAAAAAACAGACATATTTGAAGGACAGGTCTCTAAATTGGGGAAACAAAAGTGGCAAAGGATGAGAGGTGGACAGTGAATGCCATGTGACCAAATGAAATCACCAGCGAGAACACACAGAGAGAAACTAGGGCCAGTGTTTCAGCTGTGGGAGGTCTCCTAAATTGGGGGAACAAAAGTGAGAGGGGGAACTAGTGCCAGAGATGACCAGAAATGCAGCCAGGACAGGTCAACACGAGAGACCCAGGCCTGATGAGGCAGCTTCTACAGTGTGCCTTGTGTGCCTGAGGAGCGACGGGTGAGGCTAATGGAGAATAAGCCACTGGCGGGTAAGGGTCAGAGCTAAATCCCTAACAAGGCCCTTTGGGATCTGGCCCCTGCGCACTTGTCAGGTCTCATGTTCCACATCTCTCACTTCTCACTTTATATTCGAGCCATACCCAGCTTATGGTCCTTTGCACCCATGGCTCTCGCAGAGGCGTGTCTGCACATGTGCCCGCCCCTTCCTTCCCTTCCTCCCCCAGTCTCATTCTTGAAACTCTGCATCACCCTTCAGCTTTCCAAAACAACCCAGACCCCTCAGCTCTCCAAACCAACCCAGACCCTCGGCTCCCCAAAACAACCCAAACTGTCTGTCCCCTCTCCCTCGGTTCTGGCTGCATTCTATACATACATCCATGAAAGAAGGGGATCCTTCAGGGGTGCTGTGTGATGGCTGGGAGGGGTGGGAAGGGGGGGATATACATATGACTAATCTGGGAACATGCATATCTGTAAACAACAAAACTCTGTAAAAGTTAAAAGCAAAATAAAGGTTAAAAAAAAAAAATTGGTATGTGAGGAAACCGTTTGGTAAATGAGGCTGGGGGAATGCTAAGAAGAACACCACTGAACTGCCCACCCTTGGGAGCTAGACAGAACAGGGAGTCAAGATGAACAAGAAAAGCAGCCATAAACTATTAATCCATGAGAATGCGTGACGAGAGGCATTTTCAGGAAAAGTCCTGGAAATGAAAGAACTATAGGGGGCTACAAAGTTCATAGATGGAAAGAAGAATTTCAGAGGCGTAAATTTTAAAGATGGTATTTCCAAGCTGAGTATGGCCCCATCCAGTTGCAGGAAAAAGAAATCAAAATCAAATAGAAATCAAAACTGTTCACTGATAAAGACAGGAGTTATGAAGCCGTATTATCAGAAGCAAGTAAGATGGCAAGTTTCTAGTAAAGAGTATCTTATATTGTTTTAATGAAACAATATAAAGTATCTACACTTACCTTCGTGTTTGTGCTCAGTCGTGTCTGACTCTTTGTGACCCCATGTACTACCAGCTCCTCTGTCTATGGGATTCTCCAGGCAAGAAGACTGGAGTGGGTTGACATTTCCCCCTTCAGGGGATCTTTCCAACCCAGGGATCAAGCCCATGTCTCCTATGTGTCCAGCACTGGCAGACAGATTCTTTGCCATTGCAGCACATGGAAAGCTTCCCTGGTGTGAGATCCCCTGGAGAAAGGAATGACAGCCCACTCTAGGGGAGAATCCCATGGACAGAGGAACCTGGTGGGCTACAGACCATGGGGGTCACAAAGAATCAGACACGACTGAGCAACTAACACTTTTACACTTACATTATTCCTTATTAAATAGATTAAGAAGCTGAGGCTTGGAGAGGTTATAAGATTTGTCCAAGAACAGAGAGCTGATACCCACTGCACCAAACTGTCATTATAGAGGAAAAAAATTGTGAACCAGGAACAAAGAAAGATACTGGAGAACGCTGCTAATTTCCCCCAATATCCACGCTCCCCTTCTTCCAGTTATACATTTTAACGGAGTCTACTGCCCACCCAGAATAAAGACTGCCATTCCCAGCCTCCCTTGCAGTGAGGTCTCACCAAATGACCGAGTTCCAGCCAATGGAATAGAAGGAAGTAAGTCCTTTGATAGTTTTGAGGAAATTTCCTTAAGAAACTGCTGTCTTGTACTTCTTTTATTTTCCCCTTTATTCCTTCATTTATCCTACTGCCTGGAAAAGGAACACTGCATCCTCACCCCGAGGGTGAGAGGACATCTTAGGCATGACAGAGAACAAAGAAGAAGCCTGGATCCCTGAGGAATTCTCAGACTAGAGGTACACAAGTCTCATTTATGTGCAAGAGAGCAATACACGTTTACCTTTATAAAGCCAAGCTGAGTATGGCCCCATCCAGTTGCAGGAAAAAGAAATCAAAATCAAATAGAAATCAAAACTGTTCACTGATAAAGACAGGAGTTATGAAGCCGTATTATCAGAAGCAAGTAAGATGGCAAGTTTCTAGTAAAGAGTATCTTATATTGTTTTAATGAAACAATATAAAGTATCTACACTTACCTTCGTGTTTGTGCTCAGTCGTGTCTGACTCTTTGTGACCCCATGTACTACCAGCTCCTCTGTCTATGGGATTCTCCAGGCAAGAAGACTGGAGTGGGTTGACATTTCCCCCTTCAGGGGATCTTTCCAACCCAGGGATCAAGCCCATGTCTCCTATGTGTCCAGCACTGGCAGACAGATTCTTTGCCATTGCAGCACATGGAAAGCTTCCCTGGTGTGAGATCCCCTGGAGAAAGGAATGACAGCCCACTCTAGGGGAGAATCCCATGGACAGAGGAACCTGGTGGGCTACAGACCATGGGGGTCACAAAGAATCAGACACGACTGAGCAACTAACACTTTTACACTTACATTATTCCTTATTAAATAGATTAAGAAGCTGAGGCTTGGAGAGGTTATAAGATTTGTCCAAGAACAGAGAGCTGATACCCACTGCACCAAACTGTCATTATAGAGGAAAAAAATTGTGAACCAGGAACAAAGAAAGATACTGGAGAACGCTGCTAATTTCCCCCAATATCCACGCTCCCCTTCTTCCAGTTATACATTTTTAACGGAGTCTACTGCCCACCCAGAATAAAGACTGCCATTCCCAGCCTCCCTTGCAGTGAGGTCTCACCAAATGACCGAGTTCCAGCCAATGGAATAGAAGGAAGTAAGTCCTTTGATAGTTTTGAGGAAATTTCCTTAAGAAACTGCTGTCTTGTACTTCTTTTATTTTCCCCTTTATTCCTTCATTTATCCTACTGCCTGGAAAAGGAACACTGCATCCTCACCCCGAGGGTGAGAGGACATCTTAGGCATGACAGAGAACAAAGAAGAAGCCTGGATCCCTGAGGAATTCTCAGACTAGAGGTACACAAGTCTCATTTATGTGCAAGAGAGCAATACACGTTTACCTTTATAAAGCCAATTATTTGGGATTTTCTGGTTAGGTAAACCTAATTTTAGAAAAAGATAATATCCCAAAGCTTGGAGGTTACTAAAATAAGGAAACTTACCTAATTGGACTTGCAAAAATGAATTATTCCTGAGTTCTCAAGAAGTGATAATCCTGTTCCAATGAATTACTGTACTGTGAGTCGAGAAAAAATTAGCTTTCACTAAAGAAAGCAGTCAATCCTAAAGGAAATCAACCCTGAATATTCATTGGAAGGACTGATGCTGAAGTTGAAGCTCCAATACTTTGGCCACTTGACACGAAGAGTCGACCCAATGGAAAAGACCCTGATGCTGGGAAAGATCGAGGGCAGGAGGAGAGGGGACGACAGAGGATGAGATGGCTGGATGCGAATCACCAATTCAGTGAACTTGGCAAACTCTGGGAGATGGGGAAGGACAGGGAGGCCTGAAGTGCTGCAGTCCACGGGGTTTCAAAAAGCCAGAGAGACTTAGCAACTGAACAACAACAACAACAAGAGGTCAGACAGCCCCACTGTGAGTGGATCAAAATACTCACAGTGGAGAATAAGGCTGTGGGCACCGTGGCAGGAACAGTGGAAAAGTGGAGGTACAGAAGCGTTGGGTGACACAGGGGCAGAGGACAGTAAACTAGACAGAACTAAGAATTCTGTCAGGAGCAGGGAAAATGAAGGTAGTAGTTGAAAGGTACACCAGAGGGACGCACAAATGACAGGCTGTCAGAAGAACCAGATCACCCCTTTTTTTTTTAAACATTAATTTATTTATTTATTTTGGCGGGGGTTCCACTGGTCTTTTGTTTGTTTGTCTAGTTTCATCCATCTTTGTTCTTTGGCTCCTGTGGGCCTCCCATCGTGGTGGCATCTGTTGTCACAGAGCACCGGCTCTGGGCGCATGCGCTCCAGAGCTCCGGCTCGGTAATTGGATACATGGGTCCAGCCGCTCCGCGGCACGTGGGATCTTCCCAGGCCAGGGATCAAACCGGCGCCCCTTGCACTGCAAGGCGGTGTCCTTACCCACTGGACCACCAGGGAAGCCCCACCCCTTTTTAAAATAAGTCCTTATGGGTCTTAGAGAATAACTGTCTCAGAAAAACTGTTCTCTCAAGATGACTTCTGCCCTGGGTCTAAGTGCAATTGTAACTGCGACGCTCAGGGCTGTTACCTAGAGGCACTAACACAAGCAAACACGGGGTTATGTTCCCTTCTCTGCAAGATCAAACTGAATTAAAGAACCTGACTTTAGGTTAGCCTGAAGCTAATCAATTCATTCCAATAAAACTCCTTATAGCCAGAGACTTTGATACAGAAATGGAAACAACCAAATTCAACCACCTTAGTAGGACCTGGTGGCTGAGGCAGTACAGAATCTGCCTGCATTGCAGGAGACATGGGTTCAGTCCCTGGGTTGGGAAGATCCCCTGGAGAAAAGAATGGAAACCCATTCCAGTACTTTTGCCTGGAAAATTCCATGGACAGGAAAGCTTGGTGAGCTACAGTCCATGGGG
The DNA here is from genome assembly GCA_022376925.1 of Tragulus kanchil. Taxonomy (NCBI): domain Eukaryota; kingdom Metazoa; phylum Chordata; class Mammalia; order Artiodactyla; family Tragulidae; genus Tragulus; species Tragulus kanchil. The sequence continues at coordinate 285,902,819 of JAIOJX010000026.1, forward strand.
TCACAGAGCCCGACATGACCGAGCAACTAACACACACACACACAAAGCAGGACCTTGTCAGTGAAGCACTACCAAAGGAGAATGCGGTAGCTGGAACGTCCACTGAGGAAGACTAAGCTGCTAGGAGGACTGAAACAACCTACAGTCAAGCCACAGAACGGTCACAAAGAAGAAACTGTATCATGATCTGCTGTAATTCACAGCAAAAGCAACACTGGGCCAAACATTCTCAATGAATAGTCAAGCCATCAATTCTAAAGTCAGATTAGGCCTATGTGCCCAGGACGATGGCTGGCTGAAGCGTGCCTCTTCAGCCTCCACAAAGGGGTCGTGACGATCTTAACAAAGGCTTCTCTGTCCGCACTCGGCCATTTATTAAAAATAATAAACAAACATATATGCTTCCTTCATCCACAGCATTTACCACATCTAATATTCCATGCGGTTCAAAACGAGATTTGAAAAATACCAGTTAGTGTTCCTTGGCAAAGTAATACAAACAAGCTGTCTTTCTTAAACCTGGTATGAAAATACTGAAGTATGAAATCATCAGCACAAAAAGCTATAAACTAGTAAACCTTGCAAATCCTCAAAAGACATCAGAAGACCAAACGTGGAAATATATGACTCCAAAGTCCTCTTGCCCTGAGGTTTCATACAGAACCTGACCGAAGTTTCTCAAGAACTATACATCAGGAGGTCTCACAGTAATTTATATAACGCAACTGTAGGAATGCTGATAGGAATTAGAGATAGATGCGCTCAGCTAATACTGCTAAATACTTGAGGTGGCCAAGATTTACAAAGCTTCTTTTACTACCCTGGCTCAGAATTCTCAAGCACTTTTGCATCTGACAAGAATTTCACGTACCCAACTATATCTGAGCGTAGTCCCACTTAAAAGAACCATCTGATATATTTTAGCATTCCAAATGTATCACTTTTACAAATGCTTGCAAGCATTGTATTTAATGAGTGATACCTTAGGTCCAAAGAAATGAAAAGAACAACGCATCCTGTGCTTTCTTAAGTCCGCCTATGCTGTGTTCATGCCTGTTGCATTTCCAAGGTACTAGAGGTGACCAAACGCCATGACTGAGAGTAGACCCAACAAATGACTCTATATTCTACTTTATTTAGACATCGATACCCAAGCAAGGATAGAGAAGGGAGCCAGACTCCATACACACTCACCCAGTTAACGACACTCTCAAACCCCTCTTCACTCAGCCCCTTAACTTCCTCACAGCACAGCTGCACTGCTGGGGAGAGAGAACATGAACAGGACTGGAACTATACAGGGATAGCTGAGAGACATCTGCCTGTTGGCAGAGCAGAACAAAATTTGCTACCATTGCAAGCAGTGGTCAAAGGGCTGAGCTAAGAAAACTAAGCTGAACAGTGACATGGGAGAGGGGCTGCAGTTTATGAGCTAAAATAACATTACCTTACCCTCTGAATTCCGACAATCAGCGATGAACAACATTTAGAGAAAGGGAGAGGGAAGACGAAGTCCCACACACTTAGGCTATACCCACTCACATTGGCTTTATTACATCACCACTCAAAACCTGAGTGCAAAGTGAGTGAGCCATACTGATACGCTATCTTGCAACATTTTTAGAAGCATCGAAAGGATGGCTTAATACAGAAGAATTCTCTTCCTTGAAAATGTACCTAATGAACTTCTCATTAACATTTTACATGAGCCCCACTTACCTCGGAATCTGTTCCCCATCATCCCAGCTGGAGCTAAACCCCAAGTCCCTGACCTACCTGTTATTACCAATCCTGCCACCAACGTACTGGCCAACCACTTATCTTTCCTGAGCCTCCTCTACCTCGCTTCTAGCAAGAGGAAGCCAGGCGAAATGACGTGTGATATCCTACAACTAGTCTAGCTACCTGTGGTCCTACAGTGCACCTGACATTTGGGCCACTTCATTTATTCGGCAATCTGCACAATGTTAGAATGTAAACAACAACAACTAAAAAAGATGAAAAGAGGAAAAACTTCAGAGTCAAGGTTACCCTCAAAAACTGATTCTGGGTAACTTTGAGAATTCTGAATCCCAAAAACTTTAAAACACCGTCGTAGGGGAAAACAGCCTGAATAAAGCTGAAAATGTGGAAACTGACACTTCTGCGGCTCTGGAAAGACTACTCCCACTTGGGAGTGTCTTCATTCTTGCATTTCACTAAACCTCACTCTGTTCACCGACTTAGAACCAAAGTGCACCCAACTGAATTCCAGGCCGACACTCCAGGGACCTTGTTAGCCTCGCCCGGACTTTCAGATTTAAGGGAATAAGCAGAGGAGAGAGAGAGAGACGTGGAGTTACTAGTAGATGCCTGAACATTTCGGGAGAAGAGCTATGGGGAAGAGTGGCGGGCGACGTGACCAAGCGGCCTCGCTATTCCCTTCTCCATCCTGGCCCGGGATGCCGAGGGCCGTGGAGGCGGCGGCCCGTCCCACTCCGCCCCGGGCGGCTGCGGGCCCGCGGCCGCGGAAGTCACCTGTGAAGGAGTCAGGGTAGATGGACTCCAGAGCCTCCAGCTCGTTGCGCTGCTCCTCGGCGTAATCTGTCATCGCGGCCCTCGCTGCAGCCCATGGATCGCCCAGACACCCAGGCGGCGTGCTGCAGCCGGGACCGCAGCCGCGCTGCGAGAGCAAGGCAGCGGCGAGGCAGGCGCAGGCGCAGAGTCCCAGGCGGAACGGCCTGGGGCCCAAAGCCAGGCTAGGCCTGCTGAGCCACAGCCCCGCTCCTGCCTCCGCCTGCTCCCTCGTTCCGCGTTCGACTCGTCGGGCCTGACCGGTGGGCTGTCCGTCTCACGCCCGCTCCGGGGGTAATCTGGACTCGGACATCTAAAGGCTGGTACCTGTTATTACCAATCCTGCCACCAACGTACTGGCCAACCACTTATCTTTCCTGAGCCTCCTCTACCTCGCTTCTAGCAAGAGGAAGCCAGGCGAAATGACGTGTGATATCCTACAACTAGTCTAGCTACCTGTGGTCCTACAGTGCACCTGACATTTGGGCCACTTCATTTATTCGGCAATCTGCACAATGTTAGAATGTAAACAACAACAACTAAAAAAGATGAAAAGAGGAAAAACTTCAGAGTCAAGGTTACCCTCAAAAACTGATTCTGGGTAACTTTGAGAATTCTGAATCCCAAAAACTTTAAAACACCGTCGTAGGGGAAAACAGCCTGAATAAAGCTGAAAATGTGGAAACTGACACTTCTGCGGCTCTGGAAAGACTACTCCCACTTGGGAGTGTCTTCATTCTTGCATTTCACTAAACCTCACTCTGTTCACCGACTTAGAACCAAAGTGCACCCAACTGAATTCCAGGCCGACACTCCAGGGACCTTGTTAGCCTCGCCCGGACTTTCAGATTTAAGGGAATAAGCAGAGGAGAGAGAGAGAGACGTGGAGTTACTAGTAGATGCCTGAACATTTCGGGAGAAGAGCTATGGGGAAGAGTGGCGGGCGACGTGACCAAGCGGCCTCGCTATTCCCTTCTCCATCCTGGCCCGGGATGCCGAGGGCCGTGGAGGCGGCGGCCCGTCCCACTCCGCCCCGGGCGGCTGCGGGCCCGCGGCCGCGGAAGTCACCTGTGAAGGAGTCAGGGTAGATGGACTCCAGAGCCTCCAGCTCGTTGCGCTGCTCCTCGGCGTAATCTGTCATCGCGGCCCTCGCTGCAGCCCATGGATCGCCCAGACACCCAGGCGGCGTGCTGCAGCCGGGACCGCAGCCGCGCTGCGAGAGCAAGGCAGCGGCGAGGCAGGCGCAGGCGCAGAGTCCCAGGCGGAACGGCCTGGGGCCCAAAGCCAGGCTAGGCCTGCTGAGCCACAGCCCCGCTCCTGCCTCCGCCTGCTCCCTCGTTCCGCGTTCGACTCGTCGGGCCTGACCGGTGGGCTGTCCGTCTCACGCCCGCTCGGAATTTGCAGGAGAGAGACGACTACCAGTCTGGCATTTGCTACGGACATCTAAAGGCTGGTTCCTGGGTTTTGCAGGGCCTGAGCCTTCTCAGGCCCCTTTGCGCCACATCCTAAGCACCGCTCTACTAGTCTGGTCTTAAGGCCCGTCTCGGTTGCCGGGGGCGCGGCTGTGCCGCGGGACGCGGGACCCTGGGGGTGTCCCAGCTCAGGATCCCTCCGGCTTCCGGGTTGTGACCCTGTGGCCGCGTCCGGAGGGCGGATGCCGGTGCTTGTGCTGGCTGACATCAGGTCTCAGGGGATTTCTACGTTTCTGGAACCTCCAAGTTCTCGGCATCCCACGAGAGTGTAGAATCCGGTGGTCAGAGCAGCAGAAGCTCTTGTGGTGCATCGGGTGGGTTCGGAAGGGTCGGCCCAGCTGCTGAATAACCGGAGTGGATCTGGGGGCGAGATCAAGGGAAAGTCCTGAGATCGGGTTCTAGGTGCAGCACTCTAGGCTTCACGTTTGAATTTGTAAAATGAACGCGAAACTATACCGATGGAAATATTTCTGTGACGGCATAGTTCTGAACTGATGAAGGGGATGTAAATTTCGACAACAGTTTTGGTAAGTAATACCTCCGAAAAGTATATAGAACCTTTCATTTGGGAGAATGAAACTGAGGAAGTAATAGTACTTATATATGTATATGATATATGTATAATGTAAAGTATATATTATATATAATATATACATGTGTGATATATATAGTTATATACATATATGTATATTATATATTGTATGTATTATATACAATACATATGTGATAAATCTATTATATGTAATTATATGTTTATATATATTCTATATATTTTATATATATAACATGTATTATATATATCTATATATTATTAAAATATACTAATATGATATAACACATATATTAATATATTAATATAAACATATACTTAATATTAATGATCAATATGATATATACTATATATAAATATTAATGACTAATATCAATATATTAATATGGTTATATATTATTGATTTTATTAATATATAATGTATATTATAATATAGTCTATATTAATATATGTTATATATTTATATTATATTATGTGTGTAATATATATACCAATATATAATATTACATTACATATTATAAGATATATATTATATCAGATATAATGTATATATTATATAATGTTGTATAATATATGTATTATATATAATTTTATATATTTATATTATAAGATAATATATAATAGGTATATATTATGTTATATATTATTATATATTATATAATATGTATATAATCTTCCAGTTCACAGCAGCAGTTACAAAGAGAGCTTTCAAAAAACTAATGAGACAAGAAAATGGCCAAACATGATACTTCTCTGAAATTAATACTAAAGATCCATTTATGTGTATAATAAAAGAACATGCTTGTTTTGAGTTTTGAGTTTCTTTAATGCAAAAAAATGTGAGGAAAAAAATTAAAAATCTTTCTCATTCGTTTGTATTTTCATTTGTTTTGTTTTTTGTGTTAAAGCTAGTTTCACTTGTGTAGGAAGTTTCCAAAAATAAAGACTCTAAAGTTTTCTTTTGTTAAAATGATGATGTCCCATGGACCAGAAGGCATCTTGATCTTTTCTTGGGACATACTGCCTACTTAGTAGAAGGATGCATGAAAACGAACATATTCAGGTACACTTTGGTACTGATTCCATGTCTTCAATATTAGGGTTGATTTGGGGCATTCTTTTAAACTTTCCAGAAAAAATTGGGAGCTCGTCTGATGATGGTGAGAATCAAATGAAAGACATGAAGTAACTTTGCAAATACAAGATGCTTCTTATTTTAGATATCCTCAGTTTGGAGAAATCCGTGATTTGTTATTGGGAAAGGAAGCTCTGTGCAGAGGGGAGAGCCAGTAATAAGATCCTAAGGTGAGAGCCTGCTTGGCACTTTGGAAGCCAGTGTGGCAGGTGTGCAGTGAACTGGTGAGGGAGTTTGCAGATCATGTGGGATCACTGGAGGCTTAAGGTGGAAGCAGGACAAAGTCTGAAAGTGTGGAGACCAGATAGACCATGACAGTAACCCAAGCAGACAGTGATGGCTTGGACCAGAGCTACAGGACTGAACCAATTCTGGATATATTTTGAAGCTGTCAGGATTTGATGTGTGTCATAAGAAAAGCATGAGTAAGGGGTGATTTGGGGCTGGAACAACTGGAAAGGTAAAGTTCTTTTGACCAAAGTGACAGGTGAGAAAGACATTGAGTTTGACAAGGAAGTTGATAGCATCTTTAATGCATGGATCAAAGAAAAACACAAGTAAAACTTCTTAAATTTCCTAAATGATAATCAAAACAGAAGTTATCAAAATAGGTACAACAAAGCAACCAATTTAAGGTTTATATTAGATAAAGGAGATTAATATTGGTTACAAGTTTTAATCTAGTAAATGGAGTGCCCTTTTATTTGATTTACTTTTTTATTAACCGAATTTTTGATAAAACATTTTCAAATTTGTCAAATCTGTCCCACCTATTTGGGCATCATTAAGCATTTTGGTTGATTTCTAATTTCACTTTAGCATAGAGACACTTCATAGAACACAGGAAAGTCCTTATAACTTCCTGAGAGCAGAGAATTTTTTTGAGGCAGATTGCCTTTATTACAGCATCTTGTTTTAAATTTGTAGTTAATGTTATCCTGGATAAGTGTGTTTTAAGCTCAGCAGGTAAGTAAATGATGTAGTGGGGGCAGCCATAATGGGATCAGAAGAGAGAAGTCCAGCCTTAATCATTCACAGGTTATATAAACTTTTAAGATCTTTTGAATAACATGGAACAATGTGTGTGAAAGCATACTGCAAATTCTCAAATAGGATATTGGTATTATTAGTAATTAGAAATATAAAGAAATCTATATATTCCTCTGAAGCAGTTCTGTTCTCTCTCTCTTCACTGTTCATCTTTATTGACAAAGAAAAATGTCCTTGAGAGATTCATCTCACTCATTTGTGTTTACCTTTTTTCTGTAAATAGTGCAAAATCACAGTTGCTATTCCTAATATTAGCAGTCTTTAAAATGTGTTTTGAAGTTTATTTTTGCTTTTCTGTGCCTATGATTTTTTTAGGCATTCCCTTCTCTCAGGGTGTAGAAAATTTTGTTCAAGGAAGCAGGACAAAGTCTGAAAGTGTGGAGACCAGATAGACCATGACAGTAACCCAAGCAGACAGTGATGGCTTGGACCAGAGCTACAGGACTGAACCAATTCTGGATATATTTTGAAGCTGTCAGGATTTGATGTGTGTCATAAGAAAAGCATGAGTAAGGGGTGATTTGGGGCTGGAACAACTGGAAAGGTAAAGTTCTTTTGACCAAAGTGACAGGTGAGAAAGACATTGAGTTTGACAAGGAAGTTGATAGCATCTTTAATGCATGGATCAAAGAAAAACACAAGTAAAACTTCTTAAATTTCCTAAATGATAATCAAAACAGAAGTTATCAAAATAGGTACAACAAAGCAACCAATTTAAGGTTTATATTAGATAAAGGAGATTAATATTGGTTACAAGTTTTAATCTAGTAAATGGAGTGCCCTTTTATTTGATTTACTTTTTTATTAACCGAATTTTTGATAAAACATTTTCAAATTTGTCAAATCTGTCCCACCTATTTGGGCATCATTAAGCATTTTGGTTGATTTCTAATTTCACTTTAGCATAGAGACACTTCATAGAACACAGGAAAGTCCTTATAACTTCCTGAGAGCAGAGAATTTTTATGAGGCAGATTGCCTTTATTACAGCATCTTGTTTTAAATTTGTAGTTAATGTTATCCTGGATAAGTGTGTTTTAAGCTCAGCAGGTAAGTAAATGATGTAGTGGGGGCAGCCATAATGGGATCAGAAGAGAGAAGTCCAGCCTTAATCATTCACAGGTTATATAAACTTTTAAGATCTTTTGAATAACATGGAACAATGTGTGTGAAAGCATACTGCAAATTCTCAAATAGGATATTGGTATTATTAGTAATTAGAAATATAAAGAAATCTATATATTCCTCTGAAGCAGTTCTGTTCTCTCTCTCTTCACTGTTCATCTTTATTGACAAAGAAAAATGTCCTTGAGAGATTCATCTCACTCATTTGTGTTTACCTTTTTTCTGTAAATAGTGCAAAATCACAGTTGCTATTCCTAATATTAGCAGTCTTTAAAATGTGTTTTGAAGTTTATTTTTGCTTTTCTGTGCCTATGATTTTTTTAGGCATTCCCTTCTCTCAGGGGTGTAGAATTGAGAAGTTCCTATTTAAAGGTTAATCTTAAATCTCAACAGTTCATGTGGCTCGTGTTTCATTTAGTCATATGTCTCAAAGACTCGTTGCCAGTCACAAATACAAAAAGCCATATGAAATTCTAATTTTATGAGTTCCTTTTGAAGGTAGTGAATCTCAGTATCACTTCTAGCCTAGCTTATCTCCCTGGTTGACTCAATATAGCAGCCAGAGTGATCCTGACTCAATGCAAGTTATGTGACTCCTTTGCTCATAACTGCTCCCTCCCCATCGCAGATTAAAGGCCCATGTGTCTACAGTACAAGCGCTATAGAACCTGCCTTCCTGACCGTCACCTTGCAGCTCTTGTGATCTCTCTAACTTAATCTCCTATTCTGCACCTATTCTGTGCTTTAGCCTCCCTAGCTCCTTGCTAATTCTCAAACATGTGAGACAGGTTCTTCAAATATAACTTTCTCAGTGAGGCTACTGTAACCACTGTACATCCTCTCTGGGTCTTAGCTTCCACAGCTAGGAAATGGGGGAGTCGGATCTTTGAGATACTTTCCATATATAAGACTCTGATTCCTCCAGATGTATATACTGCAGATGACTGTGTGAAGTCAGACCTCAAAGTTGGTGGTTGACATCTCTGGCCTAAGATGTCACAGTCACAAGCGTGGTGTCTGTGGGTGGAGTTATTTTCCTAACAGCCTTGATGCTAATGCTCTTGGACCAATGACCAGAGGAGGCCTCTGCTCTGGAGAGCAACAAGGCAGGAACAGCGTGTGGGTTAAGTGGGCTGTACTTCCAACATGACCTTGAACATAAGGATGAATAAGCTGGACAGACAAGGAACAGAACCTGCACATGTTCCATTGATCCTGCCTAGGAATGACCATTTTGATCATTTGTTCTCTTTTGACTTTTTCTCTCCTTCTGTTCTCCTCCCTCATCTCTCTCTCTCTCTGTCACACATATGCACATACGCATGCACATGTACATACACTTCGTTTTAGATTTGAAAGGAACTGAGTGGAGAAGGAAGAGAATAAATGAAGGAGCAAAAGAGGTATAGAAGAAGGTAGGGGTTAGTGAAATGCAATATGATTTTTTTTAATGTATGAAAGGGAAAAAAAAACTTGGGGAGTTAAAATGGAAAAGTAAAATTTAAGTCAAATCACCTTTCTGGCTTCCTGAGAAAAAATATAGTAAAGGTTGAGCAGGGATGCTCCTAAGGTTGTACAAAGTCTTGAACCATCATTTCTGTGGGGTCCTTGTCTGTCTAATAAGCGATGATATTAAAAGATGTATTTTTAAAATTTATGGGCTTCCCTGGTAGCTCAGTGGTAAAGAGTTCGCCTGCCAGTGCAGGAGACAGGGGTTCGATCCCTGATCCAGGACAATCCCACATGCTGCAGAGCAACTAAGCCCATGAGCCACAACTATTGATCCTGTGCTCTAGAGGCTCGGAGCCACAGCTACTGAGCCCATGTGCCGCAACTACTGACGCCCGTGTGCTCTAGAGCCCAAGTTCCACAACAAGAGAAGTCACCGCAACAAGAAGCCTGCTCACCTCAATTAGAGAGTAGCCCCCACTCTCTGCAACTAGAGAAGAGCCTGTGGCAGCAGTGAAAACCCAGAATAACCAAAAATAAATAAATAAATAAAATTTTAAAAAAATTCATGGGCTCACGTAAGCCATAGTGGTTAACTGATGTCGAACAATAGAAAGACACACACATTAGTTTACTGTTTAATCAGTGTGCATGACCATTTTCCACTGTCCATGCACTACCTCTTCCTGCTCAGGTAGAAGAACCATCTCTTCCTGTTCTTTAGTATTCAATAAACTGGTTCCATCTACTTTCATATCTCCTACAATGACTTGTTTAAAGAGGAGCAGTGCTATTACTATTCTCAATACCAGGGCTCTTTGTAATCTCTATTGAAACAATACAGTTCTTGCCTCTGCAGTATTCTAATACCATTTAGGTAACGCAGGTGACATCATTTCTCATTAACTCCATCAGCATGCTGCTCCTGAACACTGGCTTCCAGCGGTTTTCTCCTGCACATACGCATGCACATGTACATACACTTCGTTTTAGATTTGAAAAGAACTGAGTGGAGAAGGAAGAGAATAAATGAAGGAGCAAAAGAGGTATAGAAGAAGGTAGGGGTTAGTGAAATGCAATATGATTTTTTTTAATGTATGAAAGGGAAAAAAAAACTTGGGGAGTTAAAATGGAAAAGTAAAATTTAAGTCAAATCACCTTTCTGGCTTCCTGAGAAAAAATATAGTAAAGGTTGAGCAGGGATGCTCCTAAGGTTGTACAAAGTCTTGAACCATCATTTCTGTGGGGTCCTTGTCTGTCTAATAAGCGATGATATTAAAAGATGTATTTTTAAAATTTATGGGCTTCCCTGGTAGCTCAGTGGTAAAGAGTTCGCCTGCCAGTGCAGGAGACAGGGGTTCGATCCCTGATCCAGGACAATCCCACATGCTGCAGAGCAACTAAGCCCATGAGCCACAACTATTGATCCTGTGCTCTAGAGGCTCGGAGCCACAGCTACTGAGCCCATGTGCCGCAACTACTGACGCCCGTGTGCTCTAGAGCCCAAGTTCCACAACAAGAGAAGTCACCGCAACAAGAAGCCTGCTCACCTCAATTAGAGAGTAGCCCCCACTCTCTGCAACTAGAGAAGAGCCTGTGGCAGCAGTGAAAACCCAGAATAACCAAAAATAAATAAATAAATAAAATTTTAAAAAAATTCATGGGCTCACGTAAGCCATAGTGGTTAACTGATGTCGAACAATAGAAAGACACACACATTAGTTTACTGTTTAATCAGTGTGCATGACCATTTTCCACTGTCCATGCACTACCTCTTCCTGCTCAGGTAGAAGAACCATCTCTTCCTGTTCTTTAGTATTCAATAAACTGGTTCCATCTACTTTCATATCTCCTACAATGACTTGTTTAAAGAGGAGCAGTGCTATTACTATTCTCAATACCAGGGCTCTTTGTAATCTCTATTGAAACAATACAGTTCTTGCCTCTGCAGTATTCTAATACCATTTAGGTAACGCAGGTGACATCATTTCTCATTAACTCCATCAGCATGCTGCTCCTGAACACTGGCTTCCAGCGGTTTTCTTGAGTGTTCTCTAGATGACGTCCACAAATACAGCTCAGAGTGTACAGGGAAATGTGAATGATCCTTTGTTTTCCAGTCACGTTAAACTTAACTATCTTCCGGAAATGTCTTTCTTGATTTCTTTAGGTCATAATCACTGCATCCCTAGCTCTCTGTTTGGGAGTTAGATGCGCACCGCTTCCCACATCTCGCCAGCCGCTGGGGAGGACCAGTCGGCAACCTGCGGTGGAGCCAGGACAGCGGTCCCTTTTGCTCACAAGGACTGCACTTGACCCACTCAGCTGAGCGCGGTCAACACTCAGCAGCCAAAGAGGACAGCGACCGAGGGGAAGGGCGTCGTTGTACTAGCTGCTGCTGCTGCCTCTCTCCCTCTCTCGCCCACCACCTGGTCAGAGGCGGGCATCCCGCGCGCAGGCCACCCTGGGCATCCGGGGGCTGGGAATGAACAGAGGACCTGCCACCACCCCGCCGGCTCGGATGCTGTAGCTCCCGTCGAAGCACCCCGGGGCACCCCCACGCTCTGGGAAGAGAGTCCGGAAGCGCACAGAAAGAAACGGGTACAAGCGGTCGGGCCCCAGAGAATTTCTAGGAGCGAGCTTAAAACGCACAGCTAGCTCCCTGACCACAGGCAGTGCGAAACTGCAGACTTACTCCATCTTATTATTCTAACTGTGCGGGTGGTGACTTCGGTGGTTTTTGCTTTTCGCTTTATTTTCCTGCAATGGGCTCACGTAAGCCATAGTGGTTAACTGATGTCGAACAATAGAAAGACACACACATTAGTTTACTGTTTAATCAGTGTGCATGACCATTTTCCACTGTCCATGCACTACCTCTTCCTGCTCAGGTAGAAGAACCATCTCTTCCTGTTCTTTAGTATTCAATAAACTGGTTCCATCTACTTTCATATCTCCTACAATGACTTGTTTAAAGAGGAGCAGTGCTATTACTATTCTCAATACCAGGGCTCTTTGTAATCTCTATTGAAACAATACAGTTCTTGCCTCTGCAGTATTCTAATACCATTTAGGTAACGCAGGTGACATCATTTCTCATTAACTCCATCAGCATGCTGCTCCTGAACACTGGCTTCCAGCGGTTTTCTTGAGTGTTCTCTAGATGACGTCCACAAATACAGCTCAGAGTGTACAGGGAAATGTGAATGATCCTTTGTTTTCCAGTCACGTTAAACTTAACTATCTTCCGGAAATGTCTTTCTTGATTTCTTTAGGTCATAATCACTGCATCCCTAGCTCTCTGTTTGGGAGTTAGATGCGCACCGCTTCCCACATCTCGCCAGCCGCTGGGGAGGACCAGTCGGCAACCTGCGGTGGAGCCAGGACAGCGGTCCCTTTGCTCACAAGGACTGCACTTGACCCACTCAGCTGAGCGCGGTCAACACTCAGCAGCCAAAGAGGACAGCGACCGAGGGGAAGGGCGTCGTTGTACTAGCTGCTGCTGCTGCCTCTCTCCCTCTCTCGCCCACCACCTGGTCAGAGGCGGGCATCCCGCGCGCAGGCCACCCTGGGCATCCGGGGGCTGGGAATGAACAGAGGACCTGCCACCACCCCGCCGGCTCGGATGCTGTAGCTCCCGTCGAAGCACCCCGGGGCACCCCCACGCTCTGGGAAGAGAGTCCGGAAGCGCACAGAAAGAAACGGGTACAAGCGGTCGGGCCCCAGAGAATTTCTAGGAGCGAGCTTAAAACGCACAGCTAGCTCCCTGACCACAGGCAGTGCGAAACTGCAGACTTACTCCATCTTATTATTCTAACTGTGCGGGTGGTGACTTCGGTGGTTTTTGCTTTTCGCTTTATTTTCCCTGCAAAATAAAGACCTCCTTAGATCCATTCGATCATGGGTGGAGTAAGGATGCTTATTTTGTAGGCAGCTTTCTCAAATTCGTTATCTCCAAGTGAAAGGATGGCATGAACTAAATAATTAGCCAACTATTCTTAATTTATGACATTTACACCATTAATAAAGCACCACATGGACCCAGATAAGTGGTTTTTTCCCTTTGGCATTTGTTCTCCCACATTTCAAAATGCCGGATTATATTCACAATATGTGATAGTAAGATACAGTTTTGTTGATGTCATGAACTGGCAACTGCAAAAGAAAAACTGTAATCTGAATATTTTTATTTGTTTGGATTGAAAATCTATAGAAACGTAAAATGCATATTCAACTGTTCTTCCAGCACTTTAGAACACCTTAAGACAGAATATTTTATGTATTTATATTGTATTTATAGATATATTTGTTTTCCAAGAGCAACAGTTGCCTAGGGCAAAGCATTCATGCATAAATGCTTACACTAGAAAGTATCTTAAAGACACCTTAAATCAAAGCACAACAGGCTTAAACTCCTGAAATGTACTAGTATGTGTTTTTGTCTCCTATCTCCACTGTAGCCAATTATCATGAACCCAGTGGCTTAGAACAATGCAAATGCACAGGTCAAACGGGTCTCAGGCGGCTTCAGTAAAGGTGTCCTCAGGCCAGTGTTCCTTCCGGGGCACCCAGGAAAGACTCTATTTCCCTGCCTTTCCAGCTTCTAGAGGCTGCCCTCCTCCCTTGGCCCAGAAGCGTCATCATGTTACAAGCCAACATGGGCTAATTTCTCAGACCTCGCTCTGACATTCCTCTCTCGTCGTCACATGAACTTTTCTCTGACTTCGTTTCCTCCTCTTGTAAGAACTGCTGTGATTACACCGAGCCCACCAGGATAAGCCAGTATGAGATCCCTGTCTTAAGACCCTTAACTTGATGACAGCTGCTGTGTCTCTTCTGCCATGCGAGGTATAAAGTGACATTCACCAGTTCCAGGGGTTGGAGTGTGAACATGTTCAGAAGGCCAATGAGTAGTCCCCCAAAGCACACAACCTCGGAGGCGTGTGGGCCTGTGTCCGACGTGTGCATGGTGTCTCTGGATGTTTCCTCAGGATAGCTTCTCCCAGAATGGCTCTTTCTCTCAGGACAGGTTAAACACTTATTCCCACAATTGGATCACCCTCCCTATCTCTCGGAAGGGAAATTAGTCCTAGAGAGATGGACTTGTGCATTGCGACGGTATGAAGGATGCGAGAGTGTATCTTCCTGTGTTCCTTGTTGACACTTCACAACTATGGCCTATCAAAACCAAATCAACAGATTTGTGGTGTTCTGCTATTCCCCACATAAGAAAGAGAACACGGGAGATTTCTGGGTACGCTTGCTGTGAGTCTATAGTTAACAAAACCAGTGCTGCTGGCTATTGGGTACTGTGACCAAGTCTCTTTGCTAAGCCGAACACTGCCTCAGAGTTGACCGCTACATATGCAGGTGCGGTGGAAGCGGAGAGAGAGACACTCTTATTTTCAGAACTTGGGATGTTTCAGTGATTCACAGATGGGGCAACATAAGTATCTTAAAAAAACACCTTAAATCAAAGCACAACAGGCTTAAACTCCTGAAATGTACTAGTATGTGTTTTTGTCTCCTATCTCCACTGTAGCCAATTATCATGAACCCAGTGGCTTAGAACAATGCAAATGCACAGGTCAAACGGGTCTCAGGCGGCTTCAGTAAAGGTGTCCTCAGGCCAGTGTTCCTTCCGGGGCACCCAGGAAAGACTCTATTTCCCTGCCTTTCCAGCTTCTAGAGGCTGCCCTCCTCCCTTGGCCCAGAAGCGTCATCATGTTACAAGCCAACATGGGCTAATTTCTCAGACCTCGCTCTGACATTCCTCTCTCGTCGTCACATGAACTTTTCTCTGACTTCGTTTCCTCCTCTTGTAAGAACTGCTGTGATTACACCGAGCCCACCAGGATAAGCCAGTATGAGATCCCTGTCTTAAGACCCTTAACTTGATGACAGCTGCTGTGTCTCTTCTGCCATGCGAGGTATAAAGTGACATTCACCAGTTCCAGGGGTTGGAGTGTGAACATGTTCAGAAGGCCAATGAGTAGTCCCCCAAAGCACACAACCTCGGAGGCGTGTGGGCCTGTGTCCGTACGTGTGCATGGTGTCTCTGGATGTTTCCTCAGGATAGCTTCTCCCAGAATGGCTCTTTCTCTCAGGACAGGTTAAACACTTATTCCCACAATTGGATCACCCTCCCTATCTCTCGGAAGGGAAATTAGTCCTAGAGAGATGGACTTGTGCATTGCGACGGTATGAAGGATGCGAGAGTGTATCTTCCTGTGTTCCTTGTTGACACTTCACAACTATGGCCTATCAAAAACAAATCAACAGATTTGTGGTGTTCTGCTATTCCCCACATAAGAAAGAGAACACGGGAGATTTCTGGGTAAGCTTGCTGTGAGTCTATAGTTAATAAAACCAGTGCTGCTGGCTATTGGGTACTGTGACCAAGTCTCTTTGCTAAGCCGAACACTGCCTCAAAGTGAACCGTTACATATGCAGGTGCGGTGGAAGCGGAGAGAGAGAGACACTCTTATTTTCAGAACTTGGGATGTTTCAGTGATTCACAGATGGGGTAACAGGAGAACTCCCACTAACACCAACAAAGTCCTGGAAGGTTTTTGATCTGCTTCCTGTTGCTGTATTCAGTGCTATGGAGTACAGGGTCAGAAACCAGACTACCAGGGGACTTTAGTAAAGTGCTTGACTTGTCTGTCTCTCAGTTTACCTCATCAATAAAATGGGAGAACTGACTTTATTTGCATCAGAGAGGACTAAATTCAAGTTACAAACAATGATTCACCAGTTATCAAATAAGATAATTATATCAATGAGAAAGCATTTTATTCGTATAAGACTTTACAAAGGATTCCTTCACATTCTCTGTCATTTAATGTTATGTCGACAATTCATTTTCTAATATGTGACTCTGTCATTCTGTTATGAAGAGTGAATGGGCTCATTTGCTTAATATGCATAATATGTAAATACTAAGAATTCCTTTGGGCTTCCCAGGTGCTTCAGGGGTAAAGAATCATCCTTTAATGCAGGAGATGTGGGTTCAAACCCTGGGTCGGGAAGATCCCCTGGGGAAGGAAATGGTAACCTACTCCAGTATCCTTGCCTGGAGAATCCCATGGACAGAGAAGCCTGGTGAGTTACAGTCCATGGGGTCACAAAGAGTCAGACACAAATTAGCAACCAAACAACAGGAAAAATGTATGTTTACTGCTACTGTAACCACAACCTTTGAGTGCAGCCGTCTATCCAGACCACTAGAGGGCAGCAGACAAAACAAAACGAAATCCATTTCTCTCTGAAGTTCTGGTACCCTGAAATCAGAGCGGAAGTGTACTTGATGGTGTATTGTTCTAGCAGAAAAATCTTCCTTGTTCCTTACAACTATGGCCTATCAAAAACAAATCAACAGATTTGTGGTGTTCTGCTATTCCCCACATAAGAAAGAGAACACGGGAGATTTCTGGGTAAGCTTGCTGTGAGTCTATAGTTAATAAAACCAGTGCTGCTGGCTATTGGGTACTGTGACCAAGTCTCTTTGCTAAGCCGAACACTGCCTCAAAGTGAACCGTTACATATGCAGGTGCGGTGGAAGCGGAGAGAGAGAGACACTCTTATTTTCAGAACTTGGGATGTTTCAGTGATTCACAGATGGGGTAACAGGAGAACTCCCACTAACACCAACAAAGTCCTGGAAGGTTTTTGATCTGCTTCCTGTTGCTGTATTCAGTGCTATGGAGTACAGGGTCAGAAACCAGACTACCAGGGGACTTTAGTAAAGTGCTTGACTTGTCTGTCTCTCAGTTTACCTCATCAATAAAATGGGAGAACTGACTTTATTTGCATCAGAGAGGACTAAATTCAAGTTACAAACAATGATTCACCAGTTATCAAATAAGATAATTATATCAATGAGAAAGCATTTTATTCAGTATAAGACTTTACAAAGGATTCCTTCACATTCTCTGTCATTTAATGTTATGTCGACAATTCATTTTCTAATATGTGACTCTGTCATTCTGTTATGAAGAGTGAATGGGCTCATTTGCTTAATATGCATAATATGTAAATACTAAGAATTCCTTTGGGCTTCCCAGGTGCTTCAGGGGTAAAGAATCATCCTTTAATGCAGGAGATGTGGGTTCAAACCCTGGGTCGGGAAGATCCCCTGGGGAAGGAAATGGTAACCTACTCCAGTATCCTTGCCTGGAGAATCCCATGGACAGAGAAGCCTGGTGAGTTACAGTCCATGGGGTCACAAAGAGTCAGACACAAATTAGCAACCAAACAACAGGAAAAATGTATGTTTACTGCTACTGTAACCACAACCTTTGAGTGCAGCCGTCTATCCAGACCACTAGAGGGCAGCAGACAAAACAAAACGAAATCCATTTCTCTCTGAAGTTCTGGTACCCTGAAATCAGAGCGGAAGTGTACTTGATGGTGAGCACAGAAGAATAATTTGGGTCAAGAATAATCTAATTTGTTTCTCTGGAAGTATCATCATTGCTCCGTGGGCCAGAGGTCACATTTATAACTGTGTGCCCCACAGTCCTTGGAACCAATTATGTTAACTGTCTACTCAAAGGACAGCTTGCCAACATCTGCTCCTTAGTGACCAGTGCCAAATTTTGATAGATTTACTTAGCAGCTAAAATTGAACCTCTAAACTACGTATTTTGAGGTAGCGAATAGCTGCCGAGTCATGATATTTGAGAGTTCTAAGGTTAATGTGATTACCCCTTGTGCAATAAACAGAATGCAAGAAAAACACTTTGTAAAACCACACTGTTGTTTCTTATTACAGTCATGCATTAGAATTTTTTAAATGGAATTGGAGACTGAGAACAGAGAAAGAAGACAAAGATGATGAATATAATTCTGCAATCCAGCTTTAGAGAGCATTAAAGAAGTGGAGTAGGGCTTCCCTGGTGGTCCAGTGGGTAGAGAGTCCAACTTGCAGTGCAAGGGGCACCAGTTCGATCCCTGGCCCGGGAAGATCCCATGTGCCGCGGAGCAGCTGGACTGGTGTGTCCAATTAGGAGCCAGCGCTCTGGAGCATATGGCCCAGAGCCAGTGCTCTGCAATGGGAGAGGACACTGCGATGGGAGGCCCACACAGGCCAAAGAGTAAGGAGACATGAAAATAAATGGATAAAAAAATCAATGAAAAGAGATTTAAAAAAAAAAAAAAACCCATCTACACATTTGGGTTGTATTTGCCTCCTGGGAAGGAGGCAGCTTGGATTGTGGGAGGCAAATGAAGGTAAGAAACGAGCAAGTCTGTATCTATGCCAAGTCACAGCGTTTGATTTAGTATTCAAAACCATTTGGTAGCAAAATATAAGGTAGTATTAGCACATAATTGATTTTAATTATATGTTTTAAAATTATACAAATCCATTAAGCATAAAAGAGAGGAAGCACAATGTTCTTAATGGAAAAGTTTTATCGAACCGCCTATGGAACAGAAAAGGAATACGCTAGACACACACACACACACACACAAAGAAACCTTGGCAACTTAATTTGTTGAATTTGAAATAGATAAGATACAATAGTGGAGAAGGAAATGGCAACCCATTCCAGCATTCTTGCCTGGAGAACCCCATGGACAGAGAAGGCTAGCCGGCTACAGTCCATGGTGTCGCAAGAACTGGACACAACTTAGTGACTAAACCATCAGCACCAAGATACAACGAAACTCAAAAATACGTACTATTCTTTAAATGTTTATGTAGATGCTATAAAGTCCTTTGAAGCCATTCAGAAGAGACCCAAAATACTTACAATCCTTTGACCGAAAGTGAAAGATCACGATGTAGTGCTCTAAAAAATAAATTGTATGTAATACTCCGAAAGATTTTGATGTAGAAAGTGCTTCTAAAATAGTGTGGGAAGTTTCCTGGTGTCAGTATATGAACAACTATTCTCTCCTTTCTGTTGATATAAAGCTTTCACTTCATACACTCAGATTTTGCTATCTGAAAATCTTAAGAAATTTATTCTAATTTCTGTATATAATTCTATATATCCAAGTATATTTCCTGAAAACTAATAAAATAGTCCAGATAATGGTATAAAATGTTGATTTAACTAGTGTGTCCCAATACAGAGGAACTTCAAAGACTCTTGGATAAACAGAACCATAGGATTTGGCCTGGAGAAGACTGTAGAGGACCGTGTGGAGGCGACCTTCCATAGTGACACAGCTCATTTATATCAGAGCAGACCAAGACCCTACTTCCATTCTTATTCCTATTTTTTTAAAGAGTCCTCTCGCCATGTCATATCAGAGCTGTATATAGAATTAGATGACAGAGTGGAATAACTTTTCTTGGCCAATTGAAACAAATCAGTATGCTAACATGCTTTTAAAAGAGGAATGCCAATGAATGTCTAGAGGGAAAGCGCTGAACCAAACTCAGTGATATCTCCCTCTCATTAGAAACAACCTAAGTTGCTAGTGCTCCAGAAGACCTGCATACATATAAACATCTTATTAGTCTTGGGAAGGACATCAAGAATTCCTTTGATTCAGTTCCTTCTCTTCCAGCAGATAAGGAATCATTATCCCTACTTTATAAATGCAACAGGGGAGTCCCAGAGAGACTAACCAACTTTCCCAGTAAGTAATGGAGATGGAGGAGCAGGTCCCCTGTCCTAGCAAACTACTATACTGTGTATCTCTTTTTGGTTCAAAAAAGATAGCCTTCTTAATATTCATTTTTATTTGTTTCTATGAAGTTTGAGGGACCCAAAATTTCACACAAAATAGGCTCTTCTGTGATTGTAAGATTACCATGTAAGTGACTGCATTTTGGATGGTCAAATTCTCTGGTTTCCTTGAAAGTGAATCTCGAAAGTCAGCTTGACTACTGGCAGTTGGTTGACTGCCCAGGAGGCAGCCATTATTTTGGTTTCAAAGGTCAAGAAAAAGCCTCCCTTTACTTATTTTGGCCAATGAACCAGTTGTTCAAGTGAATATGGCAACAATCAGGCATGACACACTATATATATATACACATATATATATATGTATGATATATATATATGTATGTATATCTCAAAAATAATGGAAATAAAATAGAAAACTGTCAAATATTAGAAGTGAAAATTTAGGTAGGTCTTCTCTTTTAGAGTTCTAGAGAAAGGACCTAAAACTATAGGGTGCAGTCTTGCTTCCTAAAATGAATTTTGAGTGCAAAGGCATGAATACAAAAAGACACAGATGGTGTCCCAGGAGTGGAGCAAAGGGGAACTCTCTAGAACAAACTTCCTCTATCACGACTGTTAAGATGTTTCCACTATGGAGATACTACAAATAACACTTATCATACCCGTGAGGATACACTCTTGGCCATCTTTCCTTGGTCATGGCAAGACGACTCAAGACCTTCTGGTCTTGAGAAGGCCTGGACCTTCTCAAGAAGCTCTGGACTTCTCCTTTACATGGTAACAGTTTAGAAAGGGCTCTTTATCCTGATTCTCTAAAGGTCCGATATTTAAGCTTGAAGAAAGAAAAAGAAGCAGGGTATTGCTGGTTATTGTATAATGGTAGAAAATTAAAAAAACAGAAGTTAGAGACAGGGAAAACAGTGATGGAAGGCCTGGAATGCAGAGGAAGGGTATTCCTTTGATTCAGTTCCTTCTCTTCCAGCAGATAAGGAATCATTATCCCTACTTTATAAATGCAACAGGGGAGTCCCAGAGAGACTAACCAACTTTCCCAGTAAGTAATGGAGATGGAGGAGCAGGTCCCCTGTCCTAGCAAACTACTATACTGTGTATCTCTTTTTGGTTCAAAAAAGATAGCCTTCTTAATATTCATTTTTATTTGTTTCTATGAAGTTTGAGGGACCCAAAATTTCACACAAAATAGGCTCTTCTGTGATTGTAAGATTACCATGTAAGTGACTGCATTTTGGATGGTCAAATTCTCTGGTTTCCTTGAAAGTGAATCTCGAAAGTCAGCTTGACTACTGGCAGTTGGTTGACTGCCCAGGAGGCAGCCATTATTTTGGTTTCAAAGGTCAAGAAAAAGCCTCCCTTTACTTATTTTGGCCAATGAACCAGTTGTTCAAGTGAATATGGCAACAATCAGGCATGACACACTATATATATATACACATATATATATATGTATGTATATATATATATGTATGTATATCTCAAAAATAATGGAAATAAAATAGAAAACTGTCAAATATTAGAAGTGAAAATTTAGGTAGGTCTTCTCTTTTAGAGTTCTAGAGAAAGGACCTAAAACTATAGGGTGCAGTCTTGCTTCCTAAAATGAATTTTGAGTGCAAAGGCATGAATACAAAAAGACACAGATGGTGTCCCAGGAGTGGAGCAAAGGGGAACTCTCTAGAACAAACTTCCTCTATCACGACTGTTAAGATGTTTCCACTATGGAGATACTACAAATAACACTTATCATACCCGTGAGGATACACTCTTGGCCATCTTTCCTTGGTCATGGCAAGACGACTCAAGACCTTCTGGTCTTGAGAAGGCCTGGACCTTCTCAAGAAGCTCTGGACTTCTCCTTTACATGGTAACAGTTTAGAAAGGGCTCTTTATCCTGATTCTCTAAAGGTCCGATATTTAAGCTTGAAGAAAGAAAAAGAAGCAGGGTATTGCTGGTTATTGTATAATGGTAGAAAATTAAAAAAACAGAAGTTAGAGACAGGGAAAACAGTGATGGAAGGCCTGGAATGCAGAGGAAGGGTGAAAGCGACATTTGTGAGCACTTATTTTCTGAAAGGCAATGTGCTAAGTACTTAGCACATTTTATTGTCATGAAAGCTCCGAAGTAGCTGCTGAATGCAGATACAAAATGGCACTCAAAGAATACTAATTTTTGCACACAAGACCATCAGTGAAATTTCAAAAAGAGAGCTGGACCCAATGTTCAGATACATGGATTTCAGAAATAGCATTTACGATGGACTTGCATAAACAAATATCAGAAGAGAGAGGAGAAAAAAAAGATGATGAAGAGATTACATTGAAACTCATCATCATAAGAACATCTGAATTGTGAAAGGTTCTCTGATTAAGGTTTTAGTTCAATCCCTCCTGCTTTGCTTTCCTCATTATCCTCATCCACTCTGTCTCCGAGGAAGCTATAGTTACCTTGCACGTCATTACCCACACAGAGAAAGCTGGGGACTGAAAGCTCTCTCAGTCCTGACACGAGGGAATACGGACGTGTGTGACATCTTCATTTCCAGGAATGAAGCCGAACAGCTTCTTGATACGCTGCGTGATGAGAAACCGAGAGTGCTGTGCTGCGGCATGCTCAAAGAGCTCCCTCTCGTTGTGGAGGTGGCAGGTCCAGTAGTGACGCTGCAGAGAGGTGAAGGGGGAGCAGCACCGCGCCACAGAGTAGGAGACGAGGACAGCAATGGTGGCCACGGTGATCAAAATCCAGCCCAGCATCTTACATAATTATTCAAAAGAGAAACAGAAAACATCAATGCAGTGAACATGCAAGAAATAACCGTGGTAGGAGACTCCTACAAATCTGAGAACTAACATGTAGGTAAGAAATGAGCTTTTCTAGTCTTTAGTATATTAACAAGTGCTATTCATGTGATCTTGGATGCAGGTGTGACTCAGGATATAGGCCCAACCACTTCAACTTGGCTTTGGGATTAAAAAGGATATTTGGATTTGGGAAATTTCCGAAGAATTCTGAAGTGGATTCTAAGGACTGTCCTGAAAGTGGCAAGCACTATAACCTGCCAAAATTAAAAAAACAGAAGTTAGAGACAGGGAAAACAGTGATGGAAGGCCTGGAATGCAGAGGAAGGGTGAAAGCGACATTTGTGAGCACTTATTTTCTGAAAGGCAATGTGCTAAGTACTTAGCACATTTTATTGTCATGAAAGCTCCGAAGTAGCTGCTGAATGCAGATACAAAATGGCACTCAAAGAATACTAATTTTTGCACACAAGACCATCAGTGAAATTTCAAAAAGAGAGCTGGACCCAATGTTCAGATACATGGATTTCAGAAATAGCATTTACGATGGACTTGCATAAACAAATATCAGAAGAGAGAGGAGAAAAAAAAGATGATGAAGAGATTACATTGAAACTCATCATCATAAGAACATCTGAATTGTGAAAGGTTCTCTGATTAAGGTTTTAGTTCAATCCCTCCTGCTTTGCTTTCCTCATTATCCTCATCCACTCTGTCTCCGAGGAAGCTATAGTTACCTTGCACGTCATTACCCACACAGAGAAAGCTGGGGACTGAAAGCTCTCTCCAGTCCTGACACGAGGGAATACGGACGTGTGTGACATCTTCATTTCCAGGAATGAAGCCGAACAGCTTCTTGATACGCTGCGTGATGAGAAACCGAGAGTGCTGTGCTGCGGCATGCTCAAAGAGCTCCCTCTCGTTGTGGAGGTGGCAGGTCCAGTAGTGACGCTGCAGAGAGGTGAAGGGGGAGCAGCACCGCGCCACAGAGTAGGAGACGAGGACAGCAATGGTGGCCACGGTGATCAAAATCCAGCCCAGCATCTTACATAATTATTCAAAAGAGAAACAGAAAACATCAATGCAGTGAACATGCAAGAAATAACCGTGGTAGGAGACTCCTACAAATCTGAGAACTAACATGTAGGTAAGAAATGAGCTTTTCTAGTCTTTAGTATATTAACAAGTGCTATTCATGTGATCTTGGATGCAGGTGTGACTCAGGATATAGGCCCAACCACTTCAACTTGGCTTTGGGATTAAAAAGGATATTTGGATTTGGGAAATTTCCGAAGAATTCTGAAGTGGATTCTAAGGACTGTCCTGAAAGTGGCAAGCACTATAACCTGCCAATTACCTTTGCATAAAGGATACAAACTACATTCTTTGACATTAGCTCAAGCATCAGGTATAGGTCCATACATTCCTTGAACACTTAATAAATATTTAATTGTGACAAAATTATGATATACTAGATAATAATAGTAGCTTTGTAAGCTACCGAGCTCAATGATGTGGTAGCAAGCATTCATTGACATTTCTTTCCAAACAGTTCTTTCCTTTTAGTTTTTTTGGTGACCAAAAAAAAGTCAGTGAGCAGACTCTCATATGAGATTCATGTGCACACTTGTCGGTGAGCAGACTCTCATGCTCTCTTAAATGTGTCGCACCTATTGTTTTCCTTTTCATCTTCTTCTCCCTTCAAATAATCATTCTCTGGACAGTGTTATGGTTGGTTTCTGAATTATACTTACAGGAAAGCCGGTTAGATTTTATTTGTAACTGTCTAGTTTCCATTTTTAAGGTCTGACATAAATAGCTGTTTTCTATCCTTAGAATCTTTTCTTTTCATTATTCTTTTTTCAATATTGAGCAGTTGTTATGTAGAGTGAGACAGACGGGTTCCACACATGGAGGGAAACCAGCCATGTGTAGACGCAGTCTGGATGATGAAGGTCTCTTCCAGAGCTTATGATTAACCCACAGGCCTGGAATCACCAGTGTGTGCACAGCAGGATAGCTTCACTCGAGAGAGGCTGAAGCTTACAAAGTGATACTCTTCATGTCATGATTTAACTTATTAGAGGCCAGTGTGGTGGAGGAAAGGTCATCTTAGATGCCCATTAATTCATCAGTCATCATTTACTGAGCCGGAGGTCAGAGGTCGACCTCTTACCATGTGCTGCGCATGGTGCTTGGTTCCTGAGACTCAGAGGGAAGAATTTTAGATACATTGTTTCTTTCTGAGTCTCTAAGCCTAAAGAGGGAGATAAAATATAAAGCCAAGAAATAAGGTAAAGAAGATAGCTTTTATATGAGTAAACACAAAGCCCAAGGAAGGACATGAAGGTAACCTGAACTTGTTTATGCATGAACTCGTTTAAAGGACTGTCCTGAAAGTGGCAAACACTATAACCTGCCAATTACCTTTGCATAAAGGATACAAACTACATTCTTTGACATTAGCTCAAGCATCAGGTATAGGTCCATACATTCCTTGAACACTTAATAAATATTTAATTGTGACAAAATTATGATATACTAGATAATAATAGTAGCTTTGTAAGCTACCGAGCTCAATGATGTGGTAGCAAGCATTCATTGACATTTCTTTCCAAACAGTTCTTTCCTTTTAGTTTTTTTGGTGACCAAAAAAAAGTCAGTGAGCAGACTCTCATATGAGATTCATGTGCACACTTGTCGGTGAGCAGACTCTCATGCTCTCTTAAATGTGTCGCACCTATTGTTTTCCTTTTCATCTTCTTCTCCCTTCAAATAATCATTCTCTGGACAGTGTTATGGTTGGTTTCTGAATTATACTTACAGGAAAGCCGGTTAGATTTTATTTGTAACTGTCTAGTTTCCATTTTTAAGGTCTGACATAAATAGCTGTTTTCTATCCTTAGAATCTTTTCTTTTCATTATTCTTTTTTCAATATTGAGCAGTTGTTATGTAGAGTGAGACAGACGGGTTCCACACATGGAGGGAAACCAGCCATGTGTAGACGCAGTCTGGATGATGAAGGTCTCTTCCAGAGCTTATGATTAACCCACAGGCCTGGAATCACCAGTGTGTGCACAGCAGGATAGCTTCACTCGAGAGAGGCTGAAGCTTACAAAGTGATACTCTTCATGTCATGATTTAACTTATTAGAGGCCAGTGTGGTGGAGGAAAGGTCATCTTAGATGCCCATTAATTCATCAGTCATCATTTACTGAGCCGGAGGTCAGAGGTCGACCTCTTACCATGTGCTGCGCATGGTGCTTGGTTCCTGAGACTCAGAGGGAAGAATTTTAGATACATTGTTTCTTTCTGAGTCTCTAAGCCTAAAGAGGGAGATAAAATATAAAGCCAAGAAATAAGGTAAAGAAGATAGCTTTTGATATGAGTAAACACAAAGCCCAAGGAAGGACATGAAGGTAACCTGAACTTGTTTATGCATGAACTCGTTTAAAGGAGGAGAGCATCAGAGAACACTTTCCAGAGGGACAATGCTCACACTTAACTTTAATACTAAAGACAAGTTCAGGGCTTCCCCTGGTGGTCCAGTGGGTAAGGACACCGCCTTGCAGTGCAAGGGGCGCTGGTTTGATTCCTGGCCTGGGAAGATCCCACGTGCCGCGGAGCGGCTAGACTGATGTGTCCAATCACCGAGCCGGAGCTCTGGAGCGCATGCGCCCAGAGCCGGCGCTCTGCAACGACAGACGCCACCGCGATGGGTGGCCCACAGGAGCCAAAGAACAAAGACGGATGAAAATAGATAAATGAAAGACCAATAGAAGTGGCTCGTCCGTCCCCCTCCCTCCCCACCTCACCCTCCAAATAAAATTTTTTAAAAAGTCAAGTTCACCAGATGGTGAGACAAATTTTTTCTTAATGGGATTTCTGATTTTGTTTAAACTGGGCCATATGTAACACTTCAATATTCTATGTGTTGACAGTAATTTTTCAACTAAATATCATCGTCACTTTTAAATTTCAATAACTGAAAAATGATGGGTCAAGAAAGGCCTCTGCAATAAGTAGTTTAAAAACGAATGTATTCTTTATATTTTGTATATGGCAAAGAATAAACATATATGTAGGTATAATTTAATCACTTTACTGTATACCTGAAACTAACACAGCATTGTAGGTCAACTATACTTCAATATAAAATAAAAAGTAAATTAAAAAACATTAATGTGTTCTTATTGCATTGCAGTGTGTGCGGTATTTGAAGTGTTTTTCCCCAAATTCTTGGGAAGACTGGTGAAAGCCAATGATTCTTTCTGTACTGACAATAATGCATTTTCACATCTTTTAACCTACAAACCCTGTCAGTTTAGGCCTTCCCCTTACTTGACTCCACCACCTCACACAAACCTATTAATGACACTAAGTTTAGAATTATCATTGGTGTTTATTTTTAACCATAATTAAGCCTCCTGTCATTTCAGATGAGATTTTAACATACAAGAATGCATATTTAAGAATATACGCATGGTGCTTGGTTCCTGAGACTAGGGAAGAATTTTAGATACATTGTTTCTTTCTGAGTCTCTAAGCCTAAAGAGGGAGATAAAATATAAAGCCAAGAAATAAGGTAAAGAAGATAGCTTTTGATATGAGTAAACACAAAGCCCAAGGAAGGACATGAAGGTAACCTGAACTTGTTTATGCATGAACTCGTTTAAAGGAGGAGAGCATCAGAGAACACTTTCCAGAGGGACAATGCTCACACTTAACTTTAATACTAAAGACAAGTTCAGGGCTTCCCCTGGTGGTCCAGTGGGTAAGGACACCGCCTTGCAGTGCAAGGGGCGCTGGTTTGATTCCTGGCCTGGGAAGATCCCACGTGCCGCGGAGCGGCTAGACTGATGTGTCCAATCACCGAGCCGGAGCTCTGGAGCGCATGCGCCCAGAGCCGGCGCTCTGCAACGACAGACGCCACCGCGATGGGTGGCCCACAGGAGCCAAAGAACAAAGACGGATGAAAATAGATAAATGAAAGACCAATAGAAGTGGCTCGTCCGTCCCCCTCCCTCCCCACCTCACCCTCCAAATAAAATTTTTTAAAAAGTCAAGTTCACCAGATGGTGAGACAAATTTTTTCTTAATGGGATTTCTGATTTTGTTTAAACTGGGCCATATGTAACACTTCAATATTCTATGTGTTGACAGTAATTTTTTCAACTAAATATCATCGTCACTTTTAAATTTCAATAACTGAAAAATGATGGGTCAAGAAAGGCCTCTGCAATAAGTAGTTTAAAAACGAATGTATTCTTTATATTTTGTATATGGCAAAGAATAAACATATATGTAGGTATAATTTAATCACTTTACTGTATACCTGAAACTAACACAGCATTGTAGGTCAACTATACTTCAATATAAAATAAAAAGTAAATTAAAAAACATTAATGTGTTCTTATTGCATTGCAGTGTGTGCGGTATTTGAAGTGTTTTTCCCCAAATTCTTGGGAAGACTGGTGAAAGCCAATGATTCTTTCTGTACTGACAATAATGCATTTTCACATCTTTTTAACCTACAAACCCTGTCAGTTTAGGCCTTCCCCTTACTTGACTCCACCACCTCACACAAACCTATTAATGACACTAAGTTTAGAATTATCATTGGTGTTTATTTTTAACCATAATTAAGCCTCCTGTCATTTCAGATGAGATTTTAACATACAAGAATGCATATTTAAGAATATACATAAAGGTGGAATTTGGTAATATAGTAATAATAGTTTTAATAACAGTATCTGAAATTCATTTTTTTTTAATTCCTTGCTTTTCATATAACAGATTCTGAACACAGTAGTGAGCACTGTAGATGCCTTAGCTTGTTTATTACTCACTGCAACCCTAGGAAAGAGCCTGTTAACAAGATCACCACTTTACAGCAGAGAAAACTGAAGCATAGATAAGTTTTATAACTTGCTTAGGGCTTTGCGGGTTAATAAATGACAAAGCCTCAAAACGCAGCTCTGCTGACCCCCAAACCTAACACCCTAACCGTACTTAGACAGCCACTCAGTAGAAATCTAATTGATACGTGACATCCAATTTGTGTTCTATAGGCAGACAATATGAGAAGCAGCAGGAATGGAAAATACTTCCAGTGATTGTAGTTAATACGAGACTGTTACTGTCCAGTCGCTGAGTTGTGTTCGACTCATTTGCCACCCATGGACCGTAGCCTGCCAGGTTCGGCAGGATTCTCCAGGCAAGAATACTGGAGTGGGTTGCCGTTTCCTTCTCCAAAGGATCTTCCCAGCCCAGGAATCCAACCCACCTCTCTCGCACTGCAAGAGCATTCTTTACCACTGAGCTACCAAGGAGGCTCCAGTTAATACGGAGCAGAGCTGAAAAGAAAAGCCAAGAACTTACTTGTGGGCTTCCCTGGTGGTCCAGTGGGTAAGGACACCACCTTGCAGTGCAAGGGGCGCTGGTTCGATCCCTGGCCTGGGAAGATCCCACGTGCCGCGGAGCGGCTGGACTGATGTGTCCAATTACCGAGCCGGAACTCTGGAGTGCATGCGCCCAGAGCCGGTGCTCTGCAACAACAGACGCCACCATGATGGGAGGCCCACACAGGCCAAAGAACAAAGACGGATTAAAAATAGACAAATGAAAGACCAATAGAAGCGGCCCACCAGCCACCCCCTCCCTCCCCACCCCACCCAAAATAAATAAATAAATAAGTGGTTTTTTTTTTAAAAAAAGAACTTACTTGTGACTGGTATCTGTGTAGAAGAGCTACTTCATCTCTCACCAAGCTCATGTCGGATGGAGCTGATTTGCAGCATGGAAACCCAGCAAGTATCTCTTCGCGCTCACTGGCACTGATACTGTCAAACACTCGGTAGCGGTCCACAGATGCGAATTCACTGGCTGCACATTCATAGTACGTGCCTCTCAGCAGGGTCACCGCCAGCCACGTTAGTGGAGCAACAAGGGCCCTCCCAGTGATGCTGAAGAAATGAAGGCAAGCCAGTTTGCGCTCCAGAGGGCTGATTCTCCGGTGCGGAGGAACACAGCTGCAGCAGTATTCGCTGGTGATTGTCCACGTCTGGCTTCTCAGAGCAAAGCCCGCAACCAGAAGGATTAAAGCAGGCAAGATTAGAAAAGCAGAACCATAGTAGAAATTTTTCCCAACCTGACAGGGACATCTGAATGTGAAAGATGAGAAGAGTTGTTGCCCACCGATAGTCAAAGCAGCAATTAAAGTGTTGATAAATGTTCCACTTCTTTGCAGAGAAAATACAATGTCACTGAGAGCCCGGCTCATGGTTGGGAAGCTCCTTCACAATTCAGCTTGTAACCCTTTCTGATCATTGGACTCTACCAGCTGTAACCATTTTATGGGATCTTACAGGTTTAACTGGTTGTGTCAAGCGATCCAACTTGCTTACATGTCTAAAGGATTCTAGCATCTTTCCTTGTATAGTTTGTGAACCCTGAGCTAATAAATGCCCTTCAGCGGGTGGGGAGGGGTGGGGGTGGGGTTGGACACTTCTTCAATGTATCTTCCTTCTAAAAAGAAGATGACTTGCTTGCAAAACAAACTGCTTTCATCTCCCTGTGTGCTACTTTGTGTGACACAGAATGCTTAGCACCAGCAAATAAAGGATTGGAAAAAAACAGAGAACACTCTTACCTTTGTACTGGTCCAGAAGTTTGTTACCGTGAAAGCACAGCAAGAAGAATCATGGAAATTACCTAATGCTAGAGCAATCCAAATGCACGGCTGTCTGAAGCATCCCTAATTTCAGAGTCCTTCCAGAACATTCCAAAAGCTTTCCCAAGAGACAAGCAAGACTTGAGTACCCGAGAAGCCAAATCACAA
Source organism: Tragulus kanchil (assembly GCA_022376925.1). Classification (NCBI taxonomy): domain Eukaryota; kingdom Metazoa; phylum Chordata; class Mammalia; order Artiodactyla; family Tragulidae; genus Tragulus; species Tragulus kanchil. The sequence goes on from JAIOJX010000026.1 coordinate 285,933,454, forward strand.
CAAAAGCATTCTACCTTTGCATAAAAATGTACTTGTGTTGACAGACTATGATAATGCATTTTCTTAAAAGTTAGATTGCAAATTTGTTAATATGGTATCTTTTTGTTATACAAAAATATAATATTTGAGTAATGAATAAAGACAAATATATATAAATAAGAAATTATGTGATCAAACATAAAATGTGATCTATACTTAATCATAAAATGCTTTTTTAATTTCTGTATAAAATGCTCTAGAATAGGCTTGCTTTGGCTCATAAAAATGAATAAAATATAAATTTCTCTTCTCAAATTTTAGCTGGCCTTGGTTAAATATATAATCAGTGAATTAAAACATAGCACTGAGAAACTGACCCAAAGTGCAGTGTAAAAAGACAAGGAAATAGGGCTTCCCTGGTAGCTCAGTGGTGAAGAGTTCGCCTTCCAATACAGGAGACACTGGTTCGATCCCTGATCCGGGAAGATCTCACATGCTGCAGAGCAACTAAGCCCGTGAGCCACAACTATTGAAGCCCTTGTGCCCTAGAGCCTGAGTTCCACAAGAGAAGTCACTGCAACAAGAAGCCTGCTCACCCTCAACTAGAGAGAGAGTAACCCCCACTCCATGCAACTAGAGAGAAGCCTGCAGCAGCAGTGAAAAAAAAAAAAAAAGACAAGGCTTCCCTGGTGGTCCAGTGGGTAAGGATACCACCTTGCAGTGCAAGGGGCACCGGTTCCATCCCCCGGCTTGGGAAGATCCCACATGCCACGGAGTGACTGGACCGATGTGTCCAACTACCGAGCCAGAGCTCTGGAGTGCGTGCGCCCGAAGCCGGTGCTCTGCGACAACAGAGGCCACTGCAATGGCAGGCCCACACAGGCCAAAGAACAAAGACAAACGAATGAAAGATCAATAGAAGTGGTCAAAAATAAATAAATAAATAAATAAATAAATAAAATAAAAGACGAAGAAATGAAATAATGTATTTTTAAAAGTAGTTAGGAAATAGAAAACAGATTAAGCAACTCCATGATCTAATAGGAATTGTGGAGGAACAAATAAGGAACAGACAGAAAAGCAATATTTGCAGAGAAATAACAGAATTTTGCAGAATCAAAGAAAGGTCTTACATCAAGAGAGCGTTGTCTATTCTCAACAGTTTCATTAAAGATAAATTCACATCTGGACACATCATAATAAAACTGTACCATGTGAAAAATAAAGAGAAAGTCTTACAACCTGCCAAAAAAAGAAAAAAAAACAAAAATTGTCAGCACACTTAATCATAAAATGCTTTTTTAATTTCTGTATAAAATGCTCTAGAATAGGCTTGCTTTGGCTCATAAAAATGAATAAAATATAAATTTCTCTTCTCAAATTTTAGCTGGCCTTGGTTAAATATATAATCAGTGAATTAAAACATAGCACTGAGAAACTGACCCAAAGTGCAGTGTAAAAGACAAGGAAATAGGGCTTCCCTGGTAGCTCAGTGGTGAAGAGTTCGCCTTCCAATACAGGAGACACTGGTTCGATCCCTGATCCGGGAAGATCTCACATGCTGCAGAGCAACTAAGCCCGTGAGCCACAACTATTGAAGCCCTTGTGCCCTAGAGCCTGAGTTCCACAAGAGAAGTCACTGCAACAAGAAGCCTGCTCACCCTCAACTAGAGAGAGAGTAACCCCCACTCCATGCAACTAGAGAGAAGCCTGCAGCAGCAGTGAAAAAAAAAAAAAAAGACAAGGCTTCCCTGGTGGTCCAGTGGGTAAGGATACCACCTTGCAGTGCAAGGGGCACCGGTTCCATCCCCCGGCTTGGGAAGATCCCACATGCCACGGAGTGACTGGACCGATGTGTCCAACTACCGAGCCAGAGCTCTGGAGTGCGTGCGCCCGAAGCCGGTGCTCTGCGACAACAGAGGCCACTGCAATGGCAGGCCCACACAGGCCAAAGAACAAAGACAAACGAATGAAAGATCAATAGAAGTGGTCAAAAATAAATAAATAAATAAATAAATAAATAAAATAAAAGACGAAGAAATGAAATAATGTATTTTTAAAAGTAGTTAGGAAATAGAAAACAGATTAAGCAACTCCATGATCTAATAGGAATTGTGGAGGAACAAATAAGGAACAGACAGAAAAGCAATATTTGCAGAGAAATAACAGAATTTTGCAGAATCAAAGAAAGGTCTTACATCAAGAGAGCGTTGTCTATTCTCAACAGTTTCATTAAAGATAAATTCACATCTGGACACATCATAATAAAACTGTACCATGTGAAAAATAAAGAGAAAGTCTTACAACCTGCCAAAGAGAAAAGACAGATAACCTACCAAAAAGTAACAATAGATTGTCAGCACACTTCACATCAGTAACAACAGAGACCAGAAAACAGCAGCTTCAGATGCTTAGTAGCAGCTCAACCACCTTTCGGGATCGAGGCAAACAAAGACGACACACAACGACTCAGGCAATTTATCAGCCGTAGAACCTCATGAAGAGAATTATTAGAGGATTTGTTTCAGCGAGGAGAAAAGTCATCTCTAAGGAAAGACATGGAACAGAAAACAGTAAGTACAAATACAGTTCCTTTATTAGCTATATCCACAAATAACTATGCTTTATTTCAAAAGATAGAAATAAGGTAATCCATGGGTATAGTAAGATATCACTACATATCTGCTATAATGGCAAAAATTTTAAAGGCATGTCATACCAAATGTGAATAAGGCTTGTAGACCAGCTACCTCTTAAACACTGATGCTGGGAATGTAAAATGAAACAATCACTTTGAAAAACAGTCAGTTTCCTTAAAAGTTATCTGTATATACCTGCCATACAACACAGACATTTACTTCCTAGTTATTTATTTACTCAGGAGAAATGAAAGCATATTGTCCACATGAAAACCTGTACTTGAGCAACACAAGTTTTATTTACAATAGCTGCAAACTGGAATCAACACAAAGACCAGTGAACAACAGGTCAGTGAATCAACAAACTGTTCTAAATTCATGCAAGGGGAAACTATGCAACAAAATAAAAGGAATAAGCTATTGATATATACAATAACAATAATGAATTTTAAAAATTTTTCTAAAGGGAAGAATTCAGGCAAAAGAATACATAATGTATGACTATTTATATAAAATAATAAAAAATGTTAATCTCTACTGATGGGAAACAAATCAGTGCTTGGCTAGAGTGGGGAGAAGGAATAAAAAAAGAGGGGTTGCTGGGGGCATGGGAAGACTTGTGGGGGAAACGTATCAATTTGAACCGTGATTTTAATTTATGGAGGTGACTGAGTGATGACAGAGAGCCTAAGGTCATTCAAAGGAAATTTTATTACTTACATTTGCCAAGAGAAGGGGGCCTGCCAGGACACTCAGGGCCACATGGAGAAGCACCAGGTTGGGTCAGGAGGTAAAATGGAGGAGGGAGAGCTGAAGTCAGAACCTTTACTGAGGTTTCTATGGGAAAGTCAGGGCAGGTGGAAGGAAACAGCTTAGGACTGGTGAATTTAAATAATTCTGGTGGGCTTCAGGGCAGGAGGGATGTTTCTGTTTGTCTCGTACCTGATCCTGGGTTGATTTGGAGGAGAGGAAATATTGGGTTGATGGATGAGTGTTTGAAAAGAGAGCAGAGTATGGACTCTGGATTACACAGGAGATACAAGCTACTTTGCTGTTAAATTGGCTGTGCCATTAATGGATGCAAATTAGACAAAGAATCAAAGAAAACATAGTTATAAAACAGGAGTGATGGATATATTAATTACAGTGATTCATCTGATGGCTTCATGGGTGTATACATATGTCAAAACTTATCAAACAGCAAATCATTTATATCTCAATAAAGCAGTAAAAATCTTAAGTATAATTATTAAACAATAGAAATATAGTGCATAGATTACTCAGATAAGAGGGAAATAAAAAGAGGATAATGATAAGAAAAGAGACAATAAACAGAGGGAAAAGGATGGGAAACGGAAAACACAAAATAATGGTAGAAATGAGACTAAACAAGTCAATAATTACACATACAAACTTTTTAAATAGCTAACAGTTACTGGGTGCTCACTGTATGTCAGGCACTCTTCAAAAACATTATCTTATTTAATTAACATAATAATCCTATACTATCCTCAGCTTCAATACAACTAAAAAGACCAGTGAACAACAGGTCAGTGAATCAACAAACTGTTCTAAATTCATGCAAGGGGAAACTATGCAACAAAATAAAAGGAATAAGCTATTGATATATACAATAACAATAATGAATTTTAAAAATTTTTCTAAAGGGAAGAATTCAGGCAAAAGAATACATAATGTATGACTATTTATATAAAATAATAAAAAATGTTAATCTCTACTGATGGGAAACAAATCAGTGCTTGGCTAGAGTGGGGAGAAGGAATAAAAAAAGAGGGGTTGCTGGGGGCATGGGAAGACTTGTGGGGGAAACGTATCAATTTGAACCGTGATTTTAATTTATGGAGGTGACTGAGTGATGACAGAGAGCCTAAGGTCATTCAAAGGAAATTTTATTACTTACATTTGCCAAGAGAAGGGGGCCTGCCAGGACACTCAGGGCCACATGGAGAAGCACCAGGTTGGGTCAGGAGGTAAAATGGAGGAGGGAGAGCTGAAGTCAGAACCTTTACTGAGGTTTCTATGGGAAAGTCAGGGCAGGTGGAAGGAAACAGCTTAGGACTGGTGAATTTAAATAATTCTGGTGGGCTTCAGGGCAGGAGGGATGTTTCTGTTTGTCTCGTACCTGATCCTGGGTTGATTTGGAGGAGAGGAAATATTGGGTTGATGGATGAGTGTTTGAAAAGAGAGCAGAGTATGGACTCTGGATTACACAGGAGATACAAGCTACTTTGCTGTTAAATTGGCTGTGCCATTAATGGATGCAAATTAGACAAAGAATCAAAGAAAACATAGTTATAAAACAGGAGTGATGGATATATTAATTACAGTGATTCATCTGATGGCTTCATGGGTGTATACATATGTCAAAACTTATCAAACAGCAAATCATTTATATCTCAATAAAGCAGTAAAAATCTTAAGTATAATTATTAAACAATAGAAATATAGTGCATAGATTACTCAGATAAGAGGGAAATAAAAAGAGGATAATGATAAGAAAAGAGACAATAAACAGAGGGAAAAGGATGGGAAACGGAAAACACAAAATAATGGTAGAAATGAGACTAAACAAGTCAATAATTACACATACAAACTTTTTAAATAGCTAACAGTTACTGGGTGCTCACTGTATGTCAGGCACTCTTCAAAAACATTATCTTATTTAATTAACATAATAATCCTATACTATCCTCAGCTTCTTTAAAGACAAGGAGATTGTGGCGTGGAGAGATAAAAGAAATTGCACAGGGCTGCACAGAGATGACAGAGAGGCCCGGACCAGGACCCACGGCACGTGAACCTGGCACATGCTTTTAGCCACACCAGAGCTGGTGTAAGCTCACCTACAGAGAAATGAAAAAACAGAATCATGCTGCTCACAAGTGACGCACCTAAAACTGGACCACACATGAATCATGAAAAATAAAGGTTTTGAAATGTATACCTTTGGAAATAATAATAATAATATAAGGCAAAAGTGAGCTAAAGGCAGAAAGTGTCAAAGGGATAATTTTGAACACTCAATCATAAAAAAGAATGATCGATTATGAGATATGACAGTCATCAATTTGTCTATGACTGTATTACAGAAAAATATAGAGCAAAAATATCAAATTATATGGAGAAATTCTTATAATCAGAGATTTTTTAACATGTTAGAAATGATCAAGAAAATATTAGAAAGTAAACATGGGAAAGACATAAAAGATATGAAAGGACAAAATTAGCAAGCTTTGCCTAAGATATAGTAGTCCATACCCCCAAAACAGAGAATACTCATTTTTATATATTTCCTATAAATCATCTGCCAGAAGATACTGACCATGTTCAGGATCACAAAGGAAATGCCAGCATTAACGTCTAATGAATGGCATCACCGATTCAAGGCACATGAGTTCGAGCAAGTGCCGAGAGATGGTGAAGGACAGGGAAGCCTGATGTGCTGCAGTCCATGGGCTGGCAAAGAGCTGGACACAACCAAGCCACTGAACAGCAATGACAAGGAAAGAGACGGAAAAACCGTGGCAATAGAATGCTATAGAGTAGGAGGTGGTAATCTATAGTTTAGGGACCAAACTGATCCACTGCCTGCTTTATATGCTTTTTAAGCTAATTTTTACATTTTAAAATGGTTTGAAAAAAGGTTTCAGTGTTTTTGCAACATGTGAAAATAACATAACATCCAAATCTGAGTGTTACAAATAAAGTTTTATTGGCACATATCCACACCTGTTCCTAAATCATCTGACTGCTTTTCCACCACCTGAGCAGAGTTGAGTAGTTTGTGACAGAGCCTATATGGCCTTAAAACCAAAAATATTTACTATCCAGCCCTTTATAGAAAAAGTTCTCTGACCCCTTGTGAAAAATAAATAAACAAGAATGACAGGTATAAATATAGATAAATTATAAATATTTTTAAAAGAAAAATGCAAGCTGTACAATACCTGTAGCATGATACTATAAAGTTTTCAAATAAAACAATATTTTAAATCCTTTATGGTTATTGACTGAATATAGAAACATGCATAGAAAAACAAATACCAAGTTTCAGATAGTAGTGACACTGAAGAGGAAAGAATAAGATTAGGGAGGGTGCAGGATATTTCAACTGTATCAGTAATGCTTAAAACAAAGGCTTAAGTATATATAGCAACTTGTTCCCTAGAGCCTGGAGTAAGTACTACCTCTTCCTTACATTTATAATTTCTATGTTTTAAAAATCCACTTAACAGAGTTTCCGGAAATAAGGAAGGGGAGAAGGAAATTGTAGGTCATATTTTCAGGGAACACGGATTAGAAATCATTACGGAGGTGTCAAAGTCTTACTGTAAAGGAATTTGTTGATGACAGATTCTTAAGTATTTATTTTTATTTGCTATTGAAAGAATTGACTGTTTGCAGTACCAGCACATACCTTGTCAATGATCGTGAATGGTTACATACATCCATGGGTAATAATTTTCTTTGGGGCTTTATAGCCAAACGGTCTCCTTGTTAAAGAGAGTTTGCTGTTGCCTGTCTAACCAACAAATAGAATGTCTAATCCTCAGCAGAAATCCAGCTAGCTCATTCACTGAGCACCTGCTGGTACACAGGCATGGGGAATCAGGTCTGGCGGCTAAAGCCATCCTCAGAGATAGCGGTGCTGAGCAACTTAACACTGCTTTTACAAGTTTCTTTTACAAAGAAATTTGCTTAAACACCAAAGGCAGGCTTCAATAGAAAAAGAAACTGCAAAGCTGTGTTCCTTCTTTCTTTTTGGTTGTGCTGGGTCACTGTTGCTGCATATGGGCTTTCTTCAGTTTTGGTGAGCCGGGGCTACTCTTGCATTTGATGCGCAAGTTTTTCATTGTGGTGACTTCTCTGTTGTGGAGCATGGGCTCTTGGGTTGTGGGCGGGGAAGGAGATGGGGGCAGAGGAACTGTGGCTCCTGGGCTTAGTTGCTTCGTGGCATATGGAATCTTCCCGGACCAGGGTTAAATTAAGCCTGTGTCCCCTGCAGGGGCAGGTAGAGTCTTTTCCACTGGACCACTGTGGAAGTCTTGGCTTTTCCTAATGAACTCTTGATGTCCTGAACTCTCACAGTGGCCCTGATGTCACCACAGCCTTAGAGTTTACTGAAGTCGATGCCTGCATCATCACCCGCCTTCCACCAAGGACACAGGCCTTTTCTGTTTTTCTATGGATCTTCCTTCCAGAACCCAGAAGTGCCTCCAGACTGGGCCCTGCAATATGCTGTCAGTGTGCCTTCTGAGCTTTTGTGAGTCTACCTCTAAGACATTTTGTTCTAACGTAAGTAGAGTGTGTGCAGTGGAAACAAAAAAAGACATTGTTCATTTGGAGTCAGCAAATTTAGCTGACTTTGTTGTTCACTCTCCAGTTAACATTGAACAAACTTCTGAAGCTCTAACTTTTGGATTCCTATCCTTTGAAATGGTCGTGATTACAGTACTGAATACTTCACAGGGTGCAGTTGAATTAAAATAAGACTAGGTATCCCAGTGGTAAAGAATCCTCCTGCCTTGCAGGAGAGACAGGAGACTCAGGTTTGATCTCTGGCTCGGGAAGATATACTGGAGCAGGGCTTGGCCCCCAACTCTAGTATTCTTGCCCGGAGAATCCCACGGACAGAAGAGCCTGGCAGGCTGTAGTCCATGGGGTCGTGAGAATCAGACTTAGCAATTAAACCACCACCACCAAAGATAACGAAAGACATGTTGCAAACTGTATATTTTATATAAATGTAAGATGTTATTAATCTGCTACTGAAAAGCCCCAACACCTCACAACCCAGTAAAATTGCTTTTCTTGATAATAATATCCTGAAGCAAAGGCTCTAAATGGAGATACCTTATATATTGCAGAATTCCATTCAATGTATCACCTAAAATCATCTGTGTTTATACAGTACATTGTAATGTGTTTTATAGCACATGTTTTTATCAAATTACTCTGTGAGGTGGGTTTTCATTGTGGTGACTTCTCTGTTGTGGAGCATGGGCTCTTGGGTTGTGGGCGGGGAAGGAGATGGGGGCAGAGGAACTGTGGCTCCTGGGCTTAGTTGCTTCGTGGCATATGGAATCTTCCCGGACCAGGGTTAAATTAAGCCTGTGTCCCCTGCAGGGGCAGGTAGAGTCTTTTCCACTGGACCACTGTGGAAGTCTTGGCTTTTCCTAATGAACTCTTGATGTCCTGAACTCACAGTGGCCCTGATGTCACCACAGCCTTAGAGTTTACTGAAGTCGATGCCTGCATCATCACCCGCCTTCCACCAAGGACACAGGCCTTTTCTGTTTTTCTATGGATCTTCCTTCCAGAACCCAGAAGTGCCTCCAGACTGGGCCCTGCAATATGCTGTCAGTGTGCCTTCTGAGCTTTTGTGAGTCTACCTCTAAGACATTTTGTTCTAACGTAAGTAGAGTGTGTGCAGTGGAAACAAAAAAAGACATTGTTCATTTGGAGTCAGCAAATTTAGCTGACTTTGTTGTTCACTCTCCAGTTAACATTGAACAAACTTCTGAAGCTCTAACTTTTGGATTCCTATCCTTTGAAATGGTCGTGATTACAGTACTGAATACTTCACAGGGTGCAGTTGAATTAAAATAAGACTAGGTATCCCAGTGGTAAAGAATCCTCCTGCCTTGCAGGAGAGACAGGAGACTCAGGTTTGATCTCTGGCTCGGGAAGATATACTGGAGCAGGGCTTGGCCCCCAACTCTAGTATTCTTGCCCGGAGAATCCCACGGACAGAAGAGCCTGGCAGGCTGTAGTCCATGGGGTCGTGAGAATCAGACTTAGCAATTAAACCACCACCACCAAAGATAACGAAAGACATGTTGCAAACTGTATATTTTATATAAATGTAAGATGTTATTAATCTGCTACTGAAAAGCCCCAACACCTCACAACCCAGTAAAATTGCTTTTCTTGATAATAATATCCTGAAGCAAAGGCTCTAAATGGAGATACCTTATATATTGCAGAATTCCATTCAATGTATCACCTACAAAAATCATCTGTGTTTATACAGTACATTGTAATGTGTTTTATAGCACATGTCATCTCTTTGATAGTCAAAATTACTCTGTGAGGTGGGCATTATTATTGTCATTTTCCAGATGTGGAAACAGGTCCAAACAGAAATAAAATGGCTTGCCCATGGTGACACGACCAGTAAAGGGTAGAAATGCCGCTAAGCCTGAGCCTTCCAGACGTTCCTAGGATCTTTGAACTACGCCACAGTCAGCAGTCAGCAGTCTGTCACTTTATAGCAAGAATTTTCCAGAACACATAAGGCTAATTGACTCAAGCTGTAAGAAATAGGAAACTACTTTCTCAAATTGAGTTTTATGCTTCTGTTTCTGGAACAGTTTTGATTCTCTAAACCCCGCAGTTGTCAAGATCAGAGGGTTTCTTGTTTTTAACATGAAGTAGCTCTACTTCTGCATGAACAAATCAGACTTCAGTAGCTACTATATTAGGTGCTTCTGAAAGAAAGCTTTGCCAGAATCATCATACATTATTCAACTCAGTGGTGAAGAGCTCTCCTGCCAATGCAGGAGCCACGGGTTTGATCCCTGATCCGGGAAAATCCCACATGCTGTGGAGCAACTAAGTCCATGAGCCACACCTATTGAGCCTGTGCTCTAGAGCCTCAGAGTCACAACTATTATTATTATTTTTTAAAGATTTATTTATTTATTTATTTTGGTGGGGGTGGGGGGCGGGCCACTTCTATTGGTCTTTCATTTGTCCATTTTCATCCATCTTTTTTCTTTGGCCCGTGTGGGCCTCCCATTGCGGCGGCCTCTGTTGTCGCAGAGCACCGGCTCTGGGCGCATGCGCTCCAGAGCTCCGGCTCGGTAATTGGACACATTGGTCCAGCCGCTCCGTGGCACGTGGGATCTTCCCAGACCAGGGCTCGAACTGGCGCCCCCTGTACTGCAAGGCAGTGTCCTTACCCACTGGACCACCAGGCAAGCCCCGGAGTCACAGCTATTGAGCCCATGTCCCACAACTACTGAAGACTGTGAGTCTTAGAGCCCGAGTTTCACAAGAGAAGTCGCTGCAACAAGATGCCTGCTCACCTTAACTAGAGAGTAGCCCCCTCTCCCTTGCAACCAGAGAAGAACCTGAAGCAGCATTAAAAATCCCAGAATAGCCAAAAATAAATAAATAAATAAACTTTTTTTTAAAAAAAGAGGGCTCAAGTGAGGGGTCAGGGATAAACCTATGACTATTGAGGGATTATATATACCTATAAACAAGAAAACTCTGTAAAAATGTATAAATATAACTTCACTGTACACCTGAAGCTAATGCAACATTGTAAAACAAATATACCCCAATTAAAGAAAAAAAAAGAATCTGCCTGCCATACAAGAGACCAGGGTTCTGTCCCTGTGTTGGGAAGATCCCCTGGAGAAGGGAATGGCAGCCCACTCCAGTGTTCTTGCCTGGAGAATCCCATGGACAGAGGAGCCTGGCAGGCTACAATCCATGGGGTCGCAAAGAGTAGGACACCACTGAACGAATAACGCACACCAACTGTAGAACGTGCATTTTGAGCAACAGTTTTGTAAGAAAATATTATCACCAAAATTCTATCACACCTGAAATGGTTGCTTATGAAAAAACACTACCAGATTTGAATTTGTAATCACACTAAGTGGGGATCTGTGACACTTATGATTCAGGGGCAAAGTGAAACCCATTAGAGTGGTTGATCAGGTTTGAAGCCAGGATTTAGTGCCTATAGATTACTGATCCTTTCTTGAATTCACGCAACAATCAATACAAAGACTAAATAATGCTAGCATTTAGATCTGTCTCAGATTGCGAAGGTTTATGTTTGTAACTTTAAAACAATGCTTTGGCATGAGAGCAAAACACCACTCTTATACTCCCTTGGGTCGAAAAATTTTCAGTGGCTGGTGCTTCTGATCTGACTTTTCACTCTCAGCTTTTATGCCGTTAATTTACAACTCATCCCCACAGTGAAGCCATATTTGATTGCTGGCAATGTACTCGACTCTAAGACAGTCCTATTTACAGTTCTTTTCTTCTTCGGTTCAGCAGACAGCAAAAGCAGAAGTGGCTCCTGTGTCTCAGAGCGAGGAGGACCTTGAGAAAACAAAAGACAGAGATTGATAAACTCTCTTCACCTGCCAGGCACAATGTCTCGTCCTGCACATAGAAGACCAGAATACCATAAAATAGTAAGGTCTTTTTATTAACATATTCTCAAATATATTTTTTTCTGCTTTAAAGAAAATATTTTGTTAAATTATTCTTGAATTATTTTGAAAGGTGACGCTATTAAGTTGACTTTTTCAGTGGAGCAAGGGAGTGTTTTGTGGAGAGAACTATAAATGATTAAGCAGTTCTTTCTATTTCATACTTGCAATTGGTTGTATTTCATACTTATTGAAATAGGAAATGAAATGTGTACAAAATAGGTGATGATATAGTAAATTCAGTAGACATAGGTCATCAACAACTCAGTATTAACAGATTGCCTTTAAAATATATTTTTTAGTCTTAAATATGATTACTGTTGTGACTTGCTGGGTGCTCTTTCCTGTATATTCCAAGTTCAGGGTTATTTTTAAAACTTAATTATTTGAGGATTAGATTTGGATATTTTTCTTTAATCCTCTTATTATGGTTTAGAAGCATTTGAAAGTTACAAATATGAAAATTCGTCATTAAGTTTAAAGCTCTGTTAATTCTTTCAGCCTACTCATGGGCGTTTCATAAAATTAAGTCATTTCAGGCATGGATATTTAGATCTGTATGCACACCCAGGCACACCCCAGTTGGAAATGGCTGCAAATGCTAATCTGGAACTTTCTTTCATTTTTTTTTTTTTTTTTTTTTTTGGGATTCTGGGTTTTCACTGCTGCCACAGGCTCTTCTCTAGTTGCAGGGAGTGGGGGCTACTCTCTAGTTGAGGTGAGCAGACTTCTTGTTGTGGTGGCTTCTCTTGTTGTGGAACTTGGGCTCTAGGGCTCACAGGCTTCAGTAGTTGGGGCACATGGGCTCAATAGTTGTGGCCCCAAGGCTCTAGCGTGCAGGCTGAATAGTTGTGACTCATGAGCTTAGTTGCTCTGCAGCATATGGGATCTTTTCGGATCAGGGATCAAACCTGTGTCTCCTGCATTGACAGGCAAACTCTTTACCACTGAACAACCAGGGAAGCCCTGGTATCTTCATGTTTTAAATGGGGCTCCTCAAATGCAAAAAAAATTATGTATGCTTCACCTTGCATCTAAATCACTTAACCTGTATATCAGTTAAAACACATTTTTATCCCGATATATTCAAAACCTTCTGAAATAATTGTATTCTATTTTATCATATGTGAAAATCATTGCTTTTTACTGTTTACAACAGTAAATATAGATTTATGAATATAATTTGGGAATAAAGATTTATGTTGATCTCTCTTGTGATCAATTTGTGACCCTACTGGACATGCACTTCAAGATACAGACTTTGACCATGAAATAAAATGAAGAACAGTGGCCTGCATGTACCCTGAGCTTGAAACTTAGCTGGAAATAAAGCATAGTATCACCTACTAGAGAGAGAGACAGAGACAGAGAGGAAGTACCCACCCACCTGAGAGAGAGAAAAGGAAAGAAAGGAAAATGTCATTTTTTGGTTTAGCCTTAATTATAAATGGGCACAATGTTGAAGTTATGGCATATAGGTAAGTATAATTTTATCTCCTTTTCATTTTTAATTCTTTTGTTTTAGAAGCATTTGAAAGTTACAAATATGAAAATTGTCATTAAGTTTAAAGCTCTGTTAATTCTTTCAGCCTACTCATGGGCGTTTCATAAAATTAAGTCATTTCAGGCATGGATATTTAGATCTGTATGCACACCCAGGCACACCCCAGTTGGAAATGGCTGCAAATGCTAATCTGGAACTTTCTTTCATTTTTTTTTTTTTTTTTTTTTTTGGGATTCTGGGTTTTCACTGCTGCCACAGGCTCTTCTCTAGTTGCAGGGAGTGGGGGCTACTCTCTAGTTGAGGTGAGCAGACTTCTTGTTGTGGTGGCTTCTCTTGTTGTGGAACTTGGGCTCTAGGGCTCACAGGCTTCAGTAGTTGGGGCACATGGGCTCAATAGTTGTGGCCCCAAGGCTCTAGCGTGCAGGCTGAATAGTTGTGACTCATGAGCTTAGTTGCTCTGCAGCATATGGGATCTTTTCGGATCAGGGATCAAACCTGTGTCTCCTGCATTGACAGGCAAACTCTTTACCACTGAACAACCAGGGAAGCCCTGGTATCTTCATGTTTTAAATGGGGCTCCTCAAATGCAAAAAAAATTATGTATGCTTCACCTTGCATCTAAATCACTTAACCTGTATATCAGTTAAAACACATTTTTATCCCGATATATTCAAAACCTTCTGAAATAATTGTATTCTATTTTATCATATGTGAAAATCATTGCTTTTTACTGTTTACAACAGTAAATATAGATTTATGAATATAGATTTGGGAATAAAGATTTATGTTGATCTCTCTTGTGATCAATTTGTGACCCTACTGGACATGCACTTCAAGATACAGACTTTGACCATGAAATAAAATGAAGAACAGTGGCCTGCATGTACCCTGAGCTTGAAACTTAGCTGGAAATAAAGCATAGTATCACCTACTAGAGAGAGAGACAGAGACAGAGAGGAAGTACCCACCCACCTGAGAGAGAGAAAAAGGAAAGAAAGGAAAATGTCATTTTTTGGTTTAGCCTTAATTATAAATGGGCACAATGTTGAAGTTATGGCATATAGGTAAGTATAATTTTATCTCCTTTTCTTTATTTTTCAAATTCTTTTGTTTTACTGATAGCAGCACCAACCATATTCATTCATTTCTGTCTCTCCCTTCACGTTTGCTTATTTCTATGCTGTAGTTTTGCCTTATAACAGTGATTTATCTTCTGCTGTAGCTACTTCTATGTTAGGCAGATATTTTGTGTATAATTTATAGTTCTTATGATTTATAATTAGGTTTTTAAACAGTTTAAATAAGAACAGAATTAAAACTGAATTCATGATGATGACCCTTCAGTAATTTAACAATATGTTTGTTTAAATTGCCTGCTTTACATCACTCGCTTCCTAGTAAAAATATTAATGTACTCATTTTATTCTTATACCTGAATTTCAAACATTAGTGTCCTTAATGTAATGTCAATTAATGTACTTAATGTATATTCTACACACATTTATGACCTTTTGATTTATCTTTTCAACATAAATTATGTCCATATGTACCATATACTATTTAGATTCTTTTTATTTAAAATTTATTTAGCTATAATAAATATTCTACCCAATTAAAGAAACATACGTATCACGTTATAAACCTATACACAAGGGAATGGACATTGGTGGTATTGGGCCAGTTTTGGAGTTCTTTGGGTCAAAGCTACATAACATTTCATAGAAGCCACTTGGTTGAATAAACTCTTGGTTTTCTGAGCCACTTCTACTTGTTATTTAAGAGAAAACAATTGGGGCTTACCTGGTAGTCCAGTGGGTAAAGAGTCCGCCTTGCAGTGCAAGGGGCAGCAGTTCAATCTCTGACCCTGGAAGATCCCGCATGCCCTGGAGTGGCTGAACGGGTGTGTCCAATGATGAGTCAGTGGACTGGAGTGCATGCGCCCAGAGCCGGTGCTCTGCAACAAGAGAGGCCGCTGCAATGGGAGGCTCACACAGGCTGAAGGATAAAGATGGATGAAAAATAAATAAAAAGAGGCCAAAATTTAAAAAAATTAAAAACAATCGAATACATATTATCAGGCCTTATCTTTTCCTCTAGGCTATGCTACACGAGACATCTGGGCCTGGAGGTAAAGACACCTCTTCTAATCTGGAATCCATACTTGACCTTGCATGAAAACATAAGATTATGCACAAAATAGGATTATTTTCAGCAATGGTACCCCTTCCTACCTCCCTCTCCCACTCACCTCTACTCCAATGCCCTATTTTGTGCACCTCAAAGATAATTACTTTGCCTGAGTGGAGCCTGCAGTTAAAACTCCACCAGGGCTCTGCCAATCACTGGCTAGTTGGGCGAATCACTCATTCCTCCAGAGGCCTCATTCCGTCCTCTGAAAGGCTGAGAGAACTGTAGTACATTATCTCTGATATCTTCTTCTATTTCTTTTTTTTTTTTTCAATAGCAGATGCAAAACGAAGAGACTTTTTTAAATTGGAGGATAATTTCTTTATAATATTGTGCTGGTTTCTGCCATACGACAATGTGAATCAGTCAAAATTACGTATATCTCCCCTCCCTCCTAAGCCTCCCTCCCCTCCCCCATCCCACCCCTCTAGGTCACCATAGAGAACCAGGCAGCAATCCCTGTGTTATACAGCAGCTTCTCTAGCCCCAAAAAGTTCGAGCCAGATGAATCCACGCTCTTGATAATCTACCATTAAGAAGCCAAACTATACACAAGGAATGGACATTGGTGGTATTGGGCCAGTTTTGGAGTTCTTTGGGTCAAAGCTACATAACATTTCATAGAAGCCACTTGGTTGAATAAACTCTTGGTTTTCTGAGCCACTTCTACTTGTTATTTAAGAGAAAACAATTGGGGCTTACCTGGTAGTCCAGTGGGTAAAGAGTCCGCCTTGCAGTGCAAGGGGCAGCAGTTCAATCTCTGACCCTGGAAGATCCCGCATGCCCTGGAGTGGCTGAACGGGTGTGTCCAATGATGAGTCAGTGGACTGGAGTGCATGCGCCCAGAGCCGGTGCTCTGCAACAAGAGAGGCCGCTGCAATGGGAGGCTCACACAGGCTGAAGGATAAAGATGGATGAAAAATAAATAAAAAGAGGCCAAAATTTAAAAAAATTAAAAACAATCGAATACATATTATCAGGCCTTATCTTTTCCTCTAGGCTATGCTACACGAGACATCTGGGCCTGGAGGTAAAGACACCTCTTCTAATCTGGAATCCATACTTGACCTTGCATGAAAACATAAGATTATGCACAAAATAGGATTATTTTCAGCAATGGTACCCCTTCCTACCTCCCTCTCCACTCACCTCTACTCCAATGCCCTATTTTGTGCACCTCAAAGATAATTACTTTGCCTGAGTGGAGCCTGCAGTTAAAACTCCACCAGGGCTCTGCCAATCACTGGCTAGTTGGGCGAATCACTCATTCCTCCAGAGGCCTCATTCCGTCCTCTGAAAGGCTGAGAGAACTGTAGTACATTATCTCTGATATCTTCTTCTATTTCTTTTTTTTTTTTTCAATAGCAGATGCAAAACGAAGAGACTTTTTTAAATTGGAGGATAATTTCTTTATAATATTGTGCTGGTTTCTGCCATACGACAATGTGAATCAGTCAAAATTACGTATATCTCCCCTCCCTCCTAAGCCTCCCTCCCCTCCCCCATCCCACCCCTCTAGGTCACCATAGAGAACCAGGCAGCAATCCCTGTGTTATACAGCAGCTTCTCACTAGTTACCTATTTTACACATGGTAATGTGTATATGGCTTCTCTGGTAGCTCAGATGGTAAAGAATCCACCTGCAATTCAGGAGACCCGGGTTCAATCCCTGGGTCAGAAAGATCCCCTGGAAAAGGAAATGGGTATCCACTTCAGTATTCTTGCCTGGAGAATTCCATGGAAAGAGGAGCCTGCTGGGCTATAGTCCATGGGGTTGCTAAGAGTCAGACACAACTGTGACTAACACACACACACACACACATATACACACACAATGTATATACGTCAATGCTACTTTCTCAATTGATCCAACCCTCTCCTTTCTCCACTGTGTCCACAAATCTGTTCTCTATGTCTGTGTCTCCAATCCTTGCATGCTAATAAGTTCATCAGTACAATTTTTCTAGGTTCCATATATATGCATTGATATACAATATCCTTCTTTCTCTTTTTGACTTACTTCACCCTGTATAGCAGGCTCTAGGTTCATCTACCTCACTATAACTGATTCAAATTCATTCCTTTTTATTTCTGAGTAATATTCCATTGCATATATGTGCCATATTTTCTTTATCCACTCATCTATTTATGGATATCCAGGTTGCTTCCATAACCTAGCTGTTGTAATTAGTTTTGCAATGAGCCAAAGAGATTTTTAAAAAAGGGATTGATTGAGCTTTGTGTTTTCTTTTTTCCGTATTTTCAACACATCTTTGGTAAACTAAATCAAAGTTATCCTCTGTTTTACTTTTCATTTTTAATTTATTCTGAGAAATACTACATAGTTTGAAGGTCTATGAGAAAAGTTCAAATTCCCCTTTTTTCTCTAAGTATAAAAAAAAGCTCACAAAGTTGTTGCTACAGTTGAGTTCAGCCTGATGTCCCCTTACAGATGTGGAACCTCTTAGGGACTGTGCAGACTCATGAAAACTCAGTTATTCCTTCCAACTGAAAACATGATCAGCATATACCAAAAGTCACTATAGAACAATAGGAATTTATATTACCAATTTGAATTTTAAAAAACTTCTTCCATGAAAACACACTGTAAGTTACATAATATAAGCAAATGTATAGAAGGATGTTCTCATGTTAAGAAATTTATTTCACAGCTCTTTCCTAACCACCCCCCAGCAATGTATCCATATATGGGTACAGTTTGTTCTTAAAAGTGAAAATTTAAAAAAAAATTTTTTTAAGTGAAAATTATTGCAGTCAAGTCAGACGTGACTGAGCACACACACGCAGTGGGGATGAGAGTGGAAGAAATGAGCAGAGGATCTCACGGCTGCTTCTGACTGGAATACTTTGTGAAAAAGAGCTGTAGTATATTTTTCATAGCCTTGCCAATAACATAAAAACTATCCTTTTTTCCCCAGAACAAAGATCTCTTTGTCCTCACCTATGGTGCTCTGGTTGCCCAACTCTGTAAGGATTATGAAAAAGATGAAGATGTGAATAAATATTTAGATACAATGTGAGTAGAAGTCTTTTGTTCTTATGAAATGTAGTTGGTCTTCCTCTTTTGACTTTTCTTGCTCCTTTTTAGCAGCTCTTCTTATTTCAATAAACCCCATCTAGGGCCGAACATAATTTCTGATAACTGCCATTCAGATTGCCATAAAGCGCAAAGTAATAAGAAGGGACTTTTACTCCATGAATATCAATCATGCAATGCTGTCTTTTTCATTAAAAACCATTTCTTTGCTAGCCATCTATAAGCAAACGATGTAGTGAAACTGAAATTGTTCTTTAAACAATATGGTGGATCATCAAATTTCTTTTCAAGTCTTTTGTCCTAGTGTAACTTCTTAATCTATTTTATATTAAGGTCACTCTTAAACGCCAAAGAGATTTTAAAAAAGGGATTGATTGAGCTTTGTGTTTTCTTTTTTCCGTATTTTCAACACATCTTTGGTAAACTAAATCAAAGTTATCCTCTGTTTTACTTTTCATTTTTAATTTATTCTGAGAAATACTACATAGTTTGAAGGTCTATGAGAAAAGTTCAAATTCCCCTTTTTTCTCTAAGTATAAAAAAAAGCTCACAAAGTTGTTGCTACAGTTGAGTTCAGCCTGATGTCCCCTTACAGATGTGGAACCTCTTAGGGACTGTGCAGACTCATGAAAACTCAGTTATTCCTTCCAACTGAAAACATGATCAGCATATACCAAAAGTCACTATAGAACAATAGGAATTTATATTACCAATTTGAATTTTAAAAAACTTCTTCCATGAAAACACACTGTAAGTTACATAATATAAGCAAATGTATAGAAGGATGTTCTCATGTTAAGAAATTTATTTCACAGCTCTTTCCTAACCACCCCCCAGCAATGTATCCATATATGGGTACAGTTTGTTCTTAAAAGTGAAAATTTAAAAAAAAATTTTTTTAAGTGAAAATTATTGCAGTCAAGTCAGACGTGACTGAGCACACACACGCAGTGGGGATGAGAGTGGAAGAAATGAGCAGAGGATCTCAACGGCTGCTTCTGACTGGAATACTTTGTGAAAAAGAGCTGTAGTATATTTTTCATAGCCTTGCCAATAACATAAAAACTATCCTTTTTTCCCCAGAACAAAGATCTCTTTGTCCTCACCTATGGTGCTCTGGTTGCCCAACTCTGTAAGGATTATGAAAAAGATGAAGATGTGAATAAATATTTAGATACAATGTGAGTAGAAGTCTTTTGTTCTTATGAAATGTAGTTGGTCTTCCTCTTTTGACTTTTCTTGCTCCTTTTTAGCAGCTCTTCTTATTTCAATAAACCCCATCTAGGGCCGAACATAATTTCTGATAACTGCCATTCAGATTGCCATAAAGCGCAAAGTAATAAGAAGGGACTTTTACTCCATGAATATCAATCATGCAATGCTGTCTTTTTCATTAAAAACCATTTCTTTGCTAGCCATCTATAAGCAAACGATGTAGTGAAACTGAAATTGTTCTTTAAACAATATGGTGGATCATCAAATTTCTTTTCAAGTCTTTTGTCCTAGTGTAACTTCTTAATCTATTTTATATTAAGGTCACTCTTAAACATGTGATAAAACATTTCAGAAGTCACACTATTTTATTTAGTGTATTAAATTTGTATAATTTAGTGAAACAGTGGGATAAAATGAAGGCACTCCATTATTTGACCACCCCAAAATAGCTATGCTGCCTACTTGGGTGCAAATTTTACCAAATATGAATGAAAGATTAGTTAAAGAATGCATTTATGAGAGACTATAGAAAGGCATTGCCTTAAAAAAAGCAGCAACTCACATTTGAAATTATTTAATAGCCTCTGCTGAGAGCATCTTGCATTTTTAATTTGATATATAAAATATGTACTTTACAGAAAATATATCCTTTAACCAAATATATCTATAGTAGATAATTATATATTGATATATAATTTTATCCATTAATAATATATAATTATATATTAATACACGGAATATTTATTATATATTACATTTAATAGAATATGATTATATAAGAGATATAACTATATGTATAAATATATTTTTCTAGTTTATATTTTATTTTATATTTTTATTTCTATATTATATATCAACTATATTATATATATCATATATAATCTATATAAAATAGAATATATGGTATATATTATACATAATATATACTACATATACACATATATGTACTATATATAATAGATGCATTATAGATAATATATACAGTATACATATATAATATAAATATATCTATAATATCTTTCTATATATATCCATGGACATGCCACCATGAAATTAAAAGACCAATCACAAAAGAAATTCAAAGATATCATATTATATAATATTATATATATTACATAAACTAAATATACATATTCTATATTATACATACATTCTATATTGTATACATATTGTATATTTATCATATATATAATATGTATATAGTATACAAATTATATTTATATCACATACATAATATATAATATATAATATATAATGTATATATACAATATATACACACTATACATGTAATATAATAGATAATATATATAAGCATATGTATATTATATATAATATATTGCATATATTATATACAAAGATATATAATATATAAGATATATAATTATATGTATATTATACATAATATATTATATATAATACATATATATTATATATACAATATATACTATATGCATAATATTAATTATATGTATATCATACACATTTTATATATAGTATATATATTGCATATATAACTATGTTATATTGTATGTAATATATAACATATATAATTATATATAATATACACATATTATATACATGACTATATATGATATATATAATCAGTATACAATTATATATAATATATATCATATAGATAATTATATATGATATTAATATACTATATACTATATATTATATAATTATATATGATGTATAACAATATATTATTATCTCATTTATCATGTATAACTATATGTATACTCTATATAGTACTTGTAACATATATAATACATATAATATATGTGTAGCATTATATATATTGTATATAATTATATAAATTATTATATCATATACATATATATTTGTCTTTTAATTTCACGGTCTTTTAATTTCTTTTGGGATTAGTCTTTTAATTTCACAGCAGCATGTCCATGGACTAATGAAACAATTTGAACAGGGCAGCAGAAGACTGTATATTTTTATTATAACACACATAATATATATATTACATATACATTATATCATGCAATTGTATTATAATTATATAGTTAAATATAATATATATTATATGTTACATATCAATATATTATATTATGTAATATGTATGTAATTATTTTTATTATATAATATATTTTATAATATGATACAATATAATACATAATTTATATGATGATATAATACATAATATAATTATATATATTATATATTGTTTATACATTAAATGTATACTATATATAGTATATATTATGTATAGTATAATAAAAAATATACAGCCTTCTGCTGCTCTGTTCAAATTGTTTCACTAGTCCATGGACATACCACTGTGAAATTTAAAGACCAATCCCGTGCCAGTTGTTAGGCAGAAGCAGTCTTCTTTATTTCTATCATTCAGGTCATTGTTTCTCAAATAGACTGAAATTTCTAGGTCTGTCTTGTCAAAGATGTCAGCTCAGGTATATCATCACATCTCAACAAAATGCTTGCACAGTTGTGCTTCAGGTACCACTTGAGCCGTCTGCTGTGGGATGCAGCAAACATATAATATAAATATCTTCTTCCAAGTCCCATATATTTCATTTCCCCAGAATAAAAAAACAGAATTTTCTGAACTTTGCTTATTTTGTTCTTTTCACTAGACCTCAGAGTTCCAACTGCTGAAAACTACAATGGCAAGGGAAAAAAAGGAAATTGATTTCTCCATTCCCTTCTTCCTCTCCTTCCAGAGCCCATCCCAGACACACCTGCTCTCCTAACGTGATAACTATACTAAGAAGAAGAGTCTAGCTACCACCCTGTAGCAGACAAGTGAGCTACAGCCTCATTCCATTTCTCATAATGGCAAATGATAAGAAAGCTAGTTGCCGATGAGACTCATTAGGCTGCAAACACCAACTTCTTTTTAACTTTAATTTACACTGCCAAGCTTGGATCAGCCTTGATTCCTCAGACTTTTTTGCTTATAGGAAACTATTTAACATTTCCTGGATGAGTTGTGCTCTGTTGGACATATAAGGAATCCACCACCACATCGCCATTTGACTCATCAAGTTTGGTTTACTTTGTTATCTATTTACAAACATGTTAAGAGATAAATCCATTCTGAAACACAGATCAACTTCACTAATGACTCATATATTCTTTTCAGAGTACACTCTTTCCCTTCCTCCACAGGGGCTATGGCATTGGAACACGGCTGGTAGAGGACTTTTTGGCTCGATCGTGTGTGAGAAGATGCCACAGCTACTCAGAAATTGCAGACATAATTGCCCAGGTAAATGCATTGTAGCTTTGGCAGTATTGAAAATCTTTGATTTGTCCTAAGTTGAGTGGTTTTCTTCTCTAATTGAATGGACTTCAATAATATTTGTTATCAGGTTCTAAGAGAAGGAATTCCTTCTAAGAGAAGGATTCCAGGATCAAAAAGCATTTTATTTCTGCATGGAGATAAAGCTCCTGTGACCACAGATAAACGCTTCCAGCCTTCTGCTGCTCTGTTCAAATTGTTTCACTAGTCCATGGACATACCACTGTGAAATTTAAAGACCAATCCCGTGCCAGTTGTTAGGCAGAAGCAGTCTTCTTTATTTCTATCATTCAGGTCATTGTTTCTCAAATAGACTGAAATTTCTAGGTCTGTCTTGTCAAAGATGTCAGCTCAGGTATATCATCACATCTCAACAAAATGCTTGCACAGTTGTGCTTCAGGTACCACTTGAGCCGTCTGCTGTGGGATGCAGCAAACATATAATATAAATATCTTCTTCCAAGTCCCATATATTTCATTTCCCCAGAATAAAAAAACAGAATTTTCTGAACTTTGCTTATTTTGTTCTTTTCACTAGACCTCAGAGTTCCAACTGCTGAAAACTACAATGGCAAGGGAAAAAAAGGAAATTGATTTCTCCATTCCCTTCTTCCTCTCCTTCCAGAGCCCATCCCAGACACACCTGCTCTCCTAACGTGATAACTATACTAAGAAGAAGAGTCTAGCTACCACCCTGTAGCAGACAAGTGAGCTACAGCCTCATTCCATTTCTCATAATGGCAAATGATAAGAAAGCTAGTTGCCGATGAGACTCATTAGGCTGCAAACACCAACTTCTTTTTAACTTTAATTTACACTGCCAAGCTTGGATCAGCCTTGATTCCTCAGACTTTTTTGCTTATAGGAAACTATTTAACATTTCCTGGATGAGTTGTGCTCTGTTGGACATATAAGGAATCCACCACCACATCGCCATTTGACTCATCAAGTTTGGTTTACTTTGTTATCTATTTACAAACATGTTAAGAGATAAATCCATTCTGAAACACAGATCAACTTCACTAATGACTCATATATTCTTTTCAGAGTACACTCTTTCCCTTCCTCCACAGGGGCTATGGCATTGGAACACGGCTGGTAGAGGACTTTTTGGCTCGATCGTGTGTGAGAAGATGCCACAGCTACTCAGAAATTGCAGACATAATTGCCCAGGTAAATGCATTGTAGCTTTGGCAGTATTGAAAATCTTTGATTTGTCCTAAGTTGAGTGGTTTTCTTCTCTAATTGAATGGACTTCAATAATATTTGTTATCAGGTTCTAAGAGAAGGAATTCCTTCTAAGAGAAGGATTCCAGGATCAAAAAGCATTTTATTTCTGCATGGAGATAAAGCTACTGTGAACAGAGATAAATGCTTCCAGGGTTTTAAACATCTGTTGACTTTTCTGACCACATGGTGTGTGTGTGTGTGTGTGTGTGTGTGTGTTGCGTGTATGTCCCACACTGGGAAAAATGTTTTGAGAAGGTAAACAGAAGGGGAGTGTAAAAGGCAGCCATATAATACATATGCCGCCAAACTAATTTCTTTATACAATCAGTTCAACCCATAGAAGGAGGTCATCTTTGACTATCTCAGAGAATATTGTAGTCATTTTGTTTCCAGAGCAATGTTCTCCCCCAGAGAAAAAAATTAAACTTCCTGTAAATGCATGTGCTCTAAGAACTTCCATAGCCCTGATGTATGAGAAACAACTTTGAATTATCCAGCACGAGCTCAGTTTTCCTGGATATAAGATTAGGAAATGAATCCTTAGCCAGAATTTATTTAACCTGCAAGCCTTATAGTTATTTACCTGGTGCTCTCTGTTTGTGGTAACCCTAGAAAGCTCCGTGTGAGATATTCATGGAGTCCAGTAAGCTACCTCCAGTTCTCCCAACTGACCAGTTAGTCAGTCTCATTCACCTTTTCTCTCATCTTCAGTGTTATTATACAGCGTCATACTGACCTTCCCATGAGCAGCGAGAGCGGTTCTACACAGCGCTTTGTGACTCTAAGTGCGGTTTTGCATATTTTTGTCTTTCATCTTCACAGTATCTCTGAGAAGCAGACAGTGTAGGAGTTACTGTCCCCATTTTCCAGTTAAGAAAACTGAGTCCCAGAAACCAAAATATGATAAAAACTGAATATAGTAAAGGTAAATGAATTATACAATAAAAAACACAACCAAATGAAAGATGTTCTCCCATATTGTTATGATTACTTTCATTATTTCGTGGCTAGTGAATCATGGAGCTGAAATTAAAATCCAGGTCTTCCAATCCTAGGGTAGTCAGTTTACTATACCACTAAATAAGTTAAAAAAAAAAAAAAAACTCCCTTTCAATATTTGCAGATGGTAAATAAGATCCTGAAGCAGTAGTTTGAAAAGTGAAATAATTTTTCACGAAATTAATTCTATGGGCAATACTACAAGGATATTAGCAGTTTTAATAGGAAGTAAATATTTGAAATGCATAAATGCATATGGTTGTGTTCTATTTCTGTAAAAAAAAATGCCCCTTGGATTTTGATAAGGATTGTACTGCATCATTAGATCACTTGGTAGTATGGACATTTTAACAATAGCAAGTCTTCGAATCCATGAATATGAAATGTAATTCTATTTTTTGTTTCTTATTTAATGTTTTTCCTCACCATTTTGTAGTCATTTTGTTTCCAGAGCAATGTTCTCCCCCAGAGAAAAAAATTAAACTTCCTGTAAATGCATGTGCTCTAAGAACTTCCATAGCCCTGATGTATGAGAAACAACTTTGAATTATCCAGCACGAGCTCAGTTTTCCTGGATATAAGATTAGGAAATGAATCCTTAGCCAGAATTTATTTAACCTGCAAGCCTTATAGTTATTTACCTGGTGCTCTCTGTTTGTGGTAACCCTAGAAAGCTCCGTGTGAGATATTCATGGAGTCCAGTAAGCTACCTCCAGTTCTCCCAACTGACCAGTTAGTCAGTCTCATTCACCTTTTCTCTCATCTTCAGTGTTATTATACAGCGTCATACTGACCTTCCCATGAGCAGCGAGAGCGGTTCTACACAGCGCTTTGTGACTCTAAGTGCGGTTTTGCATATTTTTGTCTTTCATCTTCACAGTATCTCTGAGAAGCAGACAGTGTAGGAGTTACTGTCCCCATTTTCCAGTTAAGAAAACTGAGTCCCAGAAACCAAAATATGATAAAAACTGAATATAGTAAAGGTAAATGAATTATACAATAAAAAACACAACCAAATGAAAGATGTTCTCCCATATTGTTATGATTACTTTCATTATTTCGTGGCTAGTGAATCATGGAGCTGAAATTAAAATCCAGGTCTTCCAATCCTAGGGTAGTCAGTTTACTATACCACTAAATAAGTTAAAAAAAAAAAAAAACTCCCTTTCAATATTTGCAGATGGTAAATAAGATCCTGAAGCAGTAGTTTGAAAAGTGAAATAATTTTTCACGAAATTAATTCTATGGGCAATACTACAAGGATATTAGCAGTTTTAATAGGAAGTAAATATTTGAAATGCATAAATGCATATGGTTGTGTTCTATTTCTGTAAAAAAAAATGCCCCTTGGATTTTGATAAGGATTGTACTGCATCATTAGATCACTTGGTAGTATGGACATTTTAACAATAGCAAGTCTTCGAATCCATGAATATGAAATGTAATTCTATTTTTTGTTTCTTATTTAATGTTTTTCCTCACCATTTTGTAGTCTGTTTGTTTTGTTTTGTAGTCTTTGGCATACAAATCTTTTACCTCCTTAGTTAGATTTATTCCTAGGAACTTCATCCTTTCTTGGTGCTACCATTAAATGTATTTTTTTTGAGGGGTGATAGTTCATTGTTAGTGTATAGAAAAAGTACTGATTTTTGTATGTTAATTTTGTATTCTGCAACTTTACAGCAATTATTTATTAGTTCTAATTGTATAATTGTTAGGGTTTTATGTATAATACCGTATCATCTGCAAAAAGAGAATTTTACTTCTTATCCAGTTTGGATGTCCTTTCTTTCTTCTTCTTGCCGAATTTCTCTCTCTAGGATTTCCAGTGCTATGTTCAGTAGAAGTAGCAAGAGCACTTACCTATTCCTGATCTTAGAAGAGAAGCCCTCAGATTTCACTACTGAGTATGGCAGTGGAAAAGCAAAGCCTCTTTAGCAATTGGTGCTGAGAAAATGAGCTTGAACCCTTAATTCTCAAGAATTAAGAATACTGGAATGGTTAGCCATTCCTTTCTCCAGGGGATCTTCCTGACCCAGGGATCAAACATAGGTCTCCCCCATTGCAGGCAGATTCTTTCCTATCTGAGCCACCAGGGTGGCCCCATACTGTACATCAAACCAACTCAAAATGGATTATAAAATGCAAAACTCTGAAGCTCCTGGGACAAACTGTTGAAGCCAGTTACAGAATGGCAAATATGGTATGAGTCCACTTATATGGAGTATCTAAAACAGGAAAATTCATAAAACTCCCTTTCACTATTTGCAGATGGTAAATAAGATCCTGAAGCAGTAGTTTGAAAAGTGAAATAATTTTTCACGAAATTAATTCTATGGGCAATACTACAAGGATATTAGCAGTTTTAATAGGAAGTAAATATTTGAAATGCATAAATGCATATGGTTGTGTTCTATTTCTGTAAAAAAAAATGCCCCTTGGATTTTGATAAGGATTGTACTGCATCATTAGATCACTTGGTAGTATGGACATTTTAACAATAGCAAGTCTTCGAATCCATGAATATGAAATGTAATTCTATTTTTTGTTTCTTATTTAATGTTTTTCCTCACCATTTTGTAGTCTGTTTGTTTTGTTTTGTAGTCTTTGGCATACAAATCTTTTACCTCCTTAGTTAGATTTATTCCTAGGAACTTCATCCTTTCTTGGTGCTACCATTAAATGTATTTTTTTTGAGGGGTGATAGTTCATTGTTAGTGTATAGAAAAAGTACTGATTTTTGTATGTTAATTTTGTATTCTGCAACTTTACAGCAATTATTTATTAGTTCTAATTGTATAATTGTTAGGGTTTTATGTATAATACCGTATCATCTGCAAAAAGAGAATTTTACTTCTTATCCAGTTTGGATGTCCTTTCTTTCTTCTTCTTGCCGAATTTCTCTCTCTAGGATTTCCAGTGCTATGTTCAGTAGAAGTAGCAAGAGCACTTACCTATTCCTGATCTTAGAAGAGAAGCCCTCAGATTTCACTACTGAGTATGGCAGTGGAAAAAGCAAAGCCTCTTTAGCAATTGGTGCTGAGAAAATGAGCTTGAACCCTTAATTCTCAAGAATTAAGAATACTGGAATGGTTAGCCATTCCTTTCTCCAGGGGATCTTCCTGACCCAGGGATCAAACATAGGTCTCCCCCATTGCAGGCAGATTCTTTCCTATCTGAGCCACCAGGGTGGCCCCATACTGTACATCAAACCAACTCAAAATGGATTATAAAATGCAAAACTCTGAAGCTCCTGGGACAAACTGTTGAAGCCAGTTACAGAATGGCAAATATGGTATGAGTCCACTTATATGGAGTATCTAAAACAGGAAAATTCATAAAATCAAAGAGTGGAATGAGGGTTGCCATCAGTTCGGGGAGGAAGAAATAAAGAGTTAGTAGTCAACAGGCATAAGGTTTCAATCAAGCAAGATGAATGAGCTCTAAGGGACTTCTCTGATGGTCCAATGGTTAATATTCCACACTTTCACTGTAGTGGGTGTGGGTTCAATCCCTGGCTGGGGAACTAAGATCTCACATTCGGTGCCGTGCAGACAAAAAGAAAATAAAAAAAGAATGAGCTCTAGAGGTCTCTTGGTCAACACTGTACCTATAGTTAACAACAATGTACACCAGAAAATGTGTTAAAAGGGTAAGTCTCCTATTAAATGTTCTTATTACAGCTTTTTTAAAAAAAGGCTTAAGAGAAACAGGTGTGTTTGATATAAAACTAAGAACATGTACAATATCCACTTTCCAAATATCTCTTCTCTAAATTGTTTATGTGTGTTTGAGTTATGTAACTGATGTGATGTAAATTCTTGCCTGCCCCTCTTGTTCTTAATGACTGGGGGAAAATCCACTTTCACTCCTGTACAAGTTTCCTTCTTATTAAGGAAGAGAGTATTCTGTCACACTCACCGGTCTCTTGTGGCGAGAGTCTGTCTTTTGGCTTTTGCACTTTCCTTCAAAGGCCTGGTTTCCTCCCTCTGGATCTTTTTCACTTCTCCAGCAAAGTGTTCTTTCCCATGTGAGGATGATGTCACCCAATCTAAGAGCATTTTAACATAGATGAAGGGTTTATACTCACCCAATGATGCTCCACATATAATTAGTAGCTTTTGTTAAAAGGTTCTGCCGTCAGCTGCATTATCTCATTAGTCCTTGTAAACTCTCCTGGAGGAGGCAAGTGTAGATTGTTTCAGAGCTGGAGTTAGAGAGAAGTGGGGCAAGGTCAGATGGCGTTCACGTAGTCACGTGCTGCTGTGGAGCACAGCTGACTCAGGAACACAACCTAGTGGTGTGATTCTGTTTGGCCGCCCTCTCAGACCATGCCCTTGTATAGAACCCCATTTACCTACTGTCTGCCTGTATCATGGCTTCCACAGAACTTTTCCTGTCAGGGGCAAACAGGAAAATTCATAAAATCAAAGAGTGGAATGAGGGTTGCCATCAGTTCGGGGAGGAAGAAATAAAGAGTTAGTAGTCAACAGGCATAAGGTTTCAATCAAGCAAGATGAATGAGCTCTAAGGGACTTCTCTGATGGTCCAATGGTTAATATTCCACACTTTCACTGTAGTGGGTGTGGGTTCAATCCCTGGCTGGGGAACTAAGATCTCACATTCGGTGCCGTGCAGACAAAAAGAAAATAAAAAAAGAATGAGCTCTAGAGGTCTCTTGGTCAACACTGTACCTATAGTTAACAACAATGTACACCAGAAAATGTGTTAAAAGGGTAAGTCTCCTATTAAATGTTCTTATTACAGCTTTTTTAAAAAAAGGCTTAAGAGAAACAGGTGTGTTTGATATAAAACTAAGAACATGTACAATATCCACTTTCCAAATATCTCTTCTCTAAATTGTTTATGTGTGTTTGAGTTATGTAACTGATGTGATGTAAATTCTTGCCTGCCCCTCTTGTTCTTAATGACTGGGGGAAAATCCACTTTCACTCCTGTACAAGTTTCCTTCTTATTAAGGAAGAGAGTATTCTGTCACACTCACCGGTCTCTTGTGGCGAGAGTCTGTCTTTTGGCTTTTGCACTTTCCTTCAAAGGCCTGGTTTCCTCCCTCTGGATCTTTTTCACTTCTCCAGCAAAGTGTTCTTTCCCATGTGAGGATGATGTCACCCAATCTAAGAGCATTTTAACATAGATGAAGGGTTTATACTCACCCAATGATGCTCCACATATAATTAGTAGCTTTTGTTAAAAGGTTCTGCCGTCAGCTGCATTATCTCATTAGTCCTTGTAAACTCTCCTGGAGGAGGCAAGTGTAGATTGTTTCAGAGCTGGAGTTAGAGAGAAGTGGGGCAAGGTCAGATGGCGTTCACGTAGTCACGTGCTGCTGTGGAGCACAGCTGACTCAGGAACACAACCTAGTGGTGTGATTCTGTTTGGCCGCCCTCTCAGACCATGCCCTTGTATAGAACCCCATTTACCTACTGTCTGCCTGTGTATCATGGCTTCCACAGAACGTGTGATTGTTGTCCTGGCTGCAAACAAGGAAAGACAGAAAGAGGCTGCATCTGAAGGGAATTCACTAGATGAAGAAGTCTATGCCTGTATGAGTACAGTGATTCTTCAAAGAGCTGATTAGTGAAAGGCAGCACGTAGGAACAGGTTTTCTGACTTTACAGTCCACTGTCCCTGCGAGGGGACAACACTTTGCCTTCGGATATTAATACCATCCTCCTCTCTCTTGTTTCCTCATTTTGTCTTTCCGACACGACAGATGGTCACTCTTATCACTAGGCGTCCAACAAATTCTTTTGACACTTTACCCATAAATTGCGCCATCTAGTGGTGTGAGAAGAAATGTCATGCCAGAGAGCAAATCACTGATCCAAAAAATCTTTAGTTAGCCTTACATTTTATGTTTCCATATGAACTGTGTTATTCTTTGGTCTAGTTCTGCGAAGAATGTCACTGGTAGTTTGATAGGGATTGCATTGAATCTGTAGATAATATTTGGTAGTATGGTTATTTTCACAATATTGATTCTTCCGACCCAGGAACATGGAATATCTCTCCACCTGTTTTAAGTCTTAAGTTCTTTCATTAGCCTTACATTTTATACAAAAAGGACACAGGTTAATTATGAACCCAACTTCCTAAAACATCCATTTTAATGTTATTTTATCATATACATGTGTACTTTTGTGATTATTACCTCAAAATATAGTTACAAATTTTAAATAAGGCAATTTGTAAGAATTGTCTGCAGCATTATAACATGATATGCAATAGCATTTAATATTTTAAAACTTGAGCAATACAGAGACTTTCTTCAGAAAAGCTCAAAGCAATCTCCATCTATTATCTATTTTTCTATTACAAGAGCTGTATGAAGTCAAAAAGGGCATCTGTTATTAGCCTCACTTGACACCTGTCATTAACCCCATTTTACTGATGATATAATTAAGACATAGATGATGTCACCATGAACACATAAAGAAGAAATGCCAGTTTAATTGTTGGTATGAATATGACACAACCTAGTGGTGTGATTCTGTTTGGCCGCCCTCTCAGACCATGTTAACCCTTTGCCTGTGTATCATGGCTTCCACAGAACGTGTGATTGTTGTCCTGGCTGCAAACAAGGAAAGACAGAAAGAGGCTGCATCTGAAGGGAATTCACTAGATGAAGAAGTCTATGCCTGTATGAGTACAGTGATTCTTCAAAGAGCTGATTAGTGAAAGGCAGCACGTAGGAACAGGTTTTCTGACTTTACAGTCCACTGTCCCTGCGAGGGACAACACTTTGCCTTCGGATATTAATACCATCCTCCTCTCTCTTGTTTCCTCATTTTGTCTTTCCGACACGACAGATGGTCACTCTTATCACTAGGCGTCCAACAAATTCTTTTGACACTTTACCCATAAATTGCGCCATCTAGTGGTGTGAGAAGAAATGTCATGCCAGAGAGCAAATCACTGATCCAAAAAATCTTTAGTTAGCCTTACATTTTATGTTTCCATATGAACTGTGTTATTCTTTGGTCTAGTTCTGCGAAGAATGTCACTGGTAGTTTGATAGGGATTGCATTGAATCTGTAGATAATATTTGGTAGTATGGTTATTTTCACAATATTGATTCTTCCGACCCAGGAACATGGAATATCTCTCCACCTGTTTTAAGTCTTAAGTTCTTTCATTAGCCTTACATTTTATACAAAAAGGACACAGGTTAATTATGAACCCAACTTCCTAAAACATCCATTTTAATGTTATTTTATCATATACATGTGTACTTTTGTGATTATTACCTCAAAATATAGTTACAAATTTTAAATAAGGCAATTTGTAAGAATTGTCTGCAGCATTATAACATGATATGCAATAGCATTTAATATTTTAAAACTTGAGCAATACAGAGACTTTCTTCAGAAAAGCTCAAAGCAATCTCCATCTATTATCTATTTTTCTATTACAAGAGCTGTATGAAGTCAAAAAGGGCATCTGTTATTAGCCTCACTTGACACCTGTCATTAACCCCATTTTACTGATGATATAATTAAGACATAGATGATGTCACCATGAACACATAAAGAAGAAATGCCAGTTTAATTGTTGGTATGAATATGAACTGCTGCAGCCATTATTTCCATAATGAATGGGGGCTCCTAAAAAATTAAGAATAGAATTATCATGGGATCTAGAAATTCCACTCTGAGTATTTACCTGAAGAAAACAAAAACACTAATTAGAAAAGATACACACTTCTATGTTCATTGCAGCAGTGCTTACAATAGTCGAGGTATGGAAGCAAACTAAGTGCTCCTCAACAGATGAATGGATAAAGAAGATGTGAAATATCCATTGGAATACTACTCAGCCATAAAAAAGTAATAAAATCTTGCATTTGACAACAACATGGATGGACCTAGAGGGTATTAGCTAAGTGAGATAAATCAGACAGAGAAAGACAAATAGGATATGATTTACTTATATGTGAAATCTATAAATCAAAACAAATGAACAAGCATAACAAAACATAAACAGACTCACAGATATAGAGAACTAGTGGCTGCCAGAGCAGGGAGGGGTGAGACGAGGGATGAAATAGTTGAAGGAGATCACAAGGTACAAACTACCAGCCATAAAATAAGGAAGTCACATGGATGCACTGTACAACATAAGAAATACAGACAATATTTTAAATAATTTTGTATGGTATATAATCTATAAAAATATAAATCACAATTGTACACCTGAAACAAATGTAATATTGTAAGTCAACTATATTTCAACTGAAAAATGATATAGTTTTCAGAGCAAAAAAGCCAGCTTAGAATTTAATTCTCCTGACGTTATTCCAATGCCTCTTCCAAAAATTGTTTCTTTAAAACATACCTTTAAATATCATATACATATACATATATTTATTATATATATATATGTAAATGAATCACTTTGGTATACATCAGAAACAACTACAACATTGTATATTAACTATATTTCAATTAAAAATAAATTATAAAATATATCTTTATAAATGTTCTCTTATGACCATCATGCTGAGAAAAATGAAAATGTGGAGTTTGCAACAGAATTTCCACAGCTAATTTTAGTTGCATTAATGAAAGATTGGAGAGCTGTATGAAGTCAAAAAGGGCATCTGTTATTAGCCTCACTTGACACCTGTCATTAACCCCATTTTACTGATGATATAATTAAGACATAGATGATGTCACCATGAACACATAAAGAAGAAATGCCAGTTTAATTGTTGGTATGAATATGAACTGCTGCAGCCATTATTTCCATAATGAATGGGGGCTCCTAAAAAATTAAGAATAGAATTATCATGGGATCTAGAAATTCCACTCTGAGTATTTACCTGAAGAAAACAAAAACACTAATTAGAAAAGATACACACTTCTATGTTCATTGCAGCAGTGCTTACAATAGTCGAGGTATGGAAGCAAACTAAGTGCTCCTCAACAGATGAATGGATAAAGAAGATGTGAAATATCCATTGGAATACTACTCAGCCATAAAAAAGTAATAAAATCTTGCATTTGACAACAACATGGATGGACCTAGAGGGTATTAGCTAAGTGAGATAAATCAGACAGAGAAAGACAAATAGGATATGATTTACTTATATGTGAAATCTATAAATCAAAACAAATGAACAAGCATAACAAAACATAAACAGACTCACAGATATAGAGAACTAGTGGCTGCCAGAGCAGGGAGGGGTGAGACGAGGGATGAAATAGTTGAAGGAGATCACAAGGTACAAACTACCAGCCATAAAATAAGGAAGTCACATGGATGCACTGTACAACATAAGAAATACAGACAATATTTTAAATAATTTTGTATGGTATATAATCTATAAAAATATAAATCACAATTGTACACCTGAAACAAATGTAATATTGTAAGTCAACTATATTTCAACTGAAAAATGATATAGTTTTCAGAGCAAAAAAGCCAGCTTAGAATTTAATTCTCCTGACGTTATTCCAATGCCTCTTCCAAAAATTGTTTCTTTAAAACATACCTTTAAATATCATATACATATACATATATTTATTATATATATATATGTAAATGAATCACTTTGGTATACATCAGAAACAACTACAACATTGTATATTAACTATATTTCAATTAAAAATAAATTATAAAATATATCTTTATAAATGTTCTCTTATGACCATCATGCTGAGAAAAATGAAAATGTGGAGTTTGCAACAGAATTTCCACAGCTAATTTTAGTTGCATTAATGAAAGATTGGAGAGTTTAAACGTAACAGGCCTGCGTTTATTATCAGCATAAGTTGAAAATAAAATTGTACTTCTCTCTGGTCTGAGGTCTAAAAGAGAGCTCCTTAGTTACACAAAAATATATTTCATGGTTTCCAAACACATTCATGATAAAAGTTTTATGATGAGGAGAATCAAATCAGAGAAACATTTCATCATTTAAATCAAGGTAATCACCAAGGATGGACCTGAAAGGAAAGGTCATTATGCTGCCTTTGAAAGTCACTTAAACATAAGGAGCTCCGTCGTATAGTAAGCCTCAAATAAACTACTTTTTTCCTTCTTTTTCCCAACTATCTTCATTCTCATTTACCTCAGGTATGTGAAAATCCATGATTGTAAATCTCAATTAACTAGAACCTTCCTTTAAATTTTTCCTCCTAACCTCTCAATTGGTTCCATACATAAGTGCAAATTGAAGGAAAAAGGATAAAAAAAAATGAGGAGCAGTGATCTTGCTCAGATGCAGAGCAGTAGTCTAACCAAGTACAGTGTAATGGAGATGAACTATGCGTCCATATCCAGCTCAGCCACTTCCCACTCTGTGACCCCGAGCAAGTCATAGAGCATGTCCAAGGCTTGCTTTCCACATGTGTCAGGTGAGACCTCTTCCAGCTGTAGTCCCAGCTGTAGTTCTCTGATTTTCAGGTACTGCTCTCTCTAGTTAAGCCCTGCACACAGAACTAAAACCATAAACAGCTGAGTGTCTTGATCGTAGCTTGCAAAGCCTCTCTCAGCACTGCCATGCCTTCTAGCTACTGATAGAGTTTATGAATACTTGGCCTGGTGCACACTCTGCTCATCAAAGCCAGGAAAGCTTTTCACTGTCAGGTCAGGGCCATTATGATGGTTACTCTGAGAAGTACAAAGGGAATTTATGATTTTCCAGTATAAACATCACATCATTGGTGCTGTCACGTTAAGGTGAAATTTTGAAATAGAGAAAAGTATGATACAAAATAAATGAAAAATAGAAACAGACATAAAACTTGAAATTCTGATCCTTAAGTTGAAAATTTGGAACTCTGTATATTGTGCTTATTAGAAATTCCGGAAAGCAAAAGTGAGTTCTTTTACTTTGAATAGTATAAGTTGAATCCTTGGAAAGGCAACGTAACTCATATCAACTTTACTGAGAACATCTTTATTATGAAAATAGAGCAACATAAGGCTGTATTTTAATTCAGTCTTTTAATCAGGCTGTGACACATGGTTTCACTGCATTTTATGCCTGTTGATCTTCCAAGAATTTGCTGCTGGCCAGTTTTTATATATATATTTCTATTCTCCATCCAATGAAAGCAAAAATGTTTTACAAAGAATGAAAATAACATCTTTTTCCGACTTACCGTAATACACAGAAAATTCTACTTGATACTTAAATAGGTTTTCCAGCAAGGCTATATTAAATTTCATTTCCCTGTCTTGTCTGTAAGCTTTTCAAAGGGAAGGATAGTTTCAGACATTCTTGGGGTTTGGTCCATCATACTATGGCAAACCAGCACATTGTAGACATTCATTAAATATCCTTGAAGTTAATTTAGAAAGTATTTGAAGATTTTTTTTACATACTTACACAGTGCTGCTCCTCCTGTTTTGTCCAGAAGAGGGCAGTGGGCTGTATTCATCTCCAAATTAAAGACTCCTTCCTATCTCTTCCTCTCTCACTACCTGCAGAAGCCCCCTTATTTCAAGCAATATTTACTACGGCGAAAATCCAATGCTCTGAAAGTGTCCAGTTGCTCACAATAGCAAATCAGCAATAACAAGATTTGAATTACAATAACATCCTGAACCAGAAAATAACTGTTGTTACATAACAAGCAATGAGCTCATCTTGATAATTTTGTTGAATGATTTTCATGATTTATGAATACTTGGCCTGGTGCACACTCTGCTCATCAAAGCCAGGAAAGCTTTTCAGGGCCATTATGATGGTTACTCTGAGAAGTACAAAGGGAATTTATGATTTTCCAGTATAAACATCACATCATTGGTGCTGTCACGTTAAGGTGAAATTTTGAAATAGAGAAAAGTATGATACAAAATAAATGAAAAATAGAAACAGACATAAAACTTGAAATTCTGATCCTTAAGTTGAAAATTTGGAACTCTGTATATTGTGCTTATTAGAAATTCCGGAAAGCAAAAGTGAGTTCTTTTACTTTGAATAGTATAAGTTGAATCCTTGGAAAGGCAACGTAACTCATATCAACTTTACTGAGAACATCTTTATTATGAAAATAGAGCAACATAAGGCTGTATTTTAATTCAGTCTTTTAATCAGGCTGTGACACATGGTTTCACTGCATTTTATGCCTGTTGATCTTCCAAGAATTTGCTGCTGGCCAGTTTTTTTTTATATATATTTCTATTCTCCATCCAATGAAAGCAAAAATGTTTTACAAAGAATGAAAATAACATCTTTTTCCGACTTACCGTAATACACAGAAAATTCTACTTGATACTTAAATAGGTTTTCCAGCAAGGCTATATTAAATTTCATTTCCCTGTCTTGTCTGTAAGCTTTTCAAAGGGAAGGATAGTTTCAGACATTCTTGGGGTTTGGTCCATCATACTATGGCAAACCAGCACATTGTAGACATTCATTAAATATCCTTGAAGTTAATTTAGAAAGTATTTGAAGATTTTTTTTACATACTTACACAGTGCTGCTCCTCCTGTTTTGTCCAGAAGAGGGCAGTGGGCTGTATTCATCTCCAAATTAAAGACTCCTTCCTATCTCTTCCTCTCTCACTACCTGCAGAAGCCCCCTTATTTCAAGCAATATTTACTACGGCGAAAATCCAATGCTCTGAAAGTGTCCAGTTGCTCACAATAGCAAATCAGCAATAACAAGATTTGAATTACAATAACATCCTGAACCAGAAAATAACTGTTGTTACATAACAAGCAATGAGCTCATCTTGATAATTTTGTTGAATGTTTATTTTTTCCATGATTTATAGGAGTGTAGAAAGTTTCAGAAGATTCATTCTTGCTACATTGATGTCAATTGTGATTACAAAATGCAAGCATTAAAGAAGTAATCAAATCACATTTCACTTAACTTAATGGGCTCATATTCCTTCCAGTTTATTATAAGGGCAAATAGAAAATACAATTGTACCTTTACAATTGTACCCTGTCTAAGATCTAAGAAACGTCTCCTTAGCTACACAGACATTTATCTCATGTTTCCCTTGTGGCTCAGACAGTAATGCAAGAGACCTGGGTTTAATCCCTGGGTCAGGAAGATCTCCTGGAGAAGGGAAAGGCTACTCACTCTGGTATTCTTGCCTGGAGAATTCCATGGCTCGTCCATGGGTTGCAAAGGGTCAGACACAACTGAGCGATTTCACTTTTCCAAACACACTTATGGTAAGTTTTATGATCATGAGAAGCTAGAGACAAAATCGATCATTTAAATAAATCATTCCCATTAATTATGGAAAGTATTTGATGTGTATCCTAAACTCATCATGGAGCCAGATGTGTTAGATTGACTCCCTTATGTTGCTGGCATTTGGGGTGTCAGGTTGTAGGGGTTTGTCTTGAGGTTGCTCTGGGACACGACAGCTGGGCCTCATGGAAGAACAGACACTGAGTCTATTTTGTCATCTCAGTAGCAGGCATTTATGATTTCTTGTCTCAGTCTTCTGTCATCCTGGTGACTCAACCACTCTGGCTATTATGCTCTTGCATCTACTGACTGATACTGTTTTATTCTTCTTTATTTCCCCCTCGACTGCTAGGGGCAGGCATTTTTGTTTTCATCTCCAAATTAAAGACTCCTTCCTATCTCTTCCTCTCTCACTACCTGCAGAAGCCCCCTTATTTCAAGCAATATTTACTACGGCGAAAATCCAATGCTCTGAAAGTGTCCAGTTGCTCACAATAGCAAATCAGCAATAACAAGATTTGAATTACAATAACATCCTGAACCAGAAAATAACTGTTGTTACATAACAAGCAATGAGCTCATCTTGATAATTTTGTTGAATGTTTATTTTTTCCATGATTTATAGGAGTGTAGAAAGTTTCAGAAGATTCATTCTTGCTACATTGATGTCAATTGTGATTACAAAATGCAAGCATTAAAGAAGTAATCAAATCACATTTCACTTAACTTAATGGGCTCATATTCCTTCCAGTTTATTATAAGGGCAAATAGAAAATACAATTGTACCTTTACAATTGTACCCTGTCTAAGATCTAAGAAACGTCTCCTTAGCTACACAGACATTTATCTCATGTTTCCCTTGTGGCTCAGACAGTAATGCAAGAGACCTGGGTTTAATCCCTGGGTCAGGAAGATCTCCTGGAGAAGGGAAAGGCTACTCACTCTGGTATTCTTGCCTGGAGAATTCCATGGCTCGTCCATGGGTTGCAAAGGTCAGACACAACTGAGCGATTTCACTTTTCCAAACACACTTATGGTAAGTTTTATGATCATGAGAAGCTAGAGACAAAATCGATCATTTAAATAAATCATTCCCATTAATTATGGAAAGTATTTGATGTGTATCCTAAACTCATCATGGAGCCAGATGTGTTAGATTGACTCCCTTATGTTGCTGGCATTTGGGGTGTCAGGTTGTAGGGGTTTGTCTTGAGGTTGCTCTGGGACACGACAGCTGGGCCTCATGGAAGAACAGACACTGAGTCTATTTTGTCATCTCAGTAGCAGGCATTTATGATTTCTTGTCTCAGTCTTCTGTCATCCTGGTGACTCAACCACTCTGGCTATTATGCTCTTGCATCTACTGACTGATACTGTTTTATTCTTCTTTATCTTCCCTCTGACTCAGTGATTCTGCTGCCGCATAGTTCTGGCTGCCTCGTGGTTTCTCCTTACTCATTTACTCCAGGCATTTTTTTGTTTTCTGTCAATCATCTAAACTGTGATTCTCTCTGTGTGTCTCATACTCAAAGTCCCCAAAAGAGAATCTCTAGCCTGTGCAGCCAATCACTAGCTCTCTGTAAAGTTTTCATGCTAAGCCACTTCCAGAGACCCACAGCCACGCAATGAACTGACCATCTTGGTTTTCAAATACTAGTCCTTGTCTATTGTTCTCAATCCTGTCTGATTCTTTGCAACCCCATTAACTGTAGCCCACCGGGCTCCTCTGTCCATGGAATTCTCCAGGCAAGAATACCGGAGTGGGCTGCCACGCCCTTCACAGAGGATCTTCCAGACCCAGGGATCAAACCCAGCTCTCCTGAACTGGAGGCAAATTCTTTATGATCTGTACCACCAGGGGAAACAACAGGCTAATGAAACACAAAACATAGCTATCATAGGGAACCCCTCAAGAAGGGAACTTGGGTATGAAAAACATCCTGAGACTTGCCCAATGGGGAAAAGTAGTTGGCAAATACCTCACTTCTCCAGTCTAGGAAATTGGTAGCAGTAAATTATGGATCTTGCTTTACAAACTATGAATGCCCTACTCACTTAATTCACCTTATGGACACTGGGGTTTGTTTTCCTTTGCTCCAGAGGCTAGAGTTCCTGTTTACAACAGGGTAGCAGGCTCCATTTAGCATGCTAACTACAAGGGATTGAAGAAGAGAATTGTCATTGTTATGCATTTTGCAGACAATCAAGTAAGCAATTGAAAGTAATCAAATAAGTAACCACATTGTTAGTTGAAAGTAAATATTTTAGACTATTAGCAAGTGTGGAGCAGACATTTCTTAGAACTTTAAATGCAGAGAGATTCTTTGGTGGAATGGAGGTAACCAAGTTCTCCTAAGACAAAAATGATGGGCTACAGTAGATAGTATTTGTTTTTTCTTTTGTATTTCTTAGGGAAGAACCTATCATAAAAGTTCTGGTTTTCTACTCCTGTGGGGGCTTTTGCTTTTGTTTCTCTTTTTCTAAATCCCTTGTGGCTTTTTCTCTTGGCATTTTGTGTTTTTTTTGAGAGAATGTTACCAGAGATGATCTGACTTTTTTATGTGAATAGAGAAATTGTCCAGATGAAGCGAATGTGAACCAGGCCATTCAAGTCAGAGACATCGGTTTATCTTAATTTTTTTTTTCTCTTAAAAATAAAACAAAGCAATTTTGTTCCTTATGCTTCTGTATTTTACTTTTGCTCCTTTCTTTTTTTGTTCTGATTTTATTTGACTTCCTGCATTTTTATTAAAAATATACAGTATTTTTTAAAAAATATGTTCTAGGAAATCATCATATTTCACAATTCTGATTATAAGCCTAAATGGAATGCACCCAGACCATGACGTGGAGGATTATGTTGACATCATAAGTCTCCACACAATGGAGAGAGGCTTTTATTCTGTGCTTTAAAGGTTTTTTTCCCTCATACTAGGATAAAAATTTAAATGTCAAATTTAAAGTTGCCTCCATTCCCACACTGCCTCCCCCGCACTGCAACACACAAACACATATAAACAGATACGCACCCTTACCTTTTACATACCACTTGCTTAAATGGAGAGACGAAGAAATGCAGTCTGAATGACATAAAATAGTGGGAGATTCAGAATGTTTTTATTGCTGGGAAATGCTTGCCCTTGTTAACATCTCTCACTGATATGGAGGACTGGTTTTCGCTGATCCTTTCAAAACGTAATGCCGTCATGCTGCTTTTACTGCCACAGGGCTGGGAGTTCATCTCACATACTGCCTAGATGCTGCCTAGTGGTCAGCATCACCGGTGATAGCACGCCCTGGCCCAACCTTCCGTCTTCTGCAACACTTTGCTCCCAACTCTCAGCTCAAATCTGTCGGGCAACTCAAAGTTATACCCAAGATAGCCTGCCAGGAATCCTGACACTGCACACTAGGAGGAGGGAGAGGGTTCAGGCAAGCCATCACTAATCCCACCTCCATGAAATCACCGACAGTCAACGGTTGTGACTCTGTGACAAAACCCCCCCCAATCTGGAAATTTTTAGGTTCTCTCCTCATTGTTTTACACGAGAATAATTTTTAAAGAAAGGTTTGAGGATTTAGACATTATGACATGGTCTCCCATCCCCACCCACAAGATTGAAACGATAAACTGAAGTTCTAGAACAGTAGCATCCTCAAAATCTACCTTGCATTTAGAAGCCAGGCATTGCTTCCATGGAATGTGTACAGGGAGCTGACGCAGGGTGGGAAGCCAAATAACAGTTTAGGTCACTCATCAGAAGTGTCTGGGCAGATCGGGAGGGTCAGGGTCACAGCCAACAGGTGACCAGATAAGAAGGCGGTTCTCAGAGCAGCACATGTAGACGTGGGTCCCAGGCTAACTCATCAGATGCGCCTCATTCCCAACACCTTCCTAAGATTACTGCTTCCTCTCATCCCGCAAAGGAGCAATGGAAACTAATCAGATTAAGTCTAAACAGAACATCTTCCTTTGAGATCAACTGCTGTTTTTCAAAGGTTCTCCAGTTGTAGAGGCCTATTGAATTACTTTGTTTTTTCCACTTTTTCTAACATATGATATTAAAATAAGTGGGAGCCCTTAGTGAACAGGGATTAAATTCCATGAAAGTCACAGCACAGCACCACACAGCATTCCAGAGAAGGTTAGCTGAATGTCAGATCATTTTCCTTCTTAGTAACATTTTTGAACAGGGAAGACAGAAAAATTAAAAGGAAAGAAAAAACCCTTTATAGTCAGAAAAGTCTCAATATTTTAAAATGATGAATATTAACAGCAAAAGGCACACATAAAGTATTTTGAAAATTTTTACCATCTGTCTAGGAATAAATAAGAAAGTTTAAAGTTTCTTAATTTAAAAAAAATTGTTTCTAAGGGGCATCTCCATGCTAGATCCAGGCGTCAGGGAACCCTGGCCCAACCTTCCGTCTTCTGCAACACTTTGCTCCCAACTCTCAGCTCAAATCTGTCGGGCAACTCAAAGTTATACCCAAGATAGCCTGCCAGGAATCCTGACACTGCACACTAGGAGGAGGGAGAGGGTTCAGGCAAGCCATCACTAATCCCACCTCCATGAAATCACCGACAGTCAACGGTTGTGACTCTGTGACAAAACCCCCCCCAATCTGGAAATTTTTAGGTTCTCTCCTCATTGTTTTACACGAGAATAATTTTTAAAGAAAGGTTTGAGGATTTAGACATTATGACATGGTCTCCCATCCCCACCCACAAGATTGAAACGATAAACTGAAGTTCTAGAACAGTAGCATCCTCAAAATCTACCTTGCATTTAGAAGCCAGGCATTGCTTCCATGGAATGTGTACAGGGAGCTGACGCAGGGTGGGAAGCCAAATAACAGTTTAGGTCACTCATCAGAAGTGTCTGGGCAGATCGGGAGGGTCAGGGTCACAGCCAACAGGTGACCAGATAAGAAGGCGGTTCTCAGAGCAGCACATGTAGACGTGGGTCCCAGGCTAACTCATCAGATGCGCCTCATTCCCAACACCTTCCTAAGATTACTGCTTCCTCTCATCCCGCAAAGGAGCAATGGAAACTAATCAGATTAAGTCTAAACAGAACATCTTCCTTTGAGATCAACTGCTGTTTTTCAAAGGTTCTCCAGTTGTAGAGGCCTATTGAATTACTTTGTTTTTTCCACTTTTTCTAACATATGATATTAAAATAAGTGGGAGCCCTTAGTGAACAGGGATTAAATTCCATGAAAGTCACAGCACAGCACCACACAGCATTCCAGAGAAGGTTAGCTGAATGTCAGATCATTTTCCTTCTTAGTAACATTTTTGAACAGGGAAGACAGAAAAATTAAAAGGAAAGAAAAAACCCTTTATAGTCAGAAAAGTCTCAATATTTTAAAATGATGAATATTAACAGCAAAAGGCACACATAAAGTATTTTGAAAATTTTTACCATCTGTCTAGGAATAAATAAGAAAGTTTAAGTTTCTTAAAAATAAGAAACTTGTTCAAACAAGCATAACCATTTAGACTTCATTTTCCCCTCTCAGTAGGCAAGAACTGCCTTATATAAACACCCACGCACTTGCTCTCTTGCCCTCCACACCTCTGGGAGTGCTGAAAGAAGAAACGCATAGGAAGCCTTCTTTTGTACTGCAAGGCGGTGTCCTTACCCACTGGACCACCAGAAAAGCCCAGAAGCCTTCTTTTGTGAAGAAGCCTGTGTGCATAACCTTAAGGTCTGTGGATTCTGCAGGCTGAGGGGGCTAACCAGAGGAATGCATCAATTACTTTGGCAGATTCTCAGTATGATGGCAAGACACCTGCAGGAAAATTACCCTTTAACTTTTCTTAGACTCCATTTGTGAAACATCTTTCTTTTAGTCACAGAGAAGTATCTGTTAAGGCTCAACTCTCAGTAAATTCTGGAAGTTATCTCCCTTTACTTGTGAATGTCCATCTTCCACATTTGTTCATGATCAAGTCTTACAGGTGAACTGGCTTTCTCTAGGCATCTTGTCTCCTTAGTGTTAGTCACTCAGTCATGTCCAACTTTACAGACCATGGACTATAGACCTCCAGGCTCTTCTGTCCATGGAATTCTCCAGGCAAGCATACTGGACTGGATTGCCATTCTCTTCTCCAAGGCATCTTCCTGACCCAGGGTCTTATAC
Organism: Tragulus kanchil; assembly: GCA_022376925.1. NCBI lineage: Eukaryota > Metazoa > Chordata > Mammalia > Artiodactyla > Tragulidae > Tragulus > Tragulus kanchil. Next base: position 285,978,144 of record JAIOJX010000026.1, read on the forward strand.
ATAGGCAGATTCTTTACTTTCTGAGCCACAAAGGAAGCCCAGTCTCCTTATTATCAAAGATGTTCCAGGAAGGAAGTGTTCAATCTTCCAGATATCTCGGCACATGAAAATCTAGGATATCTTAATTTTCCACTGGAGACTCGGTTTTACTCCTATGGCTTAACTTAATTTGAAGAAGCTCATGAAATAGACTGACTTAAGCAACACACCTAAATATGTGGATTGAAAACTTCTGGGAGCATTTTTTTAAAAAAAATGAAAAGCCCTTTATAGTAAAACTCAATATTTTAAAATGATGAATATTAACAGCAAAAGGCACACATAAAGTATTTTGAAAATTTTTACCATCTGTCTAGGAATAAATAAGAAAGTTTAAGTTTCTTAAAAATAAGAAACTTGTTCAAACAAGCATAACCATTTAGACTTCATTTTCCCCTCTCAGTAGGCAAGAACTGCCTTATATAAACACCCACGCACTTGCTCTCTTGCCCTCCACACCTCTGGGAGTGCTGAAAGAAGAAACGCATAGGAAGCCTTCTTTTGTACTGCAAGGCGGTGTCCTTACCCACTGGACCACCAGAAAAGCCCAGAAGCCTTCTTTTGTGAAGAAGCCTGTGTGCATAACCTTAAGGTCTGTGGATTCTGCAGGCTGAGGGGTCTAACCAGAGGAATGCATCAATTACTTTGGCAGATTCTCAGTATGATGGCAAGACACCTGCAGGAAAATTACCCTTTAACTTTTCTTAGACTCCATTTGTGAAACATTTTTCTTTTAGTCACAGAGAAGTATCTGTTAAGGCTCAACTCTCAGTAAATTCTGGAAGTTATCTCCCTTTACTTGTGAATGTCCATCTTCCACATTTGTTCATGATCAAGTCTTACAGGTGAACTGGCTTTCTCTAGGCATCTTGTCTCCTTAGTGTTAGTCACTCAGTCATGTCCAACTTTACAGACCATGGACTATAGACCTCCAGGCTCTTCTGTCCATGGAATTCTCCAGGCAAGCATACTGGACTGGATTGCCATTCTCTTCTCCAAGGCATCTTCCTGACCCAGGGTCTTATACATAGGCAGATTCTTTACTTTCTGAGCCACAAAGGAAGCCCAGTCTCCTTATTATCAAAGATGTTCCAGGAAGGAAGTGTTCAATCTTCCAGATATCTCGGCACATGAAAATCTAGGATATCTTAATTTTCCACTGGAGACTCGGTTTTACTCCTATGGCTTAACTTAATTTGAAGAAGCTCATGAAATAGACTGACTTAAGCAACACACCTAAATATGTGGATTGAAAACTTCTGGGAGCATTTTGGTAACGTAACTATTTACAATGAAATTCCTTGGTGGAAGATGAAAATAGTTGAGGAAACTATCTGGGAAACCAAACCCTCAAACCTCAAGCTATCTCTGTCTGAGACACATGGGGAGACCAGCCATGCTGTGGGTCAGCCCTGCTGAGTGTGTCTCTAGTTTGTGTCTGAAATAAGATTCTGTCTGGACTTCCCCTGATCTCTCAGTGCTGCGCCAGGGTTATGGCTATCAGTCCTGACTGTTCCATAGGTTCATCAGCTCCTTCCCCCAAACTCTAACGCCCAAGTCCTCATTTTGACCAATTAAATGAAAGTCTCTAGGAATAAAGCCCAGGCATCAGAACTTTTTTGGTGCTCCCTATGTGATCTTTGGACTTCCCTGGTGGCTAAGGTGGTAAAGCATCTGCCTGTAATGCAGGAGACCCGGGTTCGGTCCCTAGGTCAGGAAGATCCCCTGGAGGAGAGAACAGCTACCCACTCCAGTATTCTTGTCTAGAAAATCCCACGGACTGAGGAGCCAGGCAGGCTACAGTCCATGGTCTCCCAATGGGCATCCACTGCTTTAGACCAAGGATTTCAAACTATGTTCCTCGGTGCTCCAGGGTGATTGCTGCAGAGGCGGCGGCGTGTGGGGACTTACCACTCCTTTTGTCTCCTTTAAGTGTTTCAAATAAAATAAAATGTCATTGGGAAGAAAATGGAAAACATTAGAAGGATGTGATCAAGGATAGTCTTGATTGAAACAGTGCTACCAGGAGTTGGGAAAGACTGATTTAACTTTTCCCAATATCCTAGGTTGCATGATCTTACTTTCCCCTTTTGACCCAGGGTCTTATACATAGGCAGATTCTTTACTTTCTGAGCCACAAAGGAAGCCCAGTCTCCTTATTATCAAAGATGTTCCAGGAAGGAAGTGTTCAATCTTCCAGATATCTCGGCACATGAAAATCTAGGATATCTTAATTTTCCACTGGAGACTCGGTTTTACTCCTATGGCTTAACTTAATTTGAAGAAGCTCATGAAATAGACTGACTTAAGCAACACACCTAAATATGTGGATTGAAAACTTCTGGGAGCATTTTGGTAACGTAACTATTTACAATGAAATTCCTTGGTGGAAGATGAAAATAGTTGAGGAAACTATCTGGGAAACCAAACCCTCAAACCTCAAGCTATCTCTGTCTGAGACACATGGGGAGACCAGCCATGCTGTGGGTCAGCCCTGCTGAGTGTGTCTCTAGTTTGTGTCTGAAATAAGATTCTGTCTGGACTTCCCCTGATCTCTCAGTGCTGCGCCAGGGTTATGGCTATCAGTCCTGACTGTTCCATAGGTTCATCAGCTCCTTCCCCCAAACTCTAACGCCCAAGTCCTCATTTTGACCAATTAAATGAAAGTCTCTAGGAATAAAGCCCAGGCATCAGAACTTTTTTGGTGCTCCCTATGTGATCTTTGGACTTCCCTGGTGGCTAAGGTGGTAAAGCATCTGCCTGTAATGCAGGAGACCCGGGTTCGGTCCCTAGGTCAGGAAGATCCCCTGGAGGAGAGAACAGCTACCCACTCCAGTATTCTTGTCTAGAAAATCCCACGGACTGAGGAGCCAGGCAGGCTACAGTCCATGGTCTCCCAATGGGCATCCACTGCTTTAGACCAAGGATTTCAAACTATGTTCCTCGGTGCTCCAGGGTGATTGCTGCAGAGGCGAGGCGGCGTGTGGGGACTTACCACTCCTTTTGTCTCCTTTAAGTGTTTCAAATAAAATAAAATGTCATTGGGAAGAAAATGGAAAACATTAGAAGGATGTGATCAAGGATAGTCTTGATTGAAACAGTGCTTACCAGGAGTTGGGAAAACTATCTTATCTCCTTATGGGAGGAGGTAGGAAGAGAAGCGGCATCTTCAGGGACCTTTACTGCAAAGGGATGGCAATTGATCAAACACTAGTTTGAAACTTGTTTGTGACTAAAGATTTCTTTACCTGCTTTACTCTGTATTTAGTGTCAGTGAAACTCACTCATAGTTAGCCAATGGTTTAAGAAAGCAAGCCCTTTAAAAACACTGATTACTATCTCTCATGTTTCCTCTCTTGGCAAAAATACCAACCAAACACCTGGGAGAAATCTTCTTGATCTGTTGATACCATCAGCAATTACTATTATTGCAGAAGCACATCCTTGTATGTTCAAATCTAAGAATAAAATGTTGTATTGTTGTATTCATGCAATACATGGATAAGAAAATGGCAACCCACTCCAGTATTCTTGCCTGGGAAATACAACAGACAGAGGAGCCTGATGGGTTACAGTCCATAGAGTTGCAAAGAGTCAGGAATGACTTAGTGGTTAAACCTCTACCACTTTGCAACTAGTAACCATTCTATAGGTTATGTACTCTGCCAAAGGATGTACATATTTTGAGGTATTTTCTGAAGCAAAATCATTCAACATCACTTGATAATTTTGTTACTTTATCCTATTCCTTGAAATGAACTAGAGAATGTGATTAGGTGAATTAATTCATTTTCTTCAATTTAATCTCCATTTTTATTACAATTTAAAACCTTTTAAAGATGTCTCTCTGGCATTGGTGTGTCTGTAGGGTCAGGAAATTTGAAACTGAAAAGACAGTCATACAAACAGAAAGGTGTGCTCTCAAATAAATAGTAAAGCTTGGGTACTATTCTAAATCTTCTATGAACTTCCCATGGCTGAAAATTTCTTCTTTATCAAGTGTCATTTTTACCTGAGGAAATTAAATAGGAAGTTGACCTCATCAATATAGTGAACTAGGAGCATAGTTAGAGCCTAAGCATCTCAAAAATCTAGAAACCCAAGCAAAAATACTGTGAGAAAGGGAAATATGTCAGGTGCTCAGACAGAGGCCAAGAAACTTGAAGATAGACATCAAGTCCCAGGAATGCACTGAAAAGCCAATGGACTGGGAATTCACGAGCTGTTGACTTTAAGACTTAGGACAACAGAGCTGAAAGACACTCTGGTGTACTACTGCAACACTCAGGTATTATAAGTGAGGAAATTCGCTTTAAAAGATGGAACGACTACTTGAGAACATACCACCATGAAGGCAATATTATGTAATGGAAGTTGAGTCACACTAATTCAGGTCCAAACTTCAGTTCTATCTCTTACCTGTGGCTTAAATTTAGCCTTTTAGAGAGTTAATATTATTCATAAAAGTGTAAACAATAATCTTTCCCAGTATGCTTGTGAAATTTTAAATATAAATCCTTTGAAAAGTATCCACACAGAATAGTTTATTAATACATTTTATTAATAAATTTTAATTCTGCCTTTCCTCTTTAGTGGAGGAGCAAAATTTAGAATATAATCTCTCTTACAGGTAGACAAATATTTTTCTGCATAACTTTCATTTTAAAAAATGACTTAGTGGTTAAACCTCTACCATTTCATAGTAACCATTCTATAGGTTATGTACTCTGCCAAAGGATGTACATATTTTGAGGTATTTTCTGAAGCAAAATCATTCAACATCACTTGATAATTTTGTTACTTTATCCTATTCCTTGAAATGAACTAGAGAATGTGATTAGGTGAATTAATTCATTTTCTTCAATTTAATCTCCATTTTTATTACAATTTAAAACCTTTTAAAGATGTCTCTCTGGCATTGGTGTGTCTGTAGGGTCAGGAAATTTGAAACTGAAAAGACAGTCATACAAACAGAAAGGTGTGCTCTCAAATAAATAGTAAAGCTTGGGTACTATTCTAAATCTTCTATGAACTTCCCATGGCTGAAAATTTCTTCTTTATCAAGTGTCATTTTTACCTGAGGAAATTAAATAGGAAGTTGACCTCATCAATATAGTGAACTAGGAGCATAGTTAGAGCCTAAGCATCTCAAAAATCTAGAAACCCAAGCAAAAATACTGTGAGAAAGGGAAATATGTCAGGTGCTCAGACAGAGGCCAAGAAACTTGAAGATAGACATCAAGTCCCAGGAATGCACTGAAAAGCCAATGGACTGGGAATTCACGAGCTGTTGACTTTAAGACTTAGGACAACAGAGCTGAAAGACACTCTGGTGTACTACTGCAACACTCAGGTATTATAAGTGAGGAAATTCGCTTTAAAAGATGGAACGACTACTTGAGAACATACCACCATGAAGGCAATATTATGTAATGGAAGTTGAGTCACACTAATTCAGGTCCAAACTTCAGTTCTATCTCTTACCTGTGGCTTAAATTTAGCCTTTTAGAGAGTTAATATTATTCATAAAAGTGTAAACAATAATCTTTCCCAGTATGCTTGTGAAATTTTAAATATAAATCCTTTGAAAAGTATCCACACAGAATAGTTTATTAATACATTTTATTAATAAATTTTAATTCTGCCTTTCCTCTTTAGTGGAGGAGCAAAATTTAGAATATAATCTCTCTTACAGGTAGACAAATATTTTTTCTGCATAACTTCATTTTAACAAGCAACTGGACTTTTAAAATATTATTTGAAGCAGCCTAAAAGCAGTTTTATTCCAGACTCATACATGACATTTTACAGTTGTAATAAGAATCTTCCAACCTCCAGAGTGAATTAAGCTAACCAAAGCTCTTGACCAAACCTCTGCTCCAGTTAGGTGTAGGTACAAAAGCACTGGCACTGGCCTTGCCTGTAGGTATTCAGGCCTCCTTCTGTGGCTACCATCCATGCTCAAGTCTAGCCTCACTAGCTCAGCTTGTCCCCTTACCTCTCATATGACCTCATCATGTCAGTACACATGTACGGCTTCATTAAGGGTGAGTGAGAAGCCACTGCTATCAACAATTACAACTGGAGCCAGATCCTTCCTTGTGTCAACTCCTCGGGGCAATGTAGAGTCAGTCCCTTGGGAACTTTGGGGAATAATGGGATTGGTGGAAAATATGACAATAATCAAGGAAGCAACCACTCAAATGAAAACAGTCATCCTTGCATAGCTGATCCAATGCTCCTTGCTATTTGCCTCCTAGGTGAGGGGTTGCAAATGTCAAAAAGTCAAGTGTTGACTTTATTCTGGCTTTAAGAGTGAGCAAACGGGGAGTGTAGGAATGAGTTAAGCAAGTGAATGAGTGTAGGAATGAATCAAGACCACAAGATAACTTTGTTTTCTTTTTAATTATTATTAAATTAATGAAATTCCAATAAGAACATAGCTATGACTTTGTTCTGAATCTAAAATCTTAAGATTTCTTGAAAATCAAGTAGAGTGATAAGGATTGAATCAAGAGAAAATATTTCTCCATAATTAAGAAGTATAACTTGTAGCAGGGAAAACTGATCCAAAAGATCTAACTGAAAGCATGTTTAGTAATGTCATTGGACTCTAAAGATGAAGAAAGGATTTTTTGAGAATCAGACAATATATTATTAAGGTGATTATTATACAGGTAATATAATTACTAATATATTATTAAGATGGCATCAGATGTTTCCTTTAAAAAATTCAGTGATAAAAGACAGTAGAGTAACACACAAAATATGCTCAAATAGAGTAGGTATGAACCAGCTAAATTGTCCTTTAAGTGCAGAGTAGGCCAATAACTTGAATATATAAAAATTCAGAGGGTAGAATTCTTGAGAATTTTTTCTGAAAATAATACTAAAAGGTAGACTCTAAGCAAGCAGGAGTTGACTGACAAAACTTCAGCAGAAGAACTGACGTGAGCACATAATTTATTTCATTGCACAGCTATTGTGAAACATTTCAAATCTACACAAATAAAGAGCATATGTAATAAGTTCCATGTACCTATTATCTAGCTTCAGTAAGTGCCAATATTTTACAAATCATGTTTCAACTATCAGCTCTCCCTTTTTGTGATGAAATATTTTAAAGAAAACTCTGGACTTTCTGGTAATTCACATATAAAAATATTTCAATGTAAACTGGTAAAACATAAACCAGCATCCTGTTATCATGCACATCAAAATGAAAAATTCCTTGAAATTATCTAATACCCATCTGATACACATTCATATTTCCCTAAATATCTCAAAGACATCCTGTATCAGGTCGTTGTTTGAAACAGGATACAAACAAGACCCGCATGTTGTTTCTCGTTGTTATGTCTTTTTTCTTCTCCTTTTTCAATGCCATTGGTTCATGGAAAGTTGGGTCATTTGTCAAATAGTATCTGATTTACTAGATTTACTTGGCTGTTTCCTTATGGTGCTAATTAACTTGTCTTCTCTTGCCTACATTTCCTTTACACTAAAAGTAAGATCTTGATTAAATTCAGATTTTATTTTTTTAGGGAACAGTATTTTACAGTTGTACTGTGTACTAACTCTTGTACTACATAACATTAGGAGGTACATAATATATGGTTGGCCCATTTGGGGGCTTCTCCAGGAGAAGAAAGAAAGAAAGAAAAATTCATTTGCCAATGCAAAGGGCTGTGGGTTTGATCACTGGGTCAGGAAGATTCCCAGGAGGAGGAAATGGCAACCCATTCCAGTAGTCTTGCCATGGGAAAATCCGATGGACAGAGGAGGCTGGTGAACTGCAGTCCAAGAGGTCACAAAGAGTCAGACATGCCTGAGCACACAAGCCCATGCTAAAACAGATAGGTGGATTCGAGTTGCATGTTCCTCACCCATCCTGCTTTTACTTAGTAGTTCAGAATTCATTATTTTCCAGCTCCATTATGTCATTAGGGGTCACAAAATAGTTATTTTCTAATGCTGAAAAGCTCTATAAAGTATAAAATCATTTAAAAATCAATAAACTACAGAAGTATAAAATTGATATGCATGAGGTAATAGATTTTTTAATGTACTCAGATAACTATCACTTAGAAAAATCTCATGGAAAAAGGAACCTTTAGACTAGAGACAAAGAAGAATACCTATGGATGCACAATTCTTGTAATACTTATGTGAGCAAAACTTTAAAATATCCCTAAGGAATGAAAGGTAGCCTTGAATAAATAGAGAATATATGAAAAATCACCCTTTGTCCTCAGTCAGGTTGATAAAAGCAGAGGCTAATTCTGTAGACCTCATGCAGGGCCCAAGATTGGCTAATTTTCTTTTTTTTTCCCTAGACCAGCATATCATATTTCCCTAAATATCTCAAAGACATCCTGTATCAGGTCGTTGTTTGAAACAGGATACAAACAAGACCCGCATGTTGTTTCTCGTTGTTATGTCTTTTTTCTTCTCCTTTTTCAATGCCATTGGTTCATGGAAAGTTGGGTCATTTGTCAAATAGTATCTGATTTACTAGATTTACTTGGCTGTTTCCTTATGGTGCTAATTAACTTGTCTTCTCTTGCCTACATTTCCTTTACACTAAAAGTAAGATCTTGATTAAATTCAGATTTTATTTTTTTAGGGAACAGTATTTTACAGTTGTACTGTGTACTAACTCTTGTACTACATAACATTAGTAGGTACATAATATATGGTTTGCCCATTTGGGGGCTTCTCCAGGAGAAGAAAGAAAGAAATAAAAATTCATTTGCCAATGCAAAGGGCTGTGGGTTTGATCACTGGGTCAGGAAGATTCCCAGGAGGAGGAAATGGCAACCCATTCCAGTAGTCTTGCCATGGGAAAATCCGATGGACAGAGGAGGCTGGTGAACTGCAGTCCAAGAGGTCACAAAGAGTCAGACATGCCTGAGCACACAAGCCCATGCTAAAACAGATAGGTGGATTCGAGTTGCATGTTCCTCACCCATCCTGCTTTTACTTAGTAGTTCAGAATTCATTATTTTCCAGCTCCATTATGTCATTAGGGGTCACAAAATAGTTATTTTCTAATGCTGAAAAGCTCTATAAAGTATAAAATCATTTAAAAATCAATAAACTACAGAAGTATAAAATTGATATGCATGAGGTAATAGATTTTTTAATGTACTCAGATAACTATCACTTAGAAAAATCTCATGGAAAAAGGAACCTTTAGACTAGAGACAAAGAAGAATACCTATGGATGCACAATTCTTGTAATACTTATGTGAGCAAAACTTTAAAATATCCCTAAGGAATGAAAGGTAGCCTTGAATAAATAGAGAATATATGAAAAATCACCCTTTGTCCTCAGTCAGGTTGATAAAAGCAGAGGCTAATTCTGTAGACCTCATGCAGGGCCCAAGATTCTGAGTTTCTTCTAACTTGCCTTCCCTGCTTGCCCTGCTTTGTGCTTTAGAGCAGTTGTTCTCTAGATGTGATCCCTAGACCAGCAGCAGCAGCGCCACTTGAGACGTTAGAAACGCGTATTCTCACCCCAAGCCTACCAAATCAGACATTTGAGCTCAGCAATCTACAGTTTAACAAGCCATCCAGATGATTTGAGCACGTGTTAAAGTCTGAGAACCAGCCCTTCTAAAGTTGCGTAGGATCGCTTAAGATCTTGTTCAACCACAGGCTTGATTCAGTAGGTCTGGGATGGGGGTCTGGGATGGGGTCTGATTCTGCATTTCTAACAAGCTCCCTCATGATGCCCATGCTGTGGTCTGAGGCCAGCACTCTGAGGAGCATGACTATAAGACCAGTCTGTTTCCAGCTGACTCAAGGCCAGTCCGTCCTATACTTTCCACTGTCATCTTTTTCTAGGTATTAATGATAATATGTCACCCTCACAGTAATGCATTTTAAGTTGAATTAACTCAGAGCAGTGTTTTCCTCTCAAACCAAATTTAACCCAAAATCATTGAAAATGAATTTCAGGGTTTGGTGGAGCTAGTTTGGAGAGGTACCTATTCAGTGTCCATCAAATCATTCCATAGAGGATACACTGCTTACTGAAATCAAGAGGAAAATGTTATTAAGGAAAACCCTATACACAGGGAGAATATTTGTTAAGTATATGTATAAATTCAGTGTGCCTCTTATCTCTCCTTTAATAAATTCACATATTATTGTTCAGGCTATCTTACTTTATAGCACCCCAAAATTTGATGGTTTCAAACAACAAACATTTATTGTTTATTATTAAGCTCATGATTTTCTGGATCATGGGATCTGGATAGTGGGGACCCCTTTATGATGTCTACAGTTTCAGGTGATGTGGCTCAGAAGTCTGGGTGACTGGCATGACTTCACTCAGACCGTAGATCTGGGATCTTTTTTCTGGCTGTTGGTTGGGTTCTTTGGTTCTTCTCCATGTATTGTCTACTGAAGCTGGAGTGTCCAAAATGACTTCTTCACTCAGAAGCCTGTACCTAACCTAGAATAACTCAAAGAATTGAGACTGCCCAGGTATAAACTCTCTCTCTGTCTCTCCCTACTTGGCCACTTTAGCCTTCTTCAGGGCTTGGGACTCTAAGGTAATGGCACTTTACATGGCGGCTGGCTTCTATCAGGCTGAGCATTGCCAGAGACCAAGGCATAAGCTGCAGTAGTTCTACAATCTGGCTTCACGTCTGCTATTCTGCTGGTTCTGTTAAGGCCAGATTCAAAGAGAAGAGAAAAAGACTCCACCTCTCAATTAGAGACATTAAATCATGTCTAATTTACTATGGTTAGGTTTTATTACAGTGAAACTCAGATGCACCAAAGTTGTACTAGAGCAGTTTGGCTAGAATCAAAGTAAATGCACAACATATTCTAGCTACAAAATCTTATAGAAAGTTCTGGCTCTTATCACCCATGATTAGCATCTCTTCCGAACTCTGCTTTCAGCAACATCACCTTGGTAACTTGAAATTACAGTGCAGGAATTAACTCAGAGCAGTGTTTTCCTCTCAAACCAAATTTAACCCAAAATCATTGAAAATGAATTTCAGGGTTTGGTGGAGCTAGTTTGGAGAGGTACCTATTCAGTGTCCATCAAATCATTCCATAGAGGATACACTGCTTACTGAAATCAAGAGGAAAATGTTATTAAGGAAAACCCTATACACAGGGAGAATATTTGTTAAGTATATGTATAAATTCAGTGTGCCTCTTATCTCTCCTTTAATAAATTCACATATTATTGTTCAGGCTATCTTACTTTATAGCACCCCAAAATTTGATGGTTTCAAACAACAAACATTTATTGTTTATTATTAAGCTCATGATTTTCTGGATCATGGGATCTGGATAGTGGGGACCCCTTTATGATGTCTACAGTTTCAGGTGATGTGGCTCAGAAGTCTGGGTGACTGGCATGACTTCACTCAGACCGTAGATCTGGGATCTTTTTTCTGGCTGTTGGTTGGGTTCTTTGGTTCTTCTCCATGTATTGTCTACTGAAGCTGGAGTGTCCAAAATGACTTCTTCACTCAGAAGCCTGTACCTAACCTAGAATAACTCAAAGAATTGAGACTGCCCAGGTATAAACTCTCTCTCTGTCTCTCCCTACTTGGCCACTTTAGCCTTCTTCAGGGCTTGGGACTCTAAGGTAATGGCACTTCGTACATGGCGACTGGCTTCTATCAGGCTGAGCATTGCCAGAGACCAAGGCATAAGCTGCAGTAGTTCTACAATCTGGCTTCACGTCTGCTATTCTGCTGGTTCTGTTAAGGCCAGATTCAAAGAGAAGAGAAAAAGACTCCACCTCTCAATTAGAGACATTAAATCATGTCTAATTTACTATGGTTAGGTTTTATTACAGTGAAACTCAGATGCACCAAAGTTGTACTAGAGCAGTTTGGCTAGAATCAAAGTAAATGCACAACATATTCTAGCTACAAAATCTTATAGAAAGTTCTGGCTCTTATCACCCATGATTAGCATCTCTTCCGAACTCTGCTTTCAGCAACATCACCTTGGTAACTTGAAATTACAGTGCAGGAATTGGAAAACACTTCAAATCATGGCTTTTTTTTGGAAGAACCAGTTGCTAAACATTTGTCACACATCATGTTTAAAACCCAAACAATTTGCACCCTCATTGCCCCCACCTCCCACTCTCCAACCTACACACACACACAACCTGACTTTGCACCTCCAACTTCCTCGGTCTTATACCTGTAGCATCCTTTCCCCAATGTGGGATAATGTTCCATGGCAATAAGGAATTCATGCCCAGGATTCTCCAGCTAGGAGGCAAGTACCCTCCATGGTATAAGATGTGAGTCACAGTATAAAACACAGTGCCTTTTCCTTAAATACCAGTTCCACACAGAGATTTAGTGGGAACTAATGTATCTATATATTTAAACTAATGTGGATATATTACATAAAAGAATACAAAATTTGTATTCTGTAAAGGCTCACTAAAATTTTTTAGTTTTTTATAATGTCACAAGGAAATAAATTAACTTCAAGGCTGAAAAAATTTTTAACATATAATATTGATATAAATGTTGTTGTTGTTTAGTTAGGTCATATCTGACTCTTTTGTGATCCCCTGGACTGTAGCCCACCAGGCTCGTCTGTCTATGAGGTTTCCCAGGCTAGAATACCAGAGTGGGTTGCCATTTTCTTCTCCACAGCATCTTCCTGACTTAGGGATCAAACCCGGGTATCCTACATGGCAGGAGGATTCTTTACCACTGAGCCACCTGGGAAGCCCTATATAATGTTAATATATGTCTCTATATGAATAGTCATAAACATATGTGTGCTTGTGTGTATGTGTACATGTATATTTTTTAATGTAGAAATGGATCCATGAAGGCAAAAGTGTTTAGAACCCACAAATGTCATAATACAACCTTGACTCTAGGGTTCTGCTTTCAGTGTGTAAAGGAAACATGTGAAAAGCTCTGCATTTTTGGTGTTGTATCCTTTTTAAGGTGTTATTTTTGAGAACTGATATCTTCAGTTTCCAAGGAAATGGATTTTATTTTATTTCATTTTTCAACTTCATGCCATGAGCTCTTTCTTATTTATTTATTATTTTCATCCATCTTTATTCTTCAGCCTGTATGGGCCTCCCATTGCAGTGGCCTCTCCTTGCAGAGCACTGGCCCGCAATTGGACACACCAGTCCAGCCACTCTTCGGCATGTGGGATCTTCCCGGGCCAGGGATTGAACTGGTGCACCCCTGCACTACTAGGGGGACTCTCCACCCACTGGACCACCAGGGAAGTCCTGAATTTTAAATGCTAGAATTCCTTATATCCTTGGAGGGTAGTAGGATAAATTTGCTGGGTGAGTAGAATAGATTTATACTGACTACTCAGCAGCTCCCACTGTGGAGAAGTCTGCGCATCACACTTACACACAAGTCACCACTGCCACCCCTGGATGCCATGACTGTATCTACATAGAGGGGTGAACCTTCCTGCATGAGCCTCACTGTCAATTCTCAAATCTTAGACCCTGAAGCCCATGAGCCCAACCCCCAACCCCCAGCCAATACAAGAGCACCTCTGTCACCATCCTTGGCCAGTCGCTCCGCCTCATGAGCCCCTTGAGCACATGACGCGGTCTGCCATTGGGAGATGCAGAGCTGCTTCCCTTGTGTTACCGTCTTATAAAGAAGCACAAAATAGAAGAAAACACAGAGATACTCAGTAGCTGCTTGATGCAGGAGGCATGCAGGAGGCAGATGTCTGGACCCCGTGAGTCAGTGATGGTGGGTGAGCTGCACATTTTGGCCGGTACCTGTAAGCATCATTGTGGTCTCAGCATCCTCAGGGTGAAAGTCCAGGCCGTCCTCCACCACCCTGTGGAGGGTGCTGTAGTGTTGCCGGTTTTGGTGGAAGGAATGCAGCTCTGAAGCAGCCTCCCAGGCTGCAAAGCTGGGCATGGGGAAGGCATCTGGCCTCTTGTTTTCAAAGAAGCATTTCAGGTTTCTGTCACTCAGCTTTTTGGCATAGTCCACGAATGTGTTTTCCAGCTGCTCTCTCTCCTTCTGTGCATAGGTCTTCCAAAAACTCAGCTGAAGGTAGCTAACCTTAGATCGGCAGCGAGTATAGCATGTGGTGAACAGAGAGAAGAAAGATGCGAAACAAATCAGGAACCATCCTAGAATCTTAGAAAGAGAGAAATATTAAGGACACCAAAAATATAGCCACGTCTCAGGGAGCCAGGTCTTAAGTGTACAGATAATTTAATACCAGACCTCAGTTGAAAACTTTCATCTTAATTATTTAACAACAGGGTTTTTTTTTTTTTTTTTACCATCAAATAAAGTTAGGGTTTACCAAACTTCTATTCTCCATCCTAACCACCATTGCTGGTATGCCAAGAAATACCCAGAAGGCAGGCAAATGTAAATGTACAAAAACAGATTCAAGAATTGGAAGAACCAAGCCATGAATTAGTACTAGCTTTAGAGGAAAGAATTGTGTGTGTGTGCATATAACCAGTTCCTTAGCAGAGGAGAGTATCTTCAGGCATTGATATGTGGCTATTCGTGACCAGTGACTGATTTTTCCCATGTTAACATTGTTTATAGAGAACAGCAGACCCTCCCTGAGAGAAGTATTCATTATCCATGATAAAGCGAGACAAACATAACACAATAAGGAAACTGAAGCTATAAGAATTGGAAGGCTGCATAAAACCAAGGGAAAAAAATCATTCCAAATCTTTAGGGTTTGCTAGTTTTAAAAACTGGTGATTGAAAAAAACAAATACCTCTCTGAATACAAACTCGTTCAGCTGGGATTTTCCCCTGAATTTTAAAAACAGAAGTCTAAACAGTTTAAGCTACCTTCTAAACATTTTTGTTGATCTGATTATACTGGGTTCTCCAGAAAAGTTCACTTGGGCTTTTCAGTAAGATGATGTAGGAAGACCTGAATGAACTTTTTGGCCAACCCAATGTTTTTCACAAATGGAATTAATTTCATATCTGAACAACTAACAAAGCTCTTCCAAGCTTTCTCTTGCTATTCTAGTTAAATGGCCTTTAGTATTTCTCAGAAGATGGGCCTGTTTGAATATAGAAACAACAATCTGCAAATGAACCCATTCAGACCAAAACAGAACCACAAATAAGCTCCAATGCTTCAAACCAATTGTTTCCAAACTCTGACTCAGACTATGAAGGTCACTGTGTGGGATCTCAGACCCCACATGAGTGCCAACTCTGAACTGGCACTAGTTGAGTTTAAATCTCAACTTTCACCTTTTCATGGGTATTTCCTGTGCCTCAGATTCAACTGTAAAGTGGGAGTTACCTCCTCAGAACGTAATTAAAATGATTAGAATGAGATGAGGTAGACACATGTGTGGCTCTATTTTTAAACATCTATGTCTAGGTAAAGGCATTACTGACCATGGTGTATCTTTCTGACAGGATTTAGGAATGAGGCACAGCGCTCATCGCGTGACAGTGCTTGTATTTACCTTAGTCTCTTGTGGTTGACTACCTCAGGTCTTCCTATTTTCTTTAATCTCTATCGTTTTCCACATAGACAGTCATCCTAGAGGCCATCTCACCTCAGTATCTAAAGCAGTTCTGTTGAATTATCAGCTGCTTGTTTGGCTTCAGGCTCTCCTCTCCCATGTTAACATTGTTTATAGAGAACAGCAGACCCTCCCTGAGAGAAGTATTCATTATCCATGATAAAGCGAGACAAACATAACACAATAAGGAAACTGAAGCTATAAGAATTGGAAGGCTGCATAAAACCAAGGGAAAAAAATCATTCCAAATCTTTAGGGTTTGCTAGTTTTAAAAACTGGTGATTGAAAAAAACAAATACCTCTCTGAATACAAACTCGTTCAGCTGGGATTTTCCCCTGAATTTTAAAAACAGAAGTCTAAACAGTTTAAGCTACCTTCTAAACATTTTTGTTGATCTGATTATACTGGGTTCTCCAGAAAAGTTCACTTGGGCTTTTCAGTAAGATGATGTAGGAAGACCTGAATGAACTTTTTGGCCAACCCAATGTTTTTCACAAATGGAATTAATTTCATATCTGAACAACTAACAAAGCTCTTCCAAGCTTTCTCTTGCTATTCTAGTTAAATGGCCTTTAGTATTTCTCAGAAGATGGGCCTGTTTGAATATAGAAACAACAATCTGCAAATGAACCCATTCAGACCAAAACAGAACCACAAATAAGCTCCAATGCTTCAAACCAATTGTTTCCAAACTCTGACTCAGACTATGAAGGTCACTGTGTGGGATCTCAGACCCCACATGAGTGCCAACTCTGAACTGGCACTAGTTGAGTTTAAATCTCAACTTTCACCTTTTCATGGGTATTTCCTGTGCCTCAGATTCAACTGTAAAGTGGGAGTTACCTCCTCAGAACGTAATTAAAATGATTAGAATGAGATGAGGTAGACACATGTGTGGCTCTATTTTTAAACATCTATGTCTAGGTAAAGGCATTACTGACCATGGTGTATCTTTCTGACAGGATTTAGGAATGAGGCACAGCGCTCATCGCGTGACAGTGCTTGTATTTACCTTAGTCTCTTGTGGTTGACTACCTCAGGTCTTCCTATTTTCTTTAATCTCTATCGTTTTCCACATAGACAGTCATCCTAGAGGCCATCTCACCTCAGTATCTAAAGCAGTTCTGTTGAATTATCAGCTGCTTGTTTGGCTTCAGGCTCTCCTCTCCCCATTGCATGGCTGTAGCGTTGACTTGCTCTCGTTTGAGTACTGAGCACTGAGCCCTCTTGTTCCTCCCCAATTCACAGCACCTAGGCTCTCACTAGACAGGATGGATGTTCCCACCCTAGCCCTCAATAGTATACCGTTCTGCACACATCGTCTCCCTCAAACCCTGGCATCTGTCTCATCAGTTTAGAATACTTCCTGTGTGGCAGCAGGTTTATGCCATTTAATCATGTCTGTACCTTCCAAGGGTAGGTGTCATTACCCCCAACTGTGAGGACGCTGGAGCTCGGAGGTGAAACAGTAGCTCTGGGTCTCATAGCTGGTGAGCAGTGCAGTCAGGCTGCAAGCCCAAGGCTAGGCAGCTCTGAGATGGCTTTCTTGCCACTACTCTGCCTACCTGAAGGATGGAAAGCCACCCAGCTGGATTTCATTTCTCTGCCCCACCCATGGATATGGCACTTTTTCCACCCCTGCCCACATACCCAGCTACTGGTCTGGACTGTGTGTTGCTCCTGACTGTCAGGCGCCCTGCGATACACACCTGCTATGTATGATACAGCTCCCTTTGTCCACCTCCCGTATGAATCAGCCCCAGGTCCTTTTCATTCCTCTGAAAAGTAAATAGGTCCTTGTGCCCAGGCACAGCTGTGGCAGGATGGGCATGACTTCCTTCTGCCTATGTTTAGATAGGAAAAGGTCACGCAATGATAAGTCTTTAGATCTGGGTGCTACCTGAATGGAGCCTGGTGCCTGAGGACACAAATCATAAACTACTCATTGTTGCATCACCTTTGTAATTAACACCTCCCTTCAGCCAAAGAAGGAAGGCCTTTGAGAGTCTGGCATGTTTTGTCTAAGACGTACTTCATGCATTAAGCAAAAGACTTTGTTTGGAAAGCATTTTGAAGCTTATTAGTATATGAAGAGAGTATGCCTCTATTGCCAAGCCTTTTGGGAAGGGTTTTGCCTTGATGTGTGCTTGAAAAGGCAGGTCTGTCTATAGTGAAAAAAAGTAAAGTCACAGTATTTTCAGCACATGTATTCTTAAACCTATAGCCTTCCTGACAAACTGTGGATCTGTTTATTTATCTACTCCTATTGCTTGTTTTCTTTTGTGTGTGTGTGTGTGGTTTTTTTTTTTTTGCTTGTTTTGATTTGGGGAATGTCCTTCCTGCTCTTCACAATAGGAATGCAGTCTTTTCCAGAGGCTAGCACCAGGCTCACATCTGGATTTGTGCTCACATCCCTGGAAGAATAACAAGCTGCTTCCTTGCGTCAGTTAGGTACAGCTACAATTTCCTTCTGTTAAAGAAAACAGTGCTCCAAATCTTGAGCTCCTAAAGCAATGTAAGAACTTTTTAGCCGAAGAGCACAGAGCATAGGAGGAAACCTCCCTAGAGAACATAGTCCTGTTTCACTGAAGGCTATTTCAAGACTGCCGACCCCACTTTATCCAGGAATTTCTTCTCCATGTTGACAATATTTATACATCAGGACAGCAGTTGCCAGAAATCCTGCAAGGGAATCGCTACACTAATTATGTATAACTTTGAAAATTATTAGCTCATTTGGTTCAGTTGTATTTTAATGGATGTCTGCTATGTGTCTGTGTGTTTCTCTGAAAAACCAGTTTGAAAATAATTAATAGAAGGCAGTAATTTCTAATTAGATCTCTGCCATTAACACCTTATTATGAGTTAGTGTCATGCATTATTTACAAAGTCAACCCAGAGAGATTCTTTTGGGGGGGCCACTTCTACTGGTGTTTCATTTATTCATTTTCTTTGTTCTTTTGGCCTATGTGGGCCTCCCATCACAGAGGCCTCTCTTGCTGCAGAGCACCAGCTCTGGGCGCATGTGCTCCAGAGCTCTAGGGCTTGGTAGTTGGACACATCAGTCCAGCCGCTCCGCGGCACACGGGATCTTCCCAGGCCAGGGATCGAACCGGCGCCCCTTGCACTGCAAGGCAGTGTCCTTACCCACTGGACGACCAGGGAAGCCCCAGAGAGATTATTTTAAAGTACTTAAGTATTTACAGATGTATAACTCAAGAGACAATTTTCTTTACAGAAATGGAAATGACAATCCAATCAGCAGTTTTATTAGCCATCCGACCTCTGAAAAGCTTTTCCTGAAAAGTGGTAATGCTGCACCGCGTTCCAACTTCCATAGTTTCAAAATGTGCTGGCAGGACTTAGACTCAGCCCTGACTGAACAGAGTACAGAGAGAATACTTCAAGGTCACTCTGCAGAAAAGAAAAAGGCAGGTTTGTCTTTTCTTACCTGAGACTGGGCTTGCAGTGACAATTTCAGTTCTTCATTGTCCATGGGGCTCAGGCTAGTTTTGCTGCAAGATACTTTGTAAAGTTCTTCCCGGCACTCTTCGGGCTTGCCCTTGCAAATCAACTCTAGAAGTGTTGGACTCTGGGTCCCGCTCATGGCACATTCATAAAAAGTCCCATTGAGCAAAGCCACAGACAGCCACATCACTGGAGCCACCAATGAACTCAGAGTGATCTGGCCCAGGACGTGGAAGAAGCGGCAGCTGTGGCCCCTGGGGAAGATTTTCCTGGGATTCACACAGCAGCCTGTGAAGAGTCTCCATGACCTGTTGTTCAGAAAGAATCCCAGGATCAGTAACACCCAGGCAGGAGCAAAAAGGAAAGCCAATCCGTAGACCGCATTCTCTGTGCTGCAGGGACACTGGAAAGCCACAAGTGAAAAGAGACGCTCACCTCCCACGGTCAGCAGAGCCATGAAGCTGTAGCCAATAACAGTTTTCTGATTGAGGATGAATTTTAAAAACTCCTGTAAAGCATCCATGTTGGAGATACACAAAGGGAAAAGGCTTTGCTCCTATTTATTGTCAGAGGAGCCGTGGCAGTGGCTGAGGGTGGAGCTCTTTCTTCGTTGGAAACAACAGTCCTCCTTCTCAGACTGAATTCAGCCAGATAAGGAAGCAATGTCATTCCCTAGGAATGAATATTTCCTAACAGCGTTCAGATAATGCCTCCTACTGGTGGAGCCAAAACACTGAGAATTAAAGTAAATTCACAGTAAAGAGCCTCCTCTTTTATGTTATTTCCATGTGGCTTGGATTGAGAATAAGAACGAAATTCCAACTTTACAGACAATAATAGTCTAGGAATTTTCCAACCAGAGTAATCAACATTAGCGGAAATTGGATGTCAGCCAATTGGTTGGGAGCCAAATAAAGTCTCTTAGCCTAGACTTTCATGATGGTATTTTTCTCTGGTTACTGAAAACGTTTGGTACTCTGACTTCAAATCTGGAAACTTCCTTTTACATCCTCTCTAACTGACTCATGACTTTTTCAAATTTTAGGATTTGGGCTATTTGAAGTTTATATGGAAAAGTTCAGAGAGAGTTTGAGTTTTGAATAAAAGACAAAGGGTCTTATTTATGAAAGGGTTCTCGTCATTTCTTTCCTAGACTCTCTTAGTAACCTCTTGATGGGTATTTCTGTGTTTAAGTTCACGCCCACCCCCATTCTCAACCTTTAATTCCTCATCTATGTTGACATGAGGGAGATCCCTCTAAAATAGAAATCCAGGTCCTCCCTAGCTTCCTCACACCTTTGGGGCTCCCTGTTGCCCACAGTTTGGTAGAGGCCAACTTCCTCTGAACCACATGATGGTGTTTCATGCCCTTGACATGTTCCTTCTATCAGAATATCCTCCTGCCCCCTGCCCACACATATTCACCTTACCTTATCCACCTGGCAAATACTCACTCAGCATTCATGAACATGGTAGAAGTTTCTTCCTCTATAAATAAATCAAGGGTTGCTTTCTGATACTTGTACTTGCAGAGTTTATAATATTGCAATTATTTGTTTAATATCTATAGCTCCTTTTTAACTGTAAGCTCTTATAAAATAGGAACTACATCTTAATAAATTTTATATTCTAGGTATAAACATGATGTCAAGCACACAACGAATGCTTACTCAACAATTCATTTTTCAAATAGTTGTTGAATTCTACTGTGGGCCAGGCACTGTGCTGGACAGGCACAATGAGTACTATTAAATGAATGAATAGTGAACCTTTTAGTACTTATAATTACATATAATCTAAGGAAATTGTCCCCATTTCTGTTCTAAACTGCTTTTAATACTAAAATTAAATTAATGAAGTCACTTGAAAGACAACAATAAGAAAACAGATTTCCAAAAATAAACCTCAGTTTCCTAGTCTGTATATTTTGTGACAAGAAAGTCACTTGGAGTAGAAGCCAAGCAACTAATTTATAGCATTGCAAAGAGCCGGACACAACTGAGTGACTGAACTGAACTGAACTGAATTTACAATGTAAACTTAGCCATGTCATTTTACTTCTCTGAATCCCAGTTTACTCATTTGTGAAACTGGCTTCCTCTGTCTCTCATTGTTGTTGTTCATCAGTTGCTCAGTCGTGTGTGATTCTTTGCGACCCCAAGGACTGCAGCATCCCAGACTTCCTCGTCCTTCACATTGTAAAATCCTTCAAGCATTTTAAAACAGGACTTTTCTGAGAAACAACTTTATGACATTTATGTGCTTGCCACTACTAGCCATTGCTCTTTCTCAAAGACTTGTCATCCTTGGTGATATGTCTGCCTCCACTCCCCAAAGCACACTCTTCCCACGGCACCTTCCATCCTCGGCTCTGCCACCTTCCTGTTGCGGCACGTGTCTTGGGTCCCTTCTAATTCAGAAGCCGTCACTTGGCTCATATGACAGATATTATGCTAGTATGCTGATGCTGAGTAATATTTTAATTTTGTACCCTCTTAAAGAATATTTATTTTTTAAAATACATATTTTTTAATAAAATAATGTCTTAACGGTGTTTTGTTAACCATATTGTTTCCACAGAAATCTAGTCCTCTAGGGGATTCCATGAAAAGGGTTTAAGACTTGTACAAGTCAAAAGTAGGTAAATTTCAAAGCTGAATGTGAATCCAGGCTTTCTAACTGCGAACTCTGCAAGCTTAACCGTTGTGCCTGAAACGGGGTATTTGGGTGTCTTCCTAATAGTTCTTTATTTTTTTTAATTTTATTTTTATTTATTTATTCTTTAATTGGAGGAAATCTCCTTTACAATGTTGTGTTGGTTTCTGCTGTACAACAGCTTAGTTCAGTCATGTTGTTCTTACTGTTTAGTCGCTAAGTCAGACACATGTACGACTCTTTTTCGACCCCGTGGACTGTAGCCCACCAGTCTCCTCTGTCCATGGGATTTCCCAGGCAAGAATACTGGAGTAGATTGCCATTTCCTTCCCCACTAATAGTTCTTTATTCCAGACCAAGTTTTGTAATAGGTTTTTTTTCCCCTCTATTTGTTAGGTTGCTTTCAAGATGTACTTAGGAATTACACCAAGTGTGACCTGTAACAATGCAAGCAGAAATGAATTTTCCCTGATTCTACACAAGAACCCTTTGGTGGAGTTTGTGGAAGAGCTCCCCGCTGGGCGGTCTTCCCTTTGCTACTGCAACTTACTCTGTGGGATTATCAGAGGGGCCCTGGAAATGGTAAGGCACACACTTTGTTTCGCCAGGTGTATATTCATTATCTAGTGCTGGCTAACTACCCCCAAAGGTAGCTCCTTAAAACAATAAATATTTATTATCCCATACAGTTTCTGAGGACCAGAAACCTGGGAGAGTTTTGCTAAGGTGGCTGTGGTTCAAAGCCTTTCACAGTGCAGTGCAGTGCACATGCAGTCCAGAAACGGGTAGGATCTGCAATCTCTGAAGACTTGACTACGGCTGGGATCTATGTCCAGGCTCACTCACATGCCCTCAGTGCCTTGCTCGCAGCTGGTTAGAGGCTTCATGAAGTTCTCTGTCACATAGGTTTCTCTAACGATGCTGGAAGTTGGTGGGAAACTACCTGAATGATAGGAGGCGGGGTCACTGTGAACAACTGAAGACTAGCTTCCTGAATCATTCGCTGATTTAAATTAAGACAGGCATTGACCAAACAAAGAACAAGACACAATTGCTGCCCTTCAAGAGTCTTTTGTCCAAGGGCTTCCCCTGGTGGTCCAGTGGTAAGGACACGGCCTTGCAGTGCAAGGGGCGCCTGTTCGATCCCTGGCCTGGGAAGATCCCATGTGCCGCGGAGCGGCTGGACCGATGTGTCCAATTACCGAGCCGTAGCTCTGGAGCGCATGTGCCCAGAGCCGGCACTCGGCAACGCCACCACGATCTGCTGTACAACAGCTTAGTTCAGTCATGTTGTTCTTACTGTTTAGTCGCTAAGTCAGACACATGTACGACTCTTTTTCGACCCCGTGGACTGTAGCCCACCAGTCTCCTCTGTCCATGGGATTTCCCAGGCAAGAATACTGGAGTAGATTGCCATTTCCTTCCCCACTAATAGTTCTTTATTCCAGACCAAGTTTTGTAATAGGTTTTTTTTCCCCTCTATTTGTTAGGTTGCTTTCAAGATGTACTTAGGAATTACACCAAGTGTGACCTGTAACAATGCAAGCAGAAATGAATTTTCCCTGATTCTACACAAGAACCCTTTGGTGGAGTTTGTGGAAGAGCTCCCCGCTGGGCGGTCTTCCCTTTGCTACTGCAACTTACTCTGTGGGATTATCAGAGGGGCCCTGGAAATGGTAAGGCACACACTTTGTTTCGCCAGGTGTATATTCATTATCTAGTGCTGGCTAACTACCCCCAAAGGTAGCTCCTTAAAACAATAAATATTTATTATCCCATACAGTTTCTGAGGACCAGAAACCTGGGAGAGTTTTGCTAAGGTGGCTGTGGTTCAAAGCCTTTCACAGTGCAGTGCAGTGCACATGCAGTCCAGAAACGGGTAGGATCTGCAATCTCTGAAGACTTGACTACGGCTGGGATCTATGTCCAGGCTCACTCACATGCCCTCAGTGCCTTGCTCGCAGCTGGTTAGAGGCTTCATGAAGTTCTCTGTCACATAGGTTTCTCTAACGATGCTGGAAGTTGGTGGGAAACTACCTGAATGATAGGAGGCGGGGTCACTGTGAACAACTGAAGACTAGCTTCCTGAATCATTCGCTGATTTAAATTAAGACAGGCATTGACCAAACAAAGAACAAGACACAATTGCTGCCCTTCAAGAGTCTTTTGTCCAAGGGCTTCCCCTGGTGGTCCAGTGGTAAGGACACGGCCTTGCAGTGCAAGGGGCGCCTGTTCGATCCCTGGCCTGGGAAGATCCCATGTGCCGCGGAGCGGCTGGACCGATGTGTCCAATTACCGAGCCGGAGCTCTGGAGCGCATGTGCCCAGAGCCGGCACTCTGCAACGCCACCACGATGGGAGGCCCACAGGAGCCAAAAAACAAAGATGGATGAAAATAGAGAAATGAAAGACCAATAGAAGTGGCTCGCCCGCTCCCCTCCCTCCCCAACTCGACCCCCGCCCAAAATAAATAAATAAATAAATCTTAAAAAAAAAAAAAAAAAAAAAAAAAGAGTCTTTTGTCCAATAGAGAAGTCAAATAACTTACTGCCTTGGGAGGACCTGGGGTGGAACGGGTTGGGGAGGGAAGTTTTAAAAGGCAAGTTAGGTAAAGATCTTGGGGTACGGAGAAAATTATATTCCAGGTAAAAGAAGGCTTATGTCCAAAGGCACAAAAATGACGTTTCATTCAAGGGTCAAGGAAGTTGAATTAATTTGGTCTGAATCACATGTAGATTGAGAAAGAAAAATAAAGTCCAAAAGAGGATAAAGAAGTTTTCAGTTTTCATGGATAAAAGTTGATTATATGTGCTGAATGCCAAATATGTATCAGACCTCATGAGCCCCATATATCCAAAAAACTTCAATGTGGTCTTCTTATGATGCTAGTTGATTTTCAGTTAAGTCATGATAAAGACAAGAAAGATCTTATGAGGAAAAAATGAGAGTGAATTTAACTTCCATATTTCAAAGCACAGTGTACATCCTTTTATTAGGTGATGGGCATCACAAAGGCATGGTTTTTACACTTGTAGAGCAGAGAATTTGCCACACTGGAGTCTAGGGTTTAACAAAAACAAGCTGGTTACCCGAGGAGTTCTTAGTGAGAGAGGGGAATGAGTCAGATAAGATTCAATAAATATTAATTTGTCAGCCCAGGCTTTTTCACATATTATTTGCTTTTACTAGGAATTTTTGCTTATTTATCTTATTTATCTTTTATGACTTAAAATAACTGAACAGGTACTCTGTTGAGTTAGCTACAATAGGTCAGCAATATGCTGCTCTTATGTGATTGTATTTTAATGAATAAAGAAGTAAGCCCTAAGGGTTTACTTCAATGTCTGGGAAATGAGAAATGCTTAATCATGAAAAAGAAGGTCTGGGTATCAAATATTCATGTCTATAATTCCAATGTTTAATTTTGTACTTATAATTTATTTAGTTGGTGTTTGTCTCATAGCTCTCAAAGCCGTAAATGATTGCTAAATGTTGTTAGGACAAGTGATTATGTTATTGAGCTAACGACAAATGATTTATAGCAAGTCAGCTGGAAAATAATTATTTAAGAAGCCATTTATCCTTGGAAGTTCTGTTTGGCAAGGCATGTTGGGTCAAGACCATCCCTGAATCAGGAGTTTTTGTTCTTCCTGACATGGACCTATAGTGTAGACTTTCACTGTGAAGAAAAGTGGGTCCACATTCTGGGCTCGCCTCAGAATCAACCAGGTTGAACCTGTCCTGGAACACCCTTCTCTTTGCAGAGTCACTCACAGAGCTGACCATGTTCAGACTATCAATGGAGGACACACAGTGAAGGGCCCTTCATCTCCAGAACAAGCCCCTTTTTTTATCATTTCACAAGGAAAGTGAACTCTTTATGGGATACAGCATACTGAAAAAAAGAGATATAAATGTAAGCTATTTTTATTAAATGACATAGACTGTTTTTTTCTTCTTTTTCTAGGTTCATTTGGCTGCTGATGTCACATTCTTGCAAGACAAACTAAAAGGAGACAGTGTGACAGAAATAGGAATAACATTTCTGAAAAAGCAGGATGAGAAAAAATACAGACGGAAAAAATGAAGAATAGCATGCAAAATGCCACAAGCTGGCTGGTTGAGGAGTTAATATTAGCTAAATATATATAGCCATATAAATTTTGAATTTCTTAATAGCATGAGATTTAAAAGCTTATAAATCAGCAGGAAATTTGAAATGCAGGGCCCTAAGATTTAAAGCTGTTTTTTCTTTGCTTGTAAAGCACCCATTTTCAATCTTAAGTCCACAAGATTTCACATACAAATAACTCTTTGTAAGATAGTAAGCATGAATTCTACATATTAGTCTATCCTAAAAGAGTCTGTTTATTTCATTTACTTATGGTAATGAAAAAAGACGTATACAACCTACACAGTGGGTATATTTATCTCTTCTAATTGAAAAAGCACATGAAATGATACAAGATAAAATTCACTGTATAAAGACTGTTTCTAGTTATTGTATATTGCATTCTCTATGGAAACAATATCAATTGTCACAATTTTCTGTAGTTTTATGAAGCTGTAGATATAAACTATATGTCTGTAGCTTTAGACTTTTCTCATGTATTAGCTTGGCTTATAGCTTCAGACTCCTGAAACTACTATTGCTTTATAATTATCAAGACTATCTATTTATTTGAATGCTAACTCTGAAATATTCTAAAATAACATTCCATTTTAATTCATTTAATTTTTAGATAGCTGGTACTAACCAAATTCCTTCCTTTTCTAATGAAATATTACTGTTGGACAGGTCAGGAAATAAAATGGCAGATAAATAATGTTCTTTGAGAATACTTTTCTTATCCCAGAGCATCTTCAGTTAGAAATTTTGCTATCATTTTTATCCCCTAAAAATTGCTCAAAGTATATTTTGTGACCAGAACTCACTAGGTACTGGACTAAATAAATGATCATCTCTATCAGACTATAAGCATATATAAGTCAAGAATCTACTAGGCTTTTCAGAGAACTCAGATTACAGGTCAAAATTGCAGTGTGACATGAGATACAGATTCAATTCTGTTTCTAGTGACTTCAGTTAATCCTGACTAGTGGCTGCTCCTGGCATATCACCTCTCAGCTTCTCTCTGTCTCTGTCTCTCTCTCACTGATCTGTAAACTGAGAGGATTAAATGTAATAAATATCAAAAAATTATATCAGGGCTTCCCCTGGTGGTCCAGTGGGTGGGGACACCGCCTTGCAGTGCAAGGGGCGCCGGTTTGATCCCTGGCCTGAGAGGATCCCACGTGCCACGGAGCTGCTGAACTGATGTGTCCAATTACCGAGCCGGAGCTCTGGAGCGCATGCGCCCAGAGTTGGTGCTCTGCGGCAACAGAGGCCACCGCGATGGGAGACCCACAGGAGCCAGAGAACAAAGACGGATGAAAATAAGAGAAATGGAAGACCAATAGAGGTGGCCCGCCCGTCCCCCTCCCTCCCCACGCCACTGCCCCAAAAGATAAATAAATAAAATAAATGTTAAAAAAAATTATATCAATGGGTTTAGATGATGTAAATAAATAAATAAATTCTACATTCCACTGAAATTCTACATTCTTGGACTGTAGGCGGCTATGGAAAATTATTTGTTCTGCACCTACCTAGCTATCTTTTTGAAAGGACATTGTAGTAGGTTTAAGAGCCTTCTATAGATAACAATTCAAAATTTTGATTAGTTTTTGGGCCTTCAGACTCCTGAAACTACTATTGCTTTATAATTATCAAGACTATCTATTTATTTGAATGCTAACTCTGAAATATTCTAAAATAACATTCCATTTTAATTCATTTAATTTTTAGATAGCTGGTACTAACCAAATTCCTTCCTTTTCTAATGAAATATTACTGTTGGACAGGTCAGGAAATAAAATGGCAGATAAATAATGTTCTTTGAGAATACTTTTCTTATCCCAGAGCATCTTCAGTTAGAAATTTTGCTATCATTTTTATCCCCTAAAAATTGCTCAAAGTATATTTTGTGACCAGAACTCACTAGGTACTGGACTAAATAAATGATCATCTCTATCAGACTATAAGCATATATAAGTCAAGAATCTACTAGGCTTTTCAGAGAACTCAGATTACAGGTCAAAATTGCAGTGTGACATGAGATACAGATTCAATTCTGTTTCTAGTGACTTCAGTTAATCCTGACTAGTGGCTGCTCCTGGCATATCACCTCTCAGCTTCTCTCTGTCTCTGTCTCTCTCTCACTGATCTGTAAACTGAGAGGATTAAATGTAATAAATATCAAAAAATTATATCAGGGCTTCCCCTGGTGGTCCAGTGGGTGGGGACACCGCCTTGCAGTGCAAGGGGCGCCGGTTTGATCCCTGGCCTGAGAGGATCCCACGTGCCACGGAGCTGCTGAACTGATGTGTCCAATTACCGAGCCGGAGCTCTGGAGCGCATGCGCCCAGAGTTGGTGCTCTGCGGCAACAGAGGCCACCGCGATGGGAGACCCACAGGAGCCAGAGAACAAAGACGGATGAAAATAAGAGAAATGGAAGACCAATAGAGGTGGCCCGCCCGTCCCCCTCCCTCCCCACGCCACTGCCCCAAAAGATAAATAAATAAAATAAATGTTAAAAAAAATTATATCAATGGGTTTAGATGATGTAAATAAATAAATAAATTCTACATTCCACTGAAATTCTACATTCTTGGACTGTAGGCGGCTATGGAAAATTATTTGTTCTGCACCTACCTAGCTATCTTTTTGAAAGGACATTGTAGTAGGTCTCAAGAGCCAAATAAGGTCACTGGGGCAGCTGCAGCATCAGTGGAGGGAATTTCAAGCCAGTTCCACAGAAGCCCAGGAGTAGAATCTGAAAGAAGTACGTTATCTGATATCAGAAGGGGTCTCACAATATCATGGATGCCTCCAAGAAGAATGTTTACCTACAGTCAAAAAAATATATATGTAAACAAGTAAAAATAAACAAGAAACAATAATTTTAATAATATATTTTACTTAGACTAATTATCCAAATGTTATTTTAACATTTAGCTAATATAAAATTATTATAGATATTTTACATTCTTTCTTATACTAAATCTTTGAACTCTAGTGTGTATTTTACACTTCTAATGTATCTCAATTCAATGCTCAATTTTTTTTTTTTTTTTTGGCCACTTCTACTGATTTTTCATTTATCTATTTTCATCCATCTTTGTTCTTTGGCCTGTGTGGGCCTCCCATTGTGGTGGCCTCTCTCGTTGCAGAGCACTGGCTCTGAGAGCATGCGCTCCAGAGCTCCGGCTCAGTAGTTGGACACATTGGTCCAGCCGCTCTGCGACATGTGGGATCTTCCCAGGCCAGGGATTGAACTGGCGCTGCCTGCATTGCAAGGTGGTATCTTTACCCACTGGACCACCAGGGAAACCCAAATGCTCAATTTTCAAGTTTACAGGGAAATGCAGTCTTACTAAAACAATATTTAGTGTTATTTGATAGCTTACATTATTTTTGTTTTACATTACAGTTTTTGACATGATGGAATGTTCAATGGAATAAAATGTGGATAGACAATAGCTGTTTTCCTCACAGACAGGAAAAGGATACAGGACAGAGAATAGAACCAGCAATATACTGTGTGTCTACACAGCACAGGTCCCAGAAAAATGAGATTTCATAGAAAGAAGACATTTTCAATCAGTGGTAGCTCTTTAAATAATAATAAAAAAAATCATACATTTCATGTTCTTGCTTTAACTATTTCTACTGGAAACTTAAATCACATCGAGTCACTTGAGGATTTCCAAGTCAGAACCTTATAATTTCTGGAGCATCTCAGTGGCCTAAATCTTTCAAGCCAGCAAACTGTATTTAATGACTTGCTGTTGCCGTGCAGCCTGTGAACTACATAGGTATTAAGGACTTAAAAGAGGAAGTACTAAAACTCCCACTGGTCCGTATATGCCAAACAATAGTAGTACGTGGAAATGCTGATTTCTTGGTTTGGGTTTCAATTAAGATTTCTATCAGGCGCTAGGCACGTTAATTATGTGGTATGTCATTTCATTTTCCTAACATCTGTGAGGTATTAAGTTGGCAATAGAGAGAAGAGATTGGGATCTGAAACTACAAAGGGTCAAAATTTGCCTGCCTTAAGTGTATCATTCATGAAACTGGTAAGTCAGGGAATTCGTAATGTCTTCAACTTGGGAGGTTGAGTGAGGGATGCAGGAAGAGGAGGGAACTTAGGAAAGAAGCTAATAAGCTTTGAATATTTTGTGTTTGAGGTGCCTTTTAAACATCCAAACAGCATGAGCAGCTCAGAAGAGAAGTCTGAACTGAAGATGGACTTTGGAGTTTCCTTCCCCTGTGCTCTAAAGACCATCCCCCACCATCACACCAATACCACAGGGATAACATCCTCACTGGGAGCTCTTATCTGAGACTCCACCTGGATCATAAGCCGGATTACCCACTGTCTCTTTTAAACTCCTCCCCTCAGCGAGTAGGTTTGCAGCTACAGCGTTGTCCCGGAATGCCTTGCATTCTGAAGCTGCTGATGGCACACAATGAAAAGTAGATGCCGAGAATGGCTATAGAAAACCACACAGCTGAACTATGGAGCTTGTGACCCCTGGGCTCAACCTTTTCCACGAAGCAAGATGCAAGGTCTTTGTGGAGATGGAAGTGGGAAGACACTGTCTGAGGGTACCTCCTGGGGCAGGAAATTGTTTAAGTCTTTTAAAACAATTTCCCCAAAGATGTAAAAGAAATGGCATTGTTTCCTTCCAGGAAAGACTTTCCGAAGGTTCACACAGAATCCTGTTAAAAGCTGACAAATGCCACTATTGGGGAAGAAAAAAACAGGAAATGTAGCACGAAAGCTGGAACCGATAAGAAAAATGTCTGTGGTCATAATTTTTACTGCTGCGGAAACACCTAAAAACTAACAGAAAGAGTATATGTATAACTGAATCAACTTTGCTGTACACTTGAAACTAACAAAATATTGTAAATCAACTATACTCCAATGTAAAAGAGAAATTAAATTAAATTTTTAAAAATAGCAGAAAGAAGCAAATCCCCACTTGTCAGCTGTTCCAAAAATCTGTAACCTGTGGCTGCCTAAGATATTTCAGACAGTCTGGAAGAACTCCAGGTCTAAACAATGTACTTTTCAATTCCCTTGAGAGGTGGAAAATTGCCTCTAAACTTTTCTAAATAGCCACTGGGTGGAGTCCCTCCTAAGAATGTCAAATCAAAATGAATGAACAGGGGAAAGGAGGCCCAAAACTAGTTGATTGAGCTTAGACGGCTCTAGGAGCAGCAATTCTGTGCCAAGAGTTCAACTTTTCCAGGTCCAGTAGTTGAATAAGATTGGTGCTTCCGTGTACAGACTGTGCCCGCTGTCTCTTGGCAAAGATTTGTGATAGTCTATAGTCAACAGTTAAATGTACTTGAACACTATATGTCTGGTAGCTGCCTTTTAGAGGTAAAAACGTGTGCTGCAAATCTGGTTTGGCCATAGGGAGGCAAGCCATGTAATAATAATTCAGAAAATTCTTTCCAGCTCTGGAATGGCAGACTTTATAGGAAAAGATATAAAGATAAGAGTTCAGTACCAAAGACAGTGTCAGAGATTATCTAAAGTATCTTTTGTTGCTATTGTTTAGTCGCTAAATCAGTCGTGTCTGACTCCTTTGTGACCTGTGAACTGTAGCCTCTGGACCCATGTTCCCCTGTCCGTGGGATTTTCCAGGCAAGAAGACCGGAGTGGGTTGCCATTTCCTTCTCCAGAGGATCTTCTCGACCCAGGCATTGAACCCATGTCTCCTACTTGTTCTGCAAAGCAGGCGAATTCTTTACCACTGAGCTGTCTGGGGAGCCCTACTTTTCAAAAAAGTGGTAAGATTACTGAGACCTGAAAGGCTGATATTGATGTCAGGAGGAAAATCCCAGAAAGAGCAATAAATGAATAATTACTAGCCTATACATTTGCTTTCAGAGACACAGTTCGACTGTATCTCCCAGTACCTCCTCAGAGATCTTTTCTAGTCACTTGTCTGCCTTCACCTTCCCTGTAGTTCCTTCTCATAAGCCTAAAAGTATGCTCCAGTCTCTACCATCCCGAAAAACAAATTTCCTTTCAACACTGCTTCTTTAATAGGCTACCAATGCCTCCTCAATTTGTTCATTGGCAAACAACAACAAAAAATCATGATGTACTAGAAAGAATATTCTTTGAACTGAATGTCTTATGTTGAAGCCCTAAGCCCAATGTGATGGTATTTGGAGGTGGGACCTCTGGTAGGTAATTAGGGTTAGATTAGGTCTTGAGGGTGAGGCCCTCATGATGTGATTCTCTTTTAAGAAGAGAGACACAGAATCGCTCTCTCTCTTGGTCCAGTGAGGGTACAGCTGCGCAGGCATGTACAAGCCAGGAGGAAGTCTCTCACAGACACCAAATCTGCGGGCACCTTGATGTTGAACTTCCCAGCCTTCACAACTGTGAGAAATAAATATTTTTTATTGTTTAAGCCATCAAGTCTATGGAACTTTGTGATAGCAGCCCGAATGCCCAAACGCTAGAGTGCCAGCTTTGAAACTGACGATTCTATGCTAAAATACTTGTCTTAAAATTTATCTACCCTGATCTTCTCCTCTATTTAAGCTGACTATTGTTTCTAAGACTCATTCTCCTTCAGTTCCTCTTTCTTGCCCAAATGTTGGTATAATTAAAAATAATTATCTAGCAACAATAACTAGTTACCTCACAAACTCTGTGGGTCCAGAATCCAGGGCATCTTACCCTGGCTCGTTCTGGTTCAAGGTGCCTCTCAAGGCTGCCTTCAGGATGTCAGCAGAGTGTGCAGCCATCTGAAGGCTGATGAGAACTGGAAGATTTAATTTCAAGACAGGCACTCGCATGGTTATTGGCAGGAAATTTCAATTTCGAAACCACATGGGCCTCTCTGCTGGCTACTCCATCAGCCTCACAGCCTGGCAACTAAACTCCACCAGAGAGAGCAATCCAGGAGACTGAGAGAAAGGGGGCGGCAGTATCTTTTATGACCCAGGTTCTGAAGAAACCCATGTCATTGCTGCCACCTGTTTTCCCATTTGTTAGAAATGAGTCAGTGACTAAGTTCAGCTTATAATCAAGAAAGAGAATTCATCTTTCTCTTTCTCTCTGTCTCTCTCTTTGGTTGGCTGCACAGTATGGCATGTGGGATTTTAATTGCCCCACTAGGAAATTAGTTCCCCACCACATGCCCCCTGCAGTGGAAGGGCAATCTTAACCTTTGAACCACCTTATCTCTATCTCTTGAAGGAAGAACTTTCAAAGAATCTGTGCACAGCTTTTGAAAAACACCACACGCAAAGCTTCCCTTGTGGCTCAGTGGCAAAGAATTTGCTTGTCAATGCAGAAGACATGGGTTTGATCCCTGATCTGTAAAGATCCCATATGCCTCAGAGCAACTAAACCCATGCATCACAACTATTGAACCTGTGCTCTAGAGCTCAGGAGCCACAACTTCTGAAGCTCCCATGCCCCAGAGCCTGTGCTCCACAAGAGAAGCCAGTGCAAAGAGAAACCTGCACTCAGCAACTAGAGAGTAGTCCATGCTTGCAGCAAATGAAGAAGAACCTGCACAGCAACAAAGACCCAACACAGCCATAAATAAATAAAATTATTTAAAAAAATACAAAAGCACCATGCTATTTGAAAGATGTCTCCATGGTTTTCCTTTAAAATACTAAGAATGCATAGTTTTGTTAAGTTTATAACTCCCTTTCAAGCCCTTGCCTAATCTTAGGGCTAGCTAATATTATCAGGGGTTCATTTGACCACCATTTTTGGCCTTTCCACTCACTGTCATCTTAGAGATTTCCTTGTCTTCTGTCCTCAAGGGGATCTCTTGTTTCCTTGATCCTGTGACTTTCCTTTCTTGATATTGCCCCCTCACCTGAAAGTGTGCATACTGCTGTGAAGACATGATCATCTAGCTTCCAGGTGTTTCTCAGAAGTTCAGCGCCATTTGATCTTGGATTCTCGGTCTATTATTTCTCTCTGGAAAACTTTAGGATCTTCTTATTCCCAGTGCTCCAAAATTGTACCATGATGCATCTCATGGTGGGTTTGTGTCCTTCCACTGTGCTGATCACCTGATGAACTCTTCAATGGAGAAATCTATCCTTCACTTGGTGAAAACATAGTGAATTATTTCTTTGATGACTTCTTATCTAATTCTATTGATTTTTCCTGCTTCCTCCCAGAACACTTATCAGTAGGATGCTAGAAATTCTAGACTGGTTCTCTATTTTATATATATATATATATTGGCCACTTCTGTTGGTCTTTCATTTATTTATTTTCTTTCATCTTTGTTCTTTGGCCTGTATGGGCCTCCCATTGCAGTGGCCTCTCTTGTCACAGAGCACTGGCTCTGGGCGCATGTGCTCCAGAGCTCTGGCTCAGTAGTTGGACACACCAGTCCAGCTGCTCCGAGGTATGTGGGATCTTCCCAGGCCAGGGATCAAACTGGCGCCCCTTGCACTGCAAGGTGGTGTCCTTACCAACTGGACCACCAGGGAAGCCCTGGTTCTCTATTTTTATTTATTTGTTTTTTTCTTTTTCTCCTTTCCATCTCTTTATCTTAATATTTTACTTACTGGGAGATTTTCTTAACTTTATCTTCCAAATCTCCCATTGCATGTTTAATTTCAGCCTATCATGTTGCTAATTCCCAGTAATTCTTTTGTCTTTAAATGTTTTTAATGCAATTGTATTCTCATCTCATATACATCATAGTTCCTCTTACATCTCTAAAATCAATAATGGTACATTTTTTTAAAGTTTCTCTCAAAGGGCACAGGTTGTCTCCATGGTAACTTTTTCCATTTGTCTTTGGTTTCTTTTCATACTTTTCTCAAATCTCTGGAGCTCCTTGGCTGTCCATTCATATTGCATAAAATATGAACTTTGGTAGAGCTCACTTGTAGATTATGGGCTTCAACATAGAATAACACACCGAGGGATTTATTTTATCATTTTTCAATTTTAATAAGAGTTTCCCTGATACTACAGGAGACCCAGCTTCAATTCCCAGGTCAAGAAGATCCCCTAGAGAAGGGTTAGGCTACCCACTCCAGTATTCTTGGGCTTCCCTGGTGGCTCAGATGGTAAAGAATCTGCCTGCAATGTGGAAGGCCTGTGTTTGATCCCTGGGTTGGGGAGATTCCCCTGGAGAAGGGAAGGGCTACCCACCCCAGTATTCTTGCCTGGAGAATTCTTACTTTAGAGTTACTTTAGGTTTAAAAACCCTGCAGTCATTGATTTGTTTTCTCTTCTTCTGGATCATTTTATGAGAATTCATTGGGAGTCGGGTACAAACTGGGGTAAAGACTGTTTTTCCAAAGACCACAACTAAGTGATTTTTCAACTAGGATTTTGGAAAGTCTCCGAAAGCACATTATTTCTTCCCTAATCCCACTCTGTCTCAGTCCTGCTAGACTGGGCTAGACCTAGTTTTGACATTGAGTTTCAGAGTTAAATAGCCCACTTTCTGACTCTGTCAATGAAACTGGATAGAAACTGATTTAGTCAGAAAGTTAGGAAAGGCAGGTAGCTACAGGAAGGACCCTTAACATTTGGCTTCAGACCCCCTTCTGTTTCATGGGGTTGAGATAGGGGAGTGTTACTTGTTCCCACTGGTGGTTCCTAGCCTGGACCAAGGTCCCTCCCGTGAAACACAAGGAGCATCTACAAGGTGAGACCTGTTTGCTCGGATGCTCTCTTGAGTCTCTCTTCATACAATGCAGAATGGTTTGTGGTGTTGGCTGTTCTGGGCCCAGAATTCCATCTGCAAGCAGGCAGGATCATATCCATGGGAAGTGGGTGGGCTTTGCTGTGACCCCCAAGTGCATTCTCTGTTTAAGGGAAAGGGGTTTTCGATCTCCTTGGCTGTGGATGTGAATGCAAGCCTGAAGTTAATTACTGGCCTTTGCTGGATGTGAGA
This sequence comes from Tragulus kanchil, assembly GCA_022376925.1. Classification (NCBI taxonomy): domain Eukaryota; kingdom Metazoa; phylum Chordata; class Mammalia; order Artiodactyla; family Tragulidae; genus Tragulus; species Tragulus kanchil. Next base: position 286,013,858 of record JAIOJX010000026.1, read on the forward strand.
TCATTCCAGAATAACATTCCTGTGAAATTACATTTCACTCAGAATATGAAGCTAGATTTGTGTGTGATTCTTGGCACCAAAACTCAGGGGTCAGAGAGGGGCAGGAATGATAGTTGAGATAAACCGCTCTTCTAAAGAAGGTGGGGAAGACAGGAAGAGAAAGAAAACAGTTCTTAAAGAATTCTGCATTTTAAATTGATGCACTGAAAGCAACTCAGGGAGTCAGTGGGATTGCCACTCAGACTGCGCTGGGGGCAGACATGATGTTAGTTGTCCTAGTAACCACTCTGGCCAGTATGGCAAGTTGGGGAATTTAAATGTAAATCTCAACATGTGTCATTTTACTGAAGTCTCTACTTTTGGGCAATCTGATTTACTCATCATGATTTTTCTCACCCACTGCTTGAAGAAGTGAAGTGAAAGTCACTCCCTCATGTCCAACTCTTTGCTACCCAGGGACTATAGCCTGCCAGGCTCCTCTGTCCATGGTAAGAATATTGGAGTGGGTAGCCATTCCCTTTTGCAGGGGATCTTCCCAACCCAGGAATCCAACCAACATCTCCTGTATTGCAGTGGATTCTTTACCAGTTGAGCCACTGGGGAAGCCACTACCTGGAGAATATAGGCCTAAAAGCTAGCATCCTGGGAGCCAAGTTGGGAAAAATAAAATCAATATGTATATTTTACCTTTTATTCCACTTTGATCAATAAAGCATCCCTACCTTTAACTAGCCTGTTCTGACATTTAAAAAGAAAACCCTCTATCTAGGGACTTCCCTTTGGTCCAGTGGTTGGAACTCTCTGCTTCCATTCCACAGCAGGGGTCATGGGTTCAGTCTCCGGTTGGAGAACTAAGATCTTGCATGCCGCACAGCCAAACAGAAAAAGAAGAAAATTTCCTGAACTGAATACAAATGAGAACACAACACTTAAAAAAAAAGAAACCCTCTCTTTAGCAATTAAAACCCCAGTGTTTGCTAAGGCAGCGAGAAGTAGTCGCCCAGCTGATTGGAATCGGAGGGATCAGTTCTTAAGTTGTCAACCAATCATGCTGTCAAATCTGCTGCCAACCTGTGATGACTGATGCTGTTGATTCCTGATCCTTATGTTACAGAACCTTTGGTACAAATCATGTTGCATCTTATCTCAGGATTCAGATTTCTCAAGCCTGGGAGGACAATCACAACTTACCATCTGCTTTCCAACTTCCAAAAAAATATGTTGCCTTTTCCTCTTTTGTTCCTCTTTTATTGTTTTATGACATAAAAAATTCCTTTTGATTGTGGTTGAATATGTACTTTCAAACCACCAATTTTAACCAAAAGCATCTCTTTGGGTTGTCTTTCACTGCCAATGATTGCGTTTATTAAGTATTATTTAAACAAGGACAAATTATTGAATATCAAATTGAAGTGGGGATTTAGAGGATGTAGAGCAGAGGTTTAGATTTCTAGGAAATATGATGCCTATTTTATAGAGAGCTTCAGCACACATCTGCAGAGAGAGTTAGGCAGGAATAAATGTGTCAGTGGTTGAGAAGCTGGAAGGGTTGTGGAATTCTGTTGGTATGAACAGTGGCAAGCAGATTTAAAATTAAAGAATGTGAACTCATTAAAGTTAGTCTTCTTAGATTTCATAGGAATTCAATTGGAACAGTTGTCTCATCAAGAAATCTTGAGCAGAGCTGGGAGCTGAGAAAAGGGTTAGGATTGTTTTGATTTTTACAAGGAAAAACATCTGTTCTTTATTTTATGCACTGCCCTTTCTCCTAATGCCTAAAAGTATCTGTAAAGATGCCTAGACACATGATGATCTGGTTTCCATGAAATAAATTACAGTTTAATGAATCCCCTATGTATCCATCTATTTGCCTAGCCATGGAAATACTGCCCCATAACTTGACCATGTCTTAGACTTGAGTTCATTCAAGTTGCTATTTTTGGGTTGACTATGTGATTTGATAATACTGTGAGGTAGTCCAAATAACAGTTGACTCTCCATCTGTCTCTGATCATCGGAGGTACTGTTTCCCAATCTGTGTTCTGTGGAACATTAGTTGCTCAAGTTGTTAGTGGACATTTCATGAAAGAGAAAAAGGACTTTTGTCTTTTAAATTTTGTTTCTTTACTATATGCAAGGAAATTATTAAATACATCTCTGTACTTATTTTTATGCTGTACTCTGCCTTTAAGAAATGGAGTGCCAAAAAGAGAAAGACAAATACAGTATACTAACACACATATATGGAATCTAGTAGGACGGTCTTGATATCACACACAGGGAACTCATGGAAAAAAAGACAGAGCATAGACATAGGGACATCGTGGCGAAGAAATAGGGAGGGGGAAGCATGGAGGAAGTAACAAGGAAACCTATAGTGTTATGTGTGGAAAAGATAGCTAGTGTCATAGTGCTAAGGGAATAGGAGTGCTTACAATGGCTTGGGGCGAAGGTCTGGAGGGGTGGGATGGGGATCTGGGCGGGTGGGGACCATGGATATGCATATGACTGATCTGGGAACATACATGTCTGTGAGCAACAAAACTCTGTAAAACCTTTAAAATAAAGAATAAAAATAAAAATAATTAAAAAAAAAGAAATGGAGTGCCATACACGAAAGACCAACAAATAACAGTAAAAAAAAACCCATGATTTACAAACACATGGATTTCAAGTCAAGAGATGATAGTGTAATTATCAAAATGCAATCTCTGATCACCAATATATTTGCATGGTCATGAACTTTGTATTTTTTTTTCTTGTTTTCTTTTTTTTTTTTTTTTGAGGGGGGCGGGCAGGTCACTTCTATTGGTCTTTCATTATTTATTTTTGTCCATCTTTGTTCTTTGGCCAGTGTGGGCCTCCCATCGCAGCGGACTCTGTTGTTGCAGAGCACCAGCTCTGAGCGCATGCACTCCGGAGCTCCGGCTCGGTAATTGGACACATCGGTCCAGCCGCTCCGCGGCATGTAGGATCTTCCCAGGCCAGGGATCAAACCGGCACCCCTTGCACTGCAAGGCGGTGTCCTTACCCACTGGACCACCAGGGAAGCCCATGAACTTTGTATTTTAAAACTTCAAGAAGTATTAATGATACTTAAACTGTCTTTTCTTCTTAATGAAAGAATAAATATATTTTATCTTTGATTTCACTTATTTGAAATCAGTTTTGTTGTTGTTTTGTGACATTTACAGGATAATCTCTTCTTTAAGCTTTCAGGAGGCATAAAGTCATTCTGGGAAGAAAAAGCACATAGTTTTAATATGATACAAAACAGATATATGACCAAGGGCTACATTAAGTTTAAGAGGTGAGATTTCAGAGAAGAAAGAACTCCTATGGACTGATATAGTTGGAGGATGAATTGAGTGGGAGGTATGATTCTCAATGGAACTTGAAAGAAGGAAGATTCTGTGCTGGGAGATAGATATTAGTCTGATAGATGGAAAAAAGACAGAGCATAGACATAGGGACATCGTGGCGAAGAAATAGGGGGGGGGAAGCATGGAGGAAGTAACAAGGAAACCTATAGTGTTATGTGTGGAAAAGATAGCTAGTGTCATAGTGCTAAGGGAATAGGAGTGCTTACAATGGCTTGGGGCGAAGGTCTGGAGGGGTGGGATGGGGGGATCTGGGCGGGTGGGGACCATGGATATGCATATGACTGATCTGGGAACATACATGTCTGTGAGCAACAAAACTCTGTAAAACCTTTAAAATAAAGAATAAAAATAAAAATAATTAAAAAAAAAGAAATGGAGTGCCATACACGAAAGACCAACAAATAACAGTAAAAAAAAACCCATGATTTACAAACACATGGATTTCAAGTCAAGAGATGATAGTGTAATTATCAAAATGCAATCTCTGATCACCAATATATTTGCATGGTCATGAACTTTGTATTTTTTTTTCTTGTTTTCTTTTTTTTTTTTTTTTTTGGGGGGGGGGCGGGCAGGTCACTTCTATTGGTCTTTCATTATTTATTTTTGTCCATCTTTGTTCTTTGGCCAGTGTGGGCCTCCCATCGCAGCGGACTCTGTTGTTGCAGAGCACCAGCTCTGAGCGCATGCACTCCGGAGCTCCGGCTCGGTAATTGGACACATCGGTCCAGCCGCTCCGCGGCATGTAGGATCTTCCCAGGCCAGGGATCAAACCGGCACCCCTTGCACTGCAAGGCGGTGTCCTTACCCACTGGACCACCAGGGAAGCCCATGAACTTTGTATTTTAAAACTTCAAGAAGTATTAATGATACTTAAACTGTCTTTTCTTCTTAATGAAAGAATAAATATATTTTATCTTTGATTTCACTTATTTGAAATCAGTTTTGTTGTTGTTTTGTGACATTTACAGGATAATCTCTTCTTTAAGCTTTCAGGAGGCATAAAGTCATTCTGGGAAGAAAAAGCACATAGTTTTAATATGATACAAAACAGATATATGACCAAGGGCTACATTAAGTTTAAGAGGTGAGATTTCAGAGAAGAAAGAACTCCTATGGACTGATATAGTTGGAGGATGAATTGAGTGGGAGGTATGATTCTCAATGGAACTTGAAAGAAGGAAGATTCTGTGTGCTGGGAGATAGTCATCCATGGGCCTCTCATGCTCTTGCATGTCTTATTAGCATGCCACGAATGCAAGGCTCTGATTGCTTTTTACTCGGTCATTTCTCAGGGTTGGGTTGTTTGCAGCAACCTGCCTTGAGAGAAGTAACTCCCTCTTGGACAAAAAGTAGGCTCGATTACCTCATGCTATAGTGTGATGGTGCCCCAAGCTCAGTGTTCTCTCCTGCAAGAGCATGCGCAATGTATGCAGGTCTCCATCTTAGCGTTCTGTGTTGTTCCCCCCAGGACTTGGGGGCAAGGGGAACCAAAGCTCATGCTGTCTGCTCTGCTGTGATTGATACAGGTTTTGGTCATTGGCCCAGGAATTTCATATCCTCTGCCAACCTCCATGATATAGTAATGGGCTAACTATTAACCTGTAACAGGGATACAATCAAATCCCAGATAAGATGTTGGGACCATGACTGAAAAGACAACCAGTTGAGTGAAGAGGTAAGGTTGAGCCTTTCACTTTCACACTGTTTAATGGGTGTGGTAGGGTGTCAGAGGCCTCCCCAGGGGCTCAGAAAGGAAAAAATCTGCCTGAAATGCAGGCAGACCTGGGTTCCATCCCTGGGTCAGGAAGATCCTCTGGAGCAAGGTATGGTAACCCACTCCAGTATTCTTGCCTAGAGAAATCCATGGGCAGAGGAGCCTGGTGGGCTATAGTCCATGAGGTCACAGAGTCAGACACGACCAAGCACATGCATGCGCGCGCGCGTGCGCGCGCACACACACACACACACACACACGGATATTAGGCTCTTTGTGATAGTCACTGTTTAATACATGAGAAAAGGTGACCAGACACTGTGAACGTGCTGAGAAGAGTCCTGAGTTGTCTCCATAGCAGTATGGGTTTACATTAGATAGGTTCTTCAGCTGCCACTGTTTAAAAAAATAAAATCTTACACACACTGAATGAAATATACTATAAAACACAATTACCACCCCCCAAAAGAGGCTGAATTCAACAACAAAAGCTCCATCACAGGCTGTAGAGGAACAGCTGTGGTCGAGTAACCCTGAAATATCACCTCGGGGTAGAGTACAGTAGGGTAAGAATTCTTTAGGACTTAATGATAATTAACATGTTCTCAACCAGCACTGCTCAGTAGAAATGTAACACAGGGAAGTTTAATTGGAGGGTCTGGGTGACCTAGGACTTTATTACACTCTTAATAGGTTTGACTGTTTAGTCCTTCCCTGATGAGTAGAGTCCAACTCACTATGAAACCCTTAACTATCCTCTTTCATGCAAAATTTTAAAAATATTCTTAGGCAGAATTTTCTCTTTTCTCAAAACACTTTGCTTAAGTTTCTATTATTATATATTTTATTCCTATTTGTATTATGGTTAACTGTTTACGTATTTGCTTACCAGTTCCTTGAGACTAAAGGTTATCTTATTTCTCTGCTTTTCTCCAATCCAGTTAGCCTTATCATAATAAAAATAAGTTATGTTTATTGAGCATCTTCTAGGCATTATCTCAGTTAATCCTCACAAAAATCATCTAGGTAAATACTTATGATTATTCTACATTGAAGAAACACTGAGGGCTTATGTTGGGACCATGACTGAAAAGACAACCAGTTGAGTGAAGAGGTAAGGTTGAGCTTTCACTTTCACACTGTTTAATGGGTGTGGTAGGGTGTCAGAGGCCTCCCCAGGGGCTCAGAAAGGAAAAAATCTGCCTGAAATGCAGGCAGACCTGGGTTCCATCCCTGGGTCAGGAAGATCCTCTGGAGCAAGGTATGGTAACCCACTCCAGTATTCTTGCCTAGAGAAATCCATGGGCAGAGGAGCCTGGTGGGCTATAGTCCATGAGGTCACAGAGTCAGACACGACCAAGCACATGCATGCGCGCGCGCGTGCGCGCGCACACACACACACACACACACACGGATATTAGGCTCTTTGTGATAGTCACTGTTTAATACATGAGAAAAGGTGACCAGACACTGTGAACGTGCTGAGAAGAGTCCTGAGTTGTCTCCATAGCAGTATGGGTTTACATTAGATAGGTTCTTCAGCTGCCACTGTTTAAAAAAATAAAATCTTACACACACTGAATGAAATATACTATAAAACACAATTACCACCCCCCAAAAGAGGCTGAATTCAACAACAAAAGCTCCATCACAGGCTGTAGAGGAACAGCTGTGGTCGAGTAACCCTGAAATATCACCTCGGGGTAGAGTACAGTAGGGTAAGAATTCTTTAGGACTTAATGATAATTAACATGTTCTCAACCAGCACTGCTCAGTAGAAATGTAACACAGGGAAGTTTAATTGGAGGGTCTGGGTGACCTAGGACTTTATTACACTCTTAATAGGTTTGACTGTTTAGTCCTTCCCTGATGAGTAGAGTCCAACTCACTATGAAACCCTTAACTATCCTCTTTCATGCAAAATTTTAAAAATATTCTTAGGCAGAATTTTCTCTTTTCTCAAAACACTTTGCTTAAGTTTCTATTATTATATATTTTATTCCTATTTGTATTATGGTTAACTGTTTACGTATTTGCTTACCAGTTCCTTGAGACTAAAGGTTATCTTATTTCTCTGCTTTTCTCCAATCCAGTTAGCCTTATCATAATAAAAATAAGTTATGTTTATTGAGCATCTTCTAGGCATTATCTCAGTTAATCCTCACAAAAATCATCTAGGTAAATACTTATGATTATTCTACATTGAAGAAACACTGAGGGCTTCCCTGGTAGCTCAGTGGTGAAAAGTTCTCCTGCTAATGCAGGAGACATGGGTTGGGGCCCTGGTCAGGGAAGACCCCACATGCTGCAGAGCAGCTAAGCCCGTGAGCCACAGCTATGGAGCCTGTCCTCTAGAGTCTCTGAGCTGCAACTATTGAGCCCATGTGCCACAACTACTGAAAGCCCTTGTACTCTAGAGCCCAAGTTCTACAACAAGTCACCTCAACAAGAAGCCTGCTCACCTCAACTAGAGGGTAGCCCCCACTCCCTGTAACTAGACAAGAGCTTGCAGCAGCAGTGAAAACCCAGAATAGCCATAAATAAATACATAAAAATTTTTTTTAAAAAGCTGAAATTGAGATTCAGAGAGCTGTTTAAGGTTATATCCTCAGTAGAGGCTGAGCCAGAACATCAACACAATATTATAGATTAAATGTGTCTCTCTAAAATTCATATGTTGAAACCTAACCCTCAATGAGGTGGTGCTCGGAGGTTGGGCCTTTGAGAGGTGATTAGGTCATGAGAGCCAAGCCCTCATGAATGGGAAGAGTACCTTTATGAAAGAGACCACTCTTGCCTCTTCCACATGTAGGACACAGCAAGAAAATAGTCATCCACGAACCTGAAAGTGGGCTCTCATCAGACACTGATGACTTGATTCTGGACTCCCCAACTTCCAGAACTGTGACAAACAAGTCTTTATTATCTATACACCACCCAGTCTGTAGTATTTTATCTCCAGTGACTGAGCTCTTAATCATGACACCATAAAGACTCCCACATCCAGTAGTTATTCTCAGCATATGTTTTGATGTTTCTTGAATGACTGAAAATAAACTTAACAAGTTGATAGTGAACATGAAGGCACTGGTTAAATGGAGCCTAAAACTTGACAAGGGGAATCACTACAATGTGAGCTTCAGAATTTTAAGAGCAATCTATGACTTTTGAGTATACAGCTTCATTTCTCACCAGTATCAATTATTATATCAAATCAAGTTTTCTTAAGTCAATATTCTCCTAGTGAGACAAACCATCAAAAATGTACTTTAGGCACTGTAAGAGAATTCACATACACACATTCACATACTTCCTATCTGACTTTAATTCCATACTACATATTTCATTAGGTCTTAGGCATCGTTTCTCTAGTTCCAGGGTTATTGGCCATTTATAGTCCAAAAAAAGGGAGCATCATTTCTTTTCTAAGTCAGCATGTTCTCACCTTCTGCTGATTATCCCCAAGGATCCAATGGTGCGCTATAATCATAAGATGATTCAGGTGTTGTTGGGAATGTGTTAAGTGGTTACTCAGTTTATTCAGAGTAAAAGTCAAGGTCCTTACACTGGCCCCAAAGTCTTACATGGTCTGCCCCTGCTTCCTTACCTCTCTGACCACATGGCCTACTTTTGCAGGACTTTGCATGGGATCTTAGTTCCCTGACCAGAGATTGAATGCATGTTCCCTGCAGTGGAAGTTCAGAGTCCTAACCACTGGACCATGAGGGAAGTCCCCATATCCCTTTTGTGATATATGTATCTTTCCTTAGATAAGCATATATAATCAATTCCACTGTCCTTGCATTGAAATTCATAAGAGATATTTCACAATTAAATAATGAAAAGGAAGAGACAAAACAGGACAACTGAAGCTGAGCTTTCAGGACAGGCTCAGCAATGGACACACCTAGGCGCTCAGTGGGAGTTTGCTGCTAACAAAATAGGCAATGGTGAGTGTTCCTGGTGCTGACTTAGGCAGGGAGCATTTCTCCATCCTCTCTCATGGAAGAGTTATTCACAACAGGTCACCTGGTAGATAAGGTGCAAGATGCTTCAAAACTAGGTGTTTCCAGATGTTTTTCAACCAGAGACATTTGTGTAGGTGGTTAAATATATTTTTAGATGCTTTCCTGGGGACTTGCCTCTTTAAACAGTTCACTGAACATTGACATGGCTGTCCACGCATGGCCTTGGATGGGGCAAAGAGAATATGCCTAATCTTATGCTCTGTACATTGTACCATCTTACCAGCACTCAATATTTTATGGAATCATATGGCTATTTTTCAGCAAGTATTAATAGCAGATATGTCTGTATCTCTTCTAAGGCTAAGGCTTTAGACAAGCATAAAGCCAGCATGATTATGAAGAATCATTTGGTGAGTCACCAAAAAAATATCCATTGACTATAGAAATGCTTCTTTTTAAAAAAAAAAAAAAAAAAGATTTATTTATTTTATTTATTTTGGGCGGGGGTGGGGTTGGGAGGGAGGGGGGATGGGCAGGCCACTTCTATTGGTCTTCCATTTCTCCATTTTCATCCGTCTTTGTTCTTTGGCTCCTGTGGGCCTCCCATCGCGGAGGCCTCTGTTGGCGCATGCGCTTCAGAGCTCCTTTGGCTCTGCTGGGTCTTCATTGCTGTATTAGCTTCTCTCTAGTTGTGGTGAGTGGAAGCTACTCTCTGATTGCAGTGCGTGGGCTTCTCATTAGGGTGGATTTTCTTATTGTGGAGCATGGACTCTAGGGTGTGCAGGCTTCAGTAGTTGTGGCTCCCGGGCTGTAGAGCACCGGTTCAGTAGTTGCAGTGCACAGGATTAGCTGCTCTGTAGTACATGGGGTCTTCCGAGATCAGGAATCAAACCCGTGTCTCCTGCACTGACAAGTAGATTCTCACCCCAAGCCACCAGGGAAGCCCTGCACTTATCTTCAGATACTTTATGAGTGTGTACATATAAATGTGTGCGTGTGTGTGTGTGTGCATTCTTTATTAACAAAAAAGAAATCAGTTCTTACTAATTAGTAGAGTACTATGCAATAATTTTTTGGGAGGTAAATTATGTATATATACACACAGAAAAATGATATTTTATGTGAAAAGTTATCACATTTATAGTATGAGGTAATGTTTGTGTACACACAGAATGCACAGTTTCCTCTCAGAAGAACATACTGCAAAGGAATGATGTAGTTTCACTTTTTCTTTCACACAGTTCTCTATTATTATCATTTTTTACCTGAAGTGTATATACTTTCACAATAATATGAAAGACCATGCAAGAGAAAGTGGAGCATAAGTCAACAAAATGGAAATAATGTCATACTATTGAAGACAGTATATTATACATAAGTATATGCAGTTGGCCAGAAAAAATATTGAAGAGAAGATATATACTAAAGAAATTTTAAAATAAAGGAAGCAAAGTTGTAACGAGACATGACTTTCAAAATGATTCAGTAGGGAACAGAAAAAAAATCAATCATGCAGTTTCTGCTACCAACTTCCTCGCAATACAAACCTTGCAACAACCGAATATTCAGTTCCGCTGACCCATACTAAATAATGGTCCCTATGCCACAAAGCACAAATAGAAGCAGAAGCAAGGATCTAACAAAAGAGGAAGAAGGACTAAATATGATCTATGTTCAACTGTTTTATTGTCTGAAGCTTCCATACTTTGGTTTTTCTAAAATGTACAGAACAGTCATAAATCCAGGAGATGGACAGGAATGACCATCAAGATCTCCTGAAAAGTCCTGGCATTATCAAGTGGCACAATCTTAGCTACAGGGACTTCTGTTCTGAAAAAACCCTTGCATCCTTTCCATCAGCAAATCCTGTCCAAGTCTACCTTGAATCTCTCTTCTTTTCATCACCATGAACCAAGTTCAAGTTCACTGCCACCTACTTCTCCTGCAGCAGCCTCCCATTAGTCTCTCTGTCTTCACCCTGGCTCTCCCTCTTTCTGGCTCCTCCCTCCGTCTCCCATTCCTTTTCCCCCAAGAAAAGCAGATCCACCTTCCTAAACTGTTCCTATAAAGAAAGCCAAAATCCCTTGTGTGACTACAAACAGCTGTGTGAGCTATCCCTTGGCACATTTTCTCCACTTCCTCTTAAGTCTCTGACGGCACTAAGATCTTCCTCACCTCAAATCTTTGCACATACTGTTCTGCAAACTGAAGTACTCTTCTCTGACGTTACAGATTTCAGTTTCTTTCAGAGCTGCCCAGCTCTCTTCCTCAATCTCACTCAGCGCACAATTAGTATTTCTATATTTATTTGCATGGTGTCGGTTTTACCTGACTTCTCTACTCTGTTGAGCTGTGTAATAACCATATGAAGATTCATAATACTACCCACTCTATTTTCGTGTATATTTAAACCTTAGCATAATAAACAGCTAGAAAAATTTTGCCTCTGATCCTATGAAGTAACTTATGCCTCCAATTATAAGTGTTTCAAATTTTGTTTTTTAAGAAATTTACTTTCATTTTTTAAGGTTTTTTTTTGTATTTTGGTGTTGTTGTTATTGTTCAACAGCCAAGTTGTGTCCATCTCTTTGCAACCCCATGGACCGTAAAGAAGGCTGAGTGCTGAAAAACTGATGCCTTTGAAATGTGGTGTTGGAGAAGACTCTTGAGAGTCCCTTGGACTGCAAGGAGATCAAACTGTCAATCCTGAAGAAAATCAACCCTAAATATTCACTGGAAGGAATGATACTGAAGCTGAAGCTACAGTACTTTGGCCACCTGATGTGAAGAGACGACTCATTGGAAAAGACCTTGATGCCAGGGAAAATAGGAGGCAGAAGGAAAAGAAGGCTACAGAGGATGATATGGTTGGATGGCATCACTGTGTCAATGGACATGAGTTTCAGCAAGCTCTGGGAAATGGTGAAGGACAGGTGTTCTGGAAAAACCCTTGCATCCTTTCCATCAGCAAATCCTGTCCAAGTCTACCTTGAATCTCTCTTCTTTTCATCACCATGAACCAAGTTCAAGTTCACTGCCACCTACTTCTCCTGCAGCAGCCTCCCATTAGTCTCTCTGTCTTCACCCTGGCTCTCCCTCTTTCTGGCTCCTCCCTCCGTCTCCCATTCCTTTTCCCCCAAGAAAAGCAGATCCACCTTCCTAAACTGTTCCTATAAAGAAAGCCAAAATCCCTTGTGTGACTACAAACAGCTGTGTGAGCTATCCCTTGGCACATTTTCTCCACTTCCTCTTAAGTCTCTGACGGCACTAAGATCTTCCTCACCTCAAATCTTTGCACATACTGTTCTGCAAACTGAAGTACTCTTCTCTGACGTTACAGATTTCAGTTTCTTTCAGAGCTGCCCAGCTCTCTTCCTCAATCTCACTCAGCGCACAATTAGTATTTCTATATTTATTTGCATGGTGTCGGTTTTACCTGACTTCTCTACTCTGTTGAGCTGTGTAATAACCATATGAAGATTCATAATACTACCCACTCTATTTTCGTGTATATTTAAACCTTAGCATAATAAACAGCTAGAAAAATTTTGCCTCTGATCCTATGAAGTAACTTATGCCCCCAATTATAAGTGTTTCAAATTTTGTTTTTTAAGAAATTTACTTTCATTTTTTAAGGTTTTTTTTTGTATTTTGGTGTTGTTGTTATTGTTCAACAGCCAAGTTGTGTCCATCTCTTTGCAACCCCATGGACCGTAAAGAAGGCTGAGTGCTGAAAAACTGATGCCTTTGAAATGTGGTGTTGGAGAAGACTCTTGAGAGTCCCTTGGACTGCAAGGAGATCAAACTGTCAATCCTGAAGAAAATCAACCCTAAATATTCACTGGAAGGAATGATACTGAAGCTGAAGCTACAGTACTTTGGCCACCTGATGTGAAGAGACGACTCATTGGAAAAGACCTTGATGCCAGGGAAAATAGGAGGCAGAAGGAAAAGAAGGCTACAGAGGATGATATGGTTGGATGGCATCACTGTGTCAATGGACATGAGTTTCAGCAAGCTCTGGGAAATGGTGAAGGACAGGTGTGCTGCAGTCCATGGGGTCACAGAGTCAGACATGACTGAGCTACTGAACGGAACCCTAAAAGAAAGGTCTGAAGTTCAATTATTACTTTGTTTTCCTACTATTTTATTTGAAACCAGTATTATAGCATATACACTAGGGATATAAATATTCTGATTTAGTTCCAGGTTCTCACGCTAAGTGAAGCATTTAACCTTGCTTCCTTTTTGTGTGTTAAGTCATTTCAGTCATGTCTGACTCTTTGCCACCTTATGGACAGCAGCCCACTAGGCTCCTCTGTCTATGGGATTCTCCAGGCAATAATAGTGGAGTGGGTTGCCATGTCCTTCTTCAGGGAATCTTCCAGACTCAGGGATCAAGTCTGCATCTCTTATGTCTCCTGCATTGACAGGCAGGTTCATTATCACTAGTGCCACCTGGGAAGCCCTTTAAAATAACATAATAAAGTTCTAAATTTTTATTTGATTTAATATTCTATGTTTTCATACTTTGTTTCCATACCAAAAAAGGAATCATAAACAATACCCATGTTTATTTTTTTAAACTTTTGCCCATTCATTAACAAGATCATAAGTCTGCAGTGCTGTACATATCAGGTGAATCTACAAAGCCAAGAACAGGAACCACTGCATCTTCTTTGGAAGATTTGATACTTTGATTCCTCCCGTTTTGCACGTATTTGTGCAAAATGCTGTAGTACTGTTTATTCGGATTGAAAGTGTACAGAGATGAAATTTGCCGCCAGTCATGACTGCTTGGAGTGTTGAATTCCTTTGGATGTGAGCACTCAAAGAAACATCTGACATTTTCTTTTGCCAGTTCTGTTGCATGTTCTGTGGCCTGACTTTTAAGAATGTGCTGCTCCTGTTTCATATAGATTTCCCAAAATTTCAGCTGCATGTAACTAACTGGAGACACGCATCGGAAGACAGATGTAAAAACCAGGAGGAAGACAATAACAGCAGCGATCAGGACCCAGCCTAACACCTTAGGAAAACACAACAAAACAGCAATTGAGTCACTTTTCAAAAAGAAATTCTAAAATCCTCAGATAAAGTTTGAACTACTCAGAGTTATGATCATGATGATGAAGTAGCAACAGTTAGGCCTTAATCCCTTAAGATAAAGAAGTGGTGGTCCAGTGAGTAAAGAGTCCACCTTGCACTGCAAGGGGCGCCGGTTCGATCCACGGCACGAGAGGATCCCACGTGCCGCGGGGCGGCTGGACGGGTGAGTCCAATCATGAGCCAGTGCTCTGAAGTGCATGCGCCCAGAGCCGGTGCTCTGCTACAGGAGAGGCCCCTGCAATGGGAGACCCACACAGGCCAAAGAACAAAGATGGATGAAAATAAATAAATGAAAGACCAATAAAAGTGGTCAAAAAAAAAAAAAAAAGTGGCAGTAATCCACACGCCCAACCCCTCTGGGGACCTGCTTGCTTCACAAGATAGTCATTTCCAAATCATGTGAAAGGCCCACGAAGGAGTTTATACATGGAATCCCTGGGGCGCAGAAACGGGGTTTTAGAAAATGCAGTGAAGCAGGCGTTCATTTCCAAGGACCTCTGAGCCCAGCAGCAGTGTGGGGTGGCAGTGTGGGGTGATGGCTGTAGAGCTAGGCAGACTGGCCTCAGTGTACCGGCTGTAAGGACAAAAGAGAATCATAAAGAAGATAAAGGACCCAGCTCAGTGTCCGGCACCGAGCGGATGGCTGACACTACGGTGCCTGAGCGCCTTCCTCCTTTTGGCAACTCTCGCTTCCTGCACTGGCTGGCGGGTTCTTTATACTAGCGCCACGTGGGAAGCCCTGGGAAAATAGGCGATAGATTTGCCTTTCGGCTCATTAGAAGCCAACAGCCATTCTAGTTAGCTTGCCCTCGGGTGTCCGGAGAAAGGCGCCTACTTCTACCTCCTCGTCCGCCCCGCAGAGGCCCGTCCCTCTCCGATTCCCGCACCGCATCCTGCGCCGGCGCCTGACCTGCGACTGGGCAACGAGCTCCTTTTTCAGCCGTTTCTGTAGCTCTTGCTCGTCCGGCTTTCCGGCCTGCTGGCAGGGCGCCAGCGGCAGCAGGGAGGCGCAGCTAGAGTTGCGGTCCGGGCACAGGCGCAGCGCCAGAGCCTCGCTCCCGCTGGCGGCACACTCGTAGAAGGTGCCCCCGAGGAGCGCCACGGCCACCCAGGTGAGCGGCGCGACCGCGGCGGCGGCGCTGAGCTGCGCGCACACCAGGGCCCCGCGCAGCCCCGCACCGCAGTTCTTGCACGACCGCGTGCAGCAGCCGGTCAGCAGGCGCCAGGTGCGCGCGCTCAGCACGTACCCCAGGAGAAAAAGCGCCAGCGCTGGCACTAGCAGGAACACCAGGCCGTAGGGCAGGTTCCAGGTAGCGCTGCAAGGGCACTGGAACACCGCGGTGGAGAAGATGCGCTCCCCGCTCGCCGTCAGCAGGGTCACCAGGCAGTAGCCCAGCGCACTGCGGTGCTTGAGGTGCAAATCCAGCACTGCTCGAAACTTCTGCATGGGTCTCCTACCCCAGGGGGCCGTGGACAGGGCCGGCTGCTTGTGCCTCTTCGCTGCCCGGCTTCTCAAATGATTTGGGGAGTCTGGGGTCGGGGGTTTCCTGTGCTCTGCTAAGTAATGTCTTCCAAAAAAGGAAGAGGGTTTCTCAGGGCTTCCTCGGGTTTCACTTTCTTATTTCAACCAAACAGGTTGTCTCAGATACAAGCATACACACCACGGACCTCCCAGTGCCCATCCCATTCCAGAAGCAGGCACACCGGTGACCCTTGTCCCTCAATTGAACTCTGAGGAAGATAGGGCCCCCTTTTTTTCCCCCCTGCCCACTGGCTGGCGGGTTCTTTATACTAGCGCCACGTGGGAAGCCCTGGGAAAATAGGCGATAGATTTGCCTTTCGGCTCATTAGAAGCCAACAGCCATTCTAGTTAGCTTGCCCTCGGGTGTCCGGAGAAAGGCGCCTACTTCTACCTCCTCGTCCGCCCCGCAGAGGCCCGTCCCTCTCCGATTCCCGCACCGCATCCTGCGCCGGCGCCTGACCTGCGACTGGGCAACGAGCTCCTTTTTCAGCCGTTTCTGTAGCTCTTGCTCGTCCGGCTTTCCGGCCTGCTGGCAGGGCGCCAGCGGCAGCAGGGAGGCGCAGCTAGAGTTGCGGTCCGGGCACAGGCGCAGCGCCAGAGCCTCGCTCCCGCTGGCGGCACACTCGTAGAAGGTGCCCCCGAGGAGCGCCACGGCCACCCAGGTGAGCGGCGCGACCGCGGCGGCGGCGCTGAGCTGCGCGCACACCAGGGCCCCGCGCAGCCCCGCACCGCAGTTCTTGCACGACCGCGTGCAGCAGCCGGTCAGCAGGCGCCAGGTGCGCGCGCTCAGCACGTACCCCAGGAGAAAAAGCGCCAGCGCTGGCACTAGCAGGAACACCAGGCCGTAGGGCAGGTTCCAGGTAGCGCTGCAAGGGCACTGGAACACCGCGGTGGAGAAGATGCGCTCCCCGCTCGCCGTCAGCAGGGTCACCAGGCAGTAGCCCAGCGCACTGCGGTGCTTGAGGTGCAAATCCAGCACTGCTCGAAACTTCTGCATGGGTCTCCTACCCCAGGGGGCCGTGGACAGGGCCGGCTGCTTGTGCCTCTTCGCTGCCCGGCTTCTCAAATGATTTGGGGAGTCTGGGGTCGGGGGTTTCCTGTGCTCTGCTAAGTAATGTCTTCCAAAAAAGGAAGAGGGTTTCTCAGGGCTTCCTCGGGTTTCACTTTCTTATTTCAACCAAACAGGTTGTCTCAGATACAAGCATACACACCACGGACCTCCCCAGTGCCCATCCCATTCCAGAAGCAGGCACACCGGTGACCCTTGTCCCTCAATTGAACTCTGAGGAAGATAGGGCCTTTCCACTGTAACTTTTGGTTCTCCAGACTGACAAGGAGCCAGGGACTGTGTTGCTTTGATGATCCTAGGCAGTCATCCAATGAAAAGAATACTTTTTACTTGGGTAAACTGGGGAAAACACCAGCTTTTCCTCTATTGCGGCCACCATGGTTCTAAACCAACTCCCAGACCAAACAATTACCAACAACACCGCCACCATCCCGTTCCCCTCACCGCTATAATTTCCAAGAAAAATCATTATTCAAGGGCAAATTCCCAGTTTCTCCTTCCTAAACTAAATAGCAACGAAGCCTGACTCAAATTCCAGTATGTCCATAATATTCCATTCCCTTCCTGTCTCCCTCCTGAACAGAACTGCTACCACTGCTCTCTCCTCTGCCTGATCTCCTGTAGGACATTAGCTTGAATATACAGTCTGGACTTCTGCCTCTTTTTTTCCCCACTCAGGTATGTCCTAACACGGCAGTACAGTAGAAATATATCAAATCCTTACTCAGTGGCCACCAAGTTGATCAGGGAAGGGTACATGGTTGTTCAAAAAATACTAGTTGAACCCAAACCGTTCGAAACTGCAGCTACATCTAACTAACATGGTGTTTTCTCCACTTTCAATTTTCTCAAAGGATCTTTCCTCTGACAAGCGAAAAGCACTTCTCTGAAACCGAGCCTTACTCTATGTGACTCTAGAATGAAGCGAGGTGTGCTTGAAAGCACATGTGTGTTGAAGTCAGATGCATTCTGTGTGTGTGAGTGTGTGTTTAATAAGTTAGCTCCTCTAAGACTTACCATACTCATTTGTAAAACCAGAATATCGTGCTTACTTTTCAAGATGGTTGGGACAGGTAAAGTCGGTAGTGTCTGCAAAGCGCTTTTATACACAGGGTGTGCCTCTCTCACACCGCAGCTTCACGAAGAGACAAGTAACTGTGTTGTGCATTATTTAAGAACCGAAATGAATACTCCATTTTAGACCACAGATTGTATTTGGTGACTACCTTCAGAGAACCAATGTGCCCTTAGCTGTCTATCTCCTCTTGCGGGCACTGTGCTGCAGCTTACTCTGATTCCTATTCTTACTAATTCTCACTAAGAGACACTATCTTAAATATATCAGAGAACTTTTACAGTCACAGTGTAGTCCCCTCAGAGTTGTGAGTCTCGGACTTGGACAATAAAGTGTCGTGGTCTCGAGTACTGTCAAACCAAGAGTAGTTTTATTAATCATAAAACATATAATAATCAGAATCAAGATTCCATTAATCAGGATTCAAATAAAGGCAAGCACAAATGATCAGAACTCAATTAAGTAAAATCAGAACTCAATCAAATGCAAGCAGAAGTTTCTTACCCCAGAGCTGGAGAGTCTGGATCTCACACACAGCCGATCCCGTGAGCCTCCTGCACAATTTTCCTTTACCCTTTTATATTTTTTTTCAACTAGAAATCTCAAGTTAACTAGTAGTCATAAAGAAGCTTTTTGTTTCTCTAGAGATGCAAAAGAGATCATCACCAGAGCCCTTTGCTCCCCCACCAAAGCCTTTGTTCACGAGGGGAAACATGTGTTTGTAGAGAAAACATTTTTACAATTCTTAATCTACAAAGGGAACTAGAGTTGTAAAAAGAGTATTACATTATCGTTGAAAAGGGGGCAAGAGGAAGAACCTTTGTGCTCTATATTAGCACCTCTATCAATGTTTGCTAAAGGTGATAGTTTAAAACTGTTAGTCTTATGAGTGCGGCTATTTCAGGCCCAGGCTTTTTTTTTTTTTAAGATTTATTTATTTATTTTGGGCGGGGGTCGGGTTGGGAGCAGGCGGGCCACTTCTATTGGTCTTTCATTTCTCTATCTTCATCCGTGTTTGTTCTTTGGCTCCTGTGGGCCTCCCATTGCGGTGGCCTCTGTCGTTGCAGAGCGCCGGCTCTGGGCGCATGCGCTCCAGAGCTCCGGCTCGGTAATTGGACACATGGGTCCAGCCCCTCCGCGGCACGTGGGATCTTCCCAGGCCAGGGATTGAACCGGCGCCCCTTGCACTGCAAGGCGGTGTCCTTACCCACTGGACCACTAGGGGAAGCCCAGGCCCAGGCTTTTATCAATAACTAGCTACCTATTTATTCTCAGAGAAGGTTTCAGAGAGGCGAGGCTTGCAGGTAGCACTTATCGTTAGTGTGAGGAGACATTTGCCTGCTCGGCCGGGTATCTTTTCTTAATCTTTCCTGTGAGAAGTGAATATGCCTTCACTTGTCCATGACACTCCCCTCAAGGAGGGTGTGAGGAGATAGCGTCTGAATGGGCAGATCAGAGAGAACTGGTTGCTGCTCAAGCACATCCACTAGATTTGCCTTATTTTTTCTGAGAATAACAAGTAGCCTACAGAGTTGAGTGAATTTTTGAAGAAGAGACAGGAAACACCCTCTTCTTTTCTTAGTTCAACTTGCCTTTTTAGCTATCTCCCGCCACCAGGGCCTGACACAAAACCACCATTCCAAGCACTGTGATGAATGACTATTCCTTCCTTGAGGGTTAAGAAGCTGTCCCCGGATCAAGGTCCTTTGTGTCTTGGGGGACAGTGGGGGCCTCTTCTCTGAGGTTAGACCAGGTCTGTCAGGCTCCCTGTAAACTTGCATCAAAGTTGCATGTGTGTGACAGATCATTTTTGCCAAGACTATCATCTCTGTAACCCTGCATCTGCAAAAAAAGCTTCCTTCACTTATCCTTTGGGTGACTCCCCTCCTCTGACTGCTGGAGTCTTCACCACCACCCTGCTTCGCTGAGAGGTTGTCACCCTTTCCACACTTTCCACATACTGTCATGAACAAATCCCACTCTGTCACTTTTGTGCAGATGACTTTATCCAAATCTCCCTCAATGTAACCGAACTAAAGTATACCCTCCCATTCGCTGGAATGAGATTTATTTGTCTCCCGCATTTCTCAAAACAAGAGGTAGGGCTGGGGCTTCCCTGGTAGTACAGTGTGTAAAGAATCTGCCTTGCAGTACGAGGGGCACCGGTTCGATCCCCGGCCAGGGAAGAGCCCAGAGGCTGTGTGGCTGGGCTGGTGTGTCCAATTGCAAGCCAGTGCTCTGGAACACGTGCGCCCAGAGCCGGTGCTCTGCGATGAGAGGGGCCACTGCCATGGGAGGCCTACACGTGCCAAAGAATGAGAGATGGATGAAAATAAATACATAAAAAAATAAATAGATAGAAAGAGACCAAAATTTAAAAAAAGAAAAGAAAAAAGAGGGAGGACTGGCATTCTCCCATGACTACATCAAACCTGGGTTTTTCCCACCATTTGTAACAGGTTATTCTCCATCAAGACTCAAGTTGTTCAGCAGGATCTCCTCCATCACCTCAGTCCTGCTGTCTTTGTTCCTTTCATTTACTAAGACTTTTAAGCTAAAAGTCCTCTTCTTTCTAGTCCCCGTCCTCTTCTTTCTAGTCCCTGTCAAGGATTCGGTTTCAAATATTTTTAGTTATAGAAACTTTTATCTTGACAGTCCCCTATCCCAATTCAAGGAATTCATGTGGTAACCAGTTTATTAATCAGTTCATTTGTTGATTCATTCATTCATTTAAATGCTTAATGTGCACCCAGTATATGCTAGTACCTATAAAAAACTGCCTGGTGTTATTGGACACAGCGAGGAACAAGGCAGATACCCTTTCCCTGAACTTGTATTTAAGTGGAAAGGATATAGATAATGAGGTAGGAAGTCCTCACATGATGCAGGTAATTAAAATGGAGAAAGCTTGAGAAAGCCTGTCCTGAGAAAGCCTCTCCGGGGAGAGAATATTTAAGCAGAAATGGCAACTGTAAAGGCTCTGTGCATAAAGGAGTTTAGCAGTCTGTGGTTGGAAAGATAGCCAGCATGATGAGGGCACTGAGGGTGAGAATGAAGGTAGCACACCAGAGGGCAGAGCTGCAGGGGGAAGGTCAAGTTTAGGCGCTTTATAGACCAGAGTCTATGGCTTCCCAGGTGGCACTATGGATAAAGAACACGCCTGCCAATGTAGGAGACATAAGAGACCTGGGTTCAACCCTTGGCTTGGGAAGATCCCCTGGAGGAGGGCATGGCAATCCACTCCAGTATTCTTGCCTGGATAATCCCATGGACAGAAGAGCCTGGCAGGCTACAGTCCATAGGGTTGCAAAGAGTCGGACCACAACTGAATCGACCTAGCATGCCCACACACTCAGACCAGCGTTTACAACTCTACCCCAAACTCATTACAGACTGAACTGCATCCTCACCCATGATCCTGTCAGCTGTGTCTGCAAACACCATCTCCTGGGGGATCACCACTGTGCCCCCCAGTCACAGATCTCGCAGGTAAGATGATCATTCGGTACTTATTATAGGTCTCCATAACTATTAGTCCAGCTGCTGCCTGCCAGCCTGAATTTCCTCCCAGTGCCTGCATTTGAGTCTAGTGGCTGGACATGCCCCCCACTACTCCCTCTGCAGCAGGACTGGGTGATTCTAGTTCTGAGTCTATTGAAGATTGTCCAGCCATTTACACCCAGCTCTGTCCTGGGAGGACATTGCTCAGGAGTTCAGCCCTTAGTGCAAGTAGTGTAACATAGTAATTCAAGAAGATTAAAGAATTTCTCTCATAGTACACTAATATTTGAAAGACCTTTCTTATTGTGTGTGTGCGCTTATTATTATCCAACTCTTTGCAACTATAGCCAGCCAGGCTCCTCTGTCCATGGGACTTCCCAGGTAAGAATACTGGAGTGGGTTGCCTTTTCCTCCTCTAGGGGATCTTCCTGACCCGGGATCGAACCCACCTTTCCTTAAGCTCCTACATTGGCAGGCAGATTCTTTACCACTGAGCCGCCCAGAAAGCCCATGAAAGATCTTTACACTTTTGAAGACCTATAAGCAGAAATGGCAACTGTAAAGGCTCTGTGCATAAAGGAGTTTAGCAGTCTGTGGTTGGAAAGATAGCCAGCATGATGAGGGCACTGAGGGTGAGAATGAAGGTAGCACACCAGAGGGCAGAGCTGCAGGGGGAAGGTCAAGTTTAGGCGCTTTATAGACCAGAGTCTATGGCTTCCCAGGTGGCACTATGGATAAAGAACACGCCTGCCAATGTAGGAGACATAAGAGACCTGGGTTCAACCCTTGGCTTGGGAAGATCCCCTGGAGGAGGGCATGGCAATCCACTCCAGTATTCTTGCCTGGATAATCCCATGGACAGAAGAGCCTGGCAGGCTACAGTCCATAGGGTTGCAAAGAGTCGGACCACAACTGAATCGACCTAGCATGCCCACACACTCAGACCAGCGTTTACAACTCTACCCCAAACTCATTACAGACTGAACTGCATCCTCACCCATGATCCTGTCAGCTGTGTCTGCAAACACCATCTCCTGGGGGATCACCACTGTGCCCCCCAGTCACAGATCTCGCAGGTAAGATGATCATTCGGTACTTATTATAGGTCTCCATAACTATTAGTCCAGCTGCTGCCTGCCAGCCTGAATTTCCTCCCAGTGCCTGCATTTGAGTCTAGTGGCTGGACATGCCCCCCACTACTCCCTCTGCAGCAGGACTGGGTGATTCTAGTTCTGAGTCTATTGAAGATTGTCCAGCCATTTACACCCAGCTCTGTCCTGGGAGGACATTGCTCAGGAGTTCAGCCCTTAGTGCAAGTAGTGTAACATAGTAATTCAAGAAGATTAAAGAATTTCTCTCATAGTACACTAATATTTGAAAGACCTTTCTTATTGTGTGTGTGCGCTTATTATTATCCAACTCTTTGCAACTATAGCCAGCCAGGCTCCTCTGTCCATGGGACTTCCCAGGTAAGAATACTGGAGTGGGTTGCCTTTTCCTCCTCTAGGGGATCTTCCTGACCCGGGATCGAACCCACCTTTCCTTAAGCTCCTACATTGGCAGGCAGATTCTTTACCACTGAGCCGCCCAGAAAGCCCATGAAAGATCTTTACACTTTTGAAGACCTATAATTTAGCACCAATTTACTTTAGCTTTTAAGAAAATGAGTAAGAGATTCTCATGTTAAACACAGTGAAAAACTAATGGTTATGAGTTTTGTTCAGTTTTGTCAAACTGTAGTACTTTGCTTCTCAGCACTATCATTACCAGTGTCTGAAATGGGTTTCAGAAACCACAAAACATTCCTCAGAAAAGAAAGCAAGAGAAACTCTTGAAAGGAAATACAAATTCACCCTGTGAATCTGAAAGTTCTTTACAGTCATCATCAAGTGAGCTGGATCTCAAACATTACTCTCTGTAGTTCTTATGAGAACTCAGACTAAGTGTACGGTCCTGCTTGGAATACAACTGCTAGATTCCAGCAAAGTGTCAGTCCTGGCCCCAAGACCCACAAGAGTAAAATCAAATCAAATTAAGGTTCATATAGCTTTTAAGTATCTGCAATGCACAAGATACAACTTCAGATGTTAAAATGATAAGTAGGGGCTTCCCTGGTGGCTTGATGGCAAAGAATCTGCCTACCAATGCAGGGGACATGAGTTCTATCCCTGGTCCAGGAAGATCCCACATGCCTTGGAGCAACTAAACCCTTGTGCCACAACTATTGAGCCTGTGCTCCAGAGCTTGGGAACCACGATTACTGAAGTCTGCACACCCTAAAGCCTTAGCAACAAGAGAAATCACTGCAATGAGATACTTTGACACAGCTGGGACATGCCCCACTACTCCCTCTGCAGCAGGACTGGGTGATTCTAGTTCTGAGTCTATTGAAGATTGTCCAGCCATTTACACCCAGCTCTGTCCTGGGAGGACATTGCTCAGGAGTTCAGCCCTTAGTGCAAGTAGTGTAACATAGTAATTCAAGAAGATTAAAGAATTTCTCTCATAGTACACTAATATTTGAAAGACCTTTCTTATTGTGTGTGTGCGCTTATTATTATCCAACTCTTTGCAACTATAGCCAGCCAGGCTCCTCTGTCCATGGGACTTCCCAGGTAAGAATACTGGAGTGGGTTGCCTTTTCCTCCTCTAGGGGATCTTCCTGACCCGGGATCGAACCCACCTTTCCTTAAGCTCCTACATTGGCAGGCAGATTCTTTACCACTGAGCCGCCCAGAAAGCCCATGAAAGATCTTTACACTTTTGAAGACCTATAATTTAGCACCAATTTACTTTAGCTTTTAAGAAAATGAGTAAGAGATTCTCATGTTAAACACAGTGAAAAACTAATGGTTATGAGTTTTGTTCAGTTTTGTCAAACTGTAGTACTTTGCTTCTCAGCACTATCATTACCAGTGTCTGAAATGGGTTTCAGAAACCACAAAACATTCCTCAGAAAAGAAAGCAAGAGAAACTCTTGAAAGGAAATACAAATTCACCCTGTGAATCTGAAAGTTCTTTACAGTCATCATCAAGTGAGCTGGATCTCAAACATTACTCTCTGTAGTTCTTATGAGAACTCAGACTAAGTGTACGGTCCTGCTTGGAATACAACTGCTAGATTCCAGCAAAGTGTCAGTCCTGGCCCCAAGACCCACAAGAGTAAAATCAAATCAAATTAAGGTTCATATAGCTTTTAAGTATCTGCAATGCACAAGATACAACTTCAGATGTTAAAATGATAAGTAGGGGCTTCCCTGGTGGCTTGATGGCAAAGAATCTGCCTACCAATGCAGGGGACATGAGTTCTATCCCTGGTCCAGGAAGATCCCACATGCCTTGGAGCAACTAAACCCTTGTGCCACAACTATTGAGCCTGTGCTCCAGAGCTTGGGAACCACGATTACTGAAGTCTGCACACCCTAAAGCCTGTGATCAGCAACAAGAGAAATCACTGCAATGAGATACTTTGACACAGCAACTAAAGAAAAGCCTACACAGCAACAAAGACCACAGCCAAAAATAAATAAATAAATTATCTTAAAAACCAAAATAACAAGTAAGTCTAGAATGTCTGATTTTCTTTTTTTTTAAAAGATTTATTTTTATTTATTTATGGGGGGCGTGGGGAGGGAAGGGAGCGGGCGGGCCACTTCTATTGGTCTTTCATTTGTCTATTTTCATCCATCTTTGTTCTTTGGCCCGTGTGGGCCTCCCATCGTGGTGGTCTCTGTTGTTGCAGAGCACCAGCTCCGGGCACATGCGCACCAGAGCTCCGGCTCAGTAATTGGACACATCGGTCCAGCTGCTCGGCGGCACATGGGATCTTCCCAGGCCAGGAATTGAACCTGCGCCCCTTGCACTGCAAGGCGGTGTCCTTACCCACTGGACCACCAGGAAGCCCCATGTCTGATTTTCTTAATCATCAAGTATACTTTTCTGAATGTGGAATATATTTTTTATGTTAAGAAATGTTTTTGAAAATTTGGGACTTGTTATTATTATATGATTTTTTACTGTTTATAAAAGTCCTTCCTCTGGAAGTACAAAGTAGAAAGAAAGAAAGATCAGACCTTTTCCTTAGTATGGGAGTATCATTTGTTAAATGGGAATCCCATGATACTTCAAATAACCTTTTAATTAGTTTTCCTTTTTCTTAACATATATTTCCTAAACCTATTGAAAAATTTAAGTATTTGGAGATTCTCTCTCCCTTTTCTTTCTTATGGTAGGTGATTATTTTAATTCTGAGGCCCTAGATGTGACCAGTCTTTATTGTCACCTTGATCATCATCATCTGATATCATAAAAGGCTGGTAAAAGTCCTAGTTTTCCTTCCAATATTCTTAAGACCTTTGATTACTAGGAATCTTGGTTAATATTCCTGGTGGCTTGATGGCAAGAATCTGCCAATGCCTGTTTGGTCCAGGAAGATCCCACATGCCTTGGAGCAACTAAACCCTTGTGCCACAACTATTGAGCCTGTGCTCCAGAGCTTGGGAACCACGATTACTGAAGTCTGCACACCCTAAAGCCTGTGATCAGCAACAAGAGAAATCACTGCAATGAGATACTTTGACACAGCAACTAAAGAAAAGCCTACACAGCAACAAAGACCACAGCCAAAAATAAATAAATAAATTATCTTAAAAACCAAAATAACAAGTAAGTCTAGAATGTCTGATTTTCTTTTTTTTTAAAAGATTTATTTTTATTTATTTATGGGGGGCGTGGGGAGGGAAGGGAGCGGGCGGGCCACTTCTATTGGTCTTTCATTTGTCTATTTTCATCCATCTTTGTTCTTTGGCCCGTGTGGGCCTCCCATCGTGGTGGTCTCTGTTGTTGCAGAGCACCAGCTCCGGGCACATGCGCACCAGAGCTCCGGCTCAGTAATTGGACACATCGGTCCAGCTGCTCGGCGGCACATGGGATCTTCCCAGGCCAGGAATTGAACCTGCGCCCCTTGCACTGCAAGGCGGTGTCCTTACCCACTGGACCACCAGGAAGCCCCATGTCTGATTTTCTTAATCATCAAGTATACTTTTCTGAATGTGGAATATATTTTTTATGTTAAGAAATGTTTTTGAAAATTTGGGACTTGTTATTATTATATGATTTTTTACTGTTTATAAAAGTCCTTCCTCTGGAAGTACAAAGTAGAAAGAAAGAAAGATCAGACCTTTTCCTTAGTATGGGAGTATCATTTGTTAAATGGGAATCCCATGATACTTCAAATAACCTTTTAATTAGTTTTCCTTTTTCTTAACATATATTTCCTAAACCTATTGAAAAAATTTAAGTATTTGGAGATTCTCTCTCCCTTTTCTTTCTTATGGTAGGTGATTATTTTAATTCTGAGGCCCTAGATGTGACCAGTCTTTATTGTCACCTTGATCATCATCATCTGATATCATAAAAGGCTGGTAAAAGTCCTAGTTTTCCTTCCAATATTCTTAAGACCTTTGATTACTAGGAATCTTGGTTAATACACATTCACCTGTGTTTTCTCATTAACACAGACAGTTATTTTGGAGGTTATTTTAACATGGGGTAGAGTTCACTTCCAATTGTCATGTATACTTTGCTTCCAAGCTCAGTTCCCCTGAACTCAAATTTGGTTTGCCAGTTTATGACCTCTGACCAAAGATTTGGATTTCCAAAGATAATCATAATGAATAACAAGATTAAAGGGTTAGAAAATAGAAAATGAAAGTAACATAAAAGGAGGAACTGTGTGCTTCTTCAAAGTATAAATATCACTATTGCAGAATCTCAAAAATTTAAACTCACTGGAGAACTTAAGTTATTGTGGAAGATTTTCCCTAAAATAATAAACCATGTGAATGAAATATGCTGCAAATTTAAAACATTCACAATCAAGATGAGGCTCAGTTATAGAGAATTATTTATATAAATTATGGGCATCTATGCAAAAGGATACAGAGCAGATCCATATGATTGAGGTTGATCTGTATGTGCTGATATGGTTACAAAGACAGAGTAGACACAGTAATTGAAAAAGTCAAGCAAAAATACTACATGTTGTATAGTCCATTGGTGTAATACTAATATAAAATGGCTTGGTGTAATGAGAAGCTCTAAGAAACAACTCTGGGAACAGACTTTTCCGCTCTTATCTTTGTTTCTTTGCACAGGGCCCATATCAAGGGCTGCTCCCTGAACCTGGAATCCTAATAACTCACCACTTATTGCCAAAAGTAATAAATGTTAGTGAGAAACTGTTTAAAGAATGTGGGAGATAACTGAGTGTTTGAGAACTAAAAAGTATCAAAAATCAGTAGGAGGATAAGAGGAAAAGATGGGATTGAGTGGCATCTCTTGAGGCCCTGGGGGTACAGGATGGAAAGAGCCATCTGCCTCATTCAGACAAGGTTCCAACTGTGCTCTGTGGAGTCTCTGTGTGCCCACTGTTGGGACAGAAGCATGGCAGAGAGAAAAGGTGGGTGGAGAGGAAAGGAGGCGGGTAAGTGGCAGGTTAGGTTCACTAACCTACTTCTCAAAAGAAACCAACTGTAAGTTCAAGCCAGTTGTAACAGGGAGCTCACAATCTAGAATCTCTGGGTAGCTTGTGACAGTCTCTGCCTCAGGTCTTTATGTGACCCCTTTGGTCTTCAGATTATGAACTACATACATTGATCAGATCCCATAGACAGTGCCTGGTGGAGGGCCAGGGCCAGGACAACAGCAGGAAACACTTCATTCTGAAAGGGCGAAGTGGAGGTGAACAGTAGCCACTGACTCACCTATTACAATTCTTAATTACTCCTGAGCAAACAGTAGGGCTTCCCTGGTGGTCCAGTTGATAAAGAATGCGCCTGCAATGCAGGAGACTTGGCTTCGATCCCTAGGTCAGGAAGGTTCCCTAAAAAAGAAATGACAACCCACTCCAGTATTCTCACCTGGGAAAGCCCATGGACAGAGGAGCCTGATGGGTTACAGTCCATGGGGTCTAAAGAGTCAGACACGACTTGGCAAGTAAACCACCACCAGACACCATAGAGATTCCTACCCTTGGGAATGGTGAAAAGTTCTTGGATTCTCATGACTTGACCCACTGGAAGGTCATCTGTTATCTTCCTTGGCTAAATGTTAAGTGGGCATTTGCCTTTGATGACTAGGTGGTTTTCTTAGTTCATGTGCTATCTGTACAATGTTGCAAGACCAAGGTCCAGTTGGGACGATGTTTTTTTGTTGTTGCTGTTTTTGTTTTACATTTTTGGCATGTGGGATCTTAGCTCCCCAATGAGAGATTGAACCCACACCCCCTGCATTGGAAGGCTGAGTCTTAACTACTGGACCACTAGAGAAGTCCTAGAACTATGATTCTTTGGACTACAAATGTCTCTCAAATTTTCATAAGCTTCTTTTTTTTATTCCATAAGCTATATGTATTTGTCAATACCTATACTCACAGTTGTCTTCAAAACATGGTTCTCAGATCTACTATATTCTTTTGCTTTCTTGGTCTACTCTCTCTGTAGACATAGATAAAGGTATAGATTATAGATATAGATATATAGATAAGATTTCTGACTCTCTTGCCACTACAGGTACCCTAAGTATACATGAAACCACAGTTTTATACAAAAAGAATTGTACTTTTATATTGTCCTGGCTCTTTATTCAACTGACTATCTTAATTTTATCTTTGCGTTGAAGTTCCTTAATTTACTGAGAGGTATTACCAATAGGCGTGGAGACTATAATCTTATTTTGGCCTTTGCACAGGTCTATTTTAATGGACTTTGTCTTCTGACAGTTTTCCTCAATTTCTGTCTTACCTCTCGGAGCCTAAAGCCCATCAAGTTTTCCAATTTTGCAAACCCCAATTTTGTGAAATATCCCTATTCCTGTCCTTTCTACTTACAAATAAACCAATTTCTTTTTGAGGTTATAAAGCCTTGCCAAAACATATCCAGTGGCAACTAACACAAGAGAAATACTGTTTTCCAATCTTTTCCCTCAGTTACATTTTTTAAGCTATGTAATCTTCTTTCCAAGTTAATGCAGGAGTCAGTTTTATCAACAACCACATGAGAACCATCACCGTCTCTCTAGCCTCCATTATCTGTCTGTCTGTCTACCACTGTTTCCATTCTGTCTGTCCACCACTGGACTACTTAGCTACTTGCCACATATTTTAGGAAAGGAAGTGAAACTTATTTAAGGAATCTAATGCTGAAGCATAGAAAAATAGTTCTGTCCCTTTCGTTGCTGCCCACAGATAAAGTATGCAGAGAATCTCTCCTTTAAGTAATTCACTCATGGGTGAGCATGGAAAGAGGGTGGAGAAACGGGACAAATAGTGGGAAGGATGAAAGATGACTTTCATCATGGAAATGCCCTGTTCTGGTAACAACATCTGGTCAGAACCAGTCACAAGCCTTTGCCTAACCACAAGGAAATGAAGAAATATGGTCTTCTCCCAGTCCTTAGAGGCAAAGAAAACTGAATATGGGATGTGTCTACAACATCTCAATTCCCTCACCCATCCCTGGACCTTTCTTGCTTCATATTTGTTTACTTGTTGCATATGACAGTTTTGTAACCTTTTATTTGCTACCTATCATGTCTTTCAAATCCCCAAGTAAATCAGCCATTTCATGAGGGCAAGGACCATGCTTGATTTAATCCCTCTTGGACTGCACAGATCTTAGCAGAGTACCCAGAACCTTATATGTGTTCAATAACTTGTGGGACTAATGAGTAAATCAGTGAATGAATAAATGAGAAGCAGGCTTGAATGTTCTCAGCTCTCACTGCAAAGTCAGCATCATGTCTGTTTTATTCAGCTCAGAAGTTGATCCCTCCTGTGCATGCCACTCAGCTCAGAATAACATAAAGCACCTTGAATTTTCCATCTTGTGATAGTCATTACATAAGTCTATCCAGATAGGAGAAGGGCAACACCAAGGAGAAGATAAGGCCATGCTGGCACAGGTCCTGATACAGCTGAAGGGCCAGTGGAACACCCACTCCCACCCACTTTCCTCATCACCAAATTGCAGTGGAGGATGTGGCGTTGTGGGTCTTGGGAGTGCACGGACTCTCCCACGACTTCCTGCTGCCCTCCTTCCTGCCCAACTCAGTTTGTTTACTCGGAAGAGTTGTCTGGCATGTAGTGGTCAACTTCCCCACTATCTGTCCCATTTCTTCACTATCTTCCCGTACCTATGGACATGCTAGTGTTCAGTCGCTAAATCATATCTGACATTTTTTTGGTCCACTTTTATTGGTATTTCATTTTCACCTTTGTTCTTTGGCCTGTGTGGGCCCCCCCCCATCGCAGTGGCCTCTCTTGTTGCAGAGCACAGGCTTTGGGCGCATGCCCTCCAGAGTGCTGGCTGGTAATTGCACACACCTGTCCAGCTGCTCCACGGCACATGGGATCTTCCCAGGCTAGGGATCAAACCGGTGCCCCTTGCACTGCAAGGCTGTGTCTTTACACACTGGACTACCAGGGAAGCCCCGTGTCTGACTCTTACAATCCCATGGACTGTAGCCCTCAAGCCTCCTCTGTCCATGGGATTTTCCAGGGAAGAATGCTGGAGTGGGTTTCCCTTCGCTTCTCAAGGGGATCTTCCAGTCCCAAGGATTGAACCCGTGTTTCCAGTGTCTCCTGTATTGGCAGGCGGATTCTTTACCACTAAGCTACCTCGGACTTCCCTCCCAGAACCATACATAACTGAATTATTTAGGGGAGAGATTTTTCTTTGTACTTTGGCTGTAGACAGCTACCAAAGGGAAATAACTGCTTCTTCTCTATTGTATTGTTAGATTCCTTAAAGGGGTTTCACTTTCTTTCCTGGAAGCAATGATCCAAGCCTGAGTATGTTTCCTTGACACCTAGATGTAGAGCTTGACTGTTTCGGACTCAGCTTTGGCACACTACCTGACCTCTCCCATCAGTGCCAGGCACCTGCACTACTTCCTTAATTGTTTGACTATTAATTATACCCTTCTGGCTCTCCTTCTAACTCAATGACTTCATCTGAGTCTCCTTCCCAAGTTCCCCCACGTCCCAACCATTATACTGGTACTCACTAAAGGCCAATCCTTTCCACATGAACTTCCCGCGTGATCTCCTCTTGGTGCCACCACTGACTCCACGTGTGACCTTGAGCAAACCGATTGACCTCTCTGTGCCTTGAATCTCTCATCTATAAAATGGAAATAATAACATTACCTGCCTGATTGGGTTGTGGTGCAGATTAAGTGAGTTGTTACAAGTAAGAGTCTCAGAACAGTGCCTGGCCCCTAGTGAATGTTCAAAAAGTGTTGTCATTTATCCTGTCCCTTGACTGTGACAGCCAACTGTATGTTACTATTTCCAAACTTTTCATCTCCTGCCCCTTCTTTTCCTAAGTTCTAGGTAGGCATTTCTAAACAGCTAGTGGATATTGCCACATATATGTCCAGCAGTCACCTCAAACTCAAAACAGAACTCACTTTTCCCTAAAATTTATTTCTCCTTCAAGTTTTAAGGCTATCAGTCTTGCAAGCTAGGAAACTCCGAGTCAGCTGTGGGTGCCACTCCGTTTCCTGTGCAGCTCAATTCTTCCCAAGGACCATTTCTCAAATTGGACCTCTCCATCATCGCTAAAAGTGGACAGGCCCTTGCATTTCATCCCACTCTAGTTTCTGCCACACAGTCTTATCAGATGTAACTTCCTGAAAAAGGAATCTGAATATACCCTGGAAACTGTTATGCACGTGTGAACAGGGGGAAAAACAATCTCATAGTACTGTTGTTTATGTTATGCAAAAAATTTATTCAAAGATCCGAGAACAAATATCTAACAGCAAACAAGATCAACTATGAAATATTCAAACAAGAGAATACTATACAGCAATGTAGAAAAGTATTGCTTTACTACAGAAGTAGTAAACAATCAACAAGGATGAATCTTAAAAACAACCTTAAGCAATAAAAATCAAACACAAAGAATATATTCAGTATGATTCCATTCATAAAAATTCAGAAACAGAAAATTAACTTTCTGAAGATGTACACGTAGGATGTCAGTTGCTCAGTCGTGTCTGACTCTTTGAGACCCCATGGGCCATAGCCCACCAGGCTCCTCCATCCATGGGATTTCCCAGGCAAGAATACTGGAGTGGGATGCCATTTCCTTAAGTGACAAAACTAAAGGGAAAAAAGGAGCGATTAAGAATCACCAGGAGGGGCTCTCCTGGTGGCTCAGTGGTAAAAGATCTGCCTGCCAGTGCAGGAGACAAGGGTTCGATCCCTGGTCCAGGAAGATCCCACATGCCTTGGAGCAACTAAGCCCGTGAGCCACAGCTATTGAACTTGTGCCCTAGAGCCTGGGAATCACAACTACTGAAGCCTGCACACCTAGAGCATGTTCCACAAGAGAAGAAGCCGCCACAATGAGAAGGCACTATTTCCAAACTTTTCATCTCCTGCCCCTTCTTTTCCTAAGTTCTAGGTAGGCATTTCTAAACAGCTAGTGGATATTGCCACATATATGTCCAGCAGTCACCTCAAACTCAAAACAGAACTCACTTTTCCCTAAAATTTATTTCTCCTTCAAGTTTTAAGGCTATCAGTCTTGCAAGCTAGGAAACTCCGAGTCAGCTGTGGGTGCCACTCCGTTTCCTGTGCAGCTCAATTCTTCCCAAGGACCATTTCTCAAATTGGACCTCTCCATCATCGCTAAAAGTGGACAGGCCCTTGCATTTCATCCCACTCTAGTTTCTGCCACACAGTCTTATCAGATGTAACTTCCTGAAAAAGGAATCTGAATATACCCTGGAAACTGTTATGCACGTGTGAACAGGGGGAAAAACAATCTCATAGTACTGTTGTTTATGTTATGCAAAAATTGATTCAAAGATCCGAGAACAAATATCTAACAGCAAACAAGATCAACTATGAAATATTCAAACAAGAGAATACTATACAGCAATGTAGAAAAGTATTGCTTTACTACAGAAGTAGTAAACAATCAACAAGGATGAATCTTAAAAACAACCTTAAGCAATAAAAATCAAACACAAAGAATATATTCAGTATGATTCCATTCATAAAAATTCAGAAACAGAAAATTAACTTTCTGAAGATGTACACGTAGGATGTCAGTTGCTCAGTCGTGTCTGACTCTTTGAGACCCCATGGGCCATAGCCCACCAGGCTCCTCCATCCATGGGATTTCCCAGGCAAGAATACTGGAGTGGGATGCCATTTCCTTAAGTGACAAAACTAAAGGGAAAAAAGGAGCGATTAAGAATCACCAGGAGGGGCTCTCCTGGTGGCTCAGTGGTAAAAGATCTGCCTGCCAGTGCAGGAGACAAGGGTTCGATCCCTGGTCCAGGAAGATCCCACATGCCTTGGAGCAACTAAGCCCGTGAGCCACAGCTATTGAACTTGTGCCCTAGAGCCTGGGAATCACAACTACTGAAGCCTGCACACCCTAGAGCATGTTCCACAAGAGAAGAAGCCGCCACAATGAGAAGGCCACGCACCGCAAGTGGAGAGCAGCCTCCTCTCACAGCCACTAGAGAAAAGCCCTGCAGAAACAGACTCAGCACAGCCAGAAATAAATTTGTTAATAAATAAAATTTAAAATACTGTATTTAAAACAAAACAAAAAGCCTTCCCCTGAAAACCATCAGGAAGCTAAGGTCTTTTCAAAACGGATCACAAGGAAATTGGCTATCGTCTTGGAGGCTTTAATAGGAATATGACTGGTATAGGGAGGTAGGGTAGGGTGTTCACAGGGTGTTTGCATTATGATCATGTTTTACAGGGTATATTTGTTTTAGTAGTCTTCTGGCTACTATATTTCTCAACTTGTAAGGCAGGAAAAGAAAGAAATCTAATTACATTATTTTCCAGTTGAAAACCTCCAGTGCTCCCAGTTGTCAAGAGGACAAGTTCCAGCCTGTCTCTGCCCCACTCCATCCCATCTCATTTTCTAACAGCATTGGCCCCCAACGTTCCTGGACTTACACATTATGATCTTCTTCACTTCTCTGCCTTCTTACTTGCTCTTATTGCTGCCTTAAATGACATTTTCCTGTTCTTCACCTGACAAACTCCTCTTCTTTAATATTCAACCAGATGTCATGTCTTCATTGAAGCCATCTTCAAAATCTCCAAGGGTTTGGTGGTTCTGATTCTTTGCTTCTAAGATACACACACACACACACACACACACACACACACACACACACATTGTTCTGCAATTGTCTTTAATCATTGTGTCTATTACCACATTCCTTTCCATAGTTCTGTCTCCCCTACTAACTTGAGAGCTCCCAGAATTCCTTTTTTCATTCATCACGCCATCCTTTGATAAAGTCAGTCATTCCCTGTCCAAAACTCTCCTCCCACACCTGAAGTTGCATATTCACTTTACCTCCGTACAGAGCCTTACAAAGCTGTCTCAACCTTTGTCATGCAATTTTTGTATTAAAAAATGAAATGAGATAGTGTGAAGAACCCAGCACAGTCTTTAGAACATTTTACTTCACAATTACACTTTAATAAAAGATTTTTGCACAGCGGTGACTCAGACATGTGCTAGAGGGCGCTAATTCACCACATAATAGGCTATTGTGCTCTCCTGGGCATTAACGCTTGACTCGCTCATCCAACCAAGAACCAAAGAAAGAATTAGATATTCAGGAAGCAAACTATCAGCCATCTTTATTCAACAAAATAAATTAACATAATTCAAAATTTTAAGTCTATAGTTTACTTGAAATTATTTTGGGGAAGAACAATTCAACAGACAGATTGAGAGCATCAGAAACCTGGGATCAGCCCCACCTGGTGGTATTCAAAAAAAGGAATTTAGTGCTCAAATTCAGGTCATTCTTGGGTAGGGTGTTCACAGGGTGTTTGCATTATGATCATGTTTTACAGGGTATATTTGTTTTAGTAGTCTTCTGGCTACTATATTTCTCAACTTGTAAGGCAGGAAAAGAAAGAAATCTAATTACATTATTTTCCAGTTGAAAACCTCCAGTGCTCCCAGTTGTCAAGAGGACAAGTTCCAGCCTGTCTCTGCCCCACTCCATCCCATCTCATTTTCTAACAGCATTGGCCCCCAACGTTCCTGGACTTACACATTATGATCTTCTTCACTTCTCTGCCTTCTTACTTGCTCTTATTGCTGCCTTAAATGACATTTTCCTGTTCTTCACCTGACAAACTCCTCTTCTTTAATATTCAACCAGATGTCATGTCTTCATTGAAGCCATCTTCAAAATCTCCAAGGGTTTGGTGGTTCTGATTCTTTGCTTCTAAGATACACACACACACACACACACACACACACACACACACACACATTGTTCTGCAATTGTCTTTAATCATTGTGTCTATTACCACATTCCTTTCCATAGTTCTGTCTCCCCTACTAACTTGAGAGCTCCCAGAATTCCTTTTTTCATTCATCACGCCATCCTTTGATAAAGTCAGTCATTCCCTGTCCAAAACTCTCCTCCCACACCTGAAGTTGCATATTCACTTTACCTCCGTACAGAGCCTTACAAAGCTGTCTCAACCTTTGTCATGCAATTTTTGTATTAAAAAATGAAATGAGATAGTGTGAAGAACCCAGCACAGTCTTTAGAACATTTTACTTCACAATTACACTTTAATAAAAGATTTTTGCACAGCGGTGACTCAGACATGTGCTAGAGGGCGCTAATTCACCACATAATAGGCTATTGTGCTCTCCTGGGCATTAACGCTTGACTCGCTCATCCAACCAAGAACCAAAGAAAGAATTAGATATTCAGGAAGCAAACTATCAGCCATCTTTATTCAACAAAATAAATTAACATAATTCAAAATTTTAAGTCTATAGTTTACTTGAAATTATTTTGGGGAAGAACAATTCAACAGACAGATTGAGAGCATCAGAAACCTGGGATCAGCCCCCACCTGGGACTGGTCCATCAAGCAGGAGAAAAGTCAAAACAGGCAAGGATGATTTAGTGCTCTCACCTGTGCTATGCACTTCCCAGGTGGCATTCGTGTGAAAGAACCCATCAGCCATTGAAGGAGATGTAAGAGACATGGGTTCAGTCCCTGGATGGGAAACATCTCCCGGAGCTTAGCACGGCTCCCCACTCCAGTATCTTTGCCTGGAGAATCCCACGGACAGAGGAGCCTGTGGGGTCGCAAAGAGTTGGACACGATTGAAGTGATTTAGCATGCACATACCCGTGGTAAAGTAAAGAAATGCCAAACAAGGTGTTTCCTCAAAAGTAAAATGAGAGGGCAAGACTAGACCATCTTTGGGTTCCCTTTTAACTCTAACATTCTATAATACACATTTAAAGAAATAGTCATGGTCTTCAAAAATACAAACACACATTCAAGAAGTAACAAAATTCAATCAAAAGTAAAAAACAAAGAATTTTGAGAATATGCCAAAACAGAAGACAAAATTCCGTTCTTTTTTTCTATATAATGCTGGGGTGAAAAAAAAAATCAATGTGAGTGACAAATGACTGGATGTATAATAGATGTATTGTTTTTGAAAAGATATGTTTTAGCCTCTTCTATATCTCAACATTTGTTAATATTTATTTCAGTCAAACCTTTGCCATCTTTAGGAATGGGTGGGCTTATTTCATAGAAATTTTAGCTAGTCAATCAGAAGCACTAGTTTTACAATGACTTCATTTATTTCAACCATCTGAGAAACTGCAAACAT
Organism: Tragulus kanchil; assembly: GCA_022376925.1. Lineage (NCBI taxonomy): Eukaryota > Metazoa > Chordata > Mammalia > Artiodactyla > Tragulidae > Tragulus > Tragulus kanchil. The sequence continues at coordinate 286,050,918 of JAIOJX010000026.1, forward strand.
TTATGACTAAAGGTAAAGTCTAGAAAACTGTACTAAATTAAAGATGGATATGAAGAAATTGGTAAATAATCTTTTATGTTTAGGAAGCTCTTCTACTTCAGAAGAATCAAAATAACTCACAGTTTGCGTGCAGGAAGAGACTCAAAATAAAAAAAATAGAAGTCTGATTTTGAGCTGACTGTGTGGTGTAGCTTATATTCTCTGTAAATCATCCTTCAGGGTCCTGAACTATGACCAAGTTGTAGTCATTTCTAAATTATAGGAATGTCCTTCATTGTTATTTGATGATTTGAGTCCCAGTTTTCTCTTTTCTAAAATAATAGCTGAGTGATGAAGTAATAATGACATTGGATATGGAAATATTCCTAACTTATTATTTTTAAAAATAAATTACAGGGATGTCCTTTAGTCTATCTTATTTTCAAAAATCTACTTTGACAAAAATTTGTGTATTCTTTTCAGTTTCACAAGATTAAAGACAGAAAATTGATATGTCAAGATAGGTTTGATGTAACTGCTGATAATCAATAGTTCAGATGGTTATAGTGTGGCTTTTTGAGTATTCCGAATAATTAATGTCAAATATTAAAACATTATTTTACTTTGAACATCATGCACTAGCTCATAATAATTGCTAGATGTATGTGTCTGGTCACATTCCTTCACCTCTCTTGGCCTGGCTTCCTACTTTATCAGATGGGGCTGTAGCTGGTATTTCCCTCACATCCTTACAGAATCAGTGTGCAGGTGTGTGTACTTGGCTACTAATATCATCATTGCCATCCGTATGCTTTAACATGACAGTGGTACAAACATGGACTAGGCTGTTTTCAAGAGTCTTAGCACATTTTATAAAACAAGCCTAGCGTGTGGGCTTTATACACTATATTTTAAAAGGAAAATTTGGGGCTTCCCTGGTGGTCCAGTGCATAAGGACACCACCTTGCAGTGCAAGGGGTGCCGGTTCGTTCTCTGGCCTGGGAAGATCCCACGTGCCGCGGAGCGGCTGGACCCATGTGTCCAATTACCGAGCCGGAGCTCAGGAGTGCATGCGCTCAGAGCTGGTGCTCTGCAACAACAGAGTCCGCTGCGATGGGAGGCCCGCACGGGCCAAAGAACAAAGATGGATTAAAATAGATAAATGAAAGACCAATAGAAGCGGCCTGCCTGCCTCCCTCCCACCCCCCCGCCCCTGTCCGCCCCCGCCCCCCGCCAATAAATAAATAAACAAAAGGAAAATTTATTTTACAGAATTGTCAAACACGCTTTCATTTCCTATTTCTTTCTCTGGCATCTAATTTTTTTTTTTTTTTTTAAATAAGAAATGACCTCTCCTCATCCGTGAATTACAGGGATTCTAAATTATAGGAATGTCCTTCATTGTTATTTGATGATTTGAGTCCCAGTTTTCTCTTTTCTAAAATAATAGCTGAGTGATGAAGTAATAATGACATTGGATATGGAAATATTCCTAACTTATTATTTTTAAAAATAAATTACAGGGATGTCCTTTAGTCTATCTTATTTTCAAAAATCTACTTTGACAAAAATTTGTGTATTCTTTTCAGTTTCACAAGATTAAAGACAGAAAATTGATATGTCAAGATAGGTTTGATGTAACTGCTGATAATCAATAGTTCAGATGGTTATAGTGTGGCTTTTTGAGTATTCCGAATAATTAATGTCAAATATTAAAACATTATTTTACTTTGAACATCATGCACTAGCTCATAATAATTGCTAGATGTATGTGTCTGGTCACATTCCTTCACCTCTCTTGGCCTGGCTTCCTACTTTATCAGATGGGGCTGTAGCTGGTATTTCCCTCACATCCTTACAGAATCAGTGTGCAGGTGTGTGTACTTGGCTACTAATATCATCATTGCCATCCGTATGCTTTAACATGACAGTGGTACAAACATGGACTAGGCTGTTTTCAAGAGTCTTAGCACATTTTATAAAACAAGCCTAGCGTGTGGGCTTTATACACTATATTTTAAAAAGGAAAATTTGGGGCTTCCCTGGTGGTCCAGTGCATAAGGACACCACCTTGCAGTGCAAGGGGTGCCGGTTCGTTCTCTGGCCTGGGAAGATCCCACGTGCCGCGGAGCGGCTGGACCCATGTGTCCAATTACCGAGCCGGAGCTCAGGAGTGCATGCGCTCAGAGCTGGTGCTCTGCAACAACAGAGTCCGCTGCGATGGGAGGCCCGCACGGGCCAAAGAACAAAGATGGATTAAAATAGATAAATGAAACACCAAGAGACGCGGCCTGCCGGCCTCCCCCCCGCCCCCCCGCCCCTGTCCGCCCCCCCCCCCGCCCCCCGCCAATAAATAAATAAACAAAAGGAAAATTTATTTTACAGAATTGTCAAACACGCTTTCATTTCCTATTTCTTTCTCTGGCATCTAATTTTTTTTTTTTTTTAAATAAGAAATGACCTCTCCTCAGCCGTGAATTCACAGAAGTCTTCTCGTCATCTATAAGGTTCTTAAAACATCCACCAGGCAATGCAGAAAGTCTATTAGAGGTAGAGAAAACATGCAGTAACATATACGAGATCTTCCCCTTGCCAGAGTCTTTTTCAGGAAGCCGCGTGTACTCAGGGGTGCCGAGATGTGAGTCTCCACGATGTAGGTGTGGTTGTAAAGCCAGTTGAATAGCCCACCCTGTCAGCCACACTGTCCGCCCACATCCCCCGTGCCCACGCCACACTGTCCTGTGTTCTCTACGAAGTCAACTGTGCAGGCAGAGCCTCACTAGCTGGATTGCACAATGTCCTGGAAGGCATTCTCACCGGGTAATTGCTGACGCTTAGCAACAGTCTGCTGATGACTGGTGGTTTATGACCTCCCACACAAATGGCGCGTTATCTCAAGTGGTGCTCTGGCATCTGGGCTTTCTGTCTCACACAGGACCACCACATGTGAAGCAGTCATATAGCAGCTGCATGTGTCTCTTGTTAACATCTGTCTTTCTCACGAGCTCGGTCCTGAACGTTGTCTTTTAGAGCCACCACATAACCCAGAGGCGACCATGTTGAAACGGCTCCAGGATCAAGTGTGTGGGAGGTTAATGATGCCAGCTCACTGTAAAAGCTGGAGCTTTGCATGGTTAGGTCTTTCGGGGCCACAGTCTTCCATACTCTATTCATATATTCAGTTAGTCAATTTGTCAAGTATTTTTTGAATACCATGCACGTGCCAGGTACTGTGTAAGAAGCATGTATATACAGTAAGCAAGAGAGTGTGGTACAAGGAGTGTAGCCCCCAAGGAGTGCAATCCAGGTGAGAAGACAGATGGAGTAATGATTTTTATGATCTCCCAAGTGTGAACTACCCAAGGGCAGCATTCAATAATAGCAATGTTTTAAATCATTATTGCAATTATATTCAACTTTGACAAAATGTTCTGCGAATTCATCTTTCAAAATAATCACATTTTCCTTTCTTCAATTTTTTTTGTATTAAGAACACAGCTTTAAACACCCACGGGGCCCCAAGAATTCTCCTCAAAACGCTAATAAATGTGGTGGATCCATTTTTCTGTAAGTAAAATAAATTCCTTAGAGAGTGCGGGTGAAGGAGCTAAGAAATCAGGAGTATCTCACAGGAAGGCAATAAATGGGGATTTCTTTTCTTTTACCAGTTGTCTCTTATCTGGGACAAAATTTTAAAAGTGGTAAATAATAAATGCTGAAAAATGGGGGAAAAAAGGAAAGTAGGGGAAATTGACAAGATGTTCCCTCCAGACAGAAATGTATTTCCAGTATCCTATTCAGACTACTTCTTTGAAAGAAAAAGGTACCTAAACCACTGAGAACATTTTTGTTCAGACAATTCATAAATATATACTAAAATCGCTTTTCATTGTTTAATGTGGAAAGTGACAAGTTGACTGATTTTTGGGAGTTCGTGCCTTAAGGAAGTGTGCCTAAACCAGTCTCAAAGGCCCATCACAGCGCATCAGTGTTTCCCCTGAGTCTCACCACTGAAAGCACATGACTTTTCTGTAACAAAGACTTCACAATAAGACACGTAGAAGAAGCAGTACTTCTGCTTTTCCCATTCATAAGTTACTGTAACTGCCTGGATTACTCAGAATGTTCATACAGTTGGCGTCATTTTATTTTTCTAATTTAAAAATATCTTTTTTAGGCCATGCCCTGCGGCATGCGGATCAAACCAAAAAACGAATCCTCATCCTCTGCATTGGAAGCATGGAGTCTTAACCACTGGACCACCAGGGCAGTTTCTTTTTTTTTTAAATTTTTTTAAAGATTTATTTATTTATTTATTTTGGGCGGGGCCGGGTTGGGGAGGGAGGGGAGCGGGCGGGCCACTTCTATTGGTCTTTCATTTCTCTGTTTCCATCTGTCTTTGGTCTTGGGCTCCGCGCCTCCCATCGCGTGGCATCTGTTGTCAGAGCACCAGCTCTGAGCGCATGCGCCCAGAGCTCCGCTCTGATTGACATAACTAAATTCAATTCTTTTTCTTGCAATTTTTCAATTAAATGTTCTGCAATTCATCTTTCAAAATAATCACATTTTCCTTTCTTCAATTTTTTGTATTAAGAACACAGCTTTAAACACCCACGGGGCCCCAAGAATTCTCCTCAAAACGCTAATAAATGTGGTGGATCCATTTTTCTGTAAGTAAAATAAATTCCTTAGAGAGTGCGGGTGAAGGAGCTAAGAAATCAGGAGTATCTCACAGGAAGGCAATAAATGGGGATTTCTTTTCTTTTACCAGTTGTCTCTTATCTGGGACAAAATTTTAAAAGTGGTAAATAATAAATGCTGAAAAATGGGGGAAAAAAGGAAAGTAGGGGAAATTGACAAGATGTTCCCTCCAGACAGAAATGTATTTCCAGTATCCTATTCAGACTACTTCTTTGAAAGAAAAAGGTACCTAAACCACTGAGAACATTTTTGTTCAGACAATTCATAAATATATACTAAAATCGCTTTTCATTGTTTAATGTGGAAAGTGACAAGTTGACTGATTTTTGGGAGTTCGTGCCTTAAGGAAGTGTGCCTAAACCAGTCTCAAAGGCCCATCACAGCGCATCAGTGTTTCCCCTGAGTCTCACCACTGAAAGCACATGACTTTTCTGTAACAAAGACTTCACAATAAGACACGTAGAAGAAGCAGTACTTCTGCTTTTCCCATTCATAAGTTACTGTAACTGCCTGGATTACTCAGAATGTTCATACAGTTGGCGTCATTTTATTTTTTCTAATTTAAAAAAATATCTTTTTTTTTAGGCCATGCCCTGCGGCATGCGGGATCAAACCAAAAATCGAATCCTCATCCTCTGCATTGGAAGCATGGAGTCTTAACCACTGGACCACCAGGGCAGTTTCTTTTTTCTTTTTTTTAAATTTTTTTTTTAAAGATTTATTTATTTATTTATTTTGGGCGGGGGCCGGGTTGGGGAGGGAGGGGAGCGGGCGGGCCACTTCTATTGGTCTTTCATTTCTCTGTTTCCATCTGTCTTTGTTCTTTGGCTCCTGCGGGCCTCCCATCGCGGTGGCATCTGTTGTCGCAGAGCACCAGCTCTGAGCGCATGCGCTCCAGAGCTCCGGCTCTGTGATTGGACACATGGGTCCAGCCGCTCCGCGGCACGTGGGATCTTCCCAGGCCAGGGATCGAACCGGCGCCCCTTGCACTGCAAGGCGGTGTCCTTAGCCACTGGACCACCCGGAGAAGCCCACCAGGGCAGTTTCAATGGGTGTTGTTTTAAAAACTTAAATAGAAAGGGAAGAACGAGGCATCTCCTCCATATCCCTGCTTTCACCTTCTCAGTCTTGTTTCCCATCGCCTTCTATTACACACTCGACGCTCCAGCCACATCGGTCTAGGTGATGTCCCTTAAACAAGCAGGCTGAAAGTAGAAATGGTAGGAAGATTTGGACAATTTTCTGTTTACTCGGGGACAGTCAGGTGATTGGGGCAGAGCCAAGGCAGGCTGCCTGCTCTTCTACGGTAAATGAGACTCAGAGACAAATATCCTCGGGGCCCCTTGATTCGTCATGTCTGATCAACATGCCCCACAGAACAGACACTCCTTTGGTCAGGTGTTCTGCCTATGAGTTGGGCCTTCAAAATTCTCTCTCTAGGCTTTGTCAAGGGAGTCGAGGCTCTCCTACCCAGACTGTTCCCTACAGCACTCAGCACTAGTGGACATAGTGTATTTTTGTCGCAGTTGCTGTTCTTGGCTCCTCCCACCCACCCACTCACTCGCATTGTAAACTACATGAGCACCAGGCTTTATTTTGTTGCTGTTCTCTACCAAATCTCCAGCTCCTCCAACAGGGCCTGGCACATCACAGGTACTCAGTAAACACATGCTATTGTCATTCTTGTCAACTCACCTGAAAGTTGATGTGGGACTGTTTGTTAAACATATTGGATATGAATGTAACTATAATACTTCCTGGAACCCTACACTATCCACTAGAAGAATTTTAAAAATGAAAAAGAGAATGGGAATGGGGACATCAAAAAAGATTATTCTGGCTGCTCACAATATTCTCCCTTTCTCCAGTTTCTTATCCTGTCTTTCTCGCCCCTTCACAGCACTTAATAGCTTTTAATAGATTTTATAATTTGTCAGATCCATCCCTAGAAGGTAAGCACCAAGAAGGCAGGATCTTCATTTTATTCACAGATGTAGGAGTCTAAGCACTAGAACCATGCCTCACACTTACTGGGTACTCAAAAAATATTTGCAGAGTGAATGAGTAAATAATAGAACAAGACAGTGGGATCTGAGAGTAGATGGGTGAATTGTAACTAAACAGGGGGCTGGAACTCACACAAGCAAGAAAATGGGATTGGAGTTGACAGAAACCAAACTGCTTGCTCAGCAGGACCACAAGGATGCTAGAGAATTGGCAGCAGGGCGTGGGAATGCAAGGGAGCAGGAAATGGAACCACAGCAGTCAGAGAGCACTCGGACTCCAGCAGAAGATGAGGCTTTGACTCCCTGGAGAGACTGAGAAGAGGGATTGTGGTTTAAACACACAGCATAACTGAGAGGAGGCCCTGGACTTAAGAGGACCCATGAGTGTCTACTTACCAAATACTGAGACTCTAGCGCCTTTCTCCACTTGATTTTGAGAACACAACAGTTAGGCCTATTAAATTACTCCCTCCTCCAGGATCTCTCCACTGAACTGAACCAGGGAGGAGGTGAGAGTCTTTACTTCTAGCTGAAACTTCTCTCCAAGAAAAGACTCAGTAACAGACTTCTCAATGGCAATACTAGAAATTGGAAAATCACGGAGCCATGCCTTCACAACTCTGGGGAAGTTATCTCCAGACTAAAACTGTTGGCAAGGTGCTCAGTCAAGTGAAGGAGAGAATAAATATTTTTTCAGAAATGGAAGGAGGCAAAATTTTACTCCCCACATACTCTTTCTCAGGAATCTCAGGTAGGATAGGCTCCACCAAAATGAGATATTAATAAAGAAAAAGGAAACATGTAGTCTAGGAAACAAAAGATTTACACAGAAAAGAGGTGTAGAGACGCCTTGGAATGATGGCAAAAGGAGATTTGAAGACCACCATTGTTCAAGGACGGCCCCAAGAACAAAAAGAACTGCCTGAAGACATAGACATGACTAAACAGGTAAGGACATGCATGCTTACATTGGAAAGCCTGTGGATAAAATGAGGCTACTTGACAACTAAGCAAATAGAAAAATCATTAACTCTGGGAAAACTGAAGTTGTATAGGAATGAAAGTAAGAAAGTACATTCTATGGCTAGCCTTCGAGTCGTATTTACACAGTTTTAACATACAGATACTGAATAGGAACTTGACCAAAAATTATGATAGCTCTGTGAGAAGGAAGGTGGTGCATGAAACGGTGTGAAGAAAAGTGAGATGAACGAAAGAGCTAAGTTCTTTTTGTTGGTAAGAAGTTTTAGACCTTAACTCAAACAAGATCTTAATGAATGTAACAGCTAAGTCAGAAATTGATTACTTCTGAGAAGGAATCAAGAGTGAAAAGGGAGAGGGCACGAGACTTTTAAAAATATGAGCCTTCTAATACTATTTTACTGTTCCAACAATGCATATTTATAACTTATACAGAGCCAAAAAAAAAAAAAAAAAGAAATTTCCCCCAAAGCAACTGCACAACCAAGAACAGGAAATTCATAATGTAACTTCATCAGTTTTTTGGTTTTTTTTTTTAAGAATTTTATTTTGTGGGGATGGGGTGGGGAGGGAGGGGGATGGGTGGGCCACTTCTATTGGTCTTTCATTTGTCTATTTTCATCCATCTTTGTTCTTTGGCTCCTGTGGGCCTCCCATTGCGGTGGCCTCTGTCATAGCAGAGCGCCGGCTCTGGGCACATGCGCCCCAGAGCTCCGGCTTGGTAATTGGACACATCAGTCCAGCCGCTCCGCGGCACGTGGGATCTTCCCAGGCCAGGGATCGAACCGGCGCCCCTTGCACTGCAAGGCGGTGTCCTTACCCGCTCGACCACCAGGGGAAGCCCACTTCATCAGTTTTTAGCCTTCACATGGCAACTACATCTTGCTTCATAGAATTTGAACCTTTATTAAAACTGATGACCGAAATGTAGTTTTATTTATTTATTTTTTTAACATTTATTTTATTCATTTATCTTTTGGGGGGCAGGTGGGGATGGTGGGGGGACGGGTGGGCCACTTCTATTGGTCTTTCATTTCTCTATTTTCATCCGTCTTTGTTCTTTGGCTCCTGTGGGCTTCCCATCGCGGTGGCCTCTGTCATAGCAGAGCGCCGGCTCTGGGTACATTGGACACATGCGCCCCAGAGCTCCGGCTCGGTAATTGGACACATCAGTCCAGCCGCTCCGCGGCACGTGGGATCTTCCCAGGCCAGGGATCGAACCAGCACCCCTTGCACTGCAAGGCGGTGTCCTTAGCCACTGGACCACCAGGGGAAGCCCCGAAATTTAGTTTTAGACCATGCATTGGAATGCATGATTTCTCTCAGTCATTTCCTGAAAACTTGCCAGTACGGATGTTATACAGTATAAAGCACATATCTAGAGGAAACATTGCTGGAAAAACAGATCATCTACACCAGGAAGTTAAATAAGCTGCAGAAAGTGACTTCTTTTCAACTCAAACGTATAGAGGACAAATCAAGTCAATGGGCTTTGCCAACAGAAGTGAAGTAAGCAGAGGAATAAGTAGATAAAACCTCCCTTTTCTTGAGTCTCTGTTTCTTCACCTGCAGATTCTGGGGGCCCAATGAGACCTATGGCTTAAAAAAGGCAAAACATGGGGGCTTCCCTGGTGGTCCAATGGGTAAAGAGTCTGCCGTGCAGTGCAAGGGGCGCCAGTTCGATCCCTGGCCTGCAAAGATTCCACGTGCCACGGAGCGGCTAGACCGGTGTGTCCAACTATGAGCCAGAGCTCTGGAGTGCAAGAGGCCACTGCAATGGGAGGCCCACACAGACCAAAGGATAAAGATGGATGAAAATAAATAAAAACCAATAAAACAGGCCAAAATTTAAAAAAAAAAAAAAAAAAGCACAACCTGAGAGCTGTGAATTAAGTTTTATTTGGGGCAAAGTAAGGACTGCAGCAAGGAGACAGCAACCAAGATAGCTCTGACAAACTGCTCCCAAGAGGCAGTGGGGAAGGTCAGCATACATGTGACTTTGGTGAAAGGCGAAGATACGCAATCAAGCACTTTGCTTTTCCAGTTTTCTGATAGTCTCATGAAGTTTAGCTAGTCATGAGGAACAGATGTCACCACGAAATGCTGCAGAAATCAGACCATTGAGAAACCAAGCATCAGGTTTGGAGGGCTGGAGAACTCAGGTTTATTACCCCAGGAGTTCCAGATGAGCTAGCGCTCAGAAATTCTGGGGCCTGGGCTCAGAGTGAGCTCTTTCTCTATAAGAGTAACATATGCAGGTACCGTTGGTGATCTTTGATTGGGTACATTAAAATCAGCAGATAGAGAAACAGGAGTTGCTAAGGGTTACAGGACAGGACATGGGCAGCTACAGAGCACAGGAGTTGCTAGGGGCTACAGGGAAGATTATTAACCTATAGAATCAGGAGTGGAGCATTCTGACCTTATCAAAACGATGGTTTCAGCACCACAGGCATACCTCATGGGCTAAAAGGAACTTTATAGTTTATTATTATTGAGCATGAGCCTCAGTTTCCCTCTTAAGGATTTTAGTGCTTTTCTAGATATGGGGAAATAAAAGAATTGGGCTCATAAAGTCAGCTCCTGGAAATATCTGAGACTTCTTTTCAACTCAAACGTATAGAGGACAAATCAAGTCAATGGGCTTTGCCAACAGAAGTGAAGTAAGCAGAGGAATAAGTAGATAAAACCTCCCTTTTCTTGAGTCTCTGTTTCTTCACCTGCAGATTCTGGGGGCCCAATGAGACCTATGGCTTAAAAAAGGCAAAACATGGGGGCTTCCCTGGTGGTCCAATGGGTAAAGAGTCTGCCGTGCAGTGCAAGGGGCGCCAGTTCGATCCCTGGCCTGCAAAGATTCCACGTGCCACGGAGCGGCTAGACCGGTGTGTCCAACTATGAGCCAGAGCTCTGGAGTGCAAGAGGCCACTGCAATGGGAGGCCCACACAGACCAAAGGATAAAGATGGATGAAAATAAATAAAAACCAATAAAACAGGCCAAAATTTAAAAAAAAAAAAGCACAACCTGAGAGCTGTGAATTAAGTTTTATTTGGGGCAAAGTAAGGACTGCAGCAAGGAGACAGCAACCAAGATAGCTCTGACAAACTGCTCCCAAGAGGCAGTGGGGAAGGTCAGCATACATGTTACTTTGGTGAAAGGCGAAGATACGAAATCAAGCACTTTGCTTTTGCAGTTTTCTGATAGTCTCATGAAGTTTAGCTAGTCATGAGGAACAGATGTCACCACGAAATGCTGCAGAAATCAGACCATTGAGAAACCAAGCATCAGGTTTGGAGGGCTGGAGAACTCAGGTTTATTACCCCAGGAGTTCCAGATGAGCTAGCGCTCAGAAATTCTGGGGCCTGGGCTCAGAGTGAGCTCTTTCTCTATAAGAGTAACATATGCAGGTACCGTTGGTGATCTTTGATTGGGTACATTAAAATCAGCAGATAGAGAAACAGGAGTTGCTAAGGGTTACAGGACAGGACATGGGCAGCTACAGAGCACAGGAGTTGCTAGGGGCTACAGGGAAGATTATTAACCTATAGAATCAGGAGTGGAGCATTCTGACCTTATCAAAACGATGGTTTCAGCACCACAGGCATACCTCATGGGCTAAAAGGAACTTTATAGTTTATTATTATTGAGCATGAGCCTCAGTTTCCCTCTTAAGGATTTTAGTGCTTTTCTAGATATGGGGAAATAAAAGAATTGGGCTCATAAAGTCAGCTCCTGGAAATATCTGAGTAGCTGAAGACCTGTCTGGTCAGTTTTTCCCCCTGAGTAGAGAATGCCTCATTTCTGCTCTCCACTCTGAACTCCATTCAGGCAGTGTTGAAAATCAGCAGCTGCAGTAGCATGAGATTTAATTCTTATAGAGGTAGATAAGTAAGTAGGTGGCAAGTGCCAATTTGTAGTTGACAAGATCATCTCCAGCTCCTTTTTTTAGCACTACACTTAGACCTTCAGATACATCCCCCTTTTATTTCCTGAATTACTCTATGACACAGATGACCACATGACCTCATTTTCCTAGTTTCAGACTCTTGTGTGCTTCTCCTTTAACTCTCAAAAGTGCCCAGTTAATTGATTTATACTTCTGTCGAACATGCCTTTACTTTGTATTGACTAACTCAGAAATAAAAGTATCTCATAACTGTTCTTAAAATTTTAATTTCCAATTCCTTTTGGGTGGTTTGTATACTGTCAAGAAGTTTTTAAAATCAGGTTAAGTTGTAATATTCATTTTTCTTCTTAAAAAAAATAAAATTGAATGTATGTTTAAACTATTTTTAGTAACCTTAGAACATTTGGTACTTCCTCAAAACTATGATTAAAACCTTTGTGGAAGAATTAAATTCAATATTCTAGGTGATATAATAGATTCGAATTATTAAAACAGGCTGAGAATGTCTTCCAGTTGACTTTACTAACGGTTATAATAAGGATCTCAAAAGACTGTTCTCTCAGCAGATAGGTCTCATCCATCATCACAGATGTCAGGAAGCAAAGCAGTTACCAGCCAGGGAAGATGCCTCTTCCACTACATAGGCAAGCTCTGTGTATTCACGAGTACTCAATTTTCTTTAGGATGAGGACTCAAAGTCCTGCTGATCCTCTGAACAAAAGTACCCATGCTACCCAGTAAACCCTAAATACTCCTTTTACAATGAGCAGTGCTGAAATAGATTCCATAATCAATTACTCAGTTTCAAGACAGATTTAACATTGTTTTTCTGGAGATGCAAAGAGTTCCTTAGTTTTATTCAAGTATGCAGTAGCCCTGATACATAGTCTGTCTCATTATGAAGAGCTATGATTTGTCTCAGCCTTTTTTGTTTTTTCTTGCTTAACTACTTTAGTCACTGAGGGTGGAAATTACTTTCCAATCAAAATGAATACAAGATCCGCTAGAAGGAAAACAAACCCTTTGTTTTAAAGACACGTGATTACCATATTTTTAAAGTTGCTTTATAAATGAGCTAATGTGTTACACTGGACCATGCTGTGGGGCCAGATTTATTGTTTGCCCTAACCCGGTGAAAACAAGAGGAAAGTTGGATTTGGCATTGCTCTTTTCATCTCTTTGAGAAAGTATGCCTGAGTTGTGGGGTCTGAGATCAGGTTTGCTTGGTAGCCTCAAAGAGCAATTTATCCTTTTTTTTTTCTTCAAAATTTGCTTTTGATCATTTCAGACAATTCATCCTTTCTGAATGAGAAAGAGTAGAAGAGAGGAATGTCGAGTGAGGTTAAGTAAACGGAGAATCTGTCACATAAAGCAAGTTTAAAGCCCTGTAACAGCATCCGTGCAGGACAAACGGAAGCATTATTCTTTTCAAAACATTATTCTTTTAAACAGTGTGTAATGACATCCTCCCCAGAGACTTCTTCCATGAAAAGAGAAAACAAACTTCCTCAGAAGACATTTTCTAGATCCCCAGTATAAGTGAAGCACAGTCAAAAGTCAAACTTGTGTTTTTTCGTGTTGTTTTAATGTAAGAAGATTCAAAGTTAGAACTGCAAAAAGCGGTTCATAAATTTCTCCATCTTCTTGTTTTCTGTTACCTATCAGTATTTCCAAGAACCAAAGGACATGCAAAAGGAAAAGATGGCTGTTATTGTCTTTGGCCTGTTTCACTGAATGTGGTATTGCAAACTTGAGCCAAACATATTCTCTGTTTTTGAGGGAGAAACCTGTAAGACTCAAATATGCTAAATGTAGGATGATTCACTCAAGTTCCTTTTAATTGCATCGTTTGCTTATGCTGAAATTAAATATCTGTGGCATGCATTTCTAGCACCCTGTACTACTATTACCTCCTAAGGACTTAACTATAACATTTTATGTTTTAAAAGCTTGGTATTGGGCTTCCCTGGTGGTCCAGTGGTTAAGAATATACCTTGCAATGCAGGGGGCACTGGTTAGATCCTTGGTCTGGGAAAAGCTCACGAGCTGTGGGGCAACTAAGCCCGTGTGCCATGACTACGGAAGCCTGAGTGCCCTAGAGCCTGTGCTCTCCAACAAGAAAAGCCACCACAGTGAGAAGCTCACTCACTACCACTAAGGAGTAACCCTCGCTCTTATTTAATTAATGAAATAAAATTTTTAGGGCTTCCTTGGTGGTCCAGTGGTTAACAGTCTGCCTTGCAAGGCAGGAGACAGAAGTTCGAACCCTGGTTGGGGAAGATCACCGCATGCCACAGGGCAACTAAGCCCAAACTCCACAGCTCCTGAACCTGCGAGCCCTGGAGTTCCACAAGTCACCACAGTGAGAGGCCTGCACACTGCAACTAGAGAGGAGCCCTCGAACAGCAATGAAGACCCAGCATGGCCAAAACTAAATAAATAAACTTACAAAAAATAATAATGATTTAAAAAATGTTTTTAAACAATTTTTTTAAGTTTGGTATTACTTAAATATAAGAATTTGGCTTTTGTTTTAAACACTTAAAATATGTTTAAAAAACAAAAAAGGTAAATAAGTAGGGAAATTACTCCTTTCAATTCTGACTTACATTTAATTAATGCATGTTCAAATAAACAGTTTTCTCCAAATATTTCAAAATTGTTGCATACATGTTGAATGGGATGGAATGGAAGAAAGACACTACAGAAAAATCACAATTATGATGTTTATTTAACAAAATAAAGTTGAAGAAAGTTTTCTATTAAAAAAAAAACCAGAAGATTTATATCCAAATTTTAGCTTTCCCATCTTCTTTGGTATTAAAATGAACATTCAAACATAAAATATTTTATTTTGAAGTGAGTCATCAGGCCGATAACAGTTTTCCATAGAAGGAAAACATGAAATTAAGTTATCTGCAATTGTCTTATTGAAAACTTGAGCCAAACATATTCTCTGTTTTTGAGGGAGAAACCTGTAAGACTCAAATATGCTAAATGTAGGATGATTCACTCAAGTTCCTTTTAATTGCATCGTTTGCTTATGCTGAAATTAAATATCTGTGGCATGCATTTCTAGCACCCTGTACTACTATTACCTCCTAAGGACTTAACTATAACATTTTATGTTTTAAAAGCTTGGTATTGGGCTTCCCTGGTGGTCCAGTGGTTAAGAATATACCTTGCAATGCAGGGGGCACTGGTTAGATCCTTGGTCTGGGAAAAGCTCACGAGCTGTGGGGCAACTAAGCCCGTGTGCCATGACTACGGAAGCCTGAGTGCCCTAGAGCCTGTGCTCTCCAACAAGAAAAGCCACCACAGTGAGAAGCTCACTCACTACCACTAAGGAGTAACCCTCGCTCTTATTTAATTAATGAAATAAAATTTTTAGGGCTTCCTTGGTGGTCCAGTGGTTAACAGTCTGCCTTGCAAGGCAGGAGACAGAAGTTCGAACCCTGGTTGGGGAAGATCACCGCATGCCACAGGGCAACTAAGCCCAAACTCCACAGCTCCTGAACCTGCGAGCCCTGGAGTTCCACAAGTCACCACAGTGAGAGGCCTGCACACTGCAACTAGAGAGGAGCCCTCGAACAGCAATGAAGACCCAGCATGGCCAAAACTAAATAAATAAACTTACAAAAAATAATAATGATTTAAAAAATGTTTTTAAACAATTTTTTTAAGTTTGGTATTACTTAAATATAAGAATTTGGCTTTTGTTTTAAACACTTAAAATATGTTTAAAAAACAAAAAAGGTAAATAAGTAGGGAAATTACTCCTTTCAATTCTGACTTACATTTAATTAATGCATGTTCAAATAAACAGTTTTCTCCAAATATTTCAAAATTGTTGCATACATGTTGAATGGGATGGAATGGAAGAAAGACACTACAGAAAAATCACAATTATGATGTTTATTTAACAAAATAAAGTTGAAGAAAGTTTTCTATTAAAAAAAAAACCAGAAGATTTATATCCAAATTTTAGCTTTCCCATCTTCTTTGGTATTAAAATGAACATTCAAACATAAAATATTTTATTTTGAAGTGAGTCATCAGGCCGATAACAGTTTTCCATAGAAGGAAAACATGAAATTAAGTTATCTGCAATTGTCTTATTGAACAACTAATAGATGTGTAAAAGCAGTCAATTATGTGTATGCAGAAATCAACATTATCAAGGAAATGTTCACTCACTGATCCATGCTTTCGATTGGAGATATGTCTCAAGTTTTTAATAATCTTCTGCCATCACTGTACCATGTTATTTGAACAGTAACCCAATATGCAGACACTGCTATTCACACAAATTTTTCTCCAAGGATGTTGACACCCATCATAACCAGTACTTACCAACATTGATTTTCAACATGATTACAACAGGGAAAATTTTTCTGTATTTCTCAGAATTGTATGCTTTAGTCTTTTCATAAAATAGGATCTGGAGAGTGCTAACAGCATTAAATTAATATGAATAAAATCCAATGCTATCTAAGTCTTTTTTCTCTTAAAACCAGACTTTTTGTTCTTTTAAGAGTAGTATTATATGGACTCCTAAATCAGCCAAGCCAAACACTTCCAGAAACACCGTGCGACAATCAAACTACCCTTATTCCTAATTCTTTGCCACTATCCATACCGAGTTCTCCATGGCCCTGATTTCTTGTGTGGAAGTACCTTCCCCTTAATTTGTTAAGAGAAATCTGAAAAAAAGTCCAGGAACAAACTAGGGCAGTGAATTTTTCTTTTTCTTTTTTTTGCATAGGCTTGTGACTGCAAAACAGTCAAGTAATTTATAGCTTCGATGCTAACACTGCGACTGGGAACAAGAAGAATACAACCATAATAAAATACAGCTATCTATTAGGAGGACTGCATAAAGACATCTTTGGCCATGAAGGCTCTGGGCCCTCTGGAAATAAGTCAGTTGTATTGCCAACATGACAAAGAAAATAGCAATGTTGAGAATGGGATGGAATGGAAGAAAGACACTACAGAAAAATCACAATTATGATGTTTATTTAACAAAATAAAGTTGAAGAAAGTTTTCTATTAAAAAAAACCAGAAGATTTATATCCAAATTTTAGCTTTCCCATCTTCTTTGGTATTAAAATGAACATTCAAACATAAAATATTTTATTTTGAAGTGAGTCATCAGGCCGATAACAGTTTTCCATAGAAGGAAAACATGAAATTAAGTTATCTGCAATTGTCTTATTGAACAACTAATAGATGTGTAAAAGCAGTCAATTATGTGTATGCAGAAATCAACATTATCAAGGAAATGTTCACTCACTGATCCATGCTTTCGATTGGAGATATGTCTCAAGTTTTTAATAATCTTCTGCCATCACTGTACCATGTTATTTGAACAGTAACCCAATATGCAGACACTGCTATTCACACAAATTTTTCTCCAAGGATGTTGACACCCATCATAACCAGTACTTACCAACATTGATTTTCAACATGATTACAACAGGGAAAATTTTTCTGTATTTCTCAGAATTGTATGCTTTAGTCTTTTCATAAAATAGGATCTGGAGAGTGCTAACAGCATTAAATTAATATGAATAAAATCCAATGCTATCTAAGTCTTTTTTCTCTTAAAACCAGACTTTTGTTCTTTTAAGAGTAGTATTATATGGACTCCTAAATCAGCCAAGCCAAACACTTCCAGAAACACCGTGCGACAATCAAACTACCCTTATTCCTAATTCTTTGCCACTATCCATACCGAGTTCTCCATGGCCCTGATTTCTTGTGTGGAAGTACCTTCCCCTTAATTTGTTAAGAGAAATCTGAAAAAAAGTCCAGGAACAAACTAGGGCAGTGAATTTTTCTTTTTCTTTTTTTTGCATAGGCTTGTGACTGCAAAACAGTCAAGTAATTTATAGCTTCGATGCTAACACTGCGACTGGGAACAAGAAGAATACAACCATAATAAAATACAGCTATCTATTAGGAGGACTGCATAAAGACATCTTTGGCCATGAAGGCTCTGGGCCCTCTGGAAATAAGTCAGTTGTATTGCCAACATGACAAAGAAAATAGCAATGTTGAGAATCAGAAACAGTCTGGTATAGGAAGCCGACAGCACTGGGGCTCTGCTGTGTGTGGTCGTCACCATCCGAGCCTGGCCAAAGCCACCTTTCAACACATCACCATTTTTGTGTTTCTCATATGTTACGTCTGCAAAATCTAAAAGATCTTTCATTTCTTCATCTTCATCTATGGGCATTTCTTTCTGTGCTAAAATCTGAGCTTTATGTCGAACCTTTCTTTCATTGACTTCGATCTGTGCAAAAATATCTGGGACGGCATCCACAAATTTATAGTGCTTGCCTTCCCTTCGGTTCTTCTTGGACTTGCTCTGCTGCTGCTGCTGCGATATAGCAAAAATCCTGTCAATGGCCTCCTCGGTCTGTCTCTTATCTGAAAACCTCAGCAGGCGCTCGGCAGTCTTCCTAAAGCTGGCTGTGTTCCGGACGCGGGACAGGATCTGCTTTTCCAGCAGCTGGAACACGGGCTTAAAATGCTGCAGGTTCTGTTCCACCCTAGCAACGTAGTCCTTCACCTCCGGGACAGCACTGCTCCTGATGGCCGAACTCCGGTCAAACAGAATTTTCTGTCGGTCGGCAATGACCTGTGCAAAGGCAGACTGTCCTGTGGTCTCACCTGTCCACAGGTAAGTGGCATAGGCGTGCTCGCTGGTGGCCACGAACACATCCAGTTGTTGAGGGTCTCCATGGATGCTGAAGCTCTGAACATCGACAGACGGCCCTATGAAGAGGTAAGCTGCCCTGGTGATGGGTCTTCGGAGGTGCGTGGTGACATTCACGTAGTTTGTCCCGTTGTAGGGATAGCCGCGAGGGTATGTCACTGAGGCAAAGGTTCCTTTCTCACTGTAGCCAGTGTCGTCCATCCAGTACATTTTATAGAGCCCATCTCGCTGCCTGATGAGAGCCCCGTGGACTCCATCGACCACTGTCTCCTCGAAAGAAAAATCCACATTGTGGAAGAAGCTCGCTGCTGTCTCTAAGCGGCTGTCCTCTCCCAGATGTATCTGATCTATAAGGAGGAGAAGCTGGGGATCCAGGAGGACCAGATTTCTCTGAACATTCCTCAGATTGGGCTGGGGGTTATAAGCACCCACACCTCTCCTCGGATGAAAACCGCCCCATTTTTCTCTGTGGCAGCAACCACTCTCCCCTGACAGCTAGCTGCCGGGTCATGCTTATATTTGGACCATTTTGATGAACAGTCTTCCGTGACCTGACCCTCCCAGGGAGAAAAGCAGCTCTTGGACACGGCCGGGGAAAACATCACAACGTTATTGAAGAAGGTGTACTTCGGCCCATAGAGAGCCTCGGTAATGAAAGGCACCCCATTGGGAGCAAAGGTAAATGAGTTTTGATCAGGGTGTTCATGCCCTGCATTAAAATTCCTCCAGCCTTTGATCCAGTCTTTGTATTTGTTTCTGTGGACAATGTCATATATTGCACGACCCCCAAGTTTTCCTGACTTGAAGGAAAGGAAAGATCTATTGATTTCTGCAGGTAGCGCACTTCCATAAGTCACAACACCCCAGTCTTCAAAATAATGCAATGTTGGGGTGCCAAAATCTGGAGGGGGAACAGATTTCAAGCTGGCATCGTACCTGAAAGAATTGATTTTAAAATGTTAAATAATTTTCCAATAGACGTGAAAGGACACACCAGAACAGTGACGCCACGTGGCAATGTGGCTAGGTAACAACACAGCAACAGCACCCAGAGCACCGGCAGTGCAGACTGCCTCCACGAACACATCCAGTTGTTGAGGGTCTCCATGGATGCTGAAGCTCTGAACATCGACAGACGGCCCTATGAAGAGGTAAGCTGCCCTGGTGATGGGTCTTCGGAGGTGCGTGGTGACATTCACGTAGTTTGTCCCGTTGTAGGGATAGCCGCGAGGGTATGTCACTGAGGCAAAGGTTCCTTTCTCACTGTAGCCAGTGTCGTCCATCCAGTACATTTTATAGAGCCCATCTCGCTGCCTGATGAGAGCCCCGTGGACTCCATCGACCACTGTCTCCTCGAAAGAAAAATCCACATTGTGGAAGAAGCTCGCTGCTGTCTCTAAGCGGCTGTCCTCTCCCAGATGTATCTGATCTATAAGGAGGAGAAGCTGGGGATGCAGGAGGATCAGATTTCTCTGAACATTCCTCAGATTGAGCTGGGGGTTATAAGCACCCACACCCTCTCCTCGGATGAAAACCACCCCATTTTTCTCTGTGGCAGCAACCACTCTCCCCTGACAGCTAGCTGCCGGGTCATGCTTATATTTGGACCATTTTGATGAACAGTCTTCCGTGACCTGACCCTCCCAGGGAGAAAAGCAGCTCTTGGACACGGCCGGGGAAAACATCACAACGTTATTGAAGAAGGTGTACTTCGGCCCATAGAGAGCCTCGGTAATGAAAGGCACCCCATTGGGAGCAAAGGTAAATGAGTTTTGATCAGGGTGTTCATGCCCTGCATTAAAATTCCTCCAGCCTTTGATCCAGTCTTTGTATTTGTTTCTGTGGACAATGTCATATATTGCACGACCCCCAAGTTTTCCTGACTTGAAGGAAAGGAAAGATCTATTGATTTCTGCAGGTAGCGCACTTCCATAAGTCACAACACCCCAGTCTTCAAAATAATGCAATGTTGGGGTGCCAAAATCTGGAGGGGGAACAGATTTCAAGCTGGCATCGTACCTGAAAGAATTGATTTTAAAATGTTAAATAATTTTCCAATAGACGTGAAAGGACACACCAGAACAGTGACGCCACGTGGCAATGTGGCTAGGTAACAACACAGCAACAGCACCCAGAGCACCGGCAGTGCAGACTGCCTCTGAAAACACCCACGTGTAATCAGCACAAGCAGAGAGAGGTCCTTGGTGAATGGGAGACAAGTGGATCTTTAGAGCTGTGAATGGTTTGAGCCTGAAATGACTGCTGCTGATAACCTCTACATGGGCCCTTTTCCCTTAACAATTTCAGAATGGCCACCCAAATGACTGGGACTCACAGAATCAAGCAGCTCACCCAAACCTCTAATTGAGGGGCTCCTATCCTAGGAAACCACGTGTTAAGGTTTAGACAATCGAGACTTCCCCTCACCTTCCTATGCTGGGAGTGTGGGTTCAATCCCTGGTTGGAGAGCAAAGGTCCCACATGCCTCATAAAACAGAAGCCACACTGTAACAAATTCAATAAACACTTGAAAAATGGTATACATCCAAAAAAAAAAAAATCTTAGGGGCTTCTCTGGTGGTCCAGTGGTTAAGACTCTGCCTCCATTCAATGCGAGGAGTGTGGATTCAATCCCGAGTCAGGGAACTAGATCCCACATGCCGCAACTAACAGGCCACATGCTGCAACTACGACTCAGCTCAGCCAAACACACAAATAAAATAAAATATATTAAAAAAAAATTTAGACTCTCGCAATCCTTGAGTGGTAAGTAAGTATTGTTCTGCAAACAACTGATGTCCAAATCTGGTACTTTCCTCCCCTCTAAAAAAAATAAATTTAAATACAGTTGAATTTCACATATTAGATAAAATTTACTGCCAATGCAACATCTAAAAACAAATACATGAAATTCAGGAAGCAATCCAACAGTGTGTTGGGGGGGGATTTATGATTGTGCCTCCCACTGCTCAGCCCAGACAGATCCAAAGGCTTTGTTTTGTTTTAATCTGCAGGTGATGCCATGCATTTTGATAATAACTTTCTTATCATAATTTATGATGTATATTATCAAATAAGACAATAATTTAGTTTCCCCATGATTAAGAACATAGACTTTGATTCAGAAAGGCTGCAAAAAGAATAATGAAGATAAATGTTTGCTTTTGCTGATTTCAGACAACAGCCTCGATAGGTTCACAGCATTTGCTTGCTCAAGGGAAGAAAGGCAAACCCGTATTAG
This sequence comes from Tragulus kanchil, assembly GCA_022376925.1. Lineage (NCBI taxonomy): Eukaryota > Metazoa > Chordata > Mammalia > Artiodactyla > Tragulidae > Tragulus > Tragulus kanchil. The sequence continues at coordinate 286,072,457 of JAIOJX010000026.1, forward strand.
ACCTTAGATACTTCTCTAAAGTGAACCGCTGTGGTGGAGGTAGTCTTACTGATACTGGATTTGTGCTGTTTTGTCTGTTGTTTTGGAGTTTGTTTCAGGACATCAGAAATCTCTGACTAGAGTGTTAACTCAATTATCATGATTTAACAAACCCAGATCAAGCAGAACTCGACATCCTCTCAGGTTTTGGTCCGTTTTCAGTTATTTACTATTTTCCCCCCTTTTTTTGGCCATGTGGCATGTAGGTTCTTAATTCCCCAACCACTGGACCACCAGGGCCCTTGAGTCAGTTTTCATACTCCCATAAAGGCATATTCTGAACCAAGTTAGACTTAGCATTAATCTAACTCCTAGAATAAACCTTATAGAACTCTCTTGCTTGTTTATTTATGGTAAGTGAAAACGCTATTAAGTAATTATTTCATACCCCTGAATGGACCCAGGAATGGCTACATATTAATATATGTAGTTCATCTGTAAAGATAATTTTTAAAAATGCTGGTTAAACTATGACAGTTATCACTTTACGGACATTTCCCCCCCTTTAAACTGTTTATTTATTTTAATGAAAAGAACCAATGAAACCATGGGAGCCTACTGTGGAGTTGAATGCAAATTTCAATAGCTTAAAAAGATATTAGAGATTAATGATTAACCAGTTCCCTGTAACTTTTAATTTATTGGATGCCAACAACATATTTGGCAGTAGTTTAAAAAGGAGATCCTGGCTTCTCCTTCTGGGCTTAAAAGATTAAGGCAAAAAAATTACATGGTTCTTTTATTATCAAAGTAAAACTGTCAAATACTGTCAAACACTTTTAAATAGTTTTGAAAATTTAGTAACAGCTTTGCTATGAGAAGATTATAATGCTCCATTTACCAAAACAAAACGAAATATTTTTCTACCTTTTTTGTTTTTCCCAGTGTGATTATCAGAAGGATTCAGTCTAAATTTTGTGATTTTTCTCTTAATATAATTTCAAAATGATGTAAACCCAAACTGGCATATCTATGAAATAGTGAGCCTAGGATATCTCTAATACAAGAAAAGCAGAAAAAGCAAACAGGGGGGCTGTGCAACCTGGAGGGGTGAGATGTGAGGGAGTGGGAGGGGGCTCAGGTGGGAGAGGTCAGGGATATCCCTACGGCTGATTTGGGCTTATGTATAGCTGTAAACAACAAAACTCTGTAAAAGAAAACGAAAAATAATTAATATAAAATAATTTAAAAAAAAGGAAAGAAACTCAGGAAAACAAAAAGAGCAAAGAGTAACTAGATCTTAAATGGAAGGAAATGTTTCTAACAGAGTCTTAAAACTGGGATATGAACTGAGCTGAAGCTGTGAGTGTATAGGTAGCATGGAGAGATGAGTTTGTCTTTTTTTATTCAAAAAATATTAATACACTGTGGCTCCTGCATACAATTTCTCTTTCAAGCCAGTACAAAGGAGCATACCAGAGAAATTCCGTATGGAGAGTACACCAACGCTGCCCTTTGGACGGCGTCCCTGGACCTTCCACCACACGGTTCTTTCGGATTTGGTCAGCCAACCAGTTACCACTGCCGTTACGCATGACAAATTTATCCAGGAACACTAATTGGCTTTCTGGACCATAAAACCAGTTGTAATTTGAGTCTGCAATAGCCACTGTTCTTTGAAACCCTGGGGAAAGAAGTTGGACAGAATTAAGATAAGTGTTAAAACTGCATACTTCCATAAATCTCCAAACAATGATTCTGAATCCTGGTTGCAATCAATTGTGTGTCTTGGATAAAAATAAGAAGAAACAGAACCACAATGCCTTTGCTCTACCCCAGGCCAATTAATCAAAATCCTTCCAAATGTCTTCCATAAACCTTGTGTACAAGTTTGTTACGTGCCAACTTGCCACTGGTAATGGAAGCAAACTATTCATGCTTATGTGCATCGCTCACCTTCCTCATTTCCCAATGCCCATGCCATATGCAATTAAACTTGTATGGATACATGGGCTACATCTGTCCTCTTGTGCATGGTGAGCCCCTGAGCCTGGAATGAGCACTAGTTTTCCCACCACTCATCTCACATCCCAGGCCAAGATAATAAAGTGCTTCAACTTGGCATTCAATCCAGTAGAAGTGGAGAAGACTCTTGAGAGTGCCTTGGACTGCAAGGAGATCAGTTGCTACTAAAGGAAATCAACTCTGAATATTCATTGGAAGGACTGATACTGAAGCTCCAATACTTTGGCCACCTGATACAAACAGCCAACCCACTGGAAAAGACCCTGATGCTGGGAAAGACTGAAGGCAAAAGGAGGGTGGCAGAGGATGAGGTAGTTAGAGAGTATCACTGACTCACATCATGCACACGAATCTGAGCAAACTCCAGGAGACAGTGAAGGATAGGGAAGCCTGGCATGCAGGAGTCCATGGAGTCAAAAAGAGTTGGACATGACTTAGCAACTGAACAACAGTAGACATTATAAGGTTTAGGGGAGAAACTGAGTTTCTGTAGGAAGAAAACAAAACCATTCCCAGAGAAGATCCTGTCCACATGTACTGTCAGAAGTTGAAGAAAATAGATACAATGCATCTAGTTCCTTTGAACCTTCCACCACACGGTTCTTTCGGATTTGGTCAGCCAACCAGTTACCACTGCCGTTACGCATGACAAATTTATCCAGGAACACTAATTGGCTTTCTGGACCATAAAACCAGTTGTAATTTGAGTCTGCAATAGCCACTGTTCTTTGAAACCCTGGGGAAAGAAGTTGGACAGAATTAAGATAAGTGTTAAAACTGCATACTTCCATAAATCTCCAAACAATGATTCTGAATCCTGGTTGCAATCAATTGTGTGTCTTGGATAAAAATAAGAAGAAACAGAACCACAATGCCTTTGCTCTACCCCAGGCCAATTAATCAAAATCCTTCCAAATGTCTTCCATAAACCTTGTGTACAAGTTTGTTACGTGCCAACTTGCCACTGGTAATGGAAGCAAACTATTCATGCTTATGTGCATCGCTCACCTTCCTCATTTCCCAATGCCCATGCCATATGCAATTAAACTTGTATGGATACATGGGCTACATCTGTCCTCTTGTGCATGGTGAGCCCCTGAGCCTGGAATGAGCACTAGTTTTCCCACCACTCATCTCACATCCCAGGCCAAGATAATAAAGTGCTTCAACTTGGCATTCAATCCAGTAGAAGTGGAGAAGACTCTTGAGAGTGCCTTGGACTGCAAGGAGATCAGTTGCTACTAAAGGAAATCAACTCTGAATATTCATTGGAAGGACTGATACTGAAGCTCCAATACTTTGGCCACCTGATACAAACAGCCAACCCACTGGAAAAGACCCTGATGCTGGGAAAGACTGAAGGCAAAAGGAGGGTGGCAGAGGATGAGGTAGTTAGAGAGTATCACTGACTCACATCATGCACACGAATCTGAGCAAACTCCAGGAGACAGTGAAGGATAGGGAAGCCTGGCATGCAGGAGTCCATGGAGTCAAAAAGAGTTGGACATGACTTAGCAACTGAACAACAGTAGACATTATAAGGTTTAGGGGAGAAACTGAGTTTCTGTAGGAAGAAAACAAAACCATTCCCAGAGAAGATCCTGTCCACATGTACTGTCAGAAGTTGAAGAAAATAGATACAATGTAAAGATCATACTGGAATAGGCCAGAAAAACAGATAAAAACAGATATGCTCCAGGCATCCTTGAAAGAGAAGAATGGGAGAAAACTCTGGATCAGACAAGAATAATCATTACTAGAATAGCCATTGTAGAGAAAAAGAAATATTGAGAACAGACTTAACAAAGAATCCCTTCTAAAAGCGCCTGCATGACCATATTTACATAATTCATAGCTAAGGTTTTTGCTTCTGCCAGTTTAGTAAATGCTCGTTCAAGTAAATCTTATTATAAATTGAGATTTTCTGAATCTTCTATTAGTCTTGGAGTATCTTAAAAGCAGATGATATGTTTTATTACTCTTTGAATTCCTTGCATATAAGAGTGCCTGGCACATAAATGTTCAATAAGGGTTTTACTAACTGACACAAACACATGAGTTCTCTTCTTAAAGGTGACCTCTTTTTTTTTTTTTTAAATTTTGGCCTCTTTTTATTGGCTTTTTAAAAATTTACTGATTTTCATCCATCTTTATTCTTTGGCCTATGTGGACCTCCCATTGCAGTGGCCTCTCTCGTTGCAGAACACCGGCTCTGGGTGCATTCGCTCCAGAGCGCTGGCTCCTAATTGGACACACTGGTCCAGCCACTCCATGGAACATGGGATCTTCCCAGGCCTGGGATTCAACCCATGCCCTTTGCACTGCAAGGCGTACTCTTTACCCACTGGACCGCCAGGGAAGCCCTAAAGGTGACTTCTTAAAGGAGAGGGGACCATGGGGTCCTTTATACCTTAGAAAGTAGCCCAGAGGCACAACTCACAGCAGCACAAGCCCTGATACGGCAGGCTATTAGATCTCAGATCAAATTGCAAAGCACTGAGACCTCTTAGAGACCTTTGCTTTAGATGGCCTTTGTTAACTGACAAAAGATTATAAGGTTTAGGGAGAAACTTCTGAGTCTAAACTCCAGGAGACAGTGAAGGATAGGGAAGCCTGGCATGCAGGAGTCCATGGAGTCAAAAAGAGTTGGACATGACTTAGCAACTGAACAACAGTAGACATTATAAGGTTTAGGGGAGAAACTGAGTTTCTGTAGGAAGAAAACAAAACCATTCCCAGAGAAGATCCTGTCCACATGTACTGTCAGAAGTTGAAGAAAATAGATACAATGTAAAGATCATACTGGAATAGGCCAGAAAAACAGATAAAAACAGATATGCTCCAGGCATCCTTGAAAGAGAAGAATGGGAGAAAACTCTGGATCAGACAAGAATAATCATTACTAGAATAGCCATTGTAGAGAAAAAGAAATATTGAGAACAGACTTAACAAAGAATCCCTTCTAAAAGCGCCTGCATGACCATATTTACATAATTCATAGCTAAGGTTTTTGCTTCTGCCAGTTTAGTAAATGCTCGTTCAAGTAAATCTTATTATAAATTGAGATTTTCTGAATCTTCTATTAGTCTTGGAGTATCTTAAAAGCAGATGATATGTTTTATTACTCTTTGAATTCCTTGCATATAAGAGTGCCTGGCACATAAATGTTCAATAAGGGTTTTACTAACTGACACAAACACATGAGTTCTCTTCTTAAAGGTGACCTCTTTTTTTTTTTTTTAAATTTTGGCCTCTTTTTATTGGCTTTTTAAAAATTTACTGATTTTCATCCATCTTTATTCTTTGGCCTATGTGGACCTCCCATTGCAGTGGCCTCTCTCGTTGCAGAACACCGGCTCTGGGTGCATTCGCTCCAGAGCGCTGGCTCCTAATTGGACACACTGGTCCAGCCACTCCATGGAACATGGGATCTTCCCAGGCCTGGGATTCAACCCATGCCCTTTGCACTGCAAGGCGTACTCTTTACCCACTGGACCGCCAGGGAAGCCCTAAAGGTGACTTCTTAAAGGAGAGGGGACCATGGGGTCCTTTATACCTTAGAAAGTAGCCCAGAGGCACAACTCACAGCAGCACAAGCCCTGATACGGCAGGCTATTAGATCTCAGATCAAATTGCAAAGCACTGAGACCTCTTAGAGACCTTTGCTTTAGATGGCCTTTGTTAACCAAAATAACCAAAGATAAATGAGGCCTTCCTGTATGCTTAAGGATGAGCAATAAAACAACAGGGTTCTGAATGTGAGTCTAAACTAAATCATAACATGGTTCTTTTGCTCTGCAGTACTTTTATCATAACTAATCCAATAATGGTTTCCAATCATGTGCCTACAATCAGAGCAAAAATATTTAAAAACTGGATTATTTGCTGGAGGTCTAGAATCACATAACTAAAAACTGTATTTCACTGGGGGAAAATCCATCCTGATGAAAATTTACCTTTCTAAACTTTTCTAATGTTTTAGTCCTGTTTAGAAATAAGGAGAGTTATAGCCTGTCCTAGAAATGAATAAACTTTTAATATAACATATGTACAGATGAAGCGTTAGTCACTCAGTCGTGTTCAACTCTGCAACCCTATGGATTATAGCCTTCCAGGCTCCTCTGTCCGTGGAATTCTCCAGGCAAGAATACTTGAGTGAGTGGGTGGCCATTCGTTTTTCCAGGGTATCTTCATGACCCAGGGATCGAAGCCAGGTTTCCTGCATTGCAGGCAAATTCTTTACCATCTGAGTCACCAGGAAAGCCCTTATATACGTGTGTGTGTGTGTGTGTATACATACGTAAGAGCCAGACGTATACAAACTCATTTTCATGAATCTAAACAAAAATATAAATATTTATGAAAGTGCAAGTCACTCAGTCGTGTCCGACTCTTTGCAACCCAGGACAAACCATGGAATTCTCCAGGCAAGAACACTGGAGTGGGTAGCCTATTCCCTCCTCCAGGGCATCTTCCTGATTCAGGAATCAAAACAGGATCTCCTGCACTGTGGGCAGATTCTTTACCACCTGAGCTATCAGGGAACATGTTACTTTCCTTCATGTGTAATCCCTAATTGACCCTATCTGTTTATCTTTTTTTTTAATTTTTTCTTTTAAACTATATGATTCAAAGGAGCCCCAACTTTTTTTTGGCCAAAAGGATTCTATACCTTAGAAAGTAGCCAAAGGCACAACTCACAGCAGCACAAGCCCTGATACGGCAGGCTATTAGATCTCAGATCAAATTGCAAAGCACTGAGACCTCTTAGAGACCTTTGCTTTAGATGGCCTTTGTTAACCAAAATAACCAAAGATAAATGAGGCCTTCCTGTATGCTTAAGGATGAGCAATAAAACAACAGGGTTCTGAATGTGAGTCTAAACTAAATCATAACATGGTTCTTTTGCTCTGCAGTACTTTTATCATAACTAATCCAATAATGGTTTCCAATCATGTGCCTACAATCAGAGCAAAAATATTTAAAAACTGGATTATTTGCTGGAGGTCTAGAATCACATAACTAAAAACTGTATTTCACTGGGGGAAAATCCATCCTGATGAAAATTTACCTTTCTAAACTTTTTCTAATGTTTTAGTCCTGTTTAGAAATAAGGAGAGTTATAGCCTGTCCTAGAAATGAATAAACTTTTAATATAACATATGTACAGATGAAGCGTTAGTCACTCAGTCGTGTTCAACTCTGCAACCCTATGGATTATAGCCTTCCAGGCTCCTCTGTCCGTGGAATTCTCCAGGCAAGAATACTTGAGTGAGTGGGTGGCCATTCGTTTTTCCAGGGTATCTTCATGACCCAGGGATCGAAGCCAGGTTTCCTGCATTGCAGGCAAATTCTTTACCATCTGAGTCACCAGGAAAGCCCTTATATACGTGTGTGTGTGTGTGTATACATACGTAAGAGCCAGACGTATACAAACTCATTTTCATGAATCTAAACAAAAATATAAATATTTATGAAAGTGCAAGTCACTCAGTCGTGTCCGACTCTTTGCAACCCAGGACAAACCATGGAATTCTCCAGGCAAGAACACTGGAGTGGGTAGCCTATTCCCTCCTCCAGGGCATCTTCCTGATTCAGGAATCAAAACAGGATCTCCTGCACTGTGGGCAGATTCTTTACCACCTGAGCTATCAGGGAACATGTTACTTTCCTTCATGTGTAATCCCTAATTGACCCTATCTGTTTATCTTTTTTTTTAGTTTTAATTTTTTTCTTTTAAACTATATGATTCAAAAGGAGATCACACCTGGAGGTTTAGTATTCTCTTTAAATATTTTATGGAAATAAATGATATAAAACATAGAAAGCCAACCAAAAAATGGATTTCTATGAAACTTCTAATTTCTTGTTATATAGCTTAGCCTTTTATGAGTCTTTTTTTGCGTTAGCTTTCTATGCCTTATACCATTTATTTCCATAAAATATCTATAATAAAGAAAACCAAACCTCCTAGTGTGATCTCTCTTTTGAATCACGCATGTATGGTTTAGAAGAAAAAAATCTGAAAGTAAAACATTTACTGTGGGACTACAAATTATATTTAATCTGTTATACTCTAAGTTTTATAATATTTAAATCACAAATCCTCATGTTAACTTTCATAATATTCTTGGCTATATACAACTCTTGAATTATTCTTTGATTAAAAGAAAAACCCTTTAACCTCAATAGGGCTCCATTCCCACATTTCTTAGTCTAGCCCATTTTCATAATGAGAAAAAAATGATCTAGTTTCATGTTTTTTCACTTCTAAGTCTTCATTGTACCTGGCAGGATGGTTCTATACATAAATGCAAAGTGTTGTTTAAGCCACGGGTGGCCGAAGTGGTTGATATCAAAGTGCCTCTGAACAAGAAACATGTACTGGAAGAGTGATCTAGTGGTGTAGCTGCCATAGGCGACTCCTTCATAGAGGGAGCCATCCGTCACCTCTCGGAGCAAGACCAGAGACTTCTCCATGATGGTCAGAACTTGTTTCGTCCACAGGTAAGCTTCTTGAAGATACCCTGAAGGATGGAAACACATGGAAACAGTGACTAAAGTTGTAACAGAGAAGAAACAAAAATGTGGCCAAACAAAACCCTTCTTTTCCATGATTTAGTCACTCAGTCGTGTCCGACTCTTTGCAACCCAGGACAAACCATGGAATTCTCCAGGCAAGAACACTGGAGTGGGTAGCCTATTCCCTCCTCCAGGGCATCTTCCTGATTCAGGAATCAAAACAGGATCTCCTGCACTGTGGGCAGATTCTTTACCACCTGAGCTATCAGGGAACATGTTACTTTCCTTCATGTGTAATCCCTAATTGACCCTATCTGTTTATCTTTTTTTTTAGTTTTAATTTTTTTCTTTTAAACTATATGATTCAAAAGGAGATCACACCTGGAGGTTTAGTATTCTCTTTAAATATTTTATGGAAATAAATGATATAAAACATAGAAAGCCAACCAAAAAATGGATTTCTATGAAACTTCTAATTTCTTGTTATATAGCTTAGCCTTTTATGAGTCTTTTTTGCTTAGCTTTCTATGCCTTATACCATTTATTTCCATAAAATATCTATAATAAAGAAAACCAAACCTCCTAGTGTGATCTCTCTTTTGAATCACGCATGTATGGTTTAGAAGAAAAAAATCTGAAAGTAAAACATTTACTGTGGGACTACAAATTATATTTAATCTGTTATACTCTAAGTTTTATAATATTTAAATCACAAATCCTCATGTTAACTTTCATAATATTCTTGGCTATATACAACTCTTGAATTATTCTTTGATTAAAAGAAAAACCCTTTAACCTCAATAGGGCTCCATTCCCACATTTCTTAGTCTAGCCCATTTTCATAATGAGAAAAAAATGATCTAGTTTCATGTTTTTTCACTTCTAAGTCTTCATTGTACCTGGCAGGATGGTTCTATACATAAATGCAAAGTGTTGTTTAAGCCACGGGTGGTCAAGTGGTTGATATCAAAGTGCCTCTGAACAAGAAACATGTACTGGAAGAGTGATCTAGTGGTGTAGCTGCCATAGGCGACTCCTTCATAGAGGGAGCCATCCGTCACCTCTCGGAGCAAGACCAGAGACTTCTCCATGATGGTCAGAACTTGTTTCGTCCACAGGTAAGCTTCTTGAAGATACCCTGAAGGATGGAAACACATGGAAACAGTGACTAAAGTTGTAACAGAGAAGAAACAAAAATGTGGCCAAACAAAACCTTCTCCGATATCTATTTATACTGCAAGTTGCATTTTGTAAAACTGTTATTTATCAACATGATAAACAACATTCTGCTAATCCAGGTTTATGAGGAGTCCATGATTTAAGTCAAGTTCTTATTTCAGGTCGTTTATCAATTAAAGACAAACCTTTCAGTAAGTATCAGTTATTTAATAATATTTAATAAAATGAAATCACCACAGCTAAGATAAAAAAACTGCACATACTTTAAGTCTGCAAGAAAAGATCTGTATATGGAAACTCTTACTCAGTTTTTCTTAAAAAGACCACTACTTGAAAATATTTTTGAAGTTTTGCACTTCACAAAAGCTGTTACTGTTATTTTACCAAATGTGTAATAAGCTGCAAACACTTTAGGCACTATTTATCTTGGTTTTTTTTTTTTTTTTTTTGGCCACTTCTATTGGTCTTTCATTTATCTATTTCCATCCATCTTTGTTTTTGGTCTGTGTGGGCCTCCCATTGCAGTGGCCTCTCTTGCTACAGAGCACCGGCTCTGGGTGCACGCGCTCCTGAGCTCCGGCTTGGTAGTTGGACACATCAGTCCAGCCGCTCCGCGGCACATGGGATCTTCCCAGGCAAGGGCTCGAAGCGGCGCCCCTTGCACTGCAAGGCGGTGTCCTTACCCACTGGACCACCAGGGAAGCCCTGTCTTGTTTTCAAAAACCAGTATCTCACCCTTTTGTGCTTTTAGATTCCACAGCATCGGAAAAGCAGCACAGGGGGTGGAGAGATCATGGGAGTGGTGATCTAAAGGTGACAAAAATCAACCAGGAGTCCCAAATCAGCCCAAAATGAGCTACATAATTTTGTTCAAGAACTCCTTCATCTGCCACAATTTTCAACCTCCCAAATTTAAGATTAAAGGTCTAAAATATTTTATAAAATCTTTTTGATTCAGAAATGTTATTTTGCTATGATTTTTGTGAGGCCAGCATTTAGGCGTAACAATTCCCCACATTTTGCAGCATTTATAACTCACACAGCACGGAAGATAATCTTACTTAATCCTTTTTAACAACTCAATTATGCAGTATTTTTCCAAAATTACAGAAAAGACGACTTGTCTTCTGGCACATGACTAAAAGTGAATAGAGCTTCAATCTGAACCTAGGACTTTAGATTTAAGGTTTGTTTGCTTGTATTTAAAAAACACAACCCCTAAGGGATAAAATTAAGCTCACCATCTCCCAATGTGAGTGGACTTTTGTTTCTTTGCCATAGGTGTATGTGTGGTCATCCACGCTGAACCCTCTACGGCCTCTAGGTGGGCTGGGAAGGGGGGCCTCCCGAGGCCCAGGTGCCACTAGGGTGCATCCCAGCATAAACCCCAGGTCCCAACCTAAGTACCTCCCAGCTCTCATCTCACAGGACAGCCCCACTTTCAGGCTCTGCTGTGCAGAGGTTGCTGTTAGTGGTCACGGGCACCTTTTCCCATCCAGCTCCACACCTGACATGCCAGCCTTCTGGATAGGTTTTCATTTCCATCCTCTGATTATTAGGGTTTAAATCCCAATCACCTTCATCTTTTTCCTCATCTGTATCCTCCATGTCCAACCAAACACCAATGTGACGGATGTTTACAATCAGGACTGCTATTTCATTGCTCCCAACATGCTTAATTACCTGATTTGCCTTATTTCTGGCCTTATAATATCCAGCAGAGATGAGGTAATGTCTACCTCTGTAAACTTCAAATCTGTCCATACAAGCTAGGGATACTGTTGTTACTAATGCCCTGCCCTGTGTTTTCTTCATGACCCATACACCTTGCCTGGAATGCTCATTATGTTCACTTTTTCATAGCCTACCAACCATTCAGTTTCATGAGCCATTTCAAGCTTTTCTAAAGAACTCTGTTCTCCTGAATTCAAACTTAATACATTCATTCGATATTTAATCATAACTTCATGATACCCCTTATCTCATTCCCTGGTCCTATTATATGTATGGTGTAATCATTTAAAAATTACACCTCTGTCTTCTTTCCAGATGATTTGTAAACTGCACATGTGTGACCCTGTGAACCCTGTGGACCAAGCCTCAGACAGGGCTGGCAGAACAGAAAGTGAAAGCATTACTTGCTTCAGTCATGTCCGACTCTTTGTGACTCTATGGACTGTAGCCCACCAGGCTCTTCTGTCTATGGAATCTTCCAGACAAGAACACTGGAGTGGGTTGCCATTTCCTACTCCAGGGGATCTTGCCCACTCAGGGATCAAACGCAGGTCTCCTGCATTGCAGGTGGATTCTTTACTGAGCCACCAAATCCTAATTCTCCCACCACTGGGAGGTCATGCGAGTGCCGTGGGAGCTACACCTGATGAAGCTACCTCAGTCAGGACCCACAAGGCTGCTCTAAAAACATGGAATTATTGGAGCAGCGTGGCCGAGGAAGCTCCTAGAGTTAGAGTCAGGCTGCTGAGAAAGCCAGGGCGGTGAGCCTGAGTATTCACTGAGATGTGAAGGACCAGGGATTCCACTCCTTCTTCTGATGCCCTCCCCTGCTCACTGTGTGTGCTGCTTGTGGAACAGCCCCGGAAGATTGCATCCCACAGCAACTCTGACTTCACTCAGAAAACAAAAGCATATGAGAACTCCTGCCAAGGCCAAACACAAATTATGATCCAATTTAAGCCAGCATTTTAGGTGCGTTTTTATTATGTGGAAGAATTTTATCTACAGTGGAAAATGAAGAAACAAGCTCTGTTCCTGCTGGGAAAGAACTAGAAATTTATCTGAGGGAATTCAACTGTACTAGACTAAAATCCAAGGCCCCAGGCCACCATCCAGCTCACTCCAGGGTTCTTTCCGCCAAAGCATGATTCTTCCTTTCCAGAGGCCTGTGGATTTATAAATGGTTTGATGGGAGGTATTCACGTGGCTTATTACTTCATTTAAAATTTGGTTTGTGTTTATGAGAATGGAGGGCAAAGATTTATACTCTTAATCAAGCTCTCCTTAAGTTATCATAAATAGAATTTCTATTTTGAGGAAGGCAACAAAATATAGGGCCAAGACAATGAGGTTAGAGTTTGGCTGGAAGTGGGTTCAAAGCCCAGCTACCTTATATAGTTGCTATGAGAATTAAATAAAATATGGGCAAGGATTAGCACATGCCATATGCTCAATCAATTTTAGTTTTCTTTCCTTTAAGAAATAATTAAAAGTGATGGTTGATAAGACAAGGGAGAAAGCTAGCCTTTGGTAAAATCTGATGCTGGATAATCTAATTCTTATTTTTAAATAAAACTATTCTTTTGAATGCTATTTTTTTTTTTTTTGGAGGTGGGGCCAGGCGGGTTGGGGAGGGAGGGGGGCAGGTGGGCCATTTTTATTGGTCTTTCATTTATCTATTTTTCATCCATCTGTTTTTTGGCCCATGTGGGCCTCCCATCGCGGTGGACTCTGTTGTCGCAGAGCACCGGCTCTGGGCACATGCGCTCCAGAGCTCGGGCTCAGTAATTGGACACATTGGTCCAGCCGCTCCACAGCACGTGGGATCTTCCCAGGCCAGGGATCAAACCGGCGCCCCTTGCACTACAAGGCGGTGTCCTTACCCACTAGACCACCAGGGAAGCCCTGAATGCTATTTTTAAGATTTATTGATTTTATTTTTTGGGTGTGCTGGGTCTTCATTGCTGCACACAGCCATTTCCTAGTTGTGGTGAGCGAGGACTACTCTTCGTGTGGTCTGATGGCTTCTCACTGCGATGGCTTCTCTTGTCGCAGACGAAGGGCTCTAGGGCCCATGGGCTCAGTAGTTGTGGCCCTCAGGTTTAGTTTTTCCCTGTGTGTGGTTTCTTCCAGGACCAGGAATTGAACCCATGTCCCCTGAACTGGCAGGTGAATTCTTAACCACTGGAACACCAAAGAATTCCTTCTTACTAATTCTTATGGGGAAAATAATCAAGAGTTAGGTTCTTTTAGGTTTGCCAGTTATGAGTATATATTTAACATTCTAATAATTCACTGTGATCTAAGGGCTATTTTTCTTAAACACAATTATTATTTAGTTATTTAAAATTTGGTTTGTGTTTATGAGAATGGAGGGCAAAGATTTATACTCTTAATCAAGCTCTCCTTAAGTTATCATAAATAGAATTTCTATTTTGAGGAAGGCAACAAAATATAGGGCCAAGACAATGAGGTTAGAGTTTGGCTGGAAGTGGGTTCAAAGCCCAGCTACCTTATATAGTTGCTATGAGAATTAAATAAAATATGGGCAAGGATTAGCACATGCCATATGCTCAATCAATTTTAGTTTTCTTTCCTTTAAGAAATAATTAAAAGTGATGGTTGATAAGACAAGGGAGAAAGCTAGCCTTTGGTAAAATCTGATGCTGGATAATCTAATTCTTATTTTTAAATAAAACTATTCTTTTGAATGCTATTTTTTTTTTGGGGGGTGGGGCCGGGGGGGTTGGGGAGGGGGGGGGGCAGGTGGGCCATTTTTATTGGTCTTTCATTTATCTATTTTTCATCCATCTGTTTTTTGGCCCATGTGGGCCTCCCATCGCGGTGGACTCTGTTGTCGCAGAGCACCGGCTCTGGGCACATGCGCTCCAGAGCTCGGGCTCAGTAATTGGACACATTGGTCCAGCCGCTCCACAGCACGTGGGATCTTCCCAGGCCAGGGATCAAACCGGCGCCCCTTGCACTACAAGGCGGTGTCCTTACCCACTAGACCACCAGGGAAGCCCTGAATGCTATTTTTAAGATTTATTGATTTTATTTTTTGGGTGTGCTGGGTCTTCATTGCTGCACACAGCCATTTCCTAGTTGTGGTGAGCGAGGACTACTCTTCGTGTGGTCTGATGGCTTCTCACTGCGATGGCTTCTCTTGTCGCAGACGAAGGGCTCTAGGGCCCATGGGCTCAGTAGTTGTGGCCCTCAGGTTTAGTTTTTCCCTGTGTGTGGTTTCTTCCAGGACCAGGAATTGAACCCATGTCCCCTGAACTGGCAGGTGAATTCTTAACCACTGGAACACCAAAGAATTCCTTCTTACTAATTCTTATGGGGAAAATAATCAAGAGTTAGGTTCTTTTAGGTTTGCCAGTTATGAGTATATATTTAACATTCTAATAATTCACTGTGATCTAAGGGCTATTTTTCTTAAACACAATTATTATTTAGTTATTTAAAGATGTCTCTCAACAGGAGTTGTAATTAAGTCAGAATTATAAAAACAATGAAAATGTGATGGCAGAAACCAACACAATATTGTGAAGCAATTATTGTTTGATTATAAATAAATAAATTTAATTATATATATTAAAAGAAAATGTGGTATTAGCAATTACATAATACAATGAGGCAAAAAAGCTATATGGTGATATGGACCATTTTTAAAGTCTCTATTGGATTTGTTATAATATTGTTTCTGTTTTATATTTGTTTTTTTGGCTCTGAGGCATGTGGGATCTTATCTCCCCCAACCAGGGATTGAACCAGGATCTCCTGCATTGGAAGGCAAAGTCTTAACCACTGGACCACCAGAGAAGTCCTTATGTTGACTGTTTTAAAGTCTCTAGTGGGGAAAATGGAGAAGAAAATGACAACTCACTAGAGTAGTCCTGCCTGGAAAAAATCCATAGACAGAGAAGCCTGGCGAGCTACAGTCCATGGGGTCTCAAATACACGCACACACATACACACAAACACACACACCCCCAGACACACACACACACCCAGACACACACACACACACACACGGCTTCCCTGATGACTCAATGGTGAGGAGTCTGTCTGCAATGCAGGAGATCTAGCTGCCGTCCCTGGGTTGGGAAGATTCTCCCAGAGGAGGGCATGGCAACCCACTCCAGTATTCTTGCCTGGAGAATCCCATGGACAGAGGAGCCTGGCGGGCTGTAGTCTTTGGGTCACACAAAGTCAGATATGACTGAACTGACTAAGCAGCCTAAATGGGGGAAAAAGTAGTGATATATTGACACACCCCTGTGTGTGAGGAACATTCAGTTCAAATAATAAACCACCTGTCCAGCTTTTAAAAACTCTATTCAGGCTGACTCCTTTCACTGTCAAAAATCATAAAGTGGAATATTAACCACTGATCCTGTGCTATAATGATATGGCTTGGGATAATAAAAGAGCACAGTCACGTGCAGGCTAATGTAATAAGCCAAAATGAGGAAAGAGATTTCTCTCAACTCCCCAAGAGGTGCCCGAGGGATTCCCTCATCTTCTGGCCTTAGTTAGGATCCAAGGATGAACACGTGCTTAGACTAGTTATACAACATTTTGCTCATAGCATGGTAACTACGACTGATGTCCACTCAAGGCATTCCCTCAGCTGTGCCAGTACACACCTTGATTCATCAGAACCAGGCTTCCTGTGAGCAAGGCCATGCAGTTGGTGGGCTGATGGTTGTGCAGGTACTGAAAGCCCCATCCTCTCCTGTATGAAGTTTCATACATATAACCCGAGGCATTGGCAATCACTTCAAGAAACCTCTCCTGTTGTGTCCTGCTCAGGTAGTTGTACAAGAAGTCATAGGCAGTGGCAAAACCGACCAGGGAGTGAGCAAGCGGGACTTCATCCCAAGGAGCATCCTTCACCAACCTGTAAAGGAAAAGAAACCATGCCAATGAGTGCCACGAGGCTCACAGCACCTACCACACTTCCATTTCTCAGACTAGTAACAATCAAGGACACAAGAGAAGATACACTCCAAAAGGCTTAATGACAACAAGAAATAGATTTCCCTCTATATAAGATACATGCAGAAAGACTGTCTATTGTGAAAATGATGACTTAATATTTTTCTCTTTCCAGCTCTTGGCAACAGAAAGATGCTGAGAATTCCTAAAAAAAAAAAACCTCTTGATGAGAGATAGAAGAGTATATTTATATTCTCAAGGGATCTAAAGCACATAACATACAGTGACAGAAAAAAATTCTCTCGAGGAACCCATTAATTAGTGCTCACCCTCCTCTTTCTACCTGCAGTAGGGTTCTCAGTTCTGTTCTATGGCTGTTGGGCGAACACAGTCAGACATGAACATATATCCCCTCTTATTTCCCAGAGGCTGGTCAGGGTAGATACCATGGTATACAGTCAGGTCCTCTCCATCTAGACAGATCCACTTGGTCAATGTCACACCAAGGAGAGTAGCTGAAAGCTGGTGTAAGGGAGGAAAATGAGCTGGATTCTACCTGAGATTTCTGTCTCATTTTTTTTTTTTGTAGTTTTTTTTTATTTTAGGCTTGGGATAATAAAAGAGCACAGTCACGTGCAGGCTAATGTAATAAGCCAAAATGAGGAAAGAGATTTCTCTCAACTCCCCAAGAGGTGCCCGAGGGATTCCCTCATCTTCTGGCCTTAGTTAGGATCCAAGGATGAACACGTGCTTAGACTAGTTATACAACATTTTGCTCATAGCATGGTAACTACGACTGATGTCCACTCAAGGCATTCCCTCAGCTGTGCCAGTACACACCTTGATTCATCAGAACCAGGCTTCCTGTGAGCAAGGCCATGCAGTTGGTGGGCTGATGGTTGTGCAGGTACTGAAAGCCCCATCCTCTCCTGTATGAAGTTTCATACATATAACCCGAGGCATTGGCAATCACTTCAAGAAACCTCTCCTGTTGTGTCCTGCTCAGGTAGTTGTACAAGAAGTCATAGGCAGTGGCAAAACCGACCAGGGAGTGAGCAAGCGGGACTTCATCCCAAGGAGCATCCTTCACCAACCTGTAAAGGAAAAGAAACCATGCCAATGAGTGCCACGAGGCTCACAGCACCTACCACACTTCCATTTCTCAGACTAGTAACAATCAAGGACACAAGAGAAGATACACTCCAAAAGGCTTAATGACAACAAGAAATAGATTTCCCTCTATATAAGATACATGCAGAAAGACTGTCTATTGTGAAAATGATGACTTAATATTTTTCTCTTTCCAGCTCTTGGCAACAGAAAGATGCTGAGAATTCCTAAAAAAAAAAAACCTCTTGATGAGAGATAGAAGAGTATATTTATATTCTCAAGGGATCTAAAGCACATAACATACAGTGACAGAAAAAAATTCTCTCGAGGAACCCATTAATTAGTGCTCACCCTCCTCTTTCTACCTGCAGTAGGGTTCTCAGTTCTGTTCTATGGCTGTTGGGCGAACACAGTCAGACATGAACATATATCCCCTCTTATTTCCCAGAGGCTGGTCAGGGTAGATACCATGGTATACAGTCAGGTCCTCTCCATCTAGACAGATCCACTTGGTCAATGTCACACCAAGGAGAGTAGCTGAAAGCTGGTGTAAGGGAGGAAAATGAGCTGGATTCTACCTGAGATTTCTGTCTCATTTTTTTTTTTTGTAGTTTTTTTTTAATAATTATTTTTATTTTACTTTTACATAGTTTTGTTGTTTACAGCTATATATAAACCCAAATCAGTCATAGGTATACCCTTGATCCCTCTCACCTGAGCCCCCCACTCCTTCCCCATCCCACCCCTGCAGGTTGTTGCATAGCCCCCATGCAAGTTCCCTTAGTCTTATGGCATATTCACAGTGGTTATCTCTTTTACATATGGTAGTGTAGGTTTCCATGTTACTTTTCCCATACTTCTCACCCACTCCTCCCTTCCCCAAATGACCATAAGTCTATTCTCTTTGTTTCTCCAATGCTGCTCTGCATATGCGTTTAAATGCATCCCATATTTTTTCTCATATAATGAACTGCACTGACTTTAAAGTTCTTCACTGACTTTAAAGTTCTTCAAGTACTTTGTAGGGAAGTCTAAAAGCTAATCTGTGACGTATTAAGTTGTCATTTTCTAGGAAGCCACATTTCTGCTTAACTTGCTATGTAATTCTGCAAATACTGGGTTGGCAAAAAAAAAAAAAGCCTGAACAAACTTTCTGGCCAACCAATATATCCCTAGTGTGTGGCCCGAAGGAAACAGGAAGCTAAAAAAGGATCTTTCACAATCACATTTCTATGGAATTAACCAGAAAACCCTCCCTATCTGTTCAGGATGTATCTCAGTAATCTCTCAAAGAGGGAAACAAATGAAGGGTGTACTGTACTTGTGGGAGGTGGAAGAAAGCCTTCAATTAGGGATTAAACTAAAGCTTAACATTTCTACACCAGAGCCACTTTTGGCAAACTAGTGAAGCCTCAGTCTCTTACTCAATATGCTTTAAAATTCATAACATACCCCACAGGGGTACCAGAAAATGTATTATTTTGAAATATAATTATCAGTACAGCTATTTTTTAAAAAGGGTGTGCTTCTTTATTAAGGCACCTCTTTCTACCTGCAGTAGGGTTCTCAGTTCTGTTCTATGGCTGTTGGGCGAACACAGTCAGACATGAACATATATCCCCTCTTATTTCCCAGAGGCTGGTCAGGGTAGATACCATGGTATACAGTCAGGTCCTCTCCATCTAGACAGATCCACTTGGTCAATGTCACACCAAGGAGAGTAGCTGAAAGCTGGTGTAAGGGAGGAAAATGAGCTGGATTCTACCTGAGATTTCTGTCTCATTTTTTTTTTTGTAGTTTTTTTTTAATAATTATTTTTATTTTACTTTTACATAGTTTTGTTGTTTACAGCTATATATAAACCCAAATCAGTCATAGGTATACCCTTGATCCCTCTCACCTGAGCCCCCCACTCCTTCCCCATCCCACCCCTGCAGGTTGTTGCATAGCCCCCATGCAAGTTCCCTTAGTCTTATGGCATATTCACAGTGGTTATCTCTTTTACATATGGTAGTGTAGGTTTCCATGTTACTTTTCCCATACTTCTCACCCACCCTCCCTTCCCCAAATGACCATAAGTCTATTCTCTTTGTTTCTCCAATGCTGCTCTGCATATGCGTTTAAATGCATCCCATATTTTTTCTCATATAATGAACTGCACTGACTTTAAAGTTCTTCACTGACTTTAAAGTTCTTCAAGTACTTTGTAGGGAAGTCTAAAAGCTAATCTGTGACGTATTAAGTTGTCATTTTCTAGGAAGCCACATTTCTGCTTAACTTGCTATGTAATTCTGCAAATACTGGGTTGGCAAAAAAAAAAAAAGCCTGAACAAACTTTCTGGCCAACCAATATATCCCTAGTGTGTGGCCCGAAGGAAACAGGAAGCTAAAAAAGGATCTTTCACAATCACATTTCTATGGAATTAACCAGAAAACCCTCCCTATCTGTTCAGGATGTATCTCAGTAATCTCTCAAAGAGGGAAACAAATGAAGGGTGTACTGTACTTGTGGGAGGTGGAAGAAAGCCTTCAATTAGGGATTAAACTAAAGCTTAACATTTCTACACCAGAGCCACTTTTTGGCAAACTAGTGAAGCCTCAGTCTCTTACTCAATATGCTTTAAAATTCATAACATACCCCACAGGGGTACCAGAAAATGTATTATTTTGAAATATAATTATCAGTACAGATATTTTTTTTTTAAAAAAAGGGTGTGCTTCTTTATTAAGGCATTAAAATTCAAGATTGAATGATAGGAATAGTAACTATGATCATCTGTGAGCAGTGATGAGCATAAACAATATTTTGAAATGTATACAGTAACTGTACATGATATGAAACATCTGTGACAAAGATACAGGTTCTCCTCATACTGCTAAAGTTGGTCATCTAAATATATGATTTAGAAGAGATGCTAAAATTTCAGTTATAGTGAAAATTTAGATGCACTATTTCTCCCATACAAAGCCCACAGATTAAGAAAACTTAAAAATGTTCTCAGAACTCCATTTCTGGTTTTTGCGGCGTGAGGAACCATGAGCAGCAGAGTCTCCCATGACACCCTCTACGAGGCAGTGTGGGAAGTCCTGCATGGGAACCAGAGCAAGCACCAGCAGTTTTTGGAGACGGTGGAGCTTCAGATCAGTCTGAAGAACTATGACCCTCAGAAGGACAAACACTTCTCAGGCACCATCAAGCTTAAGTCCACTTTCTACCCCAAGTTCTCCATATGTGTCCTGGGGGACCAGCAGCACCATGATGAGGCCAAGGCTGTGGATATCTCCCACATGGATATCGAGGGGTTGAAAAAACTCAGCAAGAATAAGAAACTGGCCAAGAAGCTGGCCAAGAAGTATGATGCCTTTTCGGTTTCAGAGTCTCTGATCGAGCAGATCCCAAGAATCCTGGGCCCAGGTCTGAACAAGGCTGGCAAGTTCCCTTCCTTGCTGACCCCTAATGAGAACATGGTGGCCAAAGCAGATGAAGTCCACTATCAAGTCCCAGATGAAGAAGGTGCTGTGTCTGGCAGTGGCTGTTGGCCATGTGAAGATGACAGATGAGCTTGTGTATAACATCCATTTAGCTGTCAACTTCCTGGCGTCATTGCTCAAAAAAAATTAGCAGCATGTCGGAGCCTTATACATTAAGAGCACCATGGGCAATCCCCTGCATCTGTACTAAGGGACGGCTTCAAAAAAAAAAAAAAAAAGTTCTAAAGACTACCTCTTCTTGACTGTATTCCTTCTTCAGGAGTTTGTACTGGGTTGGCCTTGGGGTTTTCCATTATGGAAATGGAAATGAACCTTTTGGCCAACCCAATATTAAAGACATGATCGTCTCAGAGAATTTCAGCATTACTTCCCAGCTTACAACATTTCATTCACCTTCACATCTTTGTCCTCCTGGCATGTAGGCATGTCTGTGTCTATGGCTTCTCAGGTGGCACAGTGGTAAAGAATCTGCCTGTCAATGCAGGATAAGCAAGAGACATGGGCTTGGTCCTTGGGTCGGGAAGATCCCCTAGAGAATGAAATGGCAACCCACTCTAGTATTTTTGCCTGGAGAATTCCATGGACAGAGGAGCCTGGTGGGCTACAGTCCATGGGGTTGCAAAGAGCTGACATGATGAGCGACTGAGCACACACAAGTCTATGTTTAGGTATATGTGTGTTGTGGTGTCTGGCTTCTTATGATCCCATGGATTATAGCCTGCCAGCCTCCTCTGTCCCTGGAATTCTCCAGGCAAGAATACTGGAGCGGGGTGCCATTCCCTTCTCCAGGGGATCTTTCCAATCCAGGGATCAAATCTTTAGTCCCCCACATTGCAGGCAGATTCTTTACTGTCTGAGCCACCAGAGAAGCCCACACTGACGTATACATATCCTACTAGAACTGAAGTTCTACAAAGGCAGGGTTATCTTTTCTCCTCTGCTGTATTCACTGTTGGAGTCTCAATCCTGCAACAGTGGCTGGCACACAGGAGACTTTCAATAAATCTTTTGGAGAAGAAAGAAAAAAAATGAAGGAACAAGCCTTTTAGGCCACACTGTTGACAATGAATATGTGATGATTAAGAAATCAAGAGTTTGGAAGAATTGCTTGGTATTTAACAATAATGTTTGTGTTTGGTGAGCTGTGCTAGTGATGCAGCCTGGTGCTAAAATGACTGAAGCTGATGAGCTTCTTAACCAATTGGCCACGGTCGAAGCCACCCGGCCAGTCAGCATGCCAGTGTGTGCACTGGTTGTAAAAAGACTGGGAGGCCGGTAAATTAATTCCCTACTTCTACGAAAGAAAAAAACTCCCACTGTAAGCTCACTGCCAGGGAGTTAGAAACACAGTCCTCACTGACTCATGGAGACTGCAAAGCCAGGCAGAGAATCTGAGACTTTTTTGCCCAGCCCTGCATCTCTGCATCATGCCGTCTATAAACGACAGCACATACACACAGCCGTGATAAAGCGGACATCAATGAGCTGTGACCATCTGCTGAACCCTGACTCATCTGATACACCCATGAACTTATTCTTCTGGATAAAAGGACATTTAATATAATTCTTGTTCTTTGGGAAATATTACTATGCAATTTGTGATGTCCTTTCCAAGTTCCCACATAAACAGCTGCTTATCCTAAACAGTTTCCAATTCAACAAAATAACTAGCATGCTTAATGTTTTTATAAAGTTCCTCACTGTACATCAGTGTTCCATAAACAAATTAAAAATAGGTAATAAAAAACTTAAAAAGTTTCTGTTCCCACCAGGAACATCACTATATCCTTATGACATCTGACCTATAATAGCTACATTTCTAAGAGATTAGTTAAATCCTTTACCAATTCTTACCCAGTTTCAGATACAGAGAACAATTACAGATGAGACTCTATTTCACTGTTATGGAAACCAAAGGAAATTTGCTTCTAGCTTATGGATGGCAGCAAAGGATCTATCTTACTCAACGTGATTCCAACTATTGGTCAGTAGATTTACCCTGACGTATACATATCCTACTAGAACTGAAGTTCTACAAAGGCAGGGTTATCTTTTCTCCTCTGCTGTATTCACTGTTGGAGTCTCAATCCTGCAACAGTGGCTGGCACACAGGAGACTTTCAATAAATCTTTTGGAGAAGAAAGAAAAAAAATGAAGGAACAAGCCTTTTAGGCCACACTGTTGACAATGAATATGTGATGATTAAGAAATCAAGAGTTTGGAAGAATTGCTTGGTATTTAACAATAATGTTTGTGTTTGGTGAGCTGTGCTAGTGATGCAGCCTGGTGCTAAAATGACTGAAGCTGATGAGCTTCTTAACCAATTGGCCACGGTCGAAGCCACCCGGCCAGTCAGCATGCCAGTGTGTGCACTGGTTGTAAAAAGACTGGGAGGCCGGTAAATTAATTCCCTACTTCTACGAAAGAAAAAAACTCCCACTGTAAGCTCACTGCCAGGGAGTTAGAAACACAGTCCTCACTGACTCATGGAGACTGCAAAGCCAGGCAGAGAATCTGAGACTTTTTTGCCCAGCCCTGCATCTCTGCATCATGCCGTCTATAAACGACAGCACATACACACAGCCGTGATAAAGCGGACATCAATGAGCTGTGACCATCTGCTGAACCCTGACTCATCTGATACACCCATGAACTTATTCTTCTGGATAAAAGGACATTTAATATAATTCTTGTTCTTTGGGAAATATTACTATGCAATTTGTGATGTCCTTTCCAAGTTCCCACATAAACAGCTGCTTATCCTAAACAGTTTCCAATTCAACAAAATAACTAGCATGCTTAATGTTTTTATAAAGTTCCTCACTGTACATCAGTGTTCCATAAACAAATTAAAAATAGGTAATAAAAATCTTAAAAAAAAGTTTCTGTTCCCACCAGGAACATCACTATATCCTTATGACATCTGACCTATAATAGCTACATTTCTAAGAGATTAGTTAAATCCTTTACCAATTCTTACCCAGTTTCAGATACAGAGAACAATTACAGATGAGACTCTATTTCACTGTTATGGAAACCAAAGGAAATTTGCTTCTAGCTTATGGATGGCAGCAAAGGATCTATCTTACTCAACGTGATTCCAACTATTGGTCAGTAGATTTACCCTGAAGAAGCATGTTAAGTGGTGAATCATAAAAAAAGGTACAGATTTTTTTTTTTAGGTACAGACATTAATTGACAAATTTTATCTCAGTTTAAAATATCTAATCATACATATTCGCCTATCTTTTGAAGGGGAAATAAAAGCCTTCTTTTCAAATGTAGATCTATAAATCAGTGTCATTATTTTTCCCTACAAAGAGCACATAACACCACCATTTCCAGTCTTGGTTTCTTTAATATAAGAATAAACTAAAGACATTTGTGAAGGAATATAGAATTCTTCAGAATTTTGACTTTTACCCTAAAATTTTACTAATATCATCCACATTAAATTATGACAGCCATTTTTTATAGTAAGCCATCCAACACATTTAAGTTGGTTTGGGAAACATTCTTCCTTAACTCACATGTATTCTGCTGCTGCTTAGTCACATCAGTTGTGTCTGACTCTGTGTGACCAGATGGACTGCAGCCCGCCAGGCTCCTCTGTCCATTGAATTTTTCAAGCAAGAATACTGGAGTGTGTTGCCATGCCCTCTTCCAGGGGGATCTTCCCAACCCAGGGATGGGTCCCGGGTCTCCTGCATTGCAGGCAGATTCCTCACCACTGAGTCATCAGGGAAGTCATATATATGTGTGTACACACACACACACACACACACACACACACACACACACACAAGGCTACCTCACCACTGAAACCCCATGGATTGTAGCTTGCCAGGATTCTTCATCCATGGAATTTTCCAGAAAAGAACACTGGAGGGGGTTGCCATTTCCTTCACACATGCATTTTACGTGTATACTATTAAAATTGTGTAAATATAGGGTATTAGTGAAAGTGGCATAAACTGATTTGAGAACAAATACAACTGATATTTGCTAAGCACATAATTCTACTGGTGGCAACAGAAATGAATGGACACAGTACAGGGCGGCCCACCAGCCTTGACATTCAGCATTCTCTGAGAGCTGCTGCCAGTTACACAAGGGATGGAGGTCAATTTCACTGTCAATTAGTTAAAAGGTGGTTAGTTAAGAAAATTAAATAAGTTGAGAGGAGGTTAGTTAGGAACATTTTTACTATATCCCTCTTTTTGTAAGCTGTACTTTTCCCTGTTTAGAGAGCTGTTTTTAAAGTAAGGTCCATGGACCCCTGGGGTCTCTGAGACTCTTTCAGGGGATCCGTGAATAAAAATTATTCTCATAATAATAGAAAGATGTTATATGTTGATATTTGCACTGATAGTGCAAAAGTAGAGGTTTAAAATGTTGGCACCTCAGCAAGCATCCAGGCAGGGGTGCTGAACTGTTCTAAGTAATTCAATAGAAAAAATAAGAGCACATAACACCACCATTTCCAGTCTTGGTTTCTTTAATATAAGAATAAACTAAAGACATTTGTGAAGGAATATAGAATTCTTCAGAATTTTGACTTTTACCCTAAAATTTTACTAATATCATCCACATTAAATTATGACAGCCATTTTTTATAGTAAGCCATCCAACACATTTAAGTTGGTTTGGGAAACATTCTTCCTTAACTCACATGTATTCTGCTGCTGCTTAGTCACATCAGTTGTGTCTGACTCTGTGTGACCAGATGGACTGCAGCCCGCCAGGCTCCTCTGTCCATTGAATTTTTCAAGCAAGAATACTGGAGTGTGTTGCCATGCCCTCTTCCAGGGGGATCTTCCCAACCCAGGGATGGGTCCCGGGTCTCCTGCATTGCAGGCAGATTCCTCACCACTGAGTCATCAGGGAAGTCATATATATGTGTGTACACACACACACACACACACACACACACACACACACACACAAGGCTACCTCACCACTGAAACCCCATGGATTGTAGCTTGCCAGGATTCTTCATCCATGGAATTTTCCAGAAAAGAACACTGGAGGGGGTTGCCATTTCCTTCACACATGCATTTTACGTGTATACTATTAAAATTGTGTAAATATAGGGTATTAGTGAAAGTGGCATAAACTGATTTGAGAACAAATACAACTGATATTTGCTAAGCACATAATTCTACTGGTGGCAACAGAAATGAATGGACACAGTACAGGGCGGCCCACCAGCCTTGACATTCAGCATTCTCTGAGAGCTGCTGCCAGTTACACAAGGGATGGAGGTCAATTTCACTGTCAATTAGTTAAAAGGTGGTTAGTTAAGAAAATTAAATAAGTTGAGAGGAGGTTAGTTAGGAACATTTTTACTATATCCCTCTTTTTGTAAGCTGTACTTTTCCCTGTTTAGAGAGCTGTTTTTAAAGTAAGGTCCATGGACCCCTGGGGTCTCTGAGACTCTTTCAGGGGATCCGTGAATAAAAATTATTCTCATAATAATAGAAAGATGTTATATGTTGATATTTGCACTGATAGTGCAAAAGTAGAGGGGGTTTAAAAATGTTGGCACCTCAGCAAGCATCCAGGCAGGGGTGCTGAACTGTTCTAGTAATTCCTGTATGATTCTGCACAAGACCATGCCCTCTGAAAGAAAACCAACCTCACTTAAGAACATCCTTAGTACGCTAGTAGAAGTTACTGATTGTATAAAACATCAATCTTTTTAGTATATGTCTTTCTATTACCCTGTGTGATGAAATGGGAAGGGTGTAAAAAGCACTATGGGTAGCAAAGTAACTGTCAGGAGGAGAATAAACTGTGCACGGAGCTGAGAGCGGAACTAGTTCCCTGTTTTTTTTATGAAACATCATTTTTACACAAAAGAATGAGTGACAAATTTCAGTTTTTTAGACTTGCATTTGGAGTAGAAGTTCTCTTGAAACAAGGAAGCCTGCCACTGAAACAAGGAAGCCTGCCAGTTCAAGGAAACTGACAATGACAAAATCTGAGCTTTCAGGCAAAAAGAAAGAAAAGAAAGAATTTTGGAAAACTTATTACCATGAGCTTGAAAGACTTTTCTGATGAGGTCCAGTGATAACAAATGTGCAGGAAATGTAAGAGACCCGGGTTCTATCCCTGGATTGGGAAGATCCCCTGGAGGAGGACACGGCAACCCACTCCAGTACTGTTGCTTGAAGAGACTTGTGACAGAGGAGCCTGGCGGCCTACGGCCCACAAGGTCACAAAGAGTCGGATACAACTGAAGTGACTTAGTACGCATGCACAAACATGTCACCGTTTCAAAGAGGCAGATAACTCAGAGAATAAACATTCAAATAAAAAAGGAATGGCATTACAAAACCATGCAAAGATAAATGATTCATTACGAGTGCAAAACATACCAAAATGGACTTTACCAGTTGAAATATATGAAGAGTTTACTAACTAACATAATTTCAGAATCCACATTGCAAGAACATAACTAACGGTTAGTTAGGAACATTTTTACTATATCCCTCTTTTTGTAAGCTGTACTTTTCCCTGTTTAGAGAGCTGTTTTTAAAGTAAGGTCCATGGACCCCTGGGGTCTCTGAGACTCTTTCAGGGGATCCGTGAATAAAAATTATTCTCATAATAATAGAAAGATGTTATATGTTGATATTTGCACTGATAGTGCAAAAGTAGAGGGGGTTTAAAAATGTTGGCACCTCAGCAAGCATCCAGGCAGGGGTGCTGAACTGTTCTAGTAATTCCTGTATGATTCTGCACAAGACCATGCCCTCTGAAAGA
The DNA here is from genome assembly GCA_022376925.1 of Tragulus kanchil. NCBI lineage: Eukaryota > Metazoa > Chordata > Mammalia > Artiodactyla > Tragulidae > Tragulus > Tragulus kanchil. Next base: position 286,100,210 of record JAIOJX010000026.1, read on the forward strand.
AAACCAACCTCACTTAAGAACATCCTTAGTACGCTAGTAGAAGTTACTGATTGTATAAAACATCAATCTTTTTAGTATATGTCTTTCTATTACCCTGTGTGATGAAATGGGAAGGGTGTAAAAAGCACTATGGGTAGCAAAGTAACTGTCAGGAGGAGAATAAACTGTGCACGGAGCTGAGAGCGGAACTAGTTCCCTGTTTTTTTTATGAAACATCATTTTTACACAAAAGAATGAGTGACAAATTTCAGTTTTTTAGACTTGCATTTGGAGTAGAAGTTCTCTTGAAACAAGGAAGCCTGCCACTGAAACAAGGAAGCCTGCCAGTTCAAGGAAACTGACAATGACAAAATCTGAGCTTTCAGGCAAAAAGAAAGAAAAGAAAGAATTTTGGAAAACTTATTACCATGAGCTTGAAAGACTTTTCTGATGAGGTCCAGTGATAACAAATGTGCAGGAAATGTAAGAGACCCGGGTTCTATCCCTGGATTGGGAAGATCCCCTGGAGGAGGACACGGCAACCCACTCCAGTACTGTTGCTTGAAGAGACTTGTGACAGAGGAGCCTGGCGGCCTACGGCCCACAAGGTCACAAAGAGTCGGATACAACTGAAGTGACTTAGTACGCATGCACAAACATGTCACCGTTTCAAAGAGGCAGATAACTCAGAGAATAAACATTCAAATAAAAAAGGAATGGCATTACAAAACCATGCAAAGATAAATGATTCATTACGAGTGCAAAACATACCAAAAATGGACTTTTTACCAGTTGAAATATATGAAGAGTTTACTAACTAACATAATTTCAGAATCCACATTGAAACTGACTTTGAATATCCAGATTTCACATAAAACTAACTTTTACAAAACTACCACTTGTCAAGTTCTAGAACGGTATCAAAGAAGCTATCTATAATTATCTGAAAAGATTCTTCAAATATGCATTCCTTTTTAGTCACATGTGTGTATGAAGCTGGATTTTCTTCATGTATTTCAACTTAAACACTACACTGAGACCAACTGAATACAGGAGCAGATATTCAAGATTTGCAAAAGTATAAAACAATGACTTTTTTTACATTAAATATTTTGTTTCCAAAAATCATAGTTATTTTTTCCTAAAAGTGTTAACCTAGGTTAATATGAAATGGACCTTTTTTCAAGTGAATGAATACTTTTAAAAAATTTCTTAGATTTAGTTTTTTGTATGGTAAATTTTAATAGGTGCAGACCACATAAACAAAGCTCTTTGATGTTTGGTGTCCTCATTAGTTTTTAAGAGTGAAAAAGAGTCCTGAGGGCTTCCCTGGTGGTCCAGTGAGTAAAGAGTTCGCCTTGCAGTTCAAGGGGCACTGGTTCGATCCTTGGCCTGGGGAGATCCCACATGCCACGGAGCGACTGGGCCAGTGTGTCCAATTAGGAGGCAGTGCCCTGGGGCGCATGCGCCCAGAGCCAGTGCTCTGTAAGGAAAGAGGCCACTGCAATAGGAGGCCCACACAGGCCAAAGAATAAAGATGGATGAAAACAAACGATTACTTACATGCAAAAAATATATATATACATATTGAAAAAAAGAGAAAAGAGTCCTGGGTACAAAATGTTTAAAATCTGCTGCCTAGAATATTTCCAAAGGTGAATGTATGGGAATTTATGTTACACAGAATGATGTGAACACAGAAAGTATTAGTGCCCCAGGTTGGAGTTCGCAGTATTGGTAGGAAAAGCCACAGGCATTATTGTGATATTATGTTTGTATAAATCAAGTTATGATTATTAAAGGAAGAAACATAAAACCTTTCCAAGGGAACACATGTATACCTACGGCTGAATCATGTCAATGTTTGGCAGAAAACAACCAAACTGTAAAACAATCATCCTTCAATCAAAAAAAAAAAAAAAGCAAAAACAGTTTCACTAATCAGAATGTTTATAGTAATTTAATCCGGACAGACTGCTTCTGTTACCATAAATGCTTTTGAACTACTATGTAAAGAGTACAAAAGTAGGCAATCTAAGGAGTCTATTACCAAAAGTTTGACAGCTTACTTGATGAAAAAAAATAAAAGTTTTTCTATAATTATCTGAAAAGATTCTTCAAATATGCATTCCTTTTAGTCACATGTGTGTATGAAGCTGGATTTTCTTCATGTATTTCAACTTAAACACTACACTGAGACCAACTGAATACAGGAGCAGATATTCAAGATTTGCAAAAGTATAAAACAATGACTTTTTACATTAAATATTTTGTTTCCAAAAATCATAGTTATTTTTTCCTAAAAGTGTTAACCTAGGTTAATATGAAATGGACCTTTTTTCAAGTGAATGAATACTTTTAAAAAATTTCTTAGATTTAGTTTTTGTATGGTAAATTTTAATAGGTGCAGACCACATAAACAAAGCTCTTTGATGTTTGGTGTCCTCATTAGTTTTTAAGAGTGAAAAAGAGTCCTGAGGGCTTCCCTGGTGGTCCAGTGAGTAAAGAGTTCGCCTTGCAGTTCAAGGGGCACTGGTTCGATCCTTGGCCTGGGGAGATCCCACATGCCACGGAGCGACTGGGCCAGTGTGTCCAATTAGGAGGCAGTGCCCTGGGGCGCATGCGCCCAGAGCCAGTGCTCTGTAAGGAAAGAGGCCACTGCAATAGGAGGCCCACACAGGCCAAAGAATAAAGATGGATGAAAACAAACGATTACTTACATGCAAAAAATATATATATACATATTGAAAAAAAGAGAAAAGAGTCCTGGGTACAAAATGTTTAAAATCTGCTGCCTAGAATATTTCCAAAGGTGAATGTATGGGAATTTATGTTACACAGAATGATGTGAACACAGAAAGTATTAGTGCCCCAGGTTGGAGTTCGCAGTATTGGTAGGAAAAGCCACAGGCATTATTGTGATATTATGTTTGTATAAATCAAGTTATGATTATTAAAGGAAGAAACATAAAACCTTTCCAAGGGAACACATGTATACCTACGGCTGAATCATGTCAATGTTTGGCAGAAAACAACCAAACTGTAAAACAATCATCCTTCAATCAAAAAAAAAAAAAAAGCAAAAACAGTTTCACTAATCAGAATGTTTATAGTAATTTAATCCGGACAGACTGCTTCTGTTACCATAAATGCTTTTGAACTACTATGTAAAGAGTACAAAAGTAGGCAATCTAAGGAGTCTATTACCAAAAGTTTGACAGCTTACTTGATGAAATAATAAAAGTCAATATGGTAACAATATTTGTGTCTATTCTTATTTGCATAGCTTTGAGTTTTAAATGACCAAATAATTCTACATATATATGGGATCTAGTAAGATGGTCATGATAACATACGCAGTGAACTCAAGAAAAAACAGAGAATAGACATAAAGACATTGTGGAGACCGAACAGTGGGAGGGAGGCATGGAGGGAGTAACATGGAAGCCTATACTGTCATGTGTGGAAAAGATAGCTATTGTCATTGTGCTAGGGGAATAGGAGTACCTACAACCACTTGGAGCGATGGTCTGGAGGGGTGGGAGGGGGGGAACTGGGTGGGGGGAGGGTCCAGGGATATGCATATGAATATCTGGGAACATACATGTAAAAAAAAAAATTAAAAAAAAAGCTTTTCATATAGTCATAATAGAAACACAATCTAAACATAATCTATATAAAATTATAATCTGTGAAAAGGTTAATACTAACGTATCTAAGATGAATCTTAGGTATTATAATGTTTACAGAACACTCTCTGTATAATATTGTTAAAATTTTTATACTATTTCATTTATACAAATATTGTTAAAATAAATATTTGGAATAATAGAGATTCTGTGTTTAAAATCTAAGGGCTGTCAAGAGATCACTGATATTTTTTAAATGAATCAATGGTATATTAAAAAAATACTAGAAACAATGGGACAATTTGTGATTCCCTTTATATTACTTTGATTATTAGTCCTGTTTCAAGCACTTTTTCTAGTTTGACAATCTTATACCAGATTTTTCATATGTAACTTTGATCCACACTAATAGGCAGTTTTATGTGTCTTCAAAAGTATGTTTGAATGAGGTTCCACTGTTTGTTAAACCCTTCCAAAAAGCAGAACCCAAAATAAACCCTCTTTTTCTCATTTTGAGATAACACATAGTTTTATAATCATATAAAATATAAAATATATATACAGTAAATTCACAAAGTAGAAGATTCATATTTAAAAATCTGATTTATTTTAAATGCTAGATGTTTATATAAATATAAATTTAAGGGAAAATGAAATAAGCTTTAAAGGAATTAAAAGGGTTAATGTAGAACACAGTGATGAACTCTAGAAATTCCCAAATACAACTTTTCAGGGTAGAGAAATAATAAAAGTCAATAGCTTTGTGTCTATTCTTATTTGCATAGCTTTGAGTTTTAAATGACCAAATAATTCTACATATATATGGGATCTAGTAAGATGGTCATGATAACATACGCAGTGAACTCAAGAAAAAACAGAGAATAGACATAAAGACATTGTGGAGACCGAACAGTGGGAGGGAGGCATGGAGGGAGTAACATGGAAGCCTATACTGTCATGTGTGGAAAAGATAGCTATTGTCATTGTGCTAGGGGAATAGGAGTACCTACAACCACTTGGAGCGATGGTCTGGAGGGGTGGGAGGGGAACTGGGTGGGGGGAGGGTCCAGGGATATGCATATGAATATCTGGGAACATACATGTAAAAAAATTTAAAAAATTAAAAAAAAAAAAGCTTTTTCATATAGTCTTAGTAGAAACACAATCTGAACATAGTCTGTAGAAAATTATGATCTGTGAAAAGGTTAATACTAACGTATCTAAGATGAATCTTAGGTATTATAATGTTTACAGAACACTCTCTGTATAATATTGTTAAAATTTTTATACTATTTCATTTATACAAATATTGTTAAAATAAATATTTGGAATAATAGAGATTCTGTGTTTAAAATCTAAGGGCTGTCAAGAGATCACTGATATTTTTTAAATGAATCAATGGTATATTAAAAAAATACTAGAAACAATGGGACAATTTGTGATTCCCTTTATATTACTTTGATTATTAGTCCTGTTTCAAGCACTTTTTCTAGTTTGACAATCTTATACCAGATTTTTCATATGTAACTTTGATCCACACTAATAGGCAGTTTTATGTGTCTTCAAAAGTATGTTTGAATGAGGTTCCACTGTTTGTTAAACCCTTCCAAAAATCAGAACCGAAAATAAACCCGCGTTGGCTCATTTTGAGATAACACATAGTTTTATAATCATATAAAATATAAAATATATATACAGTAAATTCACAAAGTAGAAGATTCATATTTAAAAATCTGATTTATTTTAAATGCTAGATGTTTATATAAATATAAATTTAAGGGAAAATGAAATAAGCTTTAAAGGAATTAAAAGGGTTAATGTAGAACACAGTGATGAACTCTAGAAATTCCCAAATACAACTTTTCAGGGTAGAGAAGCACATCTGCCAATTTCACTGAAGCTGTGTCTACTGCACATAAGCCACATCTTTGCCGACAGCATGTACTTGGTCACACCATCAAAATACGCGAATATAAGGCCAGTTCTATTTTTAAAATGCAAATCTACTCATTCATTCTAAAATGTGTCCTCAAGACAGTAACCTGATAGAAAGTCATTCCATTTTTCCAGCAGGTGCCTGTGTGTTTGAAAACAACCTCCAGTAAGTTAGGAGAGTCCTGTGTTACCACAGCTTTTAAAAATATGACTAATGGCAGTTGTGATTCATCTTTTTTTCCCCTAAGTTAAACGTAAAAACTAGCCATAAATGTTAAATGTCAGTAATGCGTTACATTTTGTAAGTAATTCCTACAACATTTAGCCAAAGGAAGTGGATTTCTAACTTGGCCATGCCTGAGAAGTAGAGTGGGACCCTGACAGGGAATTGCCAAGAAGAGTCCAGTAGCCTGTAATATAGAGGAATTTGATCAGGGGGCCTCTGACTGAGTAGTGAGTTACTTAAGGGGCATGTTCAACTCAATTCCAGCCTGGCTTGTAGTCTACAATGCAAGTGTTTGATTAGGAACCTAAGGTGTCACATTTACATCATGAAGCAAACTATAGTTGGAAGGAATGGGAGAAGTTAAACTTAGTTAAACTTGTTAATTATGCCAAGCCCTTTACATACTTCATTTCATTTAATCTTCAAAACTCGTATTAGACATTATGATCTCATTTCATGTGTCTTCAAAAGTATGTTTGAATGAGGTTCCACTGTTTGTTAAACCCTTCCAAAAAGCAGAACCCAAAATAAACCCTCTTTTTCTCATTTTGAGATAACACATAGTTTTATAATCATATAAAATATAAAATATATATACAGTAAATTCACAAAGTAGAAGATTCATATTTAAAAATCTGATTTATTTTAAATGCTAGATGTTTATATAAATATAAATTTAAGGGAAAATGAAATAAGCTTTAAAGGAATTAAAAGGGTTAATGTAGAACACAGTGATGAACTCTAGAAATTCCCAAATACAACTTTTCAGGGTAGAGAAGCACATCTGCCAATTTCACTGAAGCTGTGTCTACTGCACATAAGCCACATCTTTGCCGACAGCATGTACTTGGTCACACCATCAAAATACGCGAATATAAGGCCAGTTCTATTTTTAAAATGCAAATCTACTCATTCATTCTAAAATGTGTCCTCAAGACAGTAACCTGATAGAAAGTCATTCCATTTTTCCAGCAGGTGCCTGTGTGTTTGAAAACAACCTCCAGTAAGTTAGGAGAGTCCTGTGTTACCACAGCTTTTAAAAATATGACTAATGGCAGTTGTGATTCATCTTTTTTTCCCCTAAGTTAAACGTAAAAACTAGCCATAAATGTTAAATGTCAGTAATGCGTTACATTTTGTAAGTAATTCCTACAACATTTAGCCAAAGGAAGTGGATTTCTAACTTGGCCATGCCTGAGAAGTAGAGTGGGACCCTGACAGGGAATTGCCAAGAAGAGTCCAGTAGCCTGTAATATAGAGGAATTTGATCAGGGGGCCTCTGACTGAGTAGTGAGTTACTTAAGGGGCATGTTCAACTCAATTCCAGCCTGGCTTGTAGTCTACAATGCAAGTGTTTGATTAGGAACCTAAGGTGTCACATTTACATCATGAAGCAAACTATAGTTGGAAGGAATGGGAGAAGTTAAACTTAGTTAAACTTGTTAATTATGCCAAGCCCTTTACATACTTCATTTCATTTAATCTTCAAAACTCGTATTAGACATTATGATCTCATTTCATGGATTGTAAAAGTGGTATCTGGACAGGAAAATTACTCATTGAAGATCACATAGTTAAATAGTGAGCTGTGAATGGAATCCAGGACAATCTGAATCTAGAACTTTTGCTTCTTTTTGGTGGAAAGAAAGTCATCAACTTTGCAATAAGAACCCAGCCAGAAGAAAGTGGTAATCAGCAGATCTACCAAAAGCAAACTAGGCAGAAGGACACTTACACTGAAATATAACACGGGGTTCCGGAGCCCCACCATGTTCAGGACACCAAGAGAGAAGTAAGGCACAAGATGTGGGCAAAGGGGCAGACATGAGAAATGATAGTCTTCTCATATGGTTCTTCATGGTTCACCCAAAGAACTCGTGATTCTAATCACGAAACTCTCCTGAAACAATTCTTTTTCTCCTCACAGACCTCTGGTGAGTCTGGGGCTCCTAACATACTGCTCCAGGGACAGCTGGTCCAGGGGACGGTGGGCCTGAACTTGCATGCTGAGAACTTTCAGCCCCTTAAACGAGCAGGACTAGACACAGAAATAGGCGGTTTTCCTTTTTGAACATCTACTTTGTTCCCTGTGTGTGCACTTAGTTGTTCAGTTGTGTCCGACTCTTTGCAACCCTATGGACTGTAGCCCACCAGGCTCCTCTGTCCATGAGATTTTCCAGGCAAGAATACTGGAGTGGGTTTCCATTTCTTTCTCTGGAGGATCTTCCCCACCAAAGGATGGAACCTGTGTCTCCTGCATTGACAGGTGGGTTCTTTACCCTCTGAGCTATTGGAGAAGGCCACTTGAGAACAACTATTGGGACCCTAAAGGGGAAGAGGTCCAGTAGCCTGTAATATAGAGGAATTTGATCAGGGGGCCTCTGACTGAGTAGTGAGTTACTTAAGGGGCATGTTCAACTCAATTCCAGCCTGGCTTGTAGTCTACAATGCAAGTGTTTGATTAGGAACCTAAGGTGTCACATTTACATCATGAAGCAAACTATAGTTGGAAGGAATGGGAGAAGTTAAACTTAGTTAAACTTGTTAATTATGCCAAGCCCTTTACATACTTCATTTCATTTAATCTTCAAAACTCGTATTAGACATTATGATCTCATTTCATGGATTGTAAAAGTGGTATCTGGACAGGAAAATTACTCATTGAAGATCACATAGTTAAATAGTGAGCTGTGAATGGAATCCAGGACAATCTGAATCTAGAACTTTTGCTTCTTTTGGTGGAAAGAAAGTCATCAACTTTGCAATAAGAACCCAGCCAGAAGAAAGTGGTAATCAGCAGATCTACCAAAAGCAAACTAGGCAGAAGGACACTTACACTGAAATATAACACGGGGTTCCGGAGCCCCACCATGTTCAGGACACCAAGAGAGAAGTAAGGCACAAGATGTGGGCAAAGGGGCAGACATGAGAAATGATAGTCTTCTCATATGGTTCTTCATGGTTCACCCAAAGAACTCGTGATTCTAATCACGAAACTCTCCTGAAACAATTCTTTTTCTCCTCACAGACCTCTGGTGAGTCTGGGGCTCCTAACATACTGCTCCAGGGACAGCTGGTCCAGGGGACGGTGGGCCTGAACTTGCATGCTGAGAACTTTCAGCCCCTTAAACGAGCAGGACTAGACACAGAAATAGGCGGTTTTCCTTTTTGAACATCTACTTTGTTCCCTGTGTGTGCACTTAGTTGTTCAGTTGTGTCCGACTCTTTGCAACCCTATGGACTGTAGCCCACCAGGCTCCTCTGTCCATGAGATTTTCCAGGCAAGAATACTGGAGTGGGTTTCCATTTCTTTCTCTGGAGGATCTTCCCCACCAAAGGATGGAACCTGTGTCTCCTGCATTGACAGGTGGGTTCTTTACCCTCTGAGCTATTGGAGAAGGCCACTTGAGAACAACTATTAGAAGGAGAGAACTGGAATTGATTGAACATTAAGACTTCTTCGGGGAAAATGACTTATCAACCCAGAACTATAAAAGACCACTTTCTTCTACAATCTGCATTTCCATACTCATGAAATCACTGGATTCAATATACAGCACTACAATTTCATTTTAAAGCTATAAATTCAATATTCCTAATATTAAATTCTAAAATATACAAAAATTTTAGTCAGTCTGGCCTTATCCATTGATCCTGAGGACTCAATTATGCAAAAGCAGAAACTAAAAAGAATATTCTTTTTCTACTTAAAAAGTATTCTAGATAGTTTATAGAGAAAATGAAATAGTCCAAATGTCGGAACATGCCAAGTTAATACAAATACAGTGCAGTGCTGTTAAATGGAAAATGGCACTGCCATGTTATTATCCCGATCTTTAATTCACCGACACAAAGTCTTTTAATGCAAATACCCAAGTATGCTATCCAAACAGAATCTATATAAATGGAACCAAACACCATTTATAATGGTAATCCAGTTTTGCTGGCCAAGTGTGCCTCAGGCTAGAGTCTTGCCTGAAAAGGTAAATAGGAAAAACACAATAAGTACGATGATTCAAATTTGATAAGAAGACCTGTTTTATAAGAATGGCCATGGTAAAAGGACTAGAGTTTAAAACAACCTTACCTATAAAATTCTAATTATAAATTATGAAAGATTGCTTATAATGGAGAAATTTCTGAAACTTGAAAGGGTGGTAGGAGAGAATAACACAGATTTGCCTGTATTGTTTAGAAAAGCTTAATCAAATGACTTTGGGCCATTTTAAAAAGTAGCTTGGTATTTTATATGTATGTATGCTTTGTATTTGTATATCTAAAATGTTTATAAATGTTTCAGATGAACAATTCATAGATGTCATCACTTCAGCCAATGGCTATGCAAGCATCCAGTGATAATGTGAGAAAAAAATGCCTAGAAGTAGACAATTTCATTTGAAGAAAAAACAAAATATTCAAGAAGAGCCAGGGAAGTAAATGAGAAGAACAATGACAGAGGGCTACTAGTTCTGCCAGAGAAGAAAACATGCTACAAGACTTCACTAATTAGGGCTTCCCTGGTGGTTCAGTGGGTAAACAGTCCGCCTTGCAGTGCAAGGAGCACAGGTTCGATCCCTGGCAGGGGAAGACCCCATGTGACGCAGAGTGGCTGGACTGCTGTGTCCAATTAGGAGCCTGAGCTGGTCCTCTGCAGTGAGAGAGGCACTGCAATGGGAGGCCCACATGTACCAAAAAAAAAAAAGATCGATAAAAATTAATATAAATAGAAAGAGGCACGATGGGGAAAAAGAAAAAAAAAAAAAACTTCACTGATCAGAACAAAGTGGTACTAACATAAGAATAGGCGTACATCCCAATGGGAAGAAAAAAAAAGTAGAAAATTCAGAAACAGGTGTAAAAACATATAGAAACTAGGCATATGATAAAGATGACATCAAAAATCAATAGGGAAAGGAAGTACCTTTTATCAAGTTACACTGGCAAAACTAGATAGTCATTTGAAGAAAAAAAGAAAACTGGATTCAAACATCACAGAAGAGAAGAAAATAAATTCTATTTCAATTAAACATCTAAATATAAAGTATGAAATGTAAATCTTAAAAGAAAACATGGACGAATTCCTTTCACCAGGAGAAGGGAAAGCCTTTCCAACTATGATTAAAAAACAAGAAGCAATAGAAGAAAAGAGTTTTTAAAAAATTAAAAAAAAACTTGCCTTTTGGAAAAAAAAGCTTAATCAAATGACTTTGGGCCATTTTAAAAAGTAGCTTGGTATTTTATATGTATGTATGCTTTGTATTTGTATATCTAAAATGTTTATAAATGTTTCAGATGAACAATTCATAGATGTCATCACTTCAGCCAATGGCTATGCAAGCATCCAGTGATAATGTGAGAAAAAAATGCCTAGAAGTAGACAATTTCATTTGAAGAAAAAACAAAATATTCAAGAAGAGCCAGGGAAGTAAATGAGAAGAACAATGACAGAGGGCTACTAGTTCTGCCAGAGAAGAAAACATGCTACAAGACTTCACTAATTAGGGCTTCCCTGGTGGTTCAGTGGGTAAACAGTCCGCCTTGCAGTGCAAGGAGCACAGGTTCGATCCCTGGCAGGGGAAGACCCCATGTGACGCAGAGTGGCTGGACTGCTGTGTCCAATTAGGAGCCTGAGCTGGTCCTCTGCAGTGAGAGAGGCACTGCAATGGGAGGCCCACATGTACCAAAGAATAAAAAGATCGATGAAAATTAATATAAATAGAAAGAGGCACGATGGGGAAAAAGAAAAAAAAAAAAAACTTCACTGATCAGAACAAAGTGGTACTAACATAAGAATAGGCGTACATCCCAATGGGAAGAAAAAAAAAGTAGAAAATTCAGAAACAGGTGTAAAAACATATAGAAACTAGGCATATGATAAAGATGACATCAAAAATCAATAGGGAAAGGAAGTACCTTTTATCAAGTTACACTGGCAAAACTAGATAGTCATTTGAAGAAAAAAAGAAAACTGGATTCAAACATCACAGAAGAGAAGAAAATAAATTCTATTTCAATTAAACATCTAAATATAAAGTATGAAATGTAAATCTTAAAAGAAAACATGGACGAATTCCTTTCACCAGGAGAAGGGAAAGCCTTTCCAACTATGATTAAAAAACAAGAAGCAATAGAAGAAAAGAGTGACTATTTTGGCCATATAAAGCTTAAATAAAACAAAACCAAAAGAACCTTGCCTTTTGCATAAGGGGGGGAAAAGACCACAACACAAATAAACTCGGAAAAATACTGTTATCACATATCTTAAATACAGTTAGACTTATCCTAATATAGCAAAGGCTCATAAAACTTAAGAAAAACATCAAAATCTCATTGGAAAAATAAGTAAATGACAAGATAGTTAACAACAACAAAAAGGCAAACATTGCCCATTCAAAATTCTCCACTTATTATAAAAGAAATTTCAATTAAATCTATAACAACTAGTCAGTGAAAAGTTCAAGTATGATAAACATTCTAGTAAAAGCTGTGGAGAAACAGACATATTCTTAAAATGCTGTTAAGGCTGCAGAATAGTACAAATCCTATGGGTAGAGTTAGGCAATATTTAACAAACTTTATAAGTATTTTGTATTTGACCCAGTAATAGCACTTATAGTAAGCTACCCCAAAGATCACATGCACAAACACAAAACTATATATGCATAAGATTATTTATCATGGCATAATTTGTAATATGATCCTAAATAGTAAATTGTGAATCATGTAAATATTTCAGATGCTTAAAATTAAATATAACTCAGAAATAAATAATGAAATGAAATTATATATTTGGAATCTGATTCAATATAAAACGAACAAATACAAGAATATGTTTCAAATAAAAGAACAAGATAAGTCTCTGAAATCAAACTAAAACTCTGGAAATAAATCTTAGCAAAATGGGGACAAGCGATTTAACTAATTAGAGAGTCAAAATAACAGTCACAGGATGTTCAAATCAATAGGGAAAGGAAGTACCTTTTATCAAGTTACACTGGCAAAACTAGATAGTCATTTGAAGAAAAAAAGAAAACTGGATTCAAACATCACAGAAGAGAAGAAAATAAATTCTATTTCAATTAAACATCTAAATATAAAGTATGAAATGTAAATCTTAAAAGAAAACATGGACGAATTCCTTTCACCAGGAGAAGGGAAAGCCTTTCCAACTATGATTAAAAAACAAGAAGCAATAGAAGAAAAGAGTGACTATTTTGGCCATATAAAGCTTAAATAAAACAAAACCAAAAGAACCTTGCCTTTTGCATAAGGGGGGGAAAAGACCACAACACAAATAAACTCGGAAAAATACTGTTATCACATATCTTAAATACAGTTAGACTTATCCTAATATAGCAAAGGCTCATAAAACTTAAGAAAAACATCAAAATCTCATTGGAAAAATAAGTAAATGACAAGATAGTTAACAACAACAAAAAGGCAAACATTGCCCATTCAAAATTCTCCACTTATTATAAAAGAAATTTCAATTAAATCTATAACAACTAGTCAGTGAAAAGTTCAAGTATGATAAACATTCTAGTAAAAGCTGTGGAGAAACAGACATATTCTTAAAATGCTGTTAAGGCTGCAGAATAGTACAAATCCTATGGGTAGAGTTAGGCAATATTTAACAAACTTTATAAGTATTTTGTATTTGACCCAGTAATAGCACTTATAGTAAGCTACCCCAAAGATCACATGCACAAACACAAAACTATATATGCATAAGATTATTTATCATGGCATAATTTGTAATATGATCCTAAATAGTAAATTGTGAATCATGTAAATATTTCAGATGCTTAAAATTAAATATAACTCAGAAATAAATAATGAAATGAAATTATATATTTGGAATCTGATTCAATATAAAACGAACAAATACAAGAATATGTTTCAAATAAAAGAACAAGATAAGTCTCTCGAAATCAAACTAAAACTCTGGAAATAAATCTTAGCAAAATGGGGACAAGCGATTTAACTAATTAGAGAGTCAAAATAACAGTCACAGGATGTTCAAATCAGGGGAGTAAGGCATGAAGAAAGAGAGGACTTCAACAGAGCTAGAAAATGTTAAAAACCATCAAGCATTGGAGTGGCATAACACTGGAACTAAATTCAAAAGAATTCAACCACAGACTACTTCAAGTGGAAAAAAGCATCAACCAACTTAAAGAGAGGGCACTGCAATTCATCCAATCAGAGGAAAAAGAAGGAAAAAGGACTAAATAAAGAAAGAAAGAAATAAACCCAGTGAAGACAGCTTAAGGGACTTATGTGACACCATTAAGAAGACTAGGGCTTCCCTGGTGGTTCAGTGGGTAAAGAGCCCCGCCTTGCAGTGCAGTGGGCACTGGTTCAATGCCCGGCCCAGGAAGATCCCACGTGCTACAGAGCAGCTGGACTGGTGTGTCCAAATTGCGAGCCAGCGCTCTGGGGCGCATGTTCCCAGAGCCAGTGCTCTGCAACAAGAGGGGCCACTGCAATGGGAGGCCCACAAAGGCAGAAGAATAAAGATGGATGAAAGTAAATAAATGAAAAACCAATAAAAGAGGTCAAAATTAATTTAAAATAAAAAGAAGACCAGTATAGGCTTCCAAGGTGGTCCAGTGGGTAAAAAGTCCACCATGCAGTGCAAGGGGCACTGGTTTGATCCCTGGCCCGGGAAGATCCCACATGCCCTGGAGCAGTTGGTCCACAGTGTTTCCAACTGAGAGCCGGCGCTCTGAAGCACATGCGCCCAGAGCTGGTGCACTGCAAGAAGAGAGTCCACTGCAATGAGACGCCCACACAAGCCAAACAAAAAAGATGGATGAAAATAAATAAATTTAAGAAAACAATAAAAGAGGTCAAAAAAAAGGTGAAAATAATATTTTTTAAAAAAGAAGACCAATATACGTATCATAGGGGTAAGATGAAGAAGAAGAAGGAAGAAAGAGAAGTTTATGCAAAGATATAATGACTGAACACTTCCCTAACCTGATGGGAAAGAAACAGACAACCAGATAAACGTAGCCCAGAATATCAAAAAAAAAGAGACCCACAGCACGACATATAATTAAATTTTAAAAACTAAAGATGAGGGGCTTCCCTGGTGGTCCAGTGGGTAAGGACACCGCCTTGCATTGCAAGGGGCGCCGGTTCGATCCTTGGCCTGGGAAGATCCCCCGTGCTGCGGAGCAGCTGGACTGATGTGTCCAATTACCGAGCCGGAGCTCTGGAGCGCTTGCGCCCAGAGCCGGTGCTCTGTGACAACAGAGGCCACCACGATGGGAGGCCCACACGGGCCAAAGAACAAAGATGGATAAAACTAGACAAATGAAAGACCAACAGAAGTGGCCCGCCTGCTCCCCTCCCTCCCCACTCCACCCTCACCAAAATAAATAAATAAATCAAAAAAAAAAAAAACTAAAGATGAAAAAAGAACTTAAAAATAGAAAGAGAAGACCAACTTATCACACACAAGGTAACTGCCATAATACTCTCAGCAGTTTTCAGCAGAAACCTTGGGAACCAGAGGGAAGTGGGATGATACACTGGAAGAGTTGAAAGAAAAAAGCCCTGCCAATTAAGAATAGTCTACTAAGTAAAACTGTCCATAAGAATAGAAGGAGAGAGAAGGAGTTTCCCAGAGAAACATATGCTGAAGAAGTCTGTCACCACTAACTGGCTTTACAAGGAATGATTTTTTTGTTGTTGTTAAATTCTGACCTCTTTTACTGGTTTTTTATTTATTTATTTTCATCCATCTTTTTTATTCTTTGGCCTGTGTGGGACTCCCATCACAGTGGCTCCTCTCATCACAGAGCACTGGCTCATAATTGGACACACCAGTACAGTCGCTCCACGCCACGTGGGATCTTCCCAGGCCAGGGATCAAACTGGTGCACCCTGCACTGCAAGGCGGACTCTTTATCCACTGGACCATCAAGGAAGCCCTACAGGGAATGTTAAAGGGAGTTCCTCAAGCAGAAATGAAAGAACACCAATTAGTAACATGAAAACACATGAAAGTATAAAATTCAATATATAGTATAAAAGTAAAGATATCCTTAGATGCAGAATAACATTGTAAGAGTGGTGTGTAAATCACTTATAACTCTAGCATAAAAGTTAAAAGAAGACTGTGTTAAAAAATAACTGTATAATAATTATTATTAGGGACTTCCTTAGTGGTCTAGTGGCTGAGACTGCACTCCCAATGCAAAGGGCCTGGGTTCACTCCTGGGTAGAGGACTAGATCCCACATGCCACAACTAAGAGTTTGTAGGCTGCAACTAAAAGATCCCATGTGCCACAACTAAGACCTGGTACAGCCAAATAAATAAGTACTCTTTAATAATCATTTTAAATAGATACACAATGTAAAAAGAAAATGTAAAAAGGTTCCAAAATTTACCTCTCATGAATACTTCCTATGGAAACCAGTGGAGAATTTCTCCACCCAAATTAGGATATCTACCAAAGAGGAGACAACATGAGATTCATGGCCCAGGGGATCTACCACACGAGAGAAAAGAAGATAAGTTAAACATCTATACAGCAAATCTATGTTATAAGCAGTCAAATCCTTTGGCAGTTTTCAAGAAGATGAACTATTAAGTGTCCGGCAACTAGTGATAACATGTATAGGAAACTAAGCAAATAAAGTCAAAAACTGTAAGTAATTTTAGAAAAAACAAAAAGCTGTACACAAGTTGAAAATAACCACAGTATATGATATGGTACAGCTGTCAACAGCTCTTGCCTTATTACAATATGCAAACACAATATTCATTTAGTTAAAGTCACAACATAGCTATACTGGAAAAACATATAAGCTGGCTGGAGGGACGTGTAGTCTGGATGTGTTGGTGGCAGATGGCAGGTGTGAGACATGGATGAGTGACGCATCTACAAGCCAAGGATGCCAAGGGTCACCTACAGCTGCCGGAAGCTTGGAGAGTGGCCTGAGACAGGTCTTCCTCAGAGCCTCCAGAAGGAACCAACCTGCTGGCACAATGAGAAAATCAACTTCTGTTTGTTTTAAGCCCCCTAATCTGTGGAGCATTGTTACGGCTGCCCTAGCAATAATACACCGACCTTACAGAAGCAGACTTGTCATCACTGCCATCTTGTATGCACCATCTTACTACTGCCTCCTGAACATGTGTTGACTCCCATTTATTTTAAAGTGATCCCCTCACATTCTGATACTATTACATGCAAAAGGCAAAGAATTACCTGTGATACTAAGTTTAAAAAGTGAGAGATACTTTTAGAGGGAAAGGAAAGGTGGGATATATTAGGAGATTGGGGTCAGCATATATATACTATTATATACTAGACATACAACAGATAACTAACAAGAACCTACTATATAGCACAGAGAACTTTACTCAGTGTTCTGTGGTGACCTAAATGGGAAGAGAAATCCTTAAAGAGGGGATATATGTATACGTATAGCTGATTCACTATGCCCAACATCAGAAACAAACATATTCTAAAGCAACTACACTCCAATAAGAATTAACTTTTTTAAAAAAGAACACACAAAAAAGTGGGGGACACTTTAACAATGGCAAAAATGGTACTCAAATTGCTAAATCTTTGCCACCCTGACGGATGCAAAATATCAAAACCAAAATGAGGCTGACCTGAAGGTGCTAGGATACATGAAACAATGATTTTACTTTGTATTATGGTTTCCTCAGTAAGGTTAATATTTACCCAAGATTCCCACTTTTTCATGCTTTATCAGAATTTTACTCTTTTACAATATGCCTTTTCAAGGTTTTGCCGAAGCTGCCTTTTTAAAACAGTGAATGAACTGTGGTTGATTTTATGCTGGGTGCCAATCGGAAATAATGTGCTGGAGAACTTATTCCACTCAGCCCTGGAAACCTGAAATGTAATCATTAATCACAGACTTGCACTGTTTTCTAATGAAAAAAAGATGCTTAATAATATGTTTTAGGAACAAGTATTCTGAACACTAGAATTATGGAATAAAGAAGCCACCCCAAAGAGTGAAGCAGTCCCCTTCAATGGAGATCATTAAGAAGAGGGATATTAAGCAGGGATTCCCTGAAAGGGAATGTGTTTATCAGAATGTTAGGCAGAGTTTTCAAATTATAAACCATGAGCTATTAATAGACTGTGACATGAATATAAGGGGCTGTGACCTGCTTATTTTTAGCAGAATTCAATGGCATGGAATAGAAATAGAGTGAGAAACAGAACTTAAATGTAAGGCCTGATTCTACTTGTATATCTACATATGTAGAGTTATGTGTATATTGGGTTATGATGTCAACTTGATTTCTTACTGTAGGTCACAGTCAAGCGAGGTTTGAAAGCCACTGTCTTAGAGGATAAATGATGGCCACAAAATAGGCAGAGATACTGCAAGCAGAGATGACTGAGGCTCAGGTCAGTTTCTGTGCACGGAGTGAGGTCAAGGTTGTGCCAAGCACTCTCCAGCAGAGGATCTGGAGCCAGCCGAGAGGGAAAACCCACTGTGAGTTCACCAGACCACCAGAGAAGTTCAGAATGCTCAAAGAGGGCAAAAGACTACGTATAGGATGGAGACAGATGTGAAACAGAACGGGTTCAGTCAATTCAAGAAAGAAAAATAATTTGTCATTTTGTAGAAAAAGAATGATGACAACAACAAAACATTTCTCATCCCTCAAAACAATCTATTTGGCTTTGAAGCCATTTATTTTTAAGAGAGGGAATAAAATAATACTTAGGACGAGAACCCTGTCCAATCATGTTTATTTCATTCATGTCCTGGGGACACGATTTTAAAGAGTACTCCTTTAAAAAGTCATCTGACAGTAAAGTGGAAAAAGCCAGATGTAGGATTTTTCTTTGTGAAACATAAAAACTTTGGAGGATGTGCTACAGAATTAATGGGTAAAGTAAATCTAGATTAAATAATGAGCCAAACATGTAAGCTAACTTTAACAGGCCACGAGTACTGAACAGATTCCCAAGTTTATTCCACTCACCCGAAACCTGAAATGTAATCATTAATCACAGACTTGCAATGAAAAAAGATGCTTAATAATATGTTTTAGGAACAAGTATTCTGAACACTAGAATTATGGAATAAAGAAGCCACCCCAAAGAGTGAAGCAGTCCCCTTCAATGGAGATCATTAAGAAGAGGGATATTAAGCAGGGATTCCCTGAAAGGGAATGTGTTTATCAGAATGTTAGGCAGAGTTTTCAAATTATAAACCATGAGCTATTAATAGACTGTGACATGAATATAAGGGGCTGTGACCTGCTTATTTTTAGCAGAATTCAATGGCATGGAATAGAAATAGAGTGAGAAACAGAACTTAAATGTAAGGCCTGATTCTACTTGTATATCTACATATGTAGAGTTATGTGTATATTGGGTTATGATGTCAACTTGATTTCTTACTGTAGGTCACAGTCAAGCGAGGTTTGAAAGCCACTGTCTTAGAGGATAAATGATGGCCACAAAATAGGCAGAGATACTGCAAGCAGAGATGACTGAGGCTCAGGTCAGTTTCTGTGCACGGAGTGAGGTCAAGGTTGTGCCAAGCACTCTCCAGCAGAGGATCTGGAGCCAGCCGAGAGGGAAAACCCACTGTGAGTTCACCAGACCACCAGAGAAGTTCAGAATGCTCAAAGAGGGCAAAAGACTACGTATAGGATGGAGACAGATGTGAAACAGAACGGGTTCAGTCAATTCAAGAAAGAAAAATAATTTGTCATTTTGTAGAAAAAGAATGATGACAACAACAAAACATTTCTCATCCCTCAAAACAATCTATTTGGCTTTGAAGCCATTTTTTTTTAAGAGAGGGAATAAAATAATACTTAGGACGAGAACCCTGTCCAATCATGTTTATTTCATTCATGTCCTGGGGACACGATTTTAAAGAGTACTCCTTTAAAAAGTCATCTGACAGTAAAGTGGAAAAAGCCAGATGTAGGATTTTTCTTTGTGAAACATAAAAACTTTGGAGGATGTGCTACAGAATTAATGGGTAAAGTAAATCTAGATTAAATAATGAGCCAAACATGTAAGCTAACTTTAACAGGCCACGAGTACTGAACAGATTCCCAAGTTTTAGATCTACTGTTATCTGTCATATTGAAAACAAAAGTTGACCCTACTCCAAAGGCTGAATGTAATCACATCTTTTTTTAATCAATTAACAGGTTATGATAGAAAAGCAAAGAACATTAGATTCAAAGCGGCTTTAATAATAGCGTAAAATCTTCCCCATGTCAACAGGCTCTCCAAAGAAGATAAAACAGTAAATTTCATATGGATTTTCAAAATAATGGCTAAAAGTCTAGAGTGGGAAGATATTAAAGTTAATATAAAATTTATGCAAGGGGGCTTCCCTAGTGGTCCAGTGGGCCTTGCAGTTCAAGGGGTGCCGGTTTGATCCCTGGCCTGGGAAGATCCTGCATGCCGTGGAGTGGCTGGACCGATGTGTCCAACTACTGAGCCAGAGCTCTGGAGCACATGTGCCCAGAGCCGGTGCTGTGTGACGAGAGAGGCCACTGTGATAGGAGGCCCACACAGGACAAAGAACAAAGATAAATGAATGAAAGACCAATAGAAGTGCCCCTCCCCCCAAATTTATGCAATATGTGTGGATTTATTCTCATCTCTGCCTTTCCCTAGATTTTTCTCTTGGAAGAGTGAGGTCCCTGTAATTGAATCACAGAAACAAACTAAAAATTGCACATTAAATTGTTACAAGCACAAATCACCATCATACCTCATCAAGAATTTTTCTTTTCCCCCATCTTTAGAAAAACTGCATGATTTACTCAAGTTGATACTTTCCCCCGGAATGCCTGCATGATGTTTCATTTTGGCTTCACATCCAGAAAGTGATTTGAGGACACCTAAGTGGCTGCAATGTTTTTCTAGCACATTACCTTGCCTCTTCATTCTTCTTCTTGCTATTCATTTATTTTCTGGAGTAAGCCTACTTTAATTAATTCTGACCTGCTTTGAACTCTCTTTCTGTATTTCCCTATCATCAACAGAAACTAGGTCTGTTGTCCCTAGAAGCATATTTTTATTGGATAAAAAAATTTTTTTTCTAGTGACAACATGTTTTTAAGTCTTAGTACACTTCGAGCAAACAGGAGGCAGCTAAAAACAATGTTGGAGAGACATGAACTCAACATCTCCTCTTGGGTCCACAGGCGCTTCAAACTTAGTCGATCCCAAACCAAACCCTTTATTCATTCTCTCCAAGAGTTCCAAGTGTTAGGATCTCATCAAAAGGTCCCATTATCCTCTCAGCATTCCATAAAGAAAGTTATTTGTCCCTCCTGTCCTCAAATATACTTGTAAAACCTTATATATGTTAAGGGGCTTTCCAGGTGGCACTAGTGGTCAAGAATCTGACTGTCAGCGCAGGAGAAGGAGGAGACGTGGGTTCCATCCCTGGGTCGGGAAAATCCCCTGGAGGAGGGCTACAGTTCATGGGGCTGCAAAGAGTCGGACACGACTGAAGCAGCTTCATGCGCGCGCGCACACACACACACACACACACACACAAGCACATACAGGCTAAGCCTTAAACTTTTCTGGAGCCCATCATTTCTTTCCATTCTCAGAGCTCTTTTCCAGGCTATCACCTGGATAAACACAAAAGGCCTAACTGATCTTCCTCGTTTGACCTCTGCGATCTACTCTCCCCATGTGATCAGAGAGTCTTCCTACAACACAGGTCTGCCACATGGAGAAACGGTCAGCCTGTCTGTGTCTCCTGATGAGATAAGAGCCACCGTGTATGTTTGGGGCAAAGTGACCAAAACTGAGCTGGCTCCAGCCTCCGCACCCGGCTCTCAGTGTCTAGGAAACATCAAGGGTAAAGGAACTCACTGTGCTGCATCTCGAGGCTGCAGTCAACAACATCCAGACTGCGTGACGCTGAACAGGTCAAAGGGCCCAAGTTCTTCCACAGATAAATTGTAACAAAAATAAAGGGATGGAGGGGAAAAGGCAGATTAAAAAAAAAAGACTTAAAAAAACATTTAAAAAAATGAACAAGATTAAATGTGTGCCTACAGAGGCACACCTGAATGAACTATAAAGAAACGTAAGGACATGACCTTAGAAGTCAGGGTAGTCTTCATAGGGACGGGGGAAGGGGAGTTGGGACAGGGAGGCCAACAGGGGCTTCCCGGGTGGCTGGTGAAGCTCTATTTCGGGAGCTGTGCTGTGGTTACAAGGGCGTGTGCTTTAAAATACTTTACCAAGTCACACATTTATTCCTATGCTCTTCTACTTTTATTTTACAATGAAAAAGTTACACACACCCACAGATCTGACCACGTTGTTGCCCTGTTAAAACCCTTCAATGGCCTCACAGTTCTTGTAAGAAAAAGTCCAAACTCCTTCATCAGGTGGACGAGGCTGTCCACGCAAAGCCTCGATGCTTGCTTGTCTCCGCCCTACATTAAATTTTCAGTTCCTCAAAAGCCTTCTGCTTCCTTATGTCACAGCCTCTGAACATCAGTAATTTCTGCTTGGAACTTTCAAACATGCCCTCTTTCTCCCTTCACTTGGCTGATTCCTGTTTGTCCTCAGGCCCCAGGAGGAAAGCCTTCCCAATGCTCTAGTTCCAGGCAAGATGAAGCATTTCTCTGTCTTCCATTACATACACTATGCTTTCTCAATCACTGCCTCATCACCTGTAGTAACACTATCTAGTAGTTCATATTTTCCTTAGATTAACAATTCTAGGCAAGAGGCAGAACTTGTATCAGATTTTTATATCCCAATACCTAGCACAATGTCTAAAACACAGTAAGTGCACATTACCTTACATAAAATGAATTATATGTATACATGTATTTATAAATGAAAACTATCTATATTGGCAATGTATAAGAACATAAAATAAAAGCAAAGTAATAAAGATAAAAAAATAATAGCTGCCACCTCATGCCAGTTACTGTTTCATTAATTCATTTAATCCTCTAAAGACTATGAGGCACTATATGTTATCACCACTATACAGATGAGGAAACAGAGTCATTGAGAAACCATGTAACTAACATGTTCCAGGTCATATGGTTCATACATGGTGTTAGAACACGGAAGTATGGCTCCACGGTCCTTGATCTTAATTCCAATAAAGTGTCACTCCCACCATCTACTATCACTACCATTCATTCCAAACACTGAAGCAGGTGGCTTTAAAATAAAAACAAAATGCTACTGGGGCTACCTGACAGGAGCACTCATGAATATTACATGCAAGATAAGATGATGGACCCCAAAATTTAAGAGATTAGAGCAGAGAGAATACCAGGTGCAGGAGGAATCGCTTCAAAGAGGATGTAATCTGAGACTCCCTGGGGAACTAGGCATGGTAACGTCAAATCCCGACATAACCTCTGCCCACCTCCAAGTGGGCCAGAGGTGCAATATCTCTGATTGCAGGTTAAAGGGGCAGATAAGCATGAAAAGGACCCCAAATTTTCAGTTCCTCAAAAGCCTTCTAGCTTCCTTATGTCACAGCCCTCTTGGGACGAGGCTGTCCACGCAAAGCCTCGATGCTTGCTTGTCTCCGCCTACATTAAATTTTCAGTTCCTCAAAAGCCTTCTGCTTCCTTATGTCACAGCCTCTGAACATCAGTAATTTCTGCTTGGAACTTTCAAACATGCCCTCTTTCTCCCTTCACTTGGCTGATTCCTGTTTGTCCTCAGGCCCCAGGAGGAAAGCCTTCCCAATGCTCTAGTTCCAGGCAAGATGAAGCATTTCTCTGTCTTCCATTACATACACTATGCTTTCTCAATCACTGCCTCATCACCTGTAGTAACACTATCTAGTAGTTCATATTTTCCTTAGATTAACAATTCTAGGCAAGAGGCAGAACTTGTATCAGATTTTTATATCCCAATACCTAGCACAATGTCTAAAACACAGTAAGTGCACATTACCTTACATAAAATGAATTATATGTATACATGTATTTATAAATGAAAACTATCTATATTGGCAATGTATAAGAACATAAAATAAAAGCAAAGTAATAAAGATAAAAAAATAATAGCTGCCACCTCATGCCAGTTACTGTTTCATTAATTCATTTAATCCTCTAAAGACTATGAGGCACTATATGTTATCACCACTATACAGATGAGGAAACAGAGTCATTGAGAAACCATGTAACTAACATGTTCCAGGTCATATGGTTCATACATGGTGTTAGAACACGGAAGTATGGCTCCACGGTCCTTGATCTTAATTCCAATAAAGTGTCACTCCCACCATCTACTATCACTACCATTCATTCCAAACACTGAAGCAGGTGGCTTTAAAATAAAAACAAAATGCTACTGGGGCTACCTGACAGGGAGCACTCATGAATATTACATGCAAGATAAGATGATGGACCCCAAAATTTAAGAGATTAGAGCAGAGAGAATACCAGGTGCAGGAGGAATCGCTTCAAAGAGGATGTAATCTGAGACTCCCTGGGGAACTAGGCATGGTAACGTCAAATCCCGACATAACCTCTGCCCACCTCCAAGTGGGCCAGAGGTGCAATATCTCTGATTGCAGGTTAACAGCAGGCAGGTCTTCAGAGTGAGTGTGAGGCCAAATAAGCATGAATATCCACAGTGCACAAGGCACCAAATCAGGTTCAACACTGTAAACAAACTCTGGACTCCTGCTCATGGTAAGCCTAGACTATTCATCATAATATGATCATTCATTCATTCAATATAATTTATGAATATTCCTGCGGCCCCTATACCATACTCAGTTCTCAGGATACAGAAGTAAAACATGGTGATGGTGCTACTCTCAATAAGCTTACGTGCAAGAAGCAAACAAATGACAGAATCTGTAGAATTACAGTGCAGGCAAAACGTCCTGCGTGGGTTTTGCATGGGTTCCCCCTTGGCACCCCTGAATCACACTGGCCAGAGCAGGAGTAGACACTGGTGTTTATAAAATTTCTATAAAGAAGTTTCTTTAGGGTACATCTTGAAGATGTGCACTCCTAATCTGAGAACAAGGTAAGTAACTTTGTTATTACTACAGACCAACAAGTCACATGAAAAATAATACCTATGAGAATTGAGAGGGATGAGGTGCTAGAGAAAATGTTATGGAGGAAGGAAAAGTTAAACAGCATCCTGAAGTCTAGATTGGGTTGGAGAGGAAGGAGGAAGGAAAGGGGTGGATGAGTCTGGGATCCCTGCAGGCAGAAAGCCCAGCTCAGGGCTGGCCTATACATTTATTACCACCCAGATTCAGGGCAGAGTTGAAAATGCCAGTACACATGACCCAGTGGACCACTTAGGATGTACCACCCAAATTGAAACAGAGTCATTGAGAAACCATGTAACTAACATGTTCCAGGTCATATGGTTCATACATGGTGTTAGAACACGGAAGTATGGCTCCACGGTCCTTGATCTTAATTCCAATAAAGTGTCACTCCCACCATCTACTATCACTACCATTCATTCCAAACACTGAAGCAGGTGGCTTTAAAATAAAAACAAAATGCTACTGGGGCTACCTGACAGGGAGCACTCATGAATATTACATGCAAGATAAGATGATGGACCCCAAAATTTAAGAGATTAGAGCAGAGAGAATACCAGGTGCAGGAGGAATCGCTTCAAAGAGGATGTAATCTGAGACTCCCTGGGGAACTAGGCATGGTAACGTCAAATCCCGACATAACCTCTGCCCACCTCCAAGTGGGCCAGAGGTGCAATATCTCTGATTGCAGGTTAACAGCAGGCAGGTCTTCAGAGTGAGTGTGAGGCCAAATAAGCATGAATATCCACAGTGCACAAGGCACCAAATCAGGTTCAACACTGTAAACAAACTCTGGACTCCTGCTCATGGTAAGCCTAGACTATTCATCATAATATGATCATTCATTCATTCAATATAATTTATGAATATTCCTGCGGCCCCTATACCATACTCAGTTCTCAGGATACAGAAGTAAAACATGGTGATGGTGCTACTCTCAATAAGCTTACGTGCAAGAAGCAAACAAATGACAGAATCTGTAGAATTACAGTGCAGGCAAAACGTCCTGCGTGGGTTTTGCATGGGTTCCCCCTTGGCACCCCTGAATCACACTGGCCAGAGCAGGAGTAGACACTGGTGTTTATAAAATTTCTATAAAGAAGTTTCTTTAGGGTACATCTTGAAGATGTGCACTCCTAATCTGAGAACAAGGTAAGTAACTTTGTTATTACTACAGACCAACAAGTCACATGAAAAATAATACCTATGAGAATTGAGAGGGATGAGGTGCTAGAGAAAATGTTATGGAGGAAGGAAAAGTTAAACAGCATCCTGAAGTCTAGATTGGGTTGGAGAGGAAGGAGGAAGGAAAGGGGTGGATGAGTCTGGGATCCCTGCAGGCAGAAAGCCCAGCTCAGGGCTGGCCTATACATTTATTACCACCCAGATTCAGGGCAGAGTTGAAAATGCCAGTACACATGACCCAGTGGACCACTTAGGATGTACATCAATGCCTGCCAGTGGAAAGTTTAAACATGAAAACATTTTAGGAAACAAAAGACTTCAAGAATCCATAAGCTTTGGATGGGAGCATGTTTTAGAGGAATGATGACAAGTGTATCTTTTTTAACCTAAAGATAATTCTTCCTGAGGAGCTCACCAAGTCCAACAATGACACCACACCAACAGCAAAATACATTCATAGAGTAGTGAGAGTTGAAGCACTGAATAAAGGGCAGGAAAGAGAAAAATACCTAGAAATAAAGAGCGTGGCAGTATAAATGCCACAGGATAGAGAAGTGGAAGGTGATGAACATGTAAAAATAAACAGATACAGCCAGGAGGTCTTAAGAATTATACTAATATATACCAAAGTATTTGCCAAGGGACTCTGAGCCCTTGTAATGATTATAGGGACAGAAGACTTTGAAATTCATTTCTCCACACAGGTGGTGATATCAATGAAGTGAGACCATTAAAGTAGAGAAAAGTCATGTAAAAAACGGAATCAGGGGACTTTCCTACTGGTCCAGAAGGTTGGGAATTGACCTGCCATTGCAGGGTACACAGATTCAATCCCCGGTCCAGGAAGTTCCCACATTCCACGGAGCAGCTGAGTCTGTCTGCACATCACAACTCCTAAACCCATGCACTGCCATTGCTAAATCCGGTGCACCCTTGAGCCCACGCTCCACAAAAGAAGCCACCACAGTGAGAAGCCCATGCACCACAATTAGAGAGCAGCCCTCACTCGCCAAAGCTAGAGAAAGCTCAAGTGCTGCGATGAAGACCCAGTGCAGCCCAAAATAAATATTATCTTTAAAAATGAGCCATCTTTTTTCTCCAACATACCAACTCTATATTCGATGCCCTATCTGTCAATCCCTGCACAGCCATTTGCCCAAGAGAAAATCAAGGCCCATTCTTAGTTATACCTCCCTTTCCCTTTCTATTTAATTTTTAGGGTACCTTAGAACCACGTGGGGGACTTGCTAAAAGGGCAAGTTCTTTGGCCTACTTCAAATGATCATGTTTCAGTGCCAGGAATCCATGTTTTTAAGAACAAGTACATGATTCTGATGAAAGAACCATAGTTAGAGAAACAGTGTCCCATATCCAATCAATCTCTTGGTAGATTCTCTGTCCTCAATGTCTCTTAAATTCATTCCTTCTTGCTCCCACTCTCACTGGTTTAGCTGTGGTCTTCACTGACTCCCTAGACTTGTACTATAAGCTTCCACCTAGTTCCCCTCCTCTGGATTCCTCTCCTCAAAGCCATCCACATACAAAAGTTCCTAAATCACATGCTTAACATGGGAAATGCAATGATCCGTCTCTGGACCATGGTTTCTCTGGCTGTCCTAAGCCAGCATGTTGACACTGCAATGAAAAATGAAGGATAGCTGAGAGAAACTGTTCCACATGGCTAAAACTCAGTCTCTTGATGGATATGGCAGGAGATAAAGAACTGAAAAGTCATTCTGAAGACACCTATAGTAAAAAGAATCACCCGGCTTTACAAGAGACGGCGTGCACATGCTCATGTCACTTCTATTCTCCAGTAGCTAGGAGTATTTCTCTATATAGCATCAGTAAGAACTTAATGTCAGCAAAGCCCTACATCTTCAGTGGTACCAGTACTAAATAAGTCTTTCACTTAATAAAGGCAACTTTAAAAAAAAGATCAAGTGACATGGAAATAGAATACAGATATACATGCATCACTTGCTAACTAACTTCTACTCTCAAGACACAGGGCCACATTCCACGGAGCAGCTGAGTCTGTCTGCACATCACAACTCCTAAACCCATGCACTGCCATTGCTAAATCCGGTGCACCCTTGAGCCCACGCTCCACAAAAGAAGCCACCACAGTGAGAAGCCCATGCACCACAATTAGAGAGCAGCCCTCACTCGCCAAAGCTAGAGAAAGCTCAAGTGCTGCGATGAAGACCCAGTGCAGCCCAAAATAAATATTATCTTTAAAAATGAGCCATCTTTTTTCTCCAACATACCAACTCTATATTCGATGCCCTATCTGTCAATCCCTGCACAGCCATTTGCCCAAGAGAAAATCAAGGCCCATTCTTAGTTATACCTCCCTTTCCCTTTCTATTTAATTTTTAGGGTACCTTAGAACCACGTGGGGGACTTGCTAAAAGGGCAAGTTCTTTGGCCTACTTCAAATGATCATGTTTCAGTGCCAGGAATCCATGTTTTTAAGAACAAGTACATGATTCTGATGAAAGAACCATAGTTAGAGAAACAGTGTCCCATATCCAATCAATCTCTTGGTAGATTCTCTGTCCTCAATGTCTCTTAAATTCATTCCTTCTTGCTCCCACTCTCACTGGTTTAGCTGTGGTCTTCACTGACTCCCTAGACTTGTACTATAAGCTTCCACCTAGTTCCCCTCCTCTGGATTCCTCTCCTCAAAGCCATCCACATACAAAAGTTCCTAAATCACATGCTTAACATGGGAAATGCAATGATCCGTCTCTGGACCATGGTTTCTCTGGCTGTCCTAAGCCAGCATGTTGACACTGCAATGAAAAATGAAGGATAGCTGAGAGAAACTGTTCCACATGGCTAAAACTCAGTCTCTTGATGGATATGGCAGGAGATAAAGAACTGAAAAGTCATTCTGAAGACACCTATAGTAAAAAGAATCACCCGGCTTTACAAGAGACGGCGTGCACATGCTCATGTCACTTCTATTCTCCAGTAGCTAGGAGTATTTCTCTATATAGCATCAGTAAGAACTTAATGTCAGCAAAGCCCTACATCTTCAGTGGTACCAGTACTAAATAAGTCTTTCACTTAATAAAGGCAACTTTAAAAAAAAGATCAAGTGACATGGAAATAGAATACAGATATACATGCATCACTTGCTAACTAACTTCTACTCTCAAGACACAGGGCAAAGAATGCATGAAATTTAAATAAAATGCCAGGCAAGTTTTTAATATTAGGAAAATGTAAGCGCCAGATTGTAAAGGCAGCGTGGAACCCGGCACATCTGTATCTTTGTTATATAGGATGAGGGGCACAGACTTAGAACCCCATCAGAAGGAGGGTGGGGATTCTTCTGGCTTTAAGCAGTTCCCTAGGGCAACTCTGAAAGCCCATGTTGAATTTTTTTATTAAAAGGCAACAAATGACATTGAAAGAACAGGAGGTAGAGGAGAGCGTTACTCATCATGGAGACAATTGAGGGTTGCACTAATACTGAAGGTTACACTCAAAACAACAAACAATTCCACAAGAAAACTAACTTTGGATTTCAATTGTGTCTGTTTAGAGGTGTAGGCAGGTCAAGAAGCAACAGTTAGAACGTGACATGGAACAACAGACTGGTTCAAAGTTGGAAAAGGAATACATCAAGGTTGTATACTGTCACTCTGTTTATTTAACTTATGTGCAGGGTACGAAATGGTGGGCTAGATGAATCAAAAGCTGGAATCAAAATTGCCAGGAGAAATATCAACAACCTCAGATATGCAGATGACACCATTCTAGTGGCAGAAAGCAAAGAGAAACTAAACAGCCTCTTGACAAGGGTGAAGAGGAGAGTGGAAAAGCTGGCTTAAAACTCAA
The DNA here is from genome assembly GCA_022376925.1 of Tragulus kanchil. Taxonomy (NCBI): domain Eukaryota; kingdom Metazoa; phylum Chordata; class Mammalia; order Artiodactyla; family Tragulidae; genus Tragulus; species Tragulus kanchil. The sequence goes on from JAIOJX010000026.1 coordinate 286,130,082, forward strand.
CATTCAAAAAGCTAAGATCATGGCATCTGGTCCCATCACTTCATGACAAACGGATGGGGAAAAAGTGGCAACAGTGACAGATTTTCTTTTCTTGGGCTCCAGAAACTACAGTCATGTACTGCAGCCATGGAATTAAAAGACACTTGCGCCTTGGAAGGAAAGCTATGACAAACCTAGACAGCGTATTAAAAAGCAGAGACATTACTTTGCCAACCAAGTTCCATATAATCAAAGTTATGGTTTTTCCAAAAGTCATGTACAGACAGGTGAAAGCTGGACCATAAAAAAAGCTGAGTGCTGAAGAACAGATGCTTTCAAACTGTGGTGTTGGAGAAGACTCTTGAGAGTGCCTTAGGATGCAAGGAGACCAAACCAGTCAATTCTAAAGAAAATCAACCCTGATTTATTGGAAGGACTGATGCTGAGGCTGAAGCTTCAGTATTTTGTCCACCTGGTGTGGACTCACTGGAAAAGACCCTAATGCTGGAAAAGACTGAGGGCAAGAGGAGAAGGGAGTGACAGAGGATAAGAAGGTTGGATGGCATCATTGACTCAAAGCACATGAGTTTGAGCAAACTCTGGGAGATAGTGAAGAACAGAGAAGCCTGGTGTGCTGTAGTCCATGAGGTCACAAAGTGTCAGACATGACTCAGCAACTGAACAACAACGAGGTGATGTAAGATGTTTCCCATTTGTTGCTCGAAAGAAGCATTATTAACACTATCTTATCCTCATTTCATTTGAATGGAGAAGAGTTTGCTTGTTGTGGATGAATATCCACACTGAGATGCTCAGTTGACCTTCACATCTGACTGGCCTCTCCATGAGCAACTCCTCACCTGCTTCCTCCTGCCACAGGTTCCTGACACCAATCCTTGCTCACTGTCCTCACCTGGAATGACGCTGGCTTATTAAATGTTGTGCAAGAAGGGAATTCCCAACAGCCAGGTTCCTAACCTACGTGTTTATGTAAATATTAAAGAATCTGATCATCATGAAAAGCCTTGTATCACTGTTAGTCTTCTGTTTGAAAGGATATGCAGCAGGGTAAAAAAGTGACTTTCTTGAGATCACAGAATGAAAAGAAGAGAGAGAAAAAGAGACAGAAAGGGAAGGAGTGGGGCAGGCAGAAAGAAGGGAAAGCATGAAGGAGAAAAAGCCAGGAGACTTGGGGCTGGGCTAATTGAGAGCCTTCAGTTGGGTCCACTGGATTTGTTTCCTTGAATCCAATGGACTCCAGGTGCATTACAGGCCATGCCTCCAGGTCTTCGCCCTTGTTAAGTTCAGGCAAGGAAAATCTAATCTTTTTACTCCGGGTGCTGTGGCTCCACATCCTCTGCTACTTTGATCCCCAGCCTTAATGTGCAATTTAGAAAAGTAAAAAGCCTGTGAGACAGCTGTAGGGAACTGCATTTGGAGCCCAGCAGGCCATGTTGAGAAAGACGGGCACACTCTTTCTTCTGGAATACACAGGAATAAAACTGATTGAATAAAACTTCAATATGCCAAGGGATTTTCTTTTTTCCTTTATTATTTTCTTATATTTTATTTTGCAAATGGGCCTTCAAATGTCACTATCCAGAAGTTTGCAATGCACAGGCAAGGGATTTAATATACCGTCTGGTGCAAATAAAATGATAATGACTTCTCTGTTCAAAAGTTCAACTTTCTTTGTTTCCCTCACCAGTTCTGAATTCCTGTAGCTGACTGGCATCCATGCAAGAGTGAATTAATTTCTTTCTTCTGTGATTTATTTTCTGATAAGTAAGCAAAATATTATAAAGAAATGCACATTTCTATATGCTATCAGCAGAGCTTGAACAAATCTTTTCTGTTGCAATCCTACCTTAAATCTCTGTTTCATGCATCCATCTCTTCATGTGAGTGAAATACGGTCCACATATCTATATCTTTCGTAAGTGATTCAGGTGTGTTGTGTTTTCCAGTGATCATTTGAGTGAGTCTTTCATTTTGTTTGTTTTTAGTTGTAGAAGATCAGTTGACCTTCACATCTGACTGGCCTCTCCATGAGCAACTCCTCACCTGCTTCCTCCTGCCACAGGTTCCTGACACCAATCCTTGCTCACTGTCCTCACCTGGAATGACGCTGGCTTATTAAATGTTGTGCAAGAAGGGAATTCCCAACAGCCAGGTTCCTAACCTACGTGTTTATGTAAATATTAAAGAATCTGATCATCATGAAAAGCCTTGTATCACTGTTAGTCTTCTGTTTGAAAGGATATGCAGCAGGGTAAAAAAGTGACTTTCTTGAGATCACAGAATGAAAAGAAGAGAGAGAAAAAGAGACAGAAAGGGAAGGAGTGGGGCAGGCAGAAAGAAGGGAAAGCATGAAGGAGAAAAAGCCAGGAGACTTGGGGCTGGGCTAATTGAGAGCCTTCAGTTGGGTCCACTGGATTTGTTTCCTTGAATCCAATGGACTCCAGGTGCATTACAGGCCATGCCTCCAGGTCTTCGCCCTTGTTAAGTTCAGGCAAGGAAAATCTAATCTTTTTACTCCGGGTGCTGTGGCTCCACATCCTCTGCTACTTTGATCCCCAGCCTTAATGTGCAATTTAGAAAAGTAAAAAGCCTGTGAGACAGCTGTAGGGAACTGCATTTGGAGCCCAGCAGGCCATGTTGAGAAAGACGGGCACACTCTTTCTTCTGGAATACACAGGAATAAAACTGATTGAATAAAACTTCAATATGCCAAGGGATTTTCTTTTTTCCTTTATTATTTTCTTATATTTTATTTTGCAAATGGGCCTTCAAATGTCACTATCCAGAAGTTTGCAATGCACAGGCAAGGGATTTAATATACCGTCTGGTGCAAATAAAATGATAATGACTTCTCTGTTCAAAAGTTCAACTTTCTTTGTTTCCCTCACCAGTTCTGAATTCCTGTAGCTGACTGGCATCCATGCAAGAGTGAATTAATTTCTTTCTTCTGTGATTTATTTTCTGATAAGTAAGCAAAAATATTATAAAGAAATGCACATTTCTATATGCTATCAGCAGAGCTTGAACAAATCTTTTCTGTTGCAATCCTACCTTAAATCTCTGTTTCATGCATCCATCTCTTCATGTGAGTGAAATACGGTCCACATATCTATATCTTTCGTAAGTGATTCAGGTGTGTTGTGTTTTCCAGTGATCATTTGAGTGAGTCTTTCATTTTGTTTGTTTTTAGTTGTAGAAGATCACTGTAAGGACAGGCAGAGTAGTGTAATACCAAGCTCAGAGAATTCATTGATCATGAGCTTGGCCAAGATACACAATGTATAGGCAGGCTGCCTGACAGGTATACTGTCATTCATTTTTCTGCATATGCAACATTCTACTGAAGGACTAAGCGAGACTAGGAAAAAAAGTAGAGTAGTCCAGGGCTTAACCATATGTCCATCCCCTCTACCTCCACTCTGGCTTAGTCAATTTCACTTAAAGAATCTCCAAAGATGCTAGAGCATTCATTCATTGGACAGAAAGCTACCTGATACGTGTTAGGTGCTGACAGATACATGTCTGAACAAAGCAGATTGAGTCCTGTCCTCAGTCTAGTCTAGTATAAAAAAGCCAGCACTATGCAATTCATCACACATCTATGAAGCTACCATGGAAATTCTTCATGAAAACTCCATGAAAAATCTCTCTTGATCCTTGAGGCGAAAGTAGTTAGAGTAACTGATCTATTTTTAATCCCACAGACACTCTACACTTCAAAACCAACTGAACCTACTTTCTTTACTTTTTAAAAATTTCGGGGCTCACCTGTGGCCCATTCACCCATGGGACATAAGATGCATTTCATTAACTGCGTCCTTACTAGTCCAGCTAATGTTCTTAGTCTTTTTCTTTCCTCTTTTATTTCTCTGCCATTTCTCACTTGAAGATTGTATTTTGTTTCCTTCATCTTTGGGGAGAAAAGTATAGTAGAAAAAAGTAAAGATAAGTAAGTATAAATACACAAACATGTGAAAATTTCAGGAAAATAGAGCAATAAAGTGCTGACTCCAAAATTCCAGAAATGGACTTTTTGGATATCTCCTAAATCTTGATTAAGATCTTTTTTTAAATTATTTTCTCACCTTAAAGTTAAAGTACTTGAGGAAAGAAAAACTGATGGAGAATTTTTCTCTTTTTTAAATTATTTAAGGATTCAATGCAGAAATCAACCATTTATAAATGATAATTTCCCCATGTGCCAACTGATATACACAGAACTTGCTCTGGTGATTAGGTGATATAAAAAAATGAATTGACTTTAAATGTAACAAAATTTACTTTCTATTGTTACCAGATCTAGATTTATGATCTCAGCACATTAAATTTCTTAAAGCAGTTGTATAGTGAAGTTCTAATCATTCTTTCATGTAACACAGAACCAACTGTAACCCAAATCCCAGCTCTTGTTTGGAAGAGGAGATCTATAGAGGAAAAAACGCTTAATTTAAAGGTCAAAGACAGGGCTACCCTGGTAGCTCAGTGGTAAAGAGTTCGCCTGTCAATGTAGGAGACACAGGTTTGATCCCTGATCTGGGAAGATTCCACATGCTGCAGAGCAACTAAGCCCGTGAGTCACAACTATAGATCCTGTGCTCTAGAGCCTCGGAGCCACAACTACTGAAGCCCATGTGCCCCAGCGTCTGAGTTCCACAACAAGAGAAGTCATCGTAACAAGAAGCCTGCTCACCTCAACTAGAGAGTAGCACCCCCGCCCACTCCCTTCAACTAGAGAGGAGAGCTTGTGGCAGTAGCGAAAACCCAGAATAGCCAAAAATACATAAATAAATAAAATTTTTAAAATTTTAATAAATAAAGGTCAAAGACATTATAGGCAATGCTGAAAATAATTTGCCATTTTATATATAGGTTAAAAAAATTTAAATACCTTTTTAAATTTGATTTTTACAACCAAGTCAAGAACAATTACTGTTACTTTTACCATTATGAAGAATGCACAACATTAACAAAAGGTAAAAGAGCAAAGGAGAGAGAGCTTCTGCAAAGAGAATATAGACATCTCCGCAAAAGCAGAAACACTACATAGATATGACTCATCTTTGTGTGGTGCCCAATCTTCTAGGTACTCGCTGACACACAAAATCATGTTAAAAGAAGACAGTATAGCAGGTCGCTATTTTTCAACCATAACCATCATCATTATCAATCTATGAGATCCCTTTCTATTCTATCTAATGAACACCTAAGTTCAGTATATAATTAGATAATATTTCACACTGAACTTTTCCAACAGCCATAGACTCTTCAATAAGTAAATCCACAAGTGTAATCTTTTAGCTCTTTATTTACAAAATACTCAAATGAAATGAACTATACTAATAAATCTGTATGCATGCATGTGTCAGATGTACGTTTTAATATCAGACAAAAGACACATCATTGCTACTTTCCCCTAAGCCATCATGACTGGTGCTACCATCAGATTCTTCTACGCTAACAAAAAGGGCCCAGGGGAGCATCACTGAAAGTTTTGATGGAACAAAGCCAAAAGGAACATATTATGTATGCCTTAAACAGATGTTCTAGTTTTGAAAGAATTTGAAGAAAGATAAGCAAAATCTCCAAATAAATCTCCAACAAATACTATTTCCTTTGAGCCTACATACACCAAATTATAAATTAAACAAGGCCTAAATACTAAGTAAATACAAGTAACGACAATTATCATTGTCATTTTTATTTACTGAAGGCTTTACTATGTTATAGGGCTTCCCTGTTGCTCAGATGGTACAGAATGCACTTGCAATGAGGGAGACCTGGGTTCCATTCCTGGATTATGAAGGTGCTGTGGAGAAGGGATAGGCTTATGCCCACTCCAGTATTCTTGCCTGGTGAATTCCATGAGTCATCCATGCAGTCGCAGAGTCAGACACAACTGAGCGACTTGCCTTTCTTTTTTACTATGTGACAGGAACTGTGCTAAGTATTTCACATGATCTCATTTAATCCTCAAACCTTTAAGTATTCACGAATAAAAATTAATAATCCCCCCCCTCACACATTAACTGATCCTTACACTGAATTCTGAGCAGAGAATATAGTCCTAGCTTAGGTTTCAAATACCCTATATTTGCAGCCCTAATTCTAATTTTAAGTGAAAAATTTAGATTTACTGGACTATTTTCTGTCATTAAATCCCCAGTATCTATATGGTGCATGACACACAACAGATGCTCAATAAATGTTAATGTTTGTTAACTGAATAAGTGAATGTACACAATTTAGTCATTGATTTTTATAAAGGGTAGACAGTATCTTCATGGAATACAGCAAATGCATTAAGCTTGATGAAGCCATTGTAGGAAGCTTTTTAAAAACTCCAAAGTATTTAACACATATACATGGAATCTAGAAAGATGGTACTGATAAATACACATGCAGAGCAACAATGGAGAAACACACATAGAGACAGACTTATGGACATTGCAGGGAGTGAATAGTTTAACAAAAGAAATGACTATCAAAAATTGTATGCATCAGGGCAATGTACGTTTAATATCAGACAAAAGACACATCATTGCTACTTTCCCTAAGCCATCATGACTGGTGCTACCATCAGATTCTTCACGCTAACAAAAAGGGCCCAGGGGAGCATCACTGAAAGTTTTGATGGAACAAAGCCAAAAGGAACATATTATGTATGCCTTAAACAGATGTTCTAGTTTTGAAAGAATTTGAAGAAAGATAAGCAAAATCTCCAAATAAATCTCCAACAAATACTATTTCCTTTGAGCCTACATACACCAAATTATAAATTAAACAAGGCCTAAATACTAAGTAAATACAAGTAACGACAATTATCATTGTCATTTTTATTTACTGAAGGCTTTACTATGTTATAGGGCTTCCCTGTTGCTCAGATGGTACAGAATGCACTTGCAATGAGGGAGACCTGGGTTCCATTCCTGGATTATGAAGGTGCTGTGGAGAAGGGATAGGCTTATGCCCACTCCAGTATTCTTGCCTGGTGAATTCCATGAGTCATCCATGCAGTCGCAGAGTCAGACACAACTGAGCGACTTGCCTTTCTTTTTTACTATGTGACAGGAACTGTGCTAAGTATTTCACATGATCTCATTTAATCCTCAAATCTTTAAGTAATTCATGAATAAAACTAATGATCACCGCCCCCCAATTAACTGATCCTTACACTGAATTCTGAGCAGAGAATATAGTCCTAGCTTAGGTTTCAAATACCCTATATTTGCAGCCCTAATTCTAATTTTAAGTGAAAAATTTAGATTTACTGGACTATTTTCTGTCATTAAATCCCCAGTATCTATATGGTGCATGACACACAACAGATGCTCAATAAATGTTAATGTTTGTTAACTGAATAAGTGAATGTACACAATTTAGTCATTGATTTTTATAAAGGGTAGACAGTATCTTCATGGAATACAGCAAATGCATTAAGCTTGATGAAGCCATTGTAGGAAGCTTTTTAAAAACTCCAAAGTATTTAACACATATACATGGAATCTAGAAAGATGGTACTGATAAATACACATGCAGAGCAACAATGGAGAAACACACATAGAGACAGACTTATGGACATTGCAGGGAGTGAAGAGTGGGTGAGAGGTATGGAAGGAGTAACACTGAAACCTACGCTACCATATGTAAAAGAGACAACCATTGTGAATATGCCTTAAAACTAAGAGAACTTACAGGGGGCTACGCAACAACCTGGAGGGGTGGGATGGGGAGGGAGAGGGAGGAGGGTTCAGGTGGGAGGGTCAAGGATATACCTATGACTGATTGGGTTTATGTATAGCTGTAAACAACAAAACTCTGTAAAAGTAAAGTAAAATTCAAAAAAAAATCCATAGTATTAATTATTGATCTCTTTTATAAATAAGAGTGAGTCTTTTATTTTCCTCTAAAACCAAATATAGGTGAGCTATATCCTAAGATAATGACAACATCCACAATACATATCTCTGGGCATAGTAGGAACATACAATTTAATTAACTTAAATACGGACAGTTAAAACTACGAAAACATACAGCACCGTTTCAAGTTTCAAAAAGGGATTGATTATATTTAACTACAATTTAATAAAAATTTAAGAGGGTAGGGATTGGATGTGATAGCTCTTAAAAAGTTAAAATTTCCATAAAACCATTTAAAAGTACAACCTAGTAACAGTACTTGCCAAGATAAAAGTATTCCAGTAGCTTGACTTTAATGCTAGGGTCACTTCTGGAACTAGAAACCAGATTTAAAGGTAAATTCTCAATTTCTGATTTCTTCAAGGGGAAAAAACTTGACTTTTTAAAATGCTAGGGTCACTTTTTGAACTGCCAAAAAGTAATTCTAATTTTAAGTGAAAATTTAGATTTACTGGACTATTTTCTGTCATTAAATCCCAGTATCTATATGGTGCATGACACACAACAGATGCTCAATAAATGTTAATGTTTGTTAACTGAATAAGTGAATGTACACAATTTAGTCATTGATTTTTATAAAGGGTAGACAGTATCTTCATGGAATACAGCAAATGCATTAAGCTTGATGAAGCCATTGTAGGAAGCTTTTTAAAAACTCCAAAGTATTTAACACATATACATGGAATCTAGAAAGATGGTACTGATAAATACACATGCAGAGCAACAATGGAGAAACACACATAGAGACAGACTTATGGACATTGCAGGGAGTGAAGAGTGGGTGAGAGGTATGGAAGGAGTAACACTGAAACCTACGCTACCATATGTAAAAGAGACAACCATTGTGAATATGCCTTAAAACTAAGAGAACTTACAGGGGGCTACGCAACAACCTGGAGGGGTGGGATGGGGAGGGAGAGGGAGGAGGGTTCAGGTGGGAGGGTCAAGGATATACCTATGACTGATTGGGTTTATGTATAGCTGTAAACAACAAAACTCTGTAAAAGTAAAGTAAAATTCAAAAAAAAATCCATAGTATTAATTATTGATCTCTTTTATAAATAAGAGTGAGTCTTTTATTTTCCTCTAAAACCAAATATAGGTGAGCTATATCCTAAGATAATGACAACATCCACAATACATATCTCTGGGCATAGTAGGAACATACAATTTAATTAACTTAAATACGGACAGTTAAAACTACGAAAACATACAGCACCGTTTCAAGTTTCAAAAAGGGATTGATTATATTTAACTACAATTTAATAAAAATTTAAGAGGGTAGGGATTGGATGTGATAGCTCTTAAAAAGTTAAAATTTCCATAAAACCATTTAAAAGTACAACCTAGTAACAGTACTTGCCAAGATAAAAGTATTCCAGTAGCTTGACTTTTTAATGCTAGGGTCACTTCTGGAACTAGAAACCAGATTTAAAGGTAAATTCTCAATTTCTGATCTTCATCTTCTAGGAGGTCAAGAGAAAGAACTAAGCTGTTCAGCTCTGTTAAATCACAGAAAGGCTTTTGGATCACTGGATAATGTCATAGAGTTACACCTATTTCTGTCGATACTGCCATAAAAAAAGTACCAGTCCTTTAGTAAATTTCTCCATCAACCAGTAATTGTGAACTAGTATAAACTAGGAAAATGATCATTTTTAAGTTATTTTCCTTCTTTTATTACAGGTATCTAACCCTTTCTAATGACAGCATTCATTTAAGCTGGCGTTTATATGCCTGAATATTTTTTTTAATGCCTGAATATTTTTTATTATAAGAATAAAACTGCACCGGTCTTGTGCAAGTCTCTCTCTCTTTTTTTAACACATTGACTTTATTTTTTTATTTTGGGCGGGGGTCAGGTTGGGGAGGGAGGGGAGTGGACGGGTCACTTCTATTGGTGTTTCATTTCTCTATTTTCACCCGTCTTTGTTCTTTGGCTCCTGTGGGCCTCCCATCGCGGTGGCGTCTGTCGCTGCAGCGCGCCGGCTCTGGGCGCATGCGCTCCAGAGCTCCGGCTCGGTAATTGGACACATGGGTCCAGCCGCTCCGCGGCACGTGGGATCTTCCCAGGCCAGGGATCGAACCGGCGCCCCTTGCACTGCAAGTCGGTGTCCTTACCCACTGGACCACCAGGGGAAGCCCTTGTGCAAGTCTCTTAATGTGATTGTATTTATACTAAAAAAGCCTTCATTATAAAGTGGAACTTCCCAGTTAGCTACTCTTCACAAAGTGAAATGAATGTTCCACAATTGCTCTCTGGAACGTTTTCATCAGTATTTTAATTGTATTTGATTTTACTTGAAAAAAAAACCGGACAGTTAAAACTAAAACATACAGCACCGTTTCAAGTTTCAAAAGGGATTGATTATATTTAACTACAATTTAATAAAAATTTAAGAGGGTAGGGATTGGATGTGATAGCTCTTAAAAAGTTAAAATTTCCATAAAACCATTTAAAAGTACAACCTAGTAACAGTACTTGCCAAGATAAAAGTATTCCAGTAGCTTGACTTTTTAATGCTAGGGTCACTTCTGGAACTAGAAACCAGATTTAAAGGTAAATTCTCAATTTCTGATCTTCATCTTCTAGGAGGTCAAGAGAAAGAACTAAGCTGTTCAGCTCTGTTAAATCACAGAAAGGCTTTTGGATCACTGGATAATGTCATAGAGTTACACCTATTTCTGTCGATACTGCCATAAAAAAAGTACCAGTCCTTTAGTAAATTTCTCCATCAACCAGTAATTGTGAACTAGTATAAACTAGGAAAATGATCATTTTTAAGTTATTTTCCTTCTTTTATTACAGGTATCTAACCCTTTCTAATGACAGCATTCATTTAAGCTGGCGTTTATATGCCTGAATATTTTTTTTAATGCCTGAATATTTTTTATTATAAGAATAAAACTGCACCGGTCTTGTGCAAGTCTCTCTCTCTTTTTTTAACACATTGACTTTATTTTTTTATTTTGGGCGGGGGTCAGGTTGGGGAGGGAGGGGAGTGGACGGGTCACTTCTATTGGTGTTTCATTTCTCTATTTTCACCCGTCTTTGTTCTTTGGCTCCTGTGGGCCTCCCATCGCGGTGGCGTCTGTCGCTGCAGCGCGCCGGCTCTGGGCGCATGCGCTCCAGAGCTCCGGCTCGGTAATTGGACACATGGGTCCAGCCGCTCCGCGGCACGTGGGATCTTCCCAGGCCAGGGATCGAACCGGCGCCCCTTGCACTGCAAGTCGGTGTCCTTACCCACTGGACCACCAGGGGAAGCCCTTGTGCAAGTCTCTTAATGTGATTGTATTTATACTAAAAAAGCCTTCATTATAAAGTGGAACTTCCCAGTTAGCTACTCTTCACAAAGTGAAATGAATGTTCCACAATTGCTCTCTGGAACGTTTTCATCAGTATTTTAATGTGTAAAATTTCCCTTATCTATCTAAAACAAAAAGGATTTTACTTTTATAGACAACAAAGATTTCTCCCTAAAATACTATAAAGTAAATATGATTGCCATTTTAACTAACTGTACAATGTCAAGTGAGTAACTGTGATATTTGGTAACAGAAATTTATAGTTCAAATATCCAATTTTCACGCCATTTTTCATTATGTATAATTTTTTCCAAGCTTTATAAAGGTATGATTGACAACCTAAAATACTGTAAGTTTCAAAAGGATTAAACACATCTAACAATAAGCCTTAAAAAATAAACTCTGATATGAATGTAATGCTAACCCTTTCATAATCTTTTTCAGTAAAAAATTTCAGAAAATCCTTCAAACTCTATATGCAAGCAACATTCTTCACCATATTTGCAGAAATCTAAGCAGAATTAATATCATATTGGCAGAATTAAGGAAACTTGCAACTTACCGTTCTTCATCCGTATGATACGTGCTATGTAACTCACCACAACATTAAATACATTCACCATTTTTCTAAGCATTTAAAAATGAGCTCTCTCTAATCCTATGGCAATTATCCACCTATGTAATTTTAAAAGGATATTTCATACAGTTTCCAAAATTTTTTAGTGTAACTGGACCATGAATGCTGTGTTAAACACAGTTTAAATAAGAATACCCACAGAATCTCTAGTCTAATGCATTCAATCCTATAGCTTTTGGAAGCAGGTAAACACATTCATTTTAAACAAATAAACTTAAGCTAATCAAGAAGAGACAGGAAGTATTCTCAAATTTTGAACTTCTGAAAGTAAGTTATTACATAATTAGAATTCCTCACATAATTATACTACAATGTTGATTTTCCTGCAGGTTTGGGCAATTTGCTGATTAGCGGATAAGATCTTGTTTATAAATTGCCAGTTAATCCTATCACATTTACTTCTAGCTCTTAAAGCTCCTAATTGTCCTAAAATGCAAAGAAATCTTAATTGGCGGAAATCTCTTGCTGGCAAAAGGCTTTAAGCACTCGGGGCTCAGTGAGAACCTAAGACCTGATGATAGTCATACAAGTGTGTTAAACAAGGGGGAAAGAAATCTCAACAATCAAGATGGCATTATTTACTCAAGGCAGCAAATTATTTTTTCTTTGCTTAGCTTATACCTATAAATATTTTTCTTCTAACTTTAAACATGAAAGTCACTTGGTCTCTGAAACGAGAGGCCGTTCATAAGTCACTGACAACCCAACAAGTAACGTTTCCCCTTGACTCACACACAAACACACACACATGAGAATCTGGCCTCTGAGATGTCACCTCCCTTTGAATTCATTTCTTTAAATCACAGAGTTCATACAGGAAGAAGAAAAAGACAAAAATCTACCAACTAGGCTGAGCTGCCATCCTCTCCATGTAGTCTTTGGCCATATCTCGGGCTTCCATGTTCTCAGGATACAGCACACAGAACATGGCCAAGGCCCCCAAGTTGTTGCCGTAAATCTCATTCCAGCGGGCGCTGTACTCCTTGGGATCCCAGGGAGGGAGGTACTCCAAGGGCTGGGCATTGGGGCTTCACCATATTTGCAGAAATCTAAGCAGAATTAATATCATATTGGCAGAATTAAGGAAACTTGCAACTTACCGTTCTTCATCCGTATGATACGTGCTATGTAACTCACCACAACATTAAATACATTCACCATTTTTCTAAGCATTTAAAAATGAGCTCTCTCTAATCCTATGGCAATTATCCACCTATGTAATTTTAAAAGGATATTTCATACAGTTTCCAAAATTTTTTAGTGTAACTGGACCATGAATGCTGTGTTAAACACAGTTTAAATAAGAATACCCACAGAATCTCTAGTCTAATGCATTCAATCCTATAGCTTTTGGAAGCAGGTAAACACATTCATTTTAAACAAATAAACTTAAGCTAATCAAGAAGAGACAGGAAGTATTCTCAAATTTTGAACTTCTGAAAGTAAGTTATTACATAATTAGAATTCCTCACATAATTATACTACAATGTTGATTTTCCTGCAGGTTTGGGCAATTTGCTGATTAGCGGATAAGATCTTGTTTATAAATTGCCAGTTAATCCTATCACATTTACTTCTAGCTCTTAAAGCTCCTAATTGTCCTAAAATGCAAAGAAATCTTAATTGGCGGAAATCTCTTGCTGGCAAAAGGCTTTAAGCACTCGGGGCTCAGTGAGAACCTAAGACCTGATGATAGTCATACAAGTGTGTTAAACAAGGGGGAAAGAAATCTCAACAATCAAGATGGCATTATTTACTCAAGGCAGCAAATTATTTTTTCTTTGCTTAGCTTATACCTATAAATATTTTTCTTCTAACTTTAAACATGAAAGTCACTTGGTCTCTGAAACGAGAGGCCGTTCATAAGTCACTGACAACCCAACAAGTAACGTTTCCCCTTGACTCACACACAAACACACACACATGAGAATCTGGCCTCTGAGATGTCACCTCCCTTTGAATTCATTTCTTTAAATCACAGAGTTCATACAGGAAGAAGAAAAAGACAAAAATCTACCAACTAGGCTGAGCTGCCATCCTCTCCATGTAGTCTTTGGCCATATCTCGGGCTTCCATGTTCTCAGGATACAGCACACAGAACATGGCCAAGGCCCCCAAGTTGTTGCCGTAAATCTCATTCCAGCGGGCGCTGTACTCCTTGGGATCCCAGGGAGGGAGGTACTCCAAGGGGCTGGACAGCATCGTGTGCACAGCTTCTGTGAGCCGGGCGGCAATGTGCTCGTGGGAGCTGGCGGCCCTGAGCTGGAGCTCGGCCACCTCTGCCCTGGAGAAGTACAACATTGGGTGGCTGTCGTAGTTGGCATTGGTGAAGGGGATCATGACGTCTGGGTTCTCGTCGGGGATGTAGGCTGACCCAAAGCAAAACAAACATATGAAAAACACACTGGGAGCCCCCCGTGTGTGAGTCCTCATCGTGGCATCAGATCTCCAAATCTCCAAGGCAGCCAAACCATCTTCGAAAGATCCTACAGGGGGATACAAAGGAGAGAAGGACATGTCAACCAGGGGACCAAGGTGAAGCAGGAAATATACGGACAGGAGTGATCCTGCATACTTGGAAAATGAAGCTCAAGAATTTTTCAGATGAGGGAATTCCCTGGTGGCCCAGTGAGTAAGACTCTGTGCTCTCAATGCAGTAAGGCCCGGGTTCAAGCCCTGGTCAGGGAACTAGATCCCACACGCCACAACTAAGACCCAGAGCAGTCAAATAAATAAATAATTTAAAAAAAAAAAAAGAATTCTTAAATCGGTTCAAAAATACAACGCAAATTTGGAATGAGGAAGAAACTAAAACCCAATCGTTTCATTAGCTAATTAATTAATTACACAGGATCCATCAGATGTATTCATTGTGGAAAACACAACTTTGGACTTGGGAAAAACAGTATAATATCTGCTCAAGTAGAGCAGGAAAACTCTCGCTGGCATTCTCCTCACATTTTATCACACAAAAATGGTTCGATTTTATGGCATTTTGGGTCATGACTATGAAAACCACAATAACCAAAAGCTGGTGCTGAAATGTTGTCTGGGAATCTGAATGGACATTAGGGGAGATGTCACTCTTTGAATTCATTTCTTTAAATCACAGAGTTCATACAAGGAAGAAGAAAAAGACAAAAATCTACCAACTAGGCTGAGCTGCCATCCTCTCCATGTAGTCTTTGGCCATATCTCGGGCTTCCATGTTCTCAGGATACAGCACACAGAACATGGCCAAGGCCCCCAAGTTGTTGCCGTAAATCTCATTCCAGCGGGCGCTGTACTCCTTGGGATCCCAGGGAGGGAGGTACTCCAAGGGGCTGGACAGCATCGTGTGCACAGCTTCTGTGAGCCGGGCGGCAATGTGCTCGTGGGAGCTGGCGGCCCTGAGCTGGAGCTCGGCCACCTCTGCCCTGGAGAAGTACAACATTGGGTGGCTGTCGTAGTTGGCATTGGTGAAGGGGATCATGACGTCTGGGTTCTCGTCGGGGATGTAGGCTGACCCAAAGCAAAACAAACATATGAAAAACACACTGGGAGCCCCCCGTGTGTGAGTCCTCATCGTGGCATCAGATCTCCAAATCTCCAAGGCAGCCAAACCATCTTCGAAAGATCCTACAGGGGGATACAAAGGAGAGAAGGACATGTCAACCAGGGGACCAAGGTGAAGCAGGAAATATACGGACAGGAGTGATCCTGCATACTTGGAAAATGAAGCTCAAGAATTTTTCAGATGAGGGAATTCCCTGGTGGCCCAGTGAGTAAGACTCTGTGCTCTCAATGCAGTAAGGCCCGGGTTCAAGCCCTGGTCAGGGAACTAGATCCCACACGCCACAACTAAGACCCAGAGCAGTCAAATAAATAAATAATTTAAAAAAAAAAAAAGAATTTTTCAGATGGTTCAAAAATACAACGCAAATTTGGAATGAGGAAGAAACTAAAACCCAATCGTTTCATTAGCTAATTAATTAATTACACAGGATCCATCAGATGTATTCATTGTGGAAAACACAACTTTGGACTTGGGAAAAACAGTATAATATCTGCTCAAGTAGAGCAGGAAAACTCTCGCTGGCATTCTCCTCACATTTTATCACACAAAAATGGTTCGATTTTATGGCATTTTGGGTCATGACTATGAAAACCACAATAACCAAAAGCTGGTGCTGAAATGTTGTCTGGGAATCTGAATGGACATTAGGGGAAAAAAAGAAGAAAATCCCGTCTTAATATAGCCTCCCCTCTTTCTAACATTCTCCATTCTGAACCAAGGACTAGGATCAGTACGTCTATATGAATGTGAGCAGACAAAATATTATGAGTAAGGTTGAATATCCTCTCTGTGTCAGCAGAAGGTGTGGACAAGGACGACAGAAGTAGGGTAAACATCTGCTAACCCCTGCGTTCTCCGGGCTGACATCAGCAGGCACGCAAGGCAAGATCAGACATGGGGCCACTGGGACTGCAGACTGACAGGCCTTCATTCAGAAAATAAAATTCCAAAGTTAAAAGGCTGTAAGAACACGTGTGCATTTTCCCCTTATTATTGAAACTACTGTCTACTCTTTTTCATTTTGCATGTGGGATTTTGGTGTCATTCAGTTAAGTCAGACACAGTTAAACCAAGCTCACATATTTTCTTAACTGCTTAACTTTTTGAAAATCCTTTTTTTCAGCGGCAGCTTTGCTCACAGGTTAAAGACTGTCTTTCAAAGTAGGAACATTAAAAAAGAAAGAAAGAAACCCCTCAGCCTGGTCTACGGCCCACATCTGGGATAAAGCAGGCATAAAATCCCCCAGAGGCAAGTCAGGGAATTCTTAAAATTCCTCAGAGGGGAAAGGTTACAGAAAGCAGACCAGAAAAAGACAGTTTTATGTAAATAATGAACAGTAGTCTTCAATTATTAAAGGGAGAAGCTAATGGGGAAGGATCAACCTCCCCAGCTAAGCACAAACCATTTTTCCAAGGAAAATCTGCCTCATCACATTCAGAAGAAAGCAAACCAAGGGTTTAACACACACTGGAGAACAATTCATATTCTCAACCTGGTCTATCTCCAACAGAAAAGCAGCATGGCATCACTTGTGGATGCTGCCATAAATTCTAGTATTCTTCATATTTCTGAATATGCTTTAGACTATAAACATAAAACTCAGTGAGAGTGATTGGGTAAGTATTTTAGGCTTATTTCAAAAGTAAAACCTGTAATGAATAAAAAATTAATATAGCCATGCTAAATAAAATATATAAAATAGAAATAGCTCTTGGACTCTACCCATATTATGTCTAGCACCCAAATCTTCAAGGCGGTTGGCTGGATCCTTCAAGGTCAGAGAGCTGGCCAAAAGAAACAGCATTCGCTGGTTATGCCTGAGGAGGGGTGTGGTCTCCAGCTACACAGACGTGGCTGGGTCTGAAGTAACACTCCTGCCTCAACACTCTCTCTCACCCCAGGGTTTATTTTCTGCTCTTTAAGAGAACAAGTGTGCTAACTTAAAAAAAAAAAAAAACCCTGCATATATATTAAATCCCCAAAGGTCTAAAACTGGATGCAGCCATAAATACGAGGGTTTTAGGCACTCAGGGTGAGGATGGCTTGGAGGTTCCCTTTAACTGTAGGTAAACCACTCCTGCAGCTCAGGTTCTAGTACACTGGGCTTTTTTAATTTTGCATGTGGGATTTTGGTGTCATTCAGTTAAGTCAGACACAGTTAAACCAAGCTCACATATTTTCTTAACTGCTTAACTTTTTGAAAATCCTTTTTTTCAGCGGCAGCTTTGCTCACAGGTTAAAGACTGTCTTTCAAAGTAGGAACATTAAAAAAGAAAGAAAGAAACCCCTCAGCCTGGTCTACGGCCCACATCTGGGATAAAGCAGGCATAAAATCCCCCAGAGGCAAGTCAGGGAATTCTTAAAATTCCTCAGAGGGGAAAGGTTACAGAAAGCAGACCAGAAAAAGACAGTTTTATGTAAATAATGAACAGTAGTCTTCAATTATTAAAGGGAGAAGCTAATGGGGAAGGATCAACCTCCCAGCTAAGCACAAACCATTTTTCCAAGGAAAATCTGCCTCATCACATTCAGAAGAAAGCAAACCAAGGGTTTAACACACACTGGAGAACAATTCATATTCTCAACCTGGTCTATCTCCAACAGAAAAGCAGCATGGCATCACTTGTGGATGCTGCCATAAATTCTAGTATTCTTCATATTTCTGAATATGCTTTAGACTATAAACATAAAACTCAGTGAGAGTGATTGGGTAAGTATTTTAGGCTTATTTCAAAAGTAAAACCTGTAATGAATAAAAAATTAATATAGCCATGCTAAATAAAATATATAAAATAGAAATAGCTCTTGGACTCTACCCATATTATGTCTAGCACCCAAATCTTCAAGGCGGTTGGCTGGATCCTTCAAGGTCAGAGAGCTGGCCAAAAGAAACAGCATTCGCTGGTTATGCCTGAGGAGGGGTGTGGTCTCCAGCTACACAGACGTGGCTGGGTCTGAAGTAACACTCCTGCCTCAACACTCTCTCTCACCCCAGGGTTTATTTTCTGCTCTTTAAGAGAACAAGTGTGCTAACTTAAAAAAAAAAAAAAACCCTGCATATATATTAAATCCCCAAAGGTCTAAAACTGGATGCAGCCATAAATACGAGGGTTTTAGGCACTCAGGGTGAGGATGGCTTGGAGGTTCCCCTTTAACTGACCTCTACATGCACAGAACTGAAAATCACCTCTTGACTACTGGTTTTCGAAAGTGCAGCTCAGGTTCTAGGTGGGGAAGCATGTAGCCTGGGGGATGAGGGGTGGCTTGGAAGCTATGAGGAGACCAAAATCTGCATCTCAGATTCTCTATGTCCATGCTCAGTCGCTTCAGTCGTGTCCGACTCTTTGCGATGCCATGGACTGTAGCCCACCAGGCTCCTCTGTCCATGGGATTCTCCAGGCAGGAATACTGGAGTGGGATGCCATGCCCTCCTCCAGGGAATCTTCTCGAACCAGGGATCAAACCCATGTCTCTTATGTCTCCTGCATTTCCAGGGTTCTTCTGTATACAGATTCCCTAAAAGGGTCTAAGGCTGATTTGCTTTACTCTCTTACTTTCTCTTTTTTAAATAATCAGCTTTATTTAGTTTTAAATTTTTGGTAGCACCCTGCAAGTATGTGGGATCTTAGTACCAGGGATCAAACCCACACCACCTGCATTGGAAGGTGGAGTCTTAACCACAGGGAAGTACCCGATTAGTTTTATTCTCTTTCTCCTGTCTTTTTTTTTTTTTTTTTAATTTTGCCCTCTTTTATTGGTTTTTTATCCATTTGTTCTCATCCATCTTCATTCTTTGGCCCGTGTGGGCCTTGCATTGCAATGGCCACTCTGTTGCAGAGCACCGGCTTGTAATTGTCCAGCCGTTCCAAAGCACATGGGATCTTTCCGAGCCAGGGATCAAACCGGTGCCCCCTGCACTGCAAGGTGGTAAAGATACCCACTGGACCACCAGGGAAGCCCCTCTCCTGTCTTTTGTACAGCACCCTCCTACCCAGGTCTGGAGTCCCTGAGGTTAGAGAGGCTGTGCCAGAGAGTCTCTCCCAAAGCAGGACTGAATTATGCTGTGATCGCAGCCACTTCTACTACATGGCTTCCAGTTACATAGGACATGCCTGAGTTTATTTAAACAAGAAGCCTTGCTCCTGAAGCACCGACCTCATTAAGATGTTGTTTTGGGAAGGAGACCATCTCAATATGCCAACTGTTACTGAAGGTTCCCTAGTTATTATTTCAAATTCATGTGAAGGTGTCAGGACTTGAGTTACTACACACTGGAAACATTCTTGTCGGAATACACGGGGGGCAGTGCAGAATCCCCAGAAACTCTGCTGAATGCTCATCTACGATAACTGAGGAGACCATGGCACCCTTAGGGGCTGCCCTCCATACAGCACACATGCGCCCCACTCTCCACCAGCTCTTTTTTTAAATATCTCCTGGATCTGGCAGATGCTTGTATCACACTGGACTCTTTCAGCTGTTTATGCCATACCTCATCCAACAGTGGACCACAGCTTCCTCTTTGCATCACAGGGGTTAGCAGTGTGTGCCTGGCATGTAAAAGGCAGTTCATAGACACTGCCTGGATTTATGAGCTTAGGAGTTGAAGAGTGGATCTCATCACTAAAATGAGCAAGAAGGATCTTATTCCTCCTTATTAGAAGCAAAACAAGTTTAGAATTTTTGAGAAAAGTTTCTGCCAAGAAACAGAAAAACACTCATGAAGAAGCCTAGACACTATTGTAACCTAAAAAATATTCAGGAGTTTAAAAAAAGAAAGAAGAAGAGAACTGAAACTTTACTAAAGCCTAACCCAAACTTGCCGAGGCTGATAACCCAAAGGGAGACCTAGTTCTCATCCATCTTCATTCTTTGGCCCGTGTGGGCCTTGCATTGCAATGGCCACTCTGTTGCAGAGCACCGGCTTGTAATTGTCCAGCCGTTCCAAAGCACATGGGATCTTTCCGAGCCAGGGATCAAACCGGTGCCCCCTGCACTGCAAGGTGGTAAAGATACCCACTGGACCACCAGGGAAGCCCCTCTCCTGTCTTTTGTACAGCACCCTCCTACCCAGGTCTGGAGTCCCTGAGGTTAGAGAGGCTGTGCCAGAGAGTCTCTCCCAAAGCAGGACTGAATTATGCTGTGATCGCAGCCACTTCTACTACATGGCTTCCAGTTACATAGGACATGCCTGAGTTTATTTAAACAAGAAGCCTTGCTCCTGAAGCACCGACCTCATTAAGATGTTGTTTTGGGAAGGAGACCATCTCAATATGCCAACTGTTACTGAAGGTTCCCTAGTTATTATTTCAAATTCATGTGAAGGTGTCAGGACTTGAGTTACTACACACTGGAAACATTCTTGTCGGAATACACGGGGGGCAGTGCAGAATCCCCAGAAACTCTGCTGAATGCTCATCTACGATAACTGAGGAGACCATGGCACCCTTAGGGGCTGCCCTCCATACAGCACACATGCGCCCCACTCTCCACCAGCTCTTTTTTTAAATATCTCCTGGATCTGGCAGATGCTTGTATCACACTGGACTCTTTCAGCTGTTTATGCCATACCTCATCCAACAGTGGACCACAGCTTCCTCTTTGCATCACAGGGGTTAGCAGTGTGTGCCTGGCATGTAAAAGGCAGTTCATAGACACTGCCTGGATTTATGAGCTTAGGAGTTGAAGAGTGGATCTCATCACTAAAATGAGCAAGAAGGATCTTATTCCTCCTTATTAGAAGCAAAACAAGTTTAGAATTTTTGAGAAAAAGTTTCTGCCAAGAAACAGAAAAACACTCATGAAGAAGCCTAGACACTATTGTAACCTAAAAAATATTCAGGAGTTTAAAAAAAGAAAGAAGAAGAGAACTGAAACTTTACTAAAGCCTAACCCAAACTTGCCCGAGGCTGATAACCCAAAGGGAGACCTAGTTCTCATCTAGTATCTTCAATTTGTCTAGGTTTCTATTGAAAAGCTCCTTTATCCAGGTCTTGGGTTTCGCTTTAACCATCGACCTTTGGCATTCTGTGTACCCTCTCTGTAAAGTGAAGAATTAGATAAAAAGAGCGGTTCCCAAGATCATTTTAGGTGGCTACAGGTGTATAGGTTGTATGCTAACTTTATGTATATACTTCCATGTAAATTAGGAAAAGCTACAACTATCACATCAAACCAGAGATTTCAACAGATACATAAAGTTCCTGTTTAAAATACATTTAACTTTAAAAGTAAGTTAAAAAGAAAGGTAAAAGGTCAAAACTCAAATGGTAAAGAATCTGCTGGCAATGAGGGAGGCCTGGGTTCGATCCCTGGCTGGGAAGATCCCCTCGAGGAGGGGATGGCAACCCACTCCAGTAGTCTTGCCTGGATAGTCGCCATGGACAGAGAAGCCTGACGGGCTTCAGTCCATAGAGTCACAAAGAGTCAGATACGACTGGGCCATTTTCAATTTCAAGGCAAAAACTGCCTGAATGACTGACGTTTGGAAGATGCTGAAAATGCTGAGTGAACCAAGGGCCATTCGAGGCTAAGGAGCTTACCAAAATGACCAACCCTGACTCTTCCCTCCCCACTACCACAAAACACACACAGACACACACACACACACATTGCACAAATCAGGCCTGCATTTTAGACATCTGCAGATGATCTCTCTAGCCACTCTAATCCTGGTTCAGGGCACTGCAAACACAGTAGTGCACTGCCAGTTGCCATAAATCTTTGAGCTACTCTTGGCCCAGCTCAAGGGCATGGCACCTTCAAGAGGGCAAAACTGAGAGTTCCCCTCAGCAAAATGAGCAAGAAGGATCTTATTCCTCCTTATTAGAAGCAAAACAAGTTTAGAATTTTTGAGAAAAGTTTCTGCCAAGAAACAGAAAAACACTCATGAAGAAGCCTAGACACTATTGTAACCTAAAAAATATTCAGGAGTTTAAAAAAAGAAAGAAGAAGAGAACTGAAACTTTACTAAAGCCTAACCCAAACTTGCCCGAGGCTGATAACCCAAAGGGAGACCTAGTTCTCATCTAGTATCTTCAATTTGTCTAGGTTTCTATTGAAAAGCTCCTTTATCCAGGTCTTGGGTTTCGCTTTAACCATCGACCTTTGGCATTCTGTGTACCCTCTCTGTAAAGTGAAGAATTAGATAAAAAGAGCGGTTCCCAAGATCATTTTAGGTGGCTACAGGTGTATAGGTTGTATGCTAACTTTATGTATATACTTCCATGTAAATTAGGAAAAGCTACAACTATCACATCAAACCAGAGATTTCAACAGATACATAAAGTTCCTGTTTAAAATACATTTAACTTTAAAAGTAAGTTAAAAAGAAAGGTAAAAGGTCAAAACTCAAATGGTAAAGAATCTGCTGGCAATGAGGGAGGCCTGGGTTCGATCCCTGGCTGGGAAGATCCCCTCGAGGAGGGGATGGCAACCCACTCCAGTAGTCTTGCCTGGATAGTCGCCATGGACAGAGAAGCCTGACGGGCTTCAGTCCATAGAGTCACAAAGAGTCAGATACGACTGGGCCATTTTCAATTTCAAGGCAAAAACTGCCTGAATGACTGACGTTTGGAAGATGCTGAAAATGCTGAGTGAACCAAGGGCCATTCGAGGCTAAGGAGCTTACCAAAATGACCAACCCTGACTCTTCCCTCCCCACTACCACAAAACACACACAGACACACACACACACACATTGCACAAATCAGGCCTGCATTTTAGACATCTGCAGATGATCTCTCTAGCCACTCTAATCCTGGTTCAGGGCACTGCAAACACAGTAGTGCACTGCCAGTTGCCATAAATCTTTGAGCTACTCTTGGCCCAGCTCAAGGGCATGGCACCTTCAAGAGGGCAAAACTGAGAGTTCCCCTCAGCAACTGCCGGTAAGTACACCATTTACTCATAATTCAGTTCTCAGAATGGCTGTGAATGACCCATTTTAGCCTCATTTTCCCCAACAGTCTTTCTTTCCTCTTCTTATCCATCCACTTGTCTAATCCAGTTTTCTTGCCCATTCTTTTCTCTCACTCTATATAGCTCAGACAGCAAAACACTCCTAAATTGTGACCTAAGCAGTGAATACAGTAAAGGCAAGATAATTTAGACAGAAATGTCATAATCTCTCTGCTTGCATGCACTACATGTATCTGCAGCAGTTCAACTGGCATTATGCTAAGGCCAAGCCAAATAAGGGAAAAAGGGTTTAACAAACTGCCCAAATTCCAATTACCTTAAGTAGGTTCACACATTACAACAATAGGCCTAAAGTTGTTTTACTTTAATTCTGGTTCCAACAATTTCCTGTGGCTACTGCGATTGCTGACATATGGAAATTTTGTGTGAAATGCTCCTCATATATTTGATCTTTTTATAATAACTTAATATGGTAAAACAGTATTAAGAGTTACTCTAACAGTATCTTAGCAGAAACATCAGAAGCAGAAATATAACCTGGATATCCTAAACCCTAAGCCAAAGTTCTTCCCTTCAGCCAAATTTTTAACATTCAACAACACTAAAGGGTTCCATTTTTGTCATCCTTACACAAAGAAAGCACAGAAAGAGTATGCCGGTAAGGAAAAGAACTGAGAATTACACTAGCAGATCGAGTTTCAAAAATGAAGTGGGTTTCCAAACAGTCTGTGGTGATTTGTAACTGAAACACACAGTAGCACAAAAGTTCTTTTAATTCCTCTGGCTTCATAATACAGAAAGTATAAAGACAGAAGTAAGAAATCTCCTATAGAAAGTAAACCATGTCCCAAATTAAGATGAATTTTTAAACCCTTATGTGTCAAGTGTAAGGAAAATTCCTCTTGACATTCCGCTCTGCAGGATCTCTAGCCACTCTAATCCTGGTTCAGGGCACTGCAAACACAGTAGTGCACTGCCAGTTGCCATAAATCTTTGAGCTACTCTTGGCCCAGCTCAAGGGCATGGCACCTTCAAGAGGGCAAAACTGAGAGTTCCCCTCAGCAACTGCCGGTAAGTACACCATTTACTCATAATTCAGTTCTCAGAATGGCTGTGAATGACCCATTTTAGCCTCATTTTCCCCAACAGTCTTTCTTTCCTCTTCTTATCCATCCACTTGTCTAATCCAGTTTTCTTGCCCATTCTTTTCTCTCACTCTATATAGCTCAGACAGCAAAACACTCCTAAATTGTGACCTAAGCAGTGAATACAGTAAAGGCAAGATAATTTAGACAGAAATGTCATAATCTCTCTGCTTGCATGCACTACATGTATCTGCAGCAGTTCAACTGGCATTATGCTAAGGCCAAGCCAAATAAGGGAAAAAGGGTTTAACAAACTGCCCAAATTCCAATTACCTTAAGTAGGTTCACACATTACAACAATAGGCCTAAAGTTGTTTTACTTTAATTCTGGTTCCAACAATTTCCTGTGGCTACTCGATTGCTGACATATGGAAATTTTGTGTGAAATGCTCCTCATATATTTGATCTTTTTATAATAACTTAATATGGTAAAACAGTATTAAGAGTTACTCTAACAGTATCTTAGCAGAAACATCAGAAGCAGAAATATAACCTGGATATCCTAAACCCTAAGCCAAAGTTCTTCCCTTCAGCCAAATTTTTAACATTCAACAACACTAAAGGGTTCCATTTTTGTCATCCTTACACAAAGAAAGCACAGAAAGAGTATGCCGGTAAGGAAAAGAACTGAGAATTACACTAGCAGATCGAGTTTCAAAAATGAAGTGGGTTTCCAAACAGTCTGTGGTGATTTGTAACTGAAACACACAGTAGCACAAAAGTTCTTTTAATTCCTCTGGCTTCATAATACAGAAAGTATAAAGACAGAAGTAAGAAATCTCCCTATAGAAAGTAAACCATGTCCCAAATTAAGATGAATTTTTAAAAACCCTTATGTGTCAAGTGTAAGGAGCACAGCATTACAATTACTGTTACGGGCATGGAGTTGGGCAGACATCTGAATAAGTCCCAGCTTTGCTGTTTACTCATATTGATCAACTGACTTCTGCTCTCAGAACTGCCCCTGATTCTTTTCACCCACAAAATGGTCCAAACTCTCTGGGGCAAATAAATATTATATGATGCACTTAGCAAAGGACCTGACATGTAATGAGAGCTCCATAAATACTTGTTATCTTTAATGAAAGGGAAGAAGTTTCAGACATGCAAGATTAACCTAAAACTATGGGTTTCCTAGTCGTCATGTATGGATGTGAGAGTTGAACACAAAGAAGGCTGAGCACTGAAGAACTGATGCCTTTGAAGTGTGGTGTTGGAGAAGACTCTTGAGAGTCCCTTGGACTGCAAGGAGATCAAACCAGTCAATCCTAAAGGAAATCAACCCTGAATATTCATTGGAAGGACTGATTGCTAAAGCTAAAGCTCCAATATTTTGACCACCTGGTGCGAAGAGACAACTCACTGGAAAAGACCCTGATGTTGGGAAAAATAGAAGGCAGAAGGAAAAGGGGACGAAAGAAGAGGAGATGGTGGAATGGGTATCACTGGTTAATGGATGTGAGTTTGAGCAAGCTCCAGGAGATGGTGAAGGACAGGGAAGCCTGCTGTGCCACAGTCCATGGAGTCGCAAAGGTCAGACACGACTGAGCAACTGAGCTGAACTGACACATGAAATATTTTATTTGAAAGCAACTAAATATTATAAGTAAAAGAATGAGACCTAGAGATGTCAACTGAATAAGGTAAGATCATGCTGGGTGTTTAAGAAACCTTAGCTGAGACTAGAACTCAAGGCTCCCAACTCTTTAAGACATAATTCACAGGAAACTCAACACTCATTGGAAAGGCAAGCATATGACCCTTGACAGTTTTCAAGAATTTGTTGGGGGTTTTGCCACCAAAGACAAGCATAAACATTAAATAAACTATTAACTGAATCCGATTGCTTTCCAATGCCAGTTAATTATCCTCGGTGTACAATAGGTGACTGCTTATTGCTGTATTCTTTGGAAAGAAAGGCCCAATGGTACAGTAAGTGCTGACACAAACAATCTCTGACTGGGGCGCTGTTTCCTAGTAATAAGTTTATATTGTGGAAAGAGCATAAGTGGACATGGAGGACATCTGCTGCCTTTCTCAGAGCTGAAGATTTCACCTTGGTCCAGGGTCTGGTCTTGACTCAGTGCATGTCATCACCATCTCAACTGATCATCCTAGGAGATGGCACTGGATGTTATGATCATAAAACTAAATCCCTCCTCCCCCCAACATATATAAAACCAGAATGTCAGTGCATTCATTTTTGAGAAATATAACTATCAAGAGGATTGGGAAATATTTTCTGACTTCCTCAGAGAAATACACACGAAGTAAAATTATTAGATAATTGCCTGGGGTACAAGGAAGCAAAAGAAAGGCAGTGGGAAGGGTTCTGGGCTGAGAACAACTCAACCTGTCAAGATCAGCACCATAACTGCACTTGAACGGAGTCTGTGTTGTCAACATGTCACAAATGTCCCCAGGATACCATGAAAAATAAATGTCAAGAAATTGAATTGTGGGCTTCCCTGGTGGTCCGATGGGTAAAGAGCCTGCCTTGCAAGGCAAGGGGCACCAATTTGATCCGTGACGGGAAGATCCCTTGTGTTGCGGAGTGGCTGGACTAGTGTGTCCAATTAGGAGCCAATGCTCTGGAGCACATGCACCCAGAGCTGGTGCTCTGCAATGAGAGAGGCCACTGTGATGGGAGGCCCACACAGGCCAAAGAATAATGGATGAAAAATCAATAAATAAAAATTCAATAAAAAGAGGGCAATTTTTTTTTAAGTCTATAAAAAAACTGAATTGTAATGACATTTAGGAAAGAAGAGCAAAATGTGTACCGCCACTCCCTGCCTAACAGCTCCTGCCACCACCACCTCCACTAAGCTCAGCTCATTAGTAGCCATTCTAGTTTGTACAACCCAATGGATAGGCCCAGTAGTTAACACTGTGTTGGCAAAAAGTCTGTTTGGGTTTTCCTGTAACCCGAACAAATTTTTTGGCCAACTCAATACTATGACTAGGACAGCTAACCCTCCCACAGTTGAACTGTAGGTATCCTTATTGATGAAGAACTAAAACAGTCCAGCAAACCAGACACCTGAATGACCCTGACATTGTACCCTCTGCCCTGGAAAACATATAGACCCTATAGTTCACAACGCCAGCTCCTTCTTCTTCATGCTTCCATTGAAACTCAAGTTCCCTCCCTCTTTAGGCCTCCACTCAGGTTTTAGGCAAACCAATGGCCTGAGAGCACTGGATGTTATGATCATAAAACTAAATCCCTCCTCCCCCCAACATATATAAAACCAGAATGTCAGTGCATTCATTTTTGAGAAATATAACTATCAAGAGGATTGGGAAATATTTTCTGACTTCCTCAGAGAAATACACACGAAGTAAAATTATTAGATAATTGCCTGGGGTACAAGGAAGCAAAAGAAAGGCAGTGGGAAGGGTTCTGGGCTGAGAACAACTCAACCTGTCAAGATCAGCACCATAACTGCACTTGAACGGAGTCTGTGTTGTCAACATGTCACAAATGTCCCCAGGATACCATGAAAAATAAATGTCAAGAAATTGAATTGTGGGCTTCCCTGGTGGTCCGATGGGTAAAGAGCCTGCCTTGCAAGGCAAGGGGCACCAATTTGATCCGTGACGGGAAGATCCCTTGTTTTTGGAGTGGCTGGACTAGTGTGTCCAATTAGGAGCCAATGCTCTGGAGCACATGCACCCAGAGCTGGTGCTCTGCAATGAGAGAGGCCACTGTGATGGGAGGCCCACACAGGCCAAAGAATAATGGATGAAAAATCAATAAATAAAAATTCAATAAAAAGAGGGCAATTTTTTTTTAAGTCTATAAAAAAACTGAATTGTAATGACATTTAGGAAAGAAGAGCAAAATGTGTACCGCCACTCCCTGCCTAACAGCTCCTGCCACCACCACCTCCACTAAGCTCAGCTCATTAGTAGCCATTCTAGTTTGTACAACCCAATGGATAGGCCCAGTAGTTAACACTGTGTTGGCAAAAAGTCTGTTTGGGTTTTCCTGTAACCCGAACAAATTTTTTGGCCAACTCAATACTATGACTAGGACAGCTAACCCTCCCACAGTTGAACTGTAGGTATCCTTATTGATGAAGAACTAAAACAGTCCAGCAAACCAGACACCTGAATGACCCTGACATTGTACCCTCTGCCCTGGAAAACATATAGACCCTATAGTTCACAACGCCAGCTCCTTCTTCTTCATGCTTCCATTGAAACTCAAGTTCCCTCCCTCTTTAGGCCTCCACTCAGGTTTTAGGCAAACCAATGGCCTGAGAGCACTAATATCTTCAAGCAGAGCTATATATTCCCTTCTCTGATCTATTTTAGGATTTGGCTCTCAAAGAAACCTATTTCCAAGTATCTGAGAAACACCTTGCCGTGGTCTCACACATACTACATCACTTTTCCATATATTTTAAGTAATGGAATATTCATATTTTTAAAGTTCTCCTCACTCTTCTATTTCAATTTTATTAAATGTATCATTAGGATAATTTTTTAAATTATTTTTCCTCAATATAAAAACAAAGCCTTATAGGTCCTTGGTAGATTTTTACAGTGAAATATATCTAACATGCTTCTTAAATATGTCAAATGCTAAGAAAACATATGGTTTGGGTACTATACAATCATTCCCTAAAATTACACTCCCTGATGTGCAAAGCCTGTGGACTCAGCCAAAAGAGAAAATTTTAAAAACCAAAGACTCTTAATCAAAAGCTCTTTTTTTTTTTTTTTTTTTTACTGAGGGCTTACTGTTTCCTTATTTAAAGGTGAAATGAAATATATCTCCACCCAAAAGTCATATCCAAAAATCCACAATATGAAATTATAACATATGGAACCCCAAGAATTTACGCAGACTATTGAGGGAGTAATTCTAACCCTGAACCCACACAGCAAAACCACACTGTGTATAATAATGGTGTTCACCACCTTCACACTCAATGCTGGAGAAACTCAAGGTTAGCTCTGTAAGTTAAGTGCAGCTCCGCACAGTCACAAAAGTTCCACACGTCTCCAGGAAAGTTATTTAGAAGATTTCACACTTTCCTATCTGAAGCTCACTTCTTTCCTACACCAACAATGATAACTGTATAACTTCTTTATTGAGAAGTAGAGCTAATCTAAATTACATTTTTAAATGGTCATAGCTATTTTCTGGTGTCAAGTGTGGAGTCTCTATCTTGCATGCCCCACAGACTCGAATGAGTAATTTAGTGGCTATCAAACGGAAGGCATAATTTAAGAGAAGAGTTCCGCCTGGTACACATTCCTGCAAAACTAAAAACCATTAAGATTCAGCTTTTGAGACAGTGGTTGTCCTATAGAAAGCTGAGAGGAAGGAAAATCTGTAAAATTTTCATGGAGACAAAGAGAAACCAGGATACTGGGCGGGGGAGGGTGTCTACAAAGTCACTAATGAGACTCTTGGAGTACTGAATTTTGCCTGCAAAAAGGCTCAGAGAGAAAACAAAATGGTTATACTTTCTAAGACAAGCTATAAGTAAATTCTAGTTTATTTAGCAATATAACAATTGGATATTTGGATTATTACTTCTTTATGACGATTTTAATGGATTTTTGTAATGATAACACTGGGTGACAATGTCCTATTTTCAGAACTTTTATTTTTATATTATTTTCAGAATAACTTAATGCTGGGTATAATTAAGTGTGTTTCTTTTTGGCATTGTGAAATTTTTAAAAAGTGGCAACTTACGTATTTTAAGCTTTCCACTGTATTGTTTCCTAATATCGGGGGATAAGAATTTTTTATTTATTAGTATTTATTAATTAATTAAGCTACCTATTGAGCAGCTATTAAATCTAGGAGCTATACTAGGCATTAGGCTACAAAATAAAAATTCTCCCTTAGCCCAAAGCAATTTATTCAATTTACTGTACCTGACCCCAAAGGCAATTAGCAATGTTTTTTTGTTTTCAAAATTTTTCTAAACCGTAAGTAACCAAAGATTTTTCTAGAAGAGTCTGAAGTATTAGCTTTGACTTTCTCAGCAATAGCTTTAACCATGAAAACACTATTTTCTGGCATTACTAACTAAAAGCATAAAGCATGAAAAGAAGATGAATAAAGATAATGAAGCCAAAAGCTAAATATAACTTCATACAGTTTCAAATAGCAGTTCATTTAAACCAGGAAATGCCCATGAAAACTAAAGAAAAACTTTTTCTTCCTGCCATGGATTCATGGGGGCAGACCGGTGAGGTATTAAGAGGGCTGGCACAGGGGTCAGTGTGGCTTTTTAAACCACTCTATGACTGTGGACAAGCTAAATCTACTCCCTTACTGAAAATGAAGAGGACAATGGTGTTTGTCTCACAGGCTGGTTAGGAGATTGAAGGACATAACACCTATAAAGTGCTTGACACTTTCTGGCAAGCATTCCCTCAAAAGGCTAGTTCTCATCATTCACATGATTAGTGGCTGAGGGCACAAGCCGGAGACAGATCTCCAGAGCCTGAACCCAGCACCACCACATCCTTAGCTAGGTTCCTGTTTCCTCTTCAGTGAAATGGGTGAAATAATACATTCCTCACAGAGTTTCTGTGATCTTAAATTAGCTTCAAGCAGTAAAAGGGTGCCTGGAATTTATGGTGTTCGACAGATGCCAGCCATTGTCATTATCTTGTCAGTGAGAACACTAAGGTCAGTCCAGATGAGAGGAAGTGTGCCCTGACACCAGGAGGAAGTGCTCACAAGCCATCCCTCACAGAAGGTTATTTTAAAATAGGTACAGTGCACCATGTACTCATAACCTTGCAGATTCTTCAAGTCCCTAAAAATACCAAATCTTTTGACAAATATAAAGCATTTGATGCTAAGAAATTGGTCTTTCTTCCTGCTTAACTGCACATTTATAACTTTCAGGCTACACATTTCAAGTAATTGAACACATGTGAGGAGAAATGAAGTTTCCACATTTAAAACTCTTTATTCACCAAACTTTGTACAGAGAGAAAGCTTACTGATAAACCAGGTTGATTATATATGTGCTAACCCAGTCAGAAAAATATCCTAAACATAGAAATAACAGTCTTAATGAAGTTTAAAGATGAAAAAATTACTTCTGAACTTAACATTTTTTAAATCTTATCTTTGACTGAAATACATTTTCTACTTCTCATATATGGCACTACATATTAGTTTTCAGTTGGCAAAGTGATTCTTTGAATTTGTGGACATAAGTACCTTTACTTCTGTAACCATATCTCCTCCCTTTGAATTTTGAGATATGTGACTTCGTACTCGTTGCGAGGGTTAATTTTATGTGTCAACTTGACTGGCCTCAGAGTGTCCAGATTATTTCCGACTATGTCTGTGAAAATATTTCCTGAATAGGTTAGCATTAGAAATGGTAGACAGAATAAAGTAGACTGCTGTCTCAGATGTAGGTGAGCCTTATTCAATCCACTGAAGGTCTGAATAGAACAAAAAGGCAGAGGGAGGGGGAATCCTACTCCCTTCCCCTCCCCAACTCCCTCCTTGTCTCTTCGCCTGACTATGAGCTGGGACATCGTCTCCTCCTGACCTTAGTTTGGGACTGACAACCTTTCCTGGGTTCCAGCGTGCAGAGAATAAGCCTCTATAGTTGTTGCATGAGTCAGTTCCTCTGCCTCAACATCAGCTTCCAACCAACACCATCTACCCTTCCTCCTTTCCACCTCTTCCCTTATTCCAATCAATACCATATAATTGCAGGTCAGTCGTTCTATTCTTCTAGCCCAGTATCTGCAAATTTCTGTAGGATGAGTCATGACAACCTCAATTATACATTTCCCAGGCGAAGTACTACAAAACACAACTTCTCATACATAATCTACTCTGTTTCACTCATTTACATATTTACCTTAAAGTATATACACTTTGGGTATGTCCTTATATTATCTCCTCCAGCATTAGGTCTTGTGAATTTACCCTCTATGAAGATAATGACTCTACGAAGCACTTAACACCATGTTCAAAGCCCTACCAAGCTATGCAGGAAAGGGTTAACTCAAATCCTACACATTTCTGAGAAAGGACTGGCCTTTGTCTCATTCATGGGAGATGACTTCTAAGACCTCATAATATTCTATGTGATAAGAGGATTTTTGCATGTCTGAGGCTTTGCGCCATGTGGTACCAGTATGATCAGACGGTTTATACTAACATTGTGATTCACGACAAACTACTGTCTTTGCTCTTGGGGGCCAGAAGCTGAAGAGCTAAAGTCAGTCACCCAGGCGTTACATGTTTACATGACTAAACCCCAATAAAAGCCACGGAGCCAAGGCTCCGGTGAGCTTCCCTGGCTCACAACTCTTTGCGAGTGCTGTCACATGTTGTGGTGAGTGGAGCTTCATTAGGAGAGGGTATCAGAAGCCTGTGCCTGGTCCCTCCCAGACTTCGCCCCACACACCTTTTACCTTTGTTGATTTCAATCTTTACTCTTTGGCTATATTAAATTATAACCCCAATTTTAATATCTCCTTCTAGTGAATCACTGAGACCAACTGTGGGCTTCGGGATTCCCTGATCTCTTTTTTAGTTCAATCATCTAAATTCTTATTAGAGTTCTGAGTCTTGCTATAGAACTTTGTCCCATTAGACAAGAAAATGTCATGATACTTTTCACGAACTCTTCCTCCTTACTCAACTTCTGATATTTTTCTATCGTAAACCTCCCCCCCAAATGATTCTGTCCAGGGATGTTGATGTTGAAGCAAAGGGCACAGCAGGTTACTAGACTTAGAGGCAGTTCAAAGGCTTTAGATACTGTCTAAAAATGAAATACACAGATGTTAGGCAAAAAGCTTAGAAGACTTTCATTGGGAAACAATTCACTGGCACTAAACATACAATTGCCATTCATTAGTTTAAAATTAAAATTTCACTTACTGTATGAGTACAGATGGACTGATGCTTTTAATGTTATACACACGCTCTCTTTCTTCTTTAACTTACACATTCAAGCATTCTTCCATTTTTTAATGTTCAAATACTTACCCGTGGTAAATCTTACTTTTTTCCCCTTCCTTTTTGCTATCTTTCAGATTCTCAATCATTTTTATGTGTATTTTTGTACTCATTTTCACTTTTGTCTCATGGATCATAGTTTTTTGGCATTAGAATCCCTGAGTACTTTCCAAATGTCCTCCTATGAATCATAATGAAAACTCAGAATACCACAGACTTGGTTTGTAGAACAATATGCAGACACATAATTAACCCAAAGACGCAGGCACTGCCACCTCAAACTTCCCATCTCAGGCTCAGTCAATCCTACCAGAAATTCAGGCCCAAACTCCCCCTCCATCCTTTCCCCCTTCCCCGCTTTCATAGCCAAACCATCAGCAAATTCGGTTGGCTGCATTCTCCAAATTCATCCAGAATCCAGCCACTTTCGCCACTGCTGCAACAGCCTAAGCCTCACCATCTCTTGCCCAAACTGCTGAAATAGCTTCCAAACTAGTCTTCCTGCCTTCACCCTCCCCTCCAGTGGTCACTCTCAGCTCAGGAGGCAGAGCCGTCCTGTTCAAGCATAATTCAGAACACCTCAAGCCTCCATGTAAAACCCTCCAAGGCCTTCCCATCTCATTCAGAATCAGCACCAAAGTAACAGTGTGCACAAGGGCCTAGTCACTCAGCTGAGGCTGATCCTTTGCAACCCCATGGACTGTAGGCCACCAAGCTCCTCTGTTTGTGGGATTTCCCAGGCAAGAATACTGGAGTGGGCTGCCATTCCCTCCTCCAGGGGATCTTCCTGACTCAGGGATGGAACCCTCGTCTCTTATGTCTCCTCCATTCACAGGAGGATTCTCTACCACTGCACCACCTGAGGGCCCCCAAGTACTGACAGGAGCTCTCCAGTCATCACAGGGGCTGGCTGTCTTCCCTCTGCCTTCACATCCTATAGCTCCCCCCTTTCCCATCCCAGCCACATGGCCTCCTTGCTGTCCTTAAACACACGAGGTGTGCTCCCTACTCAGTGCCTGTGTACTTGTTCTTCTCCTAGAATGCTTTCCCCAGGTATCAACAGACTCCCTCTCCCACTTCTTTTAAGTGTGAGATCAAATGTCACTTCAGTGAGGCCAGACATGACGCATCCTTACCACATCCAACTTCTAACTCCCTTCTGGGTTTTATGTTCTTCATGGCACTTATAACCCTCTAAGTACCATATAATCTACTAATTTCTTTTGTGTACCTGGCTCCCCCTTCTAGAATGTAAGCTCCACGAGGGCACTTTGCTTTCAGCTACATCCCTGACATCTAAGCATGTCCAGCATTTAAGAAACAAGAGAATATTTATGGAACTGATGAATGCAATGAATAGGTTTAAGATACAAACTTTTAAACACTCATAACTACACAGATAGTTAAATAACTATAAAAATATAACTATGTAAAAAGCACTAAAAAATCTTTTATGTATAAAACTTTTAGAGGTAAAATGTGCTACAATACCTGAACCTCTGAAGCTCCAAATTCATCCAGAATCCAGCCACTTTCGCCACTGCTGCAACAGCCTAAGCCTCACCATCTCTTGCCCAAACTGCTGAAATAGCTTCCAAACTAGTCTTCCTGCCTTCACCCTCCCCTCCAGTGGTCACTCTCAGCTCAGGAGGCAGAGCCGTCCTGTTCAAGCATAATTCAGAACACCTCAAGCCTCCATGTAAAACCCTCCAAGGCCTTCCCATCTCATTCAGAATCAGCACCAAAGTAACAGTGTGCACAAGGGCCTAGTCACTCAGCTGAGGCTGATCCTTTGCAACCCCATGGACTGTAGGCCACCAAGCTCCTCTGTTTGTGGGATTTCCCAGGCAAGAATACTGGAGTGGGCTGCCATTCCCTCCTCCAGGGGATCTTCCTGACTCAGGGATGGAACCCTCGTCTCTTATGTCTCCTCCATTCACAGGAGGATTCTCTACCACTGCACCACCTGAGGGCCCCCAAGTACTGACAGGAGCTCTCCAGTCATCACAGGGGCTGGCTGTCTTCCCTCTGCCTTCACATCCTATAGCTCCCCCCTTTCCCATCCCAGCCACATGGCCTCCTTGCTGTCCTTAAACACACGAGGTGTGCTCCCTACTCAGTGCCTGTGTACTTGTTCTTCTCCTAGAATGCTTTCCCCAGGTATCAACAGACTCCTCTCCCACTTCTTTTAAGTGTGAGATCAAATGTCACTTCAGTGAGGCCAGACATGACGCATCCTTACCACATCCAACTTCTAACTCCCTTCTGGGTTTTATGTTCTTCATGGCACTTATAACCCTCTAAGTACCATATAATCTACTAATTTCTTTTGTGTACCTGGCTCCCCCTTCTAGAATGTAAGCTCCACGAGGGCACTTTGCTTTCAGCTACATCCCTGACATCTAAGCATGTCCAGCATTTAAGAAACAAGAGAATATTTATGGAACTGATGAATGCAATGAATAGGTTTAAGATACAAACTTTTAAACACTCATAACTACACAGATAGTTAAATAACTATAAAAATATAACTATGTAAAAAGCACTAAAAAATCTTTTATGTATAAAACTTTTTAGAGGTAAAATGTGCTACAATACCTGAACCTCTGAAGGTGGCTGATGGTGATTATCACGGAGTTGACTGAAAGCTGATCCCTGTCCAGTTTCCTCCCAACCCTCACTTGGGCACAAAGCGCAATATCCACCCTTGACTGTGGCTGGCTCCTGTACCCCCATGTTGGCCACGCCCTGGTCAACATGCCCGACCTGCCTCTGAACACAGCCCACTCCCTTTGGATTCCCCGCTGTTTCCCAACACTCCATGAATGGTTTTTATGGATTTTCTTAGGGTCTCTTCCTAAATGCCACCTCAAAACTTTCAGTCCCTTTTACATGGGAGTAGACATCCTGCTCTCTCCCCTCTCTGCTCAAGCTTAGCCAGCTCACCGGCCAGGCCGCCTTTTATGCAGCATGACTGTTTCCATGTTAAGACTTCTACTGAGGATCTTCTGTTTTGAAATTTAAAGTGATTCCCTTCATGTTGTAGCTTTTGACCATATTCCCAAAGATTATCATCATTATATAATCATTTGTTATCAAGGTTTTATTATTGCTATTATTTCAATATTTTACTTTTTTTAATTAGAGGATAATTGCTTTACAATATGTGTTGGTTTCTGCCCTACAACAATATGAATGAGCCATAATCATATATATATATATAATATATATGCATATGTGTATATATATATATTCCCTCAAATATATATATATATATATATATATATATATATATATATATATCTTCCCTCTTGAGCCCATCCCATCCCACCCCTCTAGGTCACCACAGAGCACCAGGTTAAGCTCCCTATGCTATAGAGTTTCCCACTAGCTATCTATTGTAGACATGATAGTGTGTATATATATATATATATATATATATATATCAGTACAACTGAAATTTTTAAAAGCATCCTCTGTTCTGGGCATCCCTGGTGGTCCAGTGGGTGGAGAGTCCATCTTGTAGTGCAAAGGGTGCCGGTTCAATCCCTGGCCAGGGAAGATGCCACAGGCCGTAGATCGACTAGACCGGTGTGTCCAATTACAAGCCAGTGCTCTGGAGCACGTGCGCCCAGAGCCAGTGCTCTGCAACGAGAGAGGCCACTGCAATGGGAGGTCCACATATGTCAAAGAATAAAAAGATGGATGAAAGTAAATGTAAAAATAAAAAGATGCATGATGGGGGAAAAAATCCTCTGTATTGCCAACATCTATTTTATGTAGAGATGTCAAAAGAATAAGGGTGCTTTCTAATGCATTATTCTTCCTTTCACACCTACATTATTCCTACTATTTTGTGCTAAAAACTTCTTGTCATAGTTTTCATAGATATGTCTATAAAACATTACCAGTCAAGAAACAATTTCTGAGGAAAAGCTTTACTAGACTGTGGAGACCATGCATGCTCTGCAGAACAAGGACAATAATTTCTGAATTGATGGTAACAGATCCACAGGCCAAAAAACACGTTCCTGCCAGAAATATCCCAACGCAGAGCCTGACAGCACCAGATAATTAAGGTTTGTGTTAGTGTGTATGTAAAGATGATGAACATTCAACTTGGAGTCTATATCCTCATATCAGTAAATTAACTATATTTTCTTCCTGTCTTTAGCATACACTCTGGTTGTGTTAGCCCCCTTCTTTGCATCTCCTAATTCTAGGAATACACCTCTCAGATCCACCCTATCCATTTCACCCCATCTCTGTGCATGGCTAGATTCTACATAGCTATTTCTTTGGGTCAAATCTGATGGAATTCTCTTCATCCATGCTGGATAAAACTTCTCTTGTACTCATCTTATTTCTTAGAGACTTTCTTCTCACATCTTGTCCTACATGAACGTGGAGACTAAGATGACCACCCACCAAGTGATTCCTGAGTTAAATGGGACAGGGGGCAGAGAAGTCACTTAAGATGCTTTCAAATTAAAGATTCTGTAAAGTAACTTTGACTCTTTCTGTGACACATCCTCGGCTGGACTCTCCCATGGAGACTGAAAGTCTCTCTCCCCAACCCACAAGCAAGGTGGGCACCAGCCTCGTCGTTCCTGGGGCCACCTTAGTTCTCTTGCACTGCTTGCAATGGTTATGCGTCTCTGTGTTCTTTTCATCTTCGCAGGTCATTTCTATGGTCTGGGCATATTTCTAACTCCCCCAGTGATTCAGAAACCTCATTCATGTTTGTCCATTCTACTCAGTCCCTACTATAAACCTGAGAGCTACCCATTTCTATCCTACCTCACAGCTGCGTATCTACCCACTTACTCGTTTCCAGTTAATGCCTCAGTAAAATCCTTACTGTGACACATCAGATTTCTGCCTCTTTTTGAAAGCATACAATTCTTTCTTCATCACCTACAATTTGGGATGGTGGCATTTCACTCAAATTTACAGAGAAAACTGAAATTATCTGGTGAGTATAATGTCTGTAAATTTACCTTAATATCTTTATCTCTGCTCTGAAGGGGAAAGAAGTCACAGAGAGGGCCATGCTGGGAGGACAGGAGAAAGGCTAAGAGCCTTTCAGGACAGGGGGCACACCAAAGTTCAAGGCCTGTTGCGACATGGCCATTGCTGTGGCTATTCAGGAAGCAGTGCAAGTCCAGATAAAGAGGAGGCAAAAGAGCCACAGACAGTTCACTAATTATTTCCCATATAAACCCACAGATGCCTTTTATCTTATAATCCATTTGACATAGTGTGGTGGACTTAAAAGATCTAACTTGAAATCAGTAATGGGCTGAACTGGGTCTTACAAAAATTCATATGCTGGAGTTACAATACTCAATGTCTCAAAATGTGATCTTATTTGAAAACAGGGTCACTGCAGATATAATTAAGACAAATTTAAAATAAGTCTTGTACTCATCTTATTTCTTAGAGACTTTCTTCTCACATCTTGTCCTACATGAACGTGGAGACTAAGATGACCACCCACCAAGTGATTCCTGAGTTAAATGGGACAGGGGGCAGAGAAGTCACTTAAGATGCTTTCAAATTAAAGATTCTGTAAAGTAACTTTGACTCTTTCTGTGACACATCCTCGGCTGGACTCTCCCATGGAGACTGAAAGTCTCTCTCCCCAACCCACAAGCAAGGTGGGCACCAGCCTCGTCGTTCCTGGGGCCACCTTAGTTCTCTTGCACTGCTTGCAATGGTTATGCGTCTCTGTGTTCTTTTCATCTTCGCAGGTCATTTCTATGGTCTGGGCATATTTCTAACTCCCCCAGTGATTCAGAAACCTCATTCATGTTTGTCCATTCTACTCAGTCCCTACTATAAACCTGAGAGCTACCCATTTCTATCCTACCTCACAGCTGCGTATCTACCCACTTACTCGTTTCCAGTTAATGCCTCAGTAAAATCCTTACTGTGACACATCAGATTTCTGCCTCTTTTTGAAAGCATACAATTCTTTCTTCATCACCTACAATTTGGGATGGTGGCATTTCACTCAAATTTACAGAGAAAACTGAAATTATCTGGTGAGTATAATGTCTGTAAATTTACCTTAATATCTTTATCTCTGCTCTGAAGGGGAAAGAAGTCACAGAGAGGGCCATGCTGGGAGGACAGGAGAAAGGCTAAGAGCCTTTCAGGACAGGGGGCACACCAAAGTTCAAGGCCTGTTGCGACATGGCCATTGCTGTGGCTATTCAGGAAGCAGTGCAAGTCCAGATAAAGAGGAGGCAAAAGAGCCACAGACAGTTCACTAATTATTTCCCATATAAACCCACAGATGCCTTTTATCTTATAATCCATTTGACATAGTGTGGTGGACTTAAAAGATCTAACTTGAAATCAGTAATGGGCTGAACTGGGTCTTACAAAAATTCATATGCTGGAGTTACAATACTCAATGTCTCAAAATGTGATCTTATTTGAAAACAGGGTCACTGCAGATATAATTAAGACAATAATTATAATTAAGTTAAGATGCAGTCTTATTGGAGTAGGATAGACTCCTTATCCAATATAACTACTACTTTTATAAAAAGGGGAAATTTGGAGACAGAAACGCATGCACAGGGAGAATGCCAGGTCAAGATAAAGCTAGAGATCAGTGTGAAGCATACACAAGCCAGGAAGCACCAAAGATTGACAGAAGTCACCAGAAGCTGGAGAAAGGCATGAGTTCATTCTCTTTCATGGCCTTGGAAGGAACTAATCCTGCTGATGCTGGCATTTTGGACTTTGAGCCTTCAGAAGTGTGAGACAATGAACTTCTCACACTTGTTTAAGTCACCCAAGCGGAAGTTCTTTGTTATAGCAGCCTTAATAAACTATACACAGTCCTAGCTCTACAATTTTCTCATTCTTAAAATAGGGATAGTAATTCCTATTGTATCTACACCAAAGGCTGCAGTAAACAATAACATATAGATACTGCTCTCCAAGTGCTAGGAGCTGTGCTAAGTACTTCACATGGGTTAACTCATTTAACAATGCCATAACAGAGATACTAATATCATCCCCTTTTCACATCCGAGGAAACCGAGGTACCCACATAAAAAGTAAGGTCACCCAGAAGGTGAAGGAGCCAAGGTAGTCTGACAGTATTACCCATGAAATAACTATCTTTGTAAATGATCAAGTTCCTTCCAAATTAAATCACTACCATCATATCACTTTCTTACTCAAGAACCTCTACTTCCTAGAGCAAAATAAACAATTTTCTCTTCCAAGAGCTTCCACAGTCTAGCTCTGGCCTGCCTCTTTGACATTATCATTCATTTCCTTCCTACACAGACTCTCCCTTACCACTTAAATGCTCATCCATATTTTTGTCCTTGATGCCCACTGTTACTCTGGGGGCTACCCTCTACCCGCCCCACATCAGTCTCATACTTTTCTCAGAGAGCAGAGTGCCATCTATGAAGTCTCCTCTAGCAACTCTAACCACAAGTGGTCTCTTCTATGGCCCCATACAGGCATTGCTCAATACTCTTTGGGAATCAGAAAAATCAATTAAAGACAATTTTACAAAATTCATAATTAAAGTTAAGTTTTTGAAAACAGGGTCACTGCAGATATAATTAAGACAATAATTATAATTAAGTTAAGATGCAGTCTTATTGGAGTAGGATAGACTCCTTATCCAATATAACTACTACTTTTATAAAAAGGGGAAATTTGGAGACAGAAACGCATGCACAGGGAGAATGCCAGGTCAAGATAAAGCTAGAGATCAGTGTGAAGCATACACAAGCCAGGAAGCACCAAAGATTGACAGAAGTCACCAGAAGCTGGAGAAAGGCATGAGTTCATTCTCTTTCATGGCCTTGGAAGGAACTAATCCTGCTGATGCTGGCATTTTGGACTTTGAGCCTTCAGAAGTGTGAGACAATGAACTTCTCACACTTGTTTAAGTCACCCAAGCGGAAGTTCTTTGTTATAGCAGCCTTAATAAACTATACACAGTCCTAGCTCTACAATTTTCTCATTCTTAAAATAGGGATAGTAATTCCTATTGTATCTACACCAAAGGCTGCAGTAAACAATAACATATAGATACTGCTCTCCAAGTGCTAGGAGCTGTGCTAAGTACTTCACATGGGTTAACTCATTTAACAATGCCATAACAGAGATACTAATATCATCCCCTTTTCACATCCGAGGAAACCGAGGTACCCACATAAAAAGTAAGGTCACCCAGAAGGTGAAGGAGCCAAGGTAGTCTGACAGTATTACCCATGAAATAACTATCTTTGTAAATGATCAAGTTCCTTCCAAATTAAATCACTACCATCATATCACTTTCTTACTCAAGAACCTCTACTTCCTAGAGCAAAATAAACAATTTTCTCTTCCAAGAGCTTCCACAGTCTAGCTCTGGCCTGCCTCTTTGACATTATCATTCATTTCCTTCCTACACAGACTCTCCCTTACCACTTAAATGCTCATCCATATTTTTGTCCTTGATGCCCACTGTTACTCTGGGGGCTACCCTCTACCCGCCCCACATCAGTCTC
This sequence comes from Tragulus kanchil, assembly GCA_022376925.1. NCBI lineage: Eukaryota > Metazoa > Chordata > Mammalia > Artiodactyla > Tragulidae > Tragulus > Tragulus kanchil. Next base: position 286,172,075 of record JAIOJX010000026.1, read on the forward strand.
ATACTTTTCTCAGAGAGCAGAGTGCCATCTATGAAGTCTCCTCTAGCAACTCTAACCACAAGTGGTCTCTTCTATGGCCCCATACAGGCATTGCTCAATACTCTTTGGGAATTCAGAGACAATGCCAACCAAGAAAATGGTTCTGCCCTTTTATAAATGGCAAAACAAAGTATTCATGCAAACCACTAAAGAGAAAGAAGTAAGGGAATTCCCTGATGGTCCAGTAGTTAGGACTCTGAGCTGACACTGTAAGGGGCACGGGTTTGACCCCAGGTTGAGGAACTAAGATCCTACAAACCAAAAGAAAAAGAAAGGAAAGAATTACATGAGAATTACAAAGTACTCTGAAATCTACAGAAGTCAACACTTGGAGCTGAGTTGAAGAAGGATGGATCCACTGAGAAGTGGCATCAGAACTGGACATTATAAAGGGATCAGTAACAGTCTATTGCTCTATTGCCACTAATTAATGCACCTAGTACTAATAACATGCACACTGAGTTACTTGCAGATACTTCTCTCACTTACTGTTTCAGTCCTCTCCAAATCCAAAAAGTGCTTTGAGGCAGATCTCACCTGCTCAGGAAAAAGCCGCTGGGAGGAAGGGGGTCTTAATCTTCATCTTTCCTATGGTGTCATGCTCTTCCCTGGTGGTTCAGACAGTAAAGAATCTGCCTGCAATGAAGAAGATCCAGGTTCAAATCCTTGGATCGGGAAGATCCCTTGGAGGAGGGCATGGCAGTCCACTCCAGTATTCTCGCCTGGGGAACCCCATGGATAGAGAAGCCTTGCGGGCCACAGTCCACGGGGTCCCGAAGGGTTGGGACACAACTGAGCACACTTTTCATGGTGTCGTGCACTAATGATTATGTGCAACACAGGCCTTCAAAAATATTTGTGGAAAACAAGGAAAAGAATTCATGAAGAGGGTACAGAAGATAAAGACCGAGAATGTCCTGAAAGGAGACAAGTGAATTCCCGTGGTTTTTCTAAGAAGTTCTCCTTGACCTGGCGGCCACCCCTCCTCTGCTCACTCTGCTTCCCGTGCCTTGCTCAGCTGGCGACTGTCTGCAAGGCTTTCCCTTCTCCCCTTTCAGGCATGAATTTCCTCTGGTGCCTAATTCGTTCTCCCCTCCCAACTGAGGATTCTTTGCCCATGTACCCCTCACAGACGTCTTCCTTCCTGCAATCCTGCTGCATGCATTTGTCTCTATTCAACACTTAATCGTTCTCATAAAGTTTCATACTCAGTTATTCTTCTCCAACCAGATTTTACAGCTCCCGAAGGCTGGAAACCATGCCTTTTCTTTGTTCTTTTTTTTTTTTTGCATACTGCCCCCTCTTCGTCTCCAACCAGATGTCCCTTCAAACACAGAAGTACCTGGCAAGAACTTGCTGAATGACTAAATCTTTTCAGTATTCCTATCGCTAAAGATAGTAAAATCTGAAATCACAGAAGTCAACACTTGGAGCTGAGTTGAAGAAGGATGGATCCACTGAGAAGTGGCATCAGAACTGGACATTATAAAGGGATCAGTAACAGTCTATTGCTCTATTGCCACTAATTAATGCACCTAGTACTAATAACATGCACACTGAGTTACTTGCAGATACTTCTCTCACTTACTGTTTCAGTCCTCTCCAAATCCAAAAAGTGCTTTGAGGCAGATCTCACCTGCTCAGGAAAAAGCCGCTGGGAGGAAGGGGGTCTTAATCTTCATCTTTCCTATGGTGTCATGCTCTTCCCTGGTGGTTCAGACAGTAAAGAATCTGCCTGCAATGAAGAAGATCCAGGTTCAAATCCTTGGATCGGGAAGATCCCTTGGAGGAGGGCATGGCAGTCCACTCCAGTATTCTCGCCTGGGGAACCCCATGGATAGAGAAGCCTTGCGGGCCACAGTCCACGGGGTCCCGAAGGGTTGGGACACAACTGAGCACACTTTTCATGGTGTCGTGCACTAATGATTATGTGCAACACAGGCCTTCAAAAATATTTGTGGAAAACAAGGAAAAGAATTCATGAAGAGGGTACAGAAGATAAAGACCGAGAATGTCCTGAAAGGAGACAAGTGAATTCCCGTGGTTTTTCTAAGAAGTTCTCCTTGACCTGGCGGCCACCCCTCCTCTGCTCACTCTGCTTCCCGTGCCTTGCTCAGCTGGCGACTGTCTGCAAGGCTTTCCCTTCTCCCCTTTCAGGCATGAATTTCCTCTGGTGCCTAATTCGTTCTCCCCTCCCAACTGAGGATTCTTTGCCCATGTACCCCTCACAGACGTCTTCCTTCCTGCAATCCTGCTGCATGCATTTGTCTCTATTCAACACTTAATCGTTCTCATAAAGTTTCATACTCAGTTATTCTTCTCCAACCAGATTTTACAGCTCCCGAAGGCTGGAAACCATGCCTTTTCTTTGTTCTTTTTTTTTTTTTGCATACTGCCCCCTCTTCGTCTCCAACCAGATGTCCCTTCAAACACAGAAGTACCTGGCAAGAACTTGCTGAATGACTAAATCTTTTCAGTATTCCTATCGCTAAAGAATATTCGTTCATTTGACTTTCCAAGTTCAAAAGTACATTGGAAAAAGTTATATATCAAAGCATTCATTCCTGGTAACACAGATTTATCTTTTCTAAAACTTGCAATCACTGAACCAAACTTCAGTGGCTTCACCAACAAGAAAAAAAAGGTGTAAGAGCACAAAGAAGGGCCTGTTACATAACCACCCGAACACTGCTGGCTCCACTCAACTTCTTCAGGCACAGGATTTATCACTTTATGGCAATTTAGTAGTATAAATACAGCCAACACATTTCTTTCCCAAGAAGGAGATACTGAAAGTGGTCCAACTTACCCTAAAACTTGCCAGATTACATTTTAAAATAGAGGGGAAGCTGAATTTTTCAAGTTCCTGCAGCAGATACTCAAAATACCATTGTTAATTTGAATTTTATACAGAACAACTCTATACAAGTCACAGTAAATCTAAAAATTTTAATGCTGAAAATCTTAGAACCCTAACAGAGCATGTGATTAACAGGATGAATCCAATCTGTACAAGACTGGTTTCCTTAGACAAAAAGGTGGATCTTGGGCTTCCCTGGTAATTCAGTGGTAAATAGTTCACCTGCCAATGCAGGAGACATGGGTTCAATCCCTGATCCGGGAAGATTCCACGTGCTGCAGAGCATGCTGCTAAGCCTGTGAGCCACAACAACTGAACCTAAGTTCTGAAGCCTCAGAGCCGCAACTATTGAGCCCATGTGCCACAACTATTGTAGCCCGTGTGCCCTGGGGCCCAAGTTCCACAACAAGAGAAGTCACCACAACAAGAAGCCTGTTCACCTCAACTAGAGAGTAGCCCCCACTCCCTACAAATATATATATATTTTAAAGGTGGATCTTAAATTTTTACACTAGAGTTTAAGAAATGATAAACTGAACTATTGCATAAAAGTAACAGATCGATTCTTACTGTGCTCTCTGCTTCTCCTGGGTTCTCATTATAACTTCAAATAGCCTCTAACTTATAAAAGACTTATATTAAAAATAAAGAACAAAGAGGAAATCAACCTCATAACTAAGGGAGACAGCAAAAGACACTTTAACCTGTTAACTCTGCAGGCTTTCAGTGATTCCAAGAATCAGTTTCCTTTGAGAAAGGTACTTGTGAAAACATTTCAAAATTGCTTTAAAACTATGGGCTGTAAAACTAAGTGGAAACATTTAATTCCAACTGTCTAAGACATTGACACTGTTGGCCTCCTCTTCTTGGCATCCCCCAAATTCAATGACCCAGTATTGGCTGAGTGTGCATTTTCTAACACCTTTTACAGCATTAATATGAACCTGCTTTTGAGATGATTGCATCTTAAGTCTTGCCTAATTTTATTACTGTGGAAAAACAGGACCACTGGCCTGAAACCATGAATTCATCCTACTAGAGATTCTATCTTCCTGAACAAAAATGAAGCAAAGTTCCCGTTCTGTTTCTATAAATGCCATTATTTTTAACTGAAAATACTGCTATAAGAAGTCTGGAATAGGAGGGAAATTTCCAGGCTCTTTCTTATATGGGTAACCTCTATATTTTGACCACATGGCTAATGAATGTCCCATACATTCATGTGATCACTGGTGCCCGTCTAGTTCTACTATAAAAAATGGGATGGAGAAGTGTAAAAGATTTTACTGAAAGTCCAAATGAACACCACAATCTGGTGCCAAGACCTTTTATCAAGATTTTCTAAAACAAAAAAGAAATGTGGAAGAAAGTGACCCGTTTCGGGAGAAAACAGGTAAAGCATATCTCTGTGCTTAAGGAGCTTTCAGATACTGTAATGTGTACCTGAATGAAAGGCTGAAGAATCTTACACAGGATCAATATTTAACTGGCTAGCAAATATTAATACTTTGCTCTAATAAATACAAATGCTAAGTAGAAACTACAGACAATAAACACTAAAACTGTTACTTCTATATTCATATAATTAAATCATTTTTAACTTCTAAGATTTTCAAATCCAGATGAGCAGAGGTCAGAAAATTAGAACCCCAGAAGACAAATGCGAACATCCCTCCTGGACAACCTCACTTAAACCTTTCTAAACAGAGAAGAACTCAAAGGCTGCCTTCATAAATCCATTCTAAAGGTTAAAACATTCAGAAAAAACTTCCCTGTATTTAGCATAAATCCCTCTTGATGCCTGCTGTAAGTCGATTTCCTCTTCTTTTTCTTCAGGGAAGATGGAAAACAGCTGTTCAACATTCCCTTTCAGGCCCCTTTTTCCTTCCTGCCAGGCCCAATCTTCCCATGGGAGAAGTGTAAACACTGCAGGTGATTCCTAAATCCAGCTGGCCCCTGCCGATGATCCAGGGGCTGGTTGAATCCGGCCCCAAGGATACCTCCTAGGAGGATATCATCCAACTGCCGAGGCCCCGAGAAGAGCTCTTGACCAGAGTTTGTGGAATGCCAGAAACCCCTCACTTAAGAGAGTCTGTCCTCAGATACAGTGAGACAACAGAAACAGCGCTGTGTCAAGAAGTATAGTCAGTCACTACTACAAAGAATGCAAGCAGCATTACCCTGTGGCCAGGCCGTCTTCACTACTGTTCTACCCGGTGTCAGGGTGTTGAGTGCACCCTGGCATGAAACATGTTTAAACTACTTGATGATTTTTATCATGCAGTTCTTGAGTTTCTTGTCACTGACGCAACTTTCTGGATGTAACCTTACTTTAGAAATGCAATAGCCCTTTCAATACTTGGAGAGAAAGGACAACTCTAAATGGAGGTGTCAATTTGTACCTGTATTTCTTCGGTTTGTTTCTTTCACTTTTTAAAATGTTTACTCAACATGAATGAATAAATGAAATTAACGAAGAACTGTTCACAGCTCTTCTCTGCTCCTTTTTTTCCTAAAGGCTGCCACCTCTGTTTCCTTTACATGCTGTCCTGATTTTTCTCATGAAAGGTATTTTAGAGGGAGGACTATTTTTCTCCCCACCTATCCCCACCCAGAGATCCCCACATCTATCTCATACAAATGCCAATAACCCAATTCTAATGAAAAGTGACTTCACGATGGATTTCCAACCCTGAAGTAGTAGAGACAGCAAGTTCTAAAAAAGAGGATGTGACAGTAAAATGTCTGCAAAGTAAATTAGAACCCCAGAAGACAAATGCGAACATCCCTCCTGGACAACCTCACTTAAACCTTTCTAAACAGAGAAGAACTCAAAGGCTGCCTTCATAAATCCATTCTAAAGGTTAAAACATTCAGAAAAAACTTCCCTGTATTTAGCATAAATCCCTCTTGATGCCTGCTATAAGTCGATTTCCTCTTCTTTTTCTTCAGGGAAGATGGAAAACAGCTGTTCAACATTCCCTTTCAGGCCCCTTTTTCCTTCCTGCCAGGCCCAATCTTCCCATGGGAGAAGTGTAAACACTGCAGGTGATTCCTAAATCCAGCTGGCCCCTGCCTGATGATCCAGGGGGCTGGTTGAATCCGGCCCCAAGGATACCTCCTAGGAGGATATCATCCAACTGCCGAGGCCCCGAGAAGAGCTCTTGACCAGAGTTTGTGGAATGCCAGAAACCCCTCACTTAAGAGAGTCTGTCCTCAGATACAGTGAGACAACAGAAACAGCGCTGTGTCAAGAAGTATAGTCAGTCACTACTACAAAGAATGCAAGCAGCATTACCCTGTGGCCAGGCCGTCTTCACTACTGTTCTACCCGGTGTCAGGGTGTTGAGTGCACCCTGGCATGAAACATGTTTAAACTACTTGATGATTTTTATCATGCAGTTCTTGAGTTTCTTGTCACTGACGCAACTTTCTGGATGTAACCTTACTTTAGAAATGCAATAGCCCTTTCAATACTTGGAGAGAAAGGACAACTCTAAATGGAGGTGTCAATTTGTACCTGTATTTCTTTGGTTTGTTTCTTTCACTTTTTAAAATGTTTACTCAACATGAATGAATAAATGAAATTAACGAAGAACTGTTCACAGCTCTTCTCTGCTCCTTTTTTTCCTAAAGGCTGCCACCTCTGTTTCCTTTACATGCTGTCCTGATTTTTCTCATGAAAGGTATTTTAGAGGGAGGACTATTTTTCTCCCCACCTATCCCCACCCAGAGATCCCCACATCTATCTCATACAAATGCCAATAACCCAATTCTAATGAAAAGTGACTTCACGATGGATTTCCAACCCTGAAGTAGTAGAGACAGCAAGTTCTAAAAAAGAGGATGTGACAGTAAAATGTCTGCAAAGATGAAGGAGGACATTTTGGGTTTCCAGAAGAGGACAGACTTGCTTAAGAGGCCCACGAGCCTCAGCCAGACACCAGAATCCACTTGATCTTCCGCTCAGGAGGACTGTTGCTCCATCTAGGACATCACTGGCATCTCCTGGTTGATCAGCCATGCTCCCAGTCTTATTTCTTTAAATGAGTACTCTCTACTAGAGATTCACAACATAACTGCAGATCACTGCATTATACATTAAGTTATATAACCAACCTAATGCTGTTAGCTCCCACTTCAAGAATTGCTAACAAATATCCCCATTTTTCTTGCAATAGTCATTAGACTCCAACAGTAAAGCCAGTATATTGCTTGTGTACTTCATCAATAAAAATATTATAGACCCACAGCTTGGTGAGTCTATTTCCTTTACAAATTCTTTTTAAGAGTTATGAAATGCTGACTCAACTTTGTTGTGGTATAACATCTGCACACATTAAACCCCTATTGCTTAGAAGCTGTTTGTTACATATGAGAAAAATGCAAAAACCTTGATTTAATCAACAAATTTACACTCCTATGGCATCTACACATGCAATGAATATTTCAAATGGAAAGATTTAAGTGACAGCTTTTTAAATGACTGTGACTGTTGTTCAGTTGCTCAGTGGTGTCTGACTCTTAGGGACCCCATGGACTACAGCACACCAGGTTTCCCTGTGAACCTACTCAATTTCTATTAAAAGATCATGTATATTCATTTAAACACACATGGGGAATTTTACTATGATTATCCTAGTATTTTCCATTAATTGGGGAGAGAGAGAGGCACTATGAATATCATAAATAATACCCCAAATGTTTCTGACATGCAGACACATGCATACACTCAGCTGCAAACTCTGTCTAGGGCAAAGGAGATGGACACAGCCTACAATGGATACACGACATACATATAACTGAGAGTTAACTGCAGACATAGGTTTTGTTATATTTTTAAAAACAGGACTACACTTGCCTAATGGTAACAACTATTCTCAAATATAAAATGCCCGAGCAAATCATGCTTATTATCAGGGTGTTTATAGCTGCTACATATTACTAAAGAGGCAACTTCTGTTCTTTCAGAAACTGTTTACTAACTTCTAATGACATCATTTACCAAGATCATGCTTATGGAATACCCCAAGGGGGCTGAACCAATAGAAGGAAATCCAGTGGTAATCTTCAAGCATGTTAAAAATCATAGTGCTATCTGGAATTAAGGACTGGACTCCATTTAAGAAATAAACAACTGGGACTTCCCTGGTGGTCTAGTGGTTAAGACACCACACTTCTAATGCAAGGGGTAAGGGTTCCATCCCTGGTCTGGGGACTAAGATCCCACCTGCTGTGTAGTGTGACAGAGGGGAAACAACAATAACTATACTCCAATAGAAATTCATTTAAAAAAAAAGCAAGTATACTGAAATAAAAATTAACTTTAAAGAATTAAAAAAAAATAAACAGATGGCTTCAACCATCTTTTTTCTTTCCCAAAATAAAATCATTCCTTTTTTATTCTGTGGTATTCAACAGACTTCCTGAACACTCTTGCCTCCTGCAGGTTGATACTCTTCCTGGCACCTGACAGATGGTCTGAAATCTCGACAGGCTGGAGCTTGCAGAGGCATGCAGAATGAAGCCACACAACTGGTAGGGCACCCAAACAACCTGAATCCAGCTAGTGAGAGCTGAGAAAAGAGCCCAGGGCTCTGGGATTCAGAACCCCATGGGTTTCCCTGTGAACCTACTCAATTTCTATTAAAAGATCATGTATATTCATTTAAACACACATGGGGAATTTTACTATGATTATCCTAGTATTTTCCATTAATTGGGGAGAGAGAGAGGCACTATGAATATCATAAATAATACCCCAAATGTTTCTGACATGCAGACACATGCATACACTCAGCTGCAAACTCTGTCTAGGGCAAAGGAGATGGACACAGCCTACAATGGATACACGACATACATATAACTGAGAGTTAACTGCAGACATAGGTTTTGTTATATTTTTAAAAACAGGACTACACTTGCCTAATGGTAACAACTATTCTCAAATATAAAATGCCCGAGCAAATCATGCTTATTATCAGGGTGTTTATAGCTGCTACATATTACTAAAGAGGCAACTTCTGTTCTTTCAGAAACTGTTTACTAACTTCTAATGACATCATTTACCAAGATCATGCTTATGGAATACCCCAAGGGGGCTGAACCAATAGAAGGAAATCCAGTGGTAATCTTCAAGCATGTTAAAAATCATAGTGCTATCTGGAATTAAGGACTGGACTCCATTTAAGAAATAAACAACTGGGACTTCCCTGGTGGTCTAGTGGTTAAGACACCACACTTCTAATGCAAGGGGTAAGGGTTCCATCCCTGGTCTGGGGACTAAGATCCCACCTGCTGTGTAGTGTGACAGAGGGGAAACAACAATAACTATACTCCAATAGAAATTCATTTAAAAAAAAAGCAAGTATACTGAAATAAAAATTAACTTTAAAGAATTAAAAAAAAATAAACAGATGGCTTCAACCATCTTTTTTTTTCTTTCCAAAGTAAAATCATTCCCTTTTTTATTCTGTGGTATTCAACAGACTTCCTGAACACTCTTGCCTCCTGCAGGTTGATACTCTTCCTGGCACCTGACAGATGGTCTGAAATCTCGACAGGCTGGAGCTTGCAGAGGCATGCAGAATGAAGCCACACAACTGGTAGGGCACCCAAACAACCTGAATCCAGCTAGTGAGAGCTGAGAAAAGAGCCCAGGGCTCTGCGGGATTCAGAAGGGGCCCTGGGATGGAATCCTGAGGAGGATGAGAAGAGACAGGCAGCATGAGAGGAGGGAGCTGTGGGAAGAGGGGGAATAAACAGCCAGCTTACAGAAGCCTGGGAGGCACACGGGCAAACACATTCCGGGGAGCGGACAGCTCGTGGACAGTAATGAGTAGTAAATGGGATAATAAATCAGATCTGTAGGAAAATGTAAGAGTCTTTAATAACATGGATGTGGAGTCATAAAGGAGAAAAGCAGAATTAAATATGCCAGTTAGGTTAAATCTAATATTTAAAATAGGCCACTAATTACTTGCAAATGACAGACAAGTCTCTTCTTTTCATGGTATTACCATTTCTACACCGCTAAAATGAGGATAAGAAATCTGCTCTACATCACTCACCATTTCTACTAGGCTAAAATTTGAAAATATTACATTTCTTTGAACAAATATTGAATTACCAGGCAGTTTCCAATGGAAGCATTCACATTGCTGTGTGATCTACCAGGGATTCCTCCTTTTCTTCCATTGTCTAAATGTATAAGCATTCATAAGCAAGAGTTTATTAACCCTAATGGTTCCTTTTTATCCCACCCACAACACTTCCTACTCACTTCTCTAGGATGATTCTTTCCTGCAATACCTCTTCACCATCCCCTAATCAAACCACTCTTCATATGTAAGCTGGAGCTGCGAGATATGAAAGTTAAATGGCTCAGAACTTGGGCCTACATTTATTTACTAACATAACTAGAAAGAGTTTCTTTAAAGAAAAAATACCTTAATTAAAAAATATTATTGGCTTCTCTGGTGGTCCAGTGGGTAAGGAGTCCGCCTTGCAGTGCAAGGGGCACCAGTTCGATCCCTGGCTGGGGAAGATCCCACGTGCCATGGAATGGCTGGACCGGTGTGCCCAATTACAAGACAGAGCTCTAGAGTGCCGAGAGCCACTGCAATGGGAAGCACACACAAGCCAAAGAATAAAGGTGGATGAATATAAATAAATAAATAAACAATAAAAGAGGCCAAAATAAAAAAAAAAATATTATCCACTTAAAGCAAAGTTTAACTTTTGAAATGTAATTTCCTATTAGGGTTGGGCATTAGAATCGGCAAGACTTTTAAAAGTAATCCATTGATAATTACTCCTATCATCAAATAGAAGCATAGATCAGTGCCACTGTTTTATAGGACTTTAATCTCTATCTTCATTCTGCCCTTAATTCATCAGATGAATTTCACTGGGAAGTAATTCCTTTCTGCTACTCTGAGCTTATACACTTGCCTAATTCCCATGTTGGGCAGTGACTCTTGGTTTAGATTACACTGTGTCATCCAAACACCCAATGGTAATTCGGTGACCACTAACAAGTTTTTCTTCTTACACTGTGCATGTGCGCTAAGTCACTTTGGCTGTGTCTGACTTTTTGTGATCCTAAGGACTATAGCTCCTCTGTCCACATAATTCTCTAGGCCAGAATACTGGAATGGGTTGCCATGACCTCTCCCAGGGCATCTTCTCAACCTAGGGATCGAAGCTGCATCTCTCAGGTCTCCTGCATTGGCAGGCGGACTCTTTACCACTAGTGCCACCTGGGAAGCCCACAGATCATGGTGGGTGAAGATAATGTAACTCCAAGGTGAGACAATCCTAACGCATTTTATAACACAGTAAAAAGAACTGTCCTGTCCTCTGCCTGGGCTCATTCTTTCAGAAGGATTTCTGGAATCTCTGTCTTACCCACTCCTTCATAACAGTAAAGGTCTAGGCCCTCTAAGTAAATGGAATAAAAGTATCCAGTACAATGATAACCTTCCCTCCACAAGAGGGTCTTGACGTCCTCAAAGCCCTGCCACAAACATATTCTAGGACAATAACAGTATTTCTTTTCTTTTTAAAAATGAATGTCATTGCAGTGCAAGGGCACCAGTTCGATCCTGGCTGGGGAAGATCCCACGTGCCATGGAATGGCTGGACGGTGTGCCCAATTACAAGACAGAGCTCTAGAGTGCCGAGAGCCACTGCAATGGGAAGCACACACAAGCCAAAGAATAAAGGTGGATGAATATAAATAAATAAATAAACAATAAAAGAGGCCAAAATAAAAAAAAAAATATTATCCACTTAAAGCAAAGTTTAACTTTTGAAATGTAATTTCCTATTAGGGTTGGGCATTAGAATCGGCAAGACTTTTAAAAGTAATCCATTGATAATTACTCCTATCATCAAATAGAAGCATAGATCAGTGCCACTGTTTTATAGGACTTTAATCTCTATCTTCATTCTGCCCTTAATTCATCAGATGAATTTCACTGGGAAGTAATTCCTTTCTGCTACTCTGAGCTTATACACTTGCCTAATTCCCATGTTGGGCAGTGACTCTTGGTTTAGATTACACTGTGTCATCCAAACACCCAATGGTAATTCGGTGACCACTAACAAGTTTTTCTTCTTACACTGTGCATGTGCGCTAAGTCACTTTGGCTGTGTCTGACTTTTTGTGATCCTAAGGACTATAGCTCCTCTGTCCACATAATTCTCTAGGCCAGAATACTGGAATGGGTTGCCATGACCTCTCCCAGGGGATCTTCTCAATCTAGGGATCGAAGCTGCATCTCTCAGGTCTCCTGCATTGGCAGGCGGACTCTTTACCACTAGTGCCACCTGGGAAGCCCACAGATCATGGTGGGTGAAGATAATGTAACTCCAAGGTGAGACAATCCTAACGCATTTTATAACACAGTAAAAAGAACTGTTCTGTCCTCTGCCTGGGCTCATTCTTTCAGAAGGATTTCTGGAATCTCTGTCTTATCCACTCCTTCATAACAGTAAAGGTCTAGGCCCTCTAAGTAAATGGAATAAAAGTATCCAGTACAATGATAACCTTCCCTCCACAAGAGGGTCTTGACGTCCTCAAAGCCCTGCCACAAACATATTCTAGGACAATAACAGTATTTCTTTTCTTTTATTATGCGGGAAGAAGGTGAAAAGGATAAGAACATGTACTATATTTAGGGCTTCCCTTGAAGCTCAGCTGGTAAAAGAATCTGCCTGCAATGCATGAGATCTTGGTTTGATTCCTGGGTTGAGAAGATTCCCTGGAGAAGGGATAGGCTACACACGCCAGTATTCTTGCCTGGAGAATTCCGCGGGTCACAAAGAATTGGACACGACTGAGTGACTTTCACTCACTCACTATATTTGGGACTCAAACATGCTAAAATTAAGTAATATTTTAGCTTTCCAGGTGGCACTAGTGGTTAAGAACCGGCCTGCCAATGAGATGTGGATTCATTTCTTGGGTGGGGAAGATCCCCTGGAGGAGGACGTGGCAACCCGCTGTAGTATTCTGGCCTGGAGAATCCCATGGACAGGAGAGCCTGGTGTCCATGGGGTTGCAAAAAGCAGACATGACTGAAGTGACTGCATCATGTATATTACATGCATGCAGTATTTACTGCATGCTGCAACTACAACATGCTAATCTTTTACTAATTTCTTTATGCCTTTGAAAAACAAACATTACTAATATAGTAAAACCCAAATCTAAATGCTGTATGTTCCTTTATTCCTTTACAATCATTTGTTGAAATCAGTACTGAGTGGAAATCACTTAATTTCTTTCATGGGATACAGAACAATCCTAGGCAAGTGGAAACAAGTACCAAAATAGTCTATTACAATTAAGAAATTCATATAAACAAATATTTTACTGCTTAACTGCAGAATGAATTTTCATCTATGATCTTAAAAAACATTTTCAGAGAGTAAAAGAAACCTTTTTAAGGAGGTATTGGGAAGGGAACAGCAACCTCTGTGAAATTGAGAACCTTCCCTCCTGGATGACCACTGGGTCCCCTGAAGACAGCAACGGATATTGGACTGGTCAACAAATCTCACTGAAAACCTGTTATTAGCTAATTTGTGGACTAACTTTATAAATACTAAAGTAGATAGACACACAAATGTTAGGCATCATGACGGCCATGACCTCATGTGGCAAACCTAGTTAACTTATTACCCAGTGTCTTCCCAAAACCAAGCCCCTAACCTCAGAGGGAGGAATTTTAGGCAACTTCTATGGAGCAGGCCCAGGAAGGTGCAAATAATCCCTGTGCAACAAAGATAAATACTGTGTTTTGTTGCAAATTTCCCTTTTATCCATTTTTTAAAAAAGTAACTGTACTATCGATACTTTCTAGTAAAAAGTGTACTATGTAGACCCCTGTGTTTAATAAAAATTTGACAACACTGATACTGACATCATATATCAATTAATCAGAAGTGAAGCTTCTCAAGATCAGACTCTCCTGTTCTGCTTATTTGTGGTTTCTCCCTTACAAAACCAATAGTTGGAGGAGAGCAAGGGAAGTTTCCTATATCCCTCTGTATGTCTTCTAAATAACCAACACTGTCTTGCACTTACAGAAGAACTCACCAGAGGTGTCACTAAATGATGGAGGTATCAAATTCAACATTTTCTCTTCTCCATCTTTACAGAACACATCTTTCCTGCACACTTAATAAAAGGACACATTTCTGTATGGTGACCTTGCAGCACATGATACACAAATACTCAGATAATCCTGCATTTTCTTTCGTCCGTGCACATTAGGAACAATTTGGAGGTCTCATTTTAGAAGTAGTGTCAGAATATTCCATAAAATATTGTATATCATATTTCATTTCATACGGGTTATCATTTATTGAGAAATTTTTAAAAGTTGAAAAGGAATGCCTGAAAGCTTAAGGTCTATAATAGGAAAAATAAAATACTGGATAAAACGTTGTTTTGAAACTATTTTTCGGTAAGAACGTCCATTCACAAATTTAATGTAACGTTAACTAAACCATGACTCTCTAAACCATGACTAATGAAAAAATGTTTAAAAGAGCTTTATAACACGGAGATTCCTGGAAACTAAAAGTGCCATTTCCTGATCTAAGGAATTCCAAGTAAATGAGGTTCAACTCTTACCAAGTTAAATGGGGGTCTCAAAAAAAAATCCTTAGCTTAGATTCAATCTAGGCAAGTATAAATACTAAGGGATAGACACACAAATGTTAGGCATCATGACGGCCATGACCTCATGTGGCAAACCTAGTTAACTTATTACCCAGTGTCTTCCCAAAACCAAGCCCCTAACCTCAGAGGGAGGAATTTTAGGCAGCTTCTATGGAGCAGGCCCAGGAAGGTGCAAATAATCCCTGTGCAACAAAGATATATACTGTGTTTTGTTGCAAATTTCCCTTTTATCCATTTTTTAAAAAAGTAACTGTACTATCAATACTTTTTAGTAAAAAGTGTACTATGTAGACCACTGTGTTTAATAAAAATTTGACAACACTGATACTGACATCATATATCAATTAATCAGAAGTGAAGCTTCTCAAGATCAGACTCTCCTGTTCTGCTTATTTGTGGTTTCTCCCTTACAAAACTAATGGAGGAGAGCAAGAGAAGTTTCCTATATCCCTCTGTATGTCTTCTAAATAACCAACACTGTCTTGCACTTACAGAAGAACTCACCCAGAGGTGTCACTAAATGATGGAGGTATCAAATTCAACATTTTCTCTTCTCCATCTTTACAGAACACATCTTTCCTGCACACTTAATAAAAGGACACATTTCTGTATGGTGACCTTGTAGCACATGATACACAAATACTCAGATAATCCTGCATTTTCTTTCGTCCGTGCACATTAGGAACACTTTGGAGGTCTCATTTTAGAAGTAGTGTCAGAATATTCCATAAAATATTGTATATCATATTTCATTTCATACGGGTTATCATTTATTGAGAAATTTTTAAAAGTTGAAAAGGAATGCCTGAAAGCTTAAGGTCTATAATAGGAAAAATAAAATACTGGATAAAACGTTGTTTTGAAACTATTTTTCGGTAAGAACGTCCATTCACAAATTTAATGTAACGTTAACTAAACCATGACTCTCTAAACCATGACTAATGAAAAAATGTTTAAAAGAGCTTTATAACACGGAGATTCCTGGAAACTAAAAGTGCCATTTCCTGATCTAAGGAATTCCAAGTAAATGAGGTTCAACTCTTACTTTTAGGCAATGGATTCGGTTTCAGCCTTCAGTGCCCGCCACCTTAAGCGGAGGCTGATGCCTCAAATGAGTGATGAAAATGAGAAAGCTCTCGGGTCGCCAAGTTAGCTTAGATTCCATCCGCGACAGATCTAAAGCCCATGTGGCATTGCTCACAGAGCTTCCCAGCTTGTGAGTCAAGCACGCCCCACCCCACCACCAGGGGCTGCCTGGGAGTAGGGTTTACCAACAATTTCTCCAAGTGTCGGTGGAGCCAGGGGCTCTGGAATCCGGCGTCTGGGGAGGCTCGGGGCATGCTTGCCCGGCTTCCACAGTCGCAGAGGCGAGCGGCCAGCGTCAGGATCTGTATACATGACCTCTACCACCCCAATTAAAAGGGAAACGCAGGGAAAGGAGGGCCGAAACTGTGCCATCCTACCGGGCCAAGGAAGTCGGAGCCCCCGGCAGTCCGGGAAATCGCTCTGGGGTCAGCCGGCCCCGACGCACCGAAAGTCTCCGAGTTCTTACCATGCGCCCAGCTCTGAGCTGGGCGCCCGAGGGTTGGGAAGGGAGTGAAAGCTGCCCTGCCCGGGGCAAACTCACGGCTTCGGCTTCACCCCTTCGCGCGCCCTCCGGGACCCCAGCAGGGCTAGGGCACGCAGATCGCAGCGCTCCGCCTGCTTCCAGGCCAGGCCGGCCGACGACCCGCCCCACACTGCGGAGGAAAGCTGCGCGGCTTGGGGTCCTGAGCGACGTCCGCCGCGCGACGCTGCCCACTACCCGCGCGTCCCTCCGCTTACCGCTCCCGGCCGAGGTTTCGTGCTCGCGGGCGTCGCCTCTCCAGGTTGGGCCCAGGCTCCGGAACCCCTTCCCGGCCCGCCTCGCTCCAGGACGCCCGGGCCCCCGGCGCCCTCGGAGCCGAACCCTCAGCGCGCCCGCCGCGCCATGGGTGCGTGTGGGCGCCGCGCCACAGGATGCGCCGCTGCAGCCTCGGGCGGCGCTACTGCGAGCCGGGCCGGCGCGGCGGGCGCGGCGGGGGCCGAAGGGGAGGAGGGCGGGGCGCAGGCGGCGCGGAGGCTCGGCTGGGGGGAGGAGGAAACCGCAACGTCACCAGAGCCCGGGGCGGCCAGGATGGGGAGGGGGAACGGGGAACGGGGATCCCTTCCCCCTGCGGGATCCCGACCTCCGGCCCGGCCCGCTTTCTCCTCTCTTCTCCGAGGACTGGCGCCTCGCGGTCTTTCCCGTCCACTCACCCCGATTCCATGCACCCCTATCCTGCCAGGCCTCTTTGGCTTCAGCTTGCTCTCGTTTCTAACGACCCCATACGCTTCGGGCTCGACTCTAGAACCGCCCCGTCAACCGAAGGATACTTTTGGAGGCCCGAGGGGAGGAGCTGATGGATGCCTCAATACAGCTCCGGGAGAGGAAAAGTTGAGAACTTTTACTACCGAGACTGTGGCCCGCTCCCCCCGCCTTTTCCAAAATTGTGACTCCTCCGTCTCTCCCGAGTTCAGTTTTTACTCTTTTCCGAGAGAAGGGAGGAAATCATCTATTTAGAAGTATTGCTTACTTTAACCGTACTAACGAAATACAGAAAACCCCAAAGCACTGGACTGCTAACTGAACTGATTTTAATCAAAGATCAGCAACAGAGCATTCGAAATATACAGCTCACAAGAAGAAATTTAACTTACCCTATCCACTAGCCTAGTGGACGAGAGAAACTCTCATCCACCGCTTTTCAGGTGGAAGGTGTGCAACCGTAGTAGTCACAGCCTTTGGAGAAGCTTCCTGCATTCTCTTAGAGCAACCACGGCACACAGCCTGGTCCAGCCTGGCCTCAGAAAGGTGTCAGATTAGACCAGGACCATCACCCCCGGGCTAATAACGTCGCCTCCGTCAGTGTTAACATGTAAGTAACCTACCGGAGCCCATCGGTTACAGAAGTAATAGATGTTCATCCATTCGTTAGCACTAAAGACGTTTTACCTGAGAGCAGAAAACCCGTCGCTTCTCCGCCGTTTTGAGTTCTAAAGGACCACCATCGTTGATTTTCCCCTCCTCAGAGGTTCTCAAGACCTACAAAGTACTTTCCCTCAGGCCACATTAGGGAAAACAAAATATGGATGACGACTTTTCTGCTTTTTTCAAAATTTGCATTTGAAGAGAGATTCCTTACAAAGTGGTCAAGAGGAAGTGGTTTTATTACATATTTTAAATGTTCACTCAAGTAAACCAATGCTTTGCATAAACTTCCAGATGTTTAAGAGGTGAATGCTGGAAGAGATAAGGGATTCTAGAATTTAAAATTAGTCTAATCTGGTTTAAATCCTCATTTGAGGGGTTTCCCTGGTGGTGCTGTGGCTTAGAATCTGCCTGCAAGGGACACAGGTTCGATCCCTGGTCCAGGAAGATCCCACATGCCAAAGGGCAACAAAAGGCAACAAAACTCCATAACTACCGAGTGAGACAACTACTGAGACTGTGCTCTAGAGCCCAGGCTCTGCAACAAGAGAAGCCCCCACAGTGAGAAGCCCACACGCAACAAAGAGAAGCCTCCAGTTCGCAGGAAGTAGAGAAAGCCAGGGGGGAAGTAGTAAAGAAGCAAAAAAAGAATAATAATAATAATAAAATCCTCATTGCTACTTATCCAAGGGTCTTGGAAACTAACCCCTATGTTTCATCGTAAACTCAATCAAGACTACCATTATTTAAGTTTTACATGCCAGCAACAGACCCGAAATACAGCTCACAAGAAGAAATTTAACTTACCCTAT
Source organism: Tragulus kanchil (assembly GCA_022376925.1). Taxonomy (NCBI): domain Eukaryota; kingdom Metazoa; phylum Chordata; class Mammalia; order Artiodactyla; family Tragulidae; genus Tragulus; species Tragulus kanchil. The sequence goes on from JAIOJX010000026.1 coordinate 286,190,470, forward strand.
CCACTAGCCTAGTGGACGAGGAACTCCATCCACCGCTTTTCAGGTGGAAGGTGTGCAACCGTAGTAGTCACAGCCTTTGGAGAAGCTTCCTGCATTCTCTTAGAGCAACCACGGCACACAGCCTGGTCCAGCCTGGCCTCAGAAAGGTGTCAGATTAGACCAGGACCATCACCCCGGCTAATAACGTCGCCTCCGTCAGTGTTAACATGTAAGTAACCTACCGGAGCCCATCGGTTACAGAAGTAATAGATGTTCATCCATTCGTTAGCACTAAAGACGTTTTACCTGAGAGCAGAAAACCCGTCGCTTCTCCGCCGTTTTGAGTTCTAAAGGACCACCATCGTTGATTTTCCCCTCCTCAGAGGTTCTCAAGACCTACAAAGTACTTTCCCTCAGGCCACATTAGGGAAAACAAAATATGGATGAGCTTTTCTGCTTTTTCAAAATTTGCATTTGAAGAGAGATTCCTTACAAAGTGGTCAAGAGGAAGTGGTTTTATTACATATTTTAAATGTTCACTCAAGTAAACCAATGCTTTGCATAAACTTCCAGATGTTTAAGAGGTGAATGCTGGAAGAGATAAGGGATTCTAGAATTTAAAATTAGTCTAATCTGGTTTAAATCCTCATTTGAGGGGTTTCCCTGGTGGTGCTGTGGCTTAGAATCTGCCTGCAAGGGACACAGGTTCGATCCCTGGTCCAGGAAGATCCCACATGCCAAAGGGCAACAAAGGGCAACAAAACTCCATAACTACCGAGTGAGACAACTACTGAGACTGTGCTCTAGAGCCCAGGCACTGCAACAAGAGAAGCCCCCACAGTGAGAAGCCCACACGCAACAAAGAGAAGCCTCCAGTTCGCAGGAAGTAGAGAAAGCCAGGGGGGAAGTAGTAAAGAAGCAAAAAAAGAATAATAATAATAATAAAAATCCTCATTTTGCTACTTACTCCAAGGGTCCTTGGAAAACTAACCCCTATGTTCTCATCTGTAACATAGAGATATAATACCTCAATCGAAGACTACCAATTATTTGAGAGTTGTTACATGCCAGACACTGTACTAAGCAATTTACATGTATTAATGCAGTTATTAGAAAAGATTAACTGTGAAAAGTGTCATAAGTGTTCATTTCTACTTACCTTCCCAAATTCGGGAGAGACCTTAGAAAAAGCATCTGGTCCGATTTATTTAACTTCCCCATAAGCAATCATCTAATTCAGTGATTCTCCAACCTAGAACATTAAATCAGCAGGGAAACTGTGATAAAATAGCTTTTAATGGAGACCCCACACCAGACCAATAAATCAGAATCTCTAGGGCTAACATGTATGCATCAGCATTTTAGAATCTCTTCTCTGGTGATCAGAACGTACAACCAGGATTAAGAAGTCCTCCAGGGAGACAGTACCCACTGTCGTTTATTCCCCTTTGCCCCCAGTTTTGCTGTAAATCGACCTGGCAATCTGTTTCTGAGTAACATCCACCTCTTGCAAATAGCCCTCCATATAGTAGGACTCAAAGATCTGCAATCCTGCACTCTGGGGTCTTCCAGGATGCATTTAGCCTTACCAACTCCATCTGCTTTTCCTCCTCTTTTCTGAAAGTCCTTGAGAGTTGGTGTACTTTGCCATTACTCATTTCAAAGTCTGATTCCAAAAATGGAATTCAAGGTTTCATTCAAATAACACAGATGTTTAACAGCTTTGTTCTAATTACTGTATTTCCCCAAGTAAATCCTAGGAACTAGTATGGGCGCACAGTTATCCTATTGACTCCTGTGCTGCAATCTATAAAAACTCTAAGGCAGTAAAATCTTTTTCATCTTCTTTAAAACACTTCTTCCCAGGCAATCCTACTATTGTTTGTTCAGCACTTTGCACAATAAAATTTAACAGAATCACATTAAGTTAGTCCTCTTTTAACTTGACATGTTAGATATCATTGATGTAATTGAGTAATTCTACCTCCCACCTTCATGTATTCTGCAAATTCCGTCTGGATGCCATGCAAACATTCAAGTTTCCATTCTAATGCTTGTCACTGCTGACAATGCATTAACATGCTCTTGAACATGGCTTTTTAGAACTGTAAGGAAATTTGGATATCACTAAGGAGTTTAGAAAATAAATACTTACTGAGACTTTTTATTTTGGGTGACTCAGGTGCTCAGGTAGTACTTAATTCTCCTCTTTTTACCTAACTCTGGCTTTTTCCGGAAAAGCACAATTAGTGAAGAATTGTGTTAAGAAAGTTCTGAGGACAGGTTCATGGTCCAGGAATCTGATGGCCCAATGTCCGGGTATCATTACAGTCTGTTATTTCAAGAAACAGCCCTGCTTCTCTCTTCATGCACCCCCCTCACTGAAAGTAGCTGAGTTTACACCATGTTTCCACTAGCTTGGAAGCCAAACCTTATGAGACTTTATACTCATGTATTTGGGAAGCCGTCAGGAGTTGTTCAGGCAGTATTCTGTAGTAGTAACTCTCACCCTAAGGCTGCGTATTAGCATCACCCAGGAGAGGACTTAAAACATACCAATGCTCAGACTTACTCTCAGAAATTCTGATTTAGTTCTTTCCAGGATGGAGACCAGGCATCCCATATTCTTTTTAAGATGCCAGATGGTTCCAACATGTAGCCGAAGTTAGAACCAATACTCCCTAACCGTGGTTCCCCAATTTTGCTGTACTTTAGAACCACCTGGGGGGCTTTTAGAACTTCTGATGCTAAGGCTGTAGCCTGTACCATAATAACAGGGTGTTCAAAGTCCTATGATTCCAGTATAGAGAAAGATGGGGAACCACTGTTCTATAGGAGTACATGGACACATGCATCAGATGAACCATCATACCAGATTTAGAAAACAGGTTTATTTGTAATGCTTGTATTGGCTTACTAATTATATAAAATATTGTGAAGATCAATTTCATTTACATCAGTTCCCTAATATATTGATTTCTAAATGCTTTTGTTGGATATGCAGTTTGGGGAGGTAATACTTGATTTCAGTATTGGTTGAACTAGTGAAGTTGCTTCCAGACTGTCATATTCATTTCACATTTCTTCTGCCCAAGTATTATAGATAATGCATTTCAATAGCCAGGCTATTCAAGTTTCCATTCTAATGCTTGTCACTGCTGACAATGCATTAACATGCTCTTGAACATGGCTTTTTAGAACTGTAAGGAAATTTGGATATCACTAAGGAGTTTAGAAAATAAATACTTACTGAGACTTTTTATTTTGGGTGACTCAGGTGCTCAGGTAGTACTTAATTCTCCTCTTTTTACCTAACTCTGGCTTTTTCCAGAAAAGCACAATTAGTGAAGAATTGTGTTAAGAAAGTTCTGAGGACAGGTTCATGGTCCAGGAATCTGATGGCCCAATGTCCGGGTATCATTACAGTCTGTTATTTCAAGAAACAGCCCTGCTTCTCTCTTCATGCACCCCCCTCACTGAAAGTAGCTGAGTTTACACCATGTTTCCACTAGCTTGGAAGCCAAACCTTATGGGACTTTATACTCATGTATTTGGGAAGCCGTCAGGAGTTGTTCAGGCAGTATTCTGTAGTAGTAACTCTCACCCTAAGGCTGCGTATTAGCATCACCCAGGAGAGGACTTAAAACATACCAATGCTCAGACTTACTCTCAGAAATTCTGATTTAGTTCTTTCCAGGATGGAGACCAGGCATCCCATATTCTTTTAAGATGCCAGATGGTTCCAACATGTAGCAGTTAGAACCAATACTCCCTAACAGTGGTTCCCCAATTTTGCTGTACTTTAGAACCACCTGGGGCTTTTAGAACTTCTGATGCTAAGGCTGTAGCCTGTACCATAATAACAGGGTGTTCAAAGTCCTATGATTCCAGTATAGAGAAAGATGGGGAACCACTGTTCTATAGGAGTACATGGACACATGTATCAGATGAACCATCATACCAGATTTAGAAAACAGGTTTATTTGTAATGCTTGTATTGGCTTACTAATTATATAAAATATTGTGAAGATCAATTTCATTTACATCAGTTCCCTAATATATTGATTTCTAAATGCTTTTGTTGGATATGCAGTTTGGGGAGGTAATACTTGATTTCAGTATTGGTTGAACTAGTGAAGTTGCTTCCAGACTGTCATATTCATTTCACATTTCTTCTGCCCAAGTATTATAAATAATGCATTTCAATAGCCAGGCTATTCAAGCTTTTTCTTCTACTGGTGAGATTAACTGTGTTAAGCAATGAAATTCTTGTCTGCTTTCCACATAACATCTTTCAGATGAGGAATAATTGACAGTTTACTGATGTTAAACCCAAGCATGTGATTCAAGGCATTCTTCAGTATCTTTTTTCTAACCTGACTCCAAAGAATACAGATCATTTCTTCGTCTGTGTTTTAATTTTTATGATATTTCTAAATGGCGCATTTTTGAGAGGCCGTTTTTACTCTATGTGGACAAATAGAAACGAAATTTAAAAGTGCAAAGTACAGTTTACCACAAAAACAGCATTTCTTAGAGGCACTTATGATCTAGGCAATGAAGGTTAAAAGAAAGTTGGAATAATACTGCCCTTTCATTTTACAAAGAAACTGAGGTTACTGTAGTGGTGACTGTTGAAGTTCCTGCTCCTAATTACCAGTAGAGGTGGGAAGAGACTTCAGTTCTCCTGGTTTCTAGCCAAGCTTCCTCTCTCCCACCTCTCCATGCTGCATCAGTGGCTAAGAAAGTACAACTATCTTCTTTATTTTTATGTATTTTAAAATGTCAAGATTCATTTTTTCCATTAACAGAATGTCAATGTATAAAGAGAAATAAGCTATACTTATTTTAGGGAAAATCAAATGCCTATTCACAAAGTACCTGGGAGAGCACGCCTCATTTATCATTGTTAAACTGGACGCTGTATATTTGAGCAAAGCATGCATGTGTCCATGTACTCCTATAGAACAGTGGTTCCCCATCTTTCTCAGCATCACATATGTACAACTGATACCAAACCAAGCTCTCATTCTTGAGGTGAAATCTTCAGTACACTTTTATCCATCTTGATCATTTATTCACATCACAGCTGAGATTTTTAAGGCATTCAGAGTCTTTAATTTCCAACTTTCAATTGCACGAACCAATTTTATAAGTTTTTGCTAATTTTATAACAGTGTTTGTTTGGATATGCAGTTTGGGAGGTAATACTTGATTTCAGTGTTGGGTGAACTAGTGAAGTTGCTTCCAGACTGTCATATTCATTTCACATTTCTTCTGCCCAAGTATTATAAATAATGCATTTCAATAGCCAGGCTATTCAAGCTTTTTCTTCTACTGGTGAGATTAACTGTGTTAAGCAATGAAATTCTTGTCTGCTTTCCACATAACATCTTTCAGATGAGGAATAATTGACAGTTTACTGATGTTAAATCCAAGCATGTGATTCAAGGCATTCTTCAGTATCTTTTTTCTAACCTGACTCCAAAGAATACAGATCATTTCTTCGTCTGTGTTTTAACTTTTATGATATTTCTAAATGGCGCATTTTTGAGAGGCCGTTTTTACTCTATGTGGACAAATAGAAACGAAATTTAAAAGTGCAAAGTACAGTTTACCACAAAAACAGCATTTCTTAGAGGCACTTATGATCTAGGCAATGAAGGTTAAAAGAAACTTGGAATAATACTGCCCTTTCATTTTACAAAGAAACTGAGGTTACTGTAGTGGTGACTGTTGAAGTTCCTGCTCCTAATTACCAGTAGAGGTGGGAAGAGACTTCAGTTCTCCTGGTTTCTAGCCAAGCTTCCTCTCTCCCACCTCTCCATGCTGCATCAGTGGCTAAGAAAGTACAACTATCTTCTTTATTTTTATGTATTTTAAAATGTCAAGATTCATTTTTTCCATTAACAGAATGTCAATGTATAAAGAGAAATAAGCTATACTTATTTTAGGGAAAATCAAATGCCTATTCACAAAGTACCTGGGAGAGCACGCCTCATTTATCATTGTTAAACTGGACGCTGTATATTTGAGCAAAGCATGCATGTGTCCATGTACTCCTATAGAACAGTGGTTCCCCATCTTTCTCAGCATCACATATGTACAACTGATACCAAACCAAGCTCTCATTCTTGAGGTGAAATCTTCAGTACACTTTTATCCATCTTGATCATTTATTCACATCACAGCTGAGATTTTTAAGGCATTCAGAGTCTTTAATTTCCAACTTTCAATTGCACGAACCAATTTTATAAGTTTTTTGCTATTATATAAGAAGGATAGTAACAGTGTTTCTGTTCATGGTGAGCAATTTAATCTTATGGTGTGAAAGTCAACCACATGTATACTCATATGCACTAGGGAAGCCCATATACATGTATATGTGTATGTAGAGTGTGTGTGTGTATGTGTGTGTGTGTGTGTGTGTGTAGGGTTTCCCCGGTGGCTCAGTGGTAAAGAATCCTCCTGCAATGCAGAAGATCAGACACAGGAGACACGAGTTCAATCCCTGCGTCAGGAAGATCCCCTGGATGAGGAAATGGCAACCCATTCCAGTATTCTTGCCTGGATAATATCATGGACAGAGGAGCCTGGTCGGCTACAGTCCACGGGGTTGCAAAGAATAAGATAAGACTGAAGTCACTTAGCACGCATATATATATGATCCCACTTTCTGTTCAGTCTTTAAGCATGTTGCAACAAACAGCAACTGTTAGGAAGCAGAAACAGCCCAGACTACAACATTCATGGAATGTACTATCATGGAAAAGGCACTTAAAGTGAGTCTGCCTGAATTAAATGTTAACGTTGTTTGGGGGAAAATGAATGGGTTCATACTAGAAACTAAGAGCGCTAGTTTCTAGGTCTTTCAGATGCCAGCAGTGTGACCTCAGAAGAAATTTTTTCCTCCTATAAATTTGGAAAAATTCAGCAATTGCATAACAAAACTTGGGCAAATCACTTAATTTCTTTGAGTCTCAGTGTCCTTAGCCATAAGTTGAAGAAACTGGCCTTGATCTGTGGTTTGCAATCCTATCTATACACTAGAATCACCCAGGAAACATTAAAAATACTGTGAGGCAAAAAAGTACACTTCAATTTCATGGGCTGCTGGCATCATTGTTAAACTGGACGCTGTATATTTGAGCAAAGCATGCATGTGTCCATGTACTCCTATAGAACAGTGGTTCCCCATCTTTCTCAGCATCACATATGTACAACTGATACCAAACCAAGCTCTCATTCTTGAGGTGAAATCTTCAGTACACTTTTATCCATCTTGATCATTTATTCACATCACAGCTGAGATTTTTAAGGCATTCAGAGTCTTTAATTTCCAACTTTCAATTGCACGAACCAATTTTATAAGTTTTTTGCTATTATATAAGAAGGATAGTAACAGTGTTTCTGTTCATGGTGAGCAATTTAATCTTATGGTGTGAAAGTCAACCACATGTATACTCATATGCACTAGGGAAGCCCATATACATGTATATGTGTATGTAGAGTGTGTGTGTGTGTGTGTGTGTGTGTGTGTGTAGGGTTTCCCCGGTGGCTCAGTGGTAAAGAATCCTCCTGCAATGCAGAAGATCAGACACAGGAGACACGAGTTCAATCCCTGCGTCAGGAAGATCCCCTGGATGAGGAAATGGCAACCCACTCCAGTATTCTTGCCTGGATAATATCATGGACAGAGGAGCCTGGTCGGCTACAGTCCACGGGGTTGCAAAGAATAAGATAAGACTGAAGTCACTTAGCACGCATATATATATGATCCCACTTTCTGTTCAGTCTTTAAGCATGTTGCAACAAACAGCAACTGTTAGGAAGCAGAAACAGCCCAGACTACAACATTCATGGAATGTACTATCATGGAAAAGGCACTTAAAGTGAGTCTGCCTGAATTAAATGTTAACGTTGTTTGGGGGAAAATGAATGGGTTCATACTAGAAACTAAGAGCGCTAGTTTCTAGGTCTTTCAGATGCCAGCAGTGTGACCTCAGAAGAAATTTTTTTTTCCTCCTATAAATTTGGAAAAATTCAGCAATTGCATAACAAAACTTGGGCAAATCACTTAATTTCTTTGAGTCTCAGTGTCCTTAGCCATAAGTTGAAGAAACTGGCCTTGATCTGTGGTTTGCAATCCTATCTATACACTAGAATCACCCAGGAAACATTAAAAAATACTGACGCCCTACAGTACCCTCAGGCAAATTAAAATAAGTTCTGGGGAATGTGGACTAGACTAGTGGTAATCAAAATGTGGTCCATGGGCTGCTGGCATCAGCATTACGTGGTATATTAGTCAGCTTGGGCTGCCGCAACAACATACCAGAGACAGGGTGGCTTCAACAACAGAAATTTACTTCTCACAGTTCTAAAAGCTGAAGTGTCCAAGATCAAGGTGCCAACTGATTCAGTTTCTGGAGAGTGCTCTTCCTGTCTTCTTGCTATAACCTCACACAGCCTTTCCTTGGTGCATGCACATGTACAGAGAGAAACATATCTTCCTTTTAAGACAATGAATGCTATTGGATTATCAACCCACCCTTATGATCTCATGTAACTTTACTTCCTAAAAGCCCTATCTCCAAATATAGTCATATGGGCGTCAGGGCTTCAATCTATAAACTGGGGTGGTGGGTGGGGATACAACTCAGTACATGAAACTTGGGATTTTAAAAAAATTTTGAAATTATTTTATTGAGGTATAGTTGATTTACAATGTTATGTTAGCTCTGGTGTACAGCAAAGTGAAACTTTTATACATATACACATATCAACTCTTTTTTAGCTTCTTTGCCCATATAGGCCATTACAAAGTACTGAGTAGAGTTCCCTGTGCTATCCAGTAGGTCCTTATTAGTTATCTATTTTATATATAGTAGTGTATATAATATAAATTCTAATCTTCCAATTTATCCCTTCTCCTCACTTATTCCCCTGCTCCTCAAAGAACCATGAGATTTTTTAAAATGTCAGTTCCAAGCCCAGATTCTGGGATTAAGGACCAGGAGTCCATGTTTTGAGAAACTCTACAGGTGGTTCTTATGCACTGTGTGTTTGAGAATTACTGGCCTAGACCACTTCTTCTTACACTACGCTGCACATTGAATCATTCGGGGAATTTTAAAACCTTTGATGCCTGGGCCCAATCCCAGAAACCTTGATTTCTTACAGGATGCCTACTCACAGCAAATTTAAAGCTCTGCAGGTGACTCTAGTCTGAGAACCTGCGGTGAAGAAGATCTTTAAGGATTTTTTCCTTGTTAAAATGCTGTGGGGTTTTTAATACAATAATACATATATATATGCATGTGTGTATATGTATATATACATTATATATATATAATGTATGCAAAATAATATACATAATATAAAGAAGAGTGACCAGACAGCTCTTTCTATTTTCAAGCTTCAGGTACAAACACACTTGTTAGTCTATTTTCATTACTTGATTATATGATGCATGAAACAGACAGGAGTTTGAGAATTGGTATTTTGATACTGATTTTTGCTGTATACATTTGCTATATATTTGCTTTATTGCATAAAAATCAAAGGTCTATTTGATGGTCAAATATTTTTCCACAGTATAAAATTAAAGAAGGGTCTGGGTAGTAACCAGATGTTTATGAGATATTTTAAAAGAATCTTACAAATTTGGAGACCAGGGGTAATTCTAAAAAACAAACACAATGTGATTATTTTCTAAAATTGGAGCAATACACAGTAGTTGATAAATAATGTTAGTATATTTGGGCGTCAGGGCTTCAATCTATAAACTGGGGTGGTGGGGATACAACTCAGTACATGAAACTTGGGATTTTAAAAAAAATTTTGAAATTATTTTATTGAGGTATAGTTGATTTACAATGTTATGTTAGCTCTGGTGTACAGCAAAGTGAAACTTTTATACATATACACATATCAACTCTTTTTTAGCTTCTTTGCCCATATAGGCCATTACAAAGTACTGAGTAGAGTTCCCTGTGCTATCCAGTAGGTCCTTATTAGTTATCTATTTTATATATAGTAGTGTATATAATATAAATTCTAATCTTCCAATTTATCCCTTCTCCTCACTTATTCCCCTGCTCCTCAAAGAACCATGAGATTTTTTAAAATGTCAGTTCCAAGCCCAGATTCTGGGATTAAGGACCAGGAGTCCATGTTTTGAGAAACTCTACAGGTGGTTCTTATGCACTGTGTGTTTGAGAATTACTGGCCTAGACCACTTCTTCTTACACTACGCTGCACATTGAATCATTCGGGGAATTTTAAAACCTTTGATGCCTGGGCCCAATCCCAGAAACCTTGATTTCTTACAGGATGCCTACTCACAGCAAATTTAAAGCTCTGCAGGTGACTCTAGTCTGAGAACCTGCGGTGAAGAAGATCTTTAAGGATTTTTTCCTTGTTAAAATGCTGGGGGGTTTTTTAATACAATAATACATATATATATGCATGTGTGTATATGTATATATACATTATATATATATAATGTATGCAAAATAATATACATAATATAAAGAAGAGTGACCAGACAGCTCTTTCTATTTTCAAGCTTCAGGTACAAACACACTTGTTAGTCTATTTTCATTACTTGATTATATGATGCATGAAACAGACAGGAGTTTGAGAATTGGTATTTTGATACTGATTTTTGCTGTATACATTTGCTATATATTTGCTTTATTGCATAAAAATCAAAGGTCTATTTGATGGTCAAATATTTTTCCACAGTATAAAATTAAAGAAGGGTCTGGGTAGTAACCAGATGTTTATGAGATATTTTAAAAGAATCTTACAAATTTGGAGACCAGGGGTAATTCTAAAAAACAAACACAATGTGATTATTTTCTAAATCTCAAGGAAATAAGGGCATTTCTTAGTATTAAGACTTATATTCAATTATATACATTTAAAATCTCTTTTTGATACCAGATATATAAACGTCTCTAGGATAAAAACTGTGAATGTCATTTCCCCCCAAAATTTATAATAATAGTTGTAGAAAGGTGACATTTTAAAATATCTCAGCTCACCAGAGCTCTGACCAGTGAATTTAATTGTAATGCTGTCAGCACAAAAGTTAGCACACAAAAGTGGAAAAACACAACCCCCTGATATTTTATTGTTTCTCTTCAGGATTGTGAACTATTTAAAAACTTCGGGTTCATCAGACAGAAACAAGTAACTAACGAATGAAAGCTAACAATCTTCCTAATAACACTGGATCTAATAGCAGAGTTACTAAGAAAAGTATTTGAGCACTTGGCTTAATTATAATTATATTCTGGTGAGTCCAAAGGGACAACATTTTCAGATATATGGATATATTCAATATCCATACTAACGCTCACAAAGCAACTTGGGAATCAACACTAAATTGGTACATCCACTCAGAAATTCATGTTCTACTGAAAGTGGGATAATGGTGTCACCTTTGCTTATAATTCCTTCAAAAACTAGCTTTCAAATATTTTCTGCATCTTTCAACAAGTAAAAACATTAACATGGAAATTACACATAAAATATTAGAAAATGTCAAGATGTATTTTCTTTTCATATGCAGATACATGTCCATGTACCTTCTCTGTAAGCAAGTTTATAAGTAAAACATAATTTGGTGGAGAATAGTTTGAAAGCAATGCTGCCATATTGCTTTTGCTTTCATTGGACACCAGGAAAAATGACCATGTCCTAGCAGTCAAAGACTGCTAACCTAAGGGATCTTGCCTCACAAGTCAATGGATACCATTTTATGAAAAAGAAAGAAAGAAGGAAAGAAAGAAAAAAGCAAACATTTGGAACCCTAGACGAGCTGAGATTAACAAATGCTTGCAGAAAAAAGGAAATGTTAAGACAGTTCTGATTTGTAATAATATTGCAAAACATCCAGCTGTTTCCACTTAACCACATCACCTGTTATCTGTATTGAAATGAAAGATCTGTTCAGAGTTTCTATTCTGAGTGTGAAAGTTTAGTAGTAACTTTTTTTTTTTTAAGAGGCATTGCCTTTATTGTTTTTTTTTTTTGGTGGGGAGTCGGGCGGGGTGGGGTGGGTGGGCGGGTTAAGAAGGGAGGGGGTCGGGCGCTGCTTCTGTTGGTCTTTCATTTATCTATTTTCATCCACCTTTGTTCTTCGGCCTGTGTGGGCCTCCCATCGCAGTGGCCTCTGTTGTCACAGAGCACCGGCTCTAGGCACATGTGCACCAGAGCTCCGGCTCAGTAATTTGAACACATCTGTCTAGCCGCTCCACGGCATGTGGGATCTTCCCAGGCCAAGAATCGAACCGGCGCCCCTTGCATTGCAAGGCAGTGTCCTTACCCACTGGATCACCAGGGAAGCCCCTAGTAGTAACTTTTGAATGTCCTTGATCTTCAGATGTCATTCTCTGAAAGCCAAAGCTCACAGTTCAGTATTAAGCTGCATTTGCTAAGTATTAAAACAGTGTTTACTATATATACGAAACAAAATATATGAATATAGTAGTTTAGGTAAAATTATGAATAGGGGATAACCATGTATTTAAATTTGATCATGACAATCAGTACTGAAATTCATAAAATTCTGACAATAATGGTCATTATTAAATAGTATTTTATTACTAGGTAATAAAAATACTGGGGAAAATATACTGTTCACTTTCAGTGAGATTAAAACCATGTTTATTGATTGAAATTTGAAAATTACATGTCCATGTACCTTCTCTGTAAGCAAGTTTATAAGTAAAACATAATTTGGTGGAGAATAGTTTGAAAGCAATGCTGCCATATTGCTTTTGCTTTCATTGGACACCAGGAAAAATGACCATGTCCTAGCAGTCAAAGACTGCTAACCTAAGGGATCTTGCCTCACAAGTCAATGGATACCATTTTATGAAAAAGAAAGAAAGAAGGAAAGAAAGAAAAAAGCAAACATTTGGAACCCTAGACGAGCTGAGATTAACAAATGCTTGCAGAAAAAAGGAAATGTTAAGACAGTTCTGATTTGTAATAATATTGCAAAACATCCAGCTGTTTCCACTTAACCACATCACCTGGTATCTGTATTGAAATGAAAGATCTGTTCAGAGTTTCTATTCTGAGTGTGAAAGTTTAGTAGTAACTTTTTTTTTTTTAAGAGGCATTGCCTTTATTGTTTTTTTTCTTTTTTTTTGGTGGGGGAGTCGGGCGGGGTGGGGTGGGTAGGCGGGTTAAGAAGGGAGGGGGTCGGGCGCTGCTTCTGTTGGTCTTTCATTTATCTATTTTCATCCACCTTTGTTCTTCGGCCTGTGTGGGCCTCCCATCGCAGTGGCCTCTGTTGTCACAGAGCACCGGCTCTAGGCACATGTGCACCAGAGCTCCGGCTCAGTAATTTGGACACATCGGACCAGCTGCTCCACGGCATGTGGGATCTTCCCAGGCCAAGAATCGAACCGGCGCCCCTTGCATTGCAAGGCAGTGTCCTTACCCACTGGATCACCAGGGAAGCCCCTAGTAGTAACTTTTGAATGTCCTTGATCTTCAGATGTCATTCTCTGAAAGCCAAAGCTCACAGTTCAGTATTAAGCTGCATTTGCTAAGTATTAAAACAGTGTTTACTATATATACGAAACAAAATATATGAATATAGTAGTTTAGGTAAAATTATGAATAGGGGATAACCATGTATTTAAATTTGATCATGACAATCAGTACTGAAATTCATAAAATTCTGACAATAATGGTCATTATTAAATAGTATTTTATTACTAGGTAATAAAAATACTGGGGAAAATATACTGTTCACTTTCAGTGAGAAAATTGCTAAAATGTTACTCTAAATATAATTTTTTTGTTTTTATTAAAAGAATCACTGTCAGAACTGTTTTTTTCTCAGTTCAGAAATATACAAGAAAGTTTTGTTTTACTTGCCCGTTTCACCAGGAACCAACACCAGTGTCTGTATCTTCCTTTTAGTAATAAGCAGAATAGTTCTAATGGAGCATAAATGAAAAAATATAAATTCCTTTGGGCCTCTATCTCTGTAGGTGACTTCTGTTGCTTAGACACTGAGATGACAAATGACCACTCAATTACTCTGGATAGACAATCGAAGAAGTGCCAGATTCTATAGTCTGAGTAGAAGACTAAAGTGTCAGAACTGCAAAGGGAAGCAATGTGTAGTGTCAGTTACTCAGCTCCTTTAGAAATTGGGCTCTGCTTTTCATATCACTATAAAGTTTTCACTTTACATTTCTGTTCCTGGTTCGGTGTTCCTTTGCTCAGAAGTTTATACAAGTCCCATTGGCTACTGACCTCCAAGTATTGACACATTCATGAAAGACACTGAATAGGTGCCTTATCTTCCATAACCTCTTTGACTTGATGCACCACTGACAGCCAGTATCCACCAAGGCAAGTATTTTGAGGAGCTGACATTCTATCTGCTGCTTCTGCTCTGTGACATCTGACCCAGAGAACTTGGAGTCACAATCCAAAGGCCTCTAATAATTTATATAGATGCTTTTAAGACTCAGTATTAAGCATTTCTTAATGTTTCTACACAGTTTTAAAAGAAAAAAAAAATCCCAAAACTCTCCCCCCAAAATTCAACATGGAGTTCTGGGAGGAAAAAGTTATGAAAAGAGAAAGTCGTCATATATGCAGACTTAGAGAAAGTGTTCCCTATTTACTCTACTAGGAAATAATTAGAACTGTTATAAAATCTAATAATCTATTTCTGACTGCTTCCTTAAAGCAGATTTTCTTCAAACCTTTTTTAAACTAAAAACTAATATGAATAGAGGAGATGATAGAAAACAGGCGTCAATAATAGACAGCTAGTTAGATAGACAGATTTCTGGCTTCATAAAAAGACTCTTCTAAATATAATTTTTTTTGGGGAAAATATACTGTTCACTTTCAGTGAGAAAATTGCTAAAATGTTACTCTAAATATAATTTTTTGTTTTTATTAAAAGAATCACTGTCGACTTTTTTTCAGTTCAGAAATATACAAGAAAGTTTTGTTTTACTTGCCCGTTCACGAGGAACCAACACCAGTGTCTGTATCTTCCTTTTAGTAATAAGCAGAATAGTTCTAATGGAGCATAAATGAAAAAATATAAATTCCTTTGGGCCTCTATCTCTGTAGGTGACTTCTGTTGCTTAGACACTGAGATGACAAATGACCACTCAATTACTCTGGATAGACAATCGAAGAAGTGCCAGATTCTATAGTCTGAGTAGAAGACTAAAGTGTCAGAACTGCAAAGGGAAGCAATGTGTAGTGTCAGTTACTCAGCTCCTTTAGAAATTGGGCTCTGCTTTTCATATCACTATAAAGTTTTCACTTTACATTTCTGTTCCTGGTTCGGTGTTCCTTTGCTCAGAAGTTTATACAAGTCCCATTGGCTACTGACCTCCAAGTATTGACACATTCATGAAAGACACTGAATAGGTGCCTTATCTTCCATAACCTCTTTGACTTGATGCACCACTGACAGCCAGTATCCACCAAGGCAAGTATTTTGAGGAGCTGACATTCTATCTGCTGCTTCTGCTCTGTGACATCTGACCCAGAGAACTTGGAGTCACAATCCAAAGGCCTCTAATAATTTATATAGATGTTTTTAAGACTCAGTATTAAGCATTTCTTAATGTTTCTACACAGTTTTAAAAGAAAAAAAAAATCCCAAAACTCTCCCCCCAAAATTCAACATGGAGTTCTGGGAGGAAAAAGTTATGAAAAGAGAAAGTCGTCATATATGCAGACTTAGAGAAAGTGTTCCCTATTTACTCTACTAGGAAATAATTAGAACTGTTATAAAATCTAATAATCTATTTCTGACTGCTTCCTTAAAGCAGATTTTCTTCAAACCTTTTTTAAACTAAAAACTAATATGAATAGAGGAGATGATAGAAAACAGGCGTCAATAATAGACAGCTAGGTAGATAGACAGATGATAAAGATACTGAAATAGGTGTGAACTAAACAAAGTTTCAGAAGCCAATTTATTTTAGCCCATTTCATTAAAAAAGAAAGACAGATTCTGATTGACTAAACAGATTTCAAAACTCCCTAATGGACTACAACTAGCAGCTTAAAAACATTGCACTGGTGGTTACTGTGTATATGAAGAGAGCCTTATGTATGTTTACTTTCAATTTTTAACAATACAGATCTCTCAGAAGTATGAAACTGAAATAGTGGTTTCTGCATTCTTTCTAACCTATGTAATCTGGCAGTTAAACACGTAGAAGACTCCCTGATGCTTTAATAAAAGAAGTAGAGACAAGTCTACCTAAAAAAACAGATGCCTGGTGATACTGAGAAACCTGCTTGGAGTAGCAGGAGAAGAAAAGAGTAGTAATGTAGATTAGGTTTAAAGATTTAAGATTTTTAAACCTTTAAGATTTTTCCAAGGGTCATATAGATCTTTCAACAAGAAGATTTTGTATTTTTCAGATACACCAAGAAAATTTGCAATTGTTAGAAGTCTAAGGCACCAGGTTTTTCCCACACCTTAGAAGTAATTAGTTCATCAAGGAGGAGGTCCACCTGGATGATCATGAGTCATCAATTCCTGCCACCAGGAAGAACGCTTCCTAAGACTGTACATGCCACACCATGCTGCTACATTTCCTCACTACGGCATTCCAAGGTGTTTTCTTTATCAGTAAAGAATAGCTCTTCCCCTCAACAAAATTACACTTTAAAAGACTTTTTCCACCTCCCCTAGAAATAAGTGTATACTAGTCATGAGGAGACCGGGTTTGATACCCAGGTTGGAAAGATTCCCTGGAGAAGGAAATGGCAATCTACTTCAGAATTCTTGCCTCAAGAATTCCATGGATAGAGAAGCCTAGTCGGGTATAGTCCATTAGGTCATGAAGAGTCAGACACGACTGAGCAACTTTCACTTAATACATATAAGTTGGAATTGAGATTTCTGGAGAAATAAGAATAACCTCAAATATGCAGATGATACCATTCCATAAAAAAAAGTTGGGGAATTGAGATTTCACAGGCGTCAATAATAGACAGCTAGGTAGATAGACAGATGATAAAGATACTGAAATAGGTGTGAACTAAACAAAGTTTCAGAAGCCAATTTATTTTAGCCCATTTCATTAAAAAAGAAAGACAGATTCTGATTGACTAAACAGATTTCAAAACTCCCTAATGGACTACAACTAGCAGCTTAAAAACATTGCACTGGTGGTTACTGTGTATATGAAGAGAGCCTTATGTATGTTTACTTTCAATTTTTAACAATACAGATCTCTCAGAAGTATGAAACTGAAATAGTGGTTTCTGCATTCTTTCTAACCTATGTAATCTGGCAGTTAAACACGTAGAAGACTCCCTGATGCTTTAATAAAAGAAGTAGAGACAAGTCTACCTAAAAAAACAGATGCCTGGTGATACTGAGAAACCTGCTTGGAGTAGCAGGAGAAGAAAAGAGTAGTAATGTAGATTAGGTTTAAAGATTTAAGATTTTTAAACCTTTAAGATTTTTCCAAGGGTCATATAGATCTTTCAACAAGAAGATTTTGTATTTTTCAGATACACCAAGAAAATTTGCAATTGTTAGAAGTCTAAGGCACCAGGTTTTTCCCACACCTTAGAAGTAATTAGTTCATCAAGGAGGAGGTCCACCTGGATGATCATGAGTCATCAATTCCTGCCACCAGGAAGAACGCTTCCTAAGACTGTACATGCCACACCATGCTGCTACATTTCCTCACTACGGCATTCCAAGGTGTTTTCTTTATCAGTAAAGAATAGCTCTTCCCCTCAACAAAATTACACTTTAAAAGACTTTTTCCACCTCCCCTAGAAATAAGTGTATACTAGTCATGAGGGAGACCGGGGTTTGATACCCAGGTTGGAAAGATTCCCTGGAGAAGGAAATGGCAATCTACTTCAGAATTCTTGCCTCAAGAATTCCATGGATAGAGAAGCCTAGTCGGGTATAGTCCATTAGGTCATGAAGAGTCAGACACGACTGAGCAACTTTCACTTAATACATATAAGTTGGAATTGAGATTTCTGGAGAAATAAGAATAACCTCAAATATGCAGATGATACCATTCCAATGGCAGAAAGCAAAGAGGAACTAAAGAGCCTCTTGATGAGGGTGAAAGAGGAGAGTGAAAAAAACTGGCTTAAAACTCAATATTCAAAAAACCATCCAGTTCCATCACTTCATGGTAAATAGAGGAAAAAGTGGAAACAGTAGTATATTTTATTTTCCTGGGCTCCAAAATCACTGCAGATGCTAACTGTAGCCAAAAAATTAAAGAACACTTGTTTCTTGGAAGAAAAGTTATGACAAACCAAGACAGTGTATTAAAAAGCAGAAACATCACTTTGCTGACAAAGGTCCATCTAGTCAGATCTATGGCTTTTCCAATAGTTATGATCAAACATGAGAGTTGGACCATAAATAAGGCTGAGAGCTGAAGAATTGATGTTTTCAAACTTTGGTGCTGGAGAAGATCATCAAGAGTCCTTTGGACGGCAAGGAGATCAAGCCAGTCAATCCTAAAGGAAATCAATTCTGAATATTCATTAGAAGGACGGATGCTGAAGCTGAAGCTCCAATACTTTGGCCACTTGATGTAACGAGCTGACTCACTGAAAAAGACCCTGATGCTGGGAAGGACTGAGCGCAGAAGAAGAAGGTGGCAACAGAAGATGAGATGGTTGGATGGCATCATAGACTCAATAGACATGAGTGTGAGCAAACTCCAGGAGACAGTGAAGGACAGGGAAGCCTGGTGTACTGCAGTCCATGGGTCACAAAGACACACGATTTAGGGACTTAACAACAACATACATACAAACATAGGCTGCAGTCTGCTGTTGCAGATGGTATTGATATTGTATTCTCTAAACAGTCATATATTGATCATTATTTATATATCTTTTCGCAGAGTGAATATTTGTATTGTCAGAAAGAATCTGCAACAGATTATTGCCCTACAGGTGTGATAGACACCTATAGGTTATGAGGAAAACAGGGTCATGATAAGAAATTTTGCTGTGCTGGAAAGGGATTTCCCTGGAGAAGGAAATGGCAATCTACTTCAGAATTCTTGCCTCAAGAATTCCATGGATAGAGAAGCCTAGTCGGGTATAGTCCATTAGGTCATGAAGAGTCAGACACGACTGAGCAACTTTCACTTAATACATATAAGTTGGAATTGAGATTTCTGGAGAAATAAGAATAACCTCAAATATGCAGATGATACCATTCCAATGGCAGAAAGCAAAGAGGAACTAAAGAGCCTCTTGATGAGGGTGAAAGAGGAGAGTGAAAAAAACTGGCTTAAAACTCAATATTCAAAAAACCATCCAGTTCCATCACTTCATGGTAAATAGAGGAAAAAGTGGAAACAGTAGTATATTTTATTTTCCTGGGCTCCAAAATCACTGCAGATGCTAACTGTAGCCAAAAAATTAAAGAACACTTGTTTCTTGGAAGAAAAGTTATGACAAACCAAGACAGTGTATTAAAAAGCAGAAACATCACTTTGCTGACAAAGGTCCATCTAGTCAGATCTATGGCTTTTCCAATAGTTATGATCAAACATGAGAGTTGGACCATAAATAAGGCTGAGAGCTGAAGAATTGATGTTTTCAAACTTTGGTGCTGGAGAAGATCATCAAGAGTCCTTTGGACGGCAAGGAGATCAAGCCAGTCAATCCTAAAGGAAATCAATTCTGAATATTCATTAGAAGGACGGATGCTGAAGCTGAAGCTCCAATACTTTGGCCACTTGATGTAACGAGCTGACTCACTGAAAAAGACCCTGATGCTGGGAAGGACTGAGCGCAGAAGAAGAAGGTGGCAACAGAAGATGAGATGGTTGGATGGCATCATAGACTCAATAGACATGAGTGTGAGCAAACTCCAGGAGACAGTGAAGGACAGGGAAGCCTGGTGTACTGCAGTCCATGGGTCACAAAGACACACGATTTAGGGACTTAACAACAACATACATACAAACATAGGCTGCAGTCTGCTGTTGCAGATGGTATTGATATTGTATTCTCTAAACAGTCATATATTGATCATTATTTATATATCTTTTCGCAGAGTGAATATTTGTATTGTCAGAAAGAATCTGCAACAGATTATTGCCCTACAGGTGTGATAGACACCTATAGGTTATGAGGAAAACAGGGTCATGATAAGAAATTTTGCTGTGCTGGATATAGGGCCTTCGAACCTGGGAAGGAGAATTAACTTGCTTGCTTTCTGTAAGCAGCCAGAATTCAAACAGATAGTGACGGACTAAATTAAAAAGCATTTTATGACCTAAGAAATTTAAAACAAGATTTATTTACCTAATCGTACTTGCCTGGGGCATTTTAGTTTATCAGCAACTTGAGTTAATTACTCTATATAAATTCTGCACTTGACAACTCAGCTTAAACCCAAGGAATCTAGAAGAATATACATCAAAATGCGAAGACATCAGCCAGGTATTTCTCCGTGTCTTCAGACTTTGATGCACACACACACACACACACACACACACACACACACACAATGGATTTTCATACATTTTGGGACATGTACGTACATAGACTTCAACAGACTTGGAATCGTCTGGGAAAGTGGGTCCCTGGAACGCACCCTTCAGAGCAGCAGATCCTGCTACTACAGAGTGATGGATTCTGGAAACAGTTTGGATGCTGCCTATTTACTTAAAATTATCAAGTAGCTTATTAACAGATGAGAAAGAAGGGAAAATACTTTTTGACTTGAAAGTGTCTTATATAAGCAAGGCTATGTTGGTGCCATGTAAAAAATAACTTGTTTTTACAGCTAAAGGGCAGGAGCCAAGGAGTGGCTCACACCCATTAGCATTTGATCCTTGAAGAATGTACTAGTACTAGAGAAGGAAGATTGTTTGGTGGATTCCAGAGAAAATCAAGATGTAGTAAACATTGGGAGGGCAATTAATAATGAATTATAAAGGTTCACACTTCTCAATTAGCTGCTTTTTTCTTTTTTTTTCAGTTGGTTAGGGTTTCTGTTTTTGTTTTTCTGAGCCATGCTTTGGAAAGATACCAAGACCTTACTAAAACCACAGCTCCCTGTGGGAGTCAAAATTAATAATTAATGTGAGATGATGAAAGGGGGAGACGTTAAGTTGAGGCCCAAATAGCTATTTTTAATAATGACTTTGGAAGCACCAAAGACTTGGACATAACTGAGTGACTGAACAACAACAAGCTAGGAAGACAGGTCTGGTGAGCAGAGACTGCAGCAGGGGCTGAGGCTAGTAGACCTTTCTGTGCCCCCAAACTACAGAAACCCAGAAATGCTCAGTGTGGCTACTGTAGTCAAACACAGGCCTCATGGGGAAGGAAAAGTCAGCACTTGATGAGAATCCAGGTATGTACACCCTGGCTCTATCACCAACTCAGGGACCCGAATAAGTCATAGCACCCACCTGGATGCCAGTATCTTCATTCAAGGGGTGAGAAATGTTGTTATAATCTACAAGATTCCTTCAACTTTAGAATTTTATGACTCATAATCCCTGAGCTGTGGTATAAAGGCCTTCTAGATAAGGACAGTCCAGGAGAAATATAATGCAAGTCACATATGTAATTTTAAATGTTTAGTAGCTACATTAAAATATATATAAAAAAAAAACAAGTGAAATACAGTTTTATAAAATTTTTACCTAAACCAGTATGTCTGAAACACTGTTACATGTCTGAAACACACCTTTGAAATCTCAAATCGCTGTGTGAGGTCAAGTGCTCACAAGTGCTGCCTATTGGTAGTGACTGCCACCTCTCATCTTGGACAATACCACTACAGACAGAGAAATTCATGAGATAGGAAGAAGGAAGAGCTCCATTTCTCTTCGATGCTGTGAGTCATGGTTCCAAAGCCTGGCTATTCACCAATATTATTAGAGGAACTATAAAAAAATTTATGAGCATATCTCATTCCTTGAGCATGGATCATATCTTTAAAAATCTCAGTAGATACATCTGAGATGCAGCCAGTTCATTCCAATCCACAGAGCAGTGTTTTATGACCTTTTCACCTACCTAACAGAGGCTTTATGCTCTTCAGAGGCAGGTGGAATAAGGGGAAACGGTGATCTAGCGGTTAGCATCCCCTCCAGAGACTCTCTAAAGAGGACTATCTTCTGTCTGTTAACTGAGCTAGAAAACTTCAACACTAATCCTGACAGCATAGGGTGTTTTCAGTTATGGAAGGCAATTTTAAGTTAAAATGTATTAAGACAAAACAAAACAAGTGAGCTGATGTTGCAAAACAAAGGAGGTCAGAGTCTACTCTGCCAGTTGTTTGACTTGATGGAGCTGCAATTACAGTGATAGATTTATTTTTGGAGCGTCAGAGTTTTTACTCTGCCAGTTGTTTGACTATAACAGAAACCCAGAAATGCTCAGTGTGGCTACTGTAGTCAAACACAGGCCTCATGGGGAAGGAAAAGTCAGCACTTGATGAGAATCCAGGTATGTACACCCTGGCTCTATCACCAACTCAGGGACCCGAATAAGTCATAGCACCCACCTGGATGCCAGTATCTTCATTCAAGGGGTGAGAAATGTTGTTATAATCTACAAGATTCCTTCAACTTTAGAATTTTATGACTCATAATCCCTGAGCTGTGGTATAAAGGCCTTCTAGATAAGGACAGTCCAGGAGAAATATAATGCAAGTCACATATGTAATTTTAAATGTTTAGTAGCTACATTAAAATATATATAAAAAAAAAACAAGTGAAATACAGTTTTATAAAATTTTTACCTAAACCAGTATGTCTGAAACACTGTTACATGTCTGAAACACACCTTTGAAATCTCAAATCGCTGTGTGAGGTCAAGTGCTCACAAGTGCTGCCTATTGGTAGTGACTGCCACCTCTCATCTTGGACAATACCACTACAGACAGAGAAATTCATGAGATAGGAAGAAGGAAGAGCTCCATTTCTCTTCGATGCTGTGAGTCATGGTTCCAAAGCCTGGCTATTCACCAATATTATTAGAGGAACTATAAAAAAATTTATGAGCATATCTCATTCCTTGAGCATGGATCATATCTTTAAAAATCTCAGTAGATACATCTGAGATGCAGCCAGTTCATTCCAATCCACAGAGCAGTGTTTTATGACCTTTTCACCTACCTAACAGAGGCTTTATGCTCTTCAGAGGCAGGTGGAATAAGGGAAGCGGTGATCTAGCGGTTAGCATCCCCTCCAGAGACTCTCTAGAGAGGACTATCTTCTGTCTGTTAACTGAGCTAGAAAACTTCAACACTAATCCTGACAGCATAGGGTGTTTTCAGTTATGGAAGGCAATTTTAAGTTAAAATGTATTAAGACAAAACAAAACAAGTGAGCTGATGTTGCAAAACAAAGGAGGTCAGAGTCTACTCTGCCAGTTGTTTAACTTGATGGAGCTGCAATTACAGTGATAGATTTATTTTTGAGCCACTTAACATTTGTCTGTAGACAAGTTGCCTTCAACCTAAGACATTCTCATTGTCAGAGGTCTTCAGCTGAGTGGCAACAGAGTAGTTGAGAGAACTTATCAAAGTGAAACATCCTATAATACTTTCATTTTACTGACAGGAAAAAAAAAAACCCCAACCCTGAAATGTGCATAGCTAGAGGGGATTGTAGAGACATAGAACAGCAGGCCAACAGTCAGGGCCCCTGCAGACTGTAGTCAATCTATCACTGGCTTCTGACACACCACGTGTGTGTGTGTGTGTGTGTGTGTGCATGTGTGTGTGTGTAACTAGCCTCCACCACGACACAGGCACCTACAGCTGGTCCCACAGCCAACTGCCGCCTTCCCTGCTTCCTAGCCACTGAACCTAGAGGTGTCACTGAGGACCCCAATAGCCCTTGCAGCCACTGTGAACCTCCTGCAGTACTCACTGAGCATGGTTCAGTTGTCTATAATGTGGGCCCTAGCAGTCTGAGCCTGGTGCTGCTACACACTCTAGCTTCTCAAGAGCAAATATGAGGACGACAGTTCCTGTGCAGACTGCACTAAGTACTACTTTCATTCTCTTTAAGAGGTCGATACATCAGAAAATATTACCTGTATATAATATAGGTATATATTAAAAAGCTATCTGAAGTCTAGATTTTAGAAAATGATACTACATCACTTTTAAAAGCAGATAACCATTATGATTCCTGGTGCTGTGGAGCTAGTGGTAAAGAACCCGCCTGCCAATGGAGAAGACATAAGAGTATGAGGGTTGCATCCCTAGGTCAGGAAGATCCCTGGAGAAGGAAATGGCAGCCCATTCCAGTGTTGTTACCTGGAGAATCCCATGGACAGGAGCCTGGCTGGTTACAGTCAGTTGCAAAGTTGGACACGATTGAAGTGTCTTAGCACATTATGATTCAGTATCTGAGGGCTGCTTATATATACTCTAAAACCTTTTCTAAGAATCTAAGAAAACACATCACTATGTTTAGATTGATTCTAAGACTTTTTAAACTTAAAATCTACTCTGCCAGTTGTTTGACTTGATGGAGCTGCAATTACAGTGATAGATTTATTTTTGAGCCACTTAACATTTGTCTGTAGACAAGCTGCCTTCAACCTAAGACATTCTCATTGTCAGAGGTCTTCAGCTGAGTGGCAACAGAGTAGTTGAGAGAACTTATCAAAGTGAAACATCCTATAATACTTTCATTTTACTGACAGGAAAAAAAAAAAACCCCAACCCTGAAATGTGCATAGCTAGAGGGGATTGTAGAGACATAGAACAGCAGGCCAACAGTCAGGGCCCCTGCAGACTGTAGTCAATCTATCACTGGCTTCTGACACACCACGTGTGTGTGTGTGTGTGTGTGTGTGTGTGTGTGTGCATGTGTGTGTGTGTAACTAGCCTCCACCACGACACAGGCACCTACAGCTGGTCCCACAGCCAACTGCCGCCTTCCCTGCTTCCTAGCCACTGAACCTAGAGGTGTCACTGAGGACCCCAATAGCCCTTGCAGCCACTGTGAACCTCCTGCAGTACTCACTGAGCATGGTTCAGTTGTCTATAATGTGGGCCCTAGCAGTCTGAGCCTGGTGCTGCTACACACTCTAGCTTCTCAAGAGCAAATATGAGGACGACAGTTCCTGTGCAGACTGCACTAAGTACTACTTTCATTCTCTTTAAGAGGTCGATACATCAGAAAATATTACCTGTATATAATATAGGTATATTTTAAAAAAGCTATCTGAAGTCTAGATTTTAGAAAATGATACTACATCACTTCTAAAAGCAGATAACCATTATGATTCCTGGTGCTGTGGAGCTAGTGGTAAAGAACCCGCCTGCCAATGGAGAAGACATAAGAGTATGAGGGTTGCATCCCTAGGTCAGGAAGATCCCTGGAGAAGGAAATGGCAGCCCATTCCAGTGTTGTTACCTGGAGAATCCCATGGACAGGAGCCTGGCTGGTTACAGTCAGTTGCAAAGTTGGACACGATTGAAGTGTCTTAGCACATTATGATTCAGTATCTGAGGGCTGCTTATATATACTCTAAAACCTTTTCTAAGAATCTAAGAAAACACATCACTATGTTTAGATTGATTCTAAGACTTTTTAAACTTAAAATAATAACTACCAAATTATTTTACACTGACCATTAAAGTTCACAAAAGCAAACCTCTTGATAGAGAAGCTCTCATCAAAGGAAAAAAACTATAAAATAAGCCCTGCATCTACCTGAGTCCCTCTATGTCATAATGGCACATGTCCTATGGATAGAGACAGTGAGATCTACACTCAAATAACAGCTGTACGATTTATTTACTCTATAACCTCAGTGAAACTGCTTAGCATTCCCAAATCTCAGTGTTCTGGGGATATTAATGCCCATCTTGCAAGCATATAAGGATGAAGTTAAGTGTTGGAACAATGCCAAACAGAGTAAATGCTCAAAGGTAGCTGTTATTATTAATTAAAAAAGGTCTACTTATAGACTTTACTGATAAACATTTACAAGATCTTCTGGAAACTCAGAAGGCCCTCATGAAGAAAGATATTTATTCCCAGTAATTATCCATGACATACACAGATTTACTTGGAACACGACAAAGGAAAATATCCCCAAATTTTCCATTAAACACTACCTAACACACTTACACGATTCTGACCCTGCCCTCTCCCTCAGTAGTCTTTCCGTTTCTCCAAATGAAAAGTAGAACATAAAGTTCCTTCTGCTTGAACACAAATTAAAACTTATCATCAGTTCATCTGGAAAAACACCTATTAGTGTTTATACAAGGGCAAACTCAGATATATACACTTCCATGTACACACATATACACAAAAACATTTACTTTTATGTCCATTTGAACCATAAATTTGTAAAGATAGATATTTTAGTGCTTACGTAATATAAATGAATAAGGTGGTGGGGAAGCCCAAACACTTATGATGACCACAAGACTCATGCCTCTGTCTTATTCTTAACCCTCCTTGATGAACTGGTCTGACAAACACGTTCCACAATCCAACAGATTATTCTGGAGAAGGACAAAAAGAGAGAGAGAAAGAGAGAGAAGGAAGGGAGAAGGTGGAGAAGAAAGAGGGAAGCAAAGAGAAGGAGGAAGAGAGCAGAGGAGGGAGGGAGGAAGGATGAATGAAAAGAAGAAAGGAAAGAGGAAAGAGAGGAAGATTCCTTGTGGGGGGCCTGTGGGTGGATTGGCTTGGCAAGCTAGGTCAGTTTAGGGATGGCAACTCTTTTTACCCATCCAGAGCAGGCCCAGATTCATCCTAAGGTTATGTTGTAAGAAGGGCCGTGATTTCTCTGCCAGGCATCTTATTAAAGTGAGTCTATGTCAACAATGCCAGAAAACAGAGTTAAAAATGCTGTACGATCTATTTACTCTATAACCTCAGTGAAACTGCTTAGCATTCCCAAATCTCAGTGTTCTGGGGATATTAATGCCCATCTTGCAAGCATATAAGGATGAAGTTAAGTGTTGGAACAATGCCAAACAGAGTAAATGCTCAAAGGTAGCTGTTATTATTAATTAAAAAAGGTCTACTTATAGACTTTACTGATAAACATTTACAAGATCTTCTGGAAACTCAGAAGGCCCTCATGAAGAAAGATATTTATTCCCAGTAATTATCCATGACATACACAGATTTACTTGGAACACGACAAAGGAAAATATCCCCAAATTTTCCATTAAACACTACCTAACACACTTACACGATTCTGACCCTGCCCTCTCCCTCAGTAGTCTTTCCGTTTCTCCAAATGAAAAGTAGAACATAAAGTTCCTTCTGCTTGAACACAAATTAAAACTTATCATCAGTTCATCTGGAAAAACACCTATTAGTGTTTATACAAGGGCAAACTCAGATATATACACTTCCATGTACACACATATACACAAAAACATTTACTTTTATGTCCATTTGAACCATAAATTTGTAAAGATAGATATTTTAGTGCTTACGTAATATAAATGAATAAGGTGGTGGGGAAGCCCAAACACTTATGATGACCACAAGACTCATGCCTCTGTCTTATTCTTAACCCTCCTTGATGAACTGGTCTGACAAACACGTTCCACAATCCAACAGATTATTCTGGAGAAGGACAAAAAGAGAGAGAGAAAGAGAGAGAAGGAAGGGAGAAGGTGGAGAAGAAAGAGGGAAGCAAAGAGAAGGAGGAAGAGAGCAGAGGGAGGGAGGGAGGAAGGATGAATGAAAAGAAGAAAGGAAAGAGGAAAGAGAGGAAGATTCCTTGTGGGGGGCCTGTGGGTGGATTGGCTTGGCAAGCTAGGTCAGTTTAGGGATGGCAACTCTTTTTACCCATCCAGAGCAGGCCCAGATTCATCCTAAGGTTATGTTGTAAGAAGGGCCGTGATTTCTCTGCCAGGCATCTTATTGGAATGAGTGAAGTCCCAGGCCTGACTCATATTTTCTCCTTGCCCCTCTTACTTCTTTAGCACAAATATCTGGGCTGTGGTGGTTTGAAGTGTGCTCCTCAAAGAACCCTAAGACCCCTGCTTTTTGCTTCTCAATTTACAACTACCCAGTTCCAGAGCTACTGACCTCCTCCCTGTCCCTGCAGATTTTTAAGTCCTTTTGCCTTTCAGAACCACCATTCCCAGTACAGTTACTTCCATGCAGAGTCTAGGAGTGAGGATTAGTGACCCATGTCAGTTCAGTACACACTGAGAGATCCTTCCAGGACAGGAACTTTATCATGTGAGGCAGTCCTGTATTTGAGGGAATCATTACGATGGAGAGAAGAGGTGATTCTAACCGGTCATTGTAGATGAACTGATCTTTGGGCACAGTAACAGGGTAAGCTAAGGTCTGAACAAACTAGAAGCTACCAGGTAGACTGATAATATGTGGGTAAATATTAAGAACAGCCAGTTCACACAAAGTAACATTCAGCAAGGCACCAGTCTATGTGGACACTGATTCCAAAAATTTAAATATAAAACACCTGAAATCATGTAATGTCACAGCTAGACAATTGTTTGACCCTTTCATCTTATATATTTATAGCAGAATTGAGGTCTAAAGATTCTAACTTTTTCCAGATGACAGGCAGAGACCGGAAGGAGCTCTGGTTACAGTCCAGTGGAAACTAATTGTAACCAAAGAGGTTACCTGCAATTAGCAAAGGTTTAATGATGGGACTTGAAGTTCTCATAAACTAAAGAGCAGCGCTCTTGGAGAGGAGAGTGGCAGTCAGCATGAAAACATGTGACAAAGTGTAAGAGACAACTCTCTCTGGGTTCTCCAAGAGTTGAGATGAACATTCAAGACCTTTGCCTCATTCAGACTTACCAGGGCGCTCTCTGAGTACAAACTCTAAAGTCCCTAAAGCCCTGAGACTAGAACTAGAGTACACCTGATGACAGAGAGGACTATTTTAGTCAGCAAAGACTGAGCTTTCGAATTAAATTGGTAAACCTCAGTTTCTAAAATCATGTACTTGACGACCCTGCATTCATGAAAAATTAATCCAAGATGGTCAGTAACCCTTATTCTTTTTCTCTTTTTGTGACACAGTATTAAAAATTTCAATATACATGTAGCTATTTCATAAGGAGGTAAAACTAATGAAGTTATTAATAAATAATAATTATTATTATAATAAAAGTATAGTAGAATGTAGTTGTGATATATTTAGCCAATAAGAATATATTTAATAATGTTATAATCAAAAATATTATTAAAATGGTTCCTAGAAAATGTCAATAAGGTTACCAACTTATTAACAATTGTCTTAAATAAGAAATAGATGTTTCAAAATGTGATATGAAGTATCAGATTTATTTATACCTTCCACCATACTCAAAACAGACTGTTTTGTTTTTTCTCATGGTTCTAGCAAGGGTTACTCTGTTGCTGCCAGGAGATCAGAGAACGAAACTACCAAACTAAGATATAATGACTATTCTGTTAAAATAGGCTTCTAAGACTGTGGATTCCTGAGAATAAAGATTCAACCAGGAGAAAACATTCACATCTCTGTTACAGGAAAGTTATTAATGGTGCTGAATATTTGGAAGAAAAAAGAAAGGTAGACAAAAAATCCAAATTTATGCTCAATCACAACAAATGTTCTACTAGCTACAATGTAAAAACAAATTATACTCTCAATAGTATCAGCTGATTTGAGCAGCTCTTAACAAATTCTTTTCAAAGACTGTAAATTCTGTGTAAAATAATACAACATACACATATATGGTGGATATAGTGGTTTAATCACTAAGTTGTGTCTGATTCTTGTTACAAGTGTGTTCCAAATATTATATTCTTTGTGATCTCATGGACTATAGCCTGCCAGGTTCTTCTGTCCATAGAATTCTCCAGGCAAGAATACTGGAGTGGATTGCCATTTTCTTCTCCAAAGTATCTTCCTGACTAAGGGATTGAACCTGGGTCTCCTGTATGATGGGTGGTCTCTTGCATTGAAGGCAGATTCTTTACTGACTGAGTCACCAGAGAAGAGATATAATATATGATCTATAGATACAAAGAGATGTACATGTGTATCTATCTATGTATATGTACACATATTTCTATATCTATCAATATTTTTTTTAATTTTATTATTTATTTATATATAGCACCAGGTCTTAGTTGGGGTATGTGGGATTTAGTTCCCTGGCTATGGATTGAACCCAGTCTCCCTGCCTTGGGAGCATGTAGTCTTAGCCACTGGACCACAGGAACATTTATATGTATATTTTTAAACTGATCAGAGACATCAGCACAAGCAAATGGAGGAGGAAAAAAAATTCACAGATTTAGCCCAGGCAAGTTCCTAAAGAAGCAAACAAACTCAGCCACAAAAATAACCTTCAGAAGAAAAAAATAAACATAAGAATCTAGACACCCTGAGATATACTGCCTAATATATCTAGTTATGTCAGGCTCTGTGGTGCAGTGGACAGTGCACTGGACTTCTAATATGTCCAGTTTTCAGCAAAATGAGAATGAGATGTGCAAAGAGATAAGAACGTGTGACTGTACTCAGGACATAGAGCAGTCAATAAGAACATTCTCTGATTTTCTTCAAATGTTGAACCTCGGGGCTTCCCCTGGTGGTCCAGTGGGTAAAGACACCGCCTTGCAGTGCAAGGGGCGCCAGTTCGATCCCTGGCCTGGGAAGATCCCATGTGCCGCGGAGCAGCTGGACTGATGTGTCCAATTACCGAGCTGGAACTCTGGGGTGTGTGCGCCCAGAGCCGGCGCTCTGCGACGACAGTGGCCACCGCGATGGGAGGTCCACAGGAGCCAAAGAACAAAGACGGATGAAAATAGATAAATGAAAGACCAACAGAAGTGGCCCGCCCATCCCCCTCCCTCCCCACCCCACCCTCCAAAAGATAAATAAATAAAAATTAAAAAAAAAAATGTTGAACCTCACAGACCGAAAAATACAAAACACTTCTTTTAAAAAGCAGCTATTTAGTCCAAAGAACTGAAGTAAACTATGATCAAGAGTTAAAGGAAAGTATGACAGCAGTGAGTCAACAAATAGAGATTCTAAGTAGGGTCACAGAAATTCTTAAAAAGTACCAAATGCATACATTTTGAAAGCTAAAATAAAAAAATTCACTAGAACGGCTCAATAGTTCAAGATGGCACAAGAAAGCAAACTTGAAGACAGATCAACAGAAACTATCCAAACTGAAGAGAAGAGACCTGTGGGACAACACCAAATGTACCAATATCCAAGTAATGGGAATTCTACAAGAAGAGTTTAAAGAGAAGTGAGCAGAAAAAGCATTTGAAAAAAAAAGGGCTGAAAACACAACAAATTTCATTAAAAAACCTCAATATGCATGCATAAGAGACTCAATGAACCCCAGGTTGACAAGCCTTCTGCAAGAAGCTCTTCTCATTGATATTTTGTGGTTGTGTATTCTCATGGGGATATACATGACTACTGGAAAGACCATAGCTTTGACTACACAGACTTTTGTCAGCAGTGTTGTCTCTGTTTTTTAATATGGTGTCTAGGTTTGTCATAGCTTTCCTTCCAAGAAGCAAGCATTTTCTATTTTCATAACTGCAGCCACTGTCCCAGGTGATTTTAGAGCCCAAGAAGGGAAAATCTGTCACTGCTTCTACTTTTTCCCCTTCTGTTTGCCATGAAGTGACGAGACCAATAGTTACATATGGATATGAGAGCTGGAACATAAACAAGGCTGCACAGTGAAGAATGAATGATTTTGAACTGTTGTGCTAGAGAAGACTTTTGAGAGTTCCTTGGACAGCAAGTGGATTAAACCAGTCGATCCTAAAGAAAATCAATCCTGACTATTCACTGGAAGGACTGAGGCTAAAGCAGAACCTCCAATACTTTGGCGACCTGATGTGAAGAGCTGACTCACTGGAAAAGACTCTGATACTGGGAAAGACTGAAGGCGAAAGGAGAAGAGGGTGGCAGAGGGCGCTGGACAGCATCACCAACTCAGTGGATATGAACTTGAGCAAACTCTGGGAGATAGTGAAGGACAGGGAGGCCTGGCATGCTGCAATCCATGGAGATCACAAAAAGTCGGACACAACTTGGCGACTGAATGAACATATTTTCATGGGTCCCCTCATACCTCCATGACTATTCCTCTGGTATACTTGCTTTCTCAATCCTTTTTATCTCAGTAAATGTATTTTAAGTCCCATGCAACTCACCTTTGTATTCTATATACTGTCGCATAAAAATTCTATTCACTTCACAACTATCAGTAAAGAGACTTTTAAATCTTATAAGTTCTGTATCTCTACTGCTTAGTCTGATACCTCTTCTTGGATATTTCATTTTCTCCCTAACTACAGAATGGATACATTCATACATTGTTCCATATTTCTACAACAGCAGTAGCACTAAGAGTGAGCAACAGGTAACTTGAAATCTCAGTTATCTTTGACTTTACTTCTCCCCAACTACTCAGTTGTTAAGTCCTGCCAAATTCTACAGACAACTGTCTCCTTCCTGTTCATTTCCACTACTACTTCCTTGTTTAAG
Organism: Tragulus kanchil; assembly: GCA_022376925.1. NCBI lineage: Eukaryota > Metazoa > Chordata > Mammalia > Artiodactyla > Tragulidae > Tragulus > Tragulus kanchil. Next base: position 286,222,966 of record JAIOJX010000026.1, read on the forward strand.
GATTTCATTACTTTCTTACTCAGATCAGTCCTACAGCAATAACTGGCTTTCATGACACTGTTCTCTTTAAACCATCTAAAACACAATAGTCAGATTAGTATTTCTAAGCCACAGCTCTGATCATTTCGTGTTAGAACAAAACAACGATAGTTTTCTGCGTCTCAAAAATAATACCTGGGGGCTTCCCTGGTGTTCCAGTGGGCAAGGACACCACCTTGCAGTGCAAGAGACACCGGTTCAATCCCTGGCCTGGGAAGATCCCACGTGCCGTGGAGCGGCTGGACAGATGTGTCCAACTACTGAGCTGGAGCTCTGGAGCACATGCGCCCGGAGCCAGTGCTCTGCAACAAGAGAGGCCACTATGATGGGAGGCCCACACAGGCCAAAAGAACAAAGACAGACCAATAGAAAAGGCCCCTCCCCAAAAAATATTTTAAAAATAAATACCTGAATTTATTAGCAGAACATTCTTTCAAAATTGTACCACTTTCCTTCACCGAGCCCCGATTCCAGTGTTGAAAACAAATTTTTGGAGACTGTTTTCAATTCAACTGAAATAAATCATAAAGCTTAAAAGAGAAAAAGGAAAGTTCATTTTTGAAAAGAAAAAAAATTATTATTGGTGGGTGTGTACATGTTCCCTGACAACTTGTAAATGTTGTAAGTTTTAACATTATGTAAGCTCTTGGAAGTGCCAAGTAGCCACATCAGCTATGGGAGATGAAAAGTTGGGGCATGGGAATGTTTTTGGACAGTTCCCATGCAACTGACCTTTGTATTCTATATACTGTCGCATAAAAATTCTATTCACTTCACAACTATCAGTAAAGAGACTTTTAAATCTTATAAGTTCTGTATCTCTACTGCCTGGTCTGATACCTCTTCTTGGATATTTCATTTTCTCCCTAACTACAGAATGGATACATTCATACATTGTTCCATATTTCTACAACAGCAGTAGCACTAAGAGTGAGCAACAGGTAACTTGAAATCTCAGTTATCTTTGACTTTACTTCTCCCCAACTACTCAGTTGTTAAGCCCTGCCAAATTCTACAGACAACTGTCTCCTTCCTGTTCATTTCCACTACTACTTCCTTGTTTAAGGATTTCATTACTTTCTTACTCAGATCAGTCCTACAGCAATAACTGACTTTCATGACACTGTTCTCTTTAAACCATCTAAAACACAATAGTCAGATTAGTATTTCTAAGCCACAGCTCTGATCATTTCGTGTTAGAACAAAACAACGATAGTTTTCTGCGTCTCAAAAATAATACCTGGGGGCTTCCCTGGTGTTCCAGTGGGCAAGGACACCACCTTGCAGTGCAAGAGACACCGGTTCAATCCCTGGCCTGGGAAGATCCCACGTGCCGTGGAGCGGCTGGACAGATGTGTCCAACTACTGAGCTGGAGCTCTGGAGCACATGCGCCCGGAGCCAGTGCTCTGCAACAAGAGAGGCCACTATGATGGGAGGCCCACACAGGCCAAAAGAACAAAGACAGACCAATAGAAAAGGCCCCTCCCCAAAAAATATTTTAAAAATAAATACCTGAATTTATTAGCAGAACATTCTTTCAAAATTGTACCACTTTCCTTCACCGAGCCCCGATTCCAGTGTTGAAAACAAATTTTTGGAGACTGTTTTCAATTCAACTGAAATAAATCATAAAGCTTAAAAGAGAAAAAGGAAAGTTCATTTTTGAAAAGAAAAAAAATTATTATTGGTGGGTGTGTACATGTTCCCTGACAACTTGTAAATGTTGTAAGTTTTAACATTATGTAAGCTCTTGGAAGTGCCAAGTAGCCACATCAGCTATGGGAGATGAAAAGTTCAGGACACGTGGCCATGGGATATGGTGAACAGATGGACTGGACTGGGGTGGAAGATCCTTTCCTGGACTTCTTCAGCCAGTTAAAGACAAGAAGACAAACTAATTCATCTACTGAACAGGAGCAAGTTACTAGTAAATGGATACAGATGAACAGAGATTTTAGCACAGAGTGTGTGAGACAAATAAGGATTAGAGCAAACATTTCTGGAATATTCAGCTTTGCTTTTGCAACCATAGCAGAACTTACAGTTGCAGATGGAAGTAGGCAAGGACGTCTGAGCAAGGCCTCAGAGGTCCAGACACTCTTGACAAAGGGAAGCAGGGGGAAACTTGATTAACTGGCAAGAGCTGCTTTGTTTTATAAACATGCTGCTGCCTGTACTGTATTTTGCTGGAAAATGGAAAAAATCTTTCTGTTACTCTCCAGCTTTGTGAATGGAATAAGCTACATGGATTCTGCAAATTAGGTAACAAAACCTCTGCAGATGATGGTTGGGTGAGGGTCAAATGGTTTAACTAAGCTTTCTATTCTCTCTGTACTTATGCCAGCAGTAATTTTTGGTTCAGTTTATGAATTATAATGAATTCTGAATTTATAGGATCAAAATTTTAAATGTTTTGCTATGAAAGGATGCATATTAATTAAAGGTAGACAGAGCCAGAAAAGTAAGATTAATCAGGACACAGAGATGTGAAGAAAAACAAAGCTCCTGTTACAGAAAGGAACTGATGACGTTTATCCTTCATGTGTATGATTGTTTTGACAGAAAGTAAACAATTTATGCTTTTCCTGTTTTACAAGTTTTGCATGTTCTTTCAAAATTGTACCACTTTCCTTCACGAGCCCCGATTCCAGTGTTGAAAACAAATTTTTGGAGACTGTTTTCAATTCAACTGAAATAAATCATAAAGCTTAAAAGAGAAAAAGGAAAGTTCATTTTTGAAAAGAAAAAAAATTATTATTGGTGGGTGTGTACATGTTCCCTGACAACTTGTAAATGTTGTAAGTTTTAACATTATGTAAGCTCTTGGAAGTGCCAAGTAGCCACATCAGCTATGGGAGATGAAAAGTTCAGGACACGTGGCCATGGGATATGGTGAACAGATGGACTGGACTGGGGTGGAAGATCCTTTCCTGGACTTCTTCAGCCAGTTAAAGACAAGAAGACAAACTAATTCATCTACTGAACAGGAGCAAGTTACTAGTAAATGGATACAGATGAACAGAGATTTTAGCACAGAGTGTGTGAGACAAATAAGGATTAGAGCAAACATTTCTGGAATATTCAGCTTTGCTTTTGCAACCATAGCAGAACTTACAGTTGCAGATGGAAGTAGGCAAGGACGTCTGAGCAAGGCCTCAGAGGTCCAGACACTCTTGACAAAGGGAAGCAGGGGAATCTTGATTAACTGGCAAGAGCTGCTTTGTTTTATAAACATGCTGCTGCCTGTACTGTATTTTGCTGGAAAATGGAAAAAATCTTTCTGTTACTCTCCAGCTTTGTGAATGGAATAAGCTACATGGATTCTGCAAATTAGGTAACAAAACCTCTGCAGATGATGGTTGGGTGAGGGTCAAATGGTTTAACTAAGCTTTCTATTCTCTCTGTACTTATGCCAGCAGTAATTTTTGGTTCAGTTTATGAATTATAATGAATTCTGAATTTATAGGATCAAAATTTTAAATGTTTTGCTATGAAAGGATGCATATTAATTAAAGGTAGACAGAGCCAGAAAAGTAAGATTAATCAGGACACAGAGATGTGAAGAAAAACAAAGCTCCTGTTACAGAAAGGAACTGATGACGTTTATCCTTCATGTGTATGATTGTTATTCTTACCTGACAGGATCAATGTAAGTACAAAATTTCTGCTGCAAGTGCTGAAGATAATCTTCATGTTTATACCAAGTTTTGCTATGTTCTCCCAAACTGCCAAGGGTGTTATTGAACACAGCAGTAAAAAGTCTACATATATCAGAGCAGACTTAACCTATCTGATGTCCTCAGAGCCATTTCTAAAAAAAGGAAATCATATGGGACATTTTAGCTCATTAAGAAGTATGTAAAATCATTTTCTATGATATATCTGAAACCACAGACTTCATCAAAGCACAATTGTGCAAATCTTTATTTGACCTCAAGACTCTTTCTAATCATCAGTAATATTACTGCTTTTCCTTTTTGCCAGATTAATTCTGTAATTATAGCATTTCTGATTTTAAATGATGAATTATGATACTATTGCAAAATTTAGCTAAAGCAAATCCTGCACAAAGCAACTTTTCTTCTGTATGTTTCCTCATATATATGAGGTACTGCATAGTACTGTAGTGAGGAACAGCAGTTTTGGAGTCAGGTTATTTAGAGTTATGTACTGTTCTACTGTTTATCAATTGTGTGACACTGGGCCAGTATTTATTGTGTGTCCCAGTTATCTTATCTGTAAAACAGAGATAATGATAGTAGTTACATCTCATAGGGCTATTTCATTAATAAAGATAAAATCTAAACTTAGACATCATCAGTATATCAGTATTATTCGCTATTCTCATTATAGTCATAAATATTTGTATGTGTCACATAGTCATTAATTTTTCTGCAACAAAGACTACGAACTTAGCCTAAAATACATATATATTTGAATACAACATAATTATACAAATAGAATTTGCTGCAAGCAAATACAGCAGACCACGTCACTCAGGTTGGGTGAGGGTCAAATGGTTTAACTAAGCTTTCTATTCTCTCTGTACTTATGCCAGCAGTAATTTTTGGTTCAGTTTATGAATTATAATGAATTCTGAATTTATAGGATCAAAATTTTAAATGTTTTGCTATGAAAGGATGCATATTAATTAAAGGTAGACAGAGCCAGAAAAGTAAGATTAATCAGGACACAGAGATGTGAAGAAAAACAAAGCTCCTGTTACAGAAAGGAACTGATGACGTTTATCCTTCATGTGTATGATTGTTATTCTTACCTGACAGGATCAATGTAAGTACAAAATTTCTGCTGCAAGTGCTGAAGATAATCTTCATGTTTATACCAAGTTTTGCTATGTTCTCCCAAACTGCCAAGGGTGTTATTGAACACAGCAGTAAAAAGTCTACATATATCAGAGCAGACTTAACCTATCTGATGTCCTCAGAGCCATTTCTAAAAAGGAAATCATATGGGACATTTTAGCTCATTAAGAAGTATGTAAAATCATTTTCTATGATATATCTGAAACCACAGACTTCATCAAAGCACAATTGTGCAAATCTTTATTTGACCTCAAGACTCTTTCTAATCATCAGTAATATTACTGCTTTTCCTTTTTGCCAGATTAATTCTGTAATTATAGCATTTCTGATTTTAAATGATGAATTATGATACTATTGCAAAATTTAGCTAAAGCAAATCCTGCACAAAGCAACTTTTCTTCTGTATGTTTCCTCATATATATGAGGTACTGCATAGTACTGTAGTGAGGAACAGCAGTTTTGGAGTCAGGTTATTTAGAGTTATGTACTGTTCTACTGTTTATCAATTGTGTGACACTGGGCCAGTATTTATTGTGTGTCCCAGTTATCTTATCTGTAAAACAGAGATAATGATAGTAGTTACATCTCATAGGGCTATTTCATTAATAAAGATAAAATCTAAACTTAGACATCATCAGTATATCAGTATTATTCGCTATTCTCATTATAGTCATAAACATTTGTATGTGTCACATAGTCATTAATTTTTCTGCAACAAAGACTACGAACTTAGCCTAAAATACATATATATTTGAATACAACATAATTATACAAATAGAATTTGCTGCAAGCAAATACAGCAGACCACACGTCACTCAGGTTGGTGGGATTTTAGCATTAGTTTTAAAATAATCTTTATTTTAACACAACTTTTAGAAGTTATAACTGTAATATTCAGATGAGCAAGACATTAGCTAAAGTTAATTCTATCATATCATGTAGCATCTTGTACTTGGTATATCATCTGCCAGGAACGTATTTTCTGTTAATATACTGCAAGATACCTATTTTTAGATTTTTCTTCCATGAAACAGATAGTTATTATTGATTTTTAAGTATAGCTGAAATAAAATTCTTCCAGGGTTCCAAAAGAGTTGACATCTGAACACAAATGTACAGCAGGGACATAACACTGAATACAATTCTGAGAGAGATGTTTGTGATTAAATGCACACAGAGGAGGAGAAGAAAAAAAACTTTCAGCATACTGTCTGGGTATAGTTTGTAAAACTGGGATAGTATGTGAATAAGTAGAGCAACAAGAAGTGGAATTGTTTGTGAATCACTTCAAATGGAAAGATGAAACAGAACCTTTTATCTTTCAGGACATGATTTGGCTTTAACTTCCTTAGAATATGGCAGAGTGATTTCAATCTTTCTTTGAAGAGTTAAAATGGGAATTTCCCATTGTGAGTTAAGGTGTCAAGGATAAAAGTTCATCCATTCAGACATCTGTGAAATATGCTGGAGGTATAAAGACACAAAGATCTTCATGTCAACAGACAATCTGTAGTGCCAGTTTTTGGCATATATATGAGGTACTGCATAGTACTGTAGTGAGGAACAGCTTTAGAGTTTTTGTACTGTTCTACTGTTTATCAATTGTGTGACACTGGGCCAGTATTTATTGTGTGTCCCAGTTATCTTATCTGTAAAACAGAGATAATGATAGTAGTTACATCTCATAGGGCTATTTCATTAATAAAGATAAAATCTAAACTTAGACATCATCAGTATATCAGTATTATTCGCTATTCTCATTATAGTCATAAACATTTGTATGTGTCACATAGTCATTAATTTTTCTGCAACAAAGACTACGAACTTAGCCTAAAATACATATATATTTGAATACAACATAATTATACAAATAGAATTTGCTGCAAGCAAATACAGCAGACCACACGTCACTCAGGTTGGTGGGACTTTAGCATTAGTTTTAAAATAATCTTTATTTTAACACAACTTTTAGAAGTTATAACTGTAATATTCAGATGAGCAAGACATTAGCTAAAGTTAATTCTATCATATCATGTAGCATCTTGTACTTGGTATATCATCTGCCAGGAACGTATTTTCTGTTAATATACTGCAAGATACCTATTTTTAGATTTTTCTTCCATGAAACAGATAGTTATTATTGATTTTTAAGTATAGCTGAAATAAAATTCTTCCAGGGTTCCAAAAGAGTTGACATCTGAACACAAATGTACAGCAGGGATATAACACTGAATACAATTCTGAGAGAGATGTTTGTGATTAAATGCACACAGAGGAGGAGAAGAAAAAAAACTTTCAGCATACTGTCTGGGTATAGTTTGTAAAACTGGGATAGTATGTGAATAAGTAGAGCAACAAGAAGTGGAATTGTTTGTGAATCACTTCAAATGGAAAGATGAAACAGAACCTTTTATCTTTCAGGACATGATTTGGCTTTAACTTCCTTAGAATATGGCAGAGTGATTTCAATCTTTCTTTGAAGAGTTAAAATGGGAATTTCCCATTGTGAGTTAAGGTGTCAAGGATAAAAGTTCATCCATTCAGACATCTGTGAAATATGCTGGAGGTATAAAGACACAAAGATAAGAGCTTTCCCACAAAAAATACTAGAATGTAATCATGAGAGATGCATGTAAACAAATTAGTACAATGATGTTCACTAAGCAACAAACAATGCATTAAAAGAAAGCAGCTAATTCTATTTTTAGTTTTTTAAGGAAGCTCTCTACTGTTCTTCACAATGGCTGTATCAATTTACTTTCCCACAAAAGTTGAAGAGGGTTCCTTTTTCTCCACTCTCTCTTCATACGACCCAGCAATCCCACTTTTAGGCTTATACCCTGACGAAATCAAAACTGAAAGAAGCACCTGTACCCCAATGTTCATTGCAGCTCTCTATACAATAGCTAGAACATGGAAGGAACCTAGATGCCCATCGACAAACGAATGGATCCAAAAGCTCTGGTACATATATATAATGGAATACTACACAGCTGTAAAGAGAAATGCAGAAGAATCAACCCTAATGAGGTGGTTGGATCTAGAACGTATCATAAAAAGTGAAGTCAGTCAGAAAGAGAAGGACAAATACAGTATATTAACACATATATATGGAATCTAGTAGGATGGTGATGATGGCACATGCAGTGAAGCGACGGAAAGACAGACATGGACAGTGGACATATGGACATTGTGGGGAAGGAACAGTGGGTGAGAGGCGTAAAGGAAGTAGCATGAAGGCCTGTACTATCATAAGTGAAGAAAGTAGCTCTAGTCATTGCTGTGTGAGAAAAGGGGATCCTTCAGGGTGCTGTGTGATGGTTGGGAGGGTGGGAAGGGGATATACATATGACTAATGGACTTGTAAACAAAAACTCTGTAAAAGTTAAAAGTAAAATAAAGGTTTAAAATGGGAATTTATTGTGAGTATAAGTAGAGCAACAAGAAGTGGAATTGTTTGTGAATCACTTCAAATGGAAAGATGAAACAGAACCTTTTATCTTTCAGGACATGATTTGGCTTTAACTTCCTTAGAATATGGCAGAGTGATTTCAATCTTTCTTTGAAGAGTTAAAATGGGAATTTCCCATTGTGAGTTAAGGTGTCAAGGATAAAAGTTCATCCATTCATTCAACAGACATCTGTGAAATATGCTGGAGGTATAAAGACACAAAGATAAGAGCTTTCCCACAAAAAATACTAGAATGTAATCATGAGAGATGCATGTAAACAAATTAGTACAATGATGTTCACTAAGCAACAAACAATGCATTAAAAGAAAGCAGCTAATTCTATTTTTAGTTTTTTAAGGAAGCTCTCTACTGTTCTTCACAATGGCTGTATCAATTTACTTTCCCACAAAAGTTGAAGAGGGTTCCTTTTTCTCCACTCTCTCTTCATACGACCCAGCAATCCCACTCTTAGGCTTATACCCTGACGAAATCAAAACTGAAAGAAGCACCTGTACCCCAATGTTCATTGCAGCTCTCTATACAATAGCTAGAACATGGAAGGAACCTAGATGCCCATCGACAAACGAATGGATCCAAAAGCTCTGGTACATATATATAATGGAATACTACACAGCTGTAAAGAGAAATGCAGAAGAATCAACCCTAATGAGGTGGTTGGATCTAGAACGTATCATAAAAAGTGAAGTCAGTCAGAAAGAGAAGGACAAATACAGTATATTAACACATATATATGGAATCTAGTAGGATGGTGATGATGGCACATGCAGTGAAGCGACGGAAAGACAGACATGGACAGTGGACATATGGACATTGTGGGGAAGGAACAGTGGGTGAGAGGCGTAAAGGAAGTAGCATGAAGGCCTGTACTATCATAAGTGAAGAAAGTAGCTCTAGTCATTGCTGTGTGAGAAAAGGGGATCCTTCAGGGGTGCTGTGTGATGGTTGGGAGGGGTGGGAAGGGGGGTATATACATATGACTAATCTGGGAACATACATATCTGTAAACAAAAAAACTCTGTAAAAGTTAAAAGTAAAATAAAGGTTTAAAAAAAATTTTAGCTATTCTAGAGGAATTTTAGTAGTATTTAACTGTAGTTTTAATTCACATTTAATTTAATTTAATTTGCATTTTCCTAACTACTAAAGAAATTAAAGACCTTTTCTTATATTTGTTGGCAATTGTGGTATCCTGTTTTTGTGAAAGGCCTATTCTGGTCTCTAGCTTGTTTTTCATTGGGTTGTGTTATATATTGATTTGTACATGTTTTTTATATGTATGCTGGATACAAGACTCACATATGTAATATATTCCTCTACCCTGTAACCTGACTACAGATAATTAAGGTGTCTTTTGATAAACAGAGGTTCTTAATTTTAGCATGGTTCATTTATCAGTCTTTTCCTTTTATTGGTGCTTTTTGTGTCCAGTTTAATATAGAGATGATTGATTGATTTCTAAAGTGCATCTCTTCCTGAACTCTAATTTGTGACACTGATCTGTCTATTCTCACCCTAATACTAAACTATCTTAATTATTACAGATATACAGTCAGTATTAATACCTAGTGTTGCAGAAATCAGACCGCCAAGAAGCCAAGCACCACACTTGGAGGGTGGGAGAACTCAGGTTTATTACGCCGGCAGTCCCAGACAAGCTAGCACTCAGAAATCTGGGCCCTGGGCTCAGGGTGAGCTCTTTTTTTTTTTTTTTATAGGATTAATCTTTGATTGGGTACATTAAAATCAGCAGGTACAGAGCACAGGAATTGCTAGGGGCTACAGGTAAGATTAATGACCTATAGAATCATGAGCAGAGCATTCTGACCTTATCAGAACAATGGTTTCAGCACCACAGGCATACCTCATGGGGGCAAAGGGAACTTTATAGTTTATCATTATTGAACATGAGTCCCAGTTTCCTTCTTCACTAGTAGAACAGATCCTTCTACTTGTACCTTCCTATTTGAAGAGTGTCTTACCTGCTCCTCTGAATTTTCATACATATATATATTTAGAAAAATTTTAAAGTTCCTTTCTCTTCCTCTCATATACACATATACATAGAAATACACACACACTTAAGCATGCATATAAATCTACTTGGATTTTTATTAGAACTTCATTGAACCTAAAGCTCAGTTCAGGAAAAATCTAAAGTTAAAATGCTGAGTCTTTCAATATGTGAATGTAGAATAAGTCTGCATTAGTTTGTTTTATATATTTATCAGGAATGTTTTTGTACTGTAACTTCTTAATATTTATTCCTAGATTTTAAATATTTTTGATACTATTATAATTTTTTTCAAGTTTTATTTCCTATTACTACTTGTTTAAGAATTACAGTCTTAAAAATCCACAGGTAGATATTAGAAATAAATGAGCTTCATAAAGACAACCTTGTTAAACTCATTTAATTCTAATACCTATTGGTAGAATCTTTGGGATTTTCTATACACACAATCATATCAAATAATAGCAGTTTATTTCTTTGAATTATTTTTCTTTCCTTTCTACACTGATGAGGACGATAGTATAAGACTGACCAGAAGTGGTGATAATTTCCATACTTGTATTATTCCTGATCTCGGAAGGAAAGCTTTCAGTATTTCCCCAGGGTCTGCTACTGGTGTTCTGTAGATATTCTCTATTAAAGGCATTTGCTCTTGTTAGTTTGCTAAAAGACAGTTTTAATCACAAATGAATGCTGACTTTAATCAAATATATTATGGTTTGTACATGGTGTTTGGTTAGCTGAAATGAAGAATTTGATGTATATGTTCATGACACTCTTCAAATAGGAGGGTAAAAGTAGGAGGAGGATCTGTTCTACTAGGTATTACTACTTACTGTACATTTGTAATAATTAAGCTACTGTAGTACTGGGGTGAAAACAGACAAAAAGGTCAGTGGCACAAATCAGAGCCCAGATAGAGATGCACCTTTGAAATCAATTGACTTTTTTCTTCGTAATTTCCTATTCATGTTTTCAGGGTTATGGTAGCCTCACACATTAATTTGGAAAGTGTTCCCTTTTTTTTTTTCTGTTTTCTTAAAAGCATAAATATGCTTACTCATTAAACATTTGCTAGAATTAAATAGTGAAACTCTTTGGACCTGTACTGGAAAGTTTCAGAGATTCAACTTTTTTCAGTTGTTATGAGACAGGCATAATCTCTGTTTCTTCATGTCCAAATTTCAACAGGCTATATTTTTCTGTATTTTTTCATCCTACTAAGTTTATAAAAATAGTTAAGACATGAAGCAGGGGCTTCCCTGATGGTCCACTGGGTAAGGAGTCCACCTTGCAGTGCAAGGGCCACTGGTTTGATCCCTGGCCCAGGAAGGTCCCACGTGCTGCAAAGCAGCTGGACCGGTATGTCCAATTAGGAGCCAGTGCTCTGGAGCACATAAGCCCAGAGCCGGGGCTCTGCAATGAGAGAGGCTACTGCGATGGGAGGCCCACACAGGTTGAAGAATAAAGATGGATGAAAAATAAATAGAAAATCAATAAAAAAGAGGCCAAAATTTAAAAAATAGACATGAAGCATATACTTGTTAGAAATGTAATTATTACCAAAATTGATGCATTTAAAGGTAACTCTTTCTATTTCTTATTAAGAGTTTGCCTTATTAAAATGAACTGTTTTTGACATAATTTTTTGGTGGGGGGGGCGGGTTGGGGAGGGTGGGCCATTTCTGTTGGTCTTTCATTTATCTATTTTCCTCCATCTTCCTTTCTTGGCCCGTGTGGGCCTCCCATCAGAGTGGCCTCTGTTGTTGCAGAGCGCAGGCTCTGGGCCCAGGCACTCCAGAGCTCCGGCTTGGTAATTAGACACATCAGTCCAGCTGCTCCGCGGCACATGGGATCTTCCCAGGCTGGGATCGAACCAGCGCCCCTTGCACTGCAAGGCAGTGTCCCTACCCACTGGACCATCAGGGAAGCTCTGACATAATTTTTTGAAAACAAAGTTGCGGTACTAAAAAGACCAAGACCATGGCTTGTTTCTTTTCAGTTAAAATGAAAAGATGGATGCAGTGGCATACCTACTGTATTTGAACCCTGAAAGGGACCATTTTTAACACCTCTCCCCCAATATAACAAAAACTTTGAGTAATAATTATGAAATAAAACATGCAAAAATTATCATGTCCAGAAAATAAATATACAAATTTCCTATTCATGTTTTCAGGGTTATGGTAGCCTCATACATTAATTTGGAAAGTGTTCCCTTTTTTTTTTTTTCTGTTTTCTTAAAAGCATAAATATGCTTACTCATTAAACATTTGCTAGAATTAAATAGTGAAACTCTTTGGACCTGTACTGGAAAGTTTCAGAGATTCAACTTTTTTCAGTTGTTATGAGACAGGCATAATCTCTGTTTCTTCATGTCCAAATTTCAACAGGCTATATTTTTCTGTATTTTTTCATCCTACTAAGCTTATAAAAATAGTTAAGACATGAAGCAGGGGCTTCCCTGATGGTCCACTGGGTAAGGAGTCCACCTTGCAGTGCAAGGGCCACTGGTTTGATCCCTGGCCTAGAAAGCTCCCACGTGCTGCAAAGCAGCTGGACCGGTATGTCCAATTAGGAGCCAGTGCTCTGGAGCACATAAGCCCAGAGCCGGGGCTCTGCAATGAGAGAGGCTACTGCGATGGGAGGCCCACACAGGTTGAAGAATAAAGATGGATGAAAAATAAATAGAAAATCAATAAAAAAGAGGCCAAAATTTAAAAAATAGACATGAAGCATATACTTGTTAGAAATGTAATTATTACCAAAATTGATGCATTTAAAGGTAACTCTTTCTATTTCTTATTAAGAGTTTGCCTTATTAAAATGAACTGTTTTTGACATAATTTTTTGGTGGGGGGGGCGGGTTGGGGAGGGTGGGCCACTTCTGTTGGTCTTTCATTTATCTATTTTCCTCCATCTTCCTTTCTTGGCCCGTGTGGGCCTCCCATCAGAGTGGCCTCTGTTGTTGCAGAGCGCAGGCTCTGGGCCCAGGCACTCCAGAGCTCCGGCTTGGTAATTAGACACATCAGTCCAGCTGCTCCGCGGCACATGGGATCTTCCCAGGCTGGGATCGAACCAGCGCCCCTTGCACTGCAAGGCAGTGTCCCTACCCACTGGACCATCAGGGAAGCTCTGACATAATTTTTTGAAAACAAAGTTGCGGTACTAAAAAGACCAAGACCATGGCTTGTTTCTTTTCAGTTAAAATGAAAAGATGGATGCAGTGGCATACCTACTGTATTTGAACCCTGAAAGGGACCATTTTTAACACCTCTCCCCCAATATAACAAAAACTTTGAGTAATAATTATGAAATAAAACATGCAAAAATTATCATGTCCAGAAAATAAATATACAAATAATAATAATAGTAAAAAAATCAATAAATGTAAAAAAGTAAAATTTTAATATTATTAAGTGCATTGATATGCTTTTTGGAAAAAGGAGAAAAATACTTCTACTTACTCATCAGTCCCCATGGTGATGAAGAATCCCCCTGTGGTTTCTGGCTTTGAGCATTCACTTCTGCAAATTTTTCACTGATTTTGCCAAATTGATCTTTACGTATTCATGGTCAATAAAACTGGTATGGCCTCACTCATAGTTGATGGAAGGACGTTATCTATTTTAATTTCAAATGCTTCTTTCACATAAAGAAATAGATACACAAGTAGTTAGGAAAGCTTTAAAATAAAGATAAGCTTACCAGAGATTCATTAAAATCCCATTAAATAGCAAATTCCAGAAACTGTAATACTGGCCATATGTTTGTTCTTTGGGATCAGTTCTAGCAGCTTTCAAATGTTTCTGCAGTTGAAAAATTTCCACTAAAATACCTTCACCAGACGGTTCATCATAGATTTCTATTATACTCTAAATTCTCCAAAGAGTGTAGTAGTTATAGACTATTTGAACGTGCTTCAGGCTCAGTTCTTATCTCTAACCCTGTGGTACTATGTAATCCTGTGTTTAAACATAGATTCAAAATAAACAACTACAGCACAGTAATTATGAAAATGAAAAAACAGAACTTGGCTTCTCATTCTTGAAATAAACATATGTAGCCGAGTCCACGTCCAAAGGAGTTTGTTTTATTTCCATGTAGATGACAATGTTTGTTAAATAACAGCTAACCAAAAAAATAGGTGATTTTCAGCTTACATATATACTATTAAATTTAAATAATGGCAGATGCTGTTTAAAACTCAGACCAAAAAATTTTCTTTTCTGAGAGGGGTTGTACCACTGGCATTGCTTACAACTGTCAGTATATCAGTTCAGTTTATTTCACTTGCTCAGCCATGTCCGACTCTTTGGGACCCCATGGACTACAGCACACCAGGCTTCCCTGTCCTTCACCATCTCCCAGAGCTTTCTCACGCTCATGTCCATTGACTCAGTGATGCCATCCAACCATCTCATCCTCTGTCATCCCCCTCTCCTCCTGACTTTTATTTTTCCCAACATCAGGGTCTTTTCCAAGGACTCATCTCTTTGCATCAAAGTATTGGAGCTTCAGCTTCAGCATCATTCCTTATAATGAATATTCAGGGTTGATTCCAGTACAATTGACTGGTTTGATCTCCTTGCAGTCCAAGGGACTCTCAAGAGCCTTCTCCAACATCACAGTCCAAAGGCATCAATTTCTTGGCTCTCAGCCTTCTTTATGGTCCAACTCTCACATTCACACATGACTTCTGGGAAAACCATAGCTTTGACTATATGGTCTTTTGTTGGCAAAGTGATGTCTCTGCTTTTGGATACTCTGTCTAGGTCAGTGCATAGTGATAATAAAGAGCTTCCCAGGGGGCCCTAGTGGTAAAGAACCCAAATGCCAATGCAACAGACTTAAGAGACGAGGTTTGATCCTGTGCTAGAAACAACTCCTGGAGGAGGGCATGGCAACCCACTCCAGTATTCTTGCCTGGAGAATCCCAGTGGAGCCTGGTGGGCTATACTCCATGGAGACACAAAGAGTTGGACACAACTTTAGTGACTTAGCATGCAGCACAGTGAAAATAAAAGGCAGACTGGCTTTTTGTTGTTGTTTTGTTTAACCCCTTTGAAGTTTTCTACACACAGAGCACTCCCTCATAGTTGATGTTAGGGGTGAACCACTTGTACCATCCCATCCTTGGTATACCACAGGTGGGATGATAAAACATAATGAGCGAAATAACAAGGAACATTTATTTTCTTTGAACCAGCAGTTCACATATTTTTAGAATTAAGTGATTTCAAATAATTATGAGAATAATAAAATGATCTAACTTATATGAGTGAGTGAAAGTTGCTCGGTCATGTCTGACTCTTTGTGACCCCAGTGGACTGTAGCCCACCAGGCACCTCTGTCCACAGGATTCTCCAGGCAAGAATACTGCAATGGGTTTCCATTTCCTTCTCCAATATTCATAAATATACACCCTTTTGCTCCTTCATTAGGCTTGCTTAAATCATTACACTGCCTCAATTTCTTATCTGTTGTCACCGACAGTGAAGAAGTACAACTCCTCTGATGTAATGCAAGAGGATAACCAACTGATAAAGTAAGATTAAAATTTTTGGCAAGGCAAACAAACCTCTGAAGTACTATTCACGGTATTTCCTGCCTTATCTGTCCTCTTCAGCACCCTATTACAAACTGAAGGGAGGTAAAATCATTCTATTCCGTAAATGCACACTTTCTTGAATCTAAAGAGGAAATGTCTGGGAAATTTAATTAAATACTTGAGAATTATAATGTGAATCTCAATAGGCTGCAGCAAATGTTAAGCTGTTGACTCACAGTTTGAAAAAGAAAAAACTTAGATATGGTAAAATTACAACATCTGAAGAATGTAGTATTGCATAAATGGTAGCAAGCAAAACAACTGGAAAAACAGCATTAAATCATTTTGCAATCAGTGTTTAACGAAAACGTCCTCACCTTTTATGTGTTCTAAGACTGACAAATTTTTACTGACAAGTGTTGTTTAAAGAACCAAACTACCTGCTTCTTAATACTCACGAAATAAATAGCAGAAATGCCCATTGGTGCTTCCTGTTTAGTTCTGTTAATGGACTAATGTTCCCTTCTGCTGTAGCAACTGAGGATATTTGTATTCTTGATACTTCCTCAGGGAACTAGGAAAGAATCTGAGCTCTGGTGACAAGTTGTACTTCCAGTTTTGATGTACTGCTCTGACCTCTTCAGAGGAGGAACAGATATGAATGTGTCAAGTGTACTGAAAATGCCAATCAAGAGACTGAGTTTGGCGGTCATGTCTTTAAGCTTCCTGTGTAAGAACATAATTTCTTAATGACACATATAATAGCATCTTCCCAAGTGGCACAGTGATAAAGAATCTGTCTGCCAACTCAGGAAATGCAGAGACACAGGTTCAATCTCTGGCTCAGGAAGATGCCCTGGAGAAGGAAATGGCAACCTACCCGTGTATTCTTGCCGGGAAAATTTCATGGAGGGAGGAGCCTGGCAGGCTACAGTCCATGGGGCTGCAAAGAGTCAGACACAACTAAGTGACTGTGCACACAACACACATAATGGTTTCAAGCCCTCAAAATTAGGCAGACAAAATATACAATAAGGCATTTTTCTAAAAAATATGTAAACGGCCAGTGAGGTTGGAAGCAAACACCAATAATGTGACAAAAACAAAAATTAATTGCAAGAGGATAACCAACTGATAAAGTAAGATTAAAATTTTTGGCAAGGCAAACAAACCTCTGAAGTACTATTCACGGTATTTCCTGCCTTATCTGTCCTCTTCAGCACCCTATCACAAACTGAAGGGAGGTAAAATCATTCTATTCCGTAAATGCACACTTTCTTGAATCTAAAGAGGAAATGTCTGGGAAATTTAATTAAATACTTGAGAATTATAATGTGAATCTCAATAGGCTGCAGCAAATGTTAAGCTGTTGACTCACAGTTTGAAAAAGAAAAAACTTAGATATGGTAAAATTACAACATCTGAAGAATGTAGTATTGCATAAATGGTAGCAAGCAAAACAACTGGAAAAACAGCATTAAATCATTTTGCAATCAGTGTTTAACGAAAACGTCCTCACCTTTTATGTGTTCTAAGACTGACAAATTTTTACTGACAAGTGTTGTTTAAAGAACCAAACTACATGCTTCTTAATACTCACGAAATAAATAGCAGAAATGCCCATTGGTGCTTCCTGTTTAGTTCTGTTAATGGACTAATGTTCCCTTCTGCTGTAGCAACTGAGGATATTTGTATTCTTGATACTTCCTCAGGGAACTAGGAAAGAATCTGAGCTCTGGTGACAAGTTGTACTTCCAGTTTTGATGTACTGCTCTGACCTCTTCAGAGGAGGAACAGATATGAATGTGTCAAGTGTACTGAAAATGCCAATCAAGAGACTGAGTTTGGCGGTCATGTCTTTAAGCTTCCTGTGTAAGAACATAATTTCTTAATGACACATATAATAGCATCTTCCCAAGTGGCACAGTGATAAAGAATCTGTCTGCCAACTCAGGAAATGCAGAGACACAGGTTCAATCTCTGGCTCAGGAAGATGCCCTGGAGAAGGAAATGGCAACCTACCCGTGTATTCTTGCCGGGAAAATTTCATGGAGGGAGGAGCCTGGCAGGCTACAGTCCATGGGGCTGCAAAGAGTCAGACACAACTAAGTGACTGTGCACACACAACACACATAATGGTCTCAACTGCCCTCAAAATTAGGCAGATAAAATATACAATAAGGCATTTTTCTAAAAAAATATGTAAAACGGCCAGTGAGGTTGGAAGCAAACACCAATAATGTGACCATCGATAGAAGTACTCACTGGGAACATTCTGGAGTCAAGTATTCTGAGAATGCTTTAAAGGTCTAAACTCTACCGTGTAATCCCAATGACTGCTATCCCTTGGACACCAGTTACGGTTCTTCCAGCAAGTCATTTGTCTAAGATCCTGATGATAAAAAAAAAAAAAAATCCATTTTCCTCCAATTATACCTTTTCTGGAACCCCAACATCATACTAAATAATTCAGGGACAGTTATAAGCCCTCCTGATCACATTTGGAAGCTTAAAGTATATTCTAACCGTGTCTCTTAACCTTCCTCTTTCTTAACTGTTTCATTGACCTTGTGATGCAAGAAATGGAGAAATCCATGACGTACATATTTTGATTTTCTACTAGGAGATCATCTCCCAAGTCTTTGACTCATCCCTTTTAGTACCCAAGGGCCACCAGATTATTGATTGTGAGGTGGTAGGTAACTAAGCAGCTGAGGAGAACAATGTCTGTTCTGGAGAAGGATGGCACTATAGCAGCTGAGGACGCCTTACCCTGACTCTTCCTTGTTCTTCTCTCTTCTGACTATCTGCACGTAATCCCCTTGAGAATCTGCCAATTCATTTTCTCTGGAGACAGTAAGGTCTGCCTAGAAACTCTGCATATTTGAAGACCGTATAAATAACACCAAGCCTGAACCTCAAGGTTAAAGTTTAATAAATGTGAATCATCATGAAATTCTAACTGCCTGACTGTAATCATTTTGAAGAGTCTATTTAGACTTGTAATCTGGGCTTTCTTTTAAAGGTTTTACCATAATGAAAAAAGAAAGGCTGATAAAGAATCTGTCTGCCAACTCAGGAAATGCAGAGACACAGGTTCAATCTCTGGCTCAGGAAGATGCCCTGAGAAGGAAATGGCAACCTACCCGTGTATTCTTGCCGGGAAAATTTCATGGAGGGAGGAGCCTGGCAGGCTACAGTCCATGGGGCTGCAAAGAGTCAGACACAACTAAGTGACTGTGCACACACAACACACATAATGGTCTCAACTGCCCTCAAAATTAGGCAGATAAAATATACAATAAGGCATTTTTCTAAAAAAATATGTAAAACGGCCAGTGAGGTTGGAAGCAAACACCAATAATGTGACCATCGATAGAAGTACTCACTGGGAACATTCTGGAGTCAAGTATTCTGAGAATGCTTTAAAGGTCTAAACTCTACCGTGTAATCCCAATGACTGCTATCCCTTGGACACCAGTTACGGTTCTTCCAGCAAGTCATTTGTCTAAGATCCTGATGATAAAAAAAAAAAAAAAAATCCATTTTCCTCCAATTATACCTTTTCTGGAACCCCAACATCATACTAAATAATTCAGGGACAGTTATAAGCCCTCCTGATCACATTTGGAAGCTTAAAGTATATTCTAACCGTGTCTCTTAACCTTCCTCTTTCTTAACTGTTTCATTGACCTTGTGATGCAAGAAATGGAGAAATCCATGACGTACATATTTTGATTTTCTACTAGGAGATCATCTCCCAAGTCTTTGACTCATCCCTTTTAGTACCCAAGGGCCACCAGATTATTGATTGTGATGTGGTAGGTAACTAAGCAGCTGAGGAGAACAATGTCTGTTCTGGAGAAGGATGGCACTATAGCAGCTGAGGACGCCTTACCCTGACTCTTCCTTGTTCTTCTCTCTTCTGACTATCTGCACATAATCCCCTTGAGAATCTGCCAATTCATTTTCTCTGGAGACAGTAAGGTCTGCCTAGAAACTCTGCATATTTGAAGACCGTATAAATAACACCAAGCCTGAACCTCAAGGTTAAAGTTTAATAAATGTGAATCATCATGAAATTCTAACTGCCTGACTGTAATCATTTTGAAGAGTCTATTTAGACTTGTATTTCTATCTGGGCTTTCCCTTTTTCCACTGGAGAGAATTTGGGGAAATACATTTATCTGCTCACCTCTCTAGTAATTTTTCTGCTGCATATGACCATTATATACTATTTTCCCCATTTAGATTTAGATATATTGTACTTTTCTTTCCATGAAGTCTTCATCCAAATTCATGCCCTATAGCTCAGTGCAAATTTAAAGGAGCACCCAGTAGCTTCACATTGGACAAATGAAGACAGAATACAACAGTTTCTTTGGCCAAGCAAGAGAGAGACAGAGTAGGACTGTAGTGAGTCCGGATTTGGCCGCGTCAGCATCAACCAAAAGATACCTAGACTTCCAGAGCGCTACATGAAAATACACAGCAGTGAGTGAAGCAGATGGTCAAACACTGTTGCACTGGCATCATTTATATATTATCAACAAGATATAAAGAGGTATGAAGATCATGATAACTTCCAAAAGATGTCATCATCACTGGCACAGCTTCTAAGATATTTCAAACAGAAAGGTTTTTCTTTCACAGGAAGAGTTGAAGGGAACTGTTACCCCAGAATTTCCTTTATTTTCTGTCAGCTCTTGCTCCTCAGGCTCTGCTTTCATGTCTTCTGAGCTCCTTCAGGATGAGGACTCTCTCCCAATTACGATCGTCATTGGCCAGGCAAATACCTGAACGACGCTGTGAGTCAGACAACAAATTATAAATGGGTAGGGATTTGAGGAGGCAGAATTGTAAATCAGAGAGCAGTGCAGAGGAAAATTAGATAGCCTGCATCCCAGCAGCACACTGTGACAAAACAGAAGCTGTACAAATGGCTTAACTTTAAGGAGCCCATCCGGGTTAATGGTGTATTGCCCTGACTCTTCCTTGTTCTTCTCTCTTCTGACTATCTGCACATAATCCCCTTGAGAATCTGCCAATTCATTTTCTCTGGAGACAGTAAGGTCTGCCTAGAAACTCTGCATATTTGAAGACCGTATAAATAACACCAAGCCTGAACCTCAAGGTTAAAGTTTAATAAATGTGAATCATCATGAAATTCTAACTGCCTGACTGTAATCATTTTGAAGAGTCTATTTAGACTTGTATTTCTATCTGGGCTTTCCCTTTTTCCACTGGAGAGAATTTGGGGAAATACATTTATCTGCTCACCTCTCTAGTAATTTTTCTGCTGCATATGACCATTATATACTATTTTCCCCATTTAGATTTAGATATATTGTACTTTTCTTTCCATGAAGTCTTCATCGAAATTCATGCCCTATAGCTCAGTGCAAATTTAAGGGAGCACCCAGTAGCTTCACATTGGACAAATGAAGACAGAATACAACAGTTTCTTTGGCCAAGCAAGAGAGAGACAGAGTAGGACTGTAGTGAGTCCAGATTTGGCCGCGTCAGCATCAACCAAAAGATACCTAGACTTCCAGAGCGCTACATGAAAATACACAGCAGTGAGTGAAGCAGATGGTCAAACACTGTTGCACTGGCATCATTTATATATTATCAACAAGATATAAAGAGGTATGAAGATCATGATAACTTCCAAAAGATGTCATCATCACTGGCACAGCTTCTAAGATATTTCAAACAGAAAGGTTTTTCTTTCACAGGAAGAGTTGAAGGGAACTGTTACCCCAGAATTTCCTTTATTTTCTGTCAGCTCTTGCTCCTCAGGCTCTGCTTTCATGTCTTCTGAGCTCCTTCAGGATGAGGACTCTCTCCCAATTACGATCGTCATTGGCCAGGCAAATACCTGAACGCACGCTGTGAGTCAGACAACAAATTATAAATGGGTAGGGATTTGAGGAGGCAGAATTGTAAATCAGAGAGCAGTGCAGAGGAAAATTAGATAGCCTGCATCCCAGCAGCACACTGTGACAAAACAGAAGCTGTACAAATGGCTTAACTTTAAGGAGCCCATCTTATCTCCCTGGGTTGCAACATGGTGCATTAGGTTTTATGAAAAATAATGAAAGGGGCAAGGAACTTGATGGAGAGCAGATAGTACCCAGAAGAAGTCATGATTAAACTGAAATGTGAAGGTGGAGTGTGTGCTAAGTTGCTTCAGTCATGTCTGACTCTGCAACCCCATGAACTGTACCCTGCCAGATTCCTCTGTCCGTGGGATTCTCCAGGGAAGAAAACTGGAGTGGGTTGCTTTGCCTTTCTCAAGGAGAATCTTCTTGATCCAGGAATCCCACCCAGGTTTCCTATGTCTCCTGCATTAGCAGGCGGGTTTTTTCTTTTTACCACCAGCATCACCTCGGAAGTTTTAGCTTCCAGATAAAAAGGTGATTGCACTGACAATCGCGCACAAAGGCTTGTGAACAGGAGAGAGAAGAATATTTTCAACAACCTAGGAGTTTACCCGCATGTTGACTGAAAGTGAAGGAGAAAGAATTAATAGTTGAGGGTGAGAAGGTGAGTAAGTGATTCAGGCCACATTTAAGGTACTGTGTACACTCTAAGGGCCACAAGAAGGCATCATAAGATTTTAAATAAGACCAGGATAAGTTCAGAATTACACTTCGCATTCCTTATTGTCTTGCACACTTAATGCTGAATTGGCATCCATTTATATAATTTATACTAACATAATTTAACAGAATTTTTAGAAGTAAATGAGTTAAGATATCTGCAGAGTAATTTTTTTAAATTAATTAATTCATTTATTTTGGTGGGGGTGGGGTGGGGAGGGAGGGGAGCAGGCGGGCCACTTCTATTGGTCTTTCATTTGTCCATTTTCATCCATTTTTGTTCTTTGGGCCATGTGGGCCTCCCATCGCGGTGGCCTCTGTTGTCGCAGAGCACCGGCTCTGGGCGCATGTGCTCCAGAGTTCCGGCTCGGTAATTGGACACATCAGTCCAGCCGCTCCGCAGCACGTGGGATCTTCCCAGGCCAGGGATCGAACCCTGGTCTCATGTCTCCTGCACTGGCAGGCAGGTTCTTCACCATTACCACCAGCTGGGCAGCCTGGTTCTAGAGACATACCAGTGAATAAAACAAATGGAAATCTCTTCCCTATGATATTTACATGCTAGAGCAAGGACACTTTGGCAGGGGAGGGGGATAGAGAGAGTATGTGAAGATTAAACTGATCTCACCTGTAAGGTGCTTGCAACAGTGCCTGGTACAAAATGTCCAATAAATGCCATCTGCCATTTCTATATTTTACCAATGAGGAAACTGATATCCAGACAGGGGGAGGAATCTACCTAAGTATCTAAGATTGCAGTCCCTTCTCCAGGGAATCTTTCCAACCCAGGGATCAAACGTGGGTCTCCTGTATCATAGGCATATTCCTTACCATCTGATCAACCAAGGAAGCCCCTTAAGGTACTAAGAGAAGAAGCAAATCAGGCCCCAGGCCTCAACTCACTGCCTGAAGAATTTCGGTCTGGGGCTGGAAGACAGATGCTAAAACAATGGGGCCGGAGGCTGTCTCTTGACTCGGACCCCTGTACCTGAATGGAGCTCTTGCTGATGCCACATATTAGAAACAAACATTGCTAATTGCAACTTATATTTGGCATCTCTCAGGACATAGATAAAATAAAGAGTTAAAGGAACTGACCTTGTTTGTAACTCCAGTCAATTCTAAGTATCTTTATTACAGTCATTTGAGGAGTTATCTGCTGTTCTCCATTTACATTATGCATAGGTTAAAAATGACTAAGAAAACATGTAAAAGGAAACTGTAAAATATATTTTTGATAGCATCTAATGTAAAAGAATAATAATTATTAACATTGGCCTCAAAATAGCACACTATATTGTGAACAAAGCAAATCTGGTAATTTCCTCAAATATATTTAAGCCAGTGTGTTACTTTAAAGCATTTTAAGAGTCAGATGGAACACGGAAAACTTATAGGAGACCAGAAATCAGGAAAGCAATAACTGAAGGCATTTCCTTAAGAAAATGCACTGGAATAACTTATCTGAGCCAACTCCTATGAGTTTTCCAAACATTTCTTCTAATCCTTTGAGTTAATAATATTTGTTTGCATTACAAGATAACTATAAAGGTTAAAATCCACATGATAAGACTAAACTCAAACTTGTTCCCATGACCCTCAAGTCTTAAAAAAAAAAAAAGAAAGAAAAAGAAAACTGAAGGCATCCCTGGTGGCTCAGCAGTAAGAATCTGCCTGCAATGCAGGAGACATAGGTTTGATTCCTGAGTTGGGAAGATCCCCTGGAGAAGGAAATGGCAACCCACTCTAATATTCTTGCCTAGGAAATCCCATGGACAGAGGAGCCTGTTGGATTGTAGTCCATGGGGTCGAAAAGAGTTAGATGTGACTGAGTAACTAAACAACAACAAAGTAAGGAGGGCAATCAATTCAAACATGTTGCAATACATAATAGAATCTAATTTGGAAAACCTAATTTGTTTCATTAGAGTCATGACTTATGATAGCACAGCAAAATTTTCTTTTATCCTTATTGTGAAAATATATGAATTAGGAAAAAAGGAAATCATCAACGCAGTGGCCAAGAGTCTTGAATACAAAGGTAAGTTAAGTGAAATGATGTAAACAGTGAGAAAATTGCTCTGTGCCTAGGAGGGTTTACATACATGTATAATTAATTTTCTCTATGAATTTTCTGATTCAGGATATGCATTAGCAAAATTATTGGGATGGTGAGTCCTAAATCTGTTATTATAGTTAAGAGAATAGGCATAATAAATGACTAGATGACAGACTGTTCGTGAACTTAAAATGAAAAAGTTAGAATTTATGCTTTATAAGAAAACAATAATTAAATCATTTGACTAGCTATGTACAGAAATGTATGCTTCAAGTAAGAGAAAGGAAAAGAAAGTCTACTTACTGAAGGCTGAGCTTTTAAAATGGAAAATGTTTATTGAAGGTCTATGTCTGGATCTGCTGGTAATTTACTCTTGCTGGCATGAATTACTCCAACTCTGCTTGCAATTAACTTATAAAGGATTTATGTGCAAAAAGCATTTAAAGATGCTCACATAGTTATGGGCCCTGTGTAATCAATCATTATTATTAACCAACAAAAAGAGAGAGCTCTAGTCAAATTTACCAAGTTCTGCATAAACCCATTTAGAAAGCAATGCAATGGTTTACTACAGTTTAGCTTCATTTAAAAATTGGGTTATAAAAGTACCAACTTTATTTGGTTTTTTCAGGGCTGCCATACATAAAGTACCATAAACTGAGTAGCTTAGTAAAGATTTATTGTCACAGCTCTGGAGGCTAGTAGTTTGATATCACAGTGTTGGCAGGGCTATGTTCCCTCTAGGCCTCCGGGGGGGTCCATTCTAGCCTCTTCCAGCTTCTGGGAGCTCCAGATGTTCCCTGACAGATAACTCCAGTTTCTGCCTGTCTTCATATGGCCCTCTCTTTCTAAAAATACGAGGCACACTGGCCTAGGGCCATACCCTCCCCCAATATGACCACATCTTAGCCAATGACACCTCTTCCCAATAAAGTCTCATCTGGAAGTACTAGGGGTTAGGACAAAACATATATGTTTCAACACTATTCAATCTATATAATCTATAATGACTGTGTGGCTTACATCACCAAGAGGGCAAAAAAGGTTAATGCATATAAACCAGAAAAATGTAAGAGAGTGTCTTGATTGCTGGTTCCAAAGATTTATAGATTGATGTTCCAGTTCCTATTTCCAGGGTAAACCATATTGTGGATATTAACTGATTTCCAGTTAAGCCCCAACAGGTTTGTCTTCTCAGAGTCTCCCTCTTATACCTGGATCTCCCACCACCCGCTCCTCAGCCCTTCACTGCTCTCCTGAAATGTTCCTTACTCTTCACGTCCCCTCAGTCCTGTAAGGATCAGCGACGTCCTTCTCCGGAAGGACAGCCATGACCAGGGATGGTGCCCACAGTGACTTACATTCCTCCAAGCCCTATCAGTTTTGCTCCTGAATTACCGAACTGGTTACCATCTTACTAATATTTTTCAAAATGAATTTATGTATTTAAAGCAAAAAAGTGATACATTATGGTCTCCCAAGCTGAAAAGAGTTTAAAAAAAAAAAGTTGTCCTCTCATCCCTGATACGTATTAGGGATATAGTAGTGAGGTGGATGTCCAGGTCCCTGCTCTCAGGATCTTATATTCTTTTATTTATTTATTTTAAAGGTTTTTTTTTTTTGATGTGGACCATTTTTAAAGTCATTATTTAATTTGTTATTTTAAAGTTATTATTTAATTTATTACAATAGTTCTTCTGTTGTTTATGTTTTGTTTTGGGTTTTTTTTTTGGCCCCAAGGCATGTAGGATCTTAGTTCCCGCACTATGGATTGAACTGGCACCCTCTGAATAGGAAGGTGAAATCTTAACCACTGGACTGCCAGGGGTCCCAGAATACTTATATTCTGATGGGAGAGAGAGATGTTATGAAAATGAACAGACACATTAAAAAAATATGGTTTTACAGTGTGACAAATGAAAAATAAAGCAGGACAAGGGAAGAGTAAACAGCAAGGCTGTGAGTTCTCTTCCAGATATGCTGGTCAGGACAGCCTTTGCAGAAGCGGTATTTAAGTAAGGTATGAACGTGTGAAGGGTGAAACATTCAAATGTCTGGGGAAGAGCATTCTAGCGAAAGGAATAACACGTGTAAAGACTTGAGGCAGGAAGGGGTATGGCACACTGGAGGAACACCCTGAGGACAGGGGGCTTGGGGGCACATCCAGCCAGATGGACGGAGGCTGGAGATGAGGCTGGATGCACAGGTGGGTGGGGCACAAAGGCCCTGAGGCAGGAGAGGACAGTTGGATTTGTTCTAAGTGTAATGGGAAGCCATGGAGAGAGTCATTGTGAAAAAAAATTACATGATTCATGCTTTGGAACGCTTACTCTGGATGTGTGGGAAAGGAGACCATGAGGGGGGATGAGTGGAACCAGGATATGAGTCTTGCTGAAATTCAGGGCTTCCCTAGTGGTCCAGTGGGTAAAGAGTCCACCTTGCACTACAAGGGACACTGGTTCGCTCCCTGGCACAGGAAGATCCCACATACCACGAAGCAGGTGGACAGATGTGTCCAATTGCGAGTCAGCGCTCTGGAGCACATGCGCCCAGAGCCAGTGCTCTGCAACAGAAGGCCACTGCGATGGGAGGCCCACACAGGCCGAAGAATAAAGATGGATGAAAATAAATAAGTTATAAACCAATAAAAGAGGCCAAAATTTAAAAAAAGAAGAAGAAACACCTTTAAGAGTTAGAAATTTATCAGACACTCAGATAAAGATTTGGGGGAATGGTTGAATATAAGAAGAGGGCCTTGACAGTGACTAAAAAAACATAACTCTTCAGCCTACAGATGATTCATCAGTACATCTGAAGCCATATGAGTAGATGAAGCAACTTAGGGAGGAGCATATACAGAGAAGAAAAGAGGGCAAAGGCTGTCTGGAACCCTTCCATAATTAGAAACTAGGAAAAAAAGAAGGACCAAACAATAAAAGATAAGAAACATATGCTTGTAAAATGAGGGCAACAATTGGAGACCATAGCATTCTAAAGCCACATCCAAGTTACAGGACCTAGGCTCTGAGCTTTGACTTCCTCATTTGTAAAACAGTACCTACCTATAAAACTTGTAGGGATTGAATGAAATTAGGTATGTTAAGCGCCTACCAGAAAATCCAACTATAATAAATAGACACTAACAGTTGGTAAAATTTAGAAAGTTGTTATTATGCGTGACTATTTGCCTGTTTTCATATTGGAGTTAAGATAAGCAAAGATGAATATTATCTGAAGTCACAAAGTGGCAAGAGTAGGATTCACACAAAATATATAATCAATAGGTAACTGATCTTCATTTTAGAGTGATATGTGTGTGCATGTATGTGCATTCAAATGACATTATAGCTAAGTATCTAAGTTATTTTCTAGATAATATTAGAAGAAAGCTTCCTAAAAAGAGAAGGTTGGGGAGAACAGAATAAAATGAGCATTTATGAGTGATGACTATGTGTCATGTACTACAATAGATGAATCGAATTTATGAAAATAGATGTAAAAATTCAGAAAACACTGAGATAGTACTAATATGTTCAATTTACTAAAGGGCATTCTAAACAAAATTTATAATTTGAATAAAAGCAATAATCAATCAGAGATGTAAATTCCCTATGAGTTTCTTTTCTTTTGAATGAAAAATTCTTAATTATAAAAGCTACTATTTATTATTTACTATGCTCAAGAAACTGGAGCTCATAATTTACAATTTTTTTTTTCATTTTCAAAACAACTTCACAGAAAGACAGGTGCTATTACCATCATTTTATAGATGACAGACTTGAGGGAACTCCCTTGGCAGTCCAATGTCTAGGACTCTGTGCTTTCCCTGCTGAGGGTCCAGGCTCAATCCCTGGTCAGGGAATTAAGATCCTATAAGCTATGCAGCACAGGGGGAAAAAAATTCAAGAAATAGAAAAAATTAAAAATATAAAAAAGAAGATATAGGCTTCCCTGATGGTCCAGTGGGTAAGGACACGGCCTTGCAGTGCAAGGGGCGCTGGTTCGATCCCTGGCCTGGGAAGATCCCATGTGCCGCGGAGTGGCTGGACCAATGTGTCCAACTACCGAGCTGGAGCTCTGGAGCGCATGCACCCAGAGACGGTGCTCTGCGCGGAGAGAGGCCACTGTGATGGGAGGCCCACGCAGGCCAAAGAACAAAGATAAATAAATGAAAGACCAATAGAAGTGGCCAAAAAAATAATAATAATAAAAAAGAAGACATAGTAATACTTGAGACCCAATGGGTTTATAAATTGGTTTGAAAATATAATTAATAAGTCATAAAACAAAACCATGGACTCTGGTTTTTCTTTAAAAAGCCCTCATTCCATTCACTATACTAGACTATCATCATAATATTCTGACAATTATTCTTCATGTTCGACCTTCCTAATGTTTTCATTTTCATTTATATTTATAAACAAATATTTTCTCTTTAAACAGTACATTTAAAAAAATATTAGACCAAGAAAGGACATATCCAGTTCTGTGTTACTTTATACATTTACAAAATTTACAAATTCCTTATAAGATTTAAGCCACGATTCAAAACAAACAAAAGTCCAGAATTTCTGAGTCTAAAGCTTAAGGGAACAACTTGTTTCTAATGTTATTAGGGTACAGTATGGGGGTAGGCAGTGTCAGCCAAATAAACAGTGTGTGGAAGCCGCTAGGCTGTGGAACAGCCAACAAAGGAAATGAACCTATTCGGTGTGGACTGAATGTCTGTGTCCCCCCTGAAGCTCACATGTTGAAGCCCTAACTCTCAATGGGATGGTATTGAGCACTGGGGCCTGTTAGAGATGTTCAGGTTTAGATGAGGCTGTGAGGGGTGTGCTCATGCTGGGTTAGGGCCTGTGTTAAAACAGGGAGCGAGGCGCTCTCGCTGTCTCCATGCACACACATCAAGGACTACCCATGTGAGCACAGGCAAGAGAATGCCTGTCTACAGGCCAGGAAGAAGGGCTTGACCAAGAACTGAATCTTTGGGCACCTCAATCTTAGATTTCTTAGCCCAAAGAACTCTGATAAACAAATATCTGTTATTAAAAACCACCCAGTCTGTAGTATTTTGTTATAGCAACCCAAGCTGACTTAAGACACTCCATAACATAGCTAACATCGAGCTGCAGTCACATGTGACTCAGCACATTCAGAATTAGTACAGCTGGTCTTTCAGAGACCATTAGAGTGTACCTATGGGCTTTACAATTAACTACAGACATCCCTGAATATTCATGGCCATGTACAGAACAAAATGAAAAGAAATCAAGCAAAATTGTTCTCCCATTTGATAGTGATGACTACAGAATAACTTAGAATTTAGGAACATACTGATTTTTTTCAGGTATTTCCAACATTTCCTCCTATTTATGCTTGAACTTGACTAAATAGTTCATATTTATACAACCTTTTCTCCAACTTTCGACTGGAAATACGTATTTCCCCTTTGGAATGATCTTGTGCACACTTCCTCCAAAATGCAGCACGAGCTGCAGAGTTTTGTTTTCTTTTCAGGAAAGTATCTGCTGAAATGTCTGTGAGTGAGGGGGTGGGGAGGGGACTAAATAGGAAAAAGCTTTTACTAAAAAATGAGCTGCGGTAAAGGTAACAAATAAAGAATAATATTCCTACCCTTGTTTAATTTTACACTACCTAACATTCATACTTTACTTATCGCTCATAATTTATTGATAACATTACTTCACTTTTTAAAAACTTTCTTCATTAGTGCAGGCATGCTTTCTTATGTAGTTTATGCTCATATAAAGTGTACGAAGGAAAGTTTCTTTTCAGAATAGATTTCCAATTAAGCCATCCCTTACTAAAAATTCTCTTGAGGCCACTGAATCCATTGGTAATGACACAGAACAGGCAGCCAGGGCTACATGCAATGCTTCTGCTTAAGAAACTGTGGCTCTCTGTGTCATATGCTAAAATCAACCTGGCACAAACTCAAGCAAAGTGACGATGAATCCACACTCAATCAATAGAGTTAATGAATTAACTAAAGTGGTCTGATTTTGATTCTGCTTCTTTCATTCAGCAAGGCTGGACTCCAGTGGGTCAGACATTGTTTCGGGGACAAAAGATCAGGCAGAGCTGCTGCCCTCAGGATTCACTTTCTGGTGGAAAGAAAAGCCATCAGCAACTCAGTGTGCATCAGAATCCTAACTGCTATAGTTTATCTCTATGCAAAGTACTATGTATATGCAGAGTAGGGACATTAGTCCACTTGGGCTGCCATAACAGACTCCAGGGCTTAACAGACATAAACGTTTTTTCATAATTCTGGCACCTGGGAAGGCCAGCATCAAGGTGCCAG
This sequence comes from Tragulus kanchil, assembly GCA_022376925.1. NCBI lineage: Eukaryota > Metazoa > Chordata > Mammalia > Artiodactyla > Tragulidae > Tragulus > Tragulus kanchil. The sequence continues at coordinate 286,253,853 of JAIOJX010000026.1, forward strand.
AAGATTAAGGCTTGTGGGGGTCCACCTTCTTGCTGTGTCCTCACACGGTGGAGAAACAAACAAGTTCTCTGGTGTCTCTTGTTATAAGGATACTAAACCCACTGCAAGGGTTCCATCCTCATGACCTCATCTTACCCCTTTTTACCTCCTAAGTCCCCACTTTCAAATACTATCACACTGGGGGTTAGAATTTCAACCTGTGAATTTCAGAAGACACAACATTCAGTGCATAACAGGAGGGATGTGTTAACTCTATAGTTGTGGAGGAGGGTATTGCAGAGGAACTGACCCCAGAGAGAGGGAAGTCACTAGTGAAGAAACAGCGAAGGCACACTTGGTAGAAAGAATGTTGCTGCTCAGTCACTCAGTCGTGTCCAACTCTGCGACTCTATAGACTGTAGCATGCCAGACTTCCTTGTCCTTTACTATCTCCTGGAGTTTGCTCAAACTCATGTCCATTGAGACAGCGATGCCATCTAACCATCTCACCCTCTGTCATCCCAGTAAAAAGAACAGCAGGAAAAAAAAAAAACACAGAAGGAAAAATGAAAGGTGACCACTGCATCATGGACAGAGTAAGGAGGACCTGTAGGGAAAGGAAACAGTGAGGTAGAAAAGCAATGAGATCAGATTCTAGCAAGTCCTGAGTGTGACCATGAGGAGCTTGAAATTTCTTTACATGGGCAGTGGGAAACTGACGAAACTGTGTGTGTGTTATCAATAAAGTCTGTTGTTTGGATTAAATATAAATACATTTAATATTTTAAATGAATTTTTGTAAGTTTCCGTGATGAACATAAAACTTGGAGAATGCAAGCATAGTACAAAGAACTCCTGTATACTCTTTACACAGATTTACCAATTATTACTATTTGGCCACCTGTGCTTTATTATTCTCTTTCTTACTATATATTTATGTATAACATATATTTCTTACACAGACATATAAAAATAGACATGTCGATATGCATGGGTAGGTATACACACACACATTTATATATACTAACACACACACACAGGTTTTCCTCGTAGCTCAGTGGTAAAGAATCTTCCTGCCAATGCAGAAGATATGGATTTGATCCCTGGGTCAGGAAGATCCCCTAGAGAAGGAAAATGCAACCCAGAATTTTCATGTGAAGAATCCCATATACATAAGAGCCTGGTTGGCTACAGTCCATGAGGCTGCAAAGATTCAGACACAAATGAGCCACTAAACAACACGTATATACACACATCATTTTTTTCTGAACTAATTAAGAGTAGTTAATCCTATTACCTCTTAGTAGTTCAGTGTGCATTTTCCAAGAACAAAGGCATTCTCTTTCATAACCAAATTACAATTTTCAAATTCAAGAAATTGTAATCCATATAATTCCAATTTTATCAACTATCCTAATAATAACCTTTGTACTATGAAAATTTTTACCCTGTAGACCCAAATCCAGGACCACAGATTGCAATTCATTTTCTTGTCTCTATCATGCCCTTTAATCCGAAAAGTTTCTCAGCTTCTTCCTCCTCAGCTCAGGTAAAATGTCTAGCGTAGAGAAGGATTACCTAAAGAAGACTAAACCTAAATAGCCTATCTTCTGCTTAGCTTTCCATCTCCCAGCTGAACCTTTTAGACAGCAGATACTTAATGTGGATTGTAGCCTGACAACCATCTCACAGTAGCTTAAGGGCAAGGCAAAAGGTTGGCCAAGTTTTCTTCAGGCAGATGAGGGCTGGAAGGACTCTGGGAATTTCTCTGCAGAAGTGAGGAAGCTCTGAGCCGATCAGGAGGGCTCCTTCCCTGCTGTTGAGAATCAAACAGGAATTAACAGGGCAAGCTTCATCACCCCTCATCCAGAATTTCCGAATCCAGAAAACTCTTAGAGAATCTATCACCCACACCTGTCTCCTACCATCCTGTCTTTCATTGCCGGGGAGTTGAGAGGGAGTGTGCAAAAAGGAATCAGACAATTCAGCTGGTCATTGATTAACTCATCATTTATTTATTCTTTCAAGAAATATTTAGTGAATGTATACAATGTGCTAGATGCTGTGCTAGGTTCTTAAAATATGGCAATCAACAGATATATTTGACGTCATCATGGCATTTCCAATCTATCAAGGGAAACATTAGATGAATAATTAACGACAATTGTTAAGTGCTACAAATGGGGATGCTGAGTACATGTGAGAGTGTGTGAGGGGGAGGTGTAGAAGCTCAAGGAGGTATTCCTAGAAAAGGTGACAGAAGAGGGTGAGGAGGAGGCAGCTGGGGGAAAGGGATAAGGAAGAAGGGGAGGATGAGGCAGAGAGAATGCCAGGCAAAGTAAATTGCATATGAAAGACCAAGGCAGGAAGGACCTTGCTTGTGGGTGGAAGTGAAAGCCTTAATTGTGGCTAGAAGGAAGAGAGAAGGCCTCAGGTGAGGTCTTTACCTTAACGAGATAATCAGCCACTGTGGAATCTTATGGAAGGAGGTGACATAATCGGCTACCACTTATCAAGGTCTCTCTGGTTGTGAAGTGGAGAACAGATGGGAAGATCAAGGGTGAATGTAGGAAGAACAGAGTAATGCAGCCCTTCCTTCTTGGGGCACACAGACATCTATTAATAATAGAAGAGGTAACACAGAAATATACCCTTAGATCAGAGGCTCCTAGTACAAAGTTTTTTTTGGCAGCGTGAGAAGGATTACCTAAAGAAGACTAAACCTAAATAGCCTATCTTCTGCTTAGCTTTCCATCTCCCAGCTGAACCTTTTAGACAGCAGATACTTAATGTGGATTGTAGCCTGACAACCATCTCACAGTAGCTTAAGGGCAAGGCAAAAGGTTGGCCAAGTTTTCTTCAGGCAGATGAGGGCTGGAAGGACTCTGGGAATTTCTCTGCAGAAGTGAGGAAGCTCTGAGCCGATCAGGAGGGCCCCTTTCCCCTGCTGTTGAGAATCAAACAGGAATTAACAGGGCAAGCTTCATCACCCCTCATCCAGAATTTCCGAATCCAGAAAACTCTTAGAGAATCTATCACCCACACCTGTCTCCTACCATCCTGTCTTTCATTGCCGGGGAGTTGAGAGGGAGTGTGCAAAAAGGAATCAGACAATTCAGCTGGTCATTGATTAACTCATCATTTATTTATTCTTTCAAGAAATATTTAGTGAATGTATACAATGTGCTAGATGCTGTGCTAGGTTCTTAAAATATGGCAATCAACAGATATATTTGACGTCATCATGGCATTTCCAATCTATCAAGGGAAACATTAGATGAATAATTAACGACAATTGTTAAGTGCTACAAATGGGGATGCTGAGTACATGTGAGAGTGTGTGAGGGGGAGGTGTAGAAGCTCAAGGAGGTATTCCTAGAAAAAGTGACAGAAGAGGGTGAGGAGGAGGCAGCTGGGGGAAAGGGATAAGGAAGAAGGGGAGGATGAGGCAGAGAGAATGCCAGGCAAAGTAAATTGCATATGAAAGACCAAGGCAGGAAGGACCTTGCTTGTGGGTGGAAGTGAAAGCCTTAATTGTGGCTAGAAGGAAGGGAGAAGGCCTCAGGTGAGGTCTTTACCTTAACGAGATAATCAGCCACTGTGGAATCTTATGGAAGGAGGTGACATAATCGGCTACCACTTATCAAGGTCTCTCTGGTTGTGAAGTGGAGAACAGATGGGAAGATCAAGGGTGAATGTAGGAAGAACAGAGTAATGCAGCCCTTCCTTCTTGGGGCACACAGACATCTATTAATAATAGAAGAGGTAACACAGAAATATACCCTATGAGCATGACCTTGAGTAGAACTGGACCTCCTGCTCCTGAAACAGTGGGTTACACAACCTAGCTCCACACGGGTAAGGCCAGGGATTCCACGAAGTCCTGGCCATCTCCAGACAAGAACAGGAACAAGACTCCCTTTCCAGGTGGGTCCTCAGGACTGCCTTTGGCCTCCAAGGGAGAAGCTTGCCCCAAAACAGTTTGCCTGCTCTTTCTTTATGCGTCTTTATACACCCACTCGCAAATCTTTCAGCCTGACCATCTCAGCAATCCAAGTATGGTTTTATAATCAAACAATACTCTATCTGTTAGGAACTTTCTCCCTATTTTCTGTTGGCACAGTATCTGAATAAAACCATACTTGGGATGATTTCCACCTTTAAAGTTATCATCCATAAATGCTAATCCTAAAATGGCTATGAAGTCAGCATTAAGGATCATAATCATATGTTATCATATATAAACTACTTCACTCAACTAGGGCAGAATTTACTCTGGCTTACTTCCATATTCCAAGACTTTAATGCTGCCTGCTGGCAACAGGAACACTGCTGGAATTCATTCATGAACAGAACTTTTTCTGAACTGGAACTTGACATTAAAAAGCAGTGAAGAAAACTTGTTACCATTCATTTATTTTGGACTCAAATTCAAAGAGTGGGAGGAACGGTGGGGAGGACAACAGTTCTTTGACACTAGCAAATTAGGAGGAGGCCCCAAATTTCTTTATTAGATTTGATGGCTAGAGGCAGAATAGTCAGGAAAACAGTTTTGCTAAGCAGATCTTTAGCAGAAGGGAAAGATAAGAGAAACATATGTAATGAAGCATATGAAACAATAGCAAAAAACCCCCTTGCTTGTGGGTGGAAGTGAAAGCCTTAATTGTGGCTAGAAGGAAGGAGAAGGCCTCAGGTGAGGTGTTTACCTTAACGAGATAATCAGCCACTGTGGAATCTTATGGAAGGAGGTGACATAATCGGCTACCACTTATCAAGGTCTCTCTGGTTGTGAAGTGGAGAACAGATGGGAAGATCAAGGGTGAATGTAGGAAGAACAGAGTAATGCAGCCCTTCCTTCTTGGGGCACACAGACATCTATTAATAATAGAAGAGGTAACACAGAAATATACCCTATGAGCATGACCTTGAGTAGAACTGGACCTCCTGCTCCTGAAACAGTGGGTTACACAACCTAGCTCCACACGGGTAAGGCCAGGGATTCCACGAAGTCCTGGCCATCTCCAGACAAGAACAGGAACAAGACTCCCTTTCCAGGTGGGTCCTCAGGACTGCCTTTGGCCTCCAAGGGAGAAGCTTGCCCCAAAACAGTTTGCCTGCTCTTTCTTTATGCGTCTTTATACACCCACTCGCAAATCTTTCAGCCTGACCATCTCAGCAATCCAAGTATGGTTTTATAATCAAACAATACTCTATCTGTTAGGAACTTTCTCCCTATTTTCTGTTGGCACAGTATCTGAATAAAACCATACTTGGGATGATTTCCACCTTTAAAGTTATCATCCATAAATGCTAATCCTAAAATGGCTATGAAGTCAGCATTAAGGATCATAATCATATGTTATCATATATAAACTACTTCACTCAACTAGGGCAGAATTTACTCTGGCTTACTTCCATATTCCAAGACTTTAATGCTGCCTGCTGGCAACAGGAACACTGCTGGAATTCATTCATGAACAGAACTTTTTCTGAACTGGAACTTGACATTAAAAAGCAGTGAAGAAAACTTGTTACCATTCATTTATTTTGGACTCAAATTCAAAGAGTGGGAGGAACGGTGGGGAGGACAACAGTTCTTTGACACTAGCAAATTAGGAGGAGGCCCCAAATTTCTTTATTAGATTTGATGGCTAGAGGCAGAATAGTCAGGAAAACAGTTTTGCTAAGCAGATCTTTAGCAGAAGGGGAAAGATAAGAGAAACATATGTAATGAAGCATATGAAACAATAGCAAATGTTGTGCATGGACCCTCTGAATTCTAAAAATTCTCACCTCTTCCCTCATGTAAAATTTGACCAAAAAGAGTGACAAAATTATATATTCAGAAGTTAAAGGAACTTGTACATTTGAAGTTGGACTTTTTTAATTTCATTTTTGCATTTGTATGAAAATAATATTCAAATATGACTTGAAAATGAGCACCATACTATTACAGAATATTTAGTATTCCCAAAATAGTGATAGCCACTAAAAATGTACTACTTGAAACAACTCTTCAAGCATGACTCTACTATGTCCATTTGTTTCTTTTTTTTTTAAACTTTTATTTTACTTTTAACTTTTACAGAGTTTTGTTGTTTACAGATATGTATGTTCCCAGATTAATCATATTTATATTCCCCCATCCCACTCCTCCATATCATCACACAGCACCCCTGTAGGATCCCCTTTTCTCATAAAGCAATGACTATAGCTATTCTCTTCACATATGATAGTACAGGTTTTCATGCTACTTCCTTTACACCTCCCACCCACTGTTCATTCCCCACAATGTCTGTATGTCTACTATCCACGTCTGTTTTACCATCACTTCACTGCATGTGTTATCATCACCATCCTACCATTTGTTTCTTAACTTTGACTTTGTGCCCCAAAGGACTACAGCAATTCAGAAGTATAAATTTAGTAGTTTAAAGCTGAATAAAACATCTTCCTGGAAGATGCGAACGTGTCTACATTTCACTTTCTTAATACTGTACACATCTTCCTAAGAAAAACTTACACTTTTTTTGGCCTAAGATTTAATGAATAACTGCCAAATTAAGAAGAAATAGTTTGAACAAAAGCAATTAGCAGACCAGCAGTTTTTTTTTTTTAAAGATTTATTTATTTATTTATTTTGGGCGGGGGTCGGGTTGGGGAGGAAGGGGAGCGGGCGGGCCACTTCCATTGGTCTTTCATTTCTCTATTTTCATCCGTCTTTGTTCTTTGGCCCGTGTGGGCCTCCCATCGCAGTGGCCTCTGTTGTCACAGAGCACTGACTCTGGGCGCATGCGCTCCAGAGCTCCAGCTCGGTAATTGGACACACCGGTCCAGCCTCTCCACGGCACGTGGGATCTTCCCAGGCCAGGAATCCAACCGGCGCCCCTTGCACTGTAAGGCGGCGTCCTTACCCACTGGACCACCAGGGGAAGCCCCAGACCAGCAGTTTATTAAAATTCCACAACTGTATTTCCATCCAATGCTCCATATTATGCTTATCCATAGCCAGCCACTGCCAAAACACTCGGAAAACAGCAAAATGTGCTAAATCACTTTCTTTTAGACCACGTTAATTTTACTTTCTGAACTTCAATATTCACAGTATACTATGAAATTTATTGCAACATCAATAACTATGAAAGATATCCCCCAAAGGATTATCTTGGACCTCTTAGGCGAAAAAAAAAAAAAAATGTTGTGAAGTTTTGTTAAAATACTGGAGATTCTACCTGGTACGAGTGAGAGAAACCTCCTTCATCACTCTGTCTCATCTCTGTCTTTTTATCCCTATCCATTCCTAATCTATGTCTATCTGGTTTATAAATTTATGAACTAGGTCCTCTCTACTTATGTGTTCTGACTCATTAGGGAAATGGAAGCAACCCACCCACATTCCAAAGTAACTTAAACATATGTTGCTGTAGCTGCTACATTAGCTAAAAGACTTAATAACACCAAAGAAAAATGCCAAGTATAAACAGTAACACCCCCATAAGATTGAATCAGTTTAGGATTACATTTGTTTCTTCTTCCTAAAAATCTGCAATGATCCAAAGAGTTACGCAGGAATATGAAAAGGAGGAAATTCGGAAGGGCAGACCCTACAAAACTGACTTAACTTGGCTTATACTCTTAGAAATTTCAGCCTAGAATCGCCAAACGTATTCTAATTATAATACTTAATAAGCATTATGAGCTCAAATTCTATAAAACTCAAAATCAAGGAATAATTTTCTAAATTGAGACAGACTTTCCGGATGAGAGAATTTACATACTTTTCTAGTTTACCGTGCCTTAGAATCATTTTGTTTCCTAATAGCTTTATAAACCCATAAGTATAGATGATTTTTAATTGCTTTAAATTATTCTTAAAACCAGGAGAGGGAGAAAAACTGCTAATTGTTCCTCAATATTCAGTCATTCCTTCTTTCCCCGGAATTTTAGGTGAGCACGAAACCACTTTAGCTAGAGACTAATTCCTCTCTGCTTCTCTTGCAATCCAAGTTTTGCAACTGGCATGTGAGTGATACAAGTGTGGAATTTTTAGGTCATATTAGGAAACTATTTGTCTTTACTTCCTATTTCCCATATTTATTACTTAGTGATACTTAATAATTTACAAATTGATATTATCCAGGCAAACCAGGATAGTTAATCACCATGTCTGAACCTTTCACCCAAGCCCTAATTACAATAGCTCAGCAAGGATTTATTAAAAACCTGATGATCACAGATCACAACTAAGTTCCAGAGAACTCCACTGTGGTGAGACAAAGTTCCTTATGAGACCAAGACTTGCTAGAGAAACTCGACTTTTTCCTTCAAGTTACCTTTTGTCTGGTTTGACAAAAAAATGAATTTGCTGAAAATGGTCCAGATAATTTACCCTAAGATCCATAACAGGACCTTGAAAGTAGATGGGAGAACAAATCTGAGGCAGAAATGCAGTTCTATCATCTCGAAGCATGTGTTGTTGCTATGGTTGTTTAGTCGCTAAGTTGTGTCCAAATCTTTGTGACCCCATGGACTGTAGCCTGCCAGGCTTCTTGTCCGTGGAATTTCCCAGGCAAGAATACTGGAGTGGGTTGCTATTTCCTTCTCCAAGGGATCTTCCCCATCCAGGAACTGAACCTGCTTCTCCTGCATTGGCAGTGGATGCTTTGCCACTGAGCCACCAGGAAAGACCAAAGCATGTGTAGCAAATCAAAATTAAAGGTCTATTTAATAGATAGGTCTTTAATAGATAGATCGACCTATCTACTAAACGTTTGGGGCTTTCCTGGTGGCTCAGATGGTAAAGAATCTGCCTGCAATGCAGGAGACCTGGATTTGACCCCTGGGTTGCAAAGATCCTCTGAGGGAGGGAATGGCTACCCACTCCAGTATTCTTGCCCAGAGAATCCCATGGACAGAGAAGCTCGGTGGGGTACAGTCTATGGGGTCACAAAGAGTTGGGCACAACTGAGTGACGAACACATTTAGAGATCCATGATGGTATTCTAATTATTTAGAATCTATCAAAATTAGTATCTTAACCTGAGCTCTCCCAGAAGCTGACCCTGAACAAAGTATTGGAGTGCAAGTAGTTTATTTAGGAGATGATCTCAAGAGGCACTAGTGAGAGGCTGGGGATGGAGAAGGAAGCCAACACAAGGGTGATGGGAAGCAGGTTACTGATGAAAGCAGCTTGGACTGGATCCCATTCAGACTTCTGAGAGATTTTCATGCATCAGAGTCATTCTTCACCAGAAAGGCAAGGAAGCTGGATGTTTATCCCTCCAACTCTAGCATTCTGGCCTGGCAGTAGGAAGCCTTCAGTATCTTTGAAACAGTGAGTGCCCAGGGAATATGGACAGAATACAGACAGCAGTTCTATAATTGATCTATTCAAGTTATATCCTGAGTCTTATCATTCCTTATAGTTTCTACAGTGACAACCCTAGTCCAAGCCAATGTTAACTCTCCACTGAGTCACTGCAGCTGCTTCGTCACTGGCTTCCCTGTCTCCACTCTTCCTCCCCACCAGAGCCCCACAGAACAGCCCAAATGATTTTTCCAAAGCACGATTCCGATTGTGTCATCCTTATTCTGCCAGAAATTTAGAGTCTCATTTCAGAACAGAATCCAGCTTCCTTACTGCATTCAAAATCCTTTACATGATCTTCCTACCTCTCTTTCTGACCTCATCTTTTCTATTCAGTCATCTACTCTTTGTTGATTAGACTTGTCTCAATCTTTGTTCCTTCTGTTAATAATGTTCTTCCCAGTGGATCACCTTCTAAACACTTAGGTCTAATTCAAATATCAGCTCCCCACAAAGGCCTCCTCTTAGGACTTCAGTCCTAATCACCTTTTAAACTGACTTTCTTTAGAGCATTTATCAGTCCTCCAAATTATATCTTCATATATTTTCATATTTATTGCCTCCATACCAGAAAGTAAGCTCCTGATACTCAGGAATTTGGCATGCTTTATGCAAAAGCTATTGGGCTTCCCAGGTGACTCAGTGGTAAAGAATCTGCCTGCCAGTGCAGGAGGCGGAGGAGATGTGGGCTCAGTCCCTGGGTCAGAAAGAAACCCTGGAGGAGGAACTGGCAACCCACTCCAGTATTCCTGCCTGGAGAATCCCAAGGAGAGAGGAGCCTGGAGGGCTACAGTCCATAGGGGTGCAAAGAGTCAGACACGACTGAGCAGCTGGGCATGCATACACGCACACATATTTCAAAGCTAGACCCCCAGTACCTAGAACATACTAGAGATTTCAGGAATATTTCTTCACTGAGAAAATGTTTCTAAGATTAACGACGTAGAAGGAAAGGGCTTATCTGTCTTATACATTGTAAACATAACTCCAATATACCTTGTTTATCCTTGGTCTAGTTTGCTAAGAATGCAAAACTGATGGGATTATGGAAAATTTTTCATCAGTGGAGACCTAGTAAATGGAGTTCTGCTTCTGAAGAGGCTTTTAATGATAATGTTCTGGCTATTTTTAGAAAGAAAATAAAATCACAACTTTCAATTTTCTTTTTCCTTAAGTAAACCCATTTGTAACTTTGAGTTAAAATTGTTCTGTTCCAGGTCTCAGTTATGCATTAAAAATAACTGAAATTAATAGTATCAAAAAACACACAATTTCCAGGAGATAAATGATTGCTTTCTGAAAATCGAAAAGCTTTTCTTTTAAATATTTAAATTAAGGGGTGATTTTATGTAGTGGTTTCTGCCTTCTCTTTCTGACCTCATCTTTTCTATTCAGTCATCTACTCTTTGTTGATTAGACTTGTCTCAATCTTTGTTCCTTCTGTTAATAATGTTCTTCCCAGTGGATCACCTTCTAAACACTTAGGTCTAATTCAAATATCAGCTCCCCACAAAGGCCTCCTCTTAGGACTTCAGTCCTAATCACCTTTTAAACTGACTTTCTTTAGAGCATTTATCAGTCCTCCAAATTATATCTTCATATATTTTCATATTTATTGCCTCCATACCAGAAAGTAAGCTCCTGATACTCAGGAATTTGGCATGCTTTATGCAAAAGCTATTGGGCTTCCCAGGTGACTCAGTGGTAAAGAATCTGCCTGCCAGTGCAGGAGGCGGAGGAGATGTGGGCTCAGTCCCTGGGTCAGAAAGAAACCCTGGAGGAGGAACTGGCAACCCACTCCAGTATTCCTGCCTGGAGAATCCCAAGGAGAGAGGAGCCTGGAGGGCTACAGTCCATAGGGGTGCAAAGAGTCAGACACGACTGAGCAGCTGGGCATGCATACACGCACACATATTTCAAAGCTAGACCCCCAGTACCTAGAACATACTAGAGATTTCAGGAATATTTCTTCACTGAGAAAATGTTTCTAAGATTAACGACGTAGAAGGAAAGGGCTTATCTGTCTTATACATTGTAAACATAACTCCAATATACCTTGTTTATCCTTGGTCTAGTTTGCTAAGAATGCAAAACTGATGGGATTATGGAAAATTTTTCATCAGTGGAGACCTAGTAAATGGAGTTCTGCTTCTGAAGAGGCTTTTAATGATAATGTTCTGGCTATTTTTAGAAAGAAAATAAAATCACAACTTTCAATTTTCTTTTTCCCCTTAAGTAAACCCATTTGTAACTTTGAGTTAAAATTGTTCTGTTCCAGGTCTCAGTTATGCATTAAAAATAACTGAAATTAATAGTATCAAAAAACACACAATTTCCAGGAGATAAATGATTGCTTTCTGAAAATCTAAAAGCTTTTCTTTTTTAAATATTTAAATTAAGGTGGTTGTATTTTATTTTCCATGTAGTGGTTTCTGCCTTCTCTTTCTACACACTGGCTAATTTAGTCATCAGATCACATCTCATCTTGTATAAAGACCCTGAAATTAAGAAATGTTTTGGATTAAAGTCAGCAAATTTTAAACAGAAAAAAAATAAATGCACACTGTCAGGGTTCAATAGAATGCTGATGGCAGAACACAACCCTCCACAGTGAGCATCAAAGCCCCTCGGATACAGCTCCCACACCCCAGCCCTCCTCCCCCATCCCTTCTTCCGCTGCCCGTGCCACTGACTTTGTCTATACTTGCTCATCTCCCATCCTCTCCTCGAATGCCTTTCTTCTTCCTTCAAGTCCCAGCTCAGGTACCCCCTTCTATAAGGCTCTCTCCAAACGCCCCAGGGAACCACTAGGTTTTTTTTTTTTTAAATCTGTGCTGAGTGCTCAAATTGTACTTCATAAAATATGACTAATGTTCCCTTTTTCAAACTGCAGTGTAATGTCCTCCCTCCCACTCATTGGACAATCTCTCAGGGCAGAACAGTGTCTTTATCCTGGAATCCTTATATTTACTGAGACGTCTCAACATGTTTGTGTGTGTGTGTGTGCGTGCGTGAGTGTTCAGTCGTGTCCAACTCTTTGCAACTCCATGGACTATAGCCTCCCAGGTGCCTCTGTCCTCCAAAATACTGGAGCTGGTTACCATTTCCTACTCCAGAGGATCTTCCTGACCCAGGGATTGAACCCATGTTTCCTGTATCTCCAATTAAATACCTTGTTTATCCTTGGTCTAGTTTGCTAAGAATGCAAAACTGATGGGATTATGGAAAATTTTTCATCAGTGGAGACCTAGTAAATGGAGTTCTGCTTCTGAAGAGGCTTTTAATGATAATGTTCTGGCTATTTTTAGAAAGAAAATAAAATCACAACTTTCAATTTTCTTTTTCCCCTTAAGTAAACCCATTTGTAACTTTGAGTTAAAATTGTTCTGTTCCAGGTCTCAGTTATGCATTAAAAATAACTGAAATTAATAGTATCAAAAAACACACAATTTCCAGGAGATAAATGATTGCTTTCTGAAAATCTAAAAGCTTTTCTTTTTTAAATATTTAAATTAAGGTGGTTGTATTTTATTTTCCATGTAGTGGTTTCTGCCTTCTCTTTCTACACACTGGCTAATTTAGTCATCAGATCACATCTCATCTTGTATAAAGACCCTGAAATTAAGAAATGTTTTGGATTAAAGTCAGCAAATTTTAAACAGAAAAAAAATAAATGCACACTGTCAGGGTTCAATAGAATGCTGATGGCAGAACACAACCCTCCACAGTGAGCATCAAAGCCCCTCGGATACAGCTCCCACACCCCAGCCCTCCTCCCCCATCCCTTCTTCCGCTGCCCGTGCCACTGACTTTGTCTATACTTGCTCATCTCCCATCCTCTCCTCGAATGCCTTTCTTCTTCCTTCAAGTCCCAGCTCAGGTACCCCCTTCTATAAGGCTCTCTCCAAACGCCCCAGGGAACCACTAGGTTTTTTTTTTTTTAAATCTGTGCTGAGTGCTCAAATTGTACTTCATAAAATATGACTAATGTTCCCTTTTTCAAACTGCAGTGTAATGTCCTCCCTCCCACTCATTGGACAATCTCTCAGGGCAGAACAGTGTCTTTATCCTGGAATCCTTATATTTACTGAGACGTCTCAACATGTTTGTGTGTGTGTGTGTGCGTGCGTGAGTGTTCAGTCGTGTCCAACTCTTTGCAACTCCATGGACTATAGCCTCCCAGGTGCCTCTGTCCTCCAAAATACTGGAGCTGGTTACCATTTCCTACTCCAGAGGATCTTCCTGACCCAGGGATTGAACCCATGTTTCCTGTATCTCCTGCAATGGCAGGCAGATTCTTTACCACTGTGCCACCTGGGAAGCCTAAGAAGTCTAAATAAGTAGTTAGTATTCTTTCATTTCAACATACTTTAGGGTTCTGAGAGTATGGTCTGCATAGATTATTATTCGGCATTGGTCGTTACTACTAAAAGATACAATGGGAGGAGACTGGGGTAGGATTTGCTATGCTCCTGTCTCCTCTTTTCCTTATATCCTCCCTCTGGCCTCAAGATGGGGCCAGAGACTAATGAAGAGACTAGACTGTGGTTCTGACCTGCTAAACTCTCTCTAATACCATAAATAAGATACTAGTTCCCAGATCTTTTATTGACATCTTCTACCTCCATTTATAAATACTTCTCCTAGATAGGAGTCACTCCTCAAGACTCTTGTACCCCAAAGCTTTTCAAGTCCCCTACTTAGGGCTTTACTGTTCCTTAACATTTCTATTAATACTGATATATCTAGACTCCAAAGTTCAATCTAAGAAGGCTGGTTTAAAGGTTAAGTTACTTAAACTAAGCTATGAATATAGAAGCCTTTCCATTTTACAAGTAATCGGTTACTGCCAATGAAATTCTAATAGACTATTTTTATCTTGAAAGCCAGCCATTTTTTGCTAATTGCAGCACCCTGCTTCTCAGCCTTCTTTTGTATAAAATAACTTTTATGAAAAACAGACACACTTATTAGCGCATATGAAATTCTATGACATATATTCTCCCCCTCGAATGCCTTTCTTCTTCCTTCAAGTCCCAGCTCAGGTACCCCTTCTATAAGGCTCTCCAAACGCCCCAGGAACCACTAGGTTTTTTTTTAAATCTGTGCTGAGTGCTCAAATTGTACTTCATAAAATATGACTAATGTTCCCTTTTCAAACTGCAGTGTAATGTCCTCCCTCCCACTCATTGGACAATCTCTCAGGGCAGAACAGTGTCTTTATCCTGGAATCCTTATATTTACTGAGACGTCTCAACATGTTTGTGTGTGTGTGTGTGCGTGCGTGAGTGTTCAGTCGTGTCCAACTCTTTGCAACTCCATGGACTATAGCCTCCCAGGTGCCTCTGTCCTCCAAAATACTGGAGCTGGTTACCATTTCCTACTCCAGAGGATCTTCCTGACCCAGGGATTGAACCCATGTTTCCTGTATCTCCTGCAATGGCAGGCAGATTCTTTACCACTGTGCCACCTGGGAAGCCTGAGAAGTCTAAATAAGTAGTTAGTATTCTTTCATTTCAACATACTTTAGGGTTCTGAGAGTATGGTCTGCATAGATTATTATTCGGCATTGGTCGTTACTACTAAAAGATACAATGGGAGGAGACTGGGGTAGGATTTGCTATGCTCCTGTCTCCTCTTTTCCTTATATCCTCCCTCTGGCCTCAAGATGGGGCCAGAGACTAATGAAGAGACTAGACTGTGGTTCTGACCTGCTAAACTCTCTCTAATACCATAAATAAGATACTAGTTCCCAGATCTTTTATTGACATCTTCTACCTCCATTTATAAATACTTCTCCTAGATAGGAGTCACTCCTCAAGACTCTTGTACCCCAAAGCTTTTCAAGTCCCCTACTTAGGGCTTTACTGTTCCTTAACATTTCTATTAATACTGATATATCTAGACTCCAAAGTTCAATCTAAGAAGGCTGGTTTAAAGGTTAAGTTACTTAAACTAAGCTATGAATATAGAAGCCTTTCCATTTTACAAGTAATCGGTTACTGCCAATGAAATTCTAATAGACTATTTTTATCTTGAAAGCCAGCCATTTTTTGCTAATTGCAGCACCCTGCTTCTCAGCCTTCTTTTGTATAAAATAACTTTTTATGAAAAACAGACACACTTATTAGTTATTCACTAATTATTAACTTGCATACTGTGACAGTTAATTTTATGTGTCTTTGGATGCAATGCCCAGACTAAATACTATTTCTGGTTGTAAAGGGTATTTCTGAATGAGATTAACATTTCAGTCAATGAACTCAGTAGAATGCCCTCCCTAATGTGAATGAGCAGCATCCAATCCATGGAGAGACTGAAGAGAACAAAAAGGAAAAGGAGGAATTTGCTTCTTTCTCTCTGCCTCATACTTGATCTGGGACCTCTCTCATTTCCTTCTTTTGGGGTGGGATTCACACCAACTGCTCCCCTGGTCCTCAGGCCTTCGGACTCAGACTGAATCACAGCACTGCTTTCCAGGGTCTCCAGCTTGCAGATGGAAGATTACCGGACTTCTCAGCCTCCATAGTCATATAAGCCAATTCTGCCAAATAAATATATCTATAGCTAACTCCTGATATTTCTGTTACTCTAGGAACACTAATGCAGATATATTTTAAAAGATGTACAGTGTTTTAAATAAAAATTACTACCAAATAAATCACCGAGGTCACTTCTAGCTCCTTGGTTAAAGCAACTAATGCTCCGTAACACAGAGGTTCATCTTAAGGAATTAAGATTCTGACTGAGTTCCAGCTGCTTCCAATTACTCTTTAGTCTATTATTGGCCTCATCTTCCAAATTTAAGCTAAAAAAAAAAATTCTTCATTTACCTGAACTCTGTCACATTTTGAGAAGTGGTTTTGCTTCATCCTTTAAATACCAGTTCAAGAAATTATCATAGCAAATGTGTTATTTTTTGGTGTTTTCTCCTTTTAATGACTGCTAAATTCTGTCAATTTATGTTATTTATTAAAGTATAATTATGATATATCTATTGACCTACAATTTGTTGTATGTTTCTAATTTAACATGGATACTTTTCCAAGTCACTATTTCCATTTTACAAGTAATCGGTTACTGCCAATGAAATTCTAATAGACTATTTTTATCTTGAAAGCCAGCCATTTTTTGCTAATTGCAGCACCCTGCTTCTCAGCCTTCTTTTGTATAAAATAACTTTTTATGAAAAACAGACACACTTATTAGTTATTCACTAATTATTAACTTGCATACTGTGACAGTTAATTTTATGTGTCTTTGGATGCAATGCCCAGACTAAATACTATTTCTGGTTGTAAAGGGTATTTCTGAATGAGATTAACATTTCAGTCAATGAACTCAGTAGAATGCCCTCCCTAATGTGAATGAGCAGCATCCAATCCATGGAGAGACTGAAGAGAACAAAAAGGAAAAGGAGGAATTTGCTTCTTTCTCTCTGCCTCATACTTGATCTGGGACCTCTCTCATTTCCTTCTTTTGGGGTGGGATTCACACCAACTGCTCCCCTGGTCCTCAGGCCTTCGGACTCAGACTGAATCACAGCACTGCTTTCCAGGGTCTCCAGCTTGCAGATGGAAGATTACCGGACTTCTCAGCCTCCATAGTCATATAAGCCAATTCTGCCAAATAAATATATCTATAGCTAACTCCTGATATTTCTGTTACTCTAGGGAACACTAATGCAGATATATTTTAAAAGATGTACAGTGTTTTAAATAAAAATTACTACCAAATAAATCACCGAGGTCACTTCTAGCTCCTTGGTTAAAGCAACTAATGCTCCGTAACACAGAGGTTCATCTTAAGGAATTAAGATTCTGACTGAGTTCCAGCTGCTTCCAATTACTCTTTAGTCTATTATTGGCCTCATCTTCCAAATTTAAGCTAAAAAAAAAAATTCTTCATTTACCTGAACTCTGTCACATTTTGAGAAGTGGTTTTGCTTCATCCTTTAAATACCAGTTCAAGAAATTATCATAGCAAATGTGTTATTTTTTGGTGTTTTCTCCTTTTAATGACTGCTAAATTCTGTCAATTTATGTTATTTATTAAAGTATAATTATGATATATCTATTGACCTACAATTTGTTGTATGTTTCTAATTTAACATGGATACTTTTCCAAGTCACTATTTTGGATCCATTTTATTCTTTTTTTAAAGGTTATGTAATATCCAGTTACTCATATATGCCATAGTTTATCCAA
The DNA here is from genome assembly GCA_022376925.1 of Tragulus kanchil. Taxonomy (NCBI): domain Eukaryota; kingdom Metazoa; phylum Chordata; class Mammalia; order Artiodactyla; family Tragulidae; genus Tragulus; species Tragulus kanchil. The sequence goes on from JAIOJX010000026.1 coordinate 286,271,407, forward strand.
CTTTTCTTCTCCTTTTTGTTTCCATTTGTGTGGGGAGAGCTGATGCAATAGACTGAAGGCTTATATCTCCTAAAATTCCTATGTTTAAATCCTAACCCCTAAAGTGATGGTATTTGGAGGTGAGGCCTTTGGAAGGTAATTAGGTCATGAAGGTGATGCTTTCATGAATAGGATTATTGTCACTGCTTAGCTGCTCAGTTGTATATGACTCCTTGCAACCTGTGGACTATAGTCTGCCAGGATTCTCTGTCCATGGGATTTCTCGGGCAAGAATGCTGGAGTGGGCTGCCCTTTCCTTCTCCAGGGCATCTTCCCAACACAGGGACCGAACCCATCTCTCCTGCATTGGCAGGCAGACTCTTTATAACTGAGCCACCAGGGAAGCCCTGTTGAATAGGATTGGTGACCTTATAAAAGTGACTCCAGAATGCTCTTGCCTTCCTTCCACCACATGAGGATACAATGAGAAGTCAGCAGTCTGCAAATAGGAAGAGGACTCTCACCATGCTAGAACCCTGATCAGACCTCCAGCTTCTCAGAACTAGAAAAAATAAATGTTTACAAGCCACTCAGCCTGTGATACTGTTAGAGCAGTCTAAATGATTAAGACCCTGTTTATCCCTACTTTAGTAAGGTAAGGATACATGATTGGGGCTTCCTTTAATTCCACGTCTTAACAAACTTTCTTCCTTCAGCCCACTGTCTCCCTGAATCAGTCATGTATTTTCTAAACTGCCAATTTTGAATGAACTGGCCTCACATACTAGCCATACTTTTTTCATTTCTCGCTCAATCTTCAACCCTGCATCCTCCCTCTCCCCTCTTCTGAAAGAGTTCTTGCTAAAGACACGCATGCCCACGTAGCTGCCCAGTTCAGGAACTTTTCTTCCCAGTCTTCATTTCACTCAACATGGCTGAATTCTCTTAAGCTGGTTTCCTGAAGTCCAGTTTTTCAGTTTTGAACTTAACTCCCAGCTTATTAAAGTATAATTATGATATATCTATTGACCTACAATTTGTTGTATGTTTCTAATTTAACATGGATACTTTTCCAAGTCACTATTTTGGATCCATTTTATTCTTTTTAAAGGTTATGTAATATCCAGTTACTCATATATGCCATAGTTTATCCAACTTTTCTTCTCCTTTTTGTTTCCATTTGTGTGGGGAGAGCTGATGCAATAGACTGAAGGCTTATATCTCCTAAAATTCCTATGTTTAAATCCTAACCCCTAAAGTGATGGTATTTGGAGGTGAGGCCTTTGGAAGGTAATTAGGTCATGAAGGTGATGCTTTCATGAATAGGATTATTGTCACTGCTTAGCTGCTCAGTTGTATATGACTCCTTGCAACCTGTGGACTATAGTCTGCCAGGATTCTCTGTCCATGGGATTTCTCGGGCAAGAATGCTGGAGTGGGCTGCCCTTTCCTTCTCCAGGGCATCTTCCCAACACAGGGACCGAACCCATCTCTCCTGCATTGGCAGGCAGACTCTTTATAACTGAGCCACCAGGGAAGCCCTGTTGAATAGGATTGGTGACCTTATAAAAGTGACTCCAGAATGCTCTTGCCTTCCTTCCACCACATGAGGATACAATGAGAAGTCAGCAGTCTGCAAATAGGAAGAGGACTCTCACCATGCTAGAACCCTGATCAGACCTCCAGCTTCTCAGAACTAGAAAAAATAAATGTTTACAAGCCACTCAGCCTGTGATACTGTTAGAGCAGTCTAAATGATTAAGACCCTGTTTATCCCTACTTTAGTAAGGTAAGGATACATGATTGGGGCTTCCTTTAATTCCACGTCTTAACAAACTTTCTTCCTTCAGCCCACTGTCTCCCTGAATCAGTCATGTATTTTCTAAACTGCCAATTTTGAATGAACTGGCCTCACATACTAGCCATACTTTTTTCATTTCTCGCTCAATCTTCAACCCTGCATCCTCCCTCTCCCCTCTTCTGAAAGAGTTCTTGCTAAAGACACGCATGCCCACGTAGCTGCCCAGTTCAGGAACTTTTCTTCCCAGTCTTCATTTCACTCAACATGGCTGAATTCTCTTAAGCTGGTTTCCTGAAGTCCATTTTTCTCTGTCTTCTGGTTCTTCTCTTACATCTGAAAGGATTTTACCTCGATTTGACACTTAAACCTAGGGCCCAGACTTGATCGAGCCCTGCTTGGGACTTGAACCCACACTGCTGGGACTCGAAACCAGCCAAAATCCTGTTTGGGACTCGAACCCACAATCCCTGGCTTAGGACTTGAACCCAGCCAGAATTCTGTTTGGGACTTGAACCCATGTGACTGGGGTCTGAACCTAGCCAAAATCAGTTTGGGACTCGAACCCTCATCGCTAAGGCTCAACCCCAGCCCAAATCCTGCTTGGGGTAGTCAGGACTTGATCCCGGCCAAAACCCTGTCTAGGACTCGAACCCACGTGGCCGGGACTCAATCCAAGGCCTGGATCCACTGAGGCTCAGGTTCTTCGTGCCTCAATGCAGAAAGAATTCAGCGAGAAGCAGAGTGACAGACAAGAAAAGGATTTATTGGAGCAAGTACCTGAAAGTGGTGCAAACGGGCAGGCGGGAAAGTTCTGCTCTGCTGCTCCACCCCCTGACTGAATGGGCAGCAATATATAGGATGGTGGAAGACCGCCCCCCTCAAGTAGACACAGGTGTGACATACATCGTTAATTCCTTTCGCGCCAGCTCCTCCTTCGTCAACTGTCCATGCCCAGTCAAGCCTGCTTTACTAGACAAAGAGCAGCTCTCCTGAGTTATCTTCAAGCCACTCAGCCTGTGATACTGTTAGAGCAGTCTAAATGATTAAGACCCTGTTTATCCCTACTTTAGTAAGGTAAGGATACATGATTGGGGCTTCCTTTAATTCCACGTCTTAACAAACTTTCTTCCTTCAGCCCTCTGTCTCCCTGAATCAGTCATGTATTTTCTAAACTGCCAATTTTGAATGAACTGGCCTCACATACTAGCCATACTTTTTTCATTTCTCGCTCAATCTTCAACCCTGCATCCTCCCTCTCCCCTCTTCTGAAAGAGTTCTTGCTAAAGACACGCATGCCCACGTAGCTGCCCAGTTCAGGAACTTTTCTTCCCAGTCTTCATTTCACTCAACATGGCTGAATTCTCTTAAGCTGGTTTCCTGAAGTCCATTTTTCTCTGTCTTCTGGTTCTTCTCTTACATCTGAAAGGATTTTACCTCGATTTGACACTTAAACCTAGGGCCCAGACTTGATCGAGCCCTGCTTGGGACTTGAACCCACACTGCTGGGACTCGAAACCAGCCAAAATCCTGTTTGGGACTCGAACCCACAATCCCTGGCTTAGGACTTGAACCCAGCCAGAATTCTGTTTGGGACTTGAACCCATGTGACTGGGGTCTGAACCTAGCCAAAATCAGTTTGGGACTCGAACCCTCATCGCTAAGGCTCAACCCCAGCCCAAATCCTGCTTGGGGTAGTCAGGACTTGATCCCGGCCAAAACCCTGTCTAGGACTCGAACCCACGTGGCCGGGACTCAATCCAAGGCCTGGATCCACTGAGGCTCAGGTTCTTCGTGCCTCAATGCAGAAAGAATTCAGCGAGAAGCAGAGTGACAGACAAGAAAAGGATTTATTGGAGCAAGTACCTGAAAGTGGTGCAAACGGGCAGGCGGGAAAGTTCTGCTCTGCTGCTCCACCCCCTGACTGAATGGGCAGCAATATATAGGATGGTGGAAGACCGCCCCCCTCAAGTAGACACAGGTGTGACATACATCGTTAATTCCTTTCGCGCCAGCTCCTCCTTCGTCAACTGTCCATGCCCAGTCAAGCCTGCTTTACTAGACAAAGAGCAGCTCTCCTGAGTTATCTTCAACTTACTGGCCTCCCAACCATTCCCAGGTTCCACCCTCTACCTATCGTCCCCGACTAGGACTCTACCTGTTCTACTCTATCCCTATCACATCTAACAGCTATTTCTGACTTTTCTCTATTTCAAGTTTTATCTGCTTGTCCCACGTCACCTGCATCTCTCCTGTCAGTGTTCCAGAGTTCTATTCTTGGCTCTCCTTTCTTCTCCTTCTACATGCCTTTCTGGTGTTCTCATCCTCTCTGATAGCTTCAACTATCAGGTATACACTAATGACTTCCAAATCTATCTGCAGATCCCCTTTTCTCCTGATCTACAAATGCCCAGATTTATTCTTCAGTATTTTCAAAGGACGACCTCAAATTGATAGCAAAACTCTCCTTGTCTATAGGTGAACTCATGATCTCTTCCCTCTCCTCAAAACCTGATCCTCTGCCTATATTCCGTAACTATTCGCATTTCCACCCATCCCTGCGGTCCAAACCAAAACAAATCAATCTTTTTAAATGCCTTGCCGACCTTCATATCTGTTTTTAATTAGTCCTTTTACTAGTTACCTGAAGTAATTCATTCTGTTACTACCACATTTATAAAGAAATATTCATCAGTCCATGTCTGAATCACTGTAACACTTCACAGCTGATCTCCCAGCCTTTAATCACTCAGCCTTCAAGCCATTTTATTGCCAATTAAGCTGTAAATGTTAGTCCCCTGTTTAAAGGCCTCTAATATTTCCTAATGGTCACAAGATTTTAAAATGCATACAATTATAAATACAATATGAATATAATAATGTGTATTGCAAACACATACACACACAAGCATATAAAAGGCTGGTGATCATTAGACCCCATTTTAGGGACCATCACCCTCCACTAATTGTCCTCTCGTTCAGTCACTCCTCAAGCTGTCTGGGCACCCGAGTCCAGGTCTTTGCTCAGGGTATTTCATCAGCCTGAAGTTCTCTCTCTCTCTCCCTCTTCCTTTGCAATCCAATTTGCCTACTAGGACTCATCTCAAAACTATTAATATCCCATTTGTGATAGTTCTCCCAGCTCTCTTGTCAGTTACAGGAATACAAACTTCATTCTGCATTCTTAGTGCACACCTCTCTTGTTGCATTTATCACCTGGTATGGTAATTATTTGCTTCTCTATTTATCTTCTCCACAATGGCATAAATCTCTAATGAACACATCTTTATATCCTATCACACAGCGCTGTGTCTTGCAGGTAGTAAACACCAACAAATACATATATTTTTTAATATTTATTTATTAATTTATTTTGTGAGGATGGGGAGTGAGGGGGGCAGGCGGGTCACTTCTATCGGTCTTTCATTTATCTGTTTTCATCCATCTTTGTTCTTTTGGCTCTTGTGGGCCTCCCATAGCGGTGGCCTCTGTTGTCGCAGAGCGCCGGCTCTGGGCGCATGCGCTCCAGAGCTCCGACTCGGTAATCGGACACATCAGTCCAGCCGCTCCGCGGCACGTGGGACCTTCCCAGGCCAGGGATCGAACCGGCGCTCCTTGCACTGCAAGGTGGCGTCCTTACCCATTGGACCACCAGGGAAGCCCAACAAATATGTTTTGAGTTTACTACTTGGAAAGACCAAACAGTGTGGTCAGGTCTCCAACCTGTGCCTCCAGTCTACTGTGCTCCAGATGACCACGCAGAGAAGGTCATTTAGAAAATTTAGCAAATTTAGGTGCTCTGCTTACTCTTCTGCATCAGTAACACAGTTCTAGGATCAGCCATTTCACTGGGGACAAACCCAGAAAACTTTCTCTCTTCAGGAGAGAAGAAAGCAGTTTAAGATGATCCTGTTTGATTTTTACAATCAGGGAAATGTTTCCAATAATGAATGACTACATAAGAACAGATGAAATGCTAAGTGGCCAGGATGCAGAGTATCTTTCTTTTCTCAGGATGAATTAGTATTATTTCCAAGATGGACTTCATGTAGCTCCTGATAACAAATCTTTATTTTCAAAATGTCCTCTTGAGTACAGACAGAAAAAAATAATGAAATATTTATTGGCTTGAGCTCTCTGGGAGACAGTAGACGACGGAGAGGACTGGTGTGCTGCAGTCCATGGGGTCGCAAAGAGTCAGACATGATTTAGCAACTGAACAACACGAGTTTTCTTTTTTTTTTTTTTTACCAAGTTCATTCATCACAAAGGAACTCTTTGAACTCCAAGTCTGAGAATCTGGAAATGCTGTTAAGTTAGACATATCAGCAGTAGCAAGAGGTATTGTTTCTTAAATCTGTCCCATATTTAATAAATGCTTCCACTGAGAGCACTTGTCTCCTAAAAGCCATATGTTCTGTTTAGATTAATAAGGATAGTTTCCATAGCTGTTTGAACTAGATTTCAGTGTGGAATCATTCAATCAGTGCAGTCAGCACTGTAAGAGGATCCTTTGGGTGCTAGATATGGAAAATATAAACTCTGGCAAAAGCAGCTATCAGGAAAGAGGCAGTAGTCCTTGAGTTCCCTGCTACAGTCTAAGATTTTAAAAACTCAGAAAAGCAACATGACACAGAAGAAAGAGCTCTGAAGTCAAGCAAACTGGACTTATATCCACATTCCACTACTTACTAATTATATAATTTCAGGCAAGTCACTTGACCTCTCTGGGATTTCCGAATCTTTCCAAAAAGGTGAATTCTATTTATGTTATATAAGAGATGAGATGATTTCTATTAATGATAAAATGAATGAATGATAGTCACTTTTCAAATCAACCTTTCACATTTTGAAAACAGAAGTGCATAGGATGGCTTGTTTACAAACAAAAGGAAGTCTTAACACAGTCTTAGATCCAAAGAATTCATAAGGCAGAGCTCTCAGCTAACAGATGAAGTGTTATGAAAATCAGAGTATCAAGGTAGATACTTTCATACTGAATTAATTTTCATGTAAATGACTCTGATGAAGTAGCAAATGACTTTGATGGAACTTGTTTTAAAACCTGTTTTTTCATTATGATAGTCTTATTGTTCTAACAATGTTATTTGATCTTGGGGCTGTATTTAAAAAAACAACTGATATTTTTGTAACCTGTATATGAGCTCTGAAGTTCAATTAACAGCCACAACACAAATTCATGAGCACAATGTTTAAAGAGTTTATATATAAAATGCAAAGAAATAGTTTTCTTTTATATGAAATTTCTTAACCTGAGGCATTTGAGATGCTTTCAAATATAAAAATCATGTTTATTAAATGGCTTTACTGTCAGTTTTTGGTATTGTACCAAGAAATTACTATGATTTATAGTAATTTTAAATATCTATGTAATTATTTCCATTAATCATTTCATGTTTTCATTTTTTTTAATTTAAATGATTAGTGTAATGACACAAAATTTTCAACTAATTCTTCCTGAATTTGATTAAATTAGCTTCATTCCTTTACCTGAAGAGTAATGGCTCAGTTTGGTAAATTATTTTAAATCTTTAAGCTTTGTAGTAAAGGATATGAATTGCATAATATCTGGATTATCTTTTTGGTACTAAGTGAGCCGGTAGATAAGTACTTCCAGTGCAACTCCTTACTCCCAAAATAAACACAGAAAATGCTTGTTAAAAAATAAATGTTAACTGAAAACATGAATTTTAATAAACAATCTTCGAGACCTTTATAAAACATAAGCCTTCTATCTCTGCAGTATGGCATTTTAATTCCTGCCAGCCTTTTTTCTACTATATGTCTTTTTTTTTTTTTTAAGATTTATTTATTTATTTTGGGCGGGGTCGGGTTGGGGAGGGAGGGGAGCAGGCGGGCCACTTCTATTGGTCTTTCATTTCTCTATTTTCATCCGTCTTTGTTCTTTGGCTCCTGTGGGCCTCCCATCGCGGTGGCCTCTGTCATTGCAGAGCGCCAGCTCTGGGTGCATGCGCTCCAGAGCTCTGGCTCGGTAATTGGACACATCAGTCCAGCCGCTCCGCGGCACGTGGGATCTTCCCAGGCCAGGGGTCGAACCGGCGCCCCTTGCACTGCAAGGCGGTGTCCTTACCCACTGGACCACCAGGGGAAGGCCCTATATGTCTTGAACAGCATTACCCAATAGAACTTTCCGCCATGATGAAATGTTACACAGTGTCCAACACAGTAGCCACTAGCCAGATGTTGCTACTGAACATCTGAAGTGTGGTGCAACTGATGAACTGAGTTTTTAATTAATTTACATGTAAACAGCTACATGAGGCTACTGCCCACTACACTGGACAGAGCAGGGCTACAGTGCATGTTGAAACAACTGGAGCAAGCAATATGCTATGTCCTCATGCCCCTCCTCAAGATCCTCAACTCTTACCCACAGCAGGTTTCAAGTCAAGCCTCACTTCCTCCATGAAGCTTTCACTGACCACTCTAATCCACGTGGACGTCTTTCTCTCCTGAATGCCTAAATATCTATTTTATAATGGAATTCAGTACTTGGTTATTAATTACACCATGGACAATAGTTTAATTTTAATGTGTGTAAGCTTTAGCATAAAAACAATACAAATAATAGTACCAGCTTCTATTCATTGAAAGCTTATAATGTTAAATATGTTATACACATCTTATTTCATCTTTTAAAAATAATTTTATTTACTTATTTTTTGGTTGTGTTGGGTTTTTGTTGCTACACAGGCTTCACTCTAGTTGTGGCAAGCAGGGGCTACTCCTCAGTTGCAGTATGCAGGCTTCTCATTGCAGTGGTTTCTCTTGTTGTGGAGCATGGGCTCTAGGGCACTTGGGCTTCTAGTTGTGCCAGGAGGGCTCTAGAGCACAGGCTCAGTAGTTATGGTGCAAGGGGTTAGTTGCTCCATGGCAGGTGAGATCTTCCCAGACCAAGACCAGAGACTGAACCTGTACCTCCTGTATTGGCAGCTGGATTCTTTATCACTGTGACTCCAGGGAAATGAAATAAGCCCTCATTTCATCTTTTTAATAGGGCTTTAAAGCATGTATTATTATCATCTCTTTTCCCTATGAGGAAACTGTGATTCAAAAAGATGAAGTTACTAGTCCAGGTCAAAACAGCTAGTCAGTGGAAGAGCTGGAATTTGAAACCAGATCCATGACTTCAGTAATACAGGGTAGAGACCTTGTCAGAGTAGGCACGGTCATATGAGATGCTATAGCCTGAGTTGATTAGTGGAAGCCAGAATAACAAACCCCAGTTTGTGTGAGAAAATTAATTTGTAACAATTGCAGCTTAGAGGGAATAAAAATTATGATTCAATTTAAATTATAAGAGTATTTCATTTATAGTGAGAGACCATTCCAAAGTTCTTTCATCATAATCTCTTTCTGAAAGATGAGTTGCTCCCTCTAGTGAAAAGCAATGGGAATACCATACCCTCAAGTATTCAAAAGAGAAAATTTTTGCAGAAGCTGCACCTTCCTAAGGGGTCTCTTGGGTATTTGTGGAAGTAAGTTTTAGATATTATAAAAAATGGAGGCTGTTATTGGCTTTCATTAGGTGGGCCATGGGTGCTAGAATAATGCAGGAGGTCCTCATCAACTGAACACTGGTCTATTTCTGAGAGGCTGGAAACCCACTTGTATTTATTTATCTGAGCCTGGAAGTTAACACCAATTTACATAGAAAAACAAAATACGTTTGCATTATTTTACTATGCAATGAATTTTCCAGAAAGGAAACTATGACATTTCACATGACAAAACATTGTCAGTTGTAAAACATAGTATTGTTTAAATATTGACAAGAAGGAAAGAGAAGAGAAAAACTGTCAATTAACCTATGACATTCTACATTCTATACATAATTATAATTGTATCTATATTTAAATAAATAAATTAATATAAATTTAGGTAAATTTATATAAATTTATGTCCTTTAGATATAAGTCAAGTATCACATATGGACACATACAAAGGGGAAAATAGTAAAATAAATTAAGGTATTTTAAAACTTCTTTATATTCATAAGATTTTTGATTCAGAGTTGTCATCACCCATATTTTTCAAGACAAAATTATTCTCTTGTCATCAAGTATTGTGATGATGCTATACTTCAACTCGTGTCCAGGTTTTTTCAAAGCCACTGACATCAATTACATGCCTTCTGACGTTGGCACTTTTTTGAGACTTTCAAAGATGCTGATGGAAAGTTTTCACACAACAACCAGTGGTTACAGCCATTCTTCACATGGTCTTTAAAGAGTATGTCCAGAAAAGAAATTGAGTAAGGTTTCAATTTGAAACCAGATCCATGACTTCAGTAATACAGGGTAGAGACCTTGTCAGAGTAGGCACGGTCATATGAGATGCTATAGCCTGAGTTGATTAGTGGAAGCCAGAATAACAAACCCCAGTTTGTGTGAGAAAATTAATTTGTAACAATTGCAGCTTAGAGGGAATAAAAATTATGATTCAATTTAAATTATAAGAGTATTTCATTTATAGTGAGAGACCATTCCAAAGTTCTTTCATCATAATCTCTTTCTGAAAGATGAGTTGCTCCCTCTAGTGAAAAGCAATGGGAATACCATACCCTCAAGTATTCAAAAGAGAAAATGCTTGCAGAATCTGCACCTTCCTAAGGGGTCTCTTGGGTATTTGTGGAAGTAAGTTTTAGATATTATAAAAAATGGAGGCTGTTATTGGCTTTCATTAGGTGGGCCATGGGTGCTAGAATAATGCAGGAGGTCCTCATCAACTGAACACTGGTCTATTTCTGAGAGGCTGGAAACCCACTTGTATTTATTTATCTGAGCCTGGAAGTTAACACCAATTTACATAGAAAAACAAAATACGTTTGCATTATTTTACTATGCAATGAATTTTCCAGAAAGGAAACTATGACATTTCACATGACAAAACATTGTCAGTTGTAAAACATAGTATTGTTTAAATATTGACAAGAAGGAAAGAGAAGAGAAAAACTGTCAATTAACCTATGACATTCTACATTCTATACATAATTATAATTGTATCTATATTTAAATAAATAAATTAATATAAATTTAGGTAAATTTATATAAATTTATGTCCTTTAGATATAAGTCAAGTATCACATATGGACACATACAAAGGGGAAAATAGTAAAATAAATTAAGGTATTTTAAAACTTCTTTATATTCATAAGATTTTTGATTCAGAGTTGTCATCACCCATATTTTTCAAGACAAAATTATTCTCTTGTCATCAAGTATTGTGATGATGCTATACTTCAACTCGTGTCCAGGTTTTTTCAAAGCCACTGACATCAATTACATGCCTTCTGACGTTGGCACTTTTTTGAGACTTTCAAAGATGCTGATGGAAAGTTTTCACACAACAACCAGTGGTTACAGCCATTCTTCACATGGTCTTTAAAGAGTATGTCCAGAAAAGAAATTGATAGCAATAACCAGGTTTGTACATGCTCAGGCAATGATAGTAACAATGCTCAATACTGACACCTGGCTGAAAGTGCTTATAAAACACACCATTATTTCAGAATTTGAAATAAAGAAAGAAACACAGAGTCAGGCAAGCAAGCAGAACTATTCCAGAACCTAAGCAAGATTTGGTCACTGTTTCAGAAAAGTTCATCACCAGGTAGGTGTAAGGCTACTGATGATATCTGACACATAAGTAAAACCTACCTGTATCAGTCTCTATTCATGGTGATCAGAGTAACAGGTGCAACTTTCTAACTACTCTCATTTCTTATAGCTTAGGCATGCCACTGCCTTTGTACATTGAATAGATACTATTATAAATTATCTTATATCAGAGTCAAGTCATTATGATGATGTTTTTCTATTTGTATGTGTAGCTGGATTATATTATCTCATTTCAAGGAAGTAAATCTCATTTCAATGAAGTAAAGACTTTTAGAAAATATCTTATGAAAAGGTTATGTTGGGTCTGATAAGGTTGTGAATTTAGGGATAACAAATAACTGCTTTTTCTTGAAACAGAAATCAAATCCTTGGGGACTTACCTAACAAATATCAATATGCTTGTGGATAAGGAAATGGGAAGGAAGCATAAACATGCATACTAATTTAACACCAAGGAAGGATAGTTCTGGGTTTATTTTAAGAAGTGGCTTTGCATTTTGTTCAGACAACATGGTCTCTTGAGTCAAATTACCTGCATTCAAATCACAGGTCTATCATTCTGTATGCCATTTTGAGTGACTCAGTCTATTTTACCTCATTTACCTAGTGGGTAAAATGAAGGTTAGAACAGCATTAAGCTCACAGGGTTCCTATAGAACTAAATGATACAATGAGATAGTGTTTACAACAATGACTGGTACCTCAGAAGCAGCAGATTTGTGAAAGCTTAACTAATGAGAAGCATAAAGTATTTCATTCTACAAAATAAAAATGCATGAACTTCTGCTAAAATCATTACCACCTGAGAAATCTTTCTTGAACAATCAATGATCCTGTGATATGTGGAGAATAATTTCATGGTTTTATGAATGTTTCATCACAGGACCATATTAAAAAATATTAGATTCTTTGGGGGTAGTGAGGTTTACTGCTGCACACCTGCTCTGCAATAACCAGGTTTGTACATGCTCAGGCAATGATAGTAACAATGCTCAATACTGAACTGGCTGAAAGTGCTTATAAAACACACCATTATTTCAGAATTTGAAATAAAGAAAGAAACACAGAGTCAGGCAAGCAAGCAGAACTATTCCAGAACCTAAGCAAGATTTGGTCACTGTTTCAGAAAAGTTCATCACCAGGTAGGTGTAAGGCTACTGATGATATCTGACACATAAGTAAAACCTACCTGTATCAGTCTCTATTCATGGTGATCAGAGTAACAGGTGCAACTTTCTAACTACTCTCATTTCTTATAGCTTAGGCATGCCACTGCCTTTGTACATTGAATAGATACTATTATAAATTATCTTATATCAGAGTCAAGTCATTATGATGATGTTTTTCTATTTGTATGTGTAGCTGGATTATATTATCTCATTTCAAGGAAGTAAATCTCATTTCAATGAAGTAAAGACTTTTAGAAAATATCTTATGAAAAGGTTATGTTGGGTCTGATAAGGTTGTGAATTTAGGGATAACAAATAACTGCTTTTTCTTGAAACAGAAATCAAATCCTTGGGGACTTACCTAACAAATATCAATATGCTTGTGGATAAGGAAATGGGAAGGAAGCATAAACATGCATACTAATTTAACACCAAGGAAGGATAGTTCTGGGTTTATTTTAAGAAGTGGCTTTGCATTTTGTTCAGACAACATGGTCTCTTGAGTCAAATTACCTGCATTCAAATCACAGGTCTATCATTCTGTATGCCATTTTGAGTGACTCAGTCTATTTTACCTCATTTACCTAGTGGGTAAAATGAAGGTTAGAACAGCATTAAGCTCACAGGGTTCCTATAGAACTAAATGATACAATGAGATAGTGTTTACAACAATGACTGGTACCTCAGAAGCAGCAGATTTGTGAAAGCTTAACTAATGAGAAGCATAAAGTATTTCATTCTACAAAATAAAAATGCATGAACTTCTGCTAAAATCATTACCACCTGAGAAATCTTTCTTGAACAATCAATGATCCTGTGATATGTGGAGAATAATTTCATGGTTTTATGAATGTTTCATCACAGGACCATATTAAAAAATATTAGATTCTTTGGGGGTAGTGAGGTTTACTGCCAACTGCTGCACACCTGCTCTGCAATGTACAAATATATCTTAGATTCCAAAGTACTAGAAAGTAATATATGAAATACAATGTAAATATATTCCCTTACAAAGAAAGTAAAGCGATGCAGACACAGTATTAATTTTTATAAAACCACTTAAGATTTCATTCATATTCAAATCAACAAATATCCTAAATGAATCTACCAAAATCTCAGCTCCATGCTATGCTGAGTACATACAAAGGAAGTAACTGAGCTCCCATCTCTTAGAATGATGAGACTGACCTGTATGAAACAACCAGAGGCACTAAGAGGGCATGCTAAATTGCATGGCACAGCTGAAAAGAGTTGCAAGAATTTAGAGGAGGGTGATTAATGAGCAGTATGGTGTTAAACAACATGGCACCTAGGGGAAGGCAGGCAAAATGAAATGCAGTAGTATGACGTTGGTTAAGACAGTTAACCTCTTAGCATTACTGTTTCCTCTTCTATCCAGTCTGACAATTTAACACATGTAAAACGTCTAGCATGATCTAAAGCAGGAGAGGTATGTGGTGGGTCTTTGAAAACTGGCAGTTATCTGCCCCCAAAGAGTGAGTTTCAGGGACTTCCCCAGTGGTCCAGTGGTTAAGAATCTGCCTCCCACTGGAGGGAAAACAGGTTTCGATCCCTGCTTCAGGAAGATCCCACATGCTATGGGACAACTATGCCTCTGCACCTCAACTACTAAGCTTGGCTTTTAAGGCCCAGGAGCTGCAACTACTGAATCCCACACACACTAAAGTCCATGCTCTGAGACAAGAGAAGCCATCACAATGAGAAACCTGCACACCACACTAGAGAGTAGACCCTGCTCACCACAACTAGAGAAAACTGGTGCAGCGATGAAGAACCAGCACAGCCAAAAATAAATAAGTTAAATCAAATTTTAAAGTTTTTTTTTTTTTTTAAAGAGTATGTTTCAGATAGTAGGACAACCTGCATTATGTAAACAAGATTCATATTCCTTTCAAGATTTTAGGTTAAAAAAGAAAAAACTCACAAGTTATAGCCCTACTATTTTAAGTACCATTTTCTGTGGCAAATAGCAGTCAATAGCAAAGTAACTCTTTTAGAACGTGAGACTTTATCCAGGTTGAAATCCTTGACAGTTCCTTCTGATAGGCAGATGCTTTAAAAAAGAAATGGCATAGAAAACACATATCTGCTTTTCCTTCTAAATTTTTACTTTTGTCTGCCGTTTCTCTTATTCAAAAGTAACCACTTATTCCAGAGTGATTATAACCTTGGCCCTGTGTCTTCTATAATAAAGAGTTATAATCACAACCACTTCCCTACTGTGACTTTCAGATAATTAAAATCAAAAGAAAGTTAAGCTTTTCCTCATTTCTGACCCATTCAATCAAGTGTTCCATATCATGGCCTTTTACAAGCATACTGCTAATATGAGACTGGAGGGTTCCTCCAAAGTGTGTCCGTACTCTTGGGGGAAATTACATTCACCGGAGTCCTAGTGATATTTATACGCACTGGAGTCTTTCTTCATATTATCAGAGAATTAAATAATTATACTTTTGAACATCATATAGACGACTTTGACAAATAAAGCCACATCTTCTAGTACTGGTCAAAACCTGATACTGTCATTCACTCAAAAATAGGAGGCATATTAACAAAATGTTCCCACTTTAAGTCAAATTAAATTACTCTAGTTTCAAGACAGAGGATGATTTCATAGCAATTAGGAAGAAGTGCAGTTTGTGGAAAATTCCATTATTCATTCTTGGCTATACAAAAGCAATTTCACCCATGCATTACAGGCTCTATATTCATTTCTTGCAGAGAGAAATGAAGCAAGGCTTGGAATCATTACCTTGGCTTGTTCAGAAAGGAGAGAAGAATTGAAAATACAGTGCTGGGTAGTCTGAGGTTTTTCTGTGTAAACTCATCAAAATAGGTCAGTTCTTTTGGTGTTTGTCATACAATGTGATAACACAAATATAAATTACTTGTAAAACAAAACTGTTTTCCCTGTGGTTTTTCTATGCTTTCCGAGGCTTTGATGTATATGTACAAATTCATTCTGACTAGCACTTCATTACTGCAGACGACAGTCCTCTGGCTTGCTGAAGGCTGATAGGGAGAACAATGTGACTACCTGTGTGCTCCTCATTTCTGCAATCCCCAAGCTCAGAATAAAAACTTTATTTCGTGCCTTTGATCCTTTATTTAACATTCTAATAATCTATGCAACACTATGCACTGTGTTAGGTAAACAAAACCATGACCCTGTCCTGGAGTTCACAGCCTTTCAAAACATATTTTTGGTAGGTTTTGGCCATAGTGTTGCCTTTCTGTGTATCACCTAAGTATATTTCTGGACTTGATAGCTCAAAACAGGCTTGAAATATGACAAACCATAGCTGCTGGGCAGGACCTTAAAGGAAGCAATGGTGAGGCTGAAGGGGCTGCTGCCAGGAAAAGCTTGGACCACACACAATGCAACCAAACTTCAACCCAAGGAATATCCATTTCATACTGCTGTAACGAATTACTACAGACTTAATAGCTTTAAAGCACACAAATTAATTATCTTATAGGCTTAGAGGCTAGATGAAACCAAGGTGTGGCTAAGGCTGGATTCCTTTGGAGGCTCTACGGGAAAATCGACTTCCTTACCTTTCCAGCTTCTAGAAGTTGCCTTTATTCCTTGGATCGTTGTTCCTTCCTCCATCTTCAAATCTTTTTTCGTCCACTCTTTTTTGCACCTCTGATCTGGTAGTCACATATCCCACTGACACTGCTGCCTCCTTCTTATCATAATTATATAGGATCCATCCACCCGGATACTTGGGACAAGTGAATGCGCCCAAAAACTATTAACAAAATGTTCCCACTTTAAGTCAAATTAAATTACTCTAGTTTCAAGACAGAGGATGATTTCATAGCAATTAGGAAGAAGTGCAGTTTGTGGAAAATTCCATTATTCATTCTTGGCTATACAAAAGCAATTTCACCCATGCATTACAGGCTCTATATTCATTTCTTGCAGAGAGAAATGAAGCAAGGCTTGGAATCATTACCTTGGCTTGTTCAGAAAGGAGAGAAGAATTGAAAATACAGTGCTGGGTAGTCTGAGGTTTTTCTGTGTAAACTCATCAAAATAGGTCAGTTCTTTTGGTGTTTGTCATACAATGTGATAACACAAATATAAATTACTTGTAAAACAAAACTGTTTTCCCTGTGGTTTTTCTATGCTTTCCGAGGCTTTGATGTATATGTACAAATTCATTCTGACTAGCACTTCATTACTGCAGACGACAGTCCTCTGGCTTGCTGAAGGCTGATAGGGAGAACAATGTGACTACCTGTGTGCTCCTCATTTCTGCAATCCCCAAGCTCAGAATAAAAACTATATTTCGTGCCTTTGATCCTTTATTTAACATTCTAATAATCTATGCAACACTATGCACTGTGTTAGGTAAACAAAACCATGACCCTGTCCTGGAGTTCACAGCCTTTCAAAACATATTTTTGGTAGGTTTTGGCCATAGTGTTGCCTTTCTGTGTATCACCTAAGTATATTTCTGGACTTGATAGCTCAAAACAGGCTTGAAATATGACAAACCATAGCTGCTGGGCAGGACCTTAAAGGAAGCAATGGTGAGGCTGAAGGGGCTGCTGCCAGGAAAAGCTTGGACCACACACAATGCAACCAAACTTCAACCCAAGGAATATCCATTTCATACTGCTGTAACGAATTACTACAGACTTAATAGCTTTAAAGCACACAAATTAATTATCTTATAGGCTTAGAGGCTAGATGAAACCAAGGTGTGGCTAAGGCTGGATTCCTTTGGAGGCTCTACGGGAAAATCGACTTCCTTACCTTTCCAGCTTCTAGAAGTTGCCTTTATTCCTTGGATCGTTGTTCCTTCCTCCATCTTCAAATCTTTTTTCGTCCCCTCTTTTTTGCACCTCTGATCTGGTAGTCACATATCCCACTGACACTGCTGCCTCCTTCTTATCATAATTATATAGGATCCATCCACCCGGATACTTCGGGACAATCTTTCAGTCTCCTGATGTTTAACCAAAACATATCTGCAGAGTTCCTTTTGCTGTTTCTCAGATACAGTTTCTGAAGGTTAGAACATGGGACATCTTTGGGGTAGGGGAAGGCATTATTCAGTCTTCTATATAAGGCAAGGCTTCCCAGGTGGCTCAGTGCTAAAGAATCTACCTGCAGCGCAGGAGACGCCGGGGATGCTGCTTCGATCCCTGGGTCGGGAAGATTACCTGGAGGAGGAAAATGGCAACCCACTCCAGTATTCTTGCCTGGAGAATCCCTTGGACAGAGAAGCCTGGCGAGGTAGGACAGTCCATAGGGCTGCAGAGTCCTACAGCACTGAAGAGCCTTAGCAGCAGGAGCATATAAAGCAAAGCAAAAAGGAAAAAAAAGGTTTGCCTCTTCAACGCCTTGAGGTAACTAACTGAAAAGTATCTGCAGCTTGTTTTCTACTTAAGACCATCATGGTTATCCATTTTAACTTGCTTTTCTTCATAAAAATGGAGAGAGACTCCTCTACCGGTATTTCTAAACTAAAGCAACCAAAGACACATGCCTTTTAAAAAACTTTTTCTATTTCCTGCAGTAAGGGGCCACAGAGCAAGATCTAGCAAACTGATTCTGACTTAATTCCTGCAGACATCACCCAGGACAAACTCTTCTTTGACAGCTGGTAAGGCTGGAAAGGAGCAATATGCATCACTTTCGTGGCAACAAGTCGCTCAGGAGTTTTTTCTCCCAGTGATGCTACAGGCCAGAATATTTTCATTTCACTACTACCCGAGAAAAGGGAAACATTTTTCTATTCATGTAGTTAAAAAGAATAAAGCTATTTCTGTTCCTGGCCATTATGGAATAACGGGGAGTAGATCTATCTTCCTACTGAGAAAACCATAAAGACACGTTTTCAGGCAACAGCAGGTAGTACTGGGATCCCTCCAATTAGCCCAGCAACAATCCGGAAGTACTTCCAGACCATCGCAGGGAAGGTTGGAGGGCAAGGATCTCACTGCTTCAGCCTCCGCTTGCAGGTCACATTTATTTACGTAAGTCAAACGATCAGCCCACCCCATTACATTCCTAAGAATCACGCCGAGAGAAGAGGCTTGGGCCCAGGCAGTCAGGTGAGCCGCCCTGGAACCTCGCGTTCTCGAGACACGTTGAGGGCTCCGGCCTGACGTCATCCTCACGGAGCGCCTCGCGAGACCGGCGAGGGGGCGGGGCGAGCGGCGGGCTCCGTCCACCGCGGCTTCTGAGAAGACCGCCGCCCGCCTGCTGTTTGCGTGCTGCCGACATGAGCCACCCAGACGGAGTCGAGAGGACCCCTCTCCGTGAGGCCCACAGCCTCACCCCATCCGCCTCCGCCGCCGGAGCCGCGAACCCGCGCCGGTGCCTGGACACCGAGTCCTCACAGGTGATGGCGGAGACGGGTGAGGGGCGCCTCGAGGGCCTCGCGCCCCCCCCGCGCCCGCCTCCGGAGGGGCAGGGCGCACCCCGCGCCGCCCCGGCAGGTCCAGGCTGTGCCAGCGCGCCCCAGGGCCCGGGCGGCGGGGCCGGCGGTGGCGAGGCGCCCGCAGCCGGCCTAGAGCGGGCTCCGCCTCCTGTGGAAGCGGCGTCGGGAGCCCTGGCAACGGGCGACCGCCTGGAAGATGGCGGTCGGCGGGGCGAGCTGCGCGGCTTGAGCTGGGAGAAGGCCCTCGAAACCGGTGGCGCGGAGCGGTCGGCGTCTGACCCGACGGCGAAGGCGACGACTGCAGAGGCCCCCGTCTTGCCAGTCGCGGTGACCGAGGAGGCGGTGGGGAAGGAAGGAGCGGGGGAGGCGGAGGGAGTGCCGCCGGAGATGGAGGTGGAGGCGGGGCCCGAAGAAGTAGAAATGGTGGAGGACAGGGTGGAGAAGGAGGCGAGGCACCGGCGGCTGCGCGTGAATCTCCGCATGAATCCGCTGGAGGCCATCCAGCTGGAGCTGGACAGTGTGAACGCGCAGGCCGACCGGGCCTTTCAGCAGCTGGAGCTGAAGTTCGGGCGGATGCGTCGCCACTACCTGGTGCGGAGGAACTACATCATTCAGAACATCCCGGGCTTCTGGGTCGCCGCCTTTCGGAACCACCCCCAGCTGGCCCCCCTGATTAGAGGCCAGGATGCAGAGATGCTGAGATACATAACCAATCTGGAGGTGAAGGAGCTCAGACGCCCGCGAACAGGCTGCAAATTCAAGTTCTTCTTCCGAAGAAACCCCTATTTCCGAAACAGGCTGATTGTCAAAGAGTACGAGGTGCGAGCTTCGGGCCGAGTCGTGTCGGTTTCCACTCCGATCGTATGGCGCCGGGGCTATGAACCCAAGTCCTTCATTCGCAGGAACCAGGACGTCGTGTGCAACTTCTTCACCTGGTTTTCAGACCACAGCCTTCCAGAGTCCGACAAGATTGCTCAGATTATCAAAGAGGACCTGTGGCCAAATCCACTGCAGTACTACCTGCTGCGTGAAGGCGTCCGGAGAGCCAGACGCCCAATGAGGGAGCCTGTGGAGATCCCCAGGCCCTTTGGGTTCCAGTCGGGTTAAACTTTGCCCTTCGGAAGATTTGCTTTGGCATCAGAAATAGGTATGCTTTCTACTTTTTTCCTCCTCTCTTTCTGTCACATTTCTGGAGCCTTTTTCCTCTAGACATTCAGTTCTCTCACCCTCAAGATTGAGACCACTTCCACATGGCCTTCATTCTTTAATATTACATGCTGCATGGCCACGATTCATACCACTAAGCAAGCTCGTGATGTTGTCAGTTGCGTTGCTTTTAACTGTTACTTGGACTCTGTTTGTTTCCAGGGCGTGGGGTCTGCTTCTTACACCTGGAGCTCTGGCTTTATCTAGGAGCCCATTCTACTCACCCTGCTCTGCAGTACAGACCTGTCGCCTGTGGACAACTGTGGGCATTGACGATATCAAGGGAGAACAGCAGTGGGCCACGTGGCCTGTGCGATGTATGTGACTTCATTGCTCTTCTTGCACCTCTCCTGTTGCTGCCTGCTGCTGGCTGTGCCCTTGGCTGCTTGCTTCTGGAGGGACGGACGTCTTCTAGGACCTTCATCAGCCCCACTCTGCTTTTTGGTAAACAGTCTCCATGTTTCCTGCTGGCACACAAAAGACTGTTTCATTCTTCTTCCTACAAGACCTCTCTGTTCCTCACCCCACCCAACCCCTTCCCTCCACTTCACATCCAGAACCCTGTTAACTGTCAGACAAGTGGTTGAGGTGACAAGTGAGATTTGATCTCATGTCAGTTGGTCTAAGGATGGTGTCCATTCAAAGTACCAGGCTTTCTCAACCTCAACTCATGAATTCACCCCAAAACCTGGGTGCCTCTTTGTGCCTCCCTTTTTCCTTCCTGAGGGTGATTAAGTGCCAATGTGGCATTACGTTTATCCATTGCCTCTCTCCTGTCTCTTAAAGGAAATGGTAGCTCATAAATGTGCAAAATAAGGTGTTAATTTGGTGCGCTCCATTATTTCCAGGAACAGGCTGTCTTGGGTAGTAGACTGCGAGAGCGCTTATTTTCCTCTGCTCTCTAATGCATCCTCCACCCTCTTCAGCAACATCTGGAGGATTTAAAGGGAGATGGATTTGGATGAAATGAAAGCGATATCTAGGCCATAATTGATGGAAAAATTAGAGTTACTGCGATGGGTACCTAGAACAGGAGAAACTGCACAGAAGACCAAAGACAGGCAAAAATGAGCCAGGTAAAAATTGGGCCTAAAATTAAGACAGATTGACTGAGAACCTTCAGAAGGCTCTTTCTCTGTCAGTGGTGATGGGAGGAGAAATTCTTTTTCTCAGGATTAACATAGGAGAATTGAAGGGAGTTAGAATGTTAAATACATTACTTGGAGAAGAGTTCTGTAAAGAAACACAAGGCAACTGAGTGTTATCTCTCATTTTCATTTGGCTTAATTTATAAGGAAGGTTAATACTGTGTCCTTTATTTCACAAGTATATAGTAAAATCCTGTTACTTTCTCTTGTTTCTGCTTACTGGGAAAATAGAACGATACTGGCTTTATTTTGCTTTCAATTGCAAAGATTTGGAAAAGTAACGTCTTATTTCCCTGTATGATACAGACGCTTAAATGAATACCTATAACAAATTTCAGCATTTCTGTTATTAAACTGTATCCTTAGAAATATAATTTGAGTAACTTATTCTTGTCATATTCTTAATACTTTGGAAATTTTTGTCTTCATGAAAAATAACCTGCTAAAAATGTGTGACTTAATTTTCTTACTTGGTAATTTGCCTGGTTAACAACCTAGTAATTGATGTATGTCTTTTCCTAAATGGCATAAATACTTGTGAGGTTGCTTTGTCGAATTGAAATGTGCTGTTGATATATTTGATTTTCTTTATATGCATGATGGTAAAATAAAAGCATGTTACTCTGCTAGATTTCTAATTTCTCACCCTGCATGTAAACATCCATGAAGAAGTTCTTCTAGGTGATGTCAGGTTATGGAATTATTAAAGTTCTTAAATGGATATAAAAGGAGTTATCCCAGAAGTAAGAAGGGCTTCCCTGGTGGCTTAGATGGTGAAGAGTCTGCCTGCACAGCAGGAGACTGGTTAGATCCCTAGGTCAGGAAGATCCCCTGTAGAAGGGAATGGCAATCCGCTCCTTATTCTTGCCTGGAGAATCCCATGGACAGAGGAACTTGGAGACTCCAGTCTGCGGGATCAGAAGGAGTTGACACGACTGGGCGACTAACACTTTCACTTTCAAAAGTAAGAAAATGAGGAACACTACAGCCCCTTTTTTTTTGGATACTAGGCCAAATTAAAAAGACCAGGATTGCCCCTGAGCCAGGTAAAATTGGGCCTAAAATTAAGACAGATTGACTGAGAACCTTCAGAAGGCTCTTTCTCTGTCAGTGGTGATGGGAGGAGAAATTCTTTTCTCAGGATTAACATAGGAGAATTGAAGGGAGTTAGAATGTTAAATACATTACTTGGAGAAGAGTTCTGTAAAGAAACACAAGGCAACTGAGTGTTATCTCTCATTTTCATTTGGCTTAATTTATAAGGAAGGTTAATACTGTGTCCTTTATTTCACAAGTATATAGTAAAATCCTGTTACTTTCTCTTGTTTCTGCTTACTGGGAAAATAGAACGATACTGGCTTTATTTTGCTTTCAATTGCAAAGATTTGGAAAAGTAACGTCTTATTTCCCTGTATGATACAGACGCTTAAATGAATACCTATAACAAATTTCAGCATTTCTGTTATTAAACTGTATCCTTAGAAATATAATTTGAGTAACTTATTCTTGTCATATTCTTAATACTTTGGAAATTTTTGTCTTCATGAAAAATAACCTGCTAAAAATGTGTGACTTAATTTTCTTACTTGGTAATTTGCCTGGTTAACAACCTAGTAATTGATGTATGTCTTTTCCTAAATGGCATAAATACTTGTGAGGTTGCTTTGTCGAATTGAAATGTGCTGTTGATATATTTGATTTTCTTTATATGCATGATGGTAAAATAAAAGCATGTTACTCTGCTAGATTTCTAATTTCTCACCCTGCATGTAAACATCCATGAAGAAGTTCTTCTAGGTGATGTCAGGTTATGGAATTATTAAAGTTCTTAAATGGATATAAAAGGAGTTATCCCAGAAGTAAGAAGGGCTTCCCTGGTGGCTTAGATGGTGAAGAGTCTGCCTGCACAGCAGGAGACTGGTTAGATCCCTAGGTCAGGAAGATCCCCTGTAGAAGGGAATGGCAATCCGCTCCTTATTCTTGCCTGGAGAATCCCATGGACAGAGGAACTTGGAGACTCCAGTCTGCGGGATCAGAAGGAGTTGAACACGACTGGGCGACTAACACTTTCACTTTCAAAAGTAAGAAAATGAGGAACACTACAGCCCTTTCCAAGGCAAGGAGGTTTGTTGTTGCTGTTGGTTTATTTAAAATGTTAACAATTTCAACTTCTTCCTCATGAATGCATTTTTTTCCATACAACTTGTATAGCACCATCCCCCCTTCACTTCCTTAAAGCCTTTATGTCTTTCTCTATATAAAAGATACCCCAAGTCATCCAGGCTCTTTTTATTCACTTTTGCATTTAATAAGCAAGCATGCAGAGAGTTCTTATCATAAGTAATGTACTCTTCTATCCTTATACTTTCTCAATTATAGAAACTTGTTTGTTCTTTTCTTCAAAGCTCACTACCTTCTGTCAGGGAAGCCTGGCATGCCGCACCGCAGTCCATGGGGTCACAAAGAGTCAGATACGACTGAGCAACTGAACTGAACTGACTTGTCTTTGTCAAATCCTTTAAGGTCTGTCATAGATGATTCTTTTGCCCTATAATTTTTCTATTCTTCTAGATAATTTCTTAATAAACTTTGGTGTACTTTGTAGGCATGTTTGTTCTAGAAAATAACATGTATTCATTATAGTGAATTCTGCAAATTTTTATTAAGGCATTTTCTCAGGCCCTAGGAAGATAAGAAGTCCATTCCTTGTTAAGAAACCAGGGAGAGTGATGTCCGAATAATTGGCACAGTGATACAGTCAAATAAAATGTAGAGGTATACTCTTACATGTTTTTCACACTTTCCCTTTCTAATTTGAAAGCTTTGTGAAAACAGAGGTAGGATGTCTTTTACTTTCCTTATAGTTTTTTTTTTTAAAGATTTATTTATTTATTTGGGGCAGGGATCGGGTTGGGGAGGGAGGGGAGTGGGCAGGTCACCTCCATTGGTCTTTCTCTATTTTCATCCGTCTTTGCTCTTTGGCTCCTGCAGGCCTCCCATCGCGGTGGCAGTGGCGTCTGTCTTCGCAGAGCGCCAGCTCTGGGCACGTGCTCTCCAGAGCTCCGGCTCGGTAATTGGACACATCAGTCCAGCTGCTCCGCGGCACGTGGGATCTTCCTAGGCCAGGGATCGAACCGGCGCCCCTTGCACTGCAAGGTGGTGTCCTTACCCACTGGACCACCAGGGGAAGCCCTCCTTATAGTTTTGCCCATAGTTGTCACCAGATAAATGTTAATATTTATTGAATGACAAAATGAATAACTCAAATGGAAAAAAAGAACAAAGTAACTTAGTACCCAGAAAGGACTTTTAATCAGCTAATGGAAAGAAAACCATTTTAAGGCATTTGTAAAACTGATGTCAAGAAATTTACAAAGCCTTTAATAAATTTCTTGTTTCAATAATTAGGAAAGGTCTAAACACTAGCTTTTCAGTTGCCATTTTAACAGGGCATTACTTAACTATGGATCAACAGGCTTTGGGTCATTTAAGGTGATTTATCATAAGTAATGTACTCTTCTATCCTTATACTTTCTCAATTATAGAAACTTGTTTGTTCTTTTCTTCAAAGCTCACTACCTTCTGTCAGGGAAGCCTGGCATGCCGCACCGCAGTCCATGGGGTCACAAAGAGTCAGATACGACTGAGCAACTGAACTGAACTGACTTGTCTTTGTCAAATCCTTTAAGGTCTGTCATAGATGATTCTTTTGCCCTATAATTTTTCTATTCTTCTAGATAATTTCTTAATAAACTTTGGTGTACTTTGTAGGCATGTTTGTTCTAGAAAATAACATGTATTCATTATAGTGAATTCTGCAAATTTTTATTAAGGCATTTTCTCAGGCCCTAGGAAGATAAGAAGTCCATTCCCTTCGTTAAGAAACCAGGGAGAGTGATGTCCGAATAATTGGCACAGTGATACAGTCAAATAAAATGTAGAGGTATACTCTTACATGTTTTTCACACTTTCCCTTTCTAATTTGAAAGCTTTGTGAAAACAGAGGTAGGATGTCTTTTACTTTCCTTATAGTTTTTTTTTTTAAAGATTTATTTATTTATTTGGGGCAGGGATCGGGTTGGGGAGGGAGGGGAGTGGGCAGGTCACCTCCATTGGTCTTTCTCTATTTTCATCCGTCTTTGCTCTTTGGCTCCTGCAGGCCTCCCATCGCGGTGGCAGTGGCGTCTGTCTTCGCAGAGCGCCAGCTCTGGGCACGTGCTCTCCAGAGCTCCGGCTCGGTAATTGGACACATCAGTCCAGCTGCTCCGCGGCACGTGGGATCTTCCTAGGCCAGGGATCGAACCGGCGCCCCTTGCACTGCAAGGTGGTGTCCTTACCCACTGGACCACCAGGGGAAGCCCTCCTTATAGTTTTGCCCATAGTTGTCACCAGATAAATGTTAATATTTATTGAATGACAAAATGAATAACTCAAATGGAAAAAAAGAACAAAGTAACTTAGTACCCAGAAAGGACTTTTAATCAGCTAATGGAAAGAAAACCATTTTTAAGGCATTTGTAAAACTGATGTCAAGAAATTTACAAAGCCTTTAATAAATTTCTTGTTTCAATAATTAGGAAAGGTCTAAACACTAGCTTTTCAGTTGCCATTTTAACAGGGCATTACTTAACTATGGATCAACTTTTATGTGCTTTGGTTTTGTACATTTTAAGGTGATTGTCACACTGGAGATAGAAGGTGGTAGATTAGACTCATATGCTATATAATACAGTAGCTGCTTGTCACCAGTGACTGTTGAGCACTTGAAATGTGCTTGGTCCAAACAGATCTGTAAGTATAAAATACATACTTGATTTCAAAGACTGAGTGTGGGAAAAAATAATGTAAAGTACCTCAGTTTTTATATTGCATATTGAAATACTTCTGATATATTGGGTTAAATAAAATATATTAATAAGGTTAATTTCCCCTACTTATTGCAGAGAATCAGACACGACTTAACGACTGAACAAAAACCACCTATTCTTTAAAAGTGGCTGACAGTAAATTTCTTGTTGAACAGTATGGTTCTAGACTTGATGAATATGTCAAAGCATATATAAAATATCTGTAAAAATTATAAGGTACTTTCGCCCCATGAATTTTTTTGTGACTTTAGAGCAAAGGTTGGCTAAAATTCAAGATGTGTAAAGTATAGCTTGGACTTACTGGTAAAGAATCTGCCTGCAGTGCAGGAGACTTGAGTTCGATCCTTGGGTTGGAAAGATCCCCTATAGAAGGAAATGGCAACCCACTCCAGTATTCTTGCCTGGGACAGAGAAGCCTAGCGTTCTCCAGTGCATGGGGTTGCAAAAGAGGTGGACGTTTTAGCCAGTGAACAACAATAAAATGCCAGCTAGAAACTGATGGGTAAACAAAAAAGTGAAATGTCTTTGATCAATTTGTTCTTGGATACCTAAGCACTCAGTACTTTGTAAAACATACTGTGTAAAACTGACTTAGGATATAAGGAGGGTAGATGTGAGTCCAAATTTGCACTGATAGTTATATTTGTTATTTAAAGTAGTCCCTAATAACATTTATGACCTACAGCTTCCTAGTTTTCTAGAATGAAATGTTAAGTATTTTTGGGTGTACAGATGTACATGAAACTCAGAAAATAATTTCAGTTACCAGTTACACTATTTTGTGTAGGCTGCATTTGTAACAATTGGCTACAACGTAAAAAATAAATCCCATCTAGCATTGGACCAAATCAAATGCTCACCACTTGAAGCAGCGTATTTTATTTTATTTTTTAATATTTATTGTATATTTTTATGTTCTCTGTGCCTTCCTGTGAAGTGTATTTTATTTTTGAAAATTGGTCTAAATTGTAGTGAAAATTACAGTTTGCAGCAATTGTTTCTTATTTTGTATTGGATATGATATTAAGGATTACATTGAATAGTAAAGGTTATCCTTGCCTTGGGGAACTATCTCACTGAGGGGGTACCGTTCTTTGGATGTTTCCTCTTCGGCAAATTCGCATACTCACAACTAGTTACCCGCATAAAGAGACTCAGGGGGCTTCCCGGGTGGTCCAGTGGGTCAGGACACCACCTTGCAGTGCAAGGGGCGCCGGTTCAATCCCTGGCCTGGGAAGATCCCACGTGCTGTGGAGCGGCCGAGCCGGAGCTCTGGAGCGCATGCGCCCAGAGCCGGTGCTCTGCGACAACAGAGGCCACCGCGATGGGAGGCCCACGCGGGCCAAAGAACAAAGATGGATGAAAACAGATAAATGAAAGGCCAAGAGAAGTGGCCTGCCTGCCCCCCTCCCTCCCCAACCCGTCCCCAACCCTTCCCCCTGAATAAAAGAAATGAGGGACAAGCAAAAAAGCAAAAACGGGAAAAAAAAAAAAAAAAGGCAAAAGAGACTCAGGGACATAATGTGGCCAAGAGAAGGTTATCAGATGATCGGGACCATACTCCCCTTAGGGTCATTTTCCTGTCCCTCAAAGTTAATGTATAATTGAAGCCCTGGACTGTATAGAAATGACAGATGCAATATATCCTTTCATCAGTATGGGAGGTGCTTCACTCGTGAACAGTACTCGCTTCATGTTTCTTTGAAGTGAATTGTTCAAGCTCTGAAGTGTCTGAACTTATTGCCTCTGATCTCAGAGGTTCTCAAAACCTACAGAAGAATTTTCATGGGGCAACATTGGGAATACCGAATGTCTACTTTTTGGCTTCACTTTTTCAGGATTTGCATTTAACGTAATTTCCTTGGGAACAGATAAGGAAGAAATGATTCTATTAAAAACAGTCACTTAGGTAAGTTGCTAATTTTTATAAACAAGTGGGTTAGCGACTTGGTAAGGGAAGACATGCTGGTTTTAAATTGGGGTTAAGTCAGTTTTACAATCTACCACCTAGTGTATTAGCCAAAATAACTACCTTCCCTGAGCCTCAGTTTCCTTGTCCATATGTAGGGATGATAATATCTTTATTATAAGCTAACATTGTCCCAGGATGTATTTGTAGAACGGATTAGATGGTTATAGAGGATAACAACAGACATTTGGGAGCTTACTGTGTTCCAAGCATTGTGCTAAAAGATTCTGTTAGTTAATAAAGGTTATAACATGAAAATGCCAATGTCTGGTGTACAGTATGTAATGAAAAAATACTAATTTCCATTTCCCTACCTCATTTAAATTTCTCATTTAATTCATATCCTGACTAGTAGTCATCTAGTTTAATGACTGCCCATTAGAAATAGCTGGGGAGCTTTGGAAAAAAGTCCTGATTCTTGGGCTCTACCTCAAATCAATTAGATTGTTAGGTGCAGATAGGATTTAGAATCATGAATAGCCTTTCCTTGAACTCCTTAAGTGAGGGAATACTTACTCTTTTCCCAATTTTAGTTAAATATCCTCAGAAACCTACTGCCTTACAACATCTAGCCATTGCAAAGGGGCTGGCATATAGCCGCCTCTCAGCGCATTTTGCTCCATATTTTGACCCTGGCAGTCTTGCAGAATGGAATTAGCCTGATTCCACAAAAGACTTCTAAGTACTAGAAGAGCATCAATATATCCTGCTCAACTCCTCACCAATCTGGCTGTACATCAGTTTCTTCTATTTTCTTTGTTCTCTGTGTTAAATGATTTATCATGCCGGTGCTCTTCCTAAAATCTGGTGCCCGGAACTGAACAAAATAACATCCAAAAGTATAATAGGTTGGGATTTTCCCCAGCCTTTATTATGAATAGCGTGCTGCTTTAAATAGATCCTGGGTGAGCATTACCTTTTGGAACAGTGATATTAAACCCTTAAGTTTTTTTGTTTTGGTATTTTTTTTTTTTTGGCCACTTCTATTGGTCTTTTCATTTATCTATTTTCATTGATCTTTGTTCTTTGACCCGTGTGGGCCTCCCATCACAGCGGCCTCTGTCGCTGCAGAGCACCGGCTGTGGGTGCATGCGCTCCAGAGCTCCAGCTCTGTAGTTGGGCACATCGGTTCAGCCACTCCGCGGCACGCGGGATCTTCCCAGACCAGGGAGCGAACCGGCGCCCCTTGCACTGCAAGGCCACTACCCACTGGACCACCAGGGAAGCGCCTTAAGTTTTAATGTATTCACGTGCTGCTGAGTTTGGCTTCAGTTCATCTTCCTGCACTTTACTGGACTTTTGTGTCCACCACTTTACATGTATCTATACTGAATTTCATTCTGTTAATCTAGGCTAATTCTCCTAACCTGTTCACATTTGGAGGATTAGTTCTAATGAGTAATTCCCATTAATTTCATATTGTTTGCAATTCTGGTCTGCAGGGATGTCCTTGTTGAAGTTCTCCCTCCCAGTTCCTTCCTTTCAGAGTCACACCAGCATCTTTAAGACATGATCTTCAAATCACCTATGGATCCATCTATTATATAGTGTGTGCATAGTTTAACTTTATTCTAGGGCATCAGCAGGCATACTTAGGACCTCTTAAGGAATTAAGGAAAGGTGCCTGCCCCAGGCAGAGGGATTAGATAAGTGTGCCAGTTCTCCCCAGATACAGCCTTACAACATCTAGCCATTGCAAAGGGGCTGGCATATAGCCGCCTCTCAGCGCATTTTGCTCCATATTTTGACCCTGGCAGTCTTGCAGAATGGAATTAGCCTGATTCCACAAAAGACTTCTAAGTACTAGAAGAGCATCAATATATCCTGCTCAACTCCTCACCAATCTGGCTGTACATCAGTTTCTTCTATTTTCTTTGTTCTCTGTGTTAAATGATTTATCATGCCGGTGCTCTTCCTAAAATCTGGTGCCCGGAACTGAACAAAATAACATCCAAAAGTATAATAGGTTGGGATTTTCCCCAGCCTTTATTATGAATAGCGTGCTGCTTTAAATAGATCCTGGGTGAGCATTACCTTTTGGAACAGTGATATTAAACCCTTAAGTTTTTTTGTTTTGGTATTTTTTTTTTTTTGGCCACTTCTATTGGTCTTTTCATTTATCTATTTTCATTGATCTTTGTTCTTTGACCCGTGTGGGCCTCCCATCACAGCGGCCTCTGTCGCTGCAGAGCACCGGCTGTGGGTGCATGCGCTCCAGAGCTCCAGCTCTGTAGTTGGGCACATCGGTTCAGCCACTCCGCGGCACGCGGGATCTTCCCAGACCAGGGAGCGAACCGGCGCCCCTTGCACTGCAAGGCCACTACCCACTGGACCACCAGGGAAGCGCCTTAAGTTTTAATGTATTCACGTGCTGCTGAGTTTGGCTTCAGTTCATCTTCCTGCACTTTACTGGACTTTTGTGTCCACCACTTTACATGTATCTATACTGAATTTCATTCTGTTAATCTAGGCTAATTCTCCTAACCTGTTCACATTTGGAGGATTAGTTCTAATGAGTAATTCCCATTAATTTCATATTGTTTGCAATTCTGGTCTGCAGGGATGTCCTTGTTGAAGTTCTCCCTCCCAGTTCCTTCCTTTCAGAGTCACACCAGCATCTTTAAGACATGATCTTCAAATCACCTATGGATCCATCTATTATATAGTGTGTGCATAGTTTAACTTTATTCTAGGGCATCAGCAGGCATACTTAGGACCTCTTAAGGAATTAAGGAAAGGTGCCTGCCCCAGGCAGAGGGATTAGATAAGTGTGCCAGTTCTCCCCAGATACAGTCCACTAAAGCTGACGTGCTTCATCTTTCAAATTTCCTTGTCAAAAAAGAAAATGACTTACTAGTAATCTTTGTTTACCTCTATTGATCATCCTGTTTTTTCTGAAGGCAGTGTTAATATTTTAATCACTACTTCAACATCTGTGGATATGAAATTTTTCAAGATAATGTGATAAAGATGATGTCATTAGCTTATCTTTTAATCAGTCAAAATTAGAAAACAAATTTAAAATACAAAAGTGCACCATTAAAAGCCTAATCTATAGTCCTCATCAATTTCCATCAAAGTAATAATACTTAATATTTAAAAGATTGTTCCATATTGGAGACTGTAAGAAGTAGGCAGCACATACTACTGTGAAGAACTACTGCTAAAGCTGAGTTATTTCATTCAGCTCTAGGTAAGACTCATCATTGCCCCAGACTGACCATATATCTTGAAGCTTATTTTGAAATTCAGGTTCTCCTTTACAAACTCCTAATGATGTGGATCTTAGTGAGGGCTTCAGAACACATTTCTTGAGGCTAAAGCCCACTGGTGGTGCAGACATTGGCACTGCAGAATCAGCCACAGCTACTGAAAGCATGATTTGTACAGAGAAGTCAGTGTCTTTATATTCACATTACATACAAGGAAATTGTGGCTTAGATAAGTCAAGTGACCTGTTCAAATGAACAGCTAGTAAGTAGCATAATTGAAGACATGATGCCAAATCTGTGTGATTCCAATGTAGGCATTATCACTTTTTAATTACTAAGAATTTCATTCTGTTAATCTAGGCTAATTCTCCTAACCTGTTCACATTTGGAGGATTAGTTCTAATGAGTAATTCCCATTAATTTCATATTGTTTGCAATTCTGGTCTGCAGGGATGTCCTTGTTGAAGTTCTCCCTCCCAGTTCCTTCCTTTCAGAGTCACACCAGCATCTTTAAGACATGATCTTCAAATCACCTATGGATCCATCTATTATATAGTGTGTGCATAGTTTAACTTTATTCTAGGGCATCAGCAGGCATACTTAGGACCTCTTAAGGAATTAAGGAAAGGTGCCTGCCCCAGGCAGAGGGATTAGATAAGTGTGCCAGTTCTCCCCAGATACAGTCCACTAAAGCTGACGTGCTTCATCTTTCAAATTTCCTTGTCAAAAAAGAAAATGACTTACTAGTAATCTTTGTTTACCTCTATTGATCATCCTGTTTTTTCTGAAGGCAGTGTTAATATTTTAATCACTACTTCAACATCTGTGGATATGAAATTTTTCAAGATAATGTGATAAAGATGATGTCATTAGCTTATCTTTTAATCAGTCAAAATTAGAAAACAAATTTAAAATACAAAAGTGCACCATTAAAAGCCTAATCTATAGTCCTCATCAATTTCCATCAAAGTAATAATACTTAATATTTAAAAGATTGTTCCATATTGGAGACTGTAAGAAGTAGGCAGCACATACTACTGTGAAGAACTACTGCTAAAGCTGAGTTATTTCATTCAGCTCTAGGTAAGACTCATCATTGCCCCAGACTGACCATATATCTTGAAGCTTATTTTGAAATTCAGGTTCTCCTTTACAAACTCCTAATGATGTGGATCTTAGTGAGGGCTTCAGAACACATTTCTTGAGGCTAAAGCCCACTGGTGGTGCAGACATTGGCACTGCAGAATCAGCCACAGCTACTGAAAGCATGATTTGTACAGAGAAGTCAGTGTCTTTATATTCACATTACATACAAGGAAATTGTGGCTTAGATAAGTCAAGTGACCTGTTCAAATGAACAGCTAGTAAGTAGCATAATTGAAGACATGATGCCAAATCTGTGTGATTCCAATGTAGGCATCTTTATTCAGTGTATTGGTAGGGTTTGGCAGAGATACAGAGACAATAGGAAGAGACTAATTATGAGGAACTGGCTTGTGTGGTTAATGGAGACTGAGAAGTCTCACGTTCTACTCTTTGCAGACCCACGAAAGCTGGTTATAGTATAATTCCCAGTTGAGTTTCAGTGTCTGAAAACTACAGGAGCTGATGGCATGGAGGGCAGGAGAAGATTGATGTCCCAGCTCAAGTACTAACTCAGGCAGGAAGTAAAAGGGACAAAATCTTCCTTTTTTGTTCTGTTTTGGCTTTCTTGGATTGGATAATGCATTCCCCTCCCCACCCCCTGACCCAATTGGGAAGGGCAGGCTACTTCCCTGAGTCCAACAAAATCTAATTCCGGAAATACTCCCACAGACACAACCAGAAATAATAATCTGTCAAATTAACCCTGTTAAATTGACACACAAAATTAACCATCACTTCCAGCCTACAAAGGTACAAGGTCACTCAGGTCAGGGACCTTGTTTCTGAGTGCCCTTATGATTGGGAAAAGCGAGGCCCTTTTGGCGGGAAGTGGGGGCTACATGTCACAGTGAATCATCATAACTGAATAAGCTAGTCTGAGAAAATTTTAAATTTGTAACAGTGATAACCTAAGTATTAAAAAATTATGATTCAATTTTAATAACATTTAGAGCATGAAATTTTGAAATTCATGCTGCTGTTCTTTTAATGATTGTATGGTTTATGAAATTGGCCTAAATATTCTCTTTGGAGCAGTTTTAACTTTAACACCAAAAACAAACTAGTCAGATTATTGTTATTATTATTATTTGGGTTTATTAGATTTTTTTTTTAAATGAGGTCAGCTATTAAAAATTAAAATTGTTCTAGAAAATATTTTAAATATAATAAAGACTACTTCCTCCCTCTAGTGACCATGAATGGGTATCACATCCACAAGCCTTTAAAGAAACTAATTCTCAATGTGCTTGTGTACCTCCCCCTAGAGGACGCCTGGGAAATTTGTCAGAGTTATTTTGCTCATCACAATAAAAGTGCGTGCTACTGGCATTCATCAGGGGCATTAAGGATGCTAACTAGCATCCTGCAATGTAATAGACAGTGCTCCATATAAACTAATAATCCATTGCTGAATATTCATGTAGATGAAAAATTTATTATTTAAGCCTAGAACCTACTACAATCCTACATGTGAAAACAAAAATATTTGTATTGTTTATACATTGCATTTTTGAAGGCAACTTACTTCATTTACTCTAAAACACTGATCATAAGGCACATTATTAACTAACACTAAAAGTGAGGAAAATTGCCAGTTAAACTGTGATACCCACCCTCCCCCCCCCCCCCACAAATCAATGCTGACTTAGAAGTTTTATTTTATTAACAATCATCAGAATGGAAGGGGAACCTATGGAATGGGAGAAAACATTTGCAATCCATGTATCTGAAAAGAGGTTAATCTCCGAGAAATGCAAGGAACTATTAATTCTATGGGTATAGCCATCTAACTACATCATGTAATTTAACACAGGCATACCCAAGCATTTACAAATTAAAGTAGATAAGAATGATTTTCTTCTATTTGCCCAGATTTCTGTAACTTATGAAAGGTAGAGCTGGAACTCCAGCCCAGGCCTTCTGCCCTCTTCTGGTAAGACATGGTCTGTATAACACCAGTGACAAAAATAGTAAGAAAGGAATGGGTTGACTGAAGGCATGAAGTGAGGACCATGAATTCTTGTTTCTCCCCTTAGTAATTGGGCACTTTCCCAACAATATTCACTACTTTATGGATGTGGGGCAGGGAATAGAAAGATGGGGATGATTTGACATTAAATTTGGATGGTCATATGGTCTTATTTCTGAGAAAGTTGTTTTCTCATTTTATATGTTGCACAGAGTTGCAGAATAATACAACCAATGAACATATACATTCCTCAGTCAGATTACCTGGGTTCAGAACTTGGCTCTATTACTGCTGTATAACCTTGGATGTTGATTTTGTTTGGTCACTAAGCTGTGTCTGACTCTGTGTGACCCCTGAACCGCAGCATGTCAGGCTCCCCTGTCTGTTGCTATCTCCTAGAGTTTACTCAAACTAAAGTCCATTGAGTTGGTGATGCTATCTAACCATTTCCTCCTCTGCCACCCCCTTCTCCTTTTGTTGTCAATTTTTCTGCATTAGGGTCTTTTCCATCCTCTTCGCATCAGATGGCCAAAGTATTGGAGCTTCAGCTTCAGCACCAGTCCTTCTAGTGAGTATTCAGGGTTGGTTTCCTTTAGGACTGACTGGTTTGATTTCCTTGCAGTCTTAAGGGTGTTCTCCAACACCACATTTGGACCTTCAAACATAATAAACAACTCAATTTCTCTTTGCTTCAGTTCCTTCTCAGGTAAAGTCATTTAAATGGAGGTGATTTCATACTGTGATCTCACAGGGAGGGTGTTGAGATTAAATAAGATAACACATTTAACTGTTAAAGTGGTATACAGAAGATACAAAATAAATGTAAGCTATGATGAAAATATGGGGCTCCCAGGTGGAAGCTCAGGTTCAGCGGTAAAGAATCCACCTGCCAATGCAGGAGATGTGAGTTCAATCCATGGGTTGGGAAGATCCTCTGAAGAAGGGGATGACAACCTACTCCAGTATTCTTGTCTGGAAAATTTCAAGGACCAGAGTAGCCTGGCAGACTATAGTTCACGGAGTTGCAGTGCTGTACACTGCTAAGCACGCATGCACCTGCATGATGAATACACATCCTGGAGATATTGTGGATTCAGTTCAAGACTATCACGATAAAGTGAGTATCTCAATAAAGCAAGTAATATCAATTCTTTTGCTTCTCAGTATATACAAAATTATATTTATACTGTAGTCTATAAGTATGGAATAGCATCGTATCTAAAAAATTACATACCTTAATTTAAAAATACTTTATTATTTAAAAAATACTAACCATAATCTGTGTCTTAAATGAGTTATATATCATACTTTGCCAGTGGAGGATTCTGCCTTAATATTAATGGCTGCTGCCTCTCAGGGTGGTGGTTGCTGAAGGCTTGGGTGTCTGTGGCAATTTCTTAAAAGGAGACAACCATGACGTTGGCTACATAGACTGACTCTTTCATGAACAATTTCTTTGTAGAATGCTATCCTATTTGATAGGATTTTACTCACAGTAGAACTTCTTTCATAACTGGAGTCAGTCCTCTCAGACTCTGCCTCTGCTTTGTCAGCTGAGCTCATGTCATCTTCTGAGCCCTTTGCTGTACACCACCAGTCGTCTTCTACTTCATTAGGAGCAGGTTTGTCTCAAGAAAGGAGTTTCTTTGCTCATCCACTGGAAGACGCTTCTCATCCATTAAAATATTATATTTATAACAAAAATAATGAAAATTATTTCATTGAAATATTTTTGAAATATTACAAGAATTGCCCAAATCCAACACAGAGACACAGAGTGAGTAAATAATTGTTGGAAAACTAATACCTATAGACTTGCTTGATGTGGGATTGGCACACACCTGAAGTTTGTGAATACCAGCTCAGCCATATTATGCATTTCAGTAAAGCCTTTTAAAAAATCTTCATTTAAATCAAATCGTCAAGACTCATTAAAATCTACGAGATGGTCACTGGGCTACTGTATAAATACAGTAGATATTAAAGAAGAAGCCACTATGCTGCTGGGAAGATCCTCTGAAGAAGGGGATGACAACCTACTCCAGTATTCTTGTCTGGAAAATTTCAAGGACCAGAGTAGCCTGGCAGACTATAGTTCACGGAGTTGCAGTGCTGTACACTGCTAAGCACGCATGCACCTGCATGATGAATACACATCCTGGAGATATTGTGGATTCAGTTCAAGACTATCACGATAAAGTGAGTATCTCAATAAAGCAAGTAATATCAATTCTTTTGCTTCTCAGTATATACAAAATTATATTTATACTGTAGTCTATAAGTATGGAATAGCATCGTATCTAAAAAATTACATACCTTAATTTAAAAATACTTTATTATTTAAAAATACTAACCATAATCTGTGTCTTAAATGAGTTATATATCATACTTTGCCAGTGGAGGATTCTGCCTTAATATTAATGGCTGCTGCCTCTCAGGGTGGTGGTTGCTGAAGGCTTGGGTGTCTGTGGCAATTTCTTAAAAGGAGACAACCATGACGTTGGCTACATAGACTGACTCTTTCATGAACAATTTCTTTGTAGAATGCTATCCTATTTGATAGGATTTTACTCACAGTAGAACTTCTTTCATAACTGGAGTCAGTCCTCTCAGACTCTGCCTCTGCTTTGTCAGCTGAGCTCATGTCATCTTCTGAGCCCTTTGCTGTACACCACCAGTCGTCTTCTACTTCATTAGGAGCAGGTTTGTCTCAAGAAAGGAGTTTCTTTGCTCATCCACTGGAAGACGCTTCTCATCCATTAAAATATTATATTTATAACAAAAATAATGAAAATTATTTCATTGAAATATTTTTGAAATATTACAAGAATTGCCCAAATCCGACACAGAGACACAGAGTGAGTAAATAATTGTTGGAAAACTAATACCTATAGACTTGCTTGATGTGGGATTGGCACACACCTGAAGTTTGTGAATACCAGCTCAGCCATATTATGCATTTCAGTAAAGCCTTTTAAAAAATCTTCATTTAAATCAAATCGTCAAGACTCATTAAAATCTACGAGATGGTCACTGGGCTACTGTATAAATACAGTAGATATTAAAGAAGAAGCCACTATGCTGCTATCCTTTTCTAGCTGGGGTGAGGAGACTGTTATCTGAAGGAAACAACCAAGAAAGTTAAAAAACAGGATCAGTAAAGTGGATGGCAAAGGTTACAAGAACTATAAAATGATAAGGTGGCTAAGGAAGATACAGTTCAAATATTGCTGTCAATGGATCCATTGACAGGAATACTCAAGGCTAGCTAGAGACAGGAATGTTTCAAGTAGTGGAGATATAAATCGTTAAAAAAAAATTTGGTATGTACTCTGTACCCAAACAGTCATAGGAGCAGCATTTATTAATAGAGGAAAGAGGCGAGAGAAAAATAGTTTTGGAAGAGTAAATCCTGTTTGGACGGTTTTTTTGGGGGGAGGAGGGAAGGGAGGGAGGGGGGAGCGGGGAGGCGGGAGGGCTACTTCTATTGGTCTTTCATTTGCCTTTTTTCATCCATCTTTGTTCTTTGACCCCCATCGGCCTCCCGTCGCGGTGTCCTCTGTCGTCTCAGAGCACCGGCTCTGGGCGCATGCACTCCAGAGCTCTGGCTCGGTAAATGGACACATTGGTCCAGCTGCTCTGCGGCATGTGGGATCTTCCCAGGCCAGGGATGGAACCAGTTCCCCTTGCACCACTGCAAGGCGGTGTCCTTACCCACTAGACCACCAGGGAAGCCCGTTTTTTGTTTTTTTTTTTTAATGGGTAACTGATTAACTGGCAGAAGCCAGTCTGGATGGTCTGTCCTTAATATCTTGTTTATGGAATCTCTGGAAAACCTTCCTGAGCTAAACTATCTCGCTGCATGGCAGGCTGCTTCTGTGATGTCTGCACCTCCTTAGCTGTACCAGGCCTGCATTACTTCCCTCACAGAAATGTCAATATAACTGCTGACTTTCTTGAAATCCTTTCTCCTCAAATGTTTACTTCTCACTGGAAACTCTCCTGAGTCCTTATTTGAAAGTGATCATAATCTGAGATAGATGCTTTGTAGTGGAATTTCTATTACAATGAGTTACAATCTTTTCTAATATTAAGATGCTAAAAATATGCAAAATTTAAGGTTTTTTCCTTGCATTTTCCTAAAAACTAACATTGGGATCTTCATATTTCAACAAACAAAACAGTAGTGGCATCACTATCAAATGAATTGTATGAACTAACCCAAATACTTTATCTTAAATATTTTAATGTTAACTTTTAAATGTGACTGAAACTTTTAATTGAAATGTGAATAACTCCAGTGCCTGCAAACAGTTTATCATGGCTTCTGCCCTGCCGTGAAATACCACAGAAGAACGTTTTGGCAAATTTGTTGACTTTATGCTGATAGGCATTATGAAGCAGTAACCCTTTTCAGATTAAGCTCGCAACCCCAGGGTAAGCAATATATAATATGTATACTTTAAGAAATTAAAATCCCCTTTGATTGTGTTTCTTCCAGTAACGCCTAAAGGCTGAATTTGTTACCCTGGCATGTGTGTGGGTCCCTTCTAAGTAAGGAAAGTACATTTTGCTACTTATATCAGTTAAAGGTGAAGAGAAAATATTGTCCAGTTGTTTCAGAGGTGTTTGCCAAAGTACATAAACCTTGAAATCTGTAAGGCAAACTGGAATAATCCTTTACTATTAGGATAAAGGGAATTTCCCTTTTAGCTGCTCCTAATTTTTAAAAAATCATCTCAACTATTTAAAAAGTCAATACTTTAGGTACCTTAGATACCCAGATTGACATAGTTCTCACTTGCTTGAGTTCGTCTACATCCATTCCTGTAAGTCAGATCTTTTCTAACTCTAAAATTCATAATATTCGGGAAGCCCGTTTTTTGTTTTTTTTTTTTAATGGGTAACTGATTAACTGGCAGAAGCCAGTCTGGATGGTCTGTCCTTAATATCTTGTTTATGGAATCTCTGGAAAACCTTCCTGAGCTAAACTATCTCGCTGCATGGCAGGCTGCTTCTGTGATGTCTGCACCTCCTTAGCTGTACCAGGCCTGCATTACTTCCCTCACAGAAATGTCAATATAACTGCTGACTTTCTTGAAATCCTTTCTCCTCAAATGTTTACTTCTCACTGGAAACTCTCCTGAGTCCTTATTTGAAAGTGATCATAATCTGAGATAGATGCTTTGTAGTGGAATTTCTATTACAATGAGTTACAATCTTTTCTAATATTAAGATGCTAAAAATATGCAAAATTTAAGGTTTTTTCCTTGCATTTTCCTAAAAACTAACATTGGGATCTTCATATTTCAACAAACAAAACAGTAGTGGCATCACTATCAAATGAATTGTATGAACTAACCCAAATACTTTATCTTAAATATTTTAATGTTAACTTTTTAAATGTGACTTAAACTTTTAATTGAAATGTGAATAACTCCAGTGCCTGCAAACAGTTTATCATGGCTTCTGCCCTGCCGTGAAATACCACAGAAGAACGTTTTGGCAAATTTGTTGACTTTATGCTGATAGGCATTATGAAGCAGTAACCCTTTTCAGATTAAGCTCGCAACCCCAGGGTAAGCAATATATAATATGTATACTTTAAGAAATTAAAATCCCCTTTGATTGTGTTTCTTCCAGTAACGCCTAAAGGCTGAATTTGTTACCCTGGCATGTGTGTGGGTCCCTTCTAAGTAAGGAAAGTACATTTTGCTACTTATATCAGTTAAAGGTGAAGAGAAAATATTGTCCAGTTGTTTCAGAGGTGTTTGCCAAAGTACATAAACCTTGAAATCTGTAAGGCAAACTGGAATAATCCTTTACTATTAGGATAAAGGGAATTTCCCTTTTAGCTGCTCCTAATTTTTAAAAAATCATCTCAACTATTTAAAAAGTCAATACTTTAGGTACCTTAGATACCCAGATTGACATAGTTCTCACTTGCTTGAGTTCGTCTACATCCATTCCTGTAAGTCAGATCTTTTCTAACTCTAAAATTCATAATATTCTGCAACAATGAGTACTTCTCTGAACTGATGAGCCGACTTATAAGGCTCAGCGAACTCTCGCGCGACTGTAAGACGCTACCACCTGACGTCACAGGTTGCCATAGCAGCATCCGCCGGAGTGGAAACGAGGGGCGGACCGCTGTGTCTGCGGAGGACTACGGACGCTCTCCTCCTGCAGCGCTGACTCCAACCGAAATGAGCGGCCTGGAAGAGGGAGACCACCTTCCTGTCGCTAAGGCCTGCGGCCTCACCACTCCCAACCATGACCCGGGACATCCGGACCTAAAGCCGTGTCAGGGCGAAGAAAGCGAGGCGAGCCTGGTGATGGCGGACACAGGTGAGGGCGGGCTGGAGACTGCCGCAGAGGGAGGCGCAGCCCGGGACGCCGCGAGCTGTGGCCTTGCGCTCCGCATTCGAGTTGCTGGGAGTCGCGGCCGCGTAGCGCCCAGAGCCGGCCAGAAAGAGGCTCCGGCTTCCACGGAGGGCCTGGAAGCAGCCTCTGCCTCCACCTCCACCTCCACCTCGGAGGCAGCCGACAATAGCCAGGAAAATGGCTGTCCGCGTAAAGAGCTGCGCAGCCCTGCAGTCGAGAAGGCTCTAGAAGCCTGTGGCGCAGGGAGGTTGGGGGCTCAGATGATGCCTAGAGCGAAGGCCAAGGAAATGACGAAAAAGTGCGCTGTTTCTGCGGCAGGGGAAAAGGAGGGAGTAACAGAGGCGGTGGTGGAGGGAAAGAAGGTGATGCCGAAGGAGAAAAAGGTGGTAGGAGGAGCGAAGGAAGAGACCCGGGCCAAGGCCCCGAAGATCAATAACTGCATGGATTCGCTGGAGGCCATCGATCAGGAACTGTCCAATGTAAATGCCCAGGCTGACAGGGCTTTCCTTCAGCTGGAGCGCAGGTTTGGCCGTATGCGGAGGCTCCATATGCAGCGTAGAAGTTTCCAGAATATTTTGGTCACTGCCTTCGCAACCACCCCAGCTGAAGGCAAACTGGAATAATCCTTTACTATTAGGATAAAGGGAATTTCCCTTTTAGCTGCTCCTAATTTTTAAAAAATCATCTCAACTATTTAAAAAGTCAATACTTTAGGTACCTTAGATACCCAGATTGACATAGTTCTCACTTGCTTGAGTTCGTCTACATCCATTCCTGTAAGTCAGATCTTTTCTAACTCTAAAATTCATAATATTCTGCAACAATGAGTACTTCTCTGAACTGATGAGCCGACTTATAAGGCTCAGCGAACTCTCGCGCGACTGTAAGACGCTACCACCTGACGTCACAGGTTGCCATAGCAGCATCCGCCGGAGTGGAAACGAGGGGCGGACCGCTGTGTCTGCGGAGGACTACGGACGCTCTCCTCCTGCAGCGCTGACTCCAACCGAAATGAGCGGCCTGGAAGAGGGAGACCACCTTCCTGTCGCTAAGGCCTGCGGCCTCACCACTCCCAACCATGACCCGGGACATCCGGACCTAAAGCCGTGTCAGGGCGAAGAAAGCGAGGCGAGCCTGGTGATGGCGGACACAGGTGAGGGCGGGCTGGAGACTGCCGCAGAGGGAGGCGCAGCCCGGGACGCCGCGAGCTGTGGCCTTGCGCTCCGCATTCGAGTTGCTGGGAGTCGCGGCCGCGTAGCGCCCAGAGCCGGCCAGAAAGAGGCTCCGGCTTCCACGGAGGGCCTGGAAGCAGCCTCTGCCTCCACCTCCACCTCCACCTCGGAGGCAGCCGACAATAGCCAGGAAAATGGCTGTCCGCGTAAAGAGCTGCGCAGCCCTGCAGTCGAGAAGGCTCTAGAAGCCTGTGGCGCAGGGAGGTTGGGGGCTCAGATGATGCCTAGAGCGAAGGCCAAGGAAATGACGAAAAAGTGCGCTGTTTCTGCGGCAGGGGAAAAGGAGGGAGTAACAGAGGCGGTGGTGGAGGGAAAGAAGGTGATGCCGAAGGAGAAAAAGGTGGTAGGAGGAGCGAAGGAAGAGACCCGGGCCAAGGCCCCGAAGATCAATAACTGCATGGATTCGCTGGAGGCCATCGATCAGGAACTGTCCAATGTAAATGCCCAGGCTGACAGGGCTTTCCTTCAGCTGGAGCGCAGGTTTGGCCGTATGCGGAGGCTCCATATGCAGCGTAGAAGTTTCATTATCCAGAATATCCCAGGTTTCTGGGTCACTGCCTTTCGCAACCACCCCCAGCTGTCATCTATGATCAGTGGCCAAGACGAAGACATGATGAGGTACATGATCAATTTGGAAGTGGAGGAGCTTAAACACCCGAGAGCAGGCTGCAAATTCAAGTTCATCTTTCAGAGCAACCCCTACTTCCGAAACGAGGGGCTTGTCAAAGAGTATGAGCGCCGATCCTCTGGCCGGGTGGTGTCTCTCTCAACTCCAATCCGCTGGCACCGGGGCCAAGACCCCCAGTCCCATATCCACAGGAACCGGGAAGGCAACACTATCCCCAGTTTCTTCAACTGGTTCTCAGACCACAGCCTCCTGGAGTTCGACAGGATTGCGGAGATTATCAAAGCAGAACTGTGGCCCAATCCCCTGCAATACTACCTGATGGGTGATGGGCCCCGCAGAGGATTCCGAGACCCAGCAAGGCAGCCGGTGGAGAGCTCCAGAACCTTCAGATTCCAGTCAGGCTGATTCCTGCCCAAGTGAAAATTCCTGCACAAATTTCCCTCCCACCCACCTCCTCTTGGACCCGTGCTTAGGCAACAGCGTGCCGTCTTCTGTTCACTTTCTCCTTCTCTTCACACTGGATTATTTTGTCCTTGGGTCCTTCTAAATCCTCAGAAGTCGTTGGCAAGATAGTCGCTTGTATGTCCATACTCTTCTTCCTCTGGGCCTTCCAGCTCTTCTGCATCGTATTCCAAGTGCATGGCCTTCCAACTGCTTCTATGCCAAGCACGTGATACTGTAGATACAGCACTGCCTTCTTTTGCATGCTCTGGGCCCCCTCTAACTATAACCTTCTCTCAGGTTTTAAAGGGGTTATCTACCACAAAGAAGCTTGATACACCTTTGCAGTTACTAAGCTGGGCTTCATACTTTATGCTGACTGTCCTCCTGATAACCATGTACTCTGTGGCAAGATCTTTGAGACTCACAGCTGCAAGATGAAGGTGATATAGATGATGCCAACCATCAACCAAAACTGAACACTTCAGGCTACCAGTAATTGGTTTTTGACTGTCTCCCTGGGTCTATGCCATCCACTCTGCTGGTTATCTTTGCAGAATAAGCAGCTGACTGGTGGGTGGCTACCAGGCCTGAGTGAGGTGACAGATGAGAGGGGTTCTGTGTTATTATGTTGATCTTCTTATGCTTTTAGGCACTCTGCATTGTGACCAGGTTGTGGTGAGTATGGCCCACCCAGATCTGCTCTCAGGCTTCTGGATGAGCTTTGCCCAGGCGACCATTCCCTGCCTCTGCAGAAACTATCTGGAGACTTAAGCTCCTGGGCAGCATACAGGAACCCTCTCCTTCCCTGCCCCCCTAAATGGTTACCTAGAAACCACTTGGCTGTCAGGCAGATGGGGCAGTCATGCTATTACAATGCCCAAAGCAAAGCTGGCGCAGGTCCTTTCCGGCAGTTAGCCTTTTTGAGCCCTAGCCAACAGACCACCCTTAATCTAGGCAACTTTATTAGGCATCCTCC
This sequence comes from Tragulus kanchil, assembly GCA_022376925.1. Classification (NCBI taxonomy): domain Eukaryota; kingdom Metazoa; phylum Chordata; class Mammalia; order Artiodactyla; family Tragulidae; genus Tragulus; species Tragulus kanchil. The sequence continues at coordinate 286,315,622 of JAIOJX010000026.1, forward strand.
TCCCACCCCTCCTGCACCCATTCTGAACATGACAAAGTTGCCAGGGTGGGGTCACCGAGGAAGAGAGATTTCTGGTCTGTGGGGCCTCTTAGGTATGGCTCTGGCTCTGTCCCCTGCTTTCCTTTTCATCCTCCTCCTCCCTCTCAGAAGCAGTCACAGCTCAGAAAACAAAACTGGCAAAGCAGGCTTTTTGTTCAGCTTGCTTTCTCTTTGATTCTGTCCAGGAGAAAGACGCTGTACATTGGACTTCAGACCTCTTACTGTCCTCTTCTGCCCTCTGTCGTGCACCCCACTTCCTTTAGCAAAGTCTAAGCATTACAGAGGGAAACCTGTAGATTAACTGCCTGCTTGTGGACATTGTTTTTCAGGGCCCACTTTGACAGCCCCATCCTCTTATCCATTTACCAAAATCTTCTGTGTGTTTTCTTGAGCTTTAGTGTGAGAAGCTGAGGGGAGATAAACAGAATGGCTTTAAGACAGTCCCTGAGCAGGCTGTGATCCAAGGGAATCAAAACTTAACGTTCACTCCACCTTTCTAAGCTTGGAAATTTTTTGAGGGGCCTTTGACCACTTAGAAGTAACCCCAAGGCAGCAATTTTAGGATCACTCTGGTCCTCTGTTCTGTTTATTTTTTCCTGAATTCCCATGGGCTTGCATGCTACTTCCTGGGGCTTTCAGTCCTCAGCTTCTGCATTTCCTTCCCTGCTTCTGATGTAACACATGAGGGAGCTGGCTGTAGGCTGCATTTGTGGGAGCTGCCAAGACTCCCTCCTGGGGTTAAGAGGATGTGTGAAGTCTGCCCCATGGGGCTTGGGATGTCTGGACAGAGACATTAGTGTCCTAGGCTGTAGAAACAGAAAGGAGCTTTCTGTGGATTGGGCCTGGGAAGGCAGACAGGAGAGACTGAAACCCTGGCAGGGTTTTAAAAAGGGGCAGTCATGCTATTACAATGCCCAAAGCAAAGCTGGCGCAGGTCCTTTCCGGCAGTTAGCCTTTTTGAGCCCTAGCCAACAGACCACCCTTAATCTAGGCAACTTTATTAGGCATCCTCCTCCCACCCCTCCTGCACCCATTCTGAACATGACAAAGTTGCCAGGGTGGGGTCACCGAGGAAGAGAGATTTCTGGTCTGTGGGGCCTCTTAGGTATGGCTCTGGCTCTGTCCCCTGCTTTCCTTTTCATCCTCCTCCTCCCTCTCAGAAGCAGTCACAGCTCAGAAAACAAAACTGGCAAAGCAGGCTTTTTGTTCAGCTTGCTTTCTCTTTGATTCTGTCCAGGAGAAAGACGCTGTACATTGGACTTCAGACCTCTTACTGTCCTCTTCTGCCCTCTGTCGTGCACCCCACTTCCTTTAGCAAAGTCTAAGCATTACAGAGGGAAACCTGTAGATTAACTGCCTGCTTGTGGACATTGTTTTTCAGGGCCCACTTTGACAGCCCCATCCTCTTATCCATTTACCAAAATCTTCTGTGTGTTTTCTTGAGCTTTAGTGTGAGAAGCTGAGGGGAGATAAACAGAATGGCTTTAAGACAGTCCCTGAGCAGGCTGTGATCCAAGGGAATCAAAACTTAACGTTCACTCCACCTTTCTAAGCTTGGAAATTTTTTGAGGGGCCTTTGACCACTTAGAAGTAACCCCAAGGCAGCAATTTTAGGATCACTCTGGTCCTCTGTTCTGTTTATTTTTTCCTGAATTCCCATGGGCTTGCATGCTACTTCCTGGGGCTTTCAGTCCTCAGCTTCTGCATTTCCTTCCCTGCTTCTGATGTAACACATGAGGGAGCTGGCTGTAGGCTGCATTTGTGGGAGCTGCCAAGACTCCCTCCTGGGGTTAAGAGGATGTGTGAAGTCTGCCCCATGGGGCTTGGGATGTCTGGACAGAGACATTAGTGTCCTAGGCTGTAGAAACAGAAAGGAGCTTTCTGTGGATTGGGCCTGGGAAGGCAGACAGGAGAGACTGAAACCCTGCAGGGTCAGGAGTAGGGAGAGAGCCCTGTGGTTTTTCCAAGAAGAGGTGGGAGAATGAAGTGGTTGATGTTTAAAGGGGATGTGTGGAGAAGGTACGTTTTTCCTCTAGTTTTTCCTAACTCCTTGAATTCAGTAGATTTTTGTGCACAAATGCAAGTCTGAATGTTTTGTATTCTAGAATATGTGGACAGTTAATGGTATATGCTCCTTACTTCACTGTGTTTGAGCAAACTCCTGTTAATTCCTTTCTCCATTTTTGCTTGCTGGCAAAATTGACATTTACAGGCCTGCTTTTTGCTTGTAATTGAGAATATGTGCAAAAAGATCAAGCTTGTTTTCCTGTGCAGTATGAAAACTTCTGTGACTGTTCACAAATATATCAGCTTGTTTTGGTCTCTCTCCTTATATAGCTCTATTCTTAGGAATATAATTTGAGTGTGATCTTTGAAATTGTGCAAATTTGTTGCTGTCTTATGGAAGTGTTCTCAAACAGAAAAACATAACTGTCGTCTTGATATTTCTTGGTCTAGGAGTAACCTGTTGTGCTTGACATCTTATGTTACTAACCAGTGCAGGTACTTGTAGAATTGTTCTATCAAACTAAACAAAGATAGTGGTTTTCTCCTATGTGCTTGGAAGGAAGAATAAATCTGTTCTGTGCTGTGGTTCTTGTTTTCACCAAAAAATAAAAATAAAGGTCTGAGTGTTTTGTCTAGGCGAATAAATGGTTGGAAAATCCATTATCAAGTCGTCACAGTAAGTTGGGAAGGCCAACTTAGAAGTAACCCCAAGGCAGCAATTTTAGGATCACTCTGGTCCTCTGTTCTGTTTATTTTTTCCTGAATTCCCATGGGCTTGCATGCTACTTCCTGGGGCTTTCAGTCCTCAGCTTCTGCATTTCCTTCCCTGCTTCTGATGTAACACATGAGGGAGCTGGCTGTAGGCTGCATTTGTGGGAGCTGCCAAGACTCCCTCCTGGGGTTAAGAGGATGTGTGAAGTCTGCCCCATGGGGCTTGGGATGTCTGGACAGAGACATTAGTGTCCTAGGCTGTAGAAACAGAAAGGAGCTTTCTGTGGATTGGGCCTGGGAAGGCAGACAGGAGAGACTGAAACCCTGCAGGGTCAGGAGTAGGGAGAGAGCCCTGTGGTTTTTCCAAGAAGAGGTGGGAGAATGAAGTGGTTGATGTTTAAAGGGGATGTGTGGAGAAGGTACGTTTTTCCTCTAGTTTTTCCTAACTCCTTGAATTCAGTAGATTTTTGTGCACAAATGCAAGTCTGAATGTTTTGTATTCTAGAATATGTGGACAGTTAATGGTATATGCTCCTTACTTCACTGTGTTTGAGCAAACTCCTGTTAATTCCTTTCTCCATTTTTGCTTGCTGGCAAAATTGACATTTACAGGCCTGCTTTTTGCTTGTAATTGAGAATATGTGCAAAAAGATCAAGCTTGTTTTCCTGTGCAGTATGAAAACTTCTGTGACTGTTCACAAATATATCAGCTTGTTTTGGTCTCTCTCCTTATATAGCTCTATTCTTAGGAATATAATTTGAGTGTGATCTTTGAAATTGTGCAAATTTGTTGCTGTCTTATGGAAGTGTTCTCAAACAGAAAAACATAACTGTCGTCTTGATATTTCTTGGTCTAGGAGTAACCTGTTGTGCTTGACATCTTATGTTACTAACCAGTGCAGGTACTTGTAGAATTGTTCTATCAAACTAAACAAAGATAGTGGTTTTCTCCTATGTGCTTGGAAGGAAGAATAAATCTGTTCTGTGCTGTGGTTCTTGTTTTCACCAAAAAATAAAAATAAAGGTCTGAGTGTTTTGTCTAGGCGAATAAATGGTTGGAAAATCCATTATCAAGTCGTCACAGTAAGTATCTCTGTAAACCTTAAAAAAACAACAAAAAGCCAATAGTGTACCTTTCAAGATTTTTTGCTTGAAAAATGGTAGATAAGAAGCCCAAATGCATATTCATGAACACTTCCTGTACAGCCAGTGTAGTGTTTTGGTGGTAATTGAACCACTGTATATTGATTTTTGTCACTTAAAATACTGTTTTCAGTGGAAAACAGTTCTCTGTGCACTATTGTTGTTTACTTACGTTTCTGTTAACTATGTCCTACTTGGGCTCATTCTTTAATTAATGAGCTTAAGATAGAGTTTTGGAAGAATTATTATTCTTTAATTACTACTTAAATTCTTTTTCTACAATAGTGTGGTGTTTTAAAAATAAAAACAGAATGACCAAAATATAATGTCTATAAACAGATAATGCCAGACATTACAGTGTTAATTACCAGTAATGTTTTGCTTTTCAGCAGCTATTATATGAAAGTTTGGGAGATAAAAACTTCTGCATTCCCTGCTGCATAGACAGCAACGAATACTACAAGTCTGCAAAATGAATCAATGAATATTTTTAGCCATATAAACAAAAATTTGACATAAATGGACCCAAATTACTGATTTGAATTAGAAATTGTTGATTAAATCTACAGTTAAAACAGATTTACTGACTCTTGGTACAGTTCTTATTTGCAAACTCTGTTTGCTGAAGTCAAATTTTTCTAGGCCTGGAGATTGAGAATATGTGCAAAAAGATCAAGCTTGTTTTCCTGTGCAGTATGAAAACTTCTGTGACTGTTCACAAATATATCAGCTTGTTTTGGTCTCTCTCCTTATATAGCTCTATTCTTAGGAATATAATTTGAGTGTGATCTTTGAAATTGTGCAAATTTGTTGCTGTCTTATGGAAGTGTTCTCAAACAGAAAAACATAACTGTCGTCTTGATATTTCTTGGTCTAGGAGTAACCTGTTGTGCTTGACATCTTATGTTACTAACCAGTGCAGGTACTTGTAGAATTGTTCTATCAAACTAAACAAAGATAGTGGTTTTCTCCTATGTGCTTGGAAGGAAGAATAAATCTGTTCTGTGCTGTGGTTCTTGTTTTCACCAAAAAATAAAAATAAAGGTCTGAGTGTTTTGTCTAGGCGAATAAATGGTTGGAAAATCCATTATCAAGTCGTCACAGTAAGTATCTCTGTAAACCTTAAAAAAACAACAAAAAGCCAATAGTGTACCTTTCAAGATTTTTGCTTGAAAATGGTAGAGAAGAAGCCCAAATGCATATTCATGAACACTTCCTGTACAGCCAGTGTAGTGTTTTGGTGGTAATTGAACCACTGTATATTGATTTTTGTCACTTAAAATACTGTTTTCAGTGGAAAACAGTTCTCTGTGCACTATTGTTGTTTACTTACGTTTCTGTTAACTATGTCCTACTTGGGCTCATTCTTTAATTAATGAGCTTAAGATAGAGTTTTGGAAGAATTATTATTCTTTAATTACTACTTAAATTCTTTTTCTACAATAGTGTGGTGTTTTAAAAATAAAAACAGAATGACCAAAATATAATGTCTATAAACAGATAATGCCAGACATTACAGTGTTAATTACCAGTAATGTTTTGCTTTTCAGCAGCTATTATATGAAAGTTTGGGAGATAAAAACTTCTGCATTCCCTGCTGCATAGACAGCAACGAATACTACAAGTCTGCAAAATGAATCAATGAATATTTTTAGCCATATAAACAAAAATTTGACATAAATGGACCCAAATTACTGATTTGAATTAGAAATTGTTGATTAAATCTACAGTTAAAACAGATTTACTGACTCTTGGTACAGTTCTTATTTGCAAACTCTGTTTGCTGAAGTCAAATTTTTCTAGGCCTGGAGAACTTTAGCTCTATACTCATCTTAATCCTAAATTCCTCATACAATGTTCATTTTACCTTTTCAATTCAGTGATTAATTTCTGCATTGTCTTCACATCTAAAATAAACATCTTTTTATCCTATTCTGGATATAATCGAAAAGTGTCATTCTTACTAGTTTCTTACCAGCTTCAGACTAACCGATAGTACTCAGTTTTTTTCTAGTAGGCTGGTGCTACTTATTTTCCACAGATTAATATGGTTTCTGTTCTTTTTAGTCCCATAAAACTAGACTAGGCATTTTCTAGGATTCACTTAGTACACAATTGGTTAACTCATTTGTTTGCATTGTCTTTGTTTTTCTTCCTCGATTCTAGAACTAAATTAGTGTTAAATCAGCCTTCCAAACTACTTAAGAGTTACTCTCATCCTTTTCACCAAAGGTCTTTTCTGGCCATACTGCCCTATGAGCAGTAGTAACATTATAATTGTCCTGGTCCTCTATGAACAGAGTATCCTTGGGCATTCTTTTCTATTTTCCTGGGTAGTTAGCTTAGGCCAGACACCCACAAAGTCCTCTTTTACCTTCTTTACAGGGATCCACTACTCCTCTGCATCACTTCTGCTTTACCTCCAGTTGACTCACGCTTCCTCAAATCAGTTTTCACCATTAAAGGCAACCCCCCGCCCCCAAATGACCAGTATTCCTAACTATTGAGTTCTTGGTCTCACAGAGTTGTAGTTTAAGCCTTTGATAACCTGATTTTGCATCAGATGCACATTCCTTGGTTTCACACTTGAGAGATCTGAGATAACAGTGGGTACTTATATGTGTGTTCTTAGGTCACTGTCATAATCCTGAAAGATTTACTATTCTCTTTCAAATAGTTGAGAAAACAAGCTCAGAAAGTTGAACTAAAATGTTCCAGACATTACAGTGTTAATTACCAGTAATGTTTTGCTTTTCAGCAGCTATTATATGAAAGTTTGGGAGATAAAAACTTCTGCATTCCCTGCTGCATAGACAGCAACGAATACTACAAGTCTGCAAAATGAATCAATGAATATTTTTAGCCATATAAACAAAAATTTGACATAAATGGACCCAAATTACTGATTTGAATTAGAAATTGTTGATTAAATCTACAGTTAAAACAGATTTACTGACTCTTGGTACAGTTCTTATTTGCAAACTCTGTTTGCTGAAGTCAAATTTTTCTAGGCCTGGAGAACTTTAGCTCTATACTCATCTTAATCCTAAATTCCTCATACAATGTTCATTTTACCTTTTCAATTCAGTGATTAATTTCTGCATTGTCTTCACATCTAAAATAAACATCTTTTTATCCTATTCTGGATATAATCGAAAAGTGTCATTCTTACTAGTTTCTTACCAGCTTCAGACTAACCGATAGTACTCAGTTTTTTTCTAGTAGGCTGGTGCTACTTATTTTCCACAGATTAATATGGTTTCTGTTCTTTTTAGTCCCATAAAACTAGACTAGGCATTTTCTAGGATTCACTTAGTACACAATTGGTTAACTCATTTGTTTGCATTGTCTTTGTTTTTCTTCCTCGATTCTAGAACTAAATTAGTGTTAAATCAGCCTTCCAAACTACTTAAGAGTTACTCTCATCCTTTTCACCAAAGGTCTTTTCTGGCCATACTGCCCTATGAGCAGTAGTAACATTATAATTGTCCTGGTCCCTCTATTAACAGAGTATCCTTGGGCATTCTTTTCTATTTTCCTGGGTAGTTAGCTTAGGCCAGACACCCACAAAGTCCTCTTTTACCTTCTTTACAGGGATCCACTACTCCTCTGCATCACTTCTGCTTTACCTCCAGTTGACTCACGCTTCCTCAAATCAGTTTTCACCATTAAAGGCAACCCCCCGCCCCCAAATGACCAGTATTCCTAACTATTGAGTTCTTGGTCTCACAGAGTTGTAGTTTAAGCCTTTGATAACCTGATTTTGCATCAGATGCACATTCCTTGGTTTCACACTTGAGAGATCTGAGATAACAGTGGGTACTTATATGTGTGTTCTTAGGTCACTGTCATAATCCTGAAAGATTTACTATTCTCTTTCAAATAGTTGAGAAAACAAGCTCAGAAAGTTGAACTAAAATGCCTAAGATGCAAATCACAAATTGGTTTCAAGCTAGGGTAACTTTCACTGTATCAGAGACATCTGTATTAAATTTGGCATAAAATAAAAACAACCCTTTTAATGTAAGTACTAAGTTGAAGATTATTCTTAACCCATTCATGATGGTCATTGAAGGGGTTTTTTTTAATCAATATAGGATTCCATAATTACAGACTAAACCACTCCTGAATTTACATATGTAATCATGACTGAATGAAATTAGGAGTTCCCTTTATTGAATGGAATAAATGCACCAAAATGACTTTTATTATAAGTTTTAAAAAATTGTGTATTATATTTAATGTCTGCTGTACAGCAAAGTGATTCAGTTTTGTATATATTTTTTTATATTTATTTTTTTCTTAATGGTTTACCACAGGGTATTGAGTATAGTTCCCTGTGCTGAATAGTAGGATCTTTTTGTTAATCCATCCTATGTACAGTAGTTGGCATCTGCTAACCCAGACTCCCACTCCACCCCTCAAATACACCTCAGGCTCTTAGCAATCGCAGGGGCATCTGCTAGCCCAGACTCCCACCCTCAAATACCCCCTCAAGGCTCTTTTTTTTTTTTGTGCCATATTTAGATTCCACATAAAATGGTATATGATGGTTGTTGCTGATTTACTTCACTTAGTATGATAATCTCTACTTGCATTCATTGTTGACGCACATGGCATTATTTCATTTTTATGGCTGACTAGTATTCCATTGTGTTATGATATAAACGTTTTATTTTATGGCTGAAGTTTTGTTTTATTAACCTATCTTATCCTTTTCTATTTTCCTGGGTAGTTAGCTTAGGCCAGACACCCACAAAGTCCTCTTTACCTTCTTTACAGGGATCCACTACTCCTCTGCATCACTTCTGCTTTACCTCCAGTTGACTCACGCTTCCTCAAATCAGTTTTCACCATTAAAGGCAACCCCCCGCCCCCAAATGACCAGTATTCCTAACTATTGAGTTCTTGGTCTCACAGAGTTGTAGTTTAAGCCTTTGATAACCTGATTTTGCATCAGATGCACATTCCTTGGTTTCACACTTGAGAGATCTGAGATAACAGTGGGTACTTATATGTGTGTTCTTAGGTCACTGTCATAATCCTGAAAGATTTACTATTCTCTTTCAAATAGTTGAGAAAACAAGCTCAGAAAGTTGAACTAAAATGCCTAAGATGCAAATCACAAATTGGTTTCAAGCTAGGGTAACTTTCACTGTATCAGAGACATCTGTATTAAATTTGGCATAAAATAAAAACAACCCTTTTAATGTAAGTACTAAGTTGAAGATTATTCTTAACCCATTCATGATGGTCATTGAAGGGATTTTTTTTTTAATCAATATAGGATTCCATAATTACAGACTAAACCACTCCTGAATTTACATATGTAATCATGACTGAATGAAATTAGGAGTTCCCTTTATTGAATGGAATAAATGCACCAAAATGACTTTTATTATAAGTTTTAAAAAATTGTGTATTATATTTAATGTCTGCTGTACAGCAAAGTGATTCAGTTTTGTATATATTTTTTTATATTTATTTTTTTCTTAATGGTTTACCACAGGGTATTGAGTATAGTTCCCTGTGCTGAATAGTAGGATCTTTTTGTTAATCCATCCTATGTACAGTAGTTGGCATCTGCTAGCCCAGACTCCCACTCCACCCCTCAAATACACCTCAGGCTCTTAGCAATCGCAGGGGCATCTGCTAGCCCAGACTCCCACTCCACCCCTCAAATACACCTCAGGCTCTTAGCAATCGCAGGTCTGTTCTCTGTGTTTGGGAGTGTTTGTTTTGTAGATATATTTGTGCCATATTTTAGATTCCACATAAAAATGGTATATGATGGTTGTTGCTGATTTACTTCACTTAGTATGATAATCTCTACTTGCATTCATTGTTGACGCAAATGGCATTATTTCATTTTTTATGGCTGACTAGTATTCCATTGTGTTATGTATATAAACCGTATCTTATCCTTTCATCTGCTGATGTTTCCGTTATTTCCATGTCTTGGCTATTGTAAATAGTGTTAGTGTGAACATAGGGCTGTATGTATCTTTTTGAATTACAGTTTTGTCCAATATATTCCTAGGAGTGGGATTGTTGGATCATATGGCAGTTCTACTTTTACTTTTTTTGAGGAAACTCCATACTGTTTTCTGTAGTGGTTGTAGCAACCTGCATTCCCACCAACAGGCTCAGAGGGTTCCTTTTTCTCTGCACTGTCCAGTATTTGTTGTTTATAGACTTAATGATAGCCATTCCTACCAGTGTGAGGTGATACCTCATTATATTTATTTATTTATTTATTTATTTATTTATTATATTTATTTATAAATATAATAAATAAATATATTTATTTATTTATTTGCATTAAATCACCAACATTGAGCATTTTTGCATGTGCCTTTTGGCCATCTGTATTTCTTCTTTGGAGAAATGTCATTGAATAGTTCTACCTATTTTTTTTTTTTTTTAAAGATTTATTTATTTATTTATTTATTTATTTTGGGCGGGGGTCGGGTTGGGGAGGGAGGGGAGCGGGCGGGTCACTTCTATTGGTCTTTCATTTCTCTGTTTTCATCCGTCTTTGTTCTTTGGCTCCTGCGGGCCTCCCATCGTGGTGGCGTCTGTAGTCGCAGAGCGCCGGCTCTGGGCGCACGCGCTCAGAGCTCCGGCTCGGTGATTGGACACATCAGTCCAGCCGCTCTGCGGCACGTGGGATCTTCCCAGGCCAGGGCTCGAACCGGCGCCCCTTGCACTGCAAGGCAGTGTCCTTATCCACTGGACCACCAGGGGAAGCCCCTCTACCTATTTTTTGATTGGATTGGCTTTTGTTGTGTGAGCTGTTTGTATATTTTGGAAATCAAGTCCTTGTCAGTCGCATTGTTTGCAAATATTTTTTCCCATTCTGTAGATTGTGTTTTGTTTTGCTCATGATTTCCTTTCCTATCAACAGCATGTACGTTTGATTAGGTCCCATTTGGTTATTTGATTTTATTTCCATTACCTTGGGAGAATGACCCAAGAAAACACTGATAGAACTTATGTCAGAATGCTTTGTCTTTATTCTCTTAGTAGTTTTATGGTATCATGTCTTATGTTTAAGTCTTTAAGTCATTTTGAATTAATTTTTGTATATGGTGTGAGGGTTTGTTCTAACTTCATTGATTTATACATGACTATCCAACTTTTCTGACATCCCTTGCTAAAGACACTGTTTTTTGCTCATTGTATATATTTGCCTCCTTTGCCAAAGATTAATTGATCTTAAGTGTGTGGGTTTATTTTTGGGCTCTCTGTTTTGTTCCACTGATCCATGTCTTTGTGCAATACTACAAAGCTACTGTAACCAAACAGTGTGGCATAAACAGCATTATCATGCTGTTTTGATTGTAGTTGCTTTGTAGTATCATCTGACGTCTGGGAGGGTTATGCCTCCTGCTTTATTCTTTTTCCCTCAGGATTGCTTTGGCAACTCTGGGCCTTATATGGTTCCATATAAATTTCAGAATTATCCTAGTTCTGTGAAAAGTGTCCTAGTAATTTGAAGGGGATCACATTAAATCTGTAGAGTGCTTTGGGTAGTTTGACTCTTTTATCAATATTATTTCTTCCAGTCCAAGAGCATGTAATGTATTTCCATTTCTTTGAATAATCTTCAATTTCCTTAATGTTTCGTAGCTCTCAGCATATGTCTTTCACCTTCTTGATCAAGTTTCTTCCTAGGCTTTTTTAATTTTTGTTGTGATTTTTAAAAGGGATTGTTTACATCCCTTTTCTGATATTTCATTGTTAGTGTAGAGAAATGCAACCAGTTTTTAATATGTTAACTTTATAGCCTGCTACTTTGCTGAATTAGTTTATCAGCTTCTGTAGCTTTTGTCTGCAGTTTACAGTTTTCAATATATATACAGTAGCATGTCATCTGCATGTAATGAGTTTTGCCTCTTCCCTACAGATTTTAAACATTTTATTTCTTGTCTGCTGTTGCTAAGACTTCCAATACTGTGTTGAATAGAAGTGGTGAGAGTGGAATATTTTTTCCCATTCTGTAGATTGTGTTTTGTTTTGCTCATGATTTCCTTTCCTATCAACAGCATGTACGTTTGATTAGGTCCCATTTGGTTATTTGATTTTATTTCCATTACCTTGGGAGAATGACCCAAGAAAACACTGATAGAACTTATGTCAGAATGCTTTGTCTTTATTCTCTTAGTAGTTTTATGGTATCATGTCTTATGTTTAAGTCTTTAAGTCATTTTGAATTAATTTTTGTATATGGTGTGAGGGTTTGTTCTAACTTCATTGATTTATACATGACTATCCAACTTTTCTGACATCCCTTGCTAAAGACACTGTTTTTTGCTCATTGTATATATTTGCCTCCTTTGCCAAAGATTAATTGATCTTAAGTGTGTGGGTTTATTTTTGGGCTCTCTGTTTTGTTCCACTGATCCATGTCTTTGTGCAATACTACAAAGCTACTGTAACCAAACAGTGTGGCATAAACAGCATTATCATGCTGTTTTGATTGTAGTTGCTTTGTAGTATCATCTGACGTCTGGGAGGGTTATGCCTCCTGCTTTATTCTTTTTCCCTCAGGATTGCTTTGGCAACTCTGGGCCTTATATGGTTCCATATAAATTTCAGAATTATCCTAGTTCTGTGAAAAGTGTCCTAGTAATTTGAAGGGGATCACATTAAATCTGTAGAGTGCTTTGGGTAGTTTGACTCTTTTATCAATATTATTTCTTCCAGTCCAAGAGCATGTAATGTATTTCCATTTCTTTGAATAATCTTCAATTTCCTTAATGTTTCGTAGCTCTCAGCATATGTCTTTCACCTTCTTGATCAAGTTTCTTCCTAGGCTTTTTTAATTTTTGTTGTGATTTTTAAAAGGGATTGTTTACATCCCTTTTCTGATATTTCATTGTTAGTGTAGAGAAATGCAACCAGTTTTTAATATGTTAACTTTATAGCCTGCTACTTTGCTGAATTAGTTTATCAGCTTCTGTAGCTTTTGTCTGCAGTTTACAGTTTTCAATATATATACAGTAGCATGTCATCTGCATGTAATGAGTTTTGCCTCTTCCCTACAGATTTTAAACATTTTATTTCTTGTCTGCTGTTGCTAAGACTTCCAATACTGTGTTGAATAGAAGTGGTGAGAGTGGGCATCCTTGTCTCATTCCACATTTTAGCAGGAAGGCTTCAGTTTTTCACCACTGAGTATTCACTCTGAGTTTGTCACAAGTAGCTTTTGTTATGTTCCCTCTATACCCACTACTTGGTAAGAGCTTTTATGAATGGATGCTGAATTTTCTCAAATGTTTTGTCTGTACCTGTCAAGAGGATCTTGTGGTTTTTTTCTTGTCTTCTGTTGATGTGGCATGTCACATTAATTGGTTCGCATTATGTTGAACCATCCTTGTGACTGTAGGATGAAATCTCCTTGGCTGTGGTGTATGATCTTTTTTCTCTGTTGTTGGATTTGGTTTGCTAATATTTTGTTAAGAATTTTTGTATATGCATTTGTCAAAGATAATAGCCTGTAATTTTCATTTTTGGTAGTGTCTTTGTCTTGTTTTGGTAATGGGTAATGGTGGCTTCATAGGCTTGTTTGTCTGTATTAAACTTAAGTCCTCTGTCCATTAACACAGTTTTCCTGCCTTTTAAATTCATGTAACTAATAAAAGAATATACAGCTTTTCTTCTCTAATACCCTCTTTAAAAACTTTAATATACCAATTTTTGATGATAATTTTTACTCTTCATATACAATGAGACACACTGGAACTTTTTAGAAACAATAATTTAAAAAATATAATTACAGTCCAACAGAAAGACATTTATTAGAAGTGCTGACTGACTCTGCTAGTAAGGTGGGAGAAAACTTGGATACAAACTTTTTTCTTTTGACAAGATGGAAAAAACTGAAAAGTGGTAATGTGTTCATATTTCTTAGGTACTGGTAAAAAGTAGGGCCAGAACGTCTGACTTGAATGAATTTTTTTCCACTCCTCAGTTGCCAAAGGAATGCAGTTAACTCCTTACTTGGGGGTTTTGATTTCTCATATTAACACTAGCAGTTTATAAGCATTTAAAGATGTATTATTTTGTACCATTTATAAAATAAACATGCTTTAAGGAAAAAACAGCTTTATTTTTAAAAGAAATCAAAGATTTATTTAAAGTATACATGAAACAGCATCTTTCACTTAAGCCCTAAACTTGACTGTGTATCCTCTTTATTATATTCCAGTGAAATTTTAGAACTCAGTTTCAAAGACATTAACATTTATTAATAGATAATTGAAGAAAGCTACTGACTTTGAGGAAAAAAGAATTCAGTAACTATTTATCTACCTGAGATACTCAACCCCAAAATATATTTGAGATTGTTTGAGCATTTAAATATTTAACAAAATATTTATCTTTTCATTGCATCCATCAATATGTTAAATTCCTGGCTGCAATCCAGATAAAATAATGATGACCAGTATTTTCTGATTCTGTCCATGATAGAGTGAAATTACAGTATAAAGAGTAGCCAGGAATTTATTACTGTAAACATTATCTGGGTCCAAACATCTTGCTACAAATAGCTATTAATATGACTAAACATAGCACAGAGAACACAGTAATCCTGGATTGTAGTATATAAACCTCTTAAAATAATTTTTCATTATTACTGCCCCCCGACCTAGGAGAAAAAATAATTAATAAATAGCTTTAAATTACATTTTTCCCTAATGAGAGGAATTAATACTAAGGAAGAAGAATTTACTGAGTAGGGTAGACATATGGAGGACCATAATCCATTGCGTTAAAAGATTTTTTTCACCCCAAGAACCAGTTTTTGAACCACTGAGAATACATGCCTTGAAGTAAATGAAAGTAAAGTGAACATGAAAATGAAGTAAACAGAGAGGGGAAAAAAAAACCCTAATGGGCAACACTGGAGGCTGAACTATTTGGCTTCTTTCATCCTGGTCCCATCATGGCTGTGTGGTCTCAGAAGACATCATGTCTGCTTCCTTGTTTTAGAAACCACAGAATCAGCATAAAATCTGCAGTTTGGAAAAAATAATTTAATCTACTAGATTTAGTGTTCCTGACTATAAATGGAAACAACAGGTGTAGATCAGTTATTCTCAATTTTCCTGGGATATATTAAAGATGTCAGTGCTTATCTATACCCCCAAACCAATTAAACCCATGTCTAGAGGTGATGGTCTAGTCAGTGGTTCTCATAGTTGAGTGTGAATCATACTGTAATTAGACAGATTGCTGGGTCCCACTCCCAGGGTTTCTGATTCTGAGGTCTGGAATGGGGTCTGCATTTCTATCAAGTTTGCACATGCTGCTGTGCTTGTGGTTTGGGGGCCACACTTTGAGAACCACTGGTTTAGGTAAATGTGCAGATATGCATGTGTATATTTATGTATGTATGTATGTGTGTATATATCCCAGGTGATTCTAAGTTCAGAACTACTGGTATAGAAAATATTAGTAAGATTCTTTTCAATTCTAAGATAATGTGATTTCATCATAATGAGAGTTGTTGGGTATCAAGATGATCTCTATAGAAACGAGACCTCTGGAAAAACATACCAATTTCTTGATCACTTTTCATTAAGAATTTCTTTCTATAAAGCATTTTACAGTAGTTTTTTTTTAAATTAACATTTTTACAGTACACTTACTGCATATATGGTTTTTGACTTCATTTTTCAGTAAAGATAGTTTATTTGGTCATTAGTTTTCCAGCATTTGATAAGACCAATGGAGGTTTTGGATAATAGCCTGCTGTCTTTGAATTGTTTGAAGAGAACCTTGTAAATTTATAGTCCAGGGGTAATTCTAGAAGAAGGAAAAAAAGAGATTATTCTGCAGATCTCAAAAGGCCTTTTATAAATATAAACAAATCAAAATTTGACTGTCATTTATAATAAAACATTTTTTAAAGTTTCATAATTTTAGTATCTCTTTTGTCACCAGGATAGGTTGCACCTAGGATGAAGAGTGTAGATGTCTTTCACCATACAGTATACAGTCATATTTAAGTCGAGCTTTTTCTAGGTATTGCAAATTATCTTCAGAGCTCTAGTGAATAAACTTTTAATAATTCTCTACACAAAATAAATATATAAAATAGGAACACTCAAAATTATGTAACTGGTAGATGAGAGCTAATAATCTTCACGTGTGCATGCCTGCTGACTCACTTCAGCTGAGTCTGACTCTTTGTGACCCTATGCATTGTAGCCCAGCAGACTCCTCTGTCCTTGGGGTTCTCCAGGCAGGAACACTGGTGTGGGTTGCCATGCCCTCCGCCAGGGGATCTTCCCAACCCAAGGATCCAACCCACATCTCATGTATACTGTACTGGCAGGCAGGTTCTTTACCACTAGCACCACCTGAGAAGCCAATAATCTTCACAGCCCTTACTAATAAGAGAGTTAATTATTAAGAATAATCTTTGAATTCTTAGCTATGTAATAATTCTAATATGCATAATATGGCAACTGTTTCCATATGATAAGCATCACACATGCACACTGCCACAAGAGGAATGGGGGTAGAGAACATAAAATTCAAACTTCATTGATAGTGGGACATTGTGACATCTTCATGTAAGTATCTTCAAAGCTAGCCAACAGGTATTTTCTTCCTAAGTTTCTTCAAAGAACCATTACTAGAAATGTTACAAGTGAAACACTGTATGTCATGTGATAATATTCATTCCACATACAGATACTGGGTAGTAATCCTTATTACACTAATTTCTCAGGTAAAACATGGCTTGGTAGTATTGAATGTTTTGAAAATGATACTAACATAAAAATTATACCTTAAATGCCAGTGGTAATCATTAATCCTTATGAGAAGAAGACTAGTGCTGAAGACTGGGAAGAAGGAACACTGTCTCTCTAAGGTCAGAGAAAGCTAAGATGACTATGAACAGAAAAACATTCGATAGTTTTCAGTACTGGTTAATTTCACTGATCTTCTCTGCTTCTAATTAGCTGGAACATATTTGCAGCCATTAAAAAGGCTCAGTAAAAGGCAATGGAAATTAAACTGATTAAAAACTGAGTTTCTAAAATAGTGCATCTGAGGTTCTGGCTTTCTTGTAAGACACCATAATGATAGAGGTTAAGAGCAGACTGACCTAGCCACCTATTTCTCTGTCTTTCCCTATACACTTCCTAAAGTAAAGGCAGCTATTATTATTAATAAAGGCTTATAAACACTCAAAATTATGTAACTGGTAGATGAGAGCTAATAATCTTCACGTGTGCATGCCTGCTGACTCACTTCAGCTGAGTCTGACTCTTTGTGACCCTATGCATTGTAGCCCAGCAGACTCCTCTGTCCTTGGGGTTCTCCAGGCAGGAACACTGGTGTGGGTTGCCATGCCCTCCGCCAGGGGATCTTCCCAACCCAAGGATCCAACCCACATCTCATGTATACTGTACTGGCAGGCAGGTTCTTTACCACTAGCACCACCTGAGAAGCCAATAATCTTCACAGCCCTTACTAATAAGAGAGTTAATTATTAAGAATAATCTTTGAATTCTTAGCTATGTAATAATTCTAATATGCATAATATGGCAACTGTTTCCATATGATAAGCATCACACATGCACACTGCCACAAGAGGAATGGGGGTAGAGAACATAAAATTCAAACTTCATTGATAGTGGGACATTGTGACATCTTCATGTAAGTATCTTCAAAGCTAGCCAACAGGTATTTTCTTCCTAAGTTTCTTCAAAGAACCATTACTAGAAATGTTACAAGTGAAACACTGTATGTCATGTGATAATATTCATTCCACATACAGATACTGGGTAGTAATCCTTATTACACTAATTTCTCAGGTAAAACATGGCTTGGTAGTATTGAATGTTTTGAAAATGATACTAACATAAAAATTATACCTTAAATGCCAGTGGTAATCATTAATCCTTATGAGAAGAAGACTAGTGCTGAAGACTGGGAAGAAGGAACACTGTCTCTCTAAGGTCAGAGAAAGCTAAGATGACTATGAACAGAAAAACATTCGATAGTTTTCAGTACTGGTTAATTTCACTGATCTTCTCTGCTTCTAATTAGCTGGAACATATTTGCAGCCATTAAAAAGGCTCAGTAAAAGGCAATGGAAATTAAACTGATTAAAAACTGAGTTTCTAAAATAGTGCATCTGAGGTTCTGGCTTTCTTGTAAGACACCATAATGATAGAGGTTAAGAGCAGACTGACCTAGCCACCTATTTCTCTGTCTTTCCCTATACACTTCCTAAAGTAAAGGCAGCTATTATTATTATAAAGGTTAAAATGCAATATCAAAATGCTTATAAACCAAATATTGTGGTAATACATATTGCAGACTTTTATAACATCTATAAGAATAGCTTTTAAGCATTTAAATGTCAATGAGAGAACCATATCTGACAGACAATGGATGAATAATAGAACGCTTCCTTGGTGGCTCAGATGGTAAAGAATTCACCTGCAATGCAAGAGACCTGGGTCTGATCCCTGGGTCAGGAAGATGCCCTGGAGAAGGGAATGGCTACCCACTCCAGTATTCTTGCCTGGAGAATCCCATGCATGGAGGAAGGAGCCTGGTGGGCTACAGTCCAAGGGGTCGCAAAGAGTTGGACATGACTAAGTGCACAAATAAACATTACATGAATAGAAAAAGATTTGATGAGACAAAGGCAGATGGGGGGTAATCAGGTTTTTCATCTTCCTATAGACAGAGGAGCCTGGAGGGCTATGGTCCATTGGGTCACAGACATGACTAGTGACAGCACAACACATCTCCTTTAAAATAAATTTTATTCTCTCTTCCATGTAGCAGAAAGCCTACTATGGTTAAAAATCTGGGTATGGAATAGCCCAGGTGAGATAAGATGACTATTCTGTTAAAACAAGGATGTCCAGATTGGGGACTAAGCAAGAGACATTTACATCTGTCTTGGAAAAGCCACTGTTGGGTGCGTTTTGGAAGAAATGAAAATGGTAGACAAAGAATGAAATTCTTGTTTATCACAGTGATGTTCTATTAAACTCTGTACTGAATATACCATAATATCAACCACATTATCTAATAGTTACATGAAGTAAGCCAAAATGAATATTCTTAGTAAGTTCAGTGTAAAATAATGTAACACAGAGACACAATAACTCTTGGGACTTTTTAAAAAGATATTGGCAGGATAACATTTACATAAAGATTCTATACCTTCAATATTTCTAAAGCCATGACCAACACACTACTTTTTTTTTTCAGCCATTTTTCTTACTTGGAGGTACTATCCAAATTTACTGAATAGTGCATCTGAGGTTCTGGCTTTCTTGTAAGACACCATAATGATAGAGGTTAAGAGCAGACTGACCTAGCCACCTATTTCTCTGTCTTTCCCTATACACTTCCTAAAGTAAAGGCAGCTATTATTATTATAAAGGTTAAAATGCAATATCAAAATGCTTATAAACCAAATATTGTGGTAATACATATTGCAGACTTTTATAACATCTATAAGAATAGCTTTTAAGCATTTAAATGTCAATGAGAGAACCATATCTGACAGACAATGGATGAATAATAGAACGCTTCCTTGGTGGCTCAGATGGTAAAGAATTCACCTGCAATGCAAGAGACCTGGGTCTGATCCCTGGGTCAGGAAGATGCCCTGGAGAAGGGAATGGCTACCCACTCCAGTATTCTTGCCTGGAGAATCCCATGCATGGAGGAAGGAGCCTGGTGGGCTACAGTCCAAGGGGTCGCAAAGAGTTGGACATGACTAAGTGCACAAATAAACATTACATGAATAGAAAAAGATTTGATGAGACAAAGGCAGATGGGGGGTAATCAGGTTTTTCATCTTCCTATAGACAGAGGAGCCTGGAGGGCTATGGTCCATTGGGTCACAGACATGACTAGTGACAGCACAACACATCTCCTTTAAAATAAATTTTATTCTCTCTTCCATGTAGCAGAAAGCCTACTATGGTTAAAAATCTGGGTATGGAATAGCCCAGGTGAGATAAGATGACTATTCTGTTAAAACAAGGATGTCCAGATTGGGGACTAAGCAAGAGACATTTACATCTGTCTTGGAAAAGCCACTGTTGGGTGCTTTTTGGAAGAAATGAAAATGGTAGACAAAGAATGAAATTCTTGTTTATCACAGTGATGTTCTATTAAACTCTGTACTGAATATACCATAATATCAACCACATTATCTAATAGTTACATGAAGTAAGCCAAAATGAATATTCTTAGTAAGTTCAGTGTAAAATAATGTAACACAGAGACACAATAACTCTTGGGACTTTTTAAAAAAAGATATTGGCAGGATAACATTTACATAAAGATTCTATACCTTCAATATTTCTAAAGCCATGACCAACACACTACTTTTTTTTTTCAGCCATTTTTCTTACTTGGAGGTACTATCCAAATTTACTGAATATGTTACTGAAATAATCAATTTTAAGTCCTGTGTGAGACATAATTTCCTTATGAGAATGTGATCATAAGCAGTAAGTGCTAAGTTAAACAGAAACTAATACTTCACTTTTTGAGGAAATGTCTTGGATGTCAAAAATCAATACTTGAATGTAACATATCAACTCTCATACTTTTCCCATAAAAAAATCTATGTGTTTATTAGCTTTGGCCACTGGTGAGTCCAACTTAGTATTTTCTCCTAAGAAAAGTTAGAAGACAAAGGCTCTGCCAAGTTCTTTTCCAGAGTGCTGAGGAAGATGGCTTTTGGAAAATGAAAATGGGAGACACACTGATGTTGTTACTTCTTCTTTAAGGAGAAGTGATTTCCCCAGAAGATAGGAGATTGTTTTCCCATTATTTTGAGAAATAATTTCTATCCTAGAATGATGGACAGTCACTTTTCTTTAAGTCTCCTTTACTCTTTCAAAACATATCTCATTTAACAGTTTTTAGAATATTCACTGACTTCCACTGTCACAAAATCCTACTCTCTGACTATAAATTTGAGCCACTTTGAAGGAAAGAAAGAGTGAAATATAAAAACTGAAAATGATAGTGTTAATTCTGGCCCAGTCCTTCCTTTCAAGTTACAAGGCCTGTTTCTTTAATAGGAAAATTGTATGTAAAAGGAAGAAATACACTTTAATTTTATGTATATGAGCATGGAACAAAATGAAAAAAAACCTTTTGAAACTAGTGAGAATGAGATATTTCAGTAAATAGGATATATTGGCATACTGGATTTGCATACTGGCATAGAAGATGGACCTTTTAGAAGGCCACACATCTTAGAATCATCCTCATCATCCTACCATATACATATCTTTCTTTACTTTCTCATATCCATCCCGTGAGGATAGTGTATACCCAGTTTAAGGAAGAAGAATCTGAGGTTCAGAGAAAACCATGTCTGAACTGGAGTTGAGACAACTAGAAAAAGCTGGATAAAATAGAAACATCCAAGTTAAGTCACCAGAGAGTTGAAGAGAAAGCTAAGACCCAAAGAGACACAATTCCTGGAAAGGACTTAGCAGCAGGGAATTGAGTCAACATTCTGCCACAGCTTTTCTCTTTTGGTGCCTGAATTCTGGGTGGAGGTATGGCAGGGACAGTTACGAGCAGCAGAAAAACCAGGAGAGATTTTGGCAGTCTTCAAGCGCTCCAGAGACAAAAGTTGAGGCGCTGGAACCTGCTCTAACGGAAGGGGTGGAGAACTGGACTGCAGACTCAAACCCTTTGCCAAACTTTCCAACTAGGAAACTAAGTTGCTTCTCAGGAGTCTAAGCAAGCAGAAACGTACCCATTTGTAAAGCAGAGTGAATTTTTAAGCAAAAAGAAAACAGTTAAGTAGGGGGGAAATGGCTTTTGAAAATGTGGGAGACACACTGATGTTGTTACTTCTTCTTTAAGGAGAAGTGATTTCCCCAGAAGATAGGAGATTGTTTTCCCATTATTTTGAGAAATAATTTCTATCCTAGAATGATGGACAGTCACTTTTCTTTAAGTCTCCTTTACTCTTTCAAAACATATCTCATTTAACAGTTTTTAGAATATTCACTGACTTCCACTGTCACAAAATCCTACTCTCTGACTATAAATTTGAGCCACTTTGAAGGAAAGAAAGAGTGAAATATAAAAACTGAAAATGATAGTGTTAATTCTGGCCCAGTCCTTCCTTTCAAGTTACAAGGCCTGTTTCTTTAATAGGAAAATTGTATGTAAAAGGAAGAAATACACTTTAATTTTATGTATATGAGCATGGAACAAAATGAAAAAAAAAAAACCTTTTGAAACTAGTGAGAATGAGATATTTCAGTAAATAGGATATATTGGCATACTGGATTTGCATACTGGCATAGAAGATGGACCTTTTAGAAGGCCACACATCTTAGAATCATCCTCATCATCCTACCATATACATATCTTTCTTTACTTTCTCATATCCATCCCGTGAGGATAGTGTATACCCAGTTTAAGGAAGAAGAATCTGAGGTTCAGAGAAAACCATGTCTGAACTGGAGTTGAGACAACTAGAAAAAGCTGGATAAAATAGAAACATCCAAGTTAAGTCACCAGAGAGTTGAAGAGAAAGCTAAGACCCAAAGAGACACAATTCCTGGAAAGGACTTAGCAGCAGGGAATTGAGTCAACATTCTGCCACAGCTTTTCTCTTTTGGTGCCTGAATTCTGGGTGGAGGTATGGCAGGGACAGTTACGAGCAGCAGAAAAACCAGGAGAGATTTTGGCAGTCTTCAAGCGCTCCAGAGACAAAAGTTGAGGCGCTGGAACCTGCTCTAACGGAAGGGGTGGAGAACTGGACTGCAGACTCAAACCCTTTGCCAAACTTTCCAACTAGGAAACTAAGTTGCTTCTCAGGAGTCTAAGCAAGCAGAAACGTACCCATTTGTAAAGCAGAGTGAATTTTTCAGCAGTTTCTTGGTACTGAGAAAACAGGGAGGGATTAAGTTCTGACCTGAGAGAAGAAAGGGTGAATACCCTGGACTTTCAGTGATGGTATTTCTGAAAACAATTTATTAGTATGAAAGTGATGCTCTTTCATGTCAATAATGGAATTTTTCCCTTCACATTAACAGAGCTAACTCTAATTTTCTTTTGGTTACCATTAACATGGTATTGGTGGGAGTGGCAGAGGATGAGATGGTTAGATAGTGTCAGAGACTCAAAGGACATGAATTTGAGCAAACTTCTGGAGGGAAGCCTGGCGAGCCGCATTCCATGGGGTCACATGGTATTGTTTCTTGCCAGTTTTTGATATTCAGACTTTCTGCATCCTTTTCTCCCCATTTTTGTTTCCTTTTGGGTTTTAAAATTATTTTACATAATTAGCTTGGTATGTGTATCATTATAATTCTTTTGGTAGTTCCTAATATCTTAGTATGACATGCATTTTTGACTTAATATCGCTCATCCTTTGCTATATATGTTGGAACACTTTACCTCCAGCCATCCTCCTGTGAGATTTATATGCCACTGGTGTCTTGTCTTAAAATTTTTTTATTCAAACCCCACAGGATTAAAAAAAAAATTGCTTCTAACTGTAAATATTCATGTTAATTTATTCAAGTATTCTTTTGTTGCTATCTATTCATCTATTCATTTATTCTTGCATTTCCAGTCTTCCAATAGGAATCATTCTTACTTCCACATCAAGAATCATACCATTTAGTATCTTCTATAGTGCAGGTCTTTTGGAGGTATGTTTTCTCCATTTTTGTCTAAAAATATTTTTCTTTTATTATTTAATGATACCTTTACTGGGTATAGAATTCTACCAAGGCTGGCAACCATTTTCTTTCAGCAATTTAAAGATATCGCTCTACTGTCTCAAGGCTTCGTTTCTCACTCTTTTGAAGTATTCCTTTGAAATCAATTTATTTATTCTTTGCTTTAAATATTTCTTAATTATTTACTCTTTAGCAAATCACTTCGGGACTCCCTCTTATGTATTGTGTTTCAGTTCTTCAGGCTTCTTTGACCTTTGGCTTATTTCATCACTTTTGGAAAGTCTGTAACTGTTGCTTTCGGTTTATTCTCTCATGGCCTAAGATTCTAATGACAGGAACCTTACACCTTCTCATTCTATCTCCTGTGTCTCCTGTGTCCCTCTGCTTGTATCTTCCATGCTTTTTTTTTTTTTCAGGATTCATTCTGGCTGTTTTCTTTTGGCCTACTTCCCAGGGTAGTGACTCACTTTTCCTGTGTCTAATCTTCTGGTAAACCTACCAGTTCACTTCTTAATTTTGACTTCTTAATATTTCAATTTTAGAATTTCCACTTTTCAGAGTTTTTATGTATCTACCAAATTTCTCATTCCTTTCTTTTCTCAATCTTTCTTTTCTTGCACTTGGTCACTTCTGTTACTGTAGTCTCATAACCTTGCATACCTGCCTATTTTTCATTATGTGCTGAACCTTATATAAATTGCTTTTTTGGAAAAAATTTGAGTCCTAGAAAATACTTTATTCCTCAAAAGAAAAAGGTGAGCTTCAAAGAGTACATGAAAATGTAATGATATGAAAGAAAATCTCAGTCACTAAAATTTCTATGAGGGAAGGCACTCTATTTGTCCTGGAGTAACTGTCTAAATTGACCATTGTTAGTCAAAGGTGAGAATCACCCACGTAGTTGAGATGCATACTTAAGAAACAGGAATCACCTGCTAACTTGTTCTGTATGGCTGGGAAGCCAAGGGTTTAAAAGTTCTCTTTGAAGAGAGAAGGAGAAAGAGATCAGAGAAGGAAAGTCCCAGAAATGACAAGAAAAAAAAGAACTGAGAACAGATGTATTGGATGGTTAAACCATAACCAAAAAGTCTCAAGTAAATACTGTTTTTGAAAAAAGCTGAGCTTTAGTTCCTGTGAATGCCTACTTCTAATTCATCCTTCAGGGTCTCAAGACAAGAGAGTCCACCAGGCTCACCCCTCTTTTGGCAGGTCTTACCCTCCTCTTTCTAAAGCCCACTCACTTTGGATGCCTTCTCCTGAGTTAGCAAACAGAAAAAGCAGCCCTCCTTTTCTAGAAATCACTGCTCTCTTATTTTGGTTTCAGTTCTTCAGGCTTCACCTTTGGCTTATTTCATCACTTTTGGAAAGTCTGTAACTGTTGCTTTCGGTTTATTCTCTCATGGCCTAAGATTCTAATGACAGGAACCTTACACCTTCTCATTCTATCTCCTGTGTCTCCTGTGTCCCTCTGCTTGTATCTTCCATGCTTTTTTTTTTTTTCAGGATTCATTCTGGCTGTTTTCTTTTGGCCTACTTCCCAGGGTAGTGACTCACTTTTCCTGTGTCTAATCTTCTGGTAAACCTACCAGTTCACTTCTTAATTTTGACTTCTTAATATTTCAATTTTAGAATTTCCACTTTTCAGAGTTTTTATGTATCTACCAAATTTCTCATTCCTTTCTTTTCTCAATCTTTCTTTTCTTGCACTTGGTCACTTCTGTTACTGTAGTCTCATAACCTTGCATACCTGCCTATTTTTCATTATGTGCTGAACCTTATATAAATTGCTTTTTTGGAAATAATTTGAGTCCTAGAAAATACTTTATTCCTCAAAAGAAAAAGGTGAGCTTCAAAGAGTACATGAAAATGTAATGATATGAAAGAAAATCTCAGTCACTAAAATTTCTATGAGGGAAGGCACTCTATTTGTCCTGGAGTAACTGTCTAAATTGACCATTGTTAGTCAAAGGTGAGAATCACCCACGTAGTTGAGATGCATACTTAAGAAACAGGAATCACCTGCTAACTTGTTCTGTATGGCTGGGAAGCCAAGGGTTTAAAAGTTCTCTTTGAAGAGAGAAGGAGAAAGAGATCAGAGAAGGAAAGTCCCAGAAATGACAAGAAAAAAAAGAACTGAGAACAGATGTATTGGATGGTTAAACCATAACCAAAAAGTCTCAAGTAAATACTGTTTTTGAAAAAAGCTGAGCTTTAGTTCCTGTGAATGCCTACTTCTAATTCATCCTTCAGGGTCTCAAGACAAGAGAGTCCACCAGGCTCACCCCTCTTTTGGCAGGTCTTACCCTCCTCTTTCTAAAGCCCACTCACTTTGGATGCCTTCTCCTGAGTTAGCAAACAGGAAGAAAGCAGCCCCCAAAGTCAGGTTCACCTAACCTGGCCTCTTTAGCATCCTGTTCTGGTTACTTTCTCCCAGCTTTATTTTGTGACTTCAGGCCGACTTAAAAAAAAACTGCAACATTTGTAGTTCATTCCAGCAGACAAGCCGTTAGTGCCTAATGATCTCAACTGCCATATCTAGATGTTAACCAAGAAAAATCTATTGCATGTCATGGGAAGATTTCCTTCTTTTAAAGAAGAGAATTCTAGTACTTTGGGTCATGTCCAGTAACAGGTAAAGCTTTGTAAGTATTTTCCCCCACTTACCTGCTATCGCTTCAATACTTGGAATTGCAATAGTGCTGTAAGCACTGATTCTCTTACAAGACCATGTATAAACCAAGGAATCGTCTGTATTTTCCTGTCCGGAAACTGAATCAATAAAAAAAGAGCCCCATTTTTTAGATGATGTATTTAGAGGCTTTGCTTTTGATCCCTGAAACAAGAAACAAAATGATTAAACTGTGATTAATTAATGTTCAACCTCATTGCAATTTTTTTTCCCCACCTCTAAGTAAATCAAAACAGAAAAACTCTGTAGGAATTTCAGTTGTTTAACCAGACTATATTAAAAGTAAAATAAAGCTTAGGAGTCCTCTAAGGGCGTCCCCAGTGGCTCTGTGGTAAAGAATCCACCTGCCAATGCAGGAGACATGGATTTGATCCCTGCATCGGGCAGATCCCCTAGAAAAGAAAATGGCAATACACCCCAGTGTTGTTGCCGGGAAAATCCCATGGACAGAGGAACCTGGCAGGCTACAGTCACAAGAGAGTCACAATGTTAACTAAACATTAACAGTGTAGTTCTTTATTCTCCTCTGGTTTTGTTTGGGAGCCCCTTTCTCACCTTTGGGATCTGGCTTAGATGTCACCTTCCTTGACTTCCCACACTTAGGCTGGATTAGGCCTCCTCCTCCATTTTCTTACACTCTTGAGCTTATCCCTAATATAATATTGCTCATACCATCTTGTAATTATCATACTATTTACTTTTTGCCCTGGACAGATAATGCTTAATCCCTAATATAAGTTTTTTAGGGCTAGACTAAATAAAGGACCTCCTCTTTCTAAAGCCCACTTTATTGTAGAACAGGAAGAAAGCAGCCCCAAAGTCAGGTTCACCTAACCTGGCCTCTTTAGCATCCTGTTTTGTTTACTTTCTCCCAGCTTTATTTTGTGACTTCAGGCCGACTTAAAAAAACTGCACCATTTGTAGTTCATGCCAGCAGACAAGCCGTCAGTGCCTAATGATCTCAACTGCCATATCTAGATGTTAACCAAGAAAAATCTATTGCATGTCATGGGAAGATTTCCTTCTTTTAAAGAAGAGAATTCTAGTACTTTGGGTCATGTCCAGTAACAGGTAAAGCTTTGTAAGTATTTTCCCCCACTTACCTGCTATCGCTTCAATACTTGGAATTGCAATAGTGCTGTAAGCACTGATTCTCTTACAAGACCATGTATAAACCAAGGAATCGTCTGTATTTTCCTGTCCGGAAACTGAATCAATAAAAAAAGAGCCCCATTTTTTAGATGATGTATTTAGAGGCTTTGCTTTTGATCCCTGAAACAAGAAACAAAATGATTAAACTGTGATTAATTAATGTTCAACCTCATTGCAATTTTTTTTCCCCACCTCTAAGTAAATCAAAACAGAAAAACTCTGTAGGAATTTCAGTTGTTTAACCAGACTATATTAAAAGTAAAATAAAGCTTAGGAGTCCTCTAAGGGCGTCCCCAGTGGCTCTGTGGTAAAGAATCCACCTGCCAATGCAGGAGACATGGATTTGATCCCTGCATCGGGCAGATCCCCTAGAAAAGAAAATGGCAATACACCCCAGTGTTGTTGCCGGGAAAATCCCATGGACAGAGGAACCTGGCAGGCTACAGTCACAAGAGAGTCACAATGTTAACTAAACATTAACAGTGTAGTTCTTTATTCTCCTCTGGTTTTGTTTGGGAGCCCCTTTCTCACCTTTGGGATCTGGCTTAGATGTCACCTTCCTTGACTTCCCACACTTAGGCTGGATTAGGCCTCCTCCTCCATTTTCTTACACTCTTGAGCTTATCCCTAATATAATATTGCTCATACCATCTTGTAATTATCATACTATTTACTTTTTGCCCTGGACAGATAATGAACTATATAAGATTAAGAACTATCTCATGTATTAGTGATCCCTAAGGTTTAGTGTCTAGGAGATAGGAGGCACAGAAAAATTGCAGACTAAATAAAGGACTCATTCAAAAAATACTTCTCAATGTTTTATAGATATAATATAAAATGAAGAAATAAAAAAATCCTATCACATTCATATAATTTGGATTATAAAATATGTCATCCTTTCCTGATGAAAACTTCATTTTGAAGCATCAAAGAATCTATGCCATTAAAGTCATGATTCTTTGTGCTGAAACTCAATTTGTGAAGCAAGATGAAAATATGTTTTTTAGATGATGCTGTTTAGATGGTGTTTAGAAATCACTTAGCAGAATCTTTAGATTTCACCAACAACACTAAGAACAGTATGGAATATAAATATCTATACTTCTATATGTATATTTAAGATGCATTTAAATATAATTTCTCAAGGTATAAAAAGAAGTTTATAGTGTAAATCTTTATTTGGTTCACTGCCTAGTGAGTCTGAGAAGACATGACTCACATTGCACAGACTGTATGTAGATAATGGTTCTGCCAATGCTGAGTGGTAATCTGGGCAGAAGAAAGCAGACTTGTTTATTACCCTTGCTGGTTCAATGTATTATGGATGCTGTTATTGTCTAAATGTTTGTGTTCTTCCGAATTTGTATGCTAAATTCTAATCCCCAAGATGATGGAATTATGAGGTGAGGCCTTGAAGAAGTACTTAAGTCATGAAGGTAAAGCCCTCAGGAATGGGATTCGTATCCTTTTAAAGGAACAGCTGGGGGAAAAATGGACAGAGGAACCTGGCAGGCTACAGTCACAAGAGAGTCACAATGTTAACTAAACATTAACAGTGTAGTTCTTTATTCTCCTCTGGTTTTGTTTGGGAGCCCCTTTCTCACCTTTGGGATCTGGCTTAGATGTCACCTTCCTTGACTTCCCACACTTAGGCTGGATTAGGCCTCCTCCTCCATTTTCTTACACTCTTGAGCTTATCCCTAATATAATATTGCTCATACCATCTTGTAATTATCATACTATTTACTTTTTGCCCTGGACAGATAATGAACTATATAAGATTAAGAACTATCTCATGTATTAGTGATCCCTAAGGTTTAGTGTCTAGGAGATAGGAGGCACAGAAAAATTGCAGACTAAATAAAGGACTCATTCAAAAAATACTTCTCAATGTTTTATAGATATAATATAAAATGAAGAAATAAAAAAATCCTATCACATTCATATAATTTGGATTATAAAATATGTCATCCTTTCCTGATGAAAACTTCATTTTGAAGCATCAAAGAATCTATGCCATTAAAGTCATGATTCTTTGTGCTGAAACTCAATTTGTGAAGCAAGATGAAAATATGTTTTTTAGATGATGCTGTTTAGATGGTGTTTAGAAATCACTTAGCAGAATCTTTAGATTTCACCAACAACACTAAGAACAGTATGGAATATAAATATCTATACTTCTATATGTATATTTAAGATGCATTTAAATATAATTTCTCAAGGTATAAAAAGAAGTTTATAGTGTAAATCTTTATTTGGTTCACTGCCTAGTGAGTCTGAGAAGACATGACTCACATTGCACAGACTGTATGTAGATAATGGTTCTGCCAATGCTGAGTGGTAATCTGGGCAGAAGAAAGCAGACTTGTTTATTACCCTTGCTGGTTCAATGTATTATGGATGCTGTTATTGTCTAAATGTTTGTGTTCTTCCGAATTTGTATGCTAAATTCTAATCCCCAAGATGATGGAATTATGAGGTGAGGCCTTGAAGAAGTACTTAAGTCATGAAGGTAAAGCCCTCAGGAATGGGATTCGTATCCTTTTAAAGGACATCCTGGAAAGTCAGTGATGTAATGATGTGTTTGTAACTCAGTAGAAAGAAAATGGGTCCATGGAAGGACAGAACTATAGCTTATGTAATGCAGAAGGAACATTCCCATTGTGTCTTCATTTTCTTTTTACTATGCATTCTCACATCATTGTGAAGAAACCAAATCTCCTTATTTTTCTTTAGGGGCAACTTCCTCCAAAATCCCTTAGGTTAGAAGGACCACCTTCTGGAAGGTTATTTTAAAACTCATCTTAACTCAGTCCACAGACCTTCCAGTGTCACACTGAAGACTAAATGCTACTCAGTGGAAACCTGCTACTTTATTCTAACCCAATGACTGTTTGTTAGAACACTTTCAGGTTTACAGATAAACAGAGCAGACAGTACAGGGATGTCTCGTATATGTCACCTCTTACCCCGCCCCCAGCACTTGTCTCTCCTTACTAACATTTTGTATTAGCTAGTGTGTTACTACCTCTGTCACAACTGCTCCATTTATCCATCCCCCTCCCCTGAGCCCTGAGCATAGCTCTGTCCCTACAGCGCTGTCTTCCAGAATGTCACTCAGCTGCACACAGTATGCAGCCTTTCATTCTGGTTTCTTTCACTGAGCAATATGCACTTAAAGTTCCTCCATGTTTTTCCATGGCTTGATAGTTTCTTTTCATTGTTATATTCTGATCTGATATTTGGTTTTTGACTTGTGCTTTCCCTTCTTTTTAATTCTTCCATTGGAATGAATGTAGAAGAATGCATTTTATTTTCTGATCTTTTGTCTTTTCTTCTTATTTTTGCTTTTACGCAGTATTTTCCCTTTTTAGATTGATGACATACTTTCCTTTCCTTTCCCTCAAAGTTCTTTAAGAATGGCTTAGGGGTAAGTTTAAGGGAGCTACCAATTTCATTAAGAGAGACCATGAAGAGACAGCAGAAGGGCTTCCCTGGTGGTCCAGTGGGTAATGACAAGGCCTTGCAGTGCAAAAAAATTTTGTTTGTTTTTTCTTCCGAATTTGTATGCTAAATTCTAATCCCCAAGATGATGGAATTATGAGGTGAGGCCTTGAAGAAGTACTTAAGTCATGAAGGTAAAGCCCTCAGGAATGGGATTCGTATCCTTTTAAAGGACATCCTGGAAAGTCAGTGATGTAATGATGTGTTTGTAACTCAGTAGAAAGAAAATGGGTCCATGGAAGGACAGAACTATAGCTTATGTAATGCAGAAGGAACATTCCCATTGTGTCTTCATTTTCTTTTTACTATGCATTCTCACATCATTGTGAAGAAACCAAATCTCCTTATTTTTCTTTAGGGGCAACTTCCTCCAAAATCCCTTAGGTTAGAAGGACCACCTTCTGGAAGGTTATTTTAAAACTCATCTTAACTCAGTCCACAGACCTTCCAGTGTCACACTGAAGACTAAATGCTACTCAGTGGAAACCTGCTACTTTATTCTAACCCAATGACTGTTTGTTAGAACACTTTCAGGTTTACAGATAAACAGAGCAGACAGTACAGGGATGTCTCGTATATGTCACCTCTTACCCCGCCCCAGCACTTGTCTCTCCTTACTAACATTTTGTATTAGCTAGTGTGTTACTACCTCTGTCACAACTGCTCCATTTATCCATCCCCCTCCCCTGAGCCCTGAGCATAGCTCTGTCCCTACAGCGCTGTCTTCCAGAATGTCACTCAGCTGCACACAGTATGCAGCCTTTCATTCTGGTTTCTTTCACTGAGCAATATGCACTTAAAGTTCCTCCATGTTTTTCCATGGCTTGATAGTTTCTTTTCATTGTTATATTCTGATCTGATATTTGGTTTTTGACTTGTGCTTTCCCTTCTTTTTAATTCTTCCATTGGAATGAATGTAGAAGAATGCATTTTATTTTCTGATCTTTTGTCTTTTCTTCTTATTTTTGCTTTTACGCAGTATTTTCCCTTTTTAGATTGATGACATACTTTCCTTTCCTTTCCCTCAAAGTTCTTTAAGAATGGCTTAGGGGTAAGTTTAAGGGAGCTACCAATTTCATTAAGAGAGACCATGAAGAGACAGCAGAAGGGCTTCCCTGGTGGTCCAGTGGGTAATGACAAGGCCTTGCAGTGCAAGGGGCACCAGTTCGATCCCTGGCCTGGGAAGATCCCACGTGCCGTGGAGTGGCTGGACCGATGTGTCCAATTACCAAGCCCGAGCTCTGGAGCGCATGCGCCCAGAGCAGGTGCTCTGCAACAACAGAGGCCACCGCGATGGGAGGCCCACATGGGCGGAAGAACAAAGATGGATGAAAATGGACAAATGAAAGACCAATAGAAGTGGCCCGCCTGCTCCCCTCCCTCCCCACCCCACCCCAAATAAATAAATAAATAAATCTTTAAAAAAAAAAGAGCAGAAGGGCTTATGATCAAGCCAGAGAGACAGAATGTACTACAGTGGGTTAGGATCTGGCCGCTACATCATCAGCCAAAGCACAGCCATGGGGCCACCGCACTGGATGAAAGGAGGGGGCCTGAGAGACAGACAGGCAGTCAAGAGCAATACCTTGGTATCATCTAAAAAGTATCCACAAGATCAACTGTAGAGCTGAGAGAGCATGAAGATCACAGTTAAATGCCCAAAGACTTCAACCCTCTTGGGAGAAATGAGTACTTTCTAAGATATGATGAACATAAAGGTTTTTCTTCCAAGGAAAGAACTGAAGGAGACCCTTACCTCATATTTTCCTTTTTTCTCTAGAGGCTCTGATTCCTCAGGCTTCATATCTCTCTCCCCTCTGAGCTCTTCTAGGATGAGGATGGTCTCCCAGTTACTATGATGACAGGCTGGGAGAATGTCTGAATGCATGCTGTCACCAAAGTACGCAACCTGTAGACCGACAAATCCTGTTTGAGGCACAAGAACTGTGAAGGGGAGTGGTGCTCATTTTACAGAAAGCAGAAGAAAATTTCTCAACAGCTACCAGAGTAACTCATGTAAACACTGCACAAACATCTTTAATTTCCCTGGATAACTTCCCAAGTGACCATTAACTGGTCCCCTTTGATTCACAGGGTCTCAGGCTTATGAAGGTTTATACAGTTCATTTGCATGTAGAAGAATGGCAGAAGATAAGTGAAATTATTCAAATCTTTGAAATAAAAATGAGACAGCCCACATGTTTACGATTAAACCTGCCCCTGGAATGGAAGAGCTGGTGAGACGTGGGAGACAACCTGTAACAGAGGATTAGATTAGCGGGAACACTCAAAATACAACTCATTTACCAAAGTTTCTGGGCTCCACCCACACTGCAATCGCTGAGAGTGAGCCAGGTGGACTCTGGGAAATCCAAGTCCGGAGCCCCCCGACCTAGGGGGCTGCAACAGGGTGGGGGCCAGTGGAGCAGCAGGGCTCAGAGACCCACCGCTCCCTCCTCACAGCACTTGTGGGAAACATTTTTTAGGAGCCAGCTGTGAAAAACATACCAGTGTCCAACATCAACAGCAGGACAGGGTGTTAAAAGCTAGCGTCTTTCATCGGTAGTATAATCAGTTATTGCTAGTTTTACATATAAAAATGTTCTTGATGGGCAGTTATTAGGATAACATCCCTCAGGAAACCTGCACACTATTCCAGGTTAACCCCAGGTCTGTGCTCCTGCCTAACAGCTTATTTAAGCAGAAGAGGGAGGCGGGGAGGCCAGCAGACACACAGAGGCAGAGCATTCCCTCACAGATAATGACATGGGATGCGTTCAGAGTTAGGGTTTTAGTTGACAAAGGTTTCTATCTCCACATGGATTCCATGGACTCGACCTCAGAGAGAAAATACCTTGGGTTCCAGTTTGCCGGTCATTTTCTTCAGGAGTTCATACAGGTGGACAGCATTCCCTTGGGAGTACCAGCCAGGTTTATCCAGAGACGGCAGTGCCTCCCGCTCCTCGTCATCCTCTGAGAACACAGGTGGACAGTCACATGCCTTTTCATCAAGTGACAGCACCCTGTTGAACAGCCCACACTGTGGCGTGGCTGGGAACGTGTGCAGGAAGAAGCCATGTGGGATGGCAGCTAGCATTCAGGGAACACCTGTACATCATCAGCACTTCATAGATACAAATATAGATTCTTTGTTTAAAGAATTTTTTAAGGGCAGTTTTAAGTTCACAGCAAAACTGAGAAGAAGGTATAGAGATATCCCATATACCTTCTGCCCTCACAAAGGCACAGCCTCTCCTATTACTGGTGATAATAAAAAGAGACCAACATATAATAATATGAGGTGAATTTCTGTATCACCTCAGGTATTCTGAGCAAAGAATTCTAAAAACACATTTACAGATAATTAAAGCCACATCACAACAACCGGCAGTCTAAGGTCAAAAGATATTCAGGACCATCTGGTTGACATTCCGGCAGCTGCTTTTTAATTCTTTTACACAATTAAATGAAAAATTTCTATTTTCTAAAGAGTAGGTCAAAATCCAGCTATGTATTCTAACATTAAGAGTCTAAGAAGGGCTTCCCCTGGTGGTCCAGTGGGTAAGGACACCGCCTTTCAGTGCAAGGGGTGCCGGTTCGAGCCCTGGCCTGGGAAGATCCCATGTGCCGCGGAGCGGCTGGACTGATGTGTCCAATTGCGGAGCCGGAGCTCTGGAGTGCATGCGCCCAGAGCTGGTGCTCTGCAGCGACAGACGCCATCGCGATGGGAGGCCTACAGGAGCCAAAGAGCAAAGACGATGAAACTAGAGAAATGAAAGACCATTAGAAGTGGCCCGCCCGCTCCCCTCCCTCCCCAACCCGACCCCCGCCCAAAATAAATAAATAAATAAATCTTAAAAAAAAGAGTCTAAGAAGACTCAGCATACTCCTGGAGAAACATGGTGAAAACCAATTATTTCTCATGTCTGTCTTTGCTTAGCACACAATGTCTTACCATGTAAATAATGGGAGTTTGATGGCAGCTGGAAAATGATTAATTTGCACAAATATTTTTGAAAGCAAGTTTACATTTGATATGTAGAGGCCCACTATGCACCAACAATGGGAAGAGAATCTTTCTATTGCTTATTAAAAAATATAAATCTGTATAATCATAATTTCTCTGATATTGGGACTCAGAAATTAAAGGAAAAAATTCCTTCTTTATACAAAGACCCAAAACAAAAAACTCCCTTTCCACAAGCATCCCCTTCCCTTCCCTGTCTCCGGCCCCCACCCTGCAAGCTGCTCTGCAGGGTCCTGATCCATGCAGGGCAGCGTGGTGGGCTCTTAGAACTTATGTCGCTGGGAAGGTGTGGGACTGAGCAAATGATGAATTCTAGCAGCAGGCAGCCAACGTGGACCAGACAGCATCAGAGCTGAAGCGGAAGTATACAGTTTAGGGGATCAAACTCAAGGAAGTTTTGGGCACCATCTCTATAAACCCAAATACAGCACTTTCACACTGCTTTTCATGGTCTATGGGAAGTACCCCCCTCTCTCTGTGTCTCCATGACAATGGCTGACATCAGTCCTGTGCAACTGCCTCCCTGTGGGCACTGTGAGGTGCCCCGCCCCCACCCCCAGCCGGTTATTCTACCTTACCAGGCAGTCACTGCCACTCTGACCTGTAACTGGGCCTGTAACCCCATCCCAGGCATTCACCGAACAGCTTATGTGCCTGTGTATGCATCCCCATGAGGGCAAGAACATCTGAGAGCTCCTTCTGTTGCATCTAACCCAGAATTCTGCACACAGCTGTCCGCCAACAGGTATTTACTAAGCGAATGAAGAAATCTCTGACAGGAGAGGAAAGATACAAACTGTTAACCTACCAAGTGTCCGGAAAGGCCTCTGAGTTGGTAAATGAGAGAAGAAACCAGGCTTCAGTGCATTTGTAATCACGATGTCAAAAAGATCTTCAAAATCATTCCTAAAATGCAGTAGTATTTTTCATAAATTTATTTTAAGGAATTAGAAAAGGTCCATATAAAACAGAACTTAATCTCTGCCTATTTGACCACAGCATCATTTCTGTATCTTTTGATTAGCTTACACAAGAAACAAGGTGGTCAAGAGCTAAATCATCCTGACACTACCCTAAAGTATATATGTAAGGGGAAAAAGTCCATTAACTCCATTAACTCTAGGTGCTAAGCTGGCTTTCTCATTATGGCGATAGTTAGAATGTTTAAATTCGATAGTTCCAACGTCTTAAGTATTCACACACTCTGTTTTCAAATTTAGGGCCTGAAACTTGTCTGGATTCTCCTCACAAGTTGTGACCCAAAACAAAAACCCCACAAGATCCCTTCCTTCCCTTCTCCGCGCCCCCCCCTGCTGCTCTGCAGGGTCCTGATCCATGCAGGGCAGCGTGGTGGGCTCTTAGAACTTATGTCGCTGGGAAGGTGTGGGACTGAGCAAATGATGAATTCTAGCAGCAGGCAGCCAACGTGGACCAGACAGCATCAGAGCTGAAGCGGAAGTATACAGTTTAGGGGATCAAACTCAAGGAAGTTTTGGGCACCATCTCTATAAACCCAAATACAGCACTTTCACACTGCTTTTCATGGTCTATGGGAAGTACCCCCCTCTCTCTGTGTCTCCATGACAATGGCTGACATCAGTCCTGTGCAACTGCCTCCCTGTGGGCACTGTGAGGTGCCCCGCCCCCACCCCCAGCCGGTTATTCTACCTTACCAGGCAGTCACTGCCACTCTGACCTGTAACTGGGCCTGTAACCCCATCCCAGGCATTCACCGAACAGCTTATGTGCCTGTGTATGCATCCCCATGAGGGCAAGAACATCTGAGAGCTCCTTCTGTTGCATCTAACCCAGAATTCTGCACACAGCTGTCCGCCAACAGGTATTTACTAAGCGAATGAAGAAATCTCTGACAGGAGAGGAAAGATACAAACTGTTAACCTACCAAGTGTCCGGAAAGGCCTCTGAGTTGGTAAATGAGAGAAGAAACCAGGCTTCAGTGCATTTGTAATCACGATGTCAAAAAGATCTTCAAAATCATTCCTAAAATGCAGTAGTATTTTTCATAAATTTATTTTAAGGAATTAGAAAAGGTCCATATAAAACAGAACTTAATCTCTGCCTATTTGACCACAGCATCATTTCTGTATCTTTTGATTAGCTTACACAAGAAACAAGGTGGTCAAGAGCTAAATCATCCTGACACTACCCTAAAGTATATATGTAAGGGGGAAAAAAAAGTCCATTAACTCCATTAACTCTAGGTGCTAAGCTGGCTTTCTCATTATGGCGATAGTTAGAATGTTTAAATTCGATAGTTCCAACGTCTTAAGTATTCACACACTCTGTTTTCAAATTTAGGGCCTGAAACTTGTCTGGATTTCCTACCATCACAAGTTGTCAATAACTGTGTGTGTTTCATGGGCCCTACAGAAAGTCAACACTGTTTTGAGTCAGGTAACATCTTTCAGAGTGTTCAAAATGTGAAGATACCTTCTTGTGAACATGAAGGTAGTCTTATAATATGGTTATTTTTAGAAAACAATGATTAATGTTTTTTTAGTCTGTATTTAATACTATATTATGGACTATTTGGGACAGCAAAGGAAAGATAGTTCTTGCTCCTGACAGACTCACTATTACATGGGGAGACAACATTTACCCAACATTCTAGAAAACTTTCATACAGCAGAACTTCACTACTGGAGGTGTTCTGATATGAAGAAAAAATTTGGTAAACTATGCTAATGAAAAAATATGAAGACTCCCCAAGTGTTTACTCTGTCGCATGGTCCCACTACTGAGAGAGCTAATTCTTAGGAAGGTTGACAGGAAGGCTAGGGGATCCCCAACAAGGAGAAGGAAGAGGGGGAACACTTTTTTAGCCAAGGTGCTTTCACCTTGGTTGCTACTCCTATAATCTGTCTTGCCTAAGACTTTGTTTCAGCCCAGAGCTAATGATTACATCAACAAGTGCTAGACAACATGTTTCTCTTTCTTAACAGGAACCCGTTCCTTCAAGCTTATCTCATACCTAATACTGTCTAAAGATGTATTTGTGGGTGTGGGTCTAGTAAGACCTTTACAACCTTAAGATATTCTCTTGATCACCAACTGAAAAAGTACATAATGTCCCTATCTAAAGTAGCTGCGCTGCATACTCCACCCCTTCCAGTGCCTTTGCGGGAAGCTTTCTCTGTCCCTTTTGACTTTAATAAAACTTCTGCCGCACGAAGTTCTGAGTGACAAGCCGCATCTTTTGATCTCAAAGTGAAATTTCCTCCTTCGGAGGTCACAAATCTGAAACCGTTCACCTCAAGCTATCTACGTCATCTATAGCTACTGGATACCAGGACACAAATGCCTCCTATAGAAGGCACTTCCCAAGGCATCTGGGACTGTAGCCTAAATCCACTTCCAACGTCTAAGTATTCACACACTCTGTTTTCAAATTTAGGGCCTGAAACTTGTCTGGATTTCCTACCATCACAAGTTGTCAATAACTGTGTGTGTTTCATGGGCCCTACAGAAAGTCAACACTGTTTTGAGTCAGGTAACATCTTTCAGAGTGTTCAAAATGTGAAGATACCTTCTTGTGAACATGAAGGTAGTCTTATAATATGGTTATTTTTAGAAAACAATGATTAATGTTTTTTTAGTCTGTATTTAATACTATATTATGGACTATTTGGGACAGCAAAGGAAAGATAGTTCTTGCTCCTGACAGACTCACTATTACATGGGGAGACAACATTTACCCAACATTCTAGAAAACTTTCATACAGCAGAACTTCACTACTGGAGGTGTTCTGATATGAAGAAAAAATTTGGTAAACTATGCTAATGAAAAAATATGAAGACTCCCCAAGTGTTTACTCTGTCGCATGGTCCCACTACTGAGAGAGCTAATTCTTAGGAAGGTTGACAGGAAGGCTAGGGGATCCCCAACAAGGAGAAGGAAGAGGGGGAACACTTTTTTAGCCAAGGTGCTTTCACCTTGGTTGCTACTCCTATAATCTGTCTTGCCTAAGACTTTGTTTCAGCCCAGAGCTAATGATTACATCAACAAGTGCTAGACAACATGTTTCTCTTTCTTAACAGGAACCCGTTCCTTCAAGCTTATCTCATACCTAATACTGTCTAAAGATGTATTTGTGGGTGTGGGTCTAGTAAGACCTTTACAACCTTAAGATATTCTCTTGATCACCAACTGAAAAAGTACATAATGTCCCTATCTAAAGTAGCTGCGCTGCATACTCCACCCCTTCCAGTGCCTTTGCGGGAAGCTTTCTCTGTCCCTTTTGACTTTAATAAAACTTCTGCCGCACGAAGTTCTGAGTGACCGAAGCCGCATCTTTTGATCTCAAAGTGAAATTTCCTCCTTCGGAGGTCACAAATCTGAAACCGTTCACCTCAAGCTATCTACGTCATCTATAGCTACTGGATACCAGGACACAAATGCCTCCTATAGAAGGCACTTCCCAAGGCATCTGGGACTGTAGCCTAAATCCACTTCAAATATCCCAACCCTGTATTTTAGTCAGAAAGCAGAAAACCACTAACAGACTGTAAGTACACCACAGGCCAATCTGAACCCATGGGTGCTGAGGAACATGGAAATCAGAAAACTAAACAAGTCAGCAAGGGGTCAGTTTGGAGGCCAAACTTTGCTTTATACTCACAGCAATTCAGCACAGTATCTGCTAAAATTTGAGGAAACATTAGTGGAAGTCTAATAGCCCATTTCAGAATCTAGCTCTGACCACAGATATTCCTTGGTATTACCCAGAAGAATGCATAAAGAAGTATTAATGCTTATTGAAACTTACCAGCTACTCTGTCTAATAATTTACCTGTATCATGCCACTTAAATTGCCCTAACATCTATGAGGTACTGTTGTTGTACAGTCACTAAGTTGTGTTCGACTCTTTGCGACCTCATGGACTACACAGCATGCCAGGCTCCCCTGTCCTTCACTATCTCCCAGAGTTTGCACACTGTCCCATTTTTAAGATAACGAAACTAAGGCTTAGAGATGTTACAGAACCTACTCCAGCTTACACAATAAGTTACAGGGCAGGGCTTGCGCCCGCATCTGTCTGAAGTCTATACATTTATACTGTCTCAATATTCATGGATGGCAGTTCCATGCCTAGCTGTGTAAATGGTGAAGTACCAGGCTCCACGTGGAAACAGAGAGGCTGTACTCTGTGATGCCCCAAGGATGAAAGAACAAGGCAAACATGGAGGGTCTTGGAATGTCTGCATACTCCACCCCTTCCAGTTTTTGACACCAACTGAAAAGTACATAATGTCCCTATCTAAAGTAGCTGCGCTGCATACTCCACCCCTTCCAGTGCCTTTGCGAAGCTTTCTCTGTCCCTTTTGACTTTAATAAAACTTCTGCCGCACGAAGTTCTG
This sequence comes from Tragulus kanchil, assembly GCA_022376925.1. Classification (NCBI taxonomy): domain Eukaryota; kingdom Metazoa; phylum Chordata; class Mammalia; order Artiodactyla; family Tragulidae; genus Tragulus; species Tragulus kanchil. The sequence goes on from JAIOJX010000026.1 coordinate 286,356,001, forward strand.
AGTGACCGAAGCCGCATCTTTTGATCTCAAAGTGAAATTTCCTCCTTCGGAGGTCACAAATCTGAAACCGTTCACCTCAAGCTATCTACGTCATCTATAGCTACTGGATACCAGGACACAAATGCCTCCTATAGAAGGCACTTCCCAAGGCATCTGGGACTGTAGCCTAAATCCACTTCAAATATCCCAACCCTGTATTTTAGTCAGAAAGCAGAAAACCACTAACAGACTGTAAGTACACCACAGGCCAATCTGAACCCATGGGTGCTGAGGAACATGGAAATCAGAAAACTAAACAAGTCAGCAAGGGGTCAGTTTGGAGGCCAAACTTTGCTTTATACTCACAGCAATTCAGCACAGTATCTGCTAAAATTTGAGGAAACATTAGTGGAAGTCTAATAGCCCATTTCAGAATCTAGCTCTGACCACAGATATTCCTTGGTATTACCCAGAAGAATGCATAAAGAAGTATTAATGCTTATTGAAACTTACCAGCTACTCTGTCTAATAATTTACCTGTATCATGCCACTTAAATTGCCCTAACATCTATGAGGTACTGTTGTTGTACAGTCACTAAGTTGTGTTCGACTCTTTGCGACCTCATGGACTACACAGCATGCCAGGCTCCCCTGTCCTTCACTATCTCCCAGAGTTTGCACACTGTCCCATTTTTAAGATAACGAAACTAAGGCTTAGAGATGTTACAGAACCTACTCCAGCTTACACAATAAGTTACAGGGCAGGGCTTGCGCCCGCATCTGTCTGAAGTCTATACATTTATACTGTCTCAATATTCATGGATGGCAGTTCCATGCCTAGCTGTGTAAATGGTGAAGTACCAGGCTCCACGTGGAAACAGAGAGGCTGTACTCTGTGATGCCCCAAGGATGAAAGAACAAGGCAAACATGGAGGGTCTTGGAATGCAAGAAGAGATAAACCAGCCCTCCTCCTCCAGGCTGCAGTACACTGCCCAGTCCTTAAGACCCCTACGCCAACTCCTTGGACCCTACTGTCTTTCCCTCATGCTGTGGTCATCACTCCACCCCACCCAGTAGACCGTCCAATCAGCAGTGACCCTTAAGACCCCTATGCCACTCCTTAGACCCTGGCTATAAAATGGATCAAAGACCCCTGCTTAGGGTCGGTTCTCCTTTGTGCCAACCCGCTGTTTTAGCAAGTCTTCCACTTTAACAACATTGGTTCTCCCTTACCCAACTCTAATAAACTTTACTTCCCTCTCCATTCTGCCTTGTGTCTGCAAATTCTTTTCCACTCCGCGCACGGACCCTGACACACTCCAAAGTGAGTGTCAGACAGTATAATCACTAACTCAGTGTCCCTCAATAATCATCCAAAACTGAGATACCAGAGCCATGGAGGATTGCCTGAAGGACTTGTGGTCCCCCCACCTTTCAGAAAATCTAAAGTCCGGAGTATCAGTTATGAGCATACTGAGCCTGTCAATACCACTTTGCTAAAATGAACTTGGGGTGTGTTGCTGAGAAACAACCACTTGTCGGTACAGTGATAATGGTCACTGATAATGGATGATGATATGGTCATGGCTGAACACTTTTTAAAAAGCACAGGTCTAATTTGTTATCAGGATTTTATAAGACCATGAAAACAAAATGACTCATCACTTACCCCAGGATATATTCGCAGAGGAGTCTACAGTAATCACTATGAGAACTGGTAATCAACATAAGGATTTTCCCTGCATTCTTCAGCTGTCGAAGCCACTTTTTTACTGATTCTGGACAAGTGTGTAAATATTTGCCTGGATCTCTTTTTATTTCTGGAAAATATATCCCGCAGTTTTCTGAAAAATAAAAATATCAAGGAGGTTTTAAAATGTTTTTGACTCAGTGTATTCTCAAACAAGTTCTTCTCTCTCAAAATTATATAATTTAAAGGATTAAAAAATAGGTTTGAATAATCTACCAACAATACTGTTACCAACTGCTTCTTAAGAATTCTTTGTGTTCTTTACTTAAAACCATGATGGCTGAAAATGTCAGTGGAACATATTTTCTGGTTATTTGACAAGTGTTAAAACAGATAACATAATAAACAAAATACATCAGCACCTGCAAATTAGAGAAAACCTTTCTGTACTTGGAATGGCAATAAATATTCTTCCAATCATTCAACAAATACTTGCTGAATACAGACAACAAACAAATACATATTCAGATAATGTGCCAGGAACACAGCTTTGGTATGAAGCAGTGGAGAAGGGGCTTGGGCTCCTGAATCAGTGCTGTTTCAGATGGAACTGAGACTAGAAGCCCCGGTCTATTACAGCCCCTGGGAGGTGCTGTGATGTTAAATGGAGAAACAATTCAGAAAAGGCAGGAAGGCAGTGCAGTTGACTCAAAAGTTGAAGAGCCTGAGTCACTGAGCTGAGCTTGCCAGCTATGTTCCCTTGGGTCTTTAGAGTCCACGGGCTCAGCCTGAGCTCCAAGGCCAACACGTCCAGAAGTCCTGGTGAGATGCACCCACAGTGTCTGATAAGATGCCTTAAGTGTTACATGTACTTAGGCAGACAATTGCCAACTTGGTTGAAGTGCTATGAGCTTCATAAAGCACTTTAGAGACACAGTGTTTGGGGTAGGATAGCCCTTAGTAAGCAAATAGAGAACCAGAGTTCTTACTTTCCTTAGCTCCTAGAGAAAAGACACAGGCATAAACAACACAAGAAGTGAAAGTGCTTGTGCTGAATGATAAACTCTAAAACAGATACAGTCTATATCTGTAAGTCTGTCATGCACTTGAAATAAGTGAAATGAAAGTTTTATTTTGAGAATGTCAAGATAAATCTCTAAGGAAAAAAAAGAAACAACAAAAACAGAAATGGCACCAAATACTGTTATCTGACTGCCCAAATCCTCGCTCTCTCCTTGCTGGAGAGCATTCTAATTTTGTTGGAGGTTTCATTCTCCTCTGAGGGGCTAGGTACTCAGTGAGGGTGGGTCTCTACCACTTCAACTTAACAAGGTAATTCCTTCCCATGTCCTGCACATGCAAAACAACCCTTTTTAGCAACAGCTTAAACATTAAGGGGCCTTCCCTATAGCTCAGATGGTAAAGAATCTGCCTGCAATGCAAGAGATCTGGGTTCAATCCTTGGGTCAGGAGAAGGAAATGGCAATCCACTTCAGTATTCTTGCCTGAGAATTCCATGGACAGAGCGAGCCTGGAGGTAAAAAAATCAGTACCTGCACATTAGAGAAAACCTTTCTGTACTTGGAATGGCAATAAATATTCTTCCAATCATTCAACAAATACTTGCTGAATACAGACAACAAACAAATACATATTCAGATAATGTGCCAGGAACACAGCTTTGGTATGAAGCAGTGGAGAAGGGGCTTGGGCTCCTGAATCAGTGCTGTTTCAGATGGAACTGAGACTAGAAGCCCCGGTCTATTACAGCCCCTGGGAGGTGCTGTGATGTTAAATGGAGAAACAATTCAGAAAAGGCAGGAAGGCAGTGCAGTTGACTCAAAAGTTGAAGAGCCTGAGTCACTGAGCTGAGCTTGCCAGCTATGTTCCCTTGGGTCTTTAGAGTCCACGGGCTCAGCCTGAGCTCCAAGGCCAACACGTCCAGAAGTCCTGGTGAGATGCACCCACAGTGTCTGATAAGATGCCTTAAGTGTTACATGTACTTAGGCAGACAATTGCCAACTTGGTTGAAGTGCTATGAGCTTCATAAAGCACTTTAGAGACACAGTGTTTGGGGTAGGATAGCCCTTAGTAAGCAAATAGAGAACCAGAGTTCTTACTTTCCTTAGCTCCTAGAGAAAAGACACAGGCATAAACAACACAAGAAGTGAAAGTGCTTGTGCTGAATGATAAACTCTAAAACAGATACAGTCTATATCTGTAAGTCTGTCATGCACTTGAAATAAGTGAAATGAAAGTTTTATTTTGAGAATGTCAAGATAAATCTCTAAGGAAAAAAAAGAAACAACAAAAACAGAAATGGCACCAAATACTGTTATCTGACTGCCCAAATCCTCGCTCTCTCCTTGCTGGAGAGCATTCTAATTTTGTTGGAGGTTTCATTCTCCTCTGAGGGGCTAGGTACTCAGTGAGGGTGGGTCTCTACCACTTCAACTTAACAAGGTAATTCCTTCCCATGTCCTGCACATGCAAAACAACCCTTTTTAGCAACAGCTTAAACATTAAGGGGCCTTCCCTATAGCTCAGATGGTAAAGAATCTGCCTGCAATGCAAGAGATCTGGGTTCAATCCTTGGGTCAGGAGAAGGAAATGGCAATCCACTTCAGTATTCTTGCCTGAGAATTCCATGGACAGAGGAGCCTGGAGGGCTACCATCCACAGAATCACAAGAAATCAGACCTGACTGAGCGACTAAAACATACATAAATATTAAGGATATCTATTATCTGCAGCGTACAACATCTTTCTTCAGAAAATCATACAATGTAATAATACAATAATACAAAATAATACAATGAGTTACTCATAAGCAAAGTATTACTTAACAAAAGAATGTTATAAAATGAGAACAAAAGACATCAGAACACCAAGAACAAAAACAAGCTTCGTGCTCTCATATTCTGCCCTACTGAGAACATGTGTTCTAGGATCCCAGGAGCTATGTAATGGGCCTTGAAAAAATTAAAATACATCTTCTGTTTTTCAGGGATGAGGAAAACACTAATTTAATAAAGAAAAAAATAGTCTAATTAAATAGCTAAAATAGAACCATTTGATGAGTGAGTGATTATCAAAGCAATGGCACAAGCTGTGTCTCTCCCAGAATTTATCTCAGGGAGTCATATGTAGGATTATTTCACCCAGGGAAACAAAAGCTTTTATAACAACAGTAATGTTATGGGCTGAATAACAAAAGATTTGTAGTATATATAATGCTGAAGATATTTAAGCATCTGTATTCAGAAACAACTGCCAAGAGTGTGGAGGTTCCTTAAAGAAGCAACTGCTGAGAAAAAGGTATTTTTTTGTTCCCATAGCTATGTGTGCTTAGTGCCATCTAGTGGTCAAAATATAGACTACTGTTAAAAAAGCTATTTCAAAATGAATTTTTATATATACATGTTTTTAAATTTACTTATTTTTTAATTGAAGGATAATTGCTTTACATAATTCTGTTGCTTTCTGCCAAACAGCATCATGAATTAAGCATAGATATACATATGTCCCCCCCTCTTGAACCTCCCTCCCAATACCAAATGAATTTAAAAAATTAAATATATCTATTTAAATACTGTATTTTAAAATTCTTTAGATTAATATTAGTTTCCCTCAATAAACCTAACCTAAAGAGTGCACACATAAACAGTTTAGTTGGAGAAAATTGCTCCCCGAGGAAATAATAGGGATGTTCTTACTTTGTTCACAAGCCAGAGTGAAATGAACAAACTCAAAAAGACAAGTTTTGTACAAACAGATATCCTGTGGTAGATCATGGGTTGCTCTTGCTATGAAAGATCACTAACTGTGGCTGGGGAAAATATTTTCATCCCCTTGTAACCTCAAATCATTAAATCATTAAGGAGGCATATTAATATAAATACATACTTTTAAAAAGTTTATTTTTATTGATATAACTAGTATTAACATTGTGTAAGTTAAAGGTGTACAACACGGGCTTCCCTGGTGGTCCAGTGGGTAAGGACACTGCCTTGCAGTGCAAGGGGCGCCGGTTCGATCCCTGGCCTGGGAAGATTCCACGTGCCGCGGAGCGGCTGGACCGATGTGTCCAATTACCGAGCCGAAGCTCTGGATCGGATGGGCCCAGAGCCGGCTGCGACAACAGAGGCCACTGCGATGGGAGGCCTACACGGGCCAAAGAACAAAGATGGATGAAAATAGATAAATGAAAGACCAATAGAAGTGGCCTGTCTGCCCCCCTCCCTCCCTAACCCCCGCCCCCCCCAAAAGGTGTACAACATGTTGATCTGACATTTATATATTGCAATAGATTATTACTATCTATAGCATTAGCTAATGTTGCATAATTATTTCTTTTTTTGCAGTAGGAACAATTAAGGTCTAGTCTCTGAGCAATTTTAAAGTTTATAATTTAGTATTGTTGTCCATAATACACACCCATACTTTTAGTGAAATAAATCAAGCCATTAATCCAAAGGAATTTATGTTATTAAATTGAAATAATAATTACCTATTAAATTATTTCCCTAAAGGTAAGGAGTTTGCTTTTCTGTTTGGCAAGAAGCAATCATTCAATGAATGAATACTTAACTTAGTGGAGGGGTAGACACAAGAACATTTATGTTTATTTAAAGTCAATGTAATAATATGACTTGTAGCAATTCAACCTACCTGTGACAAGAAATCGTATTGGTCAAGTCTTATCAAAGTTATCTATCTAAAGCACCTTCCTTTTTATATCCCATTGATAAAAATAATCATGTTAATTCTATTTTTATACTGATTAACACTGACTAGATAGAACAGGGAACTGATACCTAAGGTGGAAGGAAACGAATGGTCTTGTTTGTTCTCTGCTGACAGAGCAGCCTGTGTTTTCACTTAACCTCAAAAGAATTCTACTCCATTGCCATTTTACGTAACTCATTTTCCTGGCCTTTCCACTCCTCTTCTGTCCTTAGATACTGGCCTTTTCTATATCCAGATGGGATTAAAATTTTTAAAAAGCTAGTTCTAAAGAATAAACATTTCGTTCTTCTCTATTAAAAATTCAGTATTAACATAGTCACAGGAAGAACAGCAAAGTTGCAATAGTCTGACAGGCTTGCATGCATCCAACAGGATTCAGGATTGCAGGACCTCTCAGGGTAAAAAAAAAATACAACTTGAATATTAAAAATACCTTTTTAGTTTAATAGACCATTGTGCCACATCACGATTTCTATCATCATGGAATAAGTAAGCATGTTCCTTGCTAACTGCATTGCTGCGGTTGGTGTGATGTGTGGCTGGAGTTCTCAGAGCTGCTGTGCAGGAGGGTCAGAGATTCTGAGTGCTGAAAGCTCCACCATCAGCTTCCAATCCAGGTCTGTTGCCACTTTCATGGCAGAACACAATTTAAGAGAGACTGAAATTTTACAACATTTGTACTTTATGGAAGAGTGTGCCAGTGAACAGCTAAAACATTTTAGCCATGAACAGTTTAACTATATTTGCTGTAAGGGATGGTATAATTTTATGAGATACATATAGACTCTAATTTTTTTTGGCCAAGTGATACTGAAATCGTTTATGAAGGATGAAAGAGATAAACAATAGACTGTGTATGTTCTACATTTCTTTTGCTTATTTGGAGAAGGCAAAAGATGAAACTGAAATTTAATATTTAAAGGGATTTTCAGCTTATGGTCCCTATATGGTTGGTTTGCTTGCAATGTTTGTAAATGAAGAAATTCAGAATATCTGGATTGAGTAAACTGAGTATCTATGTACTGAATATAATGCTTGGAAAAGGACAACAGATAAGGATTGAGAAATGAAGGGTAAAATGTACTGAAAAACATTATTTATAAAAGTTTACATGAACAGTATCTTATTTCCATCTCTCTATCTGTGCCCTACCCCAAACATTCTGATGTAATTGGTCTGGGCTGGAGTTAAGATACTGATTTTTTCTTTTTTCTTTTTTTTTAATTTTATTTATTTTGGGGCGGGGGTCGGGTTGGGGAGGGAGGGGAGCAGGCGGGTCAATTCTATTGGTCTTTCGTTTCTCTCTGGTTCATCGGTCTTTGTTCTTTGGCTCCTGTGGGCCTCCCATCGCGGTGGCCTCTGTAGTTGCAGAGCGCTGGCTCTGGGCGCATGCGCTCCAGAGCTCTGGCTCAGTAATTGGACACATCAGTCCAGCCGCTCCGCGGCACGTGGGATCTTCCCAGGTCAGGGATCGAACCGGCGCCCCTTGCACTGCAAGGCCGTGTCCTTACCCACTGGACCACCAGGGGAAGCCCCTGATGTTTTTTTAAAGTTCCCCAAGTCATTTCAATGTATAGTTAGGATTAAGGATTATGACTCTATAAGATATAAGAACTAGAACTTTTGCTACTATTATCTGTCTATCCTGCCTGCCTCATTGTGTATCACTGGCTCTCAGGGAGCAGGGATTTCTTAATTTTACAGTATCTTAGTACCTAACATGAGACATGCTGCTTATTTGTCTGAATCTCTGTGTTTTAAATATAACTTATCTGGCGAACAGTGTCTGTTTTAAAAAAGTACATGTTCAGAAGAAGGAGGAGTCAAATGCCTATTTAGCGCTTTCATTGTTGAATAATGTGCGTTTCCTCAGAATAGCTAGATTTTTGTAGTGACTGAGCTGATATTATCTACGCTATTACTTGGAAACTGATATTTTTATATTGAGACAGGCAAATAAACAAACAAAAAATAAAAGTCTTACATTAAGGTATACATATTATCTTTCTTCCTGGAATGCATGTCCTCTCTCTGCTGCTTCTCTGCAGAGTGTTTCCCAACACCCTCACCGGGTCATACCACCTCTGGACATCATTCATCACAATGTACACTCATAGTAAGTGTGTTTATGAATTTTTCTTTCTCCTGAGACCAAAAGAACTGTCTTTACCTTCCTATTTACATTCTTGATGTTGGTCAAACAAGAAAGGATAAATAATTGTAGAAGTAAGTCTGTGTGAGGGGAGAGCTACCAAACCAGACTTACCAGGTGATCAGAAAAGCCTGAGGCTGCCAACCACAGCCTGCAGGCTAAGAGAGGTTTTTACATTTTAAAATGGTTATAGAAGTATCTATAAAGCCTATAATCTACATAGGATCCAGTCCTTTGAAAAGTGGATTAACTCCTGATATAAATACAGTACTTCATAATTACAGGCCAGTAACAATAAGCACGTTATAATTCCATTTTAGGAAATGCCAGCAAGGCTAATGAAGTTGTTCACTTGAGAGTCTGTTTAAAAGTTATGTCGTATCTCAGCAAAGAGACTACTAGGAGATCTTTTGTGATAAAAGTGTTTTCTGAAAGACAGCATAAATACTTTTATGTATTTTTCACCATGACATACTAAGTGCTCAATCATCATGCATAGGACTAGCCCACCAGACCTGTCTATTAAGCATTATGACTCTATAAGATATAAGAACTAGAACTTTTGCTACTATTATCTGTCTATCCTGCCTGCCTCATTGTGTATCACTGGCTCTCAGGGAGCAGGGATTTCTTAATTTTACAGTATCTTAGTACCTAACATGAGACATGCTGCTTATTTGTCTGAATCTCTGTGTTTTAAATATAACTTATCTGGCGAACAGTGTCTGTTTTAAAAAAGTACATGTTCAGAAGAAGGAGGAGTCAAATGCCTATTTAGCGCTTTCATTGTTGAATAATGTGCGTTTCCTCAGAATAGCTAGATTTTTGTAGTGACTGAGCTGATATTATCTACGCTATTACTTGGAAACTGATATTTTTATATTGAGACAGGCAAATAAACAAACAAAAAATAAAAGTCTTACATTAAGGTATACATATTATCTTTCTTCCGGGAATGCATGTCCTCTCTCTGCTGCTTCTCTGCAGAGTGTTTCCCAACACCCTCACCGGGTCATACCACCTCTGGACATCATTCATCACAATGTACACTCATAGTAAGTGTGTTTATGAATTTTTCTTTCTCCTGAGACCAAAAGAACTGTCTTTACCTTCCTATTTACATTCTTGATGTTGGTCAAACAAGAAAGGATAAATAATTGTAGAAGTAAGTCTGTGTGAGGGGAGAGCTACCAAACCAGACTTACCAGGTGATCAGAAAAGCCTGAGGCTGCCAACCACAGCCTGCAGGCTAAGAGAGGTTTTTACATTTTAAAATGGTTATAGAAGTATCTATAAAGCCTATAATCTACATAGGATCCAGTCCTTTGAAAAGTGGATTAACTCCTGATATAAATACAGTACTTCATAATTACAGGCCAGTAACAATAAGCACGTTATAATTCCATTTTAGGAAATGCCAGCAAGGCTAATGAAGTTGTTCACTTGAGAGTCTGTTTAAAAGTTATGTCGTATCTCAGCAAAGAGACTACTAGGAGATCTTTTGTGATAAAAGTGTTTTCTGAAAGACAGCATAAATACTTTTATGTATTTTTTCACCATGACATACTCGCTAAGTGCTCAATCATATCTGACTCTGCCACTCCACGGACTGTAGCCCACCAGACCTGTCTGTCCATGGGATTCTCCAGGCAAGAATACTGAAGTGGGTTGCCATTTCCTTCTCCAGGGGATCTTCCTGACCCAGGAATCAAACCCATGTCTCCTGGCAGGCGGATCCTTTACTGCTGAGCCACCAGGGAAGCCCTACTTGCCCCTCAGTTACTCTCTGGCCCGGGTCTTCTAACAGCCTATTCTACTGAACCATAAGAAGGTTCCTGCCACTTCGCCATCTTGTTAAAACTAACCTAAATTTGCCTTTGCCGTTGCTTGTATGATTCTGATACATTTTATTTTCAGTCTTTTGAAGAAAATGCTTCCAGGCTGATTTGCTCTGCTTGCAAACAGAGCACTGATAGCAGGGGCACCTCTAGTCCAGGCCGAAAGGTGACAGCTGGTAATATTTTCCCTTGTTAAGGTCAGAGGAAGTAGGATGATCCAAGAAAGGCACATGAAGACATGATGACATCATCAGAAGGACCTAAAAAGCACCACACCAGGGAGGAATAAAGGCGCTATTGCCTAAACAGACACCAATTAATTGCACAAGAAACAGGACTCTTTTCCTTGGTAGGGCAAATCAAACTGTATCCGGGGAAAACCTGGGGCAAGTTTCAGGGGCTAGCTTCAAAGAGATGCACTGTAAATTCTGTCTCAAAATAGTTTACAATGTTATCTACCAGACATGAAACCATCCTGCATGTTTTTTGTTTTCACCAGAAGACATGGAGCCACATATTATTCTGACATGAAACCTCCCACCTCCTCCAGAAGAAAGAAGATGGAAAAAATTAGGAGAACTAAAACAGAAGAGCTTGGGGCAAAGCAGGCTCAGAGAGGCCAGTGCTTATTCCTTAGGAGAAAGTTAATAGTTGACTTCTCTAGCTCCGAGGCACACAGAGATCAGAAACAATAACAGGAACAAAGCACGTTATAATTCCATTTTAGGAAATGCCAGCAAGGCTAATGAAGTTGTTCACTTGAGAGTCTGTTTAAAAGTTATGTCGTATCTCAGCAAAGAGACTACTAGGAGATCTTTTGTGATAAAAGTGTTTTCTGAAAGACAGCATAAATACTTTTATGTATTTTTTCACCATGACATACTCGCTAAGTGCTCAATCATATCTGACTCTGCCACTCCACGGACTGTAGCCCACCAGACCTGTCTGTCCATGGGATTCTCCAGGCAAGAATACTGAAGTGGGTTGCCATTTCCTTCTCCAGGGGATCTTCCTGACCCAGGAATCAAACCCATGTCTCCTGGCAGGCGGATCCTTTACTGCTGAGCCACCAGGGAAGCCCTACTTGCCCCTCAGTTACTCTCTGGCCCGGGTCTTCTAACAGCCTATTCTACTGAACCATAAGAAGGTTCCTGCCACTTCGCCATCTTGTTAAAACTAACCTAAATTTGCCTTTGCCGTTGCTTGTATGATTCTGATACATTTTATTTTCAGTCTTTTGAAGAAAATGCTTCCAGGCTGATTTGCTCTGCTTGCAAACAGAGCACTGATAGCAGGGGCACCTCTAGTCCAGGCCGAAAGGTGACAGCTGGTAATATTTTCCCTTGTTAAGGTCAGAGGAAGTAGGATGATCCAAGAAAGGCACATGAAGACATGATGACATCATCAGAAGGACCTAAAAAGCACCACACCAGGGAGGAATAAAGGCGCTATTGCCTAAACAGACACCAATTAATTGCACAAGAAACAGGACTCTTTTCCTTGGTAGGGCAAATCAAACTGTATCCGGGGAAAACCTGGGGCAAGTTTCAGGGGCTAGCTTCAAAGAGATGCACTGTAAATTCTGTCTCAAAATAGTTTACAATGTTATCTACCAGACATGAAACCATCCTGCATGTTTTTTGTTTTCACCAGAAGACATGGAGCCACATATTATTCTGACATGAAACCTCCCACCTCCTCCAGAAGAAAGAAGATGGAAAAAATTAGGAGAACTAAAACAGAAGAGCTTGGGGCAAAGCAGGCTCAGAGAGGCCAGTGCTTATTCCTTAGGAGAAAGTTAATAGTTGACTTCTCTAGCTCCGAGGCACACAGAGATCAGAAACAATAACAGGAACAAAGCAGTCACACACCAGACATTAGGGGTCATCTACAATAAATGAGGAAACCTGCCTCCTACAGAGGACTGAAACGCTCAGTTATTTAACAATTCTTTGAAACACCAAAAAAACGGTGTTTCTTTCAACCCAGTTTTTCCTCTGGAGTAGGTGGTAGCTTAACAGAATGCCAAGACAGCGTTTTAGCAGGTGCTCAATTAAGCACTCAAAGGAACATAAGTTACAAACAAAAACAAAAACATTATGGGAACCTGGTCTTCATTCTACAATAGTCCATTCTGAGTAGAGCATAGAAAGCCTGGGGGCACAGCTGACCCAGCGGCAGTTCCTAATACAGCCTGCAGCTACTGCATGAAGGGGGCAGACCTCACTTACTAATCAGTGGAATGGGCTGGAGGGGTTCCCCGCTGCCTCATGCTGGGGTTCCACTGGCTTCCTACTCTAAGGAGAGCTTTCATTCTTATCAGTCTCTCTCTTTTCACCTCTGGTCTGATGCCTTTCACCTCTTTCACTTGGCCTCCTTCAAATTTGACTAATACAGTAAGTTTATACATCTTGGGTATTCTTCTGAACCAACAACATACAGTCATATTAAGATGACAACCATATGTGTTTTCAAAATCCTTGAATACGAAAGACTTCTAAAACCCTAAATCAAAAAACAACTCTGCTGGGTTAACATGAAAAATCTTGAAAACAATGTTAAGAATTCAGTTATATATATATATATATACATATATATATATGTATATCTATCTATCTATCTAAAATTACAGAAAGGTATTTTTCTGTTTTCTCTATTGCACTAGTAATCTTAAGCCATTTTCTGAAAACTGATTTCTTCTCTGCTTTTCTGAATTTCAGCCTGCTTTTGGGGTCAACATAATTTCCACTTTTTCTAGTTTTCTCTCTCCTTTTCAACCTGCCAGCTACTATATACTAGCTTACACACTCTAGCTCTTATTCATATATATATATATATATATATATATATACACACACATATATATGTATTTTTTTTTTGGCCACTTTTTTTTGGTCTTTCATTTATTTATCTTTGTTCTTTGGTCTGTGTGGGCCTCCCATCGCGGTGGCCTCTCTCACTGCAGAGCACCGACTCTGGGCACATGCACTCCAGAGCTCTGGCTCGGTAATTGGACACATCAGTCCCAGGCCAGGGATCGAACCGGCGCCCCTTGCACTGTAAGGCACTGTCGTTACCCACTGGACCACCAGGGAAGCCCTCATATATTTTTATATGTAGTTTATTGTGTACAATTTTTATCTTCTATTTAAGTTTTATAAATCAAACTTCTTTGTGTCATTATAGTGATTAGCATTACAATGATTAGATTCTGAGCACAGAACACATTCAAGAAAGGTAATATAACTAAAGTTTCTCTGAAGGATGTTAAACATACTTGCTTGAAATCTTGGTGACTATAAAGTATTACGTAATTTAATGGAATAAACCCATTTCTTCTGTAGTCAATGGAAAACTTTATTTTTGCTCAATCTAAATGAAGCCTACTTATACATTTTAATTAAATGGAATCTCAAGGCTAAAGTTCTTAGAAGCAGTAGTGCAAATCTGATTGTTGGTGTACATTTAGTGAATATCTTCAGTCTTTCAGAAAAAAGCACAACAAACCTGCTACAAGCATACCTCAGTTTTAGTTATTAAGGCAGAGATCCTACAAGTTCCCAGAAGACCTAAGTAAAAACAATACTGGCTTCATCAAACTTATATACTCTGACTTTCCAAATTATACTCTGACTTTCTCTTGACCTAAGAAAAAATCTGTTAAGATAGAGTATGGCACAAACGATCAGACTATTTTTTCTGTCAACATAAATCCAGAGAAGCAGAAAGCCTGGGCTTACTCAACAACCAAGAAGGAAACATTCAAAATTCAATTTAAGTGAGGTAAATATTTTATTCATAGTGTTTGGCAGAAGTTAGCAATAAACACCAAATGAGCTATGTGTACTCAATGCAGAAAAATGTGAATGAAAAGGAAATTGCACTAGATCTCACAGATGCCCAGTAATAGTTCCATTTATCTGAAAACCATGACAAAGAAAATGCTTTTCCTTCCAGATAATAACTCTACTTCAAAAGGAGTTTAATCTAAATGTCTTATGCCAGCAAGTTATATCATCATAGAGCGGAGGAGGGGAGGGAGAAAAGAACTGGTGATTTTCAGATGGCGTTATTAAGTAGTGGCCATTGCTACTTATGTGAGGAGAGAGGCTACTCCATTCTTGATGAAAAACTTTCAAAGCACCGAGCAGTTGTGTGTGGAGCACATCTACACATATAAGCACATTACAGGATGCAGTCCTGGATGGCCTGAACCTGAATCAGACAGTCCTGATTCAAGTCTCAGTTGTGCAATCGGATGTGGCCCAGTCATTCAGACACTTTGCTGGCATATCTGTGAAATGCTGATGATATGAGAGCCCACCCAATAAAATTATCATGTGGATTACACACAAAAATTTTTGTGAAACACCCACACAGTGCTTGGCACGTGGCAAACACTCTTTGTGAGCCACCCTGGCTTAACGACAAGCAGTTAACCAACTGTGAAATCCTCCCTTCTATATGCCACACTGCATCAGAAGCCTGCCTTGCAAGGGTTCAAAATGCAAGCTTTCATCATCAACACAGCACTTACTATCTAAGCATATTTGGAAAAAATGTCCTAAGTTCTACTGATGGGGATGTGCAAGGCAGTGTCTCTTTTGCCACTCTCAGAAAAATGCTGGGCTGAATGCCCACAGCTCCTAGTTTTTAAAAGCCCAAAGGGTGGGTGCAAATCTGATTGTTGGTGTACATTTAGTGAATATCTTCAGTCTTTCAGAAAAAAGCACAACAAACCTGCTACAAGCATACCTCAGTTTTAGTTATTAAGGCAGAGATCCTACAAGTTCCCAGAAGACCTAAGTAAAAACAATACTGGCTTCATCAAACTTATATACTCTGACTTTCCAAATTATACTCTGACTTTCTCTTGACCTAAGAAAAAATCTGTTAAGATAGAGTATGGCACAAACGATCAGACTATTTTTTCTGTCAACATAAATCCAGAGAAGCAGAAAGCCTGGGCTTACTCAACAACCAAGAAGGAAACATTCAAAATTCAATTTAAGTGAGGTAAATATTTTATTCATAGTGTTTGGCAGAAGTTAGCAATAAACACCAAATGAGCTATGTGTACTCAATGCAGAAAAATGTGAATGAAAAGGAAATTGCACTAGATCTCACAGATGCCCAGTAATAGTTCCATTTATCTGAAAACCATGACAAAGAAAATGCTTTTCCTTCCAGATAATAACTCTACTTCAAAAGGAGTTTAATCTAAATGTCTTATGCCAGCAAGTTATATCATCATAGAGCGGAGGAGGGGAGGGAGAAAAGAACTGGTGATTTTCAGATGGCGTTATTAAGTAGTGGCCATTGCTACTTATGTGAGGAGAGAGGCTACTCCATTCTTGATGAAAAACTTTCAAAGCACCGAGCAGTTGTGTGTGGAGCACATCTACACATATAAGCACATTACAGGATGCAGTCCTGGATGGCCTGAACCTGAATCAGACAGTCCTGATTCAAGTCTCAGTTGTGCAATCGGATGTGGCCCAGTCATTCAGACACTTTGCTGGCATATCTGTGAAATGCTGATGATATGAGAGCCCACCCAATAAAATTATCATGTGGATTACACACAAAAATTTTTGTGAAACACCCACACAGTGCTTGGCACGTGGCAAACACTCTTTGTGAGCCACCCTGGCTTAACGACAAGCAGTTAACCAACTGTGAAATCCTCCCTTCTATATGCCACACTGCATCAGAAGCCTGCCTTGCAAGGGTTCAAAATGCAAGCTTTCATCATCAACACAGCACTTACTATCTAAGCATATTTGGAAAAAATGTCCTAAGTTCTACTGATGGGGATGTGCAAGGCAGTGTCTCTTTTTGCCACTCTCAGAGAAAAATGCTGGGCTGAATGCCCACAGCTCCATTATTCCGTGTTTCTTGTAGCACCAGAAAGACAACCTTCTGGAGCACAAAACCCCATTTCTTCACTGTGCGGACTGAAGACGAGGCTTAGAGAGGCTGACTTGTCTGTCATCACACAATAATGTTATTACATCTTGCGTTTCACTGTCCATTAATAAAGTAGAGAATCCTTTTGTATCGTTATTAGTCACCATCTTTCATTCCTTTTGTAGTTCTATAATATACAATGTTGAGAATGAAGTACTTACCAAAAAAAAAAAAGTTTGTTGACCCAACTGGGTGAATTGAGGGCTATTTATGTCATATTATTTTATTATAAAAATTCACCAAACTCACTTGGAAAGCACTTGGTAAATTCAAGTATTATTAACTCCTCAAGTATTCTTACTCCACCAAAAGCCTATAGGCTCACCTAATAGCCTATAGACTCATCAGGGCACCATACTCTCTTATCCAACTGCTTCCCTGCAGGACCAAAGGCCACTGTCTTTAAGGCATTTTCTAGATGGCCCTATGGAAAGTTGGAAGTGGGCACATTTGATGATTACTCTGCAAATTTGTGTGTTTCCTGAATCTAGGTGCATCTGTGGCCTAAAACTGGTCAGCTGGTTCCTACTTTCTCCAAAAGCTAAATTACAATTATCATTACAGAGATTTCTTCTAGATGGGCCTATGGAAAGTTGGATATAGGCACAGCTGATGATCACTCTGCGTTGTTTGTGTGCTTTCCTGAATCTAGGCGCATCTGTGGACTAAAACTGGCCAGCTGGTCCCTACTTTTTCCAAAAGTTAAATTATTACTTCAGGAACTAAGTGGTCCCACCATATCTGACAAAATCATGTACTGCTGAGGATATTAAGAATATAAAGTATCTGAAACTCTCCAACACTGTACAAGCCTTTTGGAGAACTGTTTGCTAGATGTGTGTTCCAAAACCTAACACACACACACTCTTAGCTTATAATGCAGCCATTCCACTTCAAGGGATAGATTTGATAGAAGCATGGAAACAGGTACACAAAACACATGGGCATGGTGCTTATGAACCATTATTTGTAACAGTCTCCAACTTAAATTTACCCAAACAGCTATCAATCATGTAGAAGAGGTAAACAAATTGTGGTAGAGTCATATAAATGTGTATGATACAGTAATGAAAAGGAACGAATTACTGCCACAGTCTAGAACAGGGATGAATTATAGAAGACACAATGTTGAGGAAAAGAAGAAGCCAGACCTAACAACACAGATATAGCCTAATTCTACTTAAATATAATTAAAAATCAGGCAAAATTAATCTATGGTGTTAGATAGCCTTCCAGGCAAGGGATATTGGCTGGAAGCTTGAGAATGAGGGCTTCCAGTGGACTGGAAATTGTTCTATTAGCTGAAAATATGTTCATATTTAACAGTATCTAACAACAGTACTTATAAAAACTGATACATTTTTGACTATAAAATTCAAGTATTATTAACTCCTCAAGTATTCTTACTCCACCAAAAGCCTATAGGCTCACCTAATAGCCTATAGACTCATCAGGGCACCATACTCTCTTATCCAACTGCTTCCCTGCAGGACCAAAGGCCACTGTCTTTAAGGCATTTTCTAGATGGCCCTATGGAAAGTTGGAAGTGGGCACATTTGATGATTACTCTGCAAATTTGTGTGTTTCCTGAATCTAGGTGCATCTGTGGCCTAAAACTGGTCAGCTGGTTCCTACTTTCTCCAAAAGCTAAATTACAATTATCATTACAGAGATTTCTTCTAGATGGGCCTATGGAAAGTTGGATATAGGCACAGCTGATGATCACTCTGCGTTGTTTGTGTGCTTTCCTGAATCTAGGCGCATCTGTGGACTAAAACTGGCCAGCTGGTCCCTACTTTTTCCAAAAGTTAAATTATTACTTCAGGAACTAAGTGGTCCCACCATATCTGACAAAATCATGTACTGCTGAGGATATTAAGAATATAAAGTATCTGAAACTCTCCAACACTGTACAAGCCTTTTGGAGAACTGTTTGCTAGATGTGTGTTCCAAAACCTAACACACACACACACTCTTAGCTTATAATGCAGCCATTCCACTTCAAGGGATAGATTTGATAGAAGCATGGAAACAGGTACACAAAACACATGGGCATGGTGCTTATGAACCATTATTTGTAACAGTCTCCAACTTAAATTTACCCAAACAGCTATCAATCATGTAGAAGAGGTAAACAAATTGTGGTAGAGTCATATAAATGTGTATGATACAGTAATGAAAAGGAACGAATTACTGCCACAGTCTAGAACAGGGATGAATTATAGAAGACACAATGTTGAGGAAAAGAAGAAGCCAGACCTAACAACACAGATATAGCCTAATTCTACTTAAATATAATTAAAAATCAGGCAAAATTAATCTATGGTGTTAGATAGCCTTCCAGGCAAGGGATATTGGCTGGAAGCTTGGAGAATGAGGGCTTCCAGTGGACTGGAAATTGTTCTATTAGCTGAAAATATGTTCATATTTAACAGTATCTAACAACAGTACTTATAAAAAACTGATACATTTTTATGACTATAAAACTTAACAGAAGAAATTGAGTAGAAGTAAGTTCTAAATCAGAAATTTAAGAATCAAATGAGGACCTAGGCAACCCAGCACTGTAAAACTGTCCAGCATAGAAAAGCAAGCATTTAGTAAATTAGTTTGTTTAAATTTTCATTAAATAATATTTTAGGGTAACTACCATGCCCTGCCTCCCAGCACAAGAAGTGTTCTTTGACCAGCATAATCTGTGGGAGAAGTTGTTTATTAAACTTAATTAAAAAGCACCATATTAAGATGTCAAAAGCCATGTTATAAGGAAGAAAACTTTAGTGAGTTAGAACCCCAGGTTTCTTTGGCATTTTATATTAGTCCTAATAATATCTGTTACCTTTGTACTATCCTTACTCTTTGAGAATTTATAGCCCTGAAACTGTTAAGTAATCAAGAACAGTCACCCTTTCTAATTTTTTCTACAGAACTTCTGAATTCACTTGTTTGGTTCGGCAACAGTAGTAATGAAAACAGCTGTCATTGCTCTCATGTTTATCTGTAATGCATTGTGAATTTACACACCACAGTTTTCCCTTTTCCAGACTATAATCTCTGAATGCCATTCGTAGTTTAATGGAAACATCATGTAGCTGGATTTTTGCCTGGCTCTGTAAATGTCACTCAACCCCGAGTTAAAGTGTCACTGAACTTTGCAGAATCAAATAACAGATTTGTATCTGTAAAAGAAAACAGTCCTTTGTTTTTAGAATTAAAGAAAGAAACTTCTTGCCAATAATACTTTTCTAAAGGCTCAACTTTTAATAGTAGAATCAAGGACTTATGAGACTACTCTCTCCTTATTTTCCCCAAAGCATGGTGAATTAAAACTTGGTGACTTTCAGACCTAACAACACAGATATAGCCTAATTCTACTTAAATATAATTAAAAATCAGGCAAAATTAATCTATGGTGTTAGATAGCCTTCCAGGCAAGGGATATTGGCTGGAAGCTTGAGAATGAGGGCTTCCAGTGGACTGGAAATTGTTCTATTAGCTGAAAATATGTTCATATTTAACAGTATCTAACAACAGTACTTATAAAAAACTGATACATTTTTATGACTATAAAACTTAACAGAAGAAATTGAGTAGAAGTAAGTTCTAAATCAGAAATTTAAGAATCAAATGAGGACCTAGGCAACCCAGCACTGTAAAACTGTCCAGCATAGAAAAGCAAGCATTTAGTAAATTAGTTTGTTTAAATTTTCATTAAATAATATTTTAGGGTAACTACCATGCCCTGCCTCCCAGCACAAGAAGTGTTCTTTGACCAGCATAATCTGTGGGAGAAGTTGTTTATTAAACTTAATTAAAAAGCACCATATTAAGATGTCAAAAGCCATGTTATAAGGAAGAAAACTTTAGTGAGTTAGAACCCCAGGTTTCTTTGGCATTTTATATTAGTCCTAATAATATCTGTTACCTTTGTACTATCCTTACTCTTTGAGAATTTATAGCCCTGAAACTGTTAAGTAATCAAGAACAGTCACCCTTTCAAATTTTTTTCTACAGAACTTCTGAATTCACTTGTTTGGTTCGGCAACAGTAGTAATGAAAACAGCTGTCATTGCTCTCATGTTTATCTGTAATGCATTGTGAATTTACACACCACAGTTTTCCCTTTTCCAGACTATAATCTCTGAATGCCATTCGTAGTTTAATGGAAACATCATGTAGCTGGATTTTTGCCTGGCTCTGTAAATGTCACTCAACCCCGAGTTAAAGTGTCACTGAACTTTGCAGAATCAAATAACAGATTTGTATCTGTAAAAGAAAACAGTCCTTTGTTTTTAGAATTAAAGAAAGAAACTTCTTGCCAATAATACTTTTCTAAAGGCTCAACTTTTAATAGTAGAATCAAGGACTTATGAGACTACTCTCTCCTTATTTTCCCCAAAGCATGGTGAATTAAAACTTGGTGACTTTTATCTCTAGGGTTGATACAAGATTATATGACTTTCAAGTCAGAAAGGAAAAACTACTGTATATTAACACATATATATGGAATCTAGAAAAATGGTACTGAGGAACCTTTTGGTAGGGAAGGAATGGAGATGCAGTAGTAGTGAATGGACTTGTAGATGTAGTGGGGGAAGGAGACGGTGGGACGAATCGAGAAAGTAGTCTTGACATTATATACACCACCGTGTGTCAAAAAGCTAGCTAGTGGGCAGCTGCTGCATAACACGGGGAGCCCAGCCTGGGGTTCTGTAATAACCTAGTGGGATGGGGAGGGGAGGGAGGCTCAAGAGGGAGAGGGTGTATGTATATATATGCATATATATATATGTGTGTGTGTATATGTATATATATGTGTGTGTACATATATGTATAAAATTGTGACTGATTTGCCTTGTATACAGCCTAAACCAACACAACATTGTAAAGCAATTTTCCTCCAATTAAAAAAAAAAAACTTGCGACTTTCAATTAAATACACTAAAATTTAGTAGAAACTTTGTTTTGCCAATGCTTATTATATATTCCAAACATCCTAAGCATAAGAAAAAAAAATTTCTCAGAAAGTCATTTTTTTTTTCCTAAAAGAATGGCCCAATGTGCACAAGCAACCCTGATAGCTAACCTACAAGAGGAGCCTACATCCAGGACTGTCCAGACCTGTGTTGGCTAACACAGTCCTTAGTCAATCTAGTCAGAACTTCTGAATTCACTTGTTTGGTTCGGCAACAGTAGTAATGAAAACAGCTGTCATTGCTCTCATGTTTATCTGTAATGCATTGTGAATTTACACACCACAGTTTTCCCTTTTCCAGACTATAATCTCTGAATGCCATTCGTAGTTTAATGGAAACATCATGTAGCTGGATTTTTGCCTGGCTCTGTAAATGTCACTCAACCCCGAGTTAAAGTGTCACTGAACTTTGCAGAATCAAATAACAGATTTGTATCTGTAAAAGAAAACAGTCCTTTGTTTTTAGAATTAAAGAAAGAAACTTCTTGCCAATAATACTTTTCTAAAGGCTCAACTTTTAATAGTAGAATCAAGGACTTATGAGACTACTCTCTCCTTATTTTCCCCAAAGCATGGTGAATTAAAACTTGGTGACTTTTATCTCTAGGGTTGATACAAGATTATATGACTTTCAAGTCAGAAAGGAAAAACTACTGTATATTAACACATATATATGGAATCTAGAAAAATGGTACTGAGGAACCTTTTGGTAGGGAAGGAATGGAGATGCAGTAGTAGTGAATGGACTTGTAGATGTAGTGGGGGAAGGAGACGGTGGGACGAATCGAGAAAGTAGTCTTGACATTATATACACCACCGTGTGTCAAAAGCTAGCTAGTGGGCAGCTGCTTCATAACACGGGGAGCCCAGCCTGGGGTTCTGTAATAACCTAGTGGGATGGGGAGGGGAGGGAGGCTCAAGAGGGAGAGGGTGTATGTATATATATGCATATATATATATGTGTGTGTATATGTATATATATGTGTGTGTACATATATGTATAAAATTGTGACTGATTTGCCTTGTATACAGCCTAAACCAACACAACATTGTAAAGCAATTTTCCTCCAATTAAAAAAAAAAAACTTGCGACTTTCAATTAAATACACTAAAATTTAGTAGAAACTTTGTTTTGCCAATGCTTATTATATATTCCAAACATCCTAAGCATAAGAAAAAAAAATTTCTCAGAAAGTCATTTTTTTTTTCCTAAAAGAATGGCCCAATGTGCACAAGCAACCCTGATAGCTAACCTACAAGAGGAGCCTACATCCAGGACTGTCCAGACCTGTGTTGGCTAACACAGTCCTTAGCCACTGTGGCTATTTAAAGTTAAATGAACTAAAATTTAGAAGTCAATTCCTGCAACACCCTAGCCACACCTCAAGAGCTTGGCAACGGCCAGTGGCTGCCAGCTGGACAGCACAGATACAGACCATCTCCTCCCTGGGAGGTTCTGTTAGTCAGCACTCCTCCAGGTTAACTTCAGTCCACAATTCCTAAAATTATCAGCTGTGGCTGCATAAAGCTCCGGGGCGGGGGTGGGGGCGGCGGCGGCGGGGTATGGGGACTGAAATAGCAAGCCAACACGATCTGGTCCAGAAATAGTGTTTAACAAAGTAGAAGTAATAATTACAAGCATGAAGCCACGCCAAGGCTGCAGTGTGGGCTCGTAGGGGCAACACTCTGCCTAGAATCAGGTGGCTCAGGCTTTACACCTGCATTTCGGCCGTGTTTCTGTCCTCTCCTGTCAGAACACAGTCACTGCTATGGTTAATCATCAGGCTCTTGGGTGGGATGGATGACAGACCTAAATGATGAGGGTGCTTTGGAGAGGGGTAAGCACTTGTTATTCTTATGTTCAATGATGCTTTTATTATCAGCAGGAAACTTGACCATGGCAAATGTTTAGCTCATTGAGGTGCTGAAACCAAAAAGCATTACTGGAGAGATTTCATGTCAGTAGTCATATTAGGGAAACCTGATCAGTTCTCACGTACTAAGAGATTACAGAACACTGCTTTCTATATAATGAAGTGATTCTGAATTCACTATTTATAATGAAACATGTCCATATACATACCTCTACACATGCCTGGAATGAATAAACTGTCCACTGACATAAACAAGGGGGAGTAAAAAGGTGAGAGTATCACAGAGAAACAGGGTACCTACATTAAGGAATTTTTTATCTCATAACACAGGGTCTCACCAAGGCTTTCCCTTTCTGAAGGATCTCCCCGTCTTCCATCCCTGTTCTGCACATATCTGGATGAGTTATCTGCCGGGCAGGTCTGTGCTTCACTCGACAGCTAAAAGGGGCCACTGCCATGAGTACCTAATTTTTCCATTCCTCTTGAGAAAATAAAAACCCGAAAGGGAATCTTCCAGATCTTGATTAGAAGGAAGAACCTATAAGCTGTAAAGACAGCTCTGACAAGGTGGGGTCAGAGGGAGCACATGTGGATTTCGTCACAACAGAATCTAACGCTGGTCTGACACCGGATTACGGCAACGTGGTAAAGACTGCCACAGGACACATCGTGTGATGGATAAGGACGTTAACCATCACTGTGAGAATGGTGTCAGGGAGAGATTCTACAAATAGGCTTCTAAAACACAGGAAGACATACACTAGAGCCTGCTACTATCTTTCTGGATAAAATAACCATTGTTTATGACAGTGCCTTAACTTTTATACTTTGAAAAATAAACCTTAAAATAATTTTAGATCTACAGAAAAACTGCAAAGATAGTAGAGGGAATTCCCATGCCTCACAGTATTTTCCCTATTATTAATACTTAATAATATGATGCAGGGAAAGACTGAGAGGATGAGGAGAAGGGGGTGACAGAGGAAGGGATGGTTGGATGTCATCACTGACTCAATGGACATGAGTTTGAGCAACTCCAGGAGACAGTGAAGGACAGGGAAGCCTGGAGTCCTCCAGTTCACGGTGTCACAGAGAGACAGACACGACTTAGCGACTGAACAAAACAACATTATGATATGTTCATCATAATTAATGAACTCATATTAATACATTATTATTAAAATGGCAACACTAGTTTGTTACCTTCGTTTTTATGGAAGGTCATTTTTTGGGTTCCAGGACCCTTCCAGGACCCCATACTACTTAGCTCAGGCTTCACTTGGTTTTCTCGATAAGGGAAACCTGATCAGTTCTCACGTACTAAGAGATTACAGAACACTGCTTTCTATATAATGAAGTGATTCTGAATTCACTATTTATAATGAAACATGTCCATATACATACCTCTACACATGCCTGGAATGAATAAACTGTCCACTGACATAAACAAGGGGGAGTAAAAAGGTGAGAGTATCACAGAGAAACAGGGTACCTACATTAAGGAATTTTTTATCTCATAACACAGGGTCTCACCAAGGCTTTCCCTTTCTGAAGGATCTCCCCGTCTTCCATCCCTGTTCTGCACATATCTGGATGAGTTATCTGCCGGGCAGGTCTGTGCTTCACTCGACAGCTAAAAGGGGCCACTGCCATGAGTACCTAATTTTTCCATTCCTCTTGAGAAAATAAAAACCCGAAAGGGAATCTTCCAGATCTTGATTAGAAGGAAGAACCTATAAGCTGTAAAGACAGCTCTGACAAGGTGGGGTCAGAGGGAGCACATGTGGATTTCGTCACAACAGAATCTAACGCTGGTCTGACACCGGATTACGGCAACGTGGTAAAGACTGCCACAGGACACATCGTGTGATGGATAAGGACGTTAACCATCACTGTGAGAATGGTGTCAGGGAGAGATTCTACAAATAGGCTTCTAAAACACAGGAAGACATACACTAGAGCCTGCTACTATCTTTCTGGATAAAATAACCATTGTTTATGACAGTGCCTTAACTTTTATACTTTGAAAAATAAACCTTAAAATAATTTTAGATCTACAGAAAAACTGCAAAGATAGTAGAGGGAATTCCCATGCCTCACAGTATTTTCCCTATTATTAATACTTAATAATATGATGCAGGGAAAGACTGAGAGGATGAGGAGAAGGGGGTGACAGAGGAAGGGATGGTTGGATGTCATCACTGACTCAATGGACATGAGTTTGAGCAACTCCAGGAGACAGTGAAGGACAGGGAAGCCTGGAGTCCTCCAGTTCACGGTGTCACAGAGAGACAGACACGACTTAGCGACTGAACAAAACAACATTATGATATGTTCATCATAATTAATGAACTCATATTAATACATTATTATTAAAATGGCAACACTAGTTTGTTACCTTAGTTTTTATGGAAGGTCATTTTTTTTGGGTTCCAGGACCCCTTCCAGGACCCCATACTACTTAGAGGTCATGTCTCAGGCTTCACTTGGCTCTGACAGTGTCTCAGACTTTCCTTGTTTCTAATGACCATGACAGTTTTGGGGAGTACTAGCCAGGTATTTTGTAGAATGTCCCTCAGTTGAGATTCGCGGTGAGACTGGGGTTATGAATTTTCAGGAGAAAGCGCTTCGAGGTCGGGTGCCATTCTTGCGTCATATCAAGGTACATACGATCCACATGGTGTGTCACTGCTGAGGTTGCACCGATGAGGTGGTGCTCATCAGGCTCCTTCACTGCAAAGTTACTCTCACTTCCTCACTTTTCACACTGCACTCTTTGGAAGGAAGCCACTATCCACAGCCCTTGAGTAAGGTATGGGGAGTTACACTCCAACTCCTAGAGGGTGAAGTGTCTGCAAAACTTATTCGGAATTCATTCACACAGGAGAGCAGTTTCTTCTAATTTACTGGTTAAATCATTTATTTATATCAAGAGAGTCAATGATATTTATTTTATACTTTGAGTCTTTGGATTATAATCCAATACTACTCTATTTATTTTGTCCTTAAACAGTTCCACAGCTTTGGCCACTGGGAGCTTTATTATTTGATTCCTGTGTCCCTTTGACATACCCCATCATTACATTTTGTCGTTCCTTTTGAACCACTTCCCTGGCACTGAGTCGGACACTCCTCCAAAGAGCCTGGCTCAGATTACTGGAGCATGATCTAGGTGCCTTTTTCTGTTTCTAAAGGTGTTTTCATACACACTTCTCTCACATCCACAGCCTTTTTTGAGATGGGTACAGAGTAGCTGAGGGATTTGCTCAAGATTAACAACAGTGTGGCTGGGACAAAATTCAGTTTTCTGATGACAAGAGTTCAGCATCTTTTCCATTACTGGGTGATTCTGAGTTGAGCAGGGATATGTTCAGTAAAACCCTTAGCGACTGAACAAAACAACATTATGATATGTTCATCATAATTAATGAACTCATATTAATACATTATTATTAAAATGGCAACACTAGTTTGTTACCTTAGTTTTTATGGAAGGTCATTTTTTTTGGGTTCCAGGACCCCTTCCAGGACCCCATACTACTTAGAGGTCATGTCTCAGGCTTCACTTGGCTCTGACAGTGTCTCAGACTTTCCTTGTTTCTAATGACCATGACAGTTTTGGGGAGTACTAGCCAGGTATTTTGTAGAATGTCCCTCAGTTGAGATTCGCGGTGAGACTGGGGTTATGAATTTTCAGGAGAAAGCGCTTCGAGGTCGGGTGCCATTCTTGCGTCATATCAAGGTACATACGATCCACATGGTGTGTCACTGCTGAGGTTGCACCGATGAGGTGGTGCTCATCAGGCTCCTTCACTGCAAAGTTACTCTCACTTCCTCACTTTTCACACTGCACTCTTTGGAAGGAAGCCACTATCCACAGCCCTTGAGTAAGGTATGGGGAGTTACACTCCAACTCCTAGAGGGTGAAGTGTCTGCAAAACTTATTCGGAATTCATTCACACAGGAGAGCAGTTTCTTCTAATTTACTGGTTAAATCATTTATTTATATCAAGAGAGTCAATGATATTTATTTTATACTTTGAGTCTTTGGATTATAATCCAATACTACTCTATTTATTTTGTCCTTAAACAGTTCCACAGCTTTGGCCACTGGGAGCTTTATTATTTGATTCCTGTGTCCCTTTGACATACCCCATCATTACATTTTGTCGTTCCTTTTGAACCACTTCCCTGGCACTGAGTCGGACACTCCTCCAAAGAGCCTGGCTCAGATTACTGGAGCATGATCTAGGTGCCTTTTTCTGTTTCTAAAGGTGTTTTCATACACACTTCTCTCACATCCACAGCCTTTTTTGAGATGGGTACAGAGTAGCTGAGGGATTTGCTCAAGATTAACAACAGTGTGGCTGGGACAAAATTCAGTTTTCTGATGACAAGAGTTCAGCATCTTTTCCATTACTGGGTGATTCTGAGTTGAGAACCTGGTCTCAAAGGTCAGATCCACAACTTGGAGGAAAAATGGAAAACAGAAAGAGGCATTTCCAGAACACAGTCTCTCCAGGAGAGAAAATATAACAGACTATCTATCTAGAAGAAACAGCTGGAGGTTCTGTCTTCTATGGAGAGAGATCTCTATATTACAGTGGTGGTTCTCAACCAGGGATGATTTTCCCCCCGCATCCTCCTCCCTCCTACCTGACACATTTGACAATGTCTGGACACGTTTTGTTGGGAAGGGGTGTGCCGTCCCTGGCGTCTAGTGGGTAAAGGCCGGGGATATTGTCAAACATTCTATAATGTTTAGAAGAGTTTCCACACAGAGAATTATCTAGTTCAAAATGACAATAGTGCTCAAGTTACGAGACCCTAAATCCAGGGACCGCTGAAGAACATCCAATTTTATGCTGTTTCTACTCTTGCTGAATTATTTTTTCCTTGGTGGTTATGAGGGACAACTGTGGAAGATTCTGGCGGTGAGGGGTGGGCGGGGTTCTGTCACTTCATGAGTCAGTCGATTGGAAGAAAAAGCCCCCTATTTTGGTTAAGAGATACAGCTTACAATCAGATAAAAAAAAAGACTCCTGTGTTTTTATGTGTGGGTCAAATGGAAAAGGGGGCGCTCTTTAAAATGAGCTGTCATGGCTCACATATTTACCATATATGCTATCATTTACTGGCCATGCATCTGCTGTCTTCTAGTTCAGGAACAAGCTGTGCAGAATGGTAGGTTTGAGAGTCAACTTTGAGTTTGGATTCATCTACCTCCTTAAAGAGCCTGGCTCCTGTGTCCCTTTGACATACCCCATCATTACATTTTGTCGTTCCTTTTGAACCACTTCCTGGCACTGAGTCGGACACTCCTCCAAAGAGCCTGGCTCAGATTACTGGAGCATGATCTAGGTGCCTTTTTCTGTTTCTAAAGGTGTTTTCATACACACTTCTCTCACATCCACAGCCTTTTTTGAGATGGGTACAGAGTAGCTGAGGGATTTGCTCAAGATTAACAACAGTGTGGCTGGGACAAAATTCAGTTTTCTGATGACAAGAGTTCAGCATCTTTTCCATTACTGGGTGATTCTGAGTTGAGAACCTGGTCTCAAAGGTCAGATCCACAACTTGGAGGAAAAATGGAAAACAGAAAGAGGCATTTCCAGAACACAGTCTCTCCAGGAGAGAAAATATAACAGACTATCTATCTAGAAGAAACAGCTGGAGGTTCTGTCTTCTATGGAGAGAGATCTCTATATTACAGTGGTGGTTCTCAACCAGGGATGATTTTCCCCCCGCATCCTCCTCCCTCCTACCTGACACATTTGACAATGTCTGGACACGTTTTGTTGGGAAGGGGTGTGCCGTCCCTGGCGTCTAGTGGGTAAAGGCCGGGGATATTGTCAAACATTCTATAATGTTTAGAAGAGTTTCCACACAGAGAATTATCTAGTTCAAAATGACAATAGTGCTCAAGTTACGAGACCCTAAATCCAGGGACCGCTGAAGAACATCCAATTTTATGCTGTTTCTACTCTTGCTGAATTATTTTTTCCTTGGTGGTTATGAGGGACAACTGTGGAAGATTCTGGCGGTGAGGGGTGGGCGGGGTTCTGTCACTTCATGAGTCAGTCGATTGGAAGAAAAAGCCCCCTATTTTGGTTAAGAGATACAGCTTACAATCAGATAAAAAAAAAGACTCCTGTGTTTTTATGTGTGGGTCAAATGGAAAAGGGGGCGCTCTTTAAAATGAGCTGTCATGGCTCACATATTTACCATATATGCTATCATTTACTGGCCATGCATCTGCTGTCTTCTAGTTCAGGAACAAGCTGTGCAGAATGGTAGGTTTGATTTGGAAAATCTGCCAATGAACTGGTCAGCCTTACTAAGTAGATGGCTATTCCCCAGAAACTTGTTCAGGGCTCAGTGACCTCAGTTTGGAGAGGAAGTAAGTGACCGAGTCCCTGTTTGCTGATGCTGTCAGTGACCACCCAGCAGTCTGACAGAAGAAAGATCACTTGTTTACCAGGACCTCTCTTGGAAGCTTTAGAAAAGCTTGCTCACTCTTGGTACTAATATTCAATGGAGGACATTTTTTGAGCAAAGTCTAATGTGTCCTAGGATCATAAATTGCCATTGCCCTCTATAAAAAAAAATACAGAGATTACAGGGGCAGTATAATTTGGGATGATCCTATTCGAGGAGATCCTGATGATGTAGACACACATATATATAAAAACTCAATACACCATAATGCGTGGTACAAAATAATTGCTTGTCAACTGTAGCAATAACAATAATAATAATAATAACCCCCCCCAGGGTTTCCCTGGTGGTCCAGTGGGTAAAGAGTCTACCTTGCAATGCAAGGGGCAGTGGTTCAATCCCTGGCACGGGAAGATCCCACGTGCCGCAAAGCAGCTTGACCGGTGTGTCCAATTACGAGCCAGCGCTCTGGAGCGCATGTGCCCAGAGCCGGTGCTCTGCAACAAGAAAGGCCACTGCAATGGGAGGCCCACACCGGTCAAAGAACAAAGATGGATGAAAACAAATAAATAAAAATCCACTAAGAGGCCAAAATTAAAACAAATGTTTGCTTGTGTTTTCTAAGTGTTAGGCCTTGTGCAAAGTACATACTATCTCATCAAATACTCATACGTAGTCTATGAGAGAAGTACCACTGTCACTATTATTATCTAAGCCATCAAGCCAGATGTTTACAAGCTATATGACAGTTAAGGAAAGTTGGATACAGTCTGACTCCTGGAGATGACATGAGGTCACGAGATCACAGTGATAAACACATGTCAAGTTTAGCCCCTTAACTAAAGGAACACCAGGAACTAATATACTGTTGTAGTCAGTTACACCTAAAAAAAGAAACACAAAAGGCCATGCATCTGCTGTCTTCCAGCTCAGGACCAAGCTGTGCAGAATGGTAGGTTTGATTTGGAAAATCTGCCAATGAACTGGTCAGCCTTACTAAGTAGATGGCTATTCCCCAGAAACTTGTTCAGGGCTCAGTGACCTCAGTTTGGAGAGGAAGTAAGTGACCGAGTCCCTGTTTGCTGATGCTGTCAGTGACCACCCAGCAGTCTGACAGAAGAAAGATCACTTGTTTACCAGGACCTCTCTTGGAAGCTTTAGAAAAGCTTGCTCACTCTTGGTACTAATATTCAATGGAGGACATTTTTTGAGCAAAGTCTAATGTGTCCTAGGATCATAAATTGCCATTGCCCTCTATAAAAAAAAATACAGAGATTACAGGGGCAGTATAATTTGGGATGATCCTATTCGAGGAGATCCTGATGATGTAGACACACATATATATAAAAACTCAATACACCATAATGCGTGGTACAAAATAATTGCTTGTCAACTGTAGCAATAACAATAATAATAATAATAACCCCCCCCAGGGTTTCCCTGGTGGTCCAGTGGGTAAAGAGTCTACCTTGCAATGCAAGGGGCAGTGGTTCAATCCCTGGCACGGGAAGATCCCACGTGCCGCAAAGCAGCTTGACCGGTGTGTCCAATTACGAGCCAGCGCTCTGGAGCGCATGTGCCCAGAGCCGGTGCTCTGCAACAAGAAAGGCCACTGCAATGGGAGGCCCACACCGGTCAAAGAACAAAGATGGATGAAAACAAATAAATAAAAATCCACTAAGAGGCCAAAATTAAAACAAATGTTTGCTTGTGTTTTCTAAGTGTTAGGCCTTGTGCAAAGTACATACTATCTCATCAAATACTCATACGTAGTCTATGAGAGAAGTACCACTGTCACTATTATTATCTAAGCCATCAAGCCAGATGTTTACAAGCTATATGACAGTTAAGGAAAGTTGGATACAGTCTGACTCCTGGAGATGACATGAGGTCACGAGATCACAGTGATAAACACATGTCAAGTTTAGCCCCTTAACTAAAGGAACACCAGGAACTAATATACTGTTGTAGTCAGTTACACCTCAAAACAAACAAATGCATAGAAAAGGGATCAGATCTGTAGTTAACAGAGGTGAGGAGTTGGGGATGAAGAGCCAGATGAAGGCAGGCAAAAGGTACAAACTTCCTGTTATAAACAGTAGGGATGTAATGCACAATATGATAAATCTAAGTAACACTGCTGTGTGTTTTATATGAAAGCTGTTAAGACAGTAAATTCTAAGAGTTCTTACCACAATGACAAAAGCTTTTTTTTTCTATTTATTTTTGTGTTTATATGAGATGATGGACGTTAACTAAACTTACTGTGATAATCACTAATGCAGTGAAATCATTACGCTGTACACCTTGAACTTATACAGTGCTGTATGTCACTTGCATCTCAATAAAACTGGAAGGAAAAAAACCATCGAAATTTTCTAGCACTATATATGTCCCTCTCCAGTCCTGCCCTCAAAGGGCACCATCTTTAGCCATTCGTTCTTAACTATTCTGGTAATTTACATTCAGAGCTCTAAGCAATAAACTTGAGTGCTTAGCTCATAAGCTTTCGACAATATCCACTGACTTCCTACTAAGAAATGAGGATTTACTTAACTCAAATTATCCTCTATTATCCTTTTCCTTCCTCTTTATAATATTTGTAGCTATATTGAGTTTTATTCTCTTACTGGTCACTCTGTAAATACTGCACATGCAGCTCTAGTTGTTGTCCCATCAAATTTTAACTCCCACAATATAAAATAAACTGTTAGTGACTCTCCTTCCCACCAACTCTCCTACCCCCTTGTATGTCCTAACTTCTGACCACCATCTTTTTTTTTTTCAAATTACCAACAAACCTTTCTATGCTTTTGTTTATTAGTTGTTTCTAAAAATTAAAGGTAAGTAACCTGTTTACTGTATTGTGATCTATAAATATTATTCACAGCAGAAACAAGGAATATTTTTAGAATTACAAGTCTATTTCCAGAGGTCCATTTTTATGAACTGTCATTCAAACAAACATGTTAATAGAATAAAGGTCAAGTGGATTTCTTTTTCTTAGTTTTCATAATTGCTCAAAATTATGCCACATTTTTGTTGTATTCTGATTGACAATGACACTGTTGTACATTCTTTATCTAATTGGTTTTACTTTTTCTATTCTTCATCAAAACATCACATTTTTACAGCAAAATGATATTTCGATCCAACACACAGATGAAAAATTCGAAGTTTACCATAGCAGACTTATAATGAAAACAAACTTTTGAAATCACTATTTTGTTTTTAAATTCTTAAATTTTTAAATTCTTTGCTTATGTGTTCTTTAACAGAGAGATGAACTATATTCCATGTATAATAATAAGCTCCATCTGTATGGTCCTTTCAGTTTATAAAACACTGCCATACATTTTCTAGCACTATATATGTCCTCTCCAGTCCTGCCCTCAAAGGGCACCATCTTTAGCCATTCGTTCTTAACTATTCTGGTAATTTACATTCAGAGCTCTAAGCAATAAACTTGAGTGCTTAGCTCATAAGCTTTCGACAATATCCACTGACTTCCTACTAAGAAATGAGGATTTACTTAACTCAAATTATCCTCTATTATCCTTTTCCTTCCTCTTTATAATATTTGTAGCTATATTGAGTTTTATTCTCTTACTGGTCACTCTGTAAATACTGCACATGCAGCTCTAGTTGTTGTCCCATCAAATTTTAACTCCCACAATATAAAATAAACTGTTAGTGACTCTCCTTCCCACCAACTCTCCTACCCCCTTGTATGTCCTAACTTCTGACCACCATCTTTTTTTTTTTCAAATTACCAACAAACCTTTCTATGCTTTTGTTTATTAGTTGTTTCTAAAAATTAAAGGTAAGTAACCTGTTTACTGTATTGTGATCTATAAATATTATTCACAGCAGAAACAAGGAATATTTTTAGAATTACAAGTCTATTTCAGAGGTCCATTTTTATGAACTGTCATTCAAACAAACATGTTAATAGAATAAAGGTCAAGTGGATTTCTTTTTCTTAGTTTTCATAATTGCTCAAAATTATGCCACATTTTTGTTGTATTCTGATTGACAATGACACTGTTGTACATTCTTTATCTAATTGGTTTTACTTTTTCTATTCTTCATCAAAACATCACATTTTTACAGCAAAATGATATTTCGATCCAACACACAGATGAAAAATTCGAAGTTTACCATAGCAGACTTATAATGAAAACAAACTTTTGAAATCACTATTTTGTTTTTAAATTCTTAAATTTTTAAATTCTTTGCTTATGTGTTCTTTAACAGAGAGATGAACTATATTCCATGTATAATAATAAGCTCCATCTGTATGGTCCTTTCAGTTTATAAAACACTGCTCATACATTTTATTTTATGCTCTCAACCCATGAAGGAGGCAGCATCTTCTATATTTCACAAATACAGTGATTTAACATCAGGATGACTGAGAGATTTAGCTAAAATCAGAAGCAAGTAAGCTCCAAGCTCCAAATGTGAAACCAAATTTTCTTTCTTTTTTTTTTTCCTCCGCCAAATCCAATGTTCTCTGCTTCCACCATAGCTGCCTAACACATGGGCCTTTGTTTAGAAATAAAGTATCATGACTTTTGGTGTAGACGTTTTGTTATCAATTAGAACACTCCTATGGACAGTCACATAGTACTTTCACTCCTTATTTATTAAAGATAAGGCAGGGAAGGATTTTTTATAAATAAACAATAGAAAAGCTGGCAGAACTATGAGGAAAACACAAATAAGTCAAAAGGATATCATATAAAGAGATGCTGTGATGACAAACTGAATAGTCAAGGAAGGCCACAGAGTCATAAGCATTAGCTTTCTCAAGTAATAAATGAGCGTCTATAAGGTGCTGGAGTTACTACTCTGGCAAGATAGAGTTGCTAAAAAACGGGACTCTGATCCCAATCATTCTCTGATAAACCAAGTTTATCTCACACAAATATCTTCTAAGGAACAACTCTGGGTACTGACTCTGAAAGGCCAAGGTCAACCAAAGAGGAGAACCAGGGTCCTGAGAAGATGCTTTGTGAGGAACCAGAGCAAAGTGAGCGTAGAGAAGGAGGCCCATGTTACAGTCACACGAGCACAAAGAGGCAGGTTTACCTTTAACACCAGGAAGAATTGCCGACAAAGAAAACACGACCTCAGACGCTGACAAAACAGTAGCATTTGGACAAGGTGAATTTCTGTTAGTTGAAGCTTTAGGCTCTCTATACAGATATAAGGCAAAAGCTGAAAATTCAATTTCAGAATTTTGAACTTCATGTTTCCCTTTCATAATAAATATTCTTTAAAGTTATTTAAGACTTGGTTTTTGACTTTACATCAGAAGAAAACAGTTTAGGAAAAAAATTTCTTAAAACAAAAAACCTACTTAATGTAAACATGAACAGAAATACAGAATTCCATTTGAGCAAAAAGAAATGTCCAGATTTATATATATATATATATATATATATGCTTAAACTCTAATATGTCATCTTTTTCTTTTTTTTAATGATGGGGCAAGGTAGTCTCATTTGATTTTTTGTATGCAGCTATCCAGTTTTCCCAACACAGTTTATGAAGTGACAGTTTTTTACGTATTGTATGTTCTTTTCTTCTCTGTTGTAAGTGTGAGTTCATTTCTGGCCTCTACTCTACACCATTGATCACTATGTCTGTTCTTGTGTCAGTACCATACTGTTTGGATTACTGTTACTCTACAGTACAGTTTCAATTAGAACACTCCTATGGACAGTCACATAGTACTTTCACTCCTTATTTATTAAAGATAAGGCAGGGAAGGATTTTTTATAAATAAACAATAGAAAAGCTGGCAGAACTATGAGGAAAACACAAATAAGTCAAAAGGATATCATATAAAGAGATGCTGTGATGACAAACTGAATAGTCAAGGAAGGCCACAGAGTCATAAGCATTAGCTTTCTCAAGTAATAAATGAGCGTCTATAAGGTGCTGGAGTTACTACTCTGGCAAGATAGAGTTGCTAACAAAAAGGGACTCTGATCCCAATCATTCTCTGATAAACCAAGTTTATCTCACACAAATATCTTCTAAGGAACAACTCTGGGTACTGACTCTGAAAGGCCAAGGTCAACCAAAGAGGAGAACCAGGGTCCTGAGAAGATGCTTTGTGAGGAACCAGAGCAAAGTGAGCGTAGAGAAGGAGGCCCATGTTACAGTCACACGAGCACAAAGAGGCAGGTTTACCTTTAACACCAGGAAGAATTGCCGACAAAGAAAACACGACCTCAGACGCTGACAAAACAGTAGCATTTGGACAAGGTGAATTTCTGTTAGTTGAAGCTTTAGGCTCTCTATACAGATATAAGGCAAAAGCTGAAAATTCAATTTCAGAATTTTGAACTTCATGTTTCCCTTTCATAATAAATATTCTTTAAAGTTATTTAAGACTTGGTTTTTGACTTTACATCAGAAGAAAACAGTTTAGGAAAAAAATTTCTTAAAACAAAAAACCTACTTAATGTAAACATGAACAGAAATACAGAATTCCATTTGAGCAAAAAGAAATGTCCAGATTTATATATATATATATATATATATATGCTTAAACTCTAATATGTCATCTTTTTCTTTTTTTTAATGATGGGGCAAGGTAGTCTCATTTGATTTTTTGTATGCAGCTATCCAGTTTTCCCAACACAGTTTATGAAGTGACAGTTTTTTACGTATTGTATGTTCTTTTCTTCTCTGTTGTAAGTGTGAGTTCATTTCTGGCCTCTACTCTACACCATTGATCACTATGTCTGTTCTTGTGTCAGTACCATACTGTTTGGATTACTGTTACTCTACAGTACAGTTTCAATTCAAGGAGCAGGACACCTCCAGCTTTGTTCCTTCTTAAGACTGTTTTGGGATCTTCTGCATTTCCACACAGATTTTATAATTATCTGTTGTAATTTTGTGAAAAAATGCTACTGGCATTTTAATAAGAGATTGTACTGAACCTGCAGAATGCCCTGGTATTACTATGGTCATTTTAACAATATTAACTCTTCTAATTCATAAGCATGAACTATCTTTCCATTTGCTTGTGTCATGCTCAATTTCTTTTATCAGTATCTTACAGCTTTCTGAGTAGAGGTCTTTTTCCTCTTTTGACTTATTCCTGATTATTTTATTCTTTTGGATGTGATTATAAATGGAATAGTTTTCTTAGTTTCTCTTTCTGATAGTTCATTGTTAGTGTACAGAAATGAAACAAATGGAATATTACTCAACCATAAAAAGAACGAATTCTTGTCATCTGCGCAATACAGATAGATCTAGAGTGTATTATGCAAAGCACAATAATGATTTCACATGTATGTGGAATCTGAAAGACAAAACAAATGAAAGAACACAGGTGACTGCCAAAGAGGAGAGTAGGTTGTGGGGGAAGATGAGAGAAACAGGTGAAGGACAAACTTCCAGTTACCAAATAAATGAGTCATAGGCATGAAATGTACAGCATAGGGAATGTAGCATCTTTATATGCTGATAGACTATAACCAGACTTGCTGTGACGACCACTTTGAAACACATAAAAATATCAAATCACTACATTGTATACCAGGAACTTATATAGTCTTGTAGGTCAATTCTTCTTCAAAAACAAACTCATAGAAAAAAAAAAGGTCAGAATTGTGGTTACCAGAGGTGGGGTGTTGGGGGAGGGGGAACTGAATGAAGGTAATCAAGAGATAAAAACTTCCAGTTGTAAGATAAATAAACACTAGAAATGCAATGCACAATATGATAAATGAACACTTGCATGTTATACATGAAAGTTATTAAGAGAGTAAGTCCTAAGAAAAGTAAGTCACAAGTAAAAATTTGTTTTCTTTTATTTTATATCTAGAGGAGATGAAGGATGTTCACTAAACTTATTGTGATAATCACTTCATGATACATGTACATTGAATCATTATGCTATACACATTAAACTTACATTGTGCTATGTGTCAGTTATACCTCAATAAAACTGGGAGAAAAAATTCAAATGACGGGGGAAATTAAGATAATTCTCAAAAGTAGAACTATATTTCAAAAGAATATATGATTACATACAAAAAGGGAATCATCCCTCTCATCAGTATAGTATTTACTGAGAGATCACTACATGTTAGGGACTGTGTTTAACTCATTCCATGCACTGTCTCACTACAAATAATACCACTTATCCCAATTTTAAATGTGTGCTGAAGACTTACATGAAGACTTACAAGGGCTAACTTGCCAAATCCAGAGCTAAGTCCAAACTGACATCCATCTCTTTTCTTATGTTTTTCTTTTCCCCATCATGCCTCTTTTATTTATATTTATTTTCATCCACCTTTTTATTCTTTGGCATGTGTGGGCCTCCCATTGCAGAGGCCTTTCTCACTGCAGAGCACTGGCTCTGGGTGCACATGCTCCAGAATGCTGGCTCATAACTGGACACACCAGCCATGCCAGGGCACATGGGATCTTCCCACGCCAGGGATGGAACCAGTGCCCCTTGCACTGCAAGGCGAACTCTCTACCCACTGGACCACCAAGGAAGACCTTACATCTATCTCTCTTTTTTTTTTTTTCCAAAGATTTTATTTATTTATTTATTTTGGGTGGGGGTCGCGTTGGGGAGGGAGGGGAGCGGGCGGGCCACTTCTATTGGTCTTTCATTTCTCTGTTTTTTCATCCGTCTTTGTTCTTTGGCTCCTGCGGGCCTCCCATCGCAGTGGCGTCTGTTGTCGCAGAGCGCCGGCTCTGGGCGCATGCGCTCCAGAGCTCCGGCTCGGTGATTGGACACATCAGTCCAGCCGCTCCGCAGCACGTGGGATCTTCCCTGCCCAGGGATCGAACCGGCGCCCCTTGCACTGCAAGGCGGTGTCCTTATCCAGTGGACCACCAGGGGAAGC
This sequence comes from Tragulus kanchil, assembly GCA_022376925.1. Taxonomy (NCBI): domain Eukaryota; kingdom Metazoa; phylum Chordata; class Mammalia; order Artiodactyla; family Tragulidae; genus Tragulus; species Tragulus kanchil. The sequence goes on from JAIOJX010000026.1 coordinate 286,394,561, forward strand.
CCATTACATCTATCTCTTAAACATCACATATACTACCACTAACTACCTAAATCAGTGGATTGGAAATCCATGTGATAAATTCTTACCATGATATTAAGGATTATCAATTTTCATCTTAGTAATGGGCAAAAGGGAAACTAGTCAGATACCTTTCATACGCCCAAATTCTCACTATCATTTTGTTGATAATTTCTATTATCTTTATTCTGTTTGCAAAAAAGGGAAATCAGTGTAGCTTAAAAGTAGCAAAATTAGTTTGAACTCATCTCTGATAATGTTTCCCACTCTGCTGCTGGTGAGGACATCAATAAACAATGAGAACTTGGCAGCCTGAAGGTCTAGGGAGTCTATAAATACTGCACATAGACACACACCTTTTTAGGAGTTACGTCTCAGGAGAAACATTTCAAATTTTAATGCTGATTGTAAAGACTTATTTAACCTACATCATTACATAATTGTTAGACAATATTGCAGACTATTTTCAGCAATAGGAAGATTTTCTTTGCAGACTGTTTAAACAGACTCTTTTCCTACTGCAAGTTATTCCATATATGTTGTCGTATCGATTTCCTCCCATTGAGAGGCCTTTCCACTGCAGCCCATGCTCCAGAATGCCATAACTGGACACACCAGCCATGCCAGGGCACATGGAATCTTCCACTGCCAGGGATGGAACCAGTGCCCCTTGCACTGCAAGGCGAACTCTCTACCCACTGGACCACCAAGGAAGACCTTACATCTATCTCTCTTTTTTTTTTTTTCCAAAGATTTATTTATTTATTTATTTTGGGTGGGGGTCGGGTTGGGGAGGGAGGAGAGCGGGCGGGCCACTTCTATTGGTCTTTCATTTCTCTGTTTTTCATCCGTCTTTGTTCTTTGGCTCCTGCGGGCCTCCCATTGCGGTGGCCTCTGTTGTCGCAGAGCGCCGGCTCTGGGCGCATGTGCTCCAGAGCTCCGGCTCGGTGATTGGACACATCGGTCCAGCCGCTCCGCAGCACGTGGGATCTTCCCTGCCCAGGGATCGAACCGGCGCCCCTTGCACTGCAAGGCGGTGTCCTTATCCAGTGGACCACCAGGGGAAGCCCATTACATCTATCTCTTAAACATCACATATACTACCACTAACTACCTAAATCAGTGGATTGGAAATCCATGTGATAAATTCTTACCATGATATTAAGGATTATCAATTTTCATCTTAGTAATGGGCAAAAGGGAAACTAGTCAGATACCTTTCATACGCCCAAATTCTCACTATCATTTTGTTGATAATTTCTATTATCTTTATTCTGTTTGCAAAAAAGGGAAATCAGTGTAGCTTAAAAGTAGCAAAATTAGTTTGAACTCATCTCTGATAATGTTTCCCACTCTGCTGCTGGTGAGGACATCAATAAACAATGAGAACTTGGCAGCCTGAAGGTCTAGGGAGTCTATAAATACTGCACATAGACACACACCTTTTTAGGAGTTACGTCTCAGGAGAAACATTTCAAATTTTAATGCTGATTGTAAAGACTTATTTAACCTACATCATTACATAATTGTTAGACAATATTGCAGACTATTTTCAGCAATAGGAAGATTTTCTTTGCAGACTGTTTAAACAGACTCTTTTCCTACTGCAAGTTATTCCATATATGTTGTCGTATCACAAACATCAAATAATCAAGATGTGGTTATTCCTGTGTCTAATTAATCAGGTACATAAACATCTCTTTGAGTTAGACAGTGACTGCTGAAGGATATTTCCTCTTATCAATAAACTATAATCTATCAGTAAATATTTATGAAGCATCGACGAAACAGAAATCACTTGTACTGTAAGACCTTTCCCTTTCCTCATCTTTCCTTCCAGAAAGAAACAGGAGCTCTAACGGTTAAGTACAGCAGGGTCTTCTGTTTACTTAGGGTTTACACTTTTTGAAGATCTCAGATGCTCTTCCATGTTTTGCATCTTGAAGCAACTGGTCTTGTTTCAGGTCAGAAGTAATACATTCTAAGGAACGTCAGGAATTGTTTGTTTACTTTCTTATTTTTCTTTAAGATACTGACTTTCAGGGTTAAATAATATTTAGTCAGCAGAAGCACATATTATATTTCTAAAGAATGGTTTCTTTCATTAATAGCAATGTAGCCCAGGAGTTCAGAAACGCAGGTACTGGCCCTATTCTAACATTTACTCATTATGCAACTTTGGGGAAGTCATCCTAGACTTTTCAACCTCAGTGTCTTCATTTAAAATAAGGAACTGGAGTTGGATAATTTCTCAACTCAATCCCAGTTCCATAATTCTAGGATTTCCTTGTAATGGTCTTTACCAATAGGGTTAAGTCAGGTGGTACTAGTTGCCAATGCAGGAAACACAAGAGCTATTCCTTCGCTCCCTGGGTTGGGAAGATCTCCTCCATGGCAGCCCACTCCAGTGTTCTTGCCTGGAGAATACCATGGACAGAAGAGCCTGGCAGATGACACTGTCCATAGGGTGGCAAAGAGCTGGACACAACTGAAGCGACTTAGCACGCATAAACTACTAATAAGGATCTTTGCAGAAGCCCTACACAGAACCCAGTCAATGAAACTAAGACCATGTCTCTGCACCTACTCAGATGACTGAAATCCAGCATACCTGTCACTTGCCCCCGAGAAGAACAATTCTTTCCATACCACATGATTCTGGCAACTCAGCTGTCAAGAATCCAGACACCAACATATTTTTCAGCAGCTTCACAGGTCTAAAATCCTTCCCGCTTGATTTTATTCAAGATGCAGTAAAGCAAAAGGTTGTGCCAAAATACAAGTTTTCTTTATTGGGTGTTTATTCCCATAACAACCCTCACTTTTACTGCTCTCAACTTAAATTTAGCTGGGTAAAATGCGCAATGAATATGAGGTGGGGGGGGTTGTCTGCTTTGTTTTCTCAAAATGCAATGCTCCTAGCTCCTCTACACTACTTTCTATCTTCCTCCCTTCTCCTCCTGCATCCACGGAGCTATTCATAGCCCCCTCACATCCACCAACCTAAGGACCATCAGAAGTTACTTTCTTTCATCTTGTGGCAATGCTTTAGTTTCCAAGGAAAAACTCCCCGGTATTTCATCTAATGATGATGGAAAAAACAGGACAATAATTTTAAAAAATGCTCCTTTGACTCAGGCAGTGCTGGGTTTCCCTCATTGAACATGTGGTGATAGGAAAAAGAAATAAAAATATACTGACTATCCACTATAGGCCAGACACTTTATATGCCTCAACTTATTTAACAGTCACTACAGCTTTGGTGATAGATACTGCTATACCCTTGTCCAGATGAAAAAAACCTGGAGGTGAGTTCAGCAGGATGAAATAATCTGCTCATTATTTAAAAAGAACCCATGCAGTTTCCTTTATATCATGCTGTTCATATTACTCTGATGGCTTCAAAACTAGTAAAAGAAAAGTGTATGTTTTCGCCTTGTCCAGATGAAAGAACCTCGCCAATGCAGGAAACACAAGAGCTATTCCTTCGCTCCCTGGGTTGGGAAGATCTCCTCCATGGCAGCCCACTCCAGTGTTCTTGCCTGGAGAATACCATGGACAGAAGAGCCTGGCAGATGACACTGTCCATAGGGTGGCAAAGAGCTGGACACAACTGAAGCGACTTAGCACGCATAAACTACTAATAAGGATCTTTGCAGAAGCCCTACACAGAACCCAGTCAATGAAACTAAGACCATGTCTCTGCACCTACTCAGATGACTGAAATCCAGCATACCTGTCACTTGCCCCCGAGAAGAACAATTCTTTCCATACCACATGATTCTGGCAACTCAGCTGTCAAGAATCCAGACACCAACATATTTTTCAGCAGCTTCACAGGTCTAAAATCCTTCCCGCTTGATTTTATTCAAGATGCAGTAAAGCAAAAGGTTGTGCCAAAATACAAGTTTTCTTTATTGGGTGTTTATTCCCATAACAACCCTCACTTTTACTGCTCTCAACTTAAATTTAGCTGGGTAAAATGCGCAATGAATATGAGGTGGGGGGGGTTGTCTGCTTTGTTTTCTCAAAATGCAATGCTCCTAGCTCCTCTACACTACTTTCTATCTTCCTCCCTTCTCCTCCTGCATCCACGGAGCTATTCATAGCCCCCTCACATCCACCAACCTAAGGACCATCAGAAGTTACTTTCTTTCATCTTGTGGCAATGCTTTAGTTTCCAAGGAAAAACTCCCCGGTATTTCATCTAATGATGATGGAAAAAACAGGACAATAATTTTAAAAAATGCTCCTTTGACTCAGGCAGTGCTGGGTTTCCCTCATTGAACATGTGGTGATAGGAAAAAGAAATAAAAATATACTGACTATCCACTATAGGCCAGACACTTTATATGCCTCAACTTATTTAACAGTCACTACAGCTTTGGTGATAGATACTGCTATACCCTTGTCCAGATGAAAAAAACCTGGAGGTGAGTTCAGCAGGATGAAATAATCTGCTCATTATTTAAAAAGAACCCATGCAGTTTCCTTTATATCATGCTGTTCATATTACTCTGATGGCTTCAAAAACTAGTAAAAGAAAAGTGTATGTTTTCTTTGTCCTGTGAAATAGTTTAAACATCTTGAGAGGCAAATGCACAGTTAGAGGAAAGCCTACAATAAAATAATTATATACTTACTTTGAAGAGATGCTAATACGAACTTGGCATTTAATTAGACATCTGTTCTGCCTACCATTACTTCATTTTCCCTACCTTCTGCATCTGAATAGATTTTGTATCCACTTCCTGAAGGATACAGTTCTATTAAAATCATTTTACTCACCCTCCAAACATTTTACCATAGTGAACTACAAATATTTACTCTGACTTGACAAGCAAGAGCCTTTTTAAAGAGAGAAAAACAGTCTGCATAGCTGGTTTAAACTTTTGAACTCTATTTCATCCACAAGAACTATACAGGAACAGCAATCTTCTTAGTCCAACTCAATGTCATCCAGCATTGCGCTCATCTGTTTATATGTACATTTGTGTCTCCTCCTCAATGTAAAAAGGATCTGAATTACTTCCACAAAATGCTTAGGAATAATATAAAGATACACAAAGAATAAACATCACAACCAGAGGAAATAAGAATAAAACATCAATATAAGAAAGACAAAAAATAAAAATGCATACATATGGCAATATTGGGACTATATGGAAGTTACCAACTGGACTCTGAACTTACTTACTGGTACTCAAAATAGGGAAAGTTATACACACAGTCACACAAACCCTTTAAAATAAGGGACTTTTGTATCACATAAAGGATCTTGCTAGCATTATGTACATTCTTGCGTGTTTCCAAAAGAGAACAAAAAAATCAGTCCAAGTAATAACAGAACAAACCAGGGTCCAAATAGGTGTGTCTTGATCAAATGAAATCCTATAATACTTACAGAGTTACCAGAGAAACTGCTTAGATTCTAGTCATCATGCTACCAAATGTTTACACAAATTCTGTTATGCTTTCGAACACCCTCGAGGATGATTAAAACAATATAAAACAATATAATGATTAAAATAATATAGCAAGTGACAGTTGTGTCTGACTGTTTGCGACCCCAGGCTCCTCTTAGCAATAAGCATGTTAAATATATACTTAACAATATAAGTGTATTAACTTTTTTTTTCTTTTTTGGCCACTTCTATTGATCTTTCATTTATTTATATTTGTCCTTTGGCCTGTGTCGGCCTCCCATCGCAGTGGCCTCTCTTGCTGCAGAGCACCGGCTCTGGGTGCATGTGCTCCAGAGCTCCGGCTCGGTAGTTGGACACATCAGTTCGGCCGCTCTGCAACACGTGGGATCTTCCCAAGCCAGGAACTGAACTGGTGCCCCTTGCACTGCAAGGCAGTGTCCTTACCCACTGGACCACCAGGGAAGCCCAGTGCGTTAACTTTTTAAAAAAATTTTTGTGGTTGCTAATATTCAAGGAGAAAAATGAATGCCAAACTCTTCTCATGTAAAACGTCTAAGGGTACTGGAAAGCAGGGGCTTGAATGCAATTTACAGTATTTCAAAAAGTAGGTAAGTTTTCTTATGCAAATGAGATTTCAGGGGAGTTTCTAAGTTATTAGAGTCTATGTTATTATGAAAAGTGTATCTGGATATAATACTGTGAGGTATAGTAAGTTAGTATATATAATTGCTTATAAATATTTGTGTGTGCATGTATTTAAATTAAAAAATTTTATCGAAGTAATAGCTGGTGTATAATATTATACAAGTTACAAATACATAAAATAGGTGATTCATAACGTTGGTTTCCCCAATGGCTCAGTGGGCAAAGAATCGCCTGCAATGCAGGAGACCCAGTAGATGCAGGAGATGCAGGTTTGCTCCCTGGGTCGGGAAGATCCCCTGGAGAAGGGAATGGCAATCCACTCTAGTATTCTTGCCTGGAGAATCCCATGAACAGAGAAACCTGGCAGGCTACATTCAAAAGGGTCACAAAGGGTCAGGCATGATCAAGCACGCAGGCACTGATGATGATACCCTTTAAAGGTTATACTTCATTTATGGTTATTATGAAGTATCGGCTATATTCTGTGTTGTACAATATATCCTAACAGCCTATTTTATATATAATAGTTTGTACTTCTTAATCGCCTACCCTTATACTACCCCTCCTCCTTTCCCTCTCCCCAGTGGTAACCACTAACTGCTTCTCTATATGTATTAGTCTGCTTTGTTATTGTGTACATACTTATTTTAGTCCTAAATGTAATCCAGCAAGAAAAAAAAAAAAAAACTAGTATTCTTAACTATGACAATTCAAAGAGGTCACAAAAGGGTTCAAAACGCTCATGTTGTTTAGAAGCGAAGTCGTGTGTGACTCTCTTGTAAACCCATGGACTATAGCCTGCTAGGCTCCTCTGTCCATGGGATTTCCTAGGTAAGAATACTGGAGTGGGTTGCCAATTCCTCCTCCAGGAGATCTTCCCAAGGCAGGGATCAAACCCAGGTCTGCTGCACTGGCAGGTGGATTCTTTACCACTGAGCCACCAAGGAAGCCCTTGCTTTACTTCTAAATACATTTTATCACCAAATTTTCTTTACATATACAACATTCTAAATTTAGCAGTAAGCTTCACATTTAACTAGAAATTTTATACTATTAAAGTGAAGAAAGCACATGAATATTTTAAACCCACTTTACAATAAAACATTTGGAAGTTATTTAAAGTATATATAATTGCTTATAAATATTTGTGTGTGCATGTATTTAAATTAAAAAATTTTATCGAAGTAATAGCTGGTGTATAATATTATACAAGTTACAAATACATAAAATAGGTGATTCATAACGTTGGTTTCCCCAATGGCTCAGTGGGCAAAGAATCGCCTGCAATGCAGGAGACCCAGTAGATGCAGGAGATGCAGGTTTGCTCCCTGGGTCGGGAAGATCTCCTGGAGAAGGGAATGGCAATCCACTCCAGAATTTTCACCTGGAGAATTACATGAACAGAGAAACCTGGCAGGCTACATTCAAAAGGGTCACAAAGGGTCAGGCATGATCAAGCACGCAGGCACTGATGATGATACCCTTTAAAGGTTATACTTCATTTATGGTTATTATGAAGTATCGGCTATATTCTGTGTTGTACAATATATCCTAACAGCCTATTTTATATATAATAGTTTGTACTTCTTAATCGCCTACCCTTATACTACCCCTCCTCCTTTCCCTCTCCCCAGTGGTAACCACTAACTGCTTCTCTATATGTATTAGTCTGCTTTGTTATTGTGTACATACTTATTTTAGTCCTAAATGTAATCCAGCAAGAAAAAAAAAAAAAAACTAGTATTCTTAACTATGACAATTCAAAGAGGTCACAAAAGGGTTCAAAACGCTCATGTTGTTTAGAAGCGAAGTCGTGTGTGACTCTCTTGTAAACCCATGGACTATAGCCTGCTAGGCTCCTCTGTCCATGGGATTTCCTAGGTAAGAATACTGGAGTGGGTTGCCAATTCCTCCTCCAGGAGATCTTCCCAAGGCAGGGATCAAACCCAGGTCTGCTGCACTGGCAGGTGGATTCTTTACCACTGAGCCACCAAGGAAGCCCTTGCTTTACTTCTAAATACATTTTATCACCAAATTTTCTTTACATATACAACATTCTAAATTTAGCAGTAAGCTTCACATTTAACTAGAAATTTTATACTATTAAAGTGAAGAAAGCACATGAATATTTTAAACCCACTTTACAATAAAACATTTGGAAGTTATTTATCATATTTAAAGAGTGGTGAGTTTCAATCACACAAATAGTCTAGATCTTACAGTGGTGACTGTCTTCAGATATGCTCTATCTAGTTTCTTCCTTAAAGACTATAATGCCCATGAATGAAAAACACAGTTAATTGAAAAATATAACATGAATGTTATAAACAGTCAGGGGAAAAAGCAAAGGAACATAATCTGAGGCTAAATTCAATTATTTGTACTGAGATGTCGTTGGAAACAGAAAGCTTGTGTAATAAAAATGTAGTTTTTATAGTCTTGCGCATGAATGCATTTTATGCTGAGTGTTTATTTTGTGCTGAGTATTTGTATCAAAACCACATACTATAGAAAAAGAAAAAAAAGTCAAAACCATATACTGTACTACTACACTATAAAGAAACTGTACTATGCATAGAATTTCACATTTTAGTGTGGTACTCTGCAGACATTTTCTAAGTCCATGAGACTCAGTATTCAATATAAAAACTGTATAAAATTATAGATAAAGTTCCCATTAACTTTCTTAAATTTTATGAGGGAAGAAAGAGGTATTTAAGAGGGAGGAATATACAAAACATAGGACACTGCAGAACAGTTTGTATTACCACCTACTGGTTTACTACCAATTGCTATGGAAAAGGAAATGACAGTTATTAGTACTTAAGTCTTTAACAGAGAACTATTTATGTATCTACTTTTTAATATACTAGCATTTTGAAACAAAGTCTAAAACAAATGTGGAAGAAAAAGCTGGCTAAGGTAAAAACTGAAAGGTTTTGAAAGAAATCTGTACATTATATAAAATGGTTTCACTAATCTATCTGGGTTATTTACTTATTTATTTTTGATGTTATTAGTTAAAATGAAAAGCTCTAAAAAGCATTTGCAATTTTTACACAATATAGACTACCATTTATGAACTGAAAGGGAGGGAAAAAACGTATTAGAACCATTGAGGCAAACCAGAAAGGCAGACAATGAAGATTGGTTGGGATTTCTTTCTTTTCCCAAGGGATAAGAATGGATCATGAACTTCTACCATGCTGGGCAGCTGTGATTCTTCCTAAGTAGAGAATGAATGGTTAATGGAAAGAGGTTTTACTCTTAGGATATGCATGTGTATTCCTGTATGCAAACAAATTTTTAAACATGAATCTTGCAATGTCTTAAAGAAACTTCCTTCATACAACATCCCCACACACACAAATTAACTACCAAATTACCATTTTCAAGAAATGATGTTTTGGTATTTCCATACTGGGCAAAGCAGCCACTGAAAAGGGGACGTTTACAGACAGAAAGGCAGGGGTGACAGTCGCAGTTAAAATGGAGAGAATAAAAAGTGTATCTACTAGAAGCCAGGCATAGTGTCCATTAGTTTTTGTTGGAATATAATTCCAAGGATGAGCTAACAGCAGCATTTGATATTCTAACTCCAGACTTTCCAATCTAAAGGGATAAAATGCCTATTTTATCCAAACCTAGATAGTTCTTTCTAGTATGCAGTGTGCTCAGTCGTGTCCGACTCTTTGTGACCCCATGGACTGTGGCACTCCAGGTTCCTCTTTCCATGAAATTTTCCAGGTAAAAATACTGGAATGGGTTGCCATTTCCTACTCCAGAGGATCTTCCTGACCCACGGAACAAACCCACATCTCTCCTGCACTGCAGGCAGTTTCATTACCACTAGTGCCACCTGGGAAGCCCTAAAGGCAATTCTAATATATATCAATTTCCCTATAATAAGTACTTTTTGTTTTTGACTGTGCTGCATGGCTTGTGGGAGCTTAGTTCCTTGGCCAGGGATCAAACCTGGGTCATGGCAGTGAGAATACTGAGTCTTAACCACGAGACTGCAAGGGAAGTCCCTAATGAGTAGTTTTTAAGAAAATATCCAAGGAAGAATTCAAATGAAACCATGATTCTGCTAATGTCTAAAGGTTAAAAATAAAATGATCAGAAAAGAAGGATCTGCCTTAAAAAAATACTCTCTCTTATATATGACATTAGTTGAGAAAAAGCAAGAACTAAAAGTAATAGAATATTTTAGAGTAAGCACAATATAATCAAGTAATTTCCCCATGACATATTTGAAAAATACTGATAGTAAAAGTATGGGGGCAGAAACAACAGGGAAGTTGCAAAAAGTAGCACAAATGAGAGGGAGGAAATCCTTCATTAAGTCTACTGTACTTATACCTATAAAATAATTGCTCTTCTTCCAAACACTATTAATCTTATAATGCTTATTCATTAGAGAGCGCCTATTCAATTTCAGTAAGAAAACTTAATTCTACTTTGCACCATACACACTGAGTAGGCATTTTCTAAGAAGCCACATAATTTTCAAATGTGTATCTTCATTCAGTAGAAAATCTTTAGGTAAAATATGCAGTTGTTGATACGTCAATAGGCAAGCTCTATCTGGTTTGGATGAAGATGGGTGTGCTAAAGACCTTTGCTCCTGCTGAAAGCACAACAAATCCCCAGATAAACCTCAACACAACATACTTCTTTCCACAAAAGAGTGGCGAACACATACAAATGAAAAAGAATTAAACAGGAAGAGGCCACTTGCATGTTTTAGACTCATCACTGAGCTTGGAGAAGTGAGCCCACCAGAGAAAGAGTTTGTCAGGCAAGAAGAAACCAAAGCGACTCTGAATTTATCTGTGGATTCACCTGTCAGATTTAAATCTGGAGGGGCTCCAAATGCAGAGGTAATCCTTTCTGGTCAGTCACTGTCCTATACATTGGGATTTTAAGAGTCAGTAAAGGAGATTAGGTATAGGACACATGAACTAGCTCACCTGTAGCACAGCACTGGGGCGAAGGGGTCAGCCTACAATGAAAGGTGGTAAGAAGATACTGGAAGACACCAGTAAGAAGACGCTGGCTCCAATTTTAAAAAGCTGTCACAGCTAAGTGTGGGACAGTTCTGTCAGCATGAAATACACTCTCAGCAGCTGAGGGGGTGTTCTGTGCCCACAAGCCTTCACCAGGTACTCGTGACAAGACTTGGGATGGAGCAGGAGAAAAGATACAAAGCCAAAAATTACAGGAGCCAGAAGCAGTCCAACTTTTATGTGGATAAAAATTCAAGATGGTTTTCAATAAAATGGAAACTCAAAAGACTACTCTCTCTTATATATGACATTAGTTGAGAAAAAGCAAGAACTAAAAGTAATAGAATATTTTAGAGTAAGCACAATATAATCAAGTAATTTCCCCATGACATATTTGAAAAATACTGATAGTAAAAGTATGGGGGCAGAAACAACAGGGAAGTTGCAAAAAGTAGCACAAATGAGAGGGAGGAAATCCTTCATTAAGTCTACTGTACTTATACCTATAAAATAATTGCTCTTCTTCCAAACACTATTAATCTTATAATGCTTATTCATTAGAGAGCGCCTATTCAATTTCAGTAAGAAAACTTAATTCTACTTTGCACCATACACACTGAGTAGGCATTTTCTAAGAAGCCACATAATTTTCAAATGTGTATCTTCATTCAGTAGAAAATCTTTAGGTAAAATATGCAGTTGTTGATACGTCAATAGGCAAGCTCTATCTGGTTTGGATGAAGATGGGTGTGCTAAAGACCTTTGCTCCTGCTGAAAGCACAACAAATCCCCAGATAAACCTCAACACAACATACTTCTTTCCACAAAAGAGTGGCGAACACATACAAATGAAAAAGAATTAAACAGGAAGAGGCCACTTGCATGTTTTAGACTCATCACTGAGCTTGGAGAAGTGAGCCCACCAGAGAAAGAGTTTGTCAGGCAAGAAGAAACCAAAGCGACTCTGAATTTATCTGTGGATTCACCTGTCAGATTTAAATCTGGAGGGGCTCCAAATGCAGAGGTAATCCTTTCTGGTCAGTCACTGTCCTATACATTGGGATTTTAAGAGTCAGTAAAGGAGATTAGGTATAGGACACATGAACTAGCTCACCTGTAGCACAGCACTGGGGCGAAGGGGTCAGCCTACAATGAAAGGTGGTAAGAAGATACTGGAAGACACCAGTAAGAAGACGCTGGCTCCAATTTTAAAAAGCTGTCACAGCTAAGTGTGGGACAGTTCTGTCAGCATGAAATACACTCTCAGCAGCTGAGGGGGTGTTCTGTGCCCACAAGCCTTCACCAGGTACTCGTGACAAGACTTGGGATGGAGCAGGAGAAAAGATACAAAGCCAAAAATTACAGGAGCCAGAAGCAGTCCAACTTTTATGTGGATAAAAATTCAAGATGGTTTTCAATAAAAATGAACAAACAGAACCTCAAAAAACCTTACTGAAAATTATAAAGGGGAGAAGCCAGAATTTTCCAGTCTGCCTATGCATCATACAAGTTCCATTATTTTTATCATGACAGCAAGAAAGAATAAGGAATACCTTATTCCTTAAGCATTTGCATCTAGTCATGGGCATAATCTGAGTTAAATGTTTCACTGAACATGCACCCCATGTTGTGTGCATGCTCACCAGAAGAGAGGGAAACCAGTAATAGTAGAGAAGAGTCCTATCAGTAAGGTCAAAAAAGTCTGTAATGTTCTCACAGAAAAGTATTAAAATATTTTCCCCTGTTCCAAGTGGGGGGAGGGTGGGGTTAATTCCTGTATCCCAACCTTGCTGAACTGAGTGACTTGTTTTCCAAGAAAAGAGTATAAAACGGGGAAAAATATTAATAATACAGTAGAGAAACCTGGACAATACTATGTTAGTAATTAAGATTCATATGAGGAGTGCTTTTACATTGATTTCATATACCCCTGATATGATGTGAGGAGAACACCTTTTCACCTCTATGGGAGTCTTCTTCTAAATCCACTATCTCAGTCTAGTTATGGGGAAAAAAAAAAAAAAACAACCCAAGTGGAAGGACGTTTTACAAAATACTTGGCTAGGACTCTTCAAGATGGTCATGGTCATAGGAAATAAGGAAAGACAGAAAATGTCCCAACCAGAAAAGACTATAAGAAGACAGGATGATTAAATGTAATGTGGTATCCTGGATGGGATCCTGGAACAGAAGGAGATTAGTGGAAAACAGGTGGAATGCAAAGGACAGAAAATGTTCCCCAAAAACAGGCAAAGTAAGAAGACGCTGGCTCCAATTTTAAAAAGCTGTCACAGCTAAGTGTGGGACAGTTCTGTCAGCATGAAATACACTCTCAGCAGCTGAGGGGGTGTTCTGTGCCCACAAGCCTTCACCAGGTACTCGTGACAAGACTTGGGATGGAGCAGGAGAAAAGATACAAAGCCAAAAATTACAGGAGCCAGAAGCAGTCCAACTTTTATGTGGATAAAAATTCAAGATGGTTTTCAATAAAAATGAACAAACAGAACCTCAAAAAACCTTACTGAAAATTATAAAGGGGAGAAGCCAGAATTTTCCAGTCTGCCTATGCATCATACAAGTTCCATTATTTTTATCATGACAGCAAGAAAGAATAAGGAATACCTTATTCCTTAAGCATTTGCATCTAGTCATGGGCATAATCTGAGTTAAATGTTTCACTGAACATGCACCCCATGTTGTGTGCATGCTCACCAGAAGAGAGGGAAACCAGTAATAGTAGAGAAGAGTCCTATCAGTAAGGTCAAAAAAGTCTGTAATGTTCTCACAGAAAAGTATTAAAATATTTTCCCCTGTTCCAAGTGGGGGGAGGGTGGGGTTAATTCCTGTATCCCAACCTTGCTGAACTGAGTGACTTGTTTTCCAAGAAAAGAGTATAAAACGGGGAAAAATATTAATAATACAGTAGAGAAACCTGGACAATACTATGTTAGTAATTAAGATTCATATGAGGAGTGCTTTTACATTGATTTCATATACCCCTGATATGATGTGAGGAGAACACCTTTTCACCTCTATGGGAGTCTTCTTCTAAATCCACTATCTCAGTCTAGTTATGGGGAAAAAAAAAAAAAAAACAACCCAAGTGGAAGGACGTTTTACAAAATACTTGGCTAGGACTCTTCAAGATGGTCATGGTCATAGGAAATAAGGAAAGACAGAAAATGTCCCAACCAGAAAAGACTATAAGAAGACAGGATGATTAAATGTAATGTGGTATCCTGGATGGGATCCTGGAACAGAAGGAGATTAGTGGAAAAACAGGTGGAATGCAAAGGAGGCCTGGAACTTAGTTCATAGTGATCAATGTGGTTTTCCCTGTCTTGACAAATATATCATGGCAAAGTAAGAGGCTAACAGAGGAAAATGATGAGGGGTATACATTATCTCTCATAGATCTTTGACACTTTTCTGTAAATCAAAGGAATTTCAAAAGTTTACAAAACAAAATGTTTTTTAAGAAAACCCACCAAAGTAGTATGTGCTTGAAAAGAGGAGACCAAGAGGGTTTCTCTGACCTGTGCCTGGTCTCCACAAGCAGCTCAACACTTTTCTTGTCTCTGCCGCTAGAATGGAACACTCCAGATGAATGAAGCTCAATGCTCTAAAACGGACTGACAAACTGCCTATTCCCTCACACCACAACTCTAGAATATTCTTTTCTGTTGTCCAAAAAGCACAGAGGTGGAAGACATCTTCGGGGTTCTCACTAATATGCCCCATCCTCTCACTGCCAGTCCCAGATGGACGCAGGTATTTTGGTTTCAGGCTATAGGTAAATGTATCACTTTCTTCCTATTAATCATTTTTTTAAGTTTCAATTTTTTTGCCCTTTAATAAAACAAAAGTTCGAGAGCATCAATCTGTATTTTAAGTGAGCCAGTAAGGAGGACCATTCAACACAGATAATCATTCAG
The DNA here is from genome assembly GCA_022376925.1 of Tragulus kanchil. NCBI lineage: Eukaryota > Metazoa > Chordata > Mammalia > Artiodactyla > Tragulidae > Tragulus > Tragulus kanchil. Next base: position 286,409,594 of record JAIOJX010000026.1, read on the forward strand.
ATGGACACTGCTAAGGATTGTGGCATGACACCTGTCCAGCGTTTTTAGTTAGTTTTAGTACACTATGCTTAATCCATTCACATGAGGGGCTCCTTAAAAAAGATCAGAAGCATAAAGGCCACAAGTTTTGAACTTTAACAAAATATGGCAGAATGTAAAAATGACTAATTGTACAGGTTAAAAAATAATTATACTGGTTAAATTTCTTATGTAACAAAGTAAAATATCTCTGGCATTTTCAGTAAAAAATGCTAAAAGGAAAAATATAAAGATAATTTTATCCTAAGTGGTTACCACAGCTGCCATGAGAAACTATAGAAAGTGCTGGCAAACAGAATCCTGAAACATTCACTCTTCTCTCATCATTCAGAAACCAAACAGGAGCAAAGAGATTTCCTTAAACGTCAAAATTCAAGAATTCCATGAAAACATTTTTTGGACTATTTTTGATGCCTTAACACAAAAAAAATATAATAAACACTTTAAAAATCCCCAACAAATAATATTTCTTATAAGTATTACCAAGAATTATCCTAAAATGAACTTTACAATATAATCCTTAATAATATGCTAATCTGTTAATAATTTTTAACTGAAAATCATATGCGATACCATATAAAAATGAGAAAGTAATTTTTAAAATTTCTATGAAGGAATCAGAACATCAGATTACTTAGAAAAAGGTTTGTTGTTGTTGTTTAGTCACTAAGTCATGTTCGACTCTCTGCAACTCCATGGACTGTGACCCCAAGGAAAGGGTTTATAAATACACGAAATGTTCAGCAAATTCAATTATTTGGATTTACAAATGGAAAAAATGAACATTCAACATTTGTTTAAATTCCTATAGAGTCTGGAAGAAAGTGATAATGTTTGGGTGAGAACCAGTTTCTCTTTGTTCCTCACGATCTTACAACAAAAAACTCCTCCTATAAAAAAAATGCAGCCTTCACCTGGCGGCCGTCAATCAACAGTATCCTCACCCCTACGCAAAGTGAGCCAGAAAGCTTGGACTTCCCGGTGTGCAGGAACTGGATTTAAAGGCAACCCTTTGTGCACATTCTCAACATTGAAACACAAGGCTTAACAATCACACACTCAAACCAGCGATTATTCCAAGGCTTCTCACTGAACCCCAAATGCCCAACACAGCCCCATTCTTTCCACCATGGGAAGAAAGCTAAAAACCTAAGAGTTCAGAATGATCTTTAAAATCCAAAGTAGAATAGAAATTAGAGAGAAAAGCAAAGGAGTACAGGGGATCTCTAATGGAAAATTTAGCCAAATCAAATGTAGAATAAGCTGTCTTCCTGCTTTGCTCTCCCCCTCATCTCACTGCCCACTTCCAGGTCCCTCTTAAAAGCTGGTTCTTAAGTTATATGACATTCATGATTTAAACAAGTATTTTGTAAGTACAGGTCTGAAATCTGATTATTATGATAATCATCATCTTTACCACCACTAACACTTGTACAGTATGACTTGTTTTTGAAAGTAATTCCACATTTCTGATAGCTAGAGTATAAATGGCCTTTTGGAACAGTATCTATTTGTAATTTCCTTTCACAAAATGTTCTTCTAAGCCAAGGCAAAAAAATACATAGTTATTTGATTGCATGACTTGTATTCTTTGTAATATAATAATCTTGGCAAGTAATTAACAAATAAATTAAGTGATGAAAACACTAATAACGCAAAATCATAACAGTGGTGACAACTATATTTTAACAGTTCATTCACACATTTATTTAATTTATTCAAGTCATTTACTCAACACTTACTATGGGTCAAGGATTGTGCTAGGGATAAAAGAAAAAAGATGAATGTTTACTACTTTTAAGTATATTACAGAGCAGTCAAGAGAGACTCTTGTGAGTCCCTTGGAAAGCAAGAAGATCAAACCAGTCAATCTTAAAAGAAATTAACCCTGAGTATTCACTGGTGGGACTGATGCTGAAGCTTTAATAGCTTGGCCACCTCCTGTGAGGAGCTGACTCATTGGAAAAGACCTTGATGCTAGGAAAGACTGAGGGCAGGAAAAGGGGGTGACAGAGTATGAGATGGCATCACCAACTCAATGGATATGAGTTTGAACAAACTCCAGGAGACAATGTAGGACACAGAAGCCTGGCATGATGCAGTGCCTGAGGTCACAAAGAGCGGGACATGACTTAACAACCAAACAACAACAAAAAAAGTGAGACAGGAGTTTCACTGGTTGGCTCAGTGGTAAAGAATCTGCCTGCCAATGCAGGAGACATGGGTTCAACCCTTGGCTTGGGAAGATAACCTAAAGAAGAAAATAGCAACCCACTCCAGTATTCTTGCCTGGGAAATCCCAAGAAGAGAGGAGCCTGTTGGGCTACAGTTCATGAGGTCACAAAGAGTTGGATATGACTAAGCGACTAAACAACAACAACAAAATGACTTGTTTAAACCAACAAGTTTAAAGAAGAGTGGAGGGGTTTTAAGTGGGTAGAGGGAGCCATTAAGGAGAAAGGGTGGGGGGCACAGACTTACATGGGACAGGGTGAGTGTTGGGAAAAGCCTCAGAGAGGCGGTAACCCTGGAGCTGAAGTCTGAAAAATAAGTTGACCCTCAGATAAAGAAGATGGGATACATGCAGGGTGAGGGCAGGAGGCTGATTTTTTAAGCTGATCAACTGAAGTACTGTGTAGAGTTCTAAGACACACATTGGAAAGCAGTGAGCAAGCAGCTTAGCAATCAGGATAGATTTTGAGGGAGTGAAGTCCAGCAACCTCCAAGGCATATCAACTGCTAAGAAATATAACTCTAATCATACTTCTTTGTTTCTGGTCACAAATCCTTTTCAGAATTTAAAGATAACCACCACAACAAAACTCAATCATTCAGTGAATTCATAGCTTACCATGAGTCAGGCATTTTACATACATTTCTCATTTACTACTATATTCTCAACAATACAAGGAATAGGAATAATTTAAAATTTCCGAACATAGAACCTTTTCAGCATTTAAAGGTAACAACAACAAAACTAACAGCCACAGTGTATCTAATACTAACCATGGATCTTGACATACATTTGTTATTTAATTTTATATTCACAACACTCCTGGGAATAGGAATTATTTCTATCAGATGATGATGACTAGGTAGTCTGCCCGAAAGCACACAAGTAAGTGGCAGGATGGCCTTCAATCTCAGCTCAAATTAAACCTGTTCCCTTGGGACCCTCTCCTTGAATGACAATTTTTAAAAAGCACACATATCCGTACCATTATTTCCTTCTTCTCATTCAGATTACACTCCTAGCTTTGTGAAGGCTGTGAGATAATCTGTTTTCATTTCATATCTTCCTATAGCTACCACCTCCTTTTCCCACTTTACAGCAACATCAATAAAAAGTTGTCTATCCTGGTCATATCCATTTTCTCACTTCCTATTCTCCTCCCAAAGTCGTCTTCTTTCTCAAGAAAGCAGGAACTTGTTCTGGACCATGTCAGCCATGGATTCCATATTGGTAATTCCATCGTCAACTGTCCTCTTAGCTCCTGGACACCATGCTTCTTATTTTTGTTGTTTCTCATTACCTTATCTGCCTTTCTTCGCAGCTCCTCTTCTGCCCTCAGGAACTCCAAATGTTGGACTGTCTTTTGCTTATCCCTGAATTTCTTTCTTCCTTTTATGAAGCTAAATTTCATCTATATGCTGATAATCAATACATTTTTATCTTTAATCCTGAGCTCCAACTATTTGTCCAACTGTCCACTCATCATTTCCAGGACATCAAATGGGTATCTCAAACTTAAAAAACTTAAAATAACTCTTTTATCCATTAAAACAACTTTCCAAAAGAAAAAAAAAAAAACTTAGCATACAAAGATACTGTAGGCTATAGAGGTTATGCAGTACTGCATGTATTGAATCAATAAGCAATATGATAGCCAAAATTCCCAAAGCCTTGTTTATGTATATGCTTCTATTATGTATTCTTTTATATGGGATTTAGGTGCCTATCCTGATATTCTGGGTAATCACTATGCTTCCTGTACTACAGAAGCTGAAATTGAATAGGCAATGGCTATATAAAAATAATCTTAAATTGGAAATTATAACATGCTTTATCATTTTAAATGTCGAGAAAACTGGTTTCCCATTGCTGATGGTGGAAGACTACACAATCTGAACCAAAAAGATAACTAGAAACATAAAGACAGTTTAAAAAAATATATGTTGAAAGACATTGGAAAGCCAAAAACGTTAATGAAGATTTTAAAAAGGGGGTGCCCCTTTGAGGTCACACAAGTTGCAGGATGGCCTTCAATCTCAGCTCAAATTAAACCTGTTCCCTTGGGACCCTCTCCTTGAATGACAATTTTAAAAAGCACACATATCCGTACCATTATTTCCTTCTTCTCATTCAGATTACACTCTAGCTTTGTGAAGGCTGTGAGATAATCTGTTTTCATTTCATATCTTCCTATAGCTACCACCTCCTTTTCCCACTTTACAGCAACATCAATAAAAAGTTGTCTATCCTGGTCATATCCATTTTCTCACTTCCTATTCTCCTCCCAAAGTCGTCTTCTTTCTCAAGAAAGCAGGAACTTGTTCTGGACCATGTCAGCCATGGATTCCATATTGGTAATTCCATCGTCAACTGTCCTCTTAGCTCCTGGACACCATGCTTCTTATTTTTGTTGTTTCTCATTACCTTATCTGCCTTTCTTCGCAGCTCCTCTTCTGCCCTCAGGAACTCCAAATGTTGGACTGTCTTTTGCTTATCCCTGAATTTCTTTCTTCCTTTTATGAAGCTAAATTTCATCTATATGCTGATAATCAATACATTTTTATCTTTAATCCTGAGCTCCAACTATTTGTCCAACTGTCCACTCATCATTTCCAGGACATCAAATGGGTATCTCAAACTTAAAAAACTTAAAATAACTCTTTTATCCATTAAAACAACTTTCCAAAAGAAAAAAAAAAAAACTTAGCATACAAAGATACTGTAGGCTATAGAGGTTATGCAGTACTGCATGTATTGAATCAATAAGCAATATGATAGCCAAAATTCCCAAAGCCTTGTTTATGTATATGCTTCTATTATGTATTCTTTTATATGGGATTTAGGTGCCTATCCTGATATTCTGGGTAATCACTATGCTTCCTGTACTACAGAAGCTGAAATTGAATAGGCAATGGCTATATAAAAATAATCTTAAATTGGAAATTATAACATGCTTTATCATTTTAAATGTCGAGAAAACTGGTTTCCCATTGCTGATGGTGGAAGACTACACAATCTGAACCAAAAAGATAACTAGAAACATAAAGACAGTTTAAAAAAATATATGTTGAAAGACATTGGAAAGCCAAAAACGTTAATGAAGATTTAAGGGTGCAAGGTGAAAGACCAAAGAGGTGAGCCAGATACCTGGGGCCTCTTTCCAGATTTTAGAGGAATGCAAATTCCAAAAGAAGTAAAGAAAAGCCAAAGAAGCCTCAAGAAGCTCAAGGGACAAAAAAATTGAGTCTAGTGCTTACCAAGGTAGAGTGACCTACCAGGCTACTGATAGGAGTAAGTGTGAATCAGACACAGTGCAGTTCTTAGGGACCTAAAGCACAACTTCAAATCATCTCAATCTCTGAAGAAGTGAACTAACGGTGATGTAGGATGGCTGGTGCCCTAGCTGCCTTCCAGGTGCAAAATTCTCTCTGTAGAAAGTTAACATCCTCATAATAAGCTGTTAAGAAAATACAATAGTTGATATCAATTAAAATGATCAAACACACAAGGGCAATATAACATGAAACAATAAAAAATGAAGAGGGAAAACTAGATTACAGAATCAGATCCACAGGTGCTCCAATGCTATGATGAGACCAATGTAAAAAAAAAAAAAAGAGGATGCATACAAATTCAAGGAGCTACAAGACAATTAAAAATTTATCTGAGAACTAGAAAATATAAAAGGAAATAATTGGAATTATAGACCTGAAAAAAAATAATCAAAACTAAGTTCACTGGATAGGTTTAAAAGCAGATTAGACAAGTTAAACAGAGAATTAGAAGTCAGACCAGAAGAAAAGTAACAGATAACAGAAGAGAAAATACTGAAAAGAAGTAACACAAAGAATCAGTAAAAACATCTTTTAAAATATGCATATTTGAAATTTCAGGAAGAGAAAAGATAAAGAGCATAAGCAATATTTTCAGAGATAATGATCAGAGATTTCCAAAAACCAAACAATGGTGTTAAGCATACATTTGAGAAGCCCTGCAAGTCCCAAAGAGTGTAAAGAAAAACCATACAAAGGTACATCATGATAAAAAGCTAAAAAGTTAAAGACAGGGGCTTCCCCTGGTGGTCCAGTGGGTAAGGGCACCGCCTTGCAGTGCAAGGGGAGCCGGTTCGATCCCTGGCCTGGGAAGATCCCATGTGCCGCGGAGCGGCTGGACCTATGTGTCCAATTATCGAGCCGGAGCTCTGGCGCACGTGCGCCCAGAGCCGGCGCTCTGTGACAACAGAGGCCACCGCGATGGGAGGCCCACAGGAGCCAAAGAACAAAGATGGATGAAAATAGAGAAATGAAAGACCAATAGAAATGGCCCCCCCATCCCCCTCCCTCCCACCCCTCCCCAAAAGATAAATAAATAAAATTAAAAAGAAAGAAAAAGTTAAAGACAATTACTTTTTTAAATATTTATTTATTTATTTGGCTGTGTTGGGTCTTAGTTGTGGTATGTGGGATATATATATATATATATATATATATAGCCACTTCTATTGGTCTTTCATTTATTTATTTCTTTGTTCTTTGGCCTTTGTGGGCCTCCCATCGCAGTGGCCTCTGTCGCTGAGCACCGGCTCTGGGCGCACGTGCTCCAGAGCTCCAGCTGGGTAGCTGAACACATGGGTGCCGCTGCTCCGCGCACATGGGATTTTCCCGGCCGAATTGAACTGCTTTAGGTCCCCCACTCCCCCCCCCGTACAAGAACAATTTAAAAAAAATAGGATGCATACAAATTCAAGGAGCTACAAGACAATTAAAAATTTATCTGAGAACTAGAAAATATAAAAGGAAATAATTGGAATTATAGACCTGAAAAAAAATAATCAAAACTAAGTTCACTGGATAGGTTTAAAAGCAGATTAGACAAGTTAAACAGAGAATTAGAAGTCAGACCAGAAGAAAAGTAACAGATAACAGAAGAGAAAATACTGAAAAGAAGTAACACAAAGAATCAGTAAAAACATCTTTTAAAATATGCATATTTGAAATTTCAGGAAGAGAAAAGATAAAGAGCATAAGCAATATTTTCAGAGATAATGATCAGAGATTTCCAAAAACCAAACAATGGTGTTAAGCATACATTTGAGAAGCCCTGCAAGTCCCAAAGAGTGTAAAGAAAAACCATACAAAGGTACATCATGATAAAAAGCTAAAAAGTTAAAGACAGGGGCTTCCCCTGGTGGTCCAGTGGGTAAGGGCACCGCCTTGCAGTGCAAGGGCCGCCGGTTTGATCCCTGGCCTGGGAAGATCCCATGTGCCGCGGAGCGGCTGGACCGATGTGTCCAATTACCGAGCCAGAGCTCTGGTGCACGTGCGCCCAGAGCCAGCGCTCTGCGACGACAGAGGCCACTGCGATGGAAGGCCCATAGGAGCCAAAGAACAAAGACAGATGAAAACAGAGAAATGAAAGACCAATAGAAGTGGCCCCCCCATCCCCCTCCCTCCCCACCCCTCCCCCAAAAGATAAATAAATAAAATTAAAAAGAAAGAAAAAGTTAAAGACAATTACTTTTTTAAATATTTATTTATTTATTTGGCTGTGTTGGGTCTTAGTTGTGGTATGTGGGATATATATATATATATATATATATAGCCACTTCTATTGGTCTTTCATTTATTTATTTCTTTGTTCTTTGGCCTTTGTGGGCCTCCCATCGCAGTGGCCTCTGTCGCTGCAAAGCACCGGCTCTGGGCGCACGTGCTCCAGAGCTCCAGCTGGGTAGCTGAACACATGGGTGCCGCTGCTCCGCGGCACATGGGATTTTCCCGGGCCGGGAATTGAACCGGCTCCCCTTGCACTGCAAGGGGGTGTCCTTACCCACTGGACCACCAGGGAAGCCCCCAAAGACAAATTTTTACTGCTGTCTAAGCAAAACAGATTACCCTTTAAAAACAACTTGATTAGAACAATTCAACAAAAACAACAGAAACTAGAAGATAATTCAGAAAACAACCAACACGTTGCACTTCTATTCTTAGAGAAAATATCCTCCAAAAAGAAGGTAAAATAAAAACAATTTCAGAGAACAAACACCAAATACATAAAGCACTATTTTTACATTTCTGTTGAATTAAATAACCACATCTTTTCATCACAACTTAAAAACTATGCAAAGTTCTTACTCAACAATTGCCATGGGATGTTGTCTTTTCTTAGAAAGTGCCCGGGGTAAATAAGAAACAAAGAAGTGGGCAAGAAAACAATCACATATATGTAAATTGTCAAATCTGGATAATTTGGCAAAAAAAGAAAATAGTATCACAGATTTGTTTAGTTGTCTCTTTTTCCTCTTTTATAGAAAACTGTTATTTTTCTTTGACTTTTGATAAGAATAAACACAGAGCTGAGCCAATTTTGACAAGGAGTAAGAATAAAAATCAACAAAGCTACAAAAATGTCAAATGCAATCGTATATTTAAAAAAGCACTGCTGATCCCCAAAGAATATATCTGTGTAAACATCCCTAACATAAAATGATTTTCCTTCTAAAATGAACACATCACTAAGATTTATCAATTAAAGCTACTGAAGGATTTGTTTCTTAAGCCTTCCGAATGCAAGTGTTCATGCCAAGGTGTCATTCCATTCTTGCATTAACACAAGGGGTCAAATAAATGGCATTCCCCAATCCATGTCTCAAAAAGTCACCAACTGCTGCAGCACAACAGAAGTTTGTTTAATCTCTCGTGGTAATGACACAGAAGGCAGACCATCATTTGGTAGCCAACATATGATTCAACAGAGCTTTGTATTACAAGTATAAAGTTCAAAAGGACTCAGAAGAAACTTAGAAGTCGTAGACTGTTTTCACTCTTCCTGTAATGCCTGCTGACAACACCTATGAACTTCTGACTGTTTGTTACTGAGGAGCACACCAGGATGACAAAGTAGTGACTTTTAAAGAGCAGTCAACAACAATTAGGCACCCTTTCAGCAAATACAAGTAGGAGAAATGCAAATTATAATAAGAGGTTTATAAGGCCAATAATGCAAGTAAATGGAAAACAGGGCTTGAACATTGCCAGTGGTTGTTTAAATAGTTTCTCAGAAGAGATAATAAAATGCATTTACAAACAACATACTTTTTTCTGAATCTGGTAAGACTGCTGTTTGTAATTTTTTGTCTTCATTAAGCAATGGTTAAACAAAAGGCAAACCATTTCCAAATTCACTATTATTCTTTCTTCATTTGAAAAGATATTGGAATAGGTCAATTTAAGCAGGAGCAAAGCATCCATGCAAATGCACAGAACAAACACGAAAAGCTTGTGTTTGAAACCATGTATCTTCAAATGAGGCATCATCTTTAAGGTGTTCCCAAATTTGCAATCTTTTGCACTCACTTTAGTAATACTAGAACTCTCTCAACAGTGAGAGACAATTAGCCTGGTTCATTAGAATTTATTACACAATAAAAAGGCACTTAAGCAATCTGTACTTATCACAGCTATCAAAACTAGAAAGTTCTTGGGAGTTCAGAGGAATTGCCTTGTTCTGAGCTCAAGCTATTAACATGCGATGCTTTTTCTCTCAAAAGGAAAAGTGTCCAAGAGAAGATAGGCAGACTGAAAGATACAAAAAAAAAATCTAACTGAAATATACACTCTTCATTTTTATGAATGCTCTTAGAAGATCTGTAAGGCACTTTGCTTTTGTACTTTTAAGAATGCTTTTAGTGTCTACAGGATGTATAACTCAAGGACCTAAGGCTTGCATTAACACAAGGGGTCAAATAAATGGCATTCCCCAATCCATGTCTCAAAAAGTCACCAACTGCTGCAGCACAACAGAAGTTTGTTTAATCTCTCGTGGTAATGACACAGAAGGCAGACCATCATTTGGTAGCCAACATATGATTCAACAGAGCTTTGTATTACAAGTATAAAGTTCAAAAGGACTCAGAAGAAACTTAGAAGTCGTAGACTGTTTTCACTCTTCCTGTAATGCCTGCTGACAACACCTATGAACTTCTGACTGTTTGTTACTGAGGAGCACACCAGGATGACAAAGTAGTGACTTTTAAAGAGCAGTCAACAACAATTAGGCACCCTTTCAGCAAATACAAGTAGGAGAAATGCAAATTATAATAAGAGGTTTATAAGGCCAATAATGCAAGTAAATGGAAAACAGGGCTTGAACATTGCCAGTGGTTGTTTAAATAGTTTCTCAGAAGAGATAATAAAATGCATTTACAAACAACATACTTTTTTCTGAATCTGGTAAGACTGCTGTTTGTAATTTTTTGTCTTCATTAAGCAATGGTTAAACAAAAGGCAAACCATTTCCAAATTCACTATTATTCTTTCTTCATTTGAAAAGATATTGGAATAGGTCAATTTAAGCAGGAGCAAAGCATCCATGCAAATGCACAGAACAAACACGAAAAGCTTGTGTTTGAAACCATGTATCTTCAAATGAGGCATCATCTTTAAGGTGTTCCCAAATTTGCAATCTTTTGCACTCACTTTAGTAATACTAGAACTCTCTCAACAGTGAGAGACAATTAGCCTGGTTCATTAGAATTTATTACACAATAAAAAGGCACTTAAGCAATCTGTACTTATCACAGCTATCAAAACTAGAAAGTTCTTGGGAGTTCAGAGGAATTGCCTTGTTCTGAGCTCAAGCTATTAACATGCGATGCTTTTTCTCTCAAAAGGAAAAGTGTCCAAGAGAAGATAGGCAGACTGAAAGATACAAAAAAAAAAATCTAACTGAAATATACACTCTTCATTTTTATGAATGCTCTTAGAAGATCTGTAAGGCACTTTGCTTTTGTACTTTTAAGAATGCTTTTAGTGTCTACAGGATGTATAACTCAAGGACCTAAGGCTTTCCGAAGCAGCCCTAACAGATGTGTCAGGTCAGCTACTGACCTTTATTATCTATAATTTCCCTCTTAAAGTTTCTGAACTGCGCCTTTCATCTCTCCATTCTTGCTCATCCTAATTCAATCTGACTTTGTTTTTTGTTTAAAAATGAGTCCTAACAAGGGGAGGACGGGGATAAACTCTCTCTCGTGCTTCCCTGTGCTTTTCTGTTGTGGTGGTCTTTTGAAAGAGAATAACTTAAAAAAACTGCCATTTCACAAACACTTGATTTCCCTTTGGAGTCAAATCTCTCCAAGGATTCATATTAATATTTTTCAAATTTAAGAGTTCAACACAGGTTTTTGGCAGACAGCTTTTGCAGCATAGTTTCAACTCTTTGAACCTGTCTCACAGTTCATTTCCACCGTCTGAACTTCAAAGACAGCAGTGGCTAAAGGACTAAAACGAGTATGGATGCCCCCCAAAATTACTTGTCTAGGGATCCTGTACACAACACTGACACTGACAACTGACTGGCCCTCCACATTTTGATACTTCTATAGGAACTTAAAGCAGTGTAATTAATCCAAAATACAGAGTGGGGGGATCCTCATTATTAGATCAAATTAAGAAAGAAACCATGAGACAAAAGGTAAGGGGATAAACAATCTGGGATAAAAGAAAGTTTATTTTGTTTTCCCCACCCCATCCCAAACAGTCCAAGTAACTGCAGCCCAAGGTAAACCCCCTCCCTTCCTTGGCTTATCTGATTAGAGGAGAAGTGATATTACAGAATAAGTGTAGTTAAGCAAAGAGAACAAAACAAAACAAACCAGAATCACAAGGTGTAACAAAAAGAGATGCAGCAAGTCCTCTTTCCAGGGAGTAAGTGGCTCCTCTGTGGGCCAGGGTGAGATGCACAGACTGGGGTCCAAAGAAGCCAAGGAGCGGTGCTGTAGACTGGACAGAAAGATGATGCAAAGTAAAAATACAACTAAAAAAATCTAACTGAAATATACACTCTTCATTTTTATGAATGCTCTTAGAAGATCTGTAAGGCACTTTGCTTTTGTACTTTTAAGAATGCTTTTAGTGTCTACAGGATGTATAACTCAAGGACCTAAGGCTTTCCGAAGCAGCCCTAACAGATGTGTCAGGTCAGCTACTGACCTTTATTATCTATAATTTCCCTCTTAAAGTTTCTGAACTGCGCCTTTCATCTCTCCATTCTTGCTCATCCTAATTCAATCTGACTTTGTTTTTTGTTTAAAAATGAGTCCTAACAAGGGGAGGACGGGGATAAACTCTCTCTCGTGCTTCCCTGTGCTTTTCTGTTGTGGTGGTCTTTTGAAAGAGAATAACTTAAAAAAACTGCCATTTCACAAACACTTGATTTCCCTTTGGAGTCAAATCTCTCCAAGGATTCATATTAATATTTTTCAAATTTAAGAGTTCAACACAGGTTTTTGGCAGACAGCTTTTGCAGCATAGTTTCAACTCTTTGAACCTGTCTCACAGTTCATTTCCACCGTCTGAACTTCAAAGACAGCAGTGGCTAAAGGACTAAAACGAGTATGGATGCCCCCCAAAATTACTTGTCTAGGGATCCTGTACACAACACTGACACTGACAACTGACTGGCCCTCCACATTTTGATACTTCTATAGGAACTTAAAGCAGTGTAATTAATCCAAAATACAGAGTGGGGGGATCCTCATTATTAGATCAAATTAAGAAAGAAACCATGAGACAAAAGGTAAGGGGATAAACAATCTGGGATAAAAGAAAGTTTATTTTGTTTTCCCCACCCCATCCCAAACAGTCCAAGTAACTGCAGCCCAAGGTAAACCCCCTCCCTTCCTTGGCTTATCTGATTAGAGGAGAAGTGATATTACAGAATAAGTGTAGTTAAGCAAAGAGAACAAAACAAAACAAACCAGAATCACAAGGTGTAACAAAAAGAGATGCAGCAAGTCCTCTTTCCAGGGAGTAAGTGGCTCCTCTGTGGGCCAGGGGTGAGATGCACAGACTGGGGTCCAAAGAAGCCAAGGAGCGGTGCTGTGACTGGACAGAAAGGAGGGGAGAAGACTGGCAGCACAAGTCACCGTCATCTAACCGTGACCATCTTCGTATCCACGATCATCTTTGATAACAATTTCAAATGTAGTTTTTACTCAAGATATATAGAATGCTAGAAGGAAATATGAATAGGTCATAAGGATATCTTCAGTGTCATCCCTCCTGACTCTTTCCATGCTCTCCTAGTTGATCAAATTCATCTCTCAAGGCAACTTTAAATTACTACTGCCTCCAGGAAGGATTCCTTAGGCCCTCCTCATCCATCCCCAATTAGAAAATAGTAAATCCCTCCTCCTTTACTTCACCCTCATCTTTGTTAGGACAGGTTCCTTTCTGTCCAACAGTCTTACAGTCTGACAGTCTCTAAGAAGTTAATTTTAATACGTTGGGGTTAAAAAGTAGAGAGCACATCATACTTCTTCCAAACACTCAAATCAAAGCTCATTAATTCTGTCAGAAACTCAAGTGCCAGGGATCAAGGAAAACATGACAGCAAGTAAATGTGAAACAGGAAAATAAGACCCAAATGCAAAAATTCTTTATTTTACTTATTCCTTCCCCAAATAAAGGATGATGCGGAATAAGAGGCCAATAATATTACTTTTTCAAAGTAAACAAACATTATTTACCGTAACATAACTTGAAGATTTTTATGCGATGGTATAATCAGAAAAGCATATTGGCTATGATCACGATACTTCATTACAGGACACAGTCCATTACTGAACATGATCTGAGTCCATGGAATTTTCTCCAGCCTATTCCTGACCCTAAATGATTTTAATTGCTTATTTTTTTAAAAAATTTTATTTTACTTTTTATTTTTACAGAGTTTTGTTGTTTACAGCTATGTATGATCCCAGATTAGTCATATGTATATCCCCCCCATCCCACCCCTCCAGGCCGTTGCACAGCACCCCTGCAGGAATTGCTTATTTTTGATTTCTTGCACATTCTTGCTCGTTTTAGTTTCTTGCACATTCTTCCATTTTTGTTTTTTTTTTTTAAATAAAAACTTATCCATCCTCTACTTCTGTTTATACAAAAGATAGCATAAAATGTACACAACTGTGTACGTGGTTTTTAAAAGAAACTTATATATCCTAGAAATCTTTTCATCTGAGTACATGCAGAGTATCTTCCTTTTCCCCTTTCTTCCCCCTCTCTATTTTAAGGAGAGCATATTATTTCTCTGTGTGGATATACTGTAGATTATTTAACCAGTCCCTTTTAGATGGATGGGCTTCTCCAATGGCTTAGCATATAAAGAATCTGCCTGCAATGCAGGAAACTCGGGAGACAAGGGTTCAATCCCTGGGTTAGGAAGATCCCCTGGAGAAGGAGATGGCAACCCACTCCAGTATTCTTGCCTGGAGAATGCCATAGACAGAGGAGCCTGGCAGGCTACAGTCCATGAGGTCGCAAAGAGATGGACACGACTGAGCACATAAACTCCTTACTTTTACATGGATAGAAGCCTTGGTTCTAATCTTTTGCTTTTATGACCAATGTAATAAAAGATAAGCTCATTCACAGGTCCTTACACTAATGTATAGAATACTGACAGGTAAATACATTTGTAATTTTTGACTGACTGTAATCATTTTAAACTGTTCACTTTTGGCTCTAAAGGACATATTCAAACTTCTTTTACTGGACCTAATGTATTATATTTTTTAATCCCCAAATAGGATTTTTGGCAAAGACTGATTTACAAGAGTCTTTTAGGTGACCTCGAAGGTGGCACTGATTTCCAGAAGAGGTATCTGTGCTGATGAGAGATGAGAACTATAAAATGAAAATTAGTACTAATGCTAAATGAAATACTGCTACCTTTTTCAGATTGTCCTTGGCTACATGGAGACTTGGAGAAGTTAGAAAAGTGCACAATGTTTCCTATAGCACTAAAGCTTGTAGGTTACGTATCTATACTCCTAGCTATCCAAATGGGGAAATATTTCAGTGCCATATTGCATTCAGCTGGCTACATATAAAGTCTATACACTCCCTTCCTAAATGAAGTCCTATTTTATCATAACAGCCTCATTTCAAATCTGTATAGGAAGCAAACACAAAACAGATGCAAATTTCTTTTCTTAGTCCTGAATGATGCTTGCTCCTTTTATCTCACAAAGAAATATATATATATATATATATTTTTTTTTTTTTGGGGGGGGGTCGGGTTGGGGAGGCAGGGGAGCAGGCGGGCCACTTCTATTGGTCTTTCATTTCTCTATTTTCATCCATCTTTGTTCGTTGGCTCCCGTGGGCCTCCCATCGCGGTGGCGTCTGTCGTTGCAGAGCGCCGCTCTGGGCGCATGCGCTCCAGAGCTCCGGCTCGGTAATTGGACACATGGGTCCAGCCGCTCCGCGGCACGTGGGATCTTCCCAGGCCAGGGATCGAACCAGCGCCCCTTGCACTGCAAGGCGGTGCCCTTACCCACTGGACCACCAAGGGAAGCCCCAGAAATATATTTTATTCTCAAAATTATTTTCCTCATTTACAGGCCACTAGAGCCCAGTCAATAAGATGCATCTGCTAAGAAGTACTGAATATTTACCAATCCTGATTTAATAAAGCATATCAAACATTGTTTTATTTTTAGTTTCGTGGCTGAAATAAAACAGAACAAGTAAGGAATTGTTTACTACCATCACCAAAATCATCTCAAAGAGGATCTCTCTCTTTCATAATTAAATTAACCTGTAAGTTTACCAAATAAACACAGGAACAGGATACTTTAAAACAGTTCTAACACTACCTCACTGTTCTAGCATTTTTTTAAAAAGCAAATACAAAGTTTTGTGTATTTTTTTAATCAACACGTTGCTGGAAGACTTAAAAATAAGGTTGACATAAAAATTCCAAAACATCAGTCAGATCATCTGCAGCAAGGAGTACACCATGCTTGGGTGAATCTGTTGACAGAGTCCAGGGAAGAAAATGGGTCATAAGTATGCTTGCCTCAAGATGAGACTGGGTTACCATAGACAGTGTTAGTATATAGGAATGGGTTTCAAGGCCTCAGTGATACCAACTTAATTTAGCACAAAACAGCACTTCAGATATTTTGCTGTTTTGTTAAAGCATTAGATGCATTTACCAACTATTTAAAAAATTCACATATTTTAAATGCTAACACTACCACTTTGTAACCAAAGGTAAAATCATTAGAGTTGTAATACTATTCCAAATGGGAAAATACATTGCAAATCAACGTATTGATCTGAGATCCATGCTTTAACATCTTTTTGGTCAATCACTTCAACCAGCACATAAACAAAATAAACCTAGAAATATTCCTTTTAGAGAGATGTACTGCACATCTTAACTTCAAAGATGCATCCTGCACTTTCTGAGTGCAACAGATACAATTTTATAGTAAAATGGACGTTGGAAACTCCTTTGGCTTATAGCAAGCTCTACTAGCACTCTGTGGAGAAGGAAATGGCAACCCACTCCAGTATTCTTGCCTGGGAAATCCCATGGACAGGGGGGCCTGGGAGGCTACAGTGCATGGGGTCACAAAGAGTCGGACTTGACTGAGTCACTGAGCGTGCACTGTCCCTGTGATGGGCTTCTCAGGGGGGTAGGATGGTAAAGAATCTTCCTACAGTGCTGGAGACTTGGGTTGGATCCTGGGTCAGGAAGATCCCCTGAAGAAGGGAATGGCTACTGACCCCAGTATTCCTGCCTGGAGAATTCCATGGACAGAGGAGCCTGGTGGGTGAAGTCCACGGGGTCCTAAAAAGCCAGACACCACTGAGCAGCTAACACTTTCACTTTTTTTTCCCCATTGTTACCCTGAAGGTTACTTTTCCAAACTGTGTTTCTGTGTATGTATTTTCCATAAAATTCCACAGAGAAGGTGAAAAAATAATCCTCTCCTGATCAAATCTTTCGTTTACTAAGCTTAACAGCCCTCAAATGATAGGAACTGTTCGGTCATTGCATTAAATGTAAGAAATAAAAATCACTAAAACAATAAGAAAGTTATTAGGTTGAACTACATGAAATTCCTGATATGTGGGTTCAGCTTAATAATTCCTGAACTCTGAACAGAAAGAGAGGTGTTTATGACCAAGACTTGATTTGAGGAGACTTAACTGAAAAAAAAAAAATTTCTGGAGCATTAGATGCATTTACCAACTATTTAAAAAATTCACATATTTTAAATGCTAACACTACCACTTTGTAACCAAAGGTAAAATCATTAGAGTTGTAATACTATTCCAAATGGGAAAATACATTGCAAATCAACGTATTGATCTGAGATCCATGCTTTAACATCTTTTTGGTCAATCACTTCAACCAGCACATAAACAAAATAAACCTAGAAATATTCCTTTTAGAGAGATGTACTGCACATCTTAACTTCAAAGATGCATCCTGCACTTTCTGAGTGCAACAGATACAATTTTATAGTAAAATGGACGTTGGAAACTCCTTTGGCTTATAGCAAGCTCTACTAGCACTCTGTGGAGAAGGAAATGGCAACCCACTCCAGTATTCTTGCCTGGGAAATCCCATGGACAGGGGGGCCTGGGAGGCTACAGTGCATGGGGTCACAAAGAGTCGGACTTGACTGAGTCACTGAGCGTGCACTGTCCCTGTGATGGGCTTCTCAGGGGGGTAGGATGGTAAAGAATCTTCCTACAGTGCTGGAGACTTGGGTTGGATCCTGGGTCAGGAAGATCCCCTGAAGAAGGGAATGGCTACTGACCCCAGTATTCCTGCCTGGAGAATTCCATGGACAGAGGAGCCTGGTGGGTGAAGTCCACGGGGTCCTAAAAAGCCAGACACCACTGAGCAGCTAACACTTTCACTTTTTTTTCCCCATTGTTACCCTGAAGGTTACTTTTCCAAACTGTGTTTCTGTGTATGTATTTTCCATAAAATTCCACAGAGAAGGTGAAAAAATAATCCTCTCCTGATCAAATCTTTCGTTTACTAAGCTTAACAGCCCTCAAATGATAGGAACTGTTCGGTCATTGCATTAAATGTAAGAAATAAAAATCACTAAAACAATAAGAAAGTTATTAGGTTGAACTACATGAAATTCCTGATATGTGGGTTCAGCTTAATAATTCCTGAACTCTGAACAGAAAGAGAGGTGTTTATGACCAAGACTTGATTTGAGGAGACTTAACAATTGGAACAAAATACTATACAACTTAACATTTAAATGATAACATGGAGCATTATCTTTTTGTTTCATTTTGAACTCTAGTTGAACACAGACTCTGCAAAACACTGTGTTTAACTATAAAGTAATGTACTCATCTAATAACAGATATTATTTCTCTAACAGAGGTAAATTCACCTTCAAGGGATTTGTGAAACTTTTAGAGTAGATGTTTGTGGATATTCTGTGCAACAATATGATTTTAAAATAAACTGGCCTTTTAAATGTCTTATCAAAACACAACATCATACAAGGCCATAATTTTTAAAAAATTTGTAAGTAACAATTCGTTATTCTAACTAGGTTGAGTATTCAGGATTAAGTTATTTATATGCATGTATATGCCTGTATGTGTGTATATGTATAAAGGTCTATACATATTTATGTACCATTTTGTTAAATGTTACATACTAGGCTATTTCAAGGGATTAAGATCTGGCTTTTTTTCCCAAAAGCAATGTATTTCAGCCATCTAGTGGCAAAGTATAAAGCAATCATCTCTCTGTATTTTGTTATGCTATGAAAACAAGACTAGCAGTACAGAGGACGACTACAGAACACTTACACAGATTTGCTGCTGTTTCCTCTGGCGAGGACAGATGGCCTAATCAAGAAATCAGCACTTTCCTGTGGACCTTTAAAATGTCTAAATATTGCCATGGCAAAGCATCAATTTTTATTTTTTATTGTACTGTAATGAGTTCCACTGTTATAAAACATTCTACCAAAAATTCTATTGCCTTGACAAGTAAATAGATTTGGCTCTAAATGTGCTGACATGAGTCTTAAGGAGAGAGGAGATACAGTCTATTGGGAATGGGATATATGTATAAGACACAAGAAAGGGCTTCCCTGGTAGTCCAGTGGGTAAAGAGTCCGCCATGCAGTGCAGGGGACACCGGTTCAACCCCTGGTATGGGAAGATCCCATATGCCACGGAGCGGCTGGACTGGTGTGTCCAATTACAAGTCAGCGTTCTGGAGTGTATGTGCCCAGAGCTGATGCTTTACAACCAGAGAGACCACTGTGATGGGAGGCCCACACAGGCCAAAGAATGAAGATGGATGAAAATAAAGGTGAGGTTTTGATTTGAGGAGACTTAACAATTGGAACAAAATACTATACAACTTAACATTTAAATGATAACATGGAGCATTATCTTTTTGTTTCATTTTGAACTCTAGTTGAACACAGACTCTGCAAAACACTGTGTTTAACTATAAAGTAATGTACTCATCTAATAACAGATATTATTTCTCTAACAGAGGTAAATTCACCTTCAAGGGATTTGTGAAACTTTTAGAGTAGATGTTTGTGGATATTCTGTGCAACAATATGATTTTAAAATAAACTGGCCTTTTAAATGTCTTATCAAAACACAACATCATACAAGGCCATAATTTTTAAAAAATTTGTAAGTAACAATTCGTTATTCTAACTAGGTTGAGTATTCAGGATTAAGTTATTTATATGCATGTATATGCCTGTATGTGTGTATATGTATAAAGGTCTATACATATTTATGTACCATTTTGTTAAATGTTACATACTAGGCTATTTCAAGGGATTAAGATCTGGCTTTTTTTCCCAAAAGCAATGTATTTCAGCCATCTAGTGGCAAAGTATAAAGCAATCATCTCTCTGTATTTTGTTATGCTATGAAAACAAGACTAGCAGTACAGAGGACGACTACAGAACACTTACACAGATTTGCTGCTGTTTCCTCTGGCGAGGACAGATGGCCTAATCAAGAAATCAGCACTTTCCTGTGGACCTTTAAAATGTCTAAATATTGCCATGGCAAAGCATCAATTTTTATTTTTTATTGTACTGTAATGAGTTCCACTGTTATAAAACATTCTACCAAAAATTCTATTGCCTTGACAAGTAAATAGATTTGGCTCTAAATGTGCTGACATGAGTCTTAAGGAGAGAGGAGATACAGTCTATTGGGAATGGGATATATGTATAAGACACAAGAAAGGGCTTCCCTGGTAGTCCAGTGGGTAAAGAGTCCGCCATGCAGTGCAGGGGACACCGGTTCAACCCCTGGTATGGGAAGATCCCATATGCCACGGAGCGGCTGGACTGGTGTGTCCAATTACAAGTCAGCGTTCTGGAGTGTATGTGCCCAGAGCTGATGCTTTACAACCAGAGAGACCACTGTGATGGGAGGCCCACACAGGCCAAAGAATGAAGATGGATGAAAATAAATAAATGAAGGACCAATAAAAGAGGCCACAATTAAAAAAAAATCATTTAAAAGAAAAAAAGACACAGGAAAATATAATAAGTACAAGTAAGGCTCTGTAGGAGCAGAGAGAAATGCTTTTAATCTTGACCACAGCCTCTACGGGGAGAGGTTATTTGAACTACATTTTGGAGGTTAAAAAGGTGAAATCACTTGTGGACACATGTGACATCAGCCTTCTCTTCACCCTCTGGGCTCCAGGTCCTCTCTCACATCTTCAATGTCCACCTATAGATGGATTCCTTGCAAGTCCACTATCTCCATCCCAAATCTACCTCTGGAACTCCAAATTCATGCAATCAAATGAATAACTGAAGTCCAACAGATACTTCCAACCATACATGTTCAAAGACAAAATTATCATCTTTGAAAGCCTTGCTCATTTTCTCACCTTCCAACTCTTTTTCTGGGGGGGTGGGGTGGGTTAGGGAGGGAGGGGGGCGGGCGGGCCACTTCTATTGGTCTTTCATTTGTCTATTTTCATCCATCTTTGTTCTCTGGCCTGTGTGGGCCTCCCATCGCAGTGGCATGCGCTCCAGAGCTCTTGCTCGGTAATTGGACACATCGGTTAAGCCACTCCATGGCAAGTGGGATCTTCCCAGGCCAGGGATTGAACTGGCGCCCCTTGCACAGCAAGGCAATGTCCTTACCCACTGGATCACCAGGGAAGCCCTCATCTTCCAACTCTTAATGGACGGAGCCACAAACCTTTCAGCCTAAAACCTTAAAGTCATTTCATCCCTCCCACTCTTCCAATGAAATGGAATATAAAACCCTGGAGATTCCACCTCCTCACTATATTTGTAAACATCTCATTTCTGTACCCTCTGAGACTGAGTTTTGTTTCTTAGCATTTTTTAAAATCAGGATGATTACCACAACCTCCTGATGCATAAGTCTTTGTATCCAGCAAATTTCCAATAGGATGATGGAAATGTGAGTCTGAAGACGAGGCCAGAGATCTTAGGTAGAGACCAGAAAAGGGAGAAATAAGCATGCAAACAGAAGGGAAAGTTATGGCAACGAGTGTGGTCATCCAGGTAGTGTCTGCAGCATAAAGAAGAGGACTACACAGAGTCTTTAGTAGTCCCAACATTCATGGAAGGAGCAGAGTACAAGATAGAAGTTACAGAATAAAGCAGAGAAGAAAGTCAGGGTTAACAGGGGAACCAGGGGAAGAGGAAGTAAGAAAATCCAAAGGACAAGATTTCGGGAAAGAGTCATTCATACCAAGTTCGATGTTTAGAAGAATGGCAATATTACTACTGAAAATAGTTCACTGCACTTAGCAAGTAGGAGCTGACTTTATTAAATACAGTGGAATGCTGCCAAGAACTATGTGCATTGCTAAAAGGAAATAGGAAGTAAAGTCTACAACAATTACCTGAGAAGTATGGCTGTGAAAGGAGAAAAGCAAAGAAAAGGCACCATAGGCTGTAGACAGTTCCTCTTTTTGTCTCATAGCATTCAAAGTCCTGAGGATTACATATGAATGCAAAGAATAAATGGTCAAATAAAAGTCCCACGTGAGACAGAAGGGATGAATCCAGTATACAGGACTTGGACTGCCCTGGAGAAAAAAGCACGGTGCCTCATGCTCTCACATGATATAGATAATTCACATAGTATAAAAAATTAAAGGTAGAGAAGAGACCTTTGGAATGACCTTGGAAGAGTTGTTACCTAATATTTTCTCTTGTTTTTGAGACAAAGAACAAAGGGATTTATCTCATGGTGAAGAAGCAGGGGCCAGGACGAAAGGGATGGCAGTAGTAAAATATACTGACCAGTCAACCGCTGTGACCTGAAGGTGATAAACCCCAATCAGTACCAGAAAAGCACCAACCAGTTCCTACACTGTCAATCATATATGCACATTTCAAATTCCGAATCATCAAACTGGTTGACTATTTGCATTTCAGAAGTTAACTGAACTGAAAGTATAATGAGGTAAAATGATGACAGGGCTTCCTTTAAGATGACTAGGGTACAAACCTCACAAACTATCTCCTCCAAAATTTCCATTTCTCTCTGCTTTTTTACGTAAGGGACTATCTCCTGCATAAGTCTTTGTATCCAGCAAATTTCCAATAGGATGATGGAAATGTGAGTCTGAAGACGAGGCCAGAGATCTTAGGTAGAGACCAGAAAAGGGAGAAATAAGCATGCAAACAGAAGGGAAAGTTATGGCAAGTGTGGTCATCCAGGTAGTGTCTGCAGCATAAAGAAGAGGACTACACAGAGTCTTTAGTAGTCCCAACATTCATGGAAGGAGCAGAGTACAAGATAGAAGTTACAGAATAAAGCAGAGAAGAAAGTCAGGGTTAACAGGGGAACCAGGGGAAGAGGAAGTAAGAAAATCCAAAGGACAAGATTTCGGGAAAGAGTCATTCATACCAAGTTCGATGTTTAGAAGAATGGCAATATTACTACTGAAAATAGTTCACTGCACTTAGCAAGTAGGAGCTGACTTTATTAAATACAGTGGAATGCTGCCAAGAACTATGTGCATTGCTAAAAGGAAATAGGAAGTAAAGTCTACAACAATTACCTGAGAAGTATGGCTGTGAAAGGAGAAAAGCAAAGAAAAGGCACCATAGGCTGTAGACAGTTCCTCTTTTTGTCTCATAGCATTCAAAGTCCTGAGGATTACATATGAATGCAAAGAATAAATGGTCAAATAAAAGTCCCACGTGAGACAGAAGGGATGAATCCAGTATACAGGACTTGGACTGCCCTGGAGAAAAAAGCACGGTGCCTCATGCTCTCACATGATATAGATAATTCACATAGTATAAAAAATTAAAGGTAGAGAAGAGACCTTTGGAATGACCTTGGAAGAGTTGTTACCTAATATTTTCTCTTGTTTTTGAGACAAAGAACAAAGGGATTTATCTCATGGTGAAGAAGCAGGGGCCAGGACGAAAGGGATGGCAGTAGTAAAATATACTGACCAGTCAACCGCTGTGACCTGAAGGTGATAAACCCCAATCAGTACCAGAAAAGCACCAACCAGTTCCTACACTGTCAATCATATATGCACATTTCAAATTCCGAATCATCAAACTGGTTGACTATTTGCATTTCAGAAGTTAACTGAACTGAAAGTATAATGAGGTAAAATGATGACAGGGCTTCCTTTTAAAGATGACTAGGGCATACAAACCTCACAAACTATCTCCTCCAAAATTTCCATTTCTCTCTCTGCTTTGTAAGGGATACTGTACCAGAATAAACTGGGACACTGGAATCCTGCACATTAGTCAGACAAGTAGCTTAGTAAAATGAAATAAGTGTTTTCAATAAAACTGACATCAACTACTCCCCCAAATAACATGTCCTTATAAAGCTTCAGATGCCAAATAAACAGCTCCGTGTTCCAGAAACAAAAAGAATATTTGATGAGACAAGATGATCAGATCATGAATGTTTCAATAATCAAGAAAAGAGCTGTTATTCACATGCTACAGTGAATTATTATGCTGCTGCCCTTATTTTTATTATTATTATTTAAAGTTTTACTTGCTGTGCTAGACTAAACTGGTATTTATTACAGAAAAGCTAAAAGGCCAGAGTTTACTTGTATTATAAATTTTAAATAGAAATAAAAAGCACTGTTTTCTAACATTTATACTATCTATATATCTAATCCTAAATTTAACAACCCAATGTCACATTTTTCAATATTTATGTGTATGGTTTTCTGGATAACACTGTGAATTCTGAAAGCATACCAAGAAACCACATATAAATTATTTAAATTTCATGGTCTTACATGAACACACTTAAATAAGGAACAGCACGCAAGAGAGTACCGGGATGAAAAAAGATCTCTTAGGCAAATGGAATGATATGAAAGCAAGGTCACAACATTTGTATGAGACAAAACAGACTTTAAAACAAAAGCTATGAAGAAAGACAAAGGACACTATATAATGATAAAGTAAACAGCATGCAAGGGCTTAATATATTTCAAATGAATAAATGAATGAAGGGAATAAATGCTGTTCTACAAGGCTTTTTATCATATGGTAATTCTGAAGGGCATAAGCCTAAAACAGTACAAACTGAAAACCTTTAGGATTTTCCTTCCTGTATAATTTATTTTGAGAAAGCAAATTGGCCAGGAAAATTAGGCATAGTATAATAAAAATGCATTTGCACATGCGAATGGGGTGTAGGATGGCTGATCCACTCACTGAAAGGGGCCCATACTGTGGCATGAAAATCTTTCACTGCATGGGGAGGGAAGAGACGGGCAGGCAAGGGGCAGCGGGGAAGATAGGCAGAATACTACATGGAGACAAAAGACAGATGAATAAGTGATACAATCAGGAGA
Source organism: Tragulus kanchil (assembly GCA_022376925.1). Lineage (NCBI taxonomy): Eukaryota > Metazoa > Chordata > Mammalia > Artiodactyla > Tragulidae > Tragulus > Tragulus kanchil. The sequence goes on from JAIOJX010000026.1 coordinate 286,434,540, forward strand.
GGCAAACCCTACTTCCTGTTCACATTAAGAGCAGAGGTAAATTCCAGAGATGCCAAGATTTCAATCAGAAAAAGGTAACATTTTCAAATGCCATAAAAAGCTGTCAGATGTCATCTTACTTATCAAAAATCCTAAAGCCACATATAACCTGAAAGTATTTCTATTCATAAAATTTAAGTGTCAATCACAGTACCTAAATCAATTTATATGACATTAAAATGGGAGCTCTGGATACCTTAATACAATTTTAAGTGGTATTTCCAAACTCACCACATTTGATGTTTACTACATATAATATTCCAAGACTCTCCAGTTTCCTTACTGGTATCATCTTAAGTGACAAGACTATATGACAGAGAGCTACAATAGCAAGCAACATGAATAAGATAAGCTCATCAAATATTCCTAGATGGTACCCCAATCTTTAAAAATCAGCATTTATCTATCACTTTTACCCAGCTACTTCACTCCAGTCACACCACACCACTTTATGACACCATCTTCTTAATGACCTCCCAGTAACCACTGACCCCCCCATAGCTCTGCTGCATACTGCAGCCAGAGTCAAATTTTAAAACACATATTTTAATAGGTAATTTCTCTGCAAATATCCTTTAAGCATTGGCTTCTCATGGCCTTTGGCAAAGATCAGACTCTGACTGGGTCTCCAAACTACAAGATCTAGTTCCTATGCTTTCAGGCTCATCCTTCATGGCCCACGAGCCTTCTCTTGGGTCCTCAACAGCAGTCGGGGGGCAATCCTCTAAGGGAGCTATCCTAGAAAGTAAAGGTAAAGTGTCCTACTAACACATTCACTTCTACCTACCTATGACGGGGATACAAGACTTCAGCTAAAAGCCATGTCTAATCCTGATTCTCTGGGTAAATCAAATTTCTTCTCAATTTCTTCATCTCTAAAGAAAGAAGACTGGTCGAAAGGCCAGGAAAATTAGGCATAGTATAATAAAAATGCATTTGCACATGCGAATGGGGTGTAGGATGGCTGATCCACTCACTGAAAGGGGCCCATACTGTGGCATGAAAATCTTTCACTGCATGGGGAGGGAAGAGACGGGCAGGCAAGGGGCAGCGGGGAAGATAGGCAGAATACTACATGGAGACAAAAGACAGATGAATAAGTGATACAATCAGGAGAGGCAAACCCTACTTCCTGTTCACATTAAGAGCAGAGGTAAATTCCAGAGATGCCAAGATTTCAATCAGAAAAAGGTAACATTTTCAAATGCCATAAAAAGCTGTCAGATGTCATCTTACTTATCAAAAATCCTAAAGCCACATATAACCTGAAAGTATTTCTATTCATAAAATTTAAGTGTCAATCACAGTACCTAAATCAATTTATATGACATTAAAATGGGAGCTCTGGATACCTTAATACAATTTTAAGTGGTATTTCCAAACTCACCACATTTGATGTTTACTACATATAATATTCCAAGACTCTCCAGTTTCCTTACTGGTATCATCTTAAGTGACAAGACTATATGACAGAGAGCTACAATAGCAAGCAACATGAATAAGATAAGCTCATCAAATATTCCTAGATGGTACCCCAATCTTTAAAAATCAGCATTTATCTATCACTTTTACCCAGCTACTTCACTCCAGTCACACCACACCACTTTATGACACCATCTTCTTAATGACCTCCCAGTAACCACTGACCCCCCCATAGCTCTGCTGCATACTGCAGCCAGAGTCAAATTTTAAAACACATATTTTAATAGGTAATTTCTCTGCAAATATCCTTTAAGCATTGGCTTCTCATGGCCTTTGGCAAAGATCAGACTCTGACTGGGTCTCCAAACTACAAGATCTAGTTCCTATGCTTTCAGGCTCATCCTTCATGGCCCACGAGCCTTCTCTTGGGTCCTCAACAGCAGTCGGGGGGCAATCCTCTAAGGGAGCTATCCTAGAAAGTAAAGGTAAAGTGTCCTACTAACACATTCACTTCTACCTACCTATGACGGGGATACAAGACTTCAGCTAAAAAGCCATGAGTCCTAATCCTGATTCTCTGGGTAAATCAAATTTCTTCTCAATTTCTTCATCTCTAAAGAAAGAAGACTGGTCGAAAGGATCTGTAAGAACTTCCAAGCTCTCCAATTCTAATACTCTTTCACCACTTATTTAAAAGATATTGAAGACTACTTCAATTGCCATACTGATTTGGTATATCAAGATTAAATTCAACTATTTCCTTTTTCATTCACTGACTGTACTAAAACAATGGGACTCTTGGAAAACAGCTCTTCAATTCCCAGTCTACTGTTTCCAGCAGCTGTCTTTTGGTTCACCTTTTGTTAAAAGCAATAGTGCTTACTATTCAAATAGTACTGTCCGGAGAACTCCATCTCAGACTCAACTTATTCATCCTTCTAAAGTAGAATAGGTCAATGTTGTGTTAATATTGGCAAGGAAATAATTTAGAAGATTATAATCCTAAAATAAATGCAAAGTCAGTCTAGTATAGAAACACTGTCTTATTTGATTTCCTATTATACACAGTAGGAAGAAGCCTAAGTTATTATGTAGAAATGGCTTAAGATGGTGTGAAATTGTTCAGTGATGAATACAGTTATTTATACTATTAACTATGAAAAGTTCTTAATTTAATATTTTAGAAGTCACTGAGTAAATTGTGTTGAATTTGCTAATAATATCACTTACTCCTTCAAATTCTGACCCAAATGTGTAATTACCCTAAAATGGCCTTCCAAGAAAAAATATTTTGAGAACTTTGTTGGTTTGCTGTTCACCTGTGTTTATCCATGTGGCACTAGTGGTAAAGAACCCATCTCCCAATGCAGGAGCTGTAAGAGACATGGGTTCGATCCCTGGGTTGGGACAATCACCTGGAAAAGGGCATGACAGCCCACTCCAGTGTTTTTTCCTGGAGAAACTTACAAACAGAGGAGCCTGGTAGGCTACAGTCCATAGGGTTGAAAAGAGTCAGACACTATTGAAGCGATTTAGCATACATGCATGTGTTTATCCATGAACTATACACCTCTCTAATAATAAAGAAAAATTTAAGGAACTTGTGAAAAAGACTGAAAATCCAAATGAGTTGCAAAGTCTGAAGAATGGTCAGTTTCCATTATTTAAACTTTCACTATGTTCTAGTAATAAAAAGGATTGGCTCCTTCAAAGAAGCTGTAATGCAAATCAGTATCAAGTAATACAAATTTATTGAAAATATTTCTTTGACTAGATTCTTATTTTTCCTGTTATGCTTTCAATTTGATTTACTGATAGAAATGACTGTCGACAAAGGTAACCACTCAAAATGATTTTCAAAAGTACATTTAAGCATATCTTATTAGTTACATTATTTTGCTAATTATTTTGCTTAGTTTTCTCAGAAACACAAAAACCCCTCAAAATTTAGTCAATAATGACTTTGTTATATGAATCATTTGACTTTTAGCCATTTCTTTCTTAACAAAAAATACATATAAAATACATAGTATTATCATTAATACTTCTCTTAGTTAACATGTCCATATTTTGAGAGTACAATGAAAATTGATATTCACAATGATGGTCCTAAGGCAATGTAATATTCAATAATATTAGTAAAAAAATTAAGTTTTAAGATTATAGCTATCAATGGGGAGGATATACATATGACTAATCTGGGATCATACATATCTGTAAACAACAAAACTCTAAAAGTAAAAAGTAAAATAAAAATTAAAAAGAAAAAGATTATAGCTATCTACTACTGTATTCAAATACTCAGAAAATCAGGAAGTCTTTGGAAGGCACCTATAGTAAATACAATGAAAACAAATACTACATTTTTTTCTCCTTAACATTTTGTCTTTTTATAGGATTTGGAATAGGTTACACTTTAACATATAACATTCAAAGGGTAAAAATGGGCACACAATGTAAAGTCAATCACTCTTCCACCCCATCCAATTTCCTCCCAAAACACAATCACTCTTACTAGTTTCTTGTCCATTTAAGTAAAAATGTGTGAGATAGTTTGTGTTATATATACAATTATAGGTATACATGAGCTGTTTTTATATATACACTATTTTATACACATCTTTTTCTACTAGTTATTTTTCTGGAGGTTCCTTAATATCAGTCGCTAACAAGACAGTCTCATTGATTTAATGACTACTTAATGTTCCATTGCACAAAAGTATGAAATTATAGCTAGTCTTTACTAATGAATATTTGAGCAGTTTCCATATACATATATATCCTCTGCACACATACGATTTTATCTGTAGGATAAATTCTTAGAGATGGAATTCTTGAGTAAAGGTCATGTGAAAATAAAACTTTTAAGTTTGTATTGGGGCTTCCCTGGTAGCTTAGTGGTAAAGAGTTCGCTTGCCAATGCAGGAGACACAAGTTTGATCCCTGATCCGGGAAGATTCCCCATGCTGCAGAGCAACTAAGCCAGTGAGCCGCAACTACTGAGTCCATGTGCTGCAACTACTGAAGCCCGTGTGCCCTAGAGCCTGAGTTCCACAAAAAAAGTCACCGCAACAAGAAGCCCGCTCAACCCAACTAGAGAGTAGCCCCACTCCCTGCAATTTGAGAAGAGCCTGCAGTAGCAGTGAAAACCCAGAATAGCCAAAAATAAATAAAGAAATAAACAAAAGAAATTACAAAAATTAAATTTTTAAAAGTTTGTATTAATTTACATTTTCTACAGCAGTTTCTATTTTTAAATTATTATGAATGAAACAGAATATCTTTGCACAAGTTCAAAGCTATTTATATTTCCTTTACTGTTAACTGTTTATATCCTCTATTAATTCAATGGGGTTACTGTTTTTTAGTATGTTTTTAATTTAATATTTTAAGACTATTAGCCCCTTGTCCATTACATAAGTTGGAAACTTTTTCTCTTGGTTTGTCATTTGTCTTTAATTGTGGTTGTATTTTTATTTATATGCAGAACATTTTTTAAATGTTGTCAGATTCATACGTCTTTTCTTTTATGCTTTTTGGGTTTGAGATTATACTCAGAAAGGCTTTCTAACCCCAAGATTTTAAAAAATACCTATCTTTCTTATATTTTTTCACAATAATTTAATGATTTCTTTTTAATGGTCAGATCTTTGATGTCTGGAAATTATTTTGATGTTAGGAAGGGCACAACTTTATTTTTCATTTTGCTACCCCTGGGTTAAACAAAATGTACAGAATAATCCATTTCTTACTGGTGTGATCTTTTGAGTTTATTTCTGTACATTCTATTTCATTTTAATAATACTATGATCAGGAAGAACTACGTATCAGGAAGAATAAAAAATACAGATCAGGAAGAATTCACAGTACACCAAAGCTTAAGAAATATGCTGTGTTGTGTCCTAATTAAGGAAATTGTCAGATATAGATAATACATTCTTCTTTGCCTTAATTCTTACTTGTTAATTCATTTACCTTTCCCCTGTACCAGGTAATTCTTTCTTTCTTTAAGCAGAAAATTTCCAAGTGGCCATCTGAACTTGAACCAAAAGGGATTTCTTCTCCCCATCTTGAGTGAAGTAACTCCAGTTATTTCCTAATGCCATATAGCTGCAGAGATATTTCTCTTCCCCTTTTTATTTGAATTTGAAAGGTCAAAATATGATCAAATCCATTTAGTAAGCTACCTAGAATCATAGGATGATGCCATATAATCAAAATGTTTTTCTAGAGCCTGGATAACGTTTTATTTGCTTTGTGTGTGTTTGTCACTCAGTTACGTTCAACTCTTTGCAACCCTACAGACTATAACCTGCCAGGCCCCTCTATCCATGGAATTCTCTAGGCAAGAATACTGGAGTGAGTTGCTCTTTCTTACTCCAGGGGATCTTCCTGACCCAGGGATCAAACCCAGCCTCTTGCAATGTAGGTAGATTCTTTACTGTTTAATCCTTTTTAATCATATACTGGACTGGAATCTCGGAAAATCCACACTGTTTTATCATAACTCATAGGCTCTCTCTGCCCCAAATTCTATCCACCCACCTCAACTTCCATTCACCACGAAATATGAAGTTCTTCCTAATCAGCACTGTCTATAACCATAACCAACAAGTTGGGCTGTGTGCCATGTGGCTAGTACCTCTGTTAGGAGCAGGAGGAGGGCTTCTCTCTTCTCTGTTGTTCTTCAGAAACAAGTCAGGAAAGGCTTTTTCCTGATGTAGTGCTCTGTGAAAAGCCTAGACTGCATACTAAATTAAGATAATTACCAAACAGGAAATTCTGGGCAAGGAGTCACTGCTTTTAAATACTATTGCATAAATGTTAAAAGAAAGTGAGAAGGTACCAAAAAATCTGTTTGGTCACATAACAATTACTGGTTAAAATGAAATCATATTCTAAATAACAGAATGAACTACTAAGAAAATATAAAGTGAGAAAATGAAACAAACCATTTTCACATTTTACTGGATGGAAGACACAAATCTGATTTTTAGATCTCTGACAATACCTAAGAGAAAGTTGTGAAATATTAAGAGCAGAAAGCATAAGTGGTAGTCGCTCAGTTGTGTCCAACTCTATGCTACCCCACAGACTGTGGGCCACCAGGCTCCTCTGTCCATGGAATTCTCCAGGCAAGAATACTGGAGTGGACTGCTATTCCCCTCTCCAGAAGAATCTTTCTGACCCAGGGATTTAACCTGGGTCTCCTGCACTGCAGGGCAGACTCTTTACTGTCTGAGAATGTATAAAATGGTAAATAAATAAATATTGGGTAAGAGATGGAAAGAAAATGGTTAAGACGACAATGACAAGATTTCTAATAAAATAACAAAGGGCCCATTATCATATCTTAAATGAATCTCTTAAATGAGCTAGTAAATGCAGAACTTTGCATCTTTGGCAGTCTCAAGAAGACAGTTAAGAAGAAATGAAAAGACACAAGAAAGTCAATGCCAAATTATTTCTCAAGGTTTAAGGAACACTATAGATTTATTTCATTGATTGCTTCCTGCTGACCTTTGAGCCACTGCCATGAGCCTCTATGAATTATCATTCTATCGACATGCTCAGATCGCTGCAAATGTTTCCTACTGCAAGCATAAAACTTAGTTTTCACTACACAATATAATCTCAGCTTCCTGTACATGTTTATTTCCAAATTCCAATGGATTTCAACAAAACTATCAGACACAAGTTACAAGCTCATTTAACATATTTTAAGAGTACAAAAACAACTTTCAGAGTGGAACTAAGAATGATGATATATAAAATAATTAAATATAATATGAAACCTAAAACTAAGCAGGGGATACTTTTTTTAGTTGACAAATTAGACTGTACGTGGTTCTGACTTACTAATTTTTTTTTCAACTCAATGCAAGCTCTACTACTCTTTCCTAAGAATTCACCAGGTAATGACTTTTTTAGGTTAAAAAAAGCAAACAAATGATGTTTCATAAAACATAGCTTGTGGTATTCTTGTCTTTCAAAATTAAATTATTAAAATTGGTTCCCAAAACTCTAAAAAATAATATGTCATACCATGAACTGTATTAACATTAGTTTCATATTTTAGAATGGGAATTCATTTACCTCCTTTAAAGTTTTGTAAATATCAAAGTAAAAATGAGAGATATCCTAGCAATAACTCCATTTATATCATGCATTACAAATCAGCTATGAAGCAAAAATAAGGTAACAAGCATATTTTTTTGGTTTTTCAATCCAAGTAACTGCAAATTTTTCCTGGAAAAGGAATTCCTCTTTATTTCTCCAGACTAGAAACATATCACATTTACAGTATTTTTCTTAGAAAATTGCCTACTAAAACAATTAGGACCTTTTATGAGGATTTGCAGTGATTAAATGCTAATCAAAAGACCCTCAATTGTAGGGCTTCCCTGGTTGTCCACTGGGTAAGAACACTGTCTTGCAGTGCAAGGGGCGCGGGTTCGATCCCTGGCCTGGGAAAATCCGGCGTGCCTCAGAGCAGCTGGACTTATGTGTCCAACTACCGAGCTCTGGAGCACATGTGCCGGGAGCTGGTGCTCTGCAGCGAGAGGTCACTGCAATGACAGGCCAAAGAACAAAGATGGATGAAAATAAATAAATGAAAGAACAATAGAAGTGGTCAAAAAAAAAAAAGATTCTCAATTGTAAACATTCTTTTGTTGGGAAATTTGATAAATACAATGTGGTGCTAGTAATTATTGTATGAAAACAATATCTACTTGAATTCAAATGTTGAATATACACTTCTACAATGACTTAAAAAGAACCTTTCCAAGAAAACCCGGAATTTCAAATTCTGTACAAAAGATGGTCACTATCTCTATTAAAAAAAGAAAGTAAAATTAGTGACACATTTACATCAAAAGTAAAATTTAGTGAAACATTCTCTATCATTATTCAAAGAGGTGCCAGGGCATAGCGTCCCACTGGAAAGTTAGGAAAAGAATAACAACAATAACTTACAGGATCTCAATGAGTTATTTTTTAAAATAGGGTCTTCTTTGGCTAGATAGCTACTGGTAACACATAAGATGCCATGTGTCTGCAAAATACTAAGGACAATCAATATCCCAAACATAGAAGGAATCCTCAAAAAACAAGGGCAACAAAAGACAACTCTAAAAAACATGGGCAAAGATACAAACAGGCATTTGAGAGAAGAGTAAATATAACTGGCCAGTAAACATATGAAAATATGCTCACCTTCATGAGAAATCAGAAACATGCAAATAAAAATCTAACGAGACATCTTTATAACCAGCTTTAAGACTGATAAACCTGAAAATTTAGATGAACCACATGGTTCTAATTCTTCTGTTCTCCTGGTAAAACATAAAATGGCTTTGTCAAATACTCTGGCATTATCTTGTAAAACAGAAAATATGTTTATTCAATATTCTACTCCTAGGTATATTCCCTAGAAAACTTCTTTTGTGAGTAGCTAGGAAACATATAAAGGAATGTTTAAAGCAGCAATATTTTTAACAGCAAACAAAATAATAAGTTAAATATCCATCAGCAGATGAACAAATAAATTCTGACATACCCCTAAGAAACTAGATAGCAGCAGAACATGAAGAAACAATAATCACACACATAATATGGACAAATCTCAAAAGCATAATGCTGCACCAGAAACTCATGATGTAGAGGTTCACACACAGTACAGTTCCTTTTAAACAGAATCATAAAAACATGCAATGAAAAACATTATTGTGGTCTATGTATGTTTTGGGGTGGCAGACTATCCTTTCTATGACAGATGAATAACAGACACCCATTCAGCAGTTACCCATAGTGGGGTACACAGGAAGTAAGTCAGGGAGGTGGGCACGGGGGCTTCAAAAGTAGTGATAATATAGCTTTCTTTAGGTGGGTGGCAGATATATGGATGTTCACTGTGTTAATATTCTTTTTTGTATAAAATTATATACACTATGTATACATCAAAATTCTGCCAATTTTAAATATTAAAAACAGGGTCCGTGTTCTTAAAAACTGTTGAAAGCAATGAGGCAAGGCAGAAAAAGAAGACCAGCATAATGTGGCCCAAACAGCAAAAGAGTTGCTTCTATTCTGAGAAAGTACAGCAGTCAAATGTTGTAAAACTGCTGCATTAGGGTTTCAGCTAGTTTATAAGGGATGGAACTCCAGCATCAGTTGATTCATTGAAGAGAATATTAAACAAAAAAGGAATATTTAAAAATATGTAATTGCATGGTCTTGTAGAAAACGCCCAGGTAGCATTTGAACCTGGCATCTAAACTCTCTGATCTGTCCCCTATTGGCTTGACAAACTCAAGTCTTAGCAGGGTTTTAAAGGCAGGCAACTTTTATATAAATGGTCCTTACCTTGAAGAAGACAACTTAGTATTCCTAATGTCTCTTAAGAAAACCAAAGTTAAAATCTCATTTCTTACTTTCCTCCCACAACAAAATTATGTAAAGAACCACAGCTCTGGCTTCCCTGATAGCTCAGTAGTAAAGAGTTCGCCTGCCAATGCAGGAGACACAGGTTCAATCCCTGATCTGGGAAGATCCCACATACTGAGGAGCAATTAAGCCTGTGAGCCACAATTACTGAGACTGTGCTCTGGAGCCTCAGTGCAGCAACTATTGAGCCCATGTGCTGCGACTATTTGAAGCCCGTGTGCCCTAGAGCCCGAGTTCCACAACAAGAGAAGTCACCACAACAATAAGCCTGTTCACCTCAACTAGCGAGTAGCCCCCACTCCCTGCAACTAGAAGCCTGCAGCAGCAGTGAAAACCTAAAATAACCAAAAATAAATAAATTTTTAAAATGCATTTCTTTAAAAAAAAAAAAGAACCACAGCTCATTAAAGTAACCCATATATGCACTTTTCAGCTGAAAAACCAGATCCCAGGTTAAAGTACTATAAAGTTAAATTTAAAGACATTAAGAGCTCTCTACTGTCATGTGAAATGTTTTTAAAATTCCAATGAATTTATCAATACTGCAAGTCAAGTGCATTTTAAAAGCAGTTCAATACTGTTTTATTGTACAACACAATACACATTAAATGGTACAAGACTTTTGATATATCAGTTCTGAGAGTAAAAAAGCAAAGTATAGATGGTTATCAGACACATTTCTCAATATTTCTGCAAAGTCAGCTTTTAAATGATCTCGAAAAGACAATATATTACCTGAAATCTACAGAAGCTTAATCAATATTTATACCAAATAACAGAATTTTAAGTAATTAAGTTAATCATTCACAGACTGTTACTAGTAGATACAGTGCTTCCCCCCCACCAAAAAACACATCTGGTAGGCTGGCTGTTTCCCACAGGCTACAAAATTCTTCACAATTTCCTCTTAAATTCTTCTACCAGAATTTTTGCCAAATAATTCTTTTCTCATTTTACCTGTATTTTTTTTTTTATAGTTGCCCTACAGAAGCATATATCTATTTGTTTGGAACTGTACTATTTCACTTATAATGTATGATCAATATGCCTTTTACTAAACTAATATTTAGAAGTTTCTCTTGGTTACAATGTACAAATCCTACTGGCTGCAAAGTTAAAAAGCAATTATAAATTTACAATGTGAGAAGGAAAGGTTTATGAGGAAATCCGATGACAAGTAGAACTGGAGGCAAAACAGAAAACATCCCAGTATCTATTCTTATCCTCTTAACATCACAGCTGTAGTGAAGGGCAGTTCTCTGTCATTTTTACTTCAAGCTAAATATAGAATTCTATACAAATATGAAGACCAAAAAAAAATGGAACTTTATATGTATCTCATCAATGCTATTATTTAGTACTGCTCTATGCAAAATCAAGCACAGATTCTAATGCTACTCCACCAGCCCCACTCAAAAAGTATATCTAAATGTTAAACACAAATAATAAAACTGCTAAGAATTCAAAATCAGGAAGTGGTGTTATACCACTGAAAGTGTACGTTGGACTACAACTTTCTATATACACAATACTGGACTTACCTAAATTTGAAGAAAAAAAGCATGTTATTAGTCCCAGTTCACTAACAGGGTAACACCAACTTAAAATATATTTTAAGGTTCCTGCCGTTAATACAACTGCAAAAACTTGAGTCCTTTAGGTTGGATTTGACAACTCAGAAATGATTTTTCCATTTGAGGGTAGAAGCGAACTAAAGATAGGACTTTGGTTAACTTTTAGTTCAGAGTTGAGTTGTTTTGAGGATATTAAATCTAAAGAAATAGTAAACATTTGAAGAGCCAGATCACACAAAAATCACCCAGAAGGGCACCCGTGGTAGCTCAGTGGTAAGGAGTTGGCCTGCCAATGCAGGAGATACAGGTTTGATCCCAATCCAGGAAGATCCCACATACTGAGGAGCAACTAAGCCTGTGAGCCACAACTATTGAGACTGCGCTCTACTGCCTCGGTGCCGCAACTATTGAGCCCATGTGCTGTAACTACTGAAGCCAGTGTGCCCTAGAGCCTGAGTTCCACAAAAGAGAAGTCACCGCAACAAAAAGCATGTTCACCTCAACTAGAGAGTAGCCCCCACTCCCTACAACTAGAGAAGAGTCTGCAGCAGCAATGAAAACCCAGAATAGCCAAAAATTAATAAGACTTATTTAAAAAAGATCACGCAGAATATACCAGAGCAAGAGAATTCAAATTATAAATCAATTCATAAAAAGCTATCTGTCTTTTCTTTTAAAAACCGTCAAACTAAGTGAAAACCCACATTAAGTTTTCCCCACTTAGAGATCTCTTCTTACAGAACAAAAAGGTTTCATAACTTTTGCTACAGTTTATTCATTGTTAGGATTAAAATATAAGTTAATAATTCAAACATCTCCAGAAACATTGAGAAGTTTTTAGTAATGTCACTCTGCCTTTTAACCATTATAAAAGACTATTACAAATCAAAGGAGAAATAAAAAAAATTCCTAGAAGAAAATGACAATGAACACATAACAGGGCAAAACCTATGGGGTACTGCAAAAGTAGTTCTAAGAGGGAAGTTTATAGCAATTCAATCCTACCTCAAGAAACTAGGAAAATCTCAAACAGACGACCTAACTCTAAGCTTAAAACAACTGGAAAAAGAAGAACAAAAACACCCCAAAGTCAGCAGAAGAAGAGAAATCATAAAGATCAGAGCAGAAATAAATGAAAAAGAAACAACATTAGTAAAGATAAACGAAACAAAAAGCTGGCTCTTCGAAAAGGTAAACAAAATCAACAAGCCACTGGCCAGACTCATCAAGAAAAAAAGAGAGAAGAAGCAGATCAACAAAACCAAAAATGAAAAAGGAGAGATTACAACAGATAATGTAGAAATCCAAAGGATCCTAAGAGACTATTATGAACAACTCTATGGCAATAAACTGGACAACCTGGAAGAAATGGACAGTTTCTTAGAGAAGATTAATCTCCCAAGACTCAACCAGGAAGAAACAGAAACTATGAACAAGCCAATCACAAGCTCAGAAATCGACTTTGTGATTAAAAATCTACCCAAAAATAAAAGCCCAGGGCCAGATGGCTTCACAGGTGAATTCTACCAAACATTTAAAGAGCTAATGTCTGTCCTTCTAAAACTCTTCCAAACAATTGCACAGGAAGGAAAACTTCTAAACACATTCTACGAGACTACCATCACCCTGATACCAAAACCAGGCAAAGACAACACAAAAAAAGAACATTATAGGTCAATTTCACTGATGAATTTAGACACCAAAATCCTCAATAAAGTCCTAGCAAATAGAATTCAACATCACATCAAAAAACATACATCATGACCAAGTCGGGTTCATCCCAGGCATGCAAGGATTCTTCAATATCCGCAAATCAATCAATGTGATACACCATATCAACAAATTGAGACACAAAAATCACACGATCATCTGAATAGATGCAGAAAAAGCCTTTGACAAAGTACAGCATCCATTTATGATAAAAAGTCTTCCGAAAATGGGCATAGAAGGAACCTATCTCAACATAATAAAAACCATCTAAGAGAAGTCCACAGTGAACATTATCCTCAGTGGTGAAAAACTGAAAGCATTCCCTCTAAGATCAGGAACAAGACAAGGGTGTCCACTTTCACCACTCTTATTCAACATAGTCCTGGAAGTCCTAGCAACAGCAATAAGAGAAGAGAAAGAAATCAAAGAAATCCATATTGGAAAGGAAGAAGTCAAACTCTATTTGCAGATGACATGATATTATACATAGAAAATCCCAAAGACACTATCATAAAACTACCAGAGCAAATCAGCGAATTCAGCAAAGTTGAAGGATACAAAATCAATATACAGAAATCACTGGCATTCCTATACATAAACAATGAAAAATCAGAAAACGAAATCAAAGAGGCAGTCCCCTTCACCACTGCAACCAAAAGAATCAAATATCTAGGAATAAACCTACCCAAAGAAACAAAAGAACTATACACTGAAAATTACAAAAAAAACTTAAACAGATGGAGAGATATTCTCCCAAGACTCAACCAGGAAGAAACAGAAACTATGAACAAGCCAATCACAAGCTCAGAAATCGACTTTGTGATTAAAAATCTACCCAAAAATAAAAGCCCAGGGCCAGATGGCTTCACAGGTGAATTCTACCAAACATTTAAAGAGCTAATGTCTGTCCTTCTAAAACTCTTCCAAACAATTGCACAGGAAGGAACACTTCCAAACACATTCTATGAGGCCGCCATCACCCTGATACAAAAGCCAGGCAAAGACAACACAAAAAAAGAACATTATAGGGCAATTTCACTGATGAATTTAGACACCAAAATCCTCAACAAAATCCTAGCAAACAGAATTCAACAACACATCAAGAAACTCATACATTATGACCAAGTCGGGTTCATCCCAAGGCATGCAAGGATTCTTCAATATCCGCAAATCAATCAATGTGATACACCATATCAACAAATTGAGACACAAAAATCACACGATCATCTGAATAGATGCAGAAAAAGCCTTTGACAAAGTACAGCATCCATTTATGATAAAAAGTCTTCCGAAAATGGGCATAGAAGGAACCTATCTCAACATAATAAAAACCATCTAAGAGAAGTCCACAGTGAACATTATCCTCAGTGGTGAAAAACTGAAAGCATTCCCTCTAAGATCAGGAACAAGACAAGGGTGTCCACTTTCACCACTCTTATTCAACATAGTCCTGGAAGTCCTAGCAACAGCAATAAGAGAAGAGAAAGAAATCAAAGAAATCCATATTGGAAAGGAAGAAGTCAAACTCTATTTGCAGATGACATGATATTATACATAGAAAATCCCAAAGACACTATCATAAAACTACCAGAGCAAATCAGCGAATTCAGCAAAGTTGAAGGATACAAAATCAATATACAGAAATCACTGGCATTCCTATACATAAACAATGAAAAATCAGAAAACGAAATCAAAGAGGCAGTCCCCTTCACCACTGCAACCAAAAGAATCAAATATCTAGGAATAAACCTACCCAAAGAAACAAAAGAACTATACACTGAAAATTACAAGACACTCACGAGAGAAATTAAAGTTAAGACTTAAACAGATGGAGAGATATTCCATGTTCCTGGATCGGAAGAATCAATATTGTGAAAATGACCATACTACCAAATGTCATCTACAGATTCAATGCAATCCCTATCAAACTACCAATGACATTCTTCACAGAACTAGACCAAAGAATAACACAGTTCATAGGGACACACAAAGACCTCGAATAGCCAAAGCAATCCTGAGGAAGAAGAATGGAGCTGGAGGGATCAGCCTTCCCAACTTCAGACTCTACTACAAAGCAACAGTCATCAAGACAGTATGGTACTGGCACAAAAACAGAACTATAGACCAATGGAACAAGATAGAGAACCCAGAGACAAACCGACGCAACTACGTGTACCTTATTTTTGATAAAGGAGGTGAAACTATAAAATGGGACAAAGACAGCCTCTTCAACAAATGGTGCTGGGAAAATTGGACAGCTACATGCAAGAAAATGAAGTTGGAACATTCCCTGACACCACACACAAAGATCAACTCAAAATGGATTAAAGACCTAAATGTGAGGCCAGAAACCCGAAAACTCGTAGAGGAAAATATAGGCAAAATCTTCAAGGACATCAATCAAAGCAAGATCTTCACTGACCCACCTACTAGAATAGTGGAACTGAAAAGAAAAATGAACATGTGGGACCTAATGAAACTTAAAAAGCTTTTGTACAGCTAAAGAAACTTAAAAAAAGTTGAACAGATACCCCACAGTGTGGGAGAAAATCATAGCAAATGAAACAACAGACAAAGAATTAATCTCCAAAATTTACAAGCAACTGAGACAACTCAGCACCAGAAAAATGAACAACCCAAGTAAAAAATGGGAAAAGGACCTAAACGGACACCTCTCCAAAGAGGACATACGGATGGCCCCAAAACACATGAAACGATGCTCAACTTCACTTATAATTAGAGAAATGCAAATTAAAACCACAATGAGACACCACCTCACACCCGTCAGAATGGCCATCATCCACAAATTGACAGACAACAAATGCTGGAGAGGGTGCGGGGAAAAGGGAACACTCCTGCACTGCTGGTGGGAATGTAGATTGATACAGCCTCTATGGAAGACAGTCTGGAGATTTCTTAAAAAACTAAAAATAGAAGAACCATACAACCCAGCATTCCCACTCTTAGGCTTATACCCTGATGAAATTAAATCCAAAAGAAGCACCTGTACCCCAATGTTCATTGCAGCTCTCTATACAATAGCTAGACCATGGAAAAAACCTAGATGTCCATCGACGAACGAATGGATACAAAAGCTCTGGTACATATATTCAATGGAATACTACACAGCTGTAAAAAGAAGTGCAGAAGAATCAACCCTAATGAGGTGGCTGGATCTAGAACGTATCATAAAAAGTGAAGTCAGTCAGAAAGAGAAGGACAAGTACAATATACTAACACATATATATGGAATCTAGTAGGATGGTGATGATGGCACACGCAGTGAAGCGACAGAAAGACAGACATGGACGGTGGACATATGGACATTGTGGGGAAGGAACAGTGGGTGAGAGGCGTAAAGGAAGTGGCATGAAGGCCTGTACTATCATAAGTGAAGAAAATATCTATAGTCATTGCTCTGTGAGAAAAGCAGATCCTTCACCAGTGCTGTATGATGGTCTGGAGGGGTGGGATGGGGGGAATATACATATGACTAATCTGAGAACATATATATCTGTAAACAACAAAACTCTGTAAAAGTTAAAAGTAAAATAAAAGTTTTTCTTTTTTTTAAAGACCATTAATGGGCTAAAATAACCATATTCAACACTTCTTCAGTATAAAAGAAAATAATATTAGCATGATTAGCTTTTCTTTGTTTTTAATTTTAGCTTCTTTTATTGGTTTTTCATTTATTTATTTTCCTCCATCTTTATTCTTTGGCCTGTGTGGGCCTCCCATTGCAGTGGCCTCTTTTGTTGCACAGCACAAGCTCTGGGTGCATGTGCTCCAGAGTACTGGCTCATAACTGGACACACCAGTCCAGCTGTTCCACGGCATGTGGGATCTTCCCCGGAGAGGGATCAAACCGGTGCCCCTTGCACTACAAGGCAGACTCTTTACCCACTGGACCACCAGGGAAGCCCATGATTTGCTTTTTAATTAGCCTTTTTTAAATTAGCAACTTCTAAACTAACTCATTCTACAACTGAAACAACATGGTTCAATGCAAAGAAACTGAGAAACTGATCTAGAATGCACATGTAATGGGGTTGCACTTTTCATATCAATTCTTGACAAAGAACAGCACCATATTTTCAAATTAAATAGTATTATACTTAAGATTACACCGAGTCTCATGTAAATACTCAAGAAATGTCCATCGAACGAATGGATACAAAAGCTCTGGTACATATATTCAATGGAATACTACACAGCTGTAAAAAGAAGTGCAGAAGAATCAACCCTAATGAGGTGGCTGGATCTAGAACGTATCATAAAAAGTGAAGTCAGTCAGAAAGAGAAGGACAAGTACAATATACTAACACATATATATGGAATCTAGTAGGATGGTGATGATGGCACACGCAGTGAAGCGACAGAAAGACAGACATGGACGGTGGACATATGGACATTGTGGGGAAGGAACAGTGGGTGAGAGGCGTAAAGGAAGTGGCATGAAGGCCTGTACTATCATAAGTGAAGAAAATATCTATAGTCATTGCTCTGTGAGAAAAGCAGATCCTTCACCAGTGCTGTATGATGGTCTGGAGGGGTGGGATGGGGGGAATATACATATGACTAATCTGAGAACATATATATCTGTAAACAACAAAACTCTGTAAAAGTTAAAAGTAAAATAAAAGTTTTTCTTTTTTTTAAAGACCATTAATGGGCTAAAATAACCATATTCAACACTTCTTCAGTATAAAAGAAAATAATATTAGCATGATTAGCTTTTCTTTGTTTTTAATTTTAGCTTCTTTTATTGGTTTTTCATTTATTTATTTTCCTCCATCTTTATTCTTTGGCCTGTGTGGGCCTCCCATTGCAGTGGCCTCTTTTGTTGCACAGCACAAGCTCTGGGTGCATGTGCTCCAGAGTACTGGCTCATAACTGGACACACCAGTCCAGCTGTTCCACGGCATGTGGGATCTTCCCCGGAGAGGGATCAAACCGGTGCCCCTTGCACTACAAGGCAGACTCTTTACCCACTGGACCACCAGGGAAGCCCATGATTTGCTTTTTAATTAGCCTTTTTTAAATTAGCAACTTCTAAACTAACTCATTCTACAACTGAAACAACATGGTTCAATGCAAAGAAACTGAGAAACTGATCTAGAATGCACATGTAATGGGGTTGCACTTTTCATATCAATTCTTGACAAAGAACAGCACCATATTTTCAAATTAAATAGTATTATACTTAAAATTACACCGGGTCTCATGTAAATACTCAAGAAATGTATCCACAGAAAACAGTAGCTTTACAAGTTCATCACCTACTGTGTCATCTTGGCTAGGATGCTTAACCTCTCTGAGCCTCAATTCTTTATGTTTAAAGACCAAATATTAACAGAACCTATTTCACAGGGCTGCTACAAAGAGTAATGAGATAACAGTGCAAAGTTCTTAGAATTGTATCTTGTATGATACAAGCTTAATATATGCCAGCTATTCAGGCAGACATTTTCTAATAGATTTCAAAACTCTAAGAGACTTGACTCTCTATAAAGGTTTTAGGTAAATTAGAATATCTATCAAAATATGACCACGGATGATCCATAGGCTAGAGTAATGCCTGAAGCTTACCTTTCAATTGAATTAAAGTATCATACATCTAGAATAAATATTAAGTATAACTTATGGAAAAATTTTTTTCCACAATCATATAACTTATGGAAAACATTTTTGATAATATAAGTAATATTGTCAAAAGTCTATGATGATGTTCATTAAATAATGGTATGATATATTACCTAGGTTTTATGGAGAAAAGTTACTTCTGCTCAAAAATAAGCTTGCTAATAAATACAGGGGTGTGTGTGTGTGCTTATGTTACCGTTATCTAGAGGACTTAATTAGAGTCATAAAAGATGGGTTTATGTCTGCTTCAGACAAAATTTAGATATGTTTCTGGTACTTACTATGATTACTAATTATTACAGCTCAAATATTCATTTTTTGATAATACTGAATGTGAGTCTCAAATTTTTTCACCTGACAAATTCTAATGTTCTAAAATATCCAGTACTCATCTTCTGAACATTTCTGAACACTCATTTCCTGTAAGAGTCACATTTCAAGGGAGGGTCAAACCGTTTTTAAAAATTTTTAAGCCTTTTTAAATTAGCAACTTCTAAACTAACTCATTCTACAACTGAAACAACATGGTTCAATGCAAAGAAACTGAGAAACTGATCTAGAATGCACATGTAATGGGGTTGCACTTTTCATATCAATTCTTGACAAAGAACAGCACCATATTTTCAAATTAAATAGTATTATACTTAAAATTACACCGGGTCTCATGTAAATACTCAAGAAATGTATCCACAGAAAACAGTAGCTTTACAAGTTCATCACCTACTGTGTCATCTTGGCTAGGATGCTTAACCTCTCTGAGCCTCAATTCTTTATGTTTAAAGACCAAATATTAACAGAACCTATTTCACAGGGCTGCTACAAAGAGTAATGAGATAACAGTGCAAAGTTCTTAGAATTGTATCTTGTATGATACAAGCTTAATATATGCCAGCTATTCAGGCAGACATTTTCTAATAGATTTCAAAACTCTAAGAGACTTGACTCTCTATAAAGGTTTTAGGTAAATTAGAATATCTATCAAAATATGACCACGGATGATCCATAGGCTAGAGTAATGCCTGAAGCTTACCTTTCAATTGAATTAAAGTATCATACATCTAGAATAAATATTAAGTATAACTTATGGAAAAATTTTTTTCCACAATCATATAACTTATGGAAAACATTTTTGATAATATAAGTAATATTGTCAAAAGTCTATGATGATGTTCATTAAATAATGGTATGATATATTACCTAGGTTTTATGGAGAAAAGTTACTTCTGCTCAAAAATAAGCTTGCTAATAAATACAGGGGTGTGTGTGTGTGCTTATGTTACCGTTATCTAGAGGACTTAATTAGAGTCATAAAAGATGGGTTTATGTCTGCTTCAGACAAAATTTAGATATGTTTCTGGTACTTACTATGATTACTAATTATTACAGCTCAAATATTCATTTTTTGATAATACTGAATGTGAGTCTCAAATTTTTTCACCTGACAAATTCTAATGTTCTAAAATATCCAGTACTCATCTTCTGAACATTTCTGAACACTCATTTCCCTGTAAGAGTCACATATTTCTCTTCAGGAGAGAAGATGCTAACAGTTTGGGCATGGCAAGAATTAATAAATGCTGTCAGCAGTCCATGAGCATATTTTTATTTCCTGGCAAATGCGTTTAATACATAGAGATTTGAATGAATCAATATATCAACAAGTAAATGAGATATGGATGGATGAATAAATTTGGAAAATAAAGCTCAGGCTTGTCTAAAAAGTTATTTGTTGCTCTAAAACTGTACAGTGTGGGTTTCTGAGACATTTAAAGAAATCCCTCTAAGTTTCCAAGAGTATGGGCTCCTTTTCTATCTTTTCTCCCTCCATTCAGTCCCTCTCCTACATCCACCCACTTAACTCCACAGGCCTAGCCATGGCTACCTTCAGAAATGCTGTCTTTGGAAAATCTGACTCTGAAATTCTAAGCTGATTACCAACAAGACAGCTGGAGGTACACAGTCTCTAGAACAGGAGCCATAGTTACTCTCTTTTGCGAAATGACTTTGGGAAGTGTTCGTTGATGCTGTGACTTCTGTAAGATGTCAGAGTTATTTTAAGGTAAGACATAGTCTGAAACAACTCAGATTCAAACCAACCCTGTGCAACAGGACTAACCCCTGAGTGCCCACAAGTATGAGACAAACGCCCACACTTAATAAATATTGAATCTGGTCTCCTAAAGCTCTTAATTCCTTCATTCAGCAAATATTTACAAAGTCCATGTTTTGTACCAGGCACTACCTGTGCAAAGTAGAGTTTCAGTGGTAAATAACCAACAGTCCTTGAATTAAA
The DNA here is from genome assembly GCA_022376925.1 of Tragulus kanchil. Lineage (NCBI taxonomy): Eukaryota > Metazoa > Chordata > Mammalia > Artiodactyla > Tragulidae > Tragulus > Tragulus kanchil. The sequence continues at coordinate 286,455,672 of JAIOJX010000026.1, forward strand.
TTCATGAGCAATTAAAAAAAGTGATGATTTAGAAGATGGTTTCACACCAGAATGTATGAAGTCTGGACTCTAAGGAAGCCTAAGTAAAGGGTGTAAGAGGCTGTGTTTGGTATCTGTCTCCTCCATGAGACTAGGATCACTAGTAGCAGGTTAGCAGCATCTAACCTTGCAAGTGGCACAAAGTTCAGACTCAAAGTTCAACAAACACTGAGGAAGACTAGTGCTATAAAGAGATTCAAGTATAATGCCAGAGGTATTTAATTCTTCAACATTGGGGGACGTCGTCATCAGTCACATTTACTGAGCATTCCCAGACATTGTTCTACCACTTCATATATACTACCTTTCAAAGTTCCTAATAAAAAGAGAAGAGAAAACAGGATAGGAACATAGAATTTCTACATTTCAGTCTTATGAATATCAGAAATGGCAAGATTTATTTTGACATAGATGATTAAAGATAACTGATAGAAGCTTAGCACTAAACAGGTCATTGTGGGAAGGGAATACCACTATTAATAGTCATTCTACCTCTATGGTATATAAACTTTATTTTATTTTCTATTTTCTACATTTTCTCTAAATAGTTGTTATTGTTGTTGTTCACTCACTCCTGTCCTACTCTTTGAGACCCCATGGACTGCAGCATGCCAGGCTTTCTCTGTCTCTTACCTCCCAGAGCTTCCTCAAACTCAGGTCCATTGACTTGGTCAACCTTCAGAAATGCTGTCTTTGGAAAATCTGACTCTGAAATTCTAAGCTGATTACCAACAAGACAGCTGGAGGTACAGTCTCTAGAACAGGAGCCATAGTTACTCTCTTTGCGAAATGACTTTGGGAAGTGTTCGTTGATGCTGTGACTTCTGTAAGATGTCAGAGTTATTTTAAGGTAAGACATAGTCTGAAACAACTCAGATTCAAACCAACCCTGTGCAACAGGACTAACCCCTGAGTGCCCACAAGTATGAGACAAACGCCCACACTTAATAAATATTGAATCTGGTCTCCTAAAGCTCTTAATTCCTTCATTCAGCAAATATTTACAAAGTCCATGTTTTGTACCAGGCACTACCTGTGCAAAGTAGAGTTTCAGTGGTAAATAACCAACAGTCCTTGAATTAAATTCATGAGCAATTAAAAAAAGTGATGATTTAGAAGATGGTTTCACACCAGAATGTATGAAGTCTGGACTCTAAGGAAGCCTAAGTAAAGGGTGTAAGAGGCTGTGTTTGGTATCTGTCTCCTCCATGAGACTAGGATCACTAGTAGCAGGTTAGCAGCATCTAACCTTGCAAGTGGCACAAAGTTCAGACTCAAAGTTCAACAAACACTGAGGAAGACTAGTGCTATAAAGAGATTCAAGTATAATGCCAGAGGTATTTAATTCTTCAACATTGGGGGACGTCGTCATCAGTCACATTTACTGAGCATTCCCAGACATTGTTCTACCACTTCATATATACTACCTTTCAAAGTTCCTAATAAAAAGAGAAGAGAAAACAGGATAGGAACATAGAATTTCTACATTTCAGTCTTATGAATATCAGAAATGGCAAGATTTATTTTGACATAGATGATTAAAGATAACTGATAGAAGCTTAGCACTAAACAGGTCATTGTGGGAAGGGAATACCACTATTAATAGTCATTCTACCTCTATGGTATATAAACTTTATTTTATTTTCTATTTTCTACATTTTCTCTAAATAGTTGTTATTGTTGTTGTTCACTCACTCCTGTCCTACTCTTTGAGACCCCATGGACTGCAGCATGCCAGGCTTTCTCTGTCCTCTTACCTCCCAGAGCTTCCTCAAACTCAGGTCCATTGACTTGGTGATGCCATTCAACCATCTAGTCCTCTGTCGTCCCCTTCTCCTTTTATCTTCAATCTTTCTCAGCATCAGGGTCTTTTTCAGTGAGTTGGTTCTTTGCATCAGGTGGACAAAGTACTGGAGCTTCAGCTTTAGCATCAGTCCTTCCAATGAATACTCAGGGTTGATTTCCTGTAGGAATGACTGGTTTGATCTCCTTGTAACCCAAGGGACTCTCAAGGGTCTTCTCTAGCACCACAGTTAGAAAGCATCAATTCTTTGGTGCTCAGCCCTCTTTATGGTACACTGGAAAAATTATAGCTTTGACTACACGGACCTTCATCGGCAAAGTAGCGTCTCTACGTTTCAATAGGCTATATAGGTTTGTCATAGCTTTTCTTCCAAGGAGTAAGTGTCTTTTAACTTCATGGCTGCAATCATTGTCTGTAATGATTTTGGAGCCCAAGAAAATAGTCTGTCACTGTTTCCATTGCTTGCCCACTCTGAAAGCAAGTATGGAGACTTTAGGGATTCCACTAATGAGGGAACCAGGGTGCAAGAAGGCAAGAGACAGAGATGGCAGGAAGAGGAGTCTCTTAGCACAAGTCCACAGTCAGGGCTGGGGGTCCACTGGCCAGGTAACAAAACTGACATAGACTAAGCAGATTAAGGCCTGGTATTACTTCAACTGAAAACCCCAGGGTGTATTTTGTTTATATGAGTAAGTTACTGCTGCAAGGAGCATCAGTCTTGAAGTCAGCTTTCTTGGTGGTCTGTGTTGCCACCTACAGAAATTGTGTATCACACCCTCTAAAAAGGAGTGATCCTGGAGTTGTTTCATGTATGATAATTAACAGGTGGCCAAACCAATTTAAACAAAAAGCATCACTCCATGATTTCTCCAATTAATATTTTAATTCTGTACCTACTTTCTCCTTCCAACTCAGCAGAGACTGCACATAAAAAAAGCTGAACTTGTAAATAAAACAGGAACATGTTTGAATGGCTGAGAACTTGCTGGGTGGCCTAGATCCTTTAAGATTTTAGGTCAAGGAGTCAACAAGCTCTATATTTTTAACGTAGCAGGTTAGGATGGAAAGATGAAGTCACTAAGCACCTGAGGCACAAAATTATCAGTTCTTTAAGTAATGCAGCAATTTATGTACCACAGAAAGTAGAATATAAAGCCCTTTTTCAAACTTTCTCAATGGCTCTCAGTTTTTCTTGACCTGGCCTGAAGTTTCAGGGTTTTCATCAACACCTGTTTTTATGCATGAATTTCTCCTTTCAAGCCTTCAGCAGGTATCTAACCACTAAACCACATTAGGTTATTTACACAAATAGATCATTTTTAGCTCTTGGGTTCTGTAACAGCTCTGTTTTCAAGAGGAAAGAGATACAGCTCGATGGTGATGGAAGCCTCCAAGTGCCCTCACTAAACTGCTGGTCACTTTTCTCATTTCCACTGCTTAAAAGACTGAAGTATTACAGGGACAAGAAAGCCAGTATCCTGCTCAGGTACAGAGATGAATACATGACCTTAGTCTGTGGCATTCTCCCTAAATGGGCTCTCTCACCAAAGGTCCTTGACTTCAGAAGTCCAACTCGATTAAACATCAGGGAACACAACATTCATAAGAGAGAGCTAGTTTTCTGCTCTGAAGAATGAAATGATCTAGATAATGTTTAATGTTCTTTACAGCTCTGAGTCTCTGAAAGAACAATAGCATTCCACATTCAAAGTTCATGTGTCCTCAAAGTTCATGTATCCTAAAAGTTTCAATGTTACAAAAACTTGTATGAGAAAACTAAAGTCATATGACAAATTGGGGAAAATATACGCAAGCTATATCATAAAAAGAGGTTTGTTTATAGGAAACAGACCACTTCTAGGAGAAAGGCTAGAAATATGGCCTTAATTGTATGAAAAGGTGCTCAGTCACATGCCTAGTAAGAAGAATGAAAACCACTAGACCAAGATTCTGATTTTCACCTCTAAAATGAGCAAATATCGGAAAGTTCAACAAAATCTGAACAATAGATCCTACTGGTGAGGATGTGGGGAACAGGCACTCTCACACAGTGCTGGGGGAAATGCAAATTGATACACCACCTGTGGAGGGAGACTTCATAATATGTAATAAAATTAAAATATATTTACCTTTTGACTCATGAATCCATATAAAACACACACACATATATATATGCACACATACACATGCCTGCTAAGTCACTTCAGTTGTATTCGACTCTAGGCTACCCCATAGATTGTAGCCTCCCATGCTCCTTTGTCCAAAGGGATTCTCCAGGCAAGAACACTGGAGTGGGTTGCTGTACCCTCCTCTAGCAGATCTTCCTGACCAAGGGATCAAAATTCACGTCCCTTACGTCTCCTGCACTGCCAGGCAGGTTCTTTACTGCTAGTGCCACCTGGGAAGCCCAAATATATATGTATACGGACTATATAATACATGTGTATACATATATTTTAGCTAATAAGCAAAGGAGGCATGATACAATTATGATATCTAGCTAATGATCATTCCTAGTAACATCACGAAGACAAACAACCAGCAAAGAATGGTCTTCTGATTGAAATACACCACACCACTGGGTCTACAGAGCACTCTCGGCCAAAAAGTATTTGTGTATGTACCTCTCAAACCCAAATCAGATTGAATTGAATCTCTAGGTCTAACTACCAATTTTGCAGGAAATACAGGGTATAGAGAAGCACATTAAGTGACAATAAAATTCAAATTGTGGGAAATTGCACAGGAGAGAAGACCCAGTTTCTCAGGAAATAAGTTGAAAAGGGAAAAAAGAAACATGGATAAGAACTCTGCATTAGCAGACACATATAAATTCAGGGAAATTCAAGTTGAACCTAAGTTGAACAAACAGTAAACAATCAGTTTAACAGTATGACTGTGTATGTATGTTTACTACACATGACCTTCTTCGGTGCTGCTAATGACAACAATCTGCCTGTCAGCACAGGAGATGCAAGAGACAGAGGTTCAATCTCTGGGTCGGAAAGATCCCCTGGAGTAGGAAATGGCAACCTGCTCCAGTATTCTGGAAAATTCCATGGAGAGGAGCCTAGCAGGCTGTGGCCCATGAAGCCGCAGAAAGTTGTATATGACTGAGCACACATACTATATATATGTATTTATATCTCTCTACATATGTTTGGGAGTATATGTGTCTATATGTTTATGTGTATATATATGTGTGTATCTACAGATACATACATATGCTTGTGTCTGCGTATACATACATAACTGGGAAAGTGAACTAAAACCCCTGGTAATACCTACATAACTAGAAGTTAATTAAAACCCCCGATAATATTAAGAAATAGCTGAATTTTTAATGTATGACGAAAATACTGTTTTCAAGAAAAAGAGCTTATCTCTTGGAGACACATATTGAAATTTCACAAGTGAATTGATACACTATATGGGATTTGTTATAAACAGGGTGGTGAAGAACAGAGGAAGGACTGAGTGATGGTGGCCTGGGATTAGTTTAAGTTGGGCAGTGGGTACAAAGGCATTGACCATAACTATTCTCTCTGCTTCTATGGATAAGACTACATTTTTCTATAGTAAAGCTAAACACCATATAAAACCCACAAAATTTACGTATCTAATACAAACAAGTCAGTAATAAAACACCGATACCAGACTAAGACATTCCAACTTAGAAGTCCATCATGATCACCTGAGGAGTTTCTTCAAAATATAGTCTGTGAGCCACCACTATCTCAATGAATCCCAAAGACAGAAGGAACTGTGTCATGCCCCTCAGGGCTGTGGGAGTGTGGAAAGAAGGTTGAGAACCACAGTGTTTAAACACCGTAAGGTTGGGTGCTGTACATTATTCAACCAGTGGTTTGTTTTTTTTTTTTTTTAAAGATTTATTTATTTATTTTGGGGGGTGGGGGGGGGGTGGGATGAGGCTTGGGTGGGATGGGGAGGGAGGGTGGCAGGCGGGCCACTTCTATTGGTCTTTGATTTATCTATTTTCATCCATCTTTGTTCTTGGCCCGTGTGGGTCTCTCATCGCGATGGCCTCTGTTGTCCAGAGCACTGGCTCTGGGCGCATGCGCTCCAGAGCTCCGGCTCGGTAATTGGACACATGGGTCCAGCCGCTCCACGGCACGTGGGATCTTCCCAGGCCAGGGATCAAACTGGCGCCCCTTGCACTGCAAGGCAGTGTCCTTACCCACTGGACCACCAGGGAAACCCTTTTTTTTTTTTTAAATCTCCATGCCTGACATGCAGAAGGTATCAAGAAGTATCTAGTGAATTAAACATAACCTGGGAAGTGGAAATGAAGATGTGAGCTTAATAGCACCTAAATGCTTGTGTGCAAAAAGCATCATTTACATTTTGTATTAAAAAAGAAAAACCCACTTAGGTTGCTGAGTTTAAAGAGCATGACCTGTTCTCTAAGTAGAATAGGTTTTCATTATAAAGCCACAGTCTAGTCACTTCCAACATCTACAGGCAAACTAGAACAAAAATAGCTTTAAATACACAATTGGGTGGGGTAAGGCTAGAAAATATTCTGATTCTACAATCTGTTTTGGACAGGACAGTGCTTTTTATGTGACTAACAAAGCAAACAGTAGTCAGATTCCTTGTGTTGAATTAAGTACACTATTTGTAAAAAGGGTTGAACGTCCAAGGTTTATTCAATAAAGACACCACATTTTCCAAAGTTAAATGGGAATATAGAATGACAAATACCCACATATATTTACATATTCCCCCAAAGAAGGACTATGACCACCTCGTATGGATTTTGTCTCTAATAATTACTACATGGAGCCAACCCCACTGTCTCACCACAGAGAACAGCAAAATACCTTAAGCACAAGAAAAACCTAATTTTAAAGTTGGGAGGAATTTAGAAAACCTAATCCAAATTTTTCATTGTGTTGATGAAAAAGTGAACACCTAGAGAAATTAAGGTAAAAGGTATTCGAAATAATTGGAGTAGCCACAAACACGTGGTCTACACAGGTGCACAGAATGAAGAGCTGAGACTTAATCGTTGAACTTTCACGTGAATAATATCTAACAGGATATCAGTCTTGATTAGTCACCATACACATACACAAGAATGCTAGAATATGCACTTCTAATAAATCCTTTTAAAACAAATTGCATAACCTAGTATTCAGGGGCATCCATAATGTTATCTCACTTACTTTTTCAAAATAGTTTCCAGGGACTTCCCTGGTGGTCCAGTGGTTAAAACTCTGTATTCCCAATACAGTGGGGCCTGGGTTCGAGCCCTAGTCAGGGAACTAGATCCCACATGCCGCAACAAAGACCCAGAGCAGCCAAATAAATAAATAATTTAAAAAAAAAGTTTCCAAATGAACCATAGTAGCTGGAAAGCAGGGATTTCTCTCATTTATTTTTTGTGGTCTCTTACAGATGTAAAAGAGGACATAATATAATTACAAAAAGTATTCCACAGGTAATTTTCAAGTGGTGAAAATATATTCAACAATATATTTTCAAGTGATTAGAATATACTGAACAGAAAAACAACAAGACCTACTGCACAGCAGAGGGAACTATATTTAATATCCTGTGTGAAGTCATAATGGAAAAGAATAAACACAGAATGTATGTATAACTGAATCACATTACTACACAGCAGAAATTAAGACAACAGTGTAAAACAACTATACTTCAATAAAAATGAATGATTAGAAAATATAAACTTTTCCATTCTCCTATTACTCAGAGCTGGTATAAAAGCCATATTTCATAAGTATCTGAATTATATAGACACATATGGGCATGTCATGTCTGACTCTTTGCGCCCCCATGGACTAAAGGCCGCCAGGCCCCTCTGCCCATGGGATTTCCCAGGCAAGAATACTGGAGTGGGCGGCCATTTCCTTCTCCATACAGACGTACAGGACGTTGTAAATTTTTAAAGATGGTGACCAATGAAAGGCTTTAAAGCGAGAGTTAGCAGAAGGGAAGGCAGTGAGATGAGCTACCATTTATATTTCTACAAGGTGATATTCAAGGTTTAGTTTAAAATATATGCAGAAAATTACACGCAGAGGAGGAGGAAGGGAAGAAAAAGAACAAACCCTTATTTAATCCACTAGTCAGACATTTAATTATTTCAATTACTGATCAACCCTGAATCCATACCACTTTAATTCTTCAGAGATTTTTCAAAAAAGATGTATCTATACCTATTATGGAATTTTCCTTCTCATCTACTTCACCTGTACAGTTGATGTGATTTAGCTCCAAAAATGATGAAATTAAATAAGAATCAGAATTTGGTATCTCAACTCTCTGTTATTAGGTTCTTTAGGATTCTGAAAACTGTCTAAGAGTCTCCTATTAGTGTTAAAGAGAATACTAACCACTGAAAATTACACTGATAACATTTACTTTCATCTTTGGGGGAGGGGGATGTTTCTAATTGGGCTGGTTCAAGATCCGTGGAGATTGCTAGGTAAATGGCTAATACTTTCAGAAAGTTGAAAGCAAAGTCTGAAGATCATATTTCTTCTGAAATGAATATAGAAACCTTATTAAGTGGACATATATGACAGTATCAAGTTAAGGGTTTTTGTAAATCCACTGTAACTCTAAATTAAAACCCCAAACTAAGCAATAAAATCTGAAGCCATCTACTGAACACAGGATAGTGCTGTGAACAACGAATTTAAATCCTTCAGGGTAATTACACTTCCAACTCTACTAACAAATTCATGGATTTCATGCTTCTGTCTGAAAAATTTTAAATATTTAAATGCAAAAATTGAAATGTTTATACACTAACATAGTTTACATTTCTCTTATTAACGTTTGAGGTCTTATATTAAAATCCTGAAATACAAGACAGCATACCTACATTTTCACCATTGTGCTTCTCTCAAGCCTAAAAATAAGAATTGGGATAAGCTAAGTTCATAAAAATTTAGAAATACTCATGGACACATTGAGTGGCGGCCATTTCCTTCTCCATACAGACGTACAGGACGTTGTAAATTTTTAAAGATGGTGACCAATGAAAGGCTTTAAAGCGAGAGTTAGCAGAAGGGAAGGCAGTGAGATGAGCTACCATTTATATTTCTACAAGGTGATATTCAAGGTTTAGTTTAAAATATATGCAGAAAATTACACGCAGAGGAGGAGGAAGGGAAGAAAAAGAACAAACCCTTATTTAATCCACTAGTCAGACATTTAATTATTTCAATTACTGATCAACCCTGAATCCATACCACTTTAATTCTTCAGAGATTTTTCAAAAAAGATGTATCTATACCTATTATGGAATTTTCCTTCTCATCTACTTCACCTGTACAGTTGATGTGATTTAGCTCCAAAAATGATGAAATTAAATAAGAATCAGAATTTGGTATCTCAACTCTCTGTTATTAGGTTCTTTAGGATTCTGAAAACTGTCTAAGAGTCTCCTATTAGTGTTAAAGAGAATACTAACCACTGAAAATTACACTGATAACATTTACTTTCATCTTTGGGGGAGGGGGATGTTTCTAATTGGGCTGGTTCAAGATCCGTGGAGATTGCTAGGTAAATGGCTAATACTTTCAGAAAGTTGAAAGCAAAGTCTGAAGATCATATTTCTTCTGAAATGAATATAGAAACCTTATTAAGTGGACATATATGACAGTATCAAGTTAAGGGTTTTTGTAAATCCACTGTAACTCTAAATTAAAACCCCAAACTAAGCAATAAAATCTGAAGCCATCTACTGAACACAGGATAGTGCTGTGAACAACGAATTTAAATCCTTCAGGGTAATTACACTTCCAACTCTACTAACAAATTCATGGATTTCATGCTTCTGTCTGAAAAATTTTAAATATTTAAATGCAAAAATTGAAATGTTTATACACTAACATAGTTTACATTTCTCTTATTAACGTTTGAGGTCTTATATTAAAATCCTGAAATACAAGACAGCATACCTACATTTTCACCATTGTGCTTCTCTCAAGCCTAAAAATAAGAATTGGGATAAGCTAAGTTCATAAAAATTTAGAAATACTCATGGACACATTGATGGCTTTATGTAATAACTGAAGAATTTAGGTGATGGTTTAAACCCACACTCTCCTCCAAAAGACTCCTTTCCCTACTTTTTACATACTCTCAAGTATTTTCAACGAAGGAACACAAGAATGTGTTTTCTAAAAATATAAAGGGGATAGGATCACCCCATCATAAACTAACCTAAACATCTGAGTAATAACTTCTAAAATAAAATCACAGAAAAAAAGATGGTGCATGGTTAAAACTATTAATACATATATAAGACAAAGAGTTTATTTTTCAATAGGAAAATAAGGAAAAGAGAGTCCAACCTGATCTTGCATGCCTGCCCAATAGAACTTTCCAACATAATTACTGCTTTCCACCTCTGGGACAGGGGGAGGAGCTTAAACTCAGGGTAACCTCATGGGACGAGGGAAAAACAGTACAAATACTCAGGACAGCTCTGGAGAAGGCATCTCCTGCAGTGCTCCACTGGGCACTGAGGAAGGCACAGACAGACGGTGAGAAGTCTCTTCCAGGAACTCCCAGAGTCCACGTAAGTCTATGGCCGGTTGACTTCCATGTCAGCGAATGTGGAAATAAGCTTCAGTTAATTATTTTGTGTGTGTGTGTGTGTGATTTAAAATAATGGCTTTCCATTGAAATGCATTCAGAAAGTTTAATTTGTAGCTGTTTGTAAAATATAATCTTAAACTTTACTTGCAAAAACATATCCTAATCTCAACTTCAGCGTTTCTTGAGACTACTGGTAATTTCAGTCTGTATCGAAGATCTTGAGTTATTTAATACAGACATCTAACTACAGTTTCTGTGTTTCTTATATTTAAATCATTTTATTTTCACTTGATTACTTGGATGAGGTTTTCAAAACCAAGACTACATTTATATAATTAACAAAATTATAACTCTCATTAATGTATGGAATTTGCTTAGAATATATAGGATAAAGTTTAAAACGTAAAGAATTCACCTATGCAACATTAGAAAAATAAGACAGGTCAATAATAAAACTATATAAAATTATTCTTTTCTGCTTTTCAGAATCCAGCTGAAAACATGCTGCCACAAACAGCCCTTTTGCTGCTACTGTCCTTGAACTTGGTTCATGGAGTGTTTTATACTGAGCAGTTCCAAACACCTACAGGCATAAAAGGCCCACCATCCAACACCAAGACACAATTCTTCATCCCATACGCCATAAAGAGCAAAGGTAAACTGAATTGTGTATTTTGTTCTATTAATTAGTGGGTTGTGGTTTTCTCTAATTTTAATGATCTCTTCAAACTCCTCAAATAGCCCAAGATGATTTATGGTAAAAGAAGGTCTATTCAAGAACATTCATGTCCTTTATACAAGTATAGCAGAAAGATATACCTAAAAGAATATTAAGAAATTTTAGGTATAGAATTTTTCCCTCAAATGATGCTTTTGCACAAATAACTACCCATAATCTAGACATATTAACCCAATTAAATTAGTCATGTTTAAAATGCTTTAACTAAAAATAACTGCAAATTATATACAGAAAAAAGTAGCAGGTTCATAAATCTAAATGCTTACACATATTTCCCTTTTGCCACTAGTTTTTCTAGCTTACAGATCCAAATAGAATTGGGTCTTAGCTACCAAATAACACAAGATGTCCTCAAAAGAAATTTAACAGACACATGAGCAAAAGTTCTCATAATTTTTTTTTCATGCATTTTGGCTTAGTTTTAGTTAAGCGCACAGACCTGGCGGCTTCACACTAGCCATGCAACTTTGAGCTAGTGAGTTAGCCTCTCAATGCTTTAGTTCCTTCATTTGTAGGAGAAGGAACACCTATATAAAAGGGCTGTTCTGAGCTTTACTTGAGTTAGTCTGTAAAGCCCTTAAGTGTTAGCTATTACTACTGCTCCTGCTTAAGGTTCTCACACCACTTCCAATGCTCTACTCTCCTCTTCCTCCTACTCTAGTACTGCTGGTGTAGCCTTAGATACATTTCAACTCTGTTCTGGAATCTGCTCTTCAACTCCTCTGCTTTCTCGACTACTATAGAGTACTGATATCATATGGGTAAACCACCCACAGATTCCTTAACAAGGGCAATTTTTAGGTTCACCTTCACTAATTCCACTGAATAGCAATCTGGCTGGCACAAAATGCCTACTACACATTACTGAATTACACTGAGTAATAGGAGCTGATAGTAGGATTCACATCTCTTTTCCATAGTATTTTTCCATTTTGCTTACATAATTTTATCCTATAAACAAATCTAAGAATAGCTGGCATAAAAATTTAAAAGTCATGCTTCTGGATAGGGCCATTTTTGGCAAACTGAATGTCTTTTTAAGAAGAAAGATGAAATTTCAAATGTTTCATGAAAGGTAGCTTAATGATTAGAAATAAAAGCATAAGCACTCCATAGAGACTTTTGAACATTCAAACTATAAGTATATATGAGAGTTAGGAAAAAGAGCAAAAAGATAAGAAAATCTGAAATTTGTTGCTTTACTTGAAACAACAAATGCAATTTGAAATGCTATGACAAGCACAGTGAATTAACACTCTGGAAGATCACAAATTCAGAGTCTTTGTAGCTGACAAGATCTTAACAAACAGTTGTGAATTAAATAAAATGCACCACCACTTTTAGAAGTTTGTTACATTTTCTATCTTTTCACCATAACGTACTATATAGTTTTGGTTTTTCTTTTATACAAAAAGTGAAAATATATACCTTGTTCATAAATTTAAAGTTTAGAAGCCATATTATACCTATTAAATTCACTTTAGTCTACTTGATAATACAAAGTAGAAACTCAAATACAGTATTATCCACGGGAATTAAATGAAGACAAAAACCCACAATTTCGACAAGCAAAACATTTGAGTAGATGACAGACATACAAACAATTCCTGTGCAAATGCTAGGCACATGTGTTCAAACAGTTTAAAGGAGAATTCAGTCAAAATACGCTAATTTATGCTGCAGCGGGTTCTATAACTGCTGAGTACACGGGTGCCATATTCTGATATGAACAATCACTTTGTGGACATTTAGGAAACTTTTCTCCTGGGTAATTCTTATTCTTTGAGGATGGCACCTTCAGGCTACAAACAAGGGCTATACCCCATAGATACAATAGAAGTCATGTTCTCGTATGTACTGAGAGGTGGAGAACATATTAAGGTAACATTCTAAGTGATAGAGATCACTGTCTTTGGGGTTTTGGTCTCAAATGGGGCTCAATGCAGTAATTCTCTCAGCAAGACTGGTTTTTCCTCTCGACTTCAACAGTTAAACAGATTTCCAATCAGATACTACACATTACTGAATCGTCTTTTTAAGTATTTTTCCATTTTGCTTACATAATTTTATCCTATAAACAAATCTAAGAATAGCTGGCATAAAAATTTAAAAGTCATGCTTCTGGATAGGGCGAATTTTGGCAAAATGAAGTGGTTTTTAAGAAGAAAGATGAAATTTCAAATGTTTCATGAAAGGTAGCTTAATGATTAGAAATAAAAGCATAAGCACTCCATAGAGACTTTTGAACATTCAAACTATAAGTATATATGAGAGTTAGGAAAAAGAGCAAAAAGATAAGAAAATCTGAAATTTGTTGCTTTACTTGAAACAACAAATGCAATTTGAAATGCTATGACAAGCACAGTGAATTAACACTCTGGAAGATCACAAATTCAGAGTCTTTGTAGCTGACAAGATCTTAACAAACAGTTGTGAATTAAATAAAATGCACCACCACTTTTAGAAGTTTGTTACATTTTCTATCTTTTCACCATAACGTACTATATAGTTTTGGTTTTTCTTTTATACAAAAAGTGAAAATATATACCTTGTTCATAAATTTAAAGTTTAGAAGCCATATTATACCTATTAAATTCACTTTAGTCTACTTGATAATACAAAGTAGAAACTCAAATACAGTATTATCCACGGGAATTAAATGAAGACAAAAACCCACAATTTCGACAAGCAAAACATTTGAGTAGATGACAGACATACAAACAATTCCTGTGCAAATGCTAGGCACATGTGTTCAAACAGTTTAAAGGAGAATTCAGTCAAAATACGCTAATTTATGCTGCAGCGGGTTCTATAACTGCTGAGTACACGGGTGCCATATTCTGATATGAACAATCACTTTGTGGACATTTAGGAAACTTTTCTCCTGGGTAATTCTTATTCTTTGAGGATGGCACCTTCAGGCTACAAACAAGGGCTATACCCCATAGATACAATAGAAGTCATGTTCTCGTATGTACTGAGAGGTGGAGAACATATTAAGGTAACATTCTAAGTGATAGAGATCACTGTCTTTGGGGTTTTGGTCTCAAATGGGGCTCAATGCAGTAATTCTCTCAGCAAGACTGGTTTTTCCTCTCGACTTCAACAGTTAAACAGATTTCCAATCAGACTAAGACAATCATTTTCTATATAGACTGGTTCTTTGTAAGATTCTGAAGCAAACTCAGATTTAATATGATCTCCATTTAAAAAAATGTCCTATTTTATTTCAAACTATTAAGAAATCCTTTACTTATTCATTGATTCTATTTGCAATGTATCAGCACTCATTTGCATAGATATATTACATATGTACACCACTGTCAACTAACAATATTTGTTAACATATGGAAATCTCTCCCATAAATTAATTTTTCTTACAGTCTTTTTCCTGATGTCATTCTCTGAAAATCTATAGGTAAATACAACTACATATTTGTCTGAAAAATGAAATATAACTTCTGATTAGTACAAATGTAAAGATACCCTAATGATTCAATGGTTTTCCTATTTCAGTATATGTTTTAATAATTCTGCTCTTTATTTTATATTTATTATCAAATGTTTTTCAAATATCAGGAACATCTCTACCCAAGAGTATATATATACATATATTTTTTAATTTATTTCTTTATGTTAAAGTTTTTACAGAGTTTTGTTGTTCACAGACATGCATGCCCCCAGATCAGTCATATTCCTCTAGGTTTTAACGAGATAAATCATATGCTATCATGAGAAAGGTCAACTGGCCTAGACCTGGGGTCTATATAGTCTTAAGCCTTCACATAAATTATTATTATTTTTATTCTTTATTTTAAAGGTTTCACAGAGTTTTGTTGTAACCCAAGAGTGTACATTAACAACTACTGTTGGCTGACTACTTTATACATGCCAGTTAATTAATATGAAAGATTTAAAAAATATAGTAATGTACCAACTAATAGTTAAAAGAAACCATACCCATAAAAACACAATTCACAATTCAATTCATTTAATATTAATTCCATTTTAGTTTTATTTTTATACTAAAGCCATTAAAGATTTAAATGGAGTTTAAACATATGAATATTTCTTATACAAAAAAAGATGTAGCTCAGAAGTCACAGCCACAAGTCATTTTCAGGGTTCTGACCAAACTATCCAACTCCTGTGACATCTATTAAATCTACCATTATTATGAACCATTTTCTGACAGCATAAAAATTCAAATTTAATATGATCTCCATTTAAAAATGTCCTATTTTATTTCAAACTATTAAGAAATCCTTTACTTATTCATTGATTCTATTTGCAATGTATCAGCACTCATTTGCATAGATATATTACATATGTACACCACTGTCAACTAACAATATTTGTTAACATATGGAAATCTCTCCCATAAATTAATTTTTCTTACAGTCTTTTTCCTGATGTCATTCTCTGAAAATCTATAGGTAAATACAACTACATATTTGTCTGAAAAATGAAATATAACTTCTGATTAGTACAAATGTAAAGATACCCTAATGATTCAATGGTTTTCCTATTTCAGTATATGTTTTAATAATTCTGCTCTTTATTTTATATTTATTATCAAATGTTTTTCAAATATCAGGAACATCTCTACCCAAG
This sequence comes from Tragulus kanchil, assembly GCA_022376925.1. Lineage (NCBI taxonomy): Eukaryota > Metazoa > Chordata > Mammalia > Artiodactyla > Tragulidae > Tragulus > Tragulus kanchil. The sequence continues at coordinate 286,471,466 of JAIOJX010000026.1, forward strand.
AGTATATATATACATATATTTTTTAATTTATTTCTTTATGTTAAAGTTTTTACAGAGTTTTGTTGTTCACAGACATGCATGCCCCCAGATCAGTCATATTCCTCTAGGTTTTAACGAGATAAATCATATGCTATCATGAGAAAGGTCAACTGGCCTAGACCTGGGGTCTATATAGTCTTAAGCCTTCACATAAATTATTATTATTTTTATTCTTTATTTTAAAGGTTTCACAGAGTTTTGTTGTAACCCAAGAGTGTACATTAACAACTACTGTTGGCTGACTACTTTATACATGCCAGTTAATTAATATGAAAGATTTAAAAAATATAGTAATGTACCAACTAATAGTTAAAAGAAACCATACCCATAAAAACACAATTCACAATTCAATTCATTTAATATTAATTCCATTTTAGTTTTATTTTTATACTAAAGCCATTAAAGATTTAAATGGAGTTTAAACATATGAATATTTCTTATACAAAAAAAGATGTAGCTCAGAAGTCACAGCCACAAGTCATTTTCAGGGTTCTGACCAAACTATCCAACTCCTGTGACATCTATTAAATCTACCATTATTATGAACCATTTTCTGACAGCATAAAAATTCAAATATTAATAGTACGGATGGGCATTTTAATCATATTTCTGACAATTTATTAAAGAGATAATTAATTTTAATATAAATCCTACAGGTAGATATTTAGAAACATAAGTAACTTCATTACCATCTTTGCAGCTATCAAAGAATTTCTCTGAGGAAAAAAAACTATTTTATCTAGAGACATGTGTAATGCTACCTAAAGGTTTTTTGACATGGTAATACTTCTCTAACAGTATATCCTAATGTCAGTCACACTCTGTTACATTCCACTTTTGAATGACTAAAGCTAAAATCCTGGACACTTCTTAAAACACTTACCCCTTGGATACTTGTTTTATTCCCTTTGTGACTAAAGTTCTTATGGGATGTGTTTTGTGCTTTTCTTACACTTACGGCACAACAGCTTTCACATTACAGGCACTGAGCTATGTTCTAGTTTGAATTATATTAGTAGAAGTAGTTAGCTCAAATGAACCCAAATATCTATGAAATCAATAATATTTGCATTAATCAAAGAAAACTTTAAATAACTATTTTAATACAATTTTATGTACCTTGCCTATTAATTCTCTAATTCCTTATTTCAAGTCAATAACAGAGAATGTAAGAGCTTATGGTTATGTACTGAGGTCCAAAGAAAAAACCCAACCTATGTTCAGCATGGTCATGGCAGATGTAAATGAAAACAGACTGTGCTTCTCCTTTATCATATAGGATAGCTTTTGTGAGGAAAAGTTGCTATACTTCTTAAACTTGTTCTCATTGCTTTTTTTTTTTTTTTCCTTTTTCTGTCAAATGCCTTTTTTCCCCTCTTTCCTTTCTAGGTAGACGATTTTCCTAAAGTGAACATGACAGGTTTACCTCCAATGCATTCTTATTCTAAATGAATTCTTTAATCCCAGCTTATTTTCATGGGTCATTAGGATGTAATGAAAGTATTAGAGTAGCATAATCTTGTGAAACCATCTTCTCTAGCAGCGTGTTTTAAAACAATATAAAAGACATTGTCTGAAATAATTTAAGATTCATCTGCCTATACGATCTGACTGACACTGTAATCTTCTATCCTTATTTACATTCTGAGAAGCAATGGTTCCTTAACATTACTAACCCCTGACCCCATGTGTTCTGGGCATGTCTTTTAGGTGTGTCGGTAAGAGGAGAGCAAGGTATCCCTGGCCCACCAGGCCCCGCTGGACCTCGAGGGCACCCAGGCCCATCTGGACCACCAGGAAAACTGGCTCCGGAAGCCCTGGACCCCAAGGACAGCCAGGGTTGCCAGGACCTCCAGGACCGTCAACCACTGGGAAGCCAGGTTTGCCAGGACCCCAGGAAAACAAGGGAGAGAGGACCATATGGACCTAAAGGAGATATGGGACCAGCTGGTTTACCAGGACCACGAGGCCCACCAGGGCAACCGGGAATTCCTGGCCCAGCTGGAATTTCTCTTTTGGGAAAACCTGGGCCACAAGGATCCAGGAGAGCCAGGCCCCAGGGGATTTCCTGGAGAAAAGGGTGCACCAGGAGTCCCTGGAATGAACGGACAGAAAGGGGAAACGGGGTATTGTGCTCCTTGCCGCCCAGGTGAGAGGGGCCTCCCAGGCCCTCAGGGTCCCACGGGACCACCTGGCCCTCCTGGAGTGGGAAAAAGAGGTGAAAATGGGTTTCCAGGACAGCCAGGCCTCAAAGGTGATCAGGGTGCTCCAGGAGAAAGGGGACCCACCGGCCCGCCAGGCCCACAAGGCCCTCCTGGGGAACAAGGATCCGAAGGCATTGGAAAGCCAGGAGCCCTGGGGCCCCAGGGCAGCCAGGGGTCCCTAGGTACGATTTTCCTAAATGAACATGATAAAGGTTTTTAAACCTTCCGTCATTGCTTTTTTTTTCCTTTTTCTGTCAAATGCCTTTTTTCCCCTCTTTCCTTTCTAGGTAGACGATTTTCCTAAAGTGAACATGACAGGTTTACCTCCAATGCATTCTTATTCTAAATGAATTCTTTAATCCCAGCTTATTTTCATGGGTCATTAGGATGTAATGAAAGTATTAGAGTAGCATAATCTTGTGAAACCATCTTCTCTAGCAGCGTGTTTTAAAACAATATAAAAGACATTGTCTGAAATAATTTAAGATTCATCTGCCTATACGATCTGACTGACACTGTAATCTTCTATCCTTATTTACATTCTGAGAAGCAATGGTTCCTTAACATTACTAACCCCTGACCCCATGTGTTCTGGGCATGTCTTTTAGGTGTGTCGGTAAGAGGAGAGCAAGGTATCCCTGGCCCACCAGGCCCCGCTGGACCTCGAGGGCACCCAGGCCCATCTGGACCACCAGGAAAACCGGGCTCCGGAAGCCCTGGACCCCAAGGACAGCCAGGGTTGCCAGGACCTCCAGGACCGTCAACCACTGGGAAGCCAGGTTTGCCAGGACCCCCAGGAAAACAAGGGGAGAGAGGACCATATGGACCTAAAGGAGATATGGGACCAGCTGGTTTACCAGGACCACGAGGCCCACCAGGGCCACCGGGAATTCCTGGCCCAGCTGGAATTTCTCTTTTGGGAAAACCTGGGCCACAAGGATCCGCAGGAGAGCCAGGCCCCAGGGGATTTCCTGGAGAAAAGGGTGCACCAGGAGTCCCTGGAATGAATGGACAGAAAGGGGAAACGGGGTATTGTGCTCCTTGCCGCCCAGGTGAGAGGGGCCTCCCAGGCCCTCAGGGTCCCACGGGACCACCTGGCCCTCCTGGAGTGGGAAAAAGAGGTGAAAATGGGTTTCCAGGACAGCCAGGCCTCAAAGGTGATCAGGGTGCTCCAGGAGAAAGGGGACCCACCGGCCCGCCAGGCCCACAAGGCCCTCCTGGGGAACAAGGATCCGAAGGCATTGGAAAGCCAGGAGCCCCTGGGGCCCCAGGGCAGCCAGGGGTCCCAGGAACAAAAGGCAACCCTGGGGCTCCAGGCATAGCTGGGCTCCCAGGAGCTCCCGGCTTTGGAAAACCAGGATTGCCAGGCCTGAAGGGACAAAGAGGACCTGTGGGCCTTCCAGGTAGTCCAGGTGCCAAGGGGGAACAAGGCCCAGCAGGTCATCCTGGAGAAGCAGGTCTGCCTGGACCCCCTGGGAATATGGGACCCCAAGGACCAAAAGGCATTCCAGGCAATCCTGGGTTCCCAGGCCCTAAAGGTGAGATGGGGCCCATGGGGCCTGCAGGATACCCTGGTGCTAAGGGAGAAAGGGGCTCCTCTGGTTTAGATGGAAAACCAGGATACCCGGGAGAACCAGGTCTCAACGGTCCCAAGGGGAACCCAGGGCTGCCAGGCCCAAAAGGTGACCCTGGAATTGCAGGACCCTCTGGCCTCCCAGGCCCAGTGGGCCCCGCAGGAGCTAAGGGAGTGGCTGGACAAAATGGCGAAACTGGGCCGAGAGGTGCCCCTGGAATACCAGGAACTAGAGGTCCCATTGGGCCACCGGGCATTCCAGGATTCCCTGGGTCCAAAGGGGACCGAGGAACTCCAGGTCCTCCTGGCCCAGCTGGCATAGCAGCCAAGGGCCTCAACGGACCTACAGGGCCACCAGGACCTCCAGGGCCACGAGGCCATGCTGGGGAGCCTGGCCGCCCAGGGCTCCCGGGGCCCCCAGGCCCTCCAGGCCAAGCAGTCCTGCCCGAGGGTTTTGTAAAGGCAGGCCAAAGGCCGTTCGTTAGTGCCAACCAGGGAGTAACAGGAATGCCTGTGTCTGCTTTCACTGTTATTCTCTCCAAAGCTTACCCAGCTATAGGTGCTCCTATCCCATTCGATAAGATTCTATACAACAAGCAACAGCATTACGACCCAAGAACTGGAATCTTCACCTGTAGGATCCCAGGGATCTATTACTTCTCCTACCACATTCATGTGAAAGGGACGCATGCTTGGGTGGGCCTATATAAGAATGGCACCCCTATAATGTACACCTATGACGAGTACATCAAGGGCTACCTGGATCAGGCTTCAGGAAGTGCTGTGATCGATCTCAATGAGAATGACCAAGTATGGCTGCAGCTGCCCAACGCAGGCTCGAACGGGCTGTACTCCTCTGAGTACGTCCCACTCCTCTTTCTCAGGATTCTTAGTGGCTCCAATGTGAGCATATTCCCACCAAGCTAACCCAAACCTGCTTGAAAAGGCATTCCCCAACTCCACCCCACCCCACAAAATGCACATGGAGGTAGGCTGGAAAAAAATGTGACTAATTTTCATTTTCCAAAGTACAGACCTGAGCTCTCAGAAACAGTAAACAATATGTGAAGACTCTTTGAGTTTCTAGTCAGCAGTCCTAAAACTCCTAAAAGAGTTCTGCAAATTCCTTCAGTATTTAAAAATGTCATCAGAAAAGTCCTGCTAAGCTAAAAAAATGATACTCCCAAAACCCCTGAAAAGGTATGCTAAACTATGTCAAATTTGATTTCAGAAGTTCAGCATTTCCTTTTAAAAATAAGCCTGTTTCAAACAATTAACAGGAAAATTTCTAGGAGACATTTAGGGATGCCATGTATTTTATGAGACTCAAATACTTGAATATTCAAATTTAAAAGATACTGTATGCTATTTTAAGATCTTTCTGATGGTGCAGTACTCAAACACTTAAATGGTCCATTTGTCAATATCTATTTAAGTATACAGCTGCATATAGACTTTTACAGTTTTCTTTAAATTAATATAATGCATATATTCCCTGGGCCCCAGGCCCTCCAGGCCAAGCAGTCCTGCCCGAGGGTTTTGTAAAGGCAGGCCAAAGGCCGTTCGTTAGTGCCAACCAGGGAGTAACAGGAATGCCTGTGTCTGCTTTCACTGTTATTCTCTCCAAAGCTTACCCAGCTATAGGTGCTCCTATCCCATTCGATAAGATTCTATACAACAAGCAACAGCATTACGACCCAAGAACTGGAATCTTCACCTGTAGGATCCCAGGGATCTATTACTTCTCCTACCACATTCATGTGAAAGGGACGCATGCTTGGGTGGGCCTATATAAGAATGGCACCCCTATAATGTACACCTATGACGAGTACATCAAGGGCTACCTGGATCAGGCTTCAGGAAGTGCTGTGATCGATCTCAATGAGAATGACCAAGTATGGCTGCAGCTGCCCAACGCAGGCTCGAACGGGCTGTACTCCTCTGAGTACGTCCACTCCTCTTTCTCAGGATTCTTAGTGGCTCCAATGTGAGCATATTCCCACCAAGCTAACCCAAACCTGCTTGAAAAGGCATTCCCCAACTCCACCCCACCCCACAAAATGCACATGGAGGTAGGCTGGAAAAAAATGTGACTAATTTTCATTTTCCAAAGTACAGACCTGAGCTCTCAGAAACAGTAAACAATATGTGAAGACTCTTTGAGTTTCTAGTCAGCAGTCCTAAAACTCCTAAAAGAGTTCTGCAAATTCCTTCAGTATTTAAAAATGTCATCAGAAAAGTCCTGCTAAGCTAAAAAAATGATACTCCCAAAACCCCTGAAAAGGTATGCTAAACTATGTCAAATTTGATTTCAGAAGTTCAGCATTTCCTTTTAAAAATAAGCCTGTTTCAAACAATTAACAGGAAAATTTCTAGGAGACATTTAGGGGATGCCATGTATTTTTATGAGACTCAAATACTTGAATATTCAAATTTAAAAGATACTGTATGCTATTTTAAGATCTTTCTGATGGTGCAGTACTCAAACACTTAAATGGTCCATTTTGTCAATATCTATTTAAGTATACAGCTGCATATAGACTTTTTACAGCTCTTATAAAAAACCCAAAATATTAATGTTAAAATTAATCCGAAATGCAAGGTGCTTTAGTCATGAGCCTTTTAAAACTTTTCTGTGGATTGCTACAAAGCTTTCTATATACCCTTTACAACTTGGAAATGATGTCTAACCTATTTATTTGACAGTGTGATTAACTTGCTTTAACTCCTGAGTCTTATATAATATTAATATGATTTTGTGGGTTTATTGAGCATTAGCATATGTACCCTCGACCTTCCATTTCAGTGAAATTGTAACTAATATCATGGTTTCAAAATCTGACTAGAAATGAAAAAATATTATTTATTTATGCTCTGTACTGTATTTTTACGTTCCTGTTTAAAACTTTTAAGCTGTGCCTCCTGAAATGTTTTATCTACTCCTTATTTACAATGCAATAAAATAACATCAATAGATGCTTATGCTGAATTTATTTGACACTGGCAATTTGCTATTTTCAACCATTTTTTAAGGGTTTTCATTTTACAGAGTTAATAGCAAAATGATAAAGGGGTGGGTAGCTTTGATGGGTGCCATGGACAGGCCCTTCTACTGGAGATGGGCACTCATGCACACCCAAGCATTAACTGTGGACTGTGAAAAGCCATCAAACAGAACCACATGTGATCGACAAGCCAGGGTGGAGGGCGGGAGACTGGGAACAGAAAAGTAAGACAATCACCCAAATCAGTCATGTTCTTTTAGGAGGGAAAGAACCAGGCAGCAGAAAAAGATGTAGCATTCTGGAGTTACTATTTACTGCCTTGACATGTTTTTATTCATAATATTTAGGATAATTTTCATGGCATAAATTACATTAAAAGGAAGGCAAGAATTTTTACACCAATCAAAAGGCAATATACTCACTTTTCTCAGCTGAAAAACACTGCTTATGAGCATCCATCAGTCCGCTAAATTAGGACAGTCTGTTTCAAGTTACCAGGGTAGCATACTGTAAAGGCATCTCTTAATGCCTTAGAAGCAAACTTGTGGATTGAACCATAAAATCCTGGGCTTGGGTTAGTGATCTCTCTGCTCCCATTCTGGGTCAGACTGTCCTGTTTTTAAGCCTTAGGAATAGAATTTTCACCTCTCCTCTCTGTCTGAAACTACTACACTTAATGGTTACGGTGTCACCAACCCTCATCTCCAAGCCAGGAAACAGCAGATTCAGGGGCACCCACAAAATGATCCTATTGGTAAGCCTGTAGAAGACAGCATCTCTTAGAGTACTGGCAATAATGGCCATGAAACAGACATGAGTAATAGAACCTCTTAAAATATACTCAGGATCAACTTTATAGCAATATTTAGGGGCAAATTAAATCCCAATTAAGGTACATAGAAAAATAGGTACCTTCTAAGTAATTCATTAGACATACAGCATTGAACAAACATCTAGAGGCTCTCTTTAAGAAATGGACACACTGACATAGAGAACGAACCTGCGGACAGTGGGGGAAGGAGAGGACAGGACAAACAGAAAGCAGCACACGTGTGCACACTGCCACGTGTAGAACAGACGACCAGCGAAAGCTGCCGTGTAACCCCGGGAGCCCAGCCTTGCACTCTGGGACGACCCAGTGGGCAGGCTGGGGGTGGCAGAGAGGCTCAAGAGGGATGGGGATAGATGTCTAATTATGACTAACTCATGTGGATGTACGGCAGAAACTACGACGACACTGTGAAGCAATTATCTTCCAATCAAAAAATTTTAAAAATACTCACCTTTAAAAGCTGACATTTTATAATTATGCTGTATAGCAGCAACTATGTCCTTCCAAAAGTCAAATGGTTTCTGACCACTCTTCTGCTACATTAAAGAAAAAATTCCAAATGTGACACATGTAACAGTTCTGTTTTTAAGCAGAGTATAAAACACTTGGCAGACAACTATAAGACGACTGTAGTCTAAATTCTAAAATAGGCATTCATGTTTTAAGAAACATAACAGACTAATAAACTTCTCGTTTTTCTCAATGTGATTTTAGAAAGAAATCTCCCATGAAAACCACCGCTCTAGAGGTGTATCTGCCTGCCCGCGAAGGCGCCTGTCCCAGTCCTCCCTGGAGCGTACCACCAGTCCCTTGTGCCCCTAAGGACCTCAGAAAGAGGCCAGGGTGTGAAGAGGGAAGCCGTGCAGCCGCCCCCTACCATCTCCCCCTGTACACAGTCTTCACGTCTTTCTGGACCCCTTGCCCTGCTGCAGGCCTGTTGGCTACTGGGCCTGTCCCAGCTGGCAGTGGGTGGGTGGATGTGTGTGTGGGTGTGTGTGACCATGTTAGATTTGTTCAATTGTCTGGGTGTAGTCTGTCTTGGTGACTGTATGCGCTTAAACAAAAAAGTATCTGACTCTCTGCGACCTCATGGACTGTATACACATATGACTAAATATTAATGCAAGTCATATAGCCCAGCTTAAATAAAAATTTCCACTAAAATTTCCACTTTATTTCCAATAAAGACTTTCCAATATAAAGTCTAAACATTACAGAATATTTTTGACACATAAGCCAATCTATCAGTTATACCTTCTAAGCTATCAGGACACTGACATGACGTGGAGGGAAAACAGACGAAGCAGCACACGTGTGCACACTGCCACGTGTAGAACAGACGACCAGCGAAAGCTGCCGTGTAACCCCGGGAGCCCAGCCTTGCACTCTGGGACGACCCAGTGGGCAGGCTGGGGGTGGCAGAGAGGCTCAAGAGGGATGGGGATAGATGTCTAATTATGACTAACTCATGTGGATGTACGGCAGAAACTACGACGACACTGTGAAGCAATTATCTTCCAATCAAAAAATTTTAAAAATACTCACCTTTAAAAGCTGACATTTTATAATTATGCTGTATAGCAGCAACTATGTCCTTCCAAAAGTCAAATGGTTTCTGACCACTCTTCTGCTACATTAAAGAAAAAATTCCAAATGTGACACATGTAACAGTTCTGTTTTTAAGCAGAGTATAAAACACTTGGCAGACAACTATAAGACGACTGTAGTCTAAATTCTAAAATAGGCATTCATGTTTTAAGAAACATAACAGACTAATAAACTTCTCGTTTTTCTCAATGTGATTTTAGAAAGAAATCTCCCATGAAAACCACCGCTCTAGAGGTGTATCTGCCTGCCCGCGAAGGCGCCTGTCCCAGTCCTCCCTGGAGCGTACCACCAGTCCCTTGTGCCCCTAAGGACCTCAGAAAGAGGCCAGGGTGTGAAGAGGGAAGCCGTGCAGCCGCCCCCTACCATCTCCCCCTGTACACAGTCTTCACGTCTTTCTGGACCCCTTGCCCTGCTGCAGGCCTGTTGGCTACTGGGCCTGTCCCAGCTGGCAGTGGGTGGGTGGATGTGTGTGTGGGTGTGTGTGACCATGTTAGATTTGTTCAATTGTCTGGGTGTAGTCTGTCTTGGTGACTGTATGCGCTTAAACAAAAAAGTATCTGACTCTCTGCGACCTCATGGACTGTATACACATATGACTAAATATTAATGCAAGTCATATAGCCCAGCTTAAATAAAAATTTCCACTAAAATTTCCACTTTATTTCCAATAAAGACTTTCCAATATAAAGTCTAAACATTACAGAATATTTTTGACACATAAGCCAATCTATCAGTTATACCTTCTAAGCTATCAGGACACGTCACTTTCTGTACTGTGGCATCAATGGAGCCAAGAGGCCTGCAGCCTTAAAACCTCAAAAGCTGGTTACTTTACAATTCTGTGCACATTGACCTGAATTTCAATATAAAAGAGTAGCAAATCTCTAGAGGAGAGAGGAAGGAGGTTCCTAATCCAAACTTCATTTTTACCAAGACTTTTTTTAAACCCAGAAAGCAAGTAAACAGGCAAATACACAATCCTATAGCCCTGTGCGTCTCTGAAGACATTAACCAGTGTCCTTCTGTTTAAGCAAAGATCAACTACTAGATAGTATTTAAATCATACAAAGTCCAAAATATTTAAAGATGGGTGCGTTTGTTTATAGTCACTATAAAATGAGAAGCTGATTCCACCTCATAATAACAAATTCTACAAGTCGGAACTGTGGCTCGACAGAAATTTTTACAAACACACAACTGTAATTCTGATTCAAAAGTAAATCATTACCTAATCCTATCAGAAACATTTTCGTGTGATTTTTTAAGGCAAATACGCAAAGAGAAAGTGATTCTGGCATACAGGTCTTAAGCTTTAAGGATAAACTGATACACCCAGAGAATTACTTTAATCCTGACAAAGAAAAAAGTCTATGTACATAAACTATGCTCAAAATGATGAATTTAAGAATTTCACCCCATTTTTTGGTTTTACACTATTCAACAATGCCTAAAAAGACACATGGAATTTTCTTACATTTTTTTTATTTATTAAAAAAATATTCTGCTAATGAAACCCAGAAATATTTTTCCATATGCAAGTTTGGTATTTTCTTTTTCTAGACTTTTGCACCCTCTGCTGGAGAACAGATTTATTATCTTTATGCATGGCCGCTATTTAATTTTCTAAAAATATTTTAACCAATTTGTCTATGTTTTTCCTCCCTGGTTACCTCTGAAACCACAAAGGAAATCGACTAAAATCTCAACTAACAAGCCATGTGCAATTAAGTTCTCTGATTGATGGCTAAGAAATAAGTCCCCACTCACCTTTGTTAAAGAGTCTACCACTCTGGCACAGAGAAGAGCTCCGGGCAGGTCAAAGTAGTTATCATAAAAATAATATTTTCCTATAAAGAACAAAATTTTAAAGTGGTATCAAGTCAATGCCTCATTTATGTGACATGCACAGAAACTTGGTTAAAAAGGCTAGGTTTTGGTTTAGTTTCAATATAAAGAGTAGCAAATCTCTAAAAAAAGGAAAAAGAGGAAGGAGGGTTCCTAATCCAAACTTCATTTTTACCAAGACTTTTTTTAAACCCAGAAAGCAAGTAAACAGGCAAATACACAATCCTATAGCCCTGTGCGTCTCTGAAGACATTAACCAGTGTCCTTCTGTTTAAGCAAAGATCAACTACTAGATAGTATTTAAATCATACAAAGTCCAAAATATTTAAAGATGGGTGCGTTTGTTTATAGTCACTATAAAATGAGAAGCTGATTCCACCTCATAATAACAAATTCTACAAGTCGGAACTGTGGCTCGACAGAAATTTTTACAAACACACAACTGTAATTCTGATTCAAAAGTAAATCATTACCTAATCCTATCAGAAACATTTTCGTGTGATTTTTTAAGGCAAATACGCAAAGAGAAAGTGATTCTGGCATACAGGTCTTAAGCTTTAAGGATAAACTGATACACCCAGAGAATTACTTTAATCCTGACAAAGAAAAAAGTCTATGTACATAAACTATGCTCAAAATGATGAATTTAAGAATTTCACCCCATTTTTTGGTTTTACACTATTCAACAATGCCTAAAAAGACACATGGAATTTTCTTACATTTTTTTTATTTATTAAAAAAATATTCTGCTAATGAAACCCAGAAATATTTTTCCATATGCAAGTTTGGTATTTTCTTTTTCTAGACTTTTGCACCCTCTGCTGGAGAACAGATTTATTATCTTTATGCATGGCCGCTATTTAATTTTCTAAAAATATTTTAACCAATTTGTCTATGTTTTTCCTCCCTGGTTACCTCTGAAACCACAAAGGAAATCGACTAAAATCTCAACTAACAAGCCATGTGCAATTAAGTTCTCTGATTGATGGCTAAGAAATAAGTCCCCACTCACCTTTGTTAAAGAGTCTACCACTCTGGCACAGAGAAGAGCTCCGGGCAGGTCAAAGTAGTTATCATAAAAATAATATTTTCCTATAAAGAACAAAATTTTAAAGTGGTATCAAGTCAATGCCTCATTTATGTGACATGCACAGAAACTTGGTTAAAAAGGCTAGGTTTTGGTTTAGTTACTTAAAGGGGCTTCTATTTCAATTTAGAACCATTCCACTACAGCCAATGGGGTATAACCAATTAACAATTTTGTGACAGTTTCAGGTGAACAGTGAAGGGGCTTGAACGTACATATACATGCATCTCCCCCTCCCCCACCCAAGGCTGCCACATGACACTAAGCACAGCTCTATGCGCTGCACAACCCATTTCTGCTGGTCATCCATCTCAAACATGGAAGTGTGTATTTGACTTTCCCAAAGTCCCCCACCATCCCTACCCTCCTGCAACCATGAGCTCATTTACTAAGTTTGTGAGTCCCTGTTTTGTAAATAAGTTCATTACTATCATTTCTTTTTAAAATCCACATAAAAGGAATGTCATATGATATTTCTTCTTCTCTGGCATGACTTCAGTAATGACACACTCTAGATCCATCCATATTACTGCATATGGCCGTATTTCATTCTTTTTAACAGCCAAGTAATATTCCATTATATATATACACCACATCTTCATCTTCTATATCTATTCCTCTGTTAATGGGTATTTAGGTTGTTTCCATGTCTTGGCTGTTGTAAACAGTGCTGCAACGAACATTGGGAAGCATGTATCTCTTCAGGTCATGTTTTTCTCTGTATATATGCCCAGGAGTGGGATTGCAGTGTCATATGGTAGCTCTGCGTTTAGTTTTTTAAGGAACCTCCACACAGTTCTCCATAGTGGCTGCACCAATTTACATTCCCACCAACAGTGCAGGAGGGCTCCCTTCTCTCCACACCCTCTCCAGCATTTGCTGTTCGTGGATTTTTTGATGATAGCCATCCTGACTGATGTGAGGTGGCATCTCATTGTCATTTTCATTTCTCTAATAACTAGCAATTTGGAACATCTTTTCATGTGCCTATTGGCACATCCTTTTTAGAGAAATGTCTATTCAGGTCTTCTGCCCAGTTTTTGAGGGGGCTGTTTGTTTTGATGCTATTGAGTGTCATAAGCTGTTTGTAAATTTGGAGATGAATCCCTTATCAATCACATCATTTGCAAATATTTTTTCCCAATTTGTGAGTTGTCTTTCTGTTTTACTAATTGTTTCCTTTGCTGTGCAAAAACTTTTGAGTTTAAGTAGGTCCCATTTGTTTATTTCTGCTTTTATTTCCATTATTCTGGGAGATCATCCATCATCTTTTATAGAAGGCTTTAGCTACAAGGGTTCTATTAATATAAGAAAGTTATAATAAAATATGATATTCATGAGTTAAACATTTCATTAAAAACATTTATTTAAGTGTAAAAGTATAGCTGCTGCTTAGCTGCTTCCGTTGTGTCTGACTCTGTGACTTCCTACGGACTGTAGCCCACCAGGCTTTTCTGTCCATGGAATTCTCCAGGCAAGAATAGTGGGGTGGGTTGCCATGCCCTCCTCCAGGGGAATCTCCAGGGGAATGAACCCTGGTCTCTTGCATTGGCAGGACCATCTGAGTCATCAGGGAAGCCCATAAAAATACAGACCATATCCCAAATATGAAACAGATCATGAAAAAACCACAAGTGATATAATCAATGTCACTGATAATTTCAAAACCATCAATCGCACACCATGAAGTGCCTTTGCAAATCTGTGTTTGTTGGTTCCCTAGAGTTCCACATTCAATCTTTATGCAACTTCAGACAAATTTCAGTACAATGCAAGAACAGCCAGGGTGTAGAAGTAAAGGGTTTCCCAGGCGGTGCTAGTGGTAAAGAACCCGTCTGCCAACGCAGACCTCGGGCCTGGAGAACCTCATAAATACAGGACCCTGGTGGGCCCTGGTCTATAGGGTCACAAAAAGTTAGACAGGACTGAAGCAACTTAGCACGCAGGATGGGCACAGTCTAGGATCTTGGGGAGGAGAGGGTTTGATTTATCCTGTTTGGGCCAAGGGTAGAATTAAACTTGAGCCTTTCCTTGGCCCCGAGAGCACTTCTGAATCTGATCCTTGGCAGAAGACACTTCTGAGGGCCCACGTCAGAGGCCCTTGGTCCATGGCTGACCCCAGCCACAGCTGTGTCGAACACCATTATCCTTCCTCAAGCACACCTGTGTCATTCTCTCCCTCTGGAACCCTCTAGAGCTCATGTGGCAAGCTTCAGGTCAAGAGTCAGTGAACAAAGGCCCCTGCCTTCCGTCTCCTGGACTGACAACTCTGAGAGGTGTTCTCTGCACTTCTCCTCAGAACTCCCAGTGGAGACCAGCTCCCTCTGTTCTGTCCTTCCAGGTCACATCTCACTGCTACCTCACGCCTGCATACTGGGGGCAGGAGCAACCACTCTGCTTGGGGAGAAACCACTCTGGGGAGAACATCACTTCAGAGTCTTCTCTCCAGAGAAGTCTTGGTACAAAGAGGAATCAAACAGAACCAAAAGGTGGAGCCAGATCTCAGTTTAATTTTAAGAGAGTACTTTTCAAATGGTCGTAACTACTCTTGTGCAGATTACTGTTTAACTGCTGGCCCCCTTCTCCCATTTGTAAGCTGTGTAATAGGTTACAGAACACAGCGCTCTTGTGCCTTAATGTCCACTACACACAATGTCCAGTATATTGCAGGCACTCAATAAATGTTTGTTGAATGATCTAAAAAGAGAATGGATTACAGTCAACCTTTGAACAACACAGGTGTGAACTGCAGAAGTCCATTTTAACATGCATTTTTTTCAGGAGCAAATACTACAGCAGTATATGATTTGTGATCAGCAGTAGGTTGAATGTACAGATGCAGAGCCTCAGACAGGTAGGAGCTCCAAGTAGGGAGGCTGAGTGTAAAGATATACGCAGATTTTCAACTTCTTTAGGGTAAGTGTTCGTAATTCCTGAGTTGTTCAAGAGTCCGTTGGAGTAGGAAATGGCAAACCACTCCAGTAAATTCTAGGTCCAGAGGAGCCTGGTGGGCTATATAGTCCACGGGTTGAAAACAGCTGGACAGGCCTGAGTGACTGAAAAAAATTTCCACGGGGTTGCTAAAACAGCTGAGACAAGGGTAGAATTAAACTTGAGCCTTTCCTTGGCCCGAGAGCACTTCTGAATCTGATCCTTGGCAGATGACACTTCTGAGGGCCCACGTCAGAGGCCCTTGGTCCATGGCTGACCCCAGCCACAGCTGTGTCGAACACCATTATCCTTCCTCAAGCACACCTGTGTCATTCTCTCCCTCTGGAACCCTCTAGAGCTCATGTGGCAAGCTTCAGGTCAAGAGTCAGTGAACAAAGGCCCCTGCCTTCCGTCTCCTGGACTGACAACTCTGAGAGGTGTTCTCTGCACTTCTCCTCAGAACTCCCAGTGGAGACCAGCTCCCTCTGTTCTGTCCTTCCAGGTCACATCTCACTGCTACCTCACGCCTGCATACTGGGGGCAGGAGCAACCACTCTGCTTGGGAGAAACCACTCTGGGAGAACATCACTTCAGAGTCTTCTCTCCAGAGAAGTCTTGGTACAAAGAGGAATCAAACAGAACCAAAAGGTGGAGCCAGATCTCAGTTTAATTTTAAGAGAGTACTTTTCAAATGGTCGTAACTACTCTTGTGCAGATTACTGTTTAACTGCTGGCCCCCTTCTCCCATTTGTAAGCTGTGTAATAGGTTACAGAACACAGCGCTCTTGTGCCTTAATGTCCACTACACACAATGTCCAGTATATTGCAGGCACTCAATAAATGTTTGTTGAATGATCTAAAAAGAGAATGGATTACAGTCAACCTTTGAACAACACAGGTGTGAACTGCAGAAGTCCATTTTAACATGCATTTTTTTCAGGAGCAAATACTACAGCAGTATATGATTTGTGATCAGCAGTAGGTTGAATGTACAGATGCAGAGCCTCAGACAGGTAGGAGCTCCAAGTAGGGAGGCTGAGTGTAAAGATATACGCAGATTTTCAACTTCTTTAGGGTAAGTGTTCGTAATTCCTGAGTTGTTCAAGAGTCCGTTGGAGTAGGAAATGGCAAACCACTCCAGTAAATTCTAGGTCCAGAGGAGCCTGGTGGGCTATATAGTCCACGGGGTTGAAAACAGCTGGACAGGCCTGAGTGACTGAGCACACATGCACATACACATACATCTGGACAGACCACAGGAGCTTGCCCTATCACTTGACTAAGGAGGCAAACCATCCATTTAACCTCCGAGCTATTCAGAGTTGAAATGCGTGAAAGCATTCTATATTAACCCCAAGGTGAAATCTGTTTTTCTGATCAACTTATTTTATGAAAACAACATTTTCATCTCACTACGAAAAAACAAAACAGACTACCCCAAGACAGCAAATATAACAAAAACACAACGGTAATAGGGAATAATTCCAGCTATTTTCCAGTTACTACCTTTTCTAAAGGAAAACAGGTATATTGCAAAACTGTAGTATGGGAGAAAATGACAAAAATATAGAGCAAATGAATAACAATTAAGACTTTTAATAAGGTCTGTTTATAATAGACCTTCTTTATTAATTTATGCACATATGTGTCTATAAATAATTTTTGAAAAGCCTTTTCATGTTTACTCATGGAGAAACTCTTTCAAGAGAGTGGTAAAAATGTGTGTAAAATCACTCACGATAAAGGGGAAGAAAAGACAATAGCAGAAGATACTAGAAATGGCAGTAAAAGAATTTTGGAAAACAGGAGAGGTGAGGAATATGAATGTGAGAAGTGGGGGACAGAGAAATACAAGTAGGGATTGCGCAGGTAACAAATTATTAAAAATACACAATAGGGAATGTATTATTCTTAAAGTGCTAGTCTTCTTTACTCCAGAACAAGTAAAAGGTGAATCAACAAAACATTAAATAAAATAGAAGCAACTGCTGAGGAGAAAACCAGAAAACACATGGGAAATGATACATTCAATTTCTACGAAACCACAGCTGCTCCCCTGGACCTTCTGCCTTCCTTTTTGTGTCCTGATGTCACAAGTTCAGGGTCCAAAACAGGGGAGGGAATGGCTGTGACAAGCCCCCATGGGAACCATACCTGACCGGAAGGCCATTCCAGCATCCGGCATGAAGTGCTTCCACTCCTTCCCGCCGTACTCCGCCGCCAGCGCCTCCGGAGCCAGCATCTTGGTGCCGTGGCTGGCCCTGGTGCGAGGAGAGGAGGCTCGTGGCTCATCAGTGGTTCCCTCCAACACCCCTTCCTCCAGCCTTGCTATTATTAACTCACTCTAATACTACTGAAGTCTTCTTTTTTTTTTTTAGGGTTTCAACTGATAACTTCCCATGCAGGATCTTATAAGGAATTTTTCTTGTATTACTATATTATTATATATATTTTTAAATATTTATTTATTTATCTTTTCTGGGGTGGGGTGGGGAGGGAGGGGGATAGGCGGGCCACTTCTATTGGTCTTTCATTTTCTCTGTTTTCATCCTTCTTTGTTCTTTGGCTCCTGTGGGCCTCCCATCGTGGTGGCCTCTCTTGTCGCAGAGCGCTGGCTCTGGGCGCATGCACTCTAGAGTTCCAGCTTGGTAATTGGACACATCGGTCCAGCCGCTCCGCGGCACGTGGGATCTTCCCAGGCCAGGGATCGAACCAGTGCCCCTTGCACTGCAAGGCAGTGTCCTTATCCACTGGACCACCAGGGAAGCCCACTATATTATTTTTTTAATTTTGTTTTTTAAAATTTCATGGGCGTAAGGCTGCTTTACAATGTTGTGTTGGTGTCTACTGTACATCAAAGTGAATCAGCCATAGAGTGTACGTATACCCCCTTTTTTTGGAAAGGCATGTCTCCTGACAGCTCTTTTTCTTCCTCGATTTCACCCATCAACCAGCAAGTAATCAGGAGAAGCACACTCTGAGGTCAAAGCTATGATAGTTGCTCCAATCTATAAACTACAACTTCTCTGGGAGAAACACGACAACCTCTTGTCTTAGAAGCTGTGAGTGAACTAAGCAGGTAAGATTTGCCAAACTGGAATGACGAGGAAAACCACTGCAGGGCCTGGGTGGGAAGCTGGCCTGGCAGCAGGAGAGAGAGCAGCCATGAGAGCATCGGCTAAGGCCTGCAGGAGGAGAGGTGCCTGGCGCTCAGGGCTGCACAGGCACAGGGGACGAGGAAGATGACGATGCGGTAGGAACATGCCACTCAAGGACACAACGTAGCTGAGAAAACAATGGCAAATAGCAAGATGAATGTGGAAAAATTTGGAACAGGAAGACAAGAAAGTGGCTATGGTTTTGTGCTCAAAATACTGCTTTTGCATCCACTGGGCCTGGCTAAGAGAATCTTACTACCCTGTAGAAGAACAGTTAATTACATAGCTTTCTATGAGAAATTATAATGCTAGGGAATATTATCATTCTTTTCTTGGAGTTAGACTGCAGTAGCAAAGCAACATGAAGAAAAAGGAAACGAAGCAAGAATGGTAATAGAGGAAAATCACAATCAGGATCCTTTTTAGAAAGAGGTTAACATTTACATAAAAGCTATATGTAAACGTGAGGAATACTGAGCAGGAAATATGATCAGAAAAGGCATCGACTGTGTTGTTGGAAAGCAGGCATCAAGGACGGAAGCTTATACATTCAGGAGGAGCTGCAGGTTAGCCAGAACTTGAATGGAGAGGGTCAGGCCTTGAGGAAAGGGTGCTGGGAGTCAGAAGAGACAGACAGAACAATGAAAGAAAGAAGCAAAGCTGTGGAATGCTTTCTATTCTTTTAACCAGGATTGAAGATAGCCAATCTGAATCTCAAAGGGACGTATGATCAAAGCTGCAGTGTGTGTGTATGTGTCTGTGTGTGTCTGTGTGTATGTACATACAAATAAATACATACACTCTATAGCTGCCTGAGAAAAAAAACAGCTGCAAATGAATAACAAAACTATCAGAAGTGGAACCACACCTGTTCCAGCTAACTACACCTTATATTTAAATGGCTAAACGAAGACATGCAGGCACACAGATAATCTGTCATCGTTTTAAACTTGTTTAACCCACACCTTAACCACTTAATCCTGAGGAAAGATAACCTCTTGAGAAGCTGTGAGTGAACTAAGCATAAGATTGCCTGGTCGGGGCAGGGGGGAAGCTGGCCTGGCAGCAGAGAGAGCAGCCATGAGAGCATCGGCTAAGGCCTGCAGGAGGAGAGGTGCCTGGCGCTCAGGGCTGCACAGGCACAGGGACGAGGAAGATGACGATGCGGTAGGAACATGCCACTCAAGGACACAACGTAGCTGAGAAAACAATGGCAAATAGCAAGATGAATGTGGAAAAATTTGGAACAGGAAGACAAGAAAGTGGCTATGGTTTTGTGCTCAAAATACTGCTTTTGCATCCACTGGGCCTGGCTAAGAGAATCTTACTACCCTGTAGAAGAACAGTTAATTACATAGCTTTCTATGAGAAATTATAATGCTAGGGAATATTATCATTCTTTTCTTGGAGTTAGACTGCAGTAGCAAAGCAACATGAAGAAAAAGGAAACGAAGCAAGAATGGTAATAGAGGAAAATCACAATCAGGATCCTTTTTAGAAAGAGGTTAACATTTACATAAAAGCTATATGTAAACGTAGAGGAATACTGAGCAGGAAATATGATCAGAAAAGGCATCGACTGTGTTGTTGGAAAGCAGGCATCAAGGACGGAAGCTTATACATTCAGGAGGAGCTGCAGGTTAGCCAGAACTTGAATGGAGAGGGTCAGGCCTTGAGGAAAGGGTGCTGGGAGTCAGAAGAGACAGACAGAACAATGAAAGAAAGAAGCAAAGCTGTGGAATGCTTTCTATTCTTTTAACCAGGATTGAAGATAGCCAATCTGAATCTCAAAGGGACGTATGATCAAAGCTGCAGTGTGTGTGTATGTGTCTGTGTGTGTCTGTGTGTATGTACATACAAATAAATACATACACTCTATAGCTGCCTGAGAAAAAAAACAGCTGCAAATGAATAACAAAACTATCAGAAGTGGAACCACACCTGTTCCAGCTAACTACACCTTATATTTAAATGGCTAAACGAAGACATGCAGGCACACAGATAATCTGTCATCTGATTAACTAAAATAATAATCTTGTTTAACCCACACCTTAACCACTTAATCTTATATAGTAATAAAACATCGAGGAAAGAGTAAAGCTTTGACTTTACAACTAAATTTTACTACCTGAGCACGGTGCCATTATCTGCAAGTTTAACGAAGTTCCCGTCTTCCAGATCCAGGGCCAAGCCCTTGCAACTGAAATACAAGGGTCTGATTATCAAGTAGTTCATATATTTATTAATACCTAACTCAAGAAATAATTATTTATATTTTCAAAAAGTCACAGTGCTAAAAAAAAGATCTTCCTGGGCTTCCCTGGTGGTCCAGTGGTAGAAGAGTTCACCTTGCAGTGCAGGGGGCACCGGTTTGATCCTTGGCCAGGGAGGATCCCACATGCCATGGAGCGGCTGGACAGGTGTGTCTGATTGCAAGCCAGTGTTCTGGAGCACATGCGCCCAGAAATGGTGCTCTGCGCCCAGGCCGGTGCTCTATACCCAGAGGGGCCACTGCGATGGGAGACCCACACAGGCCAAAGAATAAAGATGGATGAAAATAACTGGATAAAAAAATCAATTTTTAAAAAAAGGCATCATGAGGAAAAAAAGAACAACAAAAAAAGATTTTCCCATCTGGGTGAATGATATGTTAATCAAACAAGTGAGCTCTTGAATTCTAAAATTTAAGAATTCTATAATTCAATATCATCCTCAGAGCAAGCACATGAGGAAAGCTGTTAGGTGGGCAAACCAAGGACAGCTTATTTAGCATCTAAACTCTTTGAGCTTTTAAAAAGAGAAATAAAAAAATCAGAACAACAACAAAAAATGAGCACCATTGTAAGCCTCTGCTAAAATGTACAAATGTGTTTTTTTTAAACAATTTTGATTTTGGCCACTTCTATTGGTCTTTCATTTATTTATCATTCATCTTTGTTCTTCGGTCTGTGTGGGCCTCCCATTGCAGCGGCTTCTCTCGCTGCAGAGCACCAGCTCTGGGCGCATGCGCTCCAGAGCTCCCACTCAGTAGTTGGACACATCAGTCCAGATGCTCTGCGGCACGTGGGATCCTCCCAGGCCAGGGATCAAACTGGCGGCCCCTGCACTGAAAGGCGGTGTCCTTAGCCACTGGACCACAAGAGAAGCCCCACAAGTGTTTCTCTTTAAATGAAACACACACACAAACACACATTTATGTTCTACAAGTTAAGATCTTAGCCAGAAATGGAACCACACCTGCTCAGAATTTGCCTCAGTTTATGTCAGGTTATGAGAATTAGCCCTCTGGGCTAGGCATCTTATTGAAAACCACTGAAAGAAAGTCAAACACTAAGTTTTAGGTTCTTCATTGTAAAAGACTTAAGGGATTTGGGAAGAAAAGTGGGTACAGAGTCATTATTATGGGTAATAAAGCAAGAAGGTATAATAGCCACTAAATATCAAGAGAACTAAAAGAGAACACCACAGTACTTTAGAAGCATTATTTACTTTGGTCCACAGTAACATTTCCACAGCCAGCAGTTTGATACAGTAAAATGCTTCGCTTCCTTTTTAGAAAGGGATAAATCAGAAAGGAGTAACCGAACACTGGAAGGTGTAACAGATGAACACTGTTGCTCTAGATTATTTTTGGATATATTTTTCATGTGTTTTAGGATCAATATTAATTTTTAAGTGAACAATTTAAAGTGGTTTAATAGGTCTTTTGTTTCTTTTTATTGTTTAAATGAGGAAGAAAGACAAAGGGAACCTTGGGAAGTTGAGACTCCTAACACAGGAAAGAAGTAAGCAGTCAAGAGTCTCAGTTATATTAATTACAGAAAAACAGATGTTCTATTTCAAACTTTTATTCAAACCATGGGGCTTTCCCAGGTGGCACGGTGGTAAAGACTCCACCTGTCCACGCAGGAGACTCAAGAAACACGGGTTCAATCCCTGGGTGATGAAGCTCCCCTGGAGTAAGAAAGGGCAACCCACTCCAGTATTCTTGCCTGGAAAATTCCATAGACAGAACAGCCTGTCAGGCTACAGTCCATAGGCTTGCAAAGAGTTGGACACGACTGTGCACACACACATTCAAAACATGATTCTCCTCCTATTTTCTTACAGTTCTGTATATGAAGGGCAATAAAAGAATTTTTAAATAAAAGATGTAAATTTTAGAGACAGTTCTTAATAATCTCTGAAACTCTTAATAATGACAGAGTTACACCATGTAAAAATACTGAAATGAGTCACATGTGCTTTTAGAGTACTTTCATGCTTAATTAAGCAAGTCTAAACTTAAAGTAGAAAGGACTTTAATTCATCAAATATAAAACTTTTAATATAGAAGGTATTCTGCCCTTTGACTCAATTTCACATTTCACTTTCTGTCTCCATGGAAGAAGAAGCATTAAAATTTTATCCGCAAGAATTAAAAACCAGAGGGGATGTACGGACCTTTAAAAAAAATTGCTTACCAGAAATCCCAATCCTCTGGAGTCACGGTGAGCAATTCCTTGTCATACCCTTTCTCCTTGACCAGGAACTGAGCAAAGCTATTATAAATGAGCTGTTAATAAAAAGAAGGAAAAAAGAAATTAAATGTAAATTTCACCACTCCTTCTTAACTTCACAGACCTGAAAACCTAATGGAATCACTCACAAGACAGGTGGGAAGGAATCTGTTAACTGTGAAGCGCTATAGGTTAACAGTTTCCCAAACAATTTACCCATCCCTGTGAGCCCCAGGTAGCTGCCATCTGTTTTTACACTATCAGTTTATAATTACATACCCGAGAACAATTATAGTCTTATTCTTGGGTTGGAGATCCTTAAGACTTGCCAAAGTTTTGTAATCTGATTTAACACATTACCAGACGATAAACACAAAGACCACTCTATCATGACATCCATCCTCTGTTCTTCCTTGCCCAAAGGCCCCATGGCGGCTGAAATGCTAATTCATACACTGAGCCCCACAAAACAGAGGCTGCTCCACTGGCCCAGACCTTGTCACAATCTAAACCCAAGTCAGTCTACACTTATGGAAAACCCCTTACAAGGAAACCTTGCTGCTCTTGTCCAGCTGCTCAGTCATGTCCGACTCTTTGTGACCATGTAGACTGCAGCACGGCAGTGCTTCCCTGTCCTTCACCATCTCCTGGAGCCCACTCAAATTCATGTCCATTGAGTCAGTGATGCCATCCAACTATCTCTTCCTCTGTAGTACCCCTTTCCTCCTGCCTTCAGTCTTTCCCAGCATCAGGGTCTTTTCCAATGAGTCAGCTGTTCCCATCAGGTGGTCAAAGGTTTGGAGCTTCAGCATCAGTCCTTCCAATGAATATTCTATGTTGATTTCCTTTAGCATTGACTGGTTTGATCTCCTTATTGTTCAAGGGATTCTCAAGAGTCTTCTCGAGTAGCACAGTTCAAAGGCATCAATTCTTTGGTGCTCAGTCTTTTTTTATTGTCCAACTCTCACATCCATACATGACTACCGGAAAAACCACAGCTTTGACCATACAGACTTTGTTGGCAAAGTGATGTCACTGCTTTTTAATACACTGTCTAGGTTTGTCATAGCTTTTCTTCCAAGGAGTAAGTATCTTTTAATTTCATGGCTGCAGTCACCATCCACAGTGAATTTGGACCCAAGAAAATAAAGTCTGTCACTGTTTCCATTGTTTCTCCATCTACGTGACATGGAGTGATGAGGCCAGATACCATGATCTTCATTTTGTGAATGTTGAGTTTCAAGCCAGCTTTTTCACTCTCCTCTTTCACCTTCATCAAGAGGCTCTGTGGAATCATTTGCATATCTGAGTTTATTGATATCCAATATACACCAATCACAATCCACCAGGTCAGCTTTAGCTCACTTAACCTCACCCTAGAAAACAGGACCTGCAGTCCCTATCAGGATATCCCCAATCTCCTGGTCAATCATACCCCGCTTCCTTGTTGCCTCGTCTAACATTTTATAAAACACGGTCTTGCTCAAAATCGCTGGAGAAGAGTGTTCCACTGCTTGTGGAGCACTGCACTCCTCAAATCCATGAAGTGTTTTCTCTAAATGAAGGACATCAAATTCATTAGTACTCGGTTTTGTCATTTGGCACAGGGGAGTCTTAAAGAGAAATACACATGGGGACCAGGCAGGTAAACTAAAGCAAGGATCACAGTACCCATCAGACCATCAGACATAGGAATTCTCTATCTCTCTTTTTTTTTTTCCACCATAAGAAAAGCTGAGAAAACTGGAAGAAGAAAAAAAACTGTGGAAACAAGTGGTAAATTCTCTGCTAATTGTTGAAAGATCTCATTCTCGACAATAATAAAATGCCGGGTTTTCTGAGCCTCAACAGTGTCCAAGAGGACACACTGAGCAACTTGACCCTTTGGCAGATCTTCACCCGGGACAGGTTTCGACAGCACTAGACGGGCACAGAGGAAGTGGGGAAAGATACAAGAGAAGTAAAGGCCTCCCCTAGGAAGTGATGTTCACACTGACACCTGCCAGATGGAGCAGTTAGCTGGGTGACTCCAGGGGGACGGAGGCCACCCAAGTCCAGGGGGGCAGGCAGCTGAAGCTGGGGACTGGGGTTATGACTGTCAGGAGATGAGTGTGGAGAAAGCACTGGTTCCCTGTCAAATAGAGCTGTTCTCTGTCATGAAACTAATGAAAACAGCTATACATGTGCCCCATACAACGTGACTCTGATCCAGGTCAGCTGTTCACAGAGCTACATGAAGTCAACACTCTGTATCAACAGTACTCAGCCCTGGAGGTGAGTCAGAACCACAGGAGATAACTCTTAAAACCACCCAGAAAGTCCAAGCCTCCAGGATAGGGTGGGGTCACTACCAAATTCCTGAAACCCTGAGAGGACTGAAGATCACTGACTTTTTGTTATATGAATTTTCACTCCAAAAAGATAAAGCGTGGTCAGCTTTAGCTCACTTAACCTCACCCTAGAAAACAGGACCTGCAGTCCCTATCAGGATATCCCCAATCTCCTGGTCAATCATACCCCGCTTCCTTGTTGCCTCGTCTAACATTTTATAAAACACGGTCTTGCTCAAAATCGCTGGAGAAGAGTGTTCCACTGCTTGTGGAGCACTGCACTCCTCAAATCCATGAAGTGTTTTCTCTAAATGAAGGACATCAAATTCATTAGTACTCGGTTTTGTCATTTGGCACAGGGGAGTCTTAAAGAGAAATACACATGGGGACCAGGCAGGTAAACTAAAGCAAGGATCACAGTACCCATCAGACCATCAGACATAGGAATTCTCTATCTCTCTTTTTTTTTTTTTCCACCATAAGAAAAGCTGAGAAAACTGGAAGAAGAAAAAAAACTGTGGAAACAAGTGGTAAATTCTCTGCTAATTGTTGAAAGATCTCATTCTCGACAATAATAAAATGCCGGGTTTTCTGAGCCTCAACAGTGTCCAAGAGGACACACTGAGCAACTTGACCCTTTGGCAGATCTTCACCCGGGACAGGTTTCGACAGCACTAGACGGGCACAGAGGAAGTGGGGAAAGATACAAGAGAAGTAAAGGCCTCCCCTAGGAAGTGATGTTCACACTGACACCTGCCAGATGGAGCAGTTAGCTGGGTGACTCCAGGGGGACGGAGGCCACCCAAGTCCAGGGGGGCAGGCAGCTGAAGCTGGGGACTGGGGTTATGACTGTCAGGAGATGAGTGTGGAGAAAGCACTGGTTCCCTGTCAAATAGAGCTGTTCTCTGTCATGAAACTAATGAAAACAGCTATACATGTGCCCCATACAACGTGACTCTGATCCAGGTCAGCTGTTCACAGAGCTACATGAAGTCAACACTCTGTATCAACAGTACTCAGCCCTGGAGGTGAGTCAGAACCACAGGAGATAACTCTTAAAACCACCCAGAAAGTCCAAGCCTCCAGGATAGGGTGGGGTCACTACCAAATTCCTGAAACCCTGAGAGGACTGAAGATCACTGACTTTTTTGTTATATGAATTTTCACTCAATCATAAAATGTACTGAGTCACACTTGAAGGTACAAAGTACTATGGACAATAAAAAATACATATCATGATCCTGCCTGCAAGGAGCTAGTGCCTGGGGATTAGATGTAAATCCCATGTGCAATGTAAATCCTCAGATGCTTAGAGCAGTAGATGGCATCTAAGTAAATTCAATTTAGGTATTGCTATTATTCTCAGTTGTGTGCTGGTTAAAAAAGAAAAAAAAAAAGCTCTGACTTGGAGCATTTGGTGATTTCCATGGTACAAATATGGCTGGTTTCAAGCTACCAATGGTGACTGGACACCATTAGACTTGCCTCTGGTCAAGGTAGGTTTATTCAACCCTGGCCGACTGGAATTTCTCACCCTTTGGCAATAGTGAGCAAGACACAGGTATGTGATTTCAATAAGGTCAGATGCCTTCCCAAGACAAAGAGCCCTTTCCAGGAGGGCTGCCAACAGGGGCGCCCACAGCTGGGTTCAGAGAAGGTTCTGTAATAGGAGAGAACAGGGTCAGTGTGTAAGGAGAAGTGGAGAACAGCAGTGCTGAGGGAAGGGAACTCAGGGAAGTCGTGCCTTTGAAAGCCCTCTTCCAGCTCCAAGCCCTTGGTACTTGAAGCTTTTCCTTAAATTATGTTGAGCCACCCTAGAAGCCTTCATGGCACAGGGTCTCCTCCACCCGCCTTCCTCTCCCAACCTAGGCTGCCACTTACTTTCCCAACAGTCTCACCTGTCTAATAATCACAACTTAATTTGTTAGGCAGACCACAAATTATATCTGGCTCCCACAGAAGGCTGCCACCCAAGTCCAGGGGATCCTGGGGTTATGACTGTCAGGAGATGAGTGTGGAGAAAGCACTGGTTCCCTGTCAAATAGAGCTGTTCTCTGTCATGAAACTAATGAAAACAGCTATACATGTGCCCCATACAACGTGACTCTGATCCAGGTCAGCTGTTCACAGAGCTACATGAAGTCAACACTCTGTATCAACAGTACTCAGCCCTGGAGGTGAGTCAGAACCACAGGAGATAACTCTTAAAACCACCCAGAAAGTCCAAGCCTCCAGGATAGGGTGGGGTCACTACCAAATTCCTGAAACCCTGAGAGGACTGAAGATCACTGACTTTTTTGTTATATGAATTTTCACTCAATCATAAAATGTACTGAGTCACACTTGAAGGTACAAAGTACTATGGACAATAAAAAATACATATCATGATCCTGCCTGCAAGGAGCTAGTGCCTGGGGATTAGATGTAAATCCCATGTGCAATGTAAATCCTCAGATGCTTAGAGCAGTAGATGGCATCTAAGTAAATTCAATTTAGGTATTGCTATTATTCTCAGTTGTGTGCTGGTTAAAAAAGAAAAAAAAAAAGCTCTGACTTGGAGCATTTGGTGATTTCCATGGTACAAATATGGCTGGTTTCAAGCTACCAATGGTGACTGGACACCATTAGACTTGCCTCTGGTCAAGGTAGGTTTATTCAACCCTGGCCGACTGGAATTTCTCACCCTTTGGCAATAGTGAGCAAGACACAGGTATGTGATTTCAATAAGGTCAGATGCCTTCCCAAGACAAAGAGCCCTTTCCAGGAGGGCTGCCAACAGGGGCGCCCACAGCTGGGTTCAGAGAAGGTTCTGTAATAGGAGAGAACAGGGTCAGTGTGTAAGGAGAAGTGGAGAACAGCAGTGCTGAGGGAAGGGAACTCAGGGAAGTCGTGCCTTTGAAAGCCCTCTTCCAGCTCCAAGCCCTTGGTACTTGAAGCTTTTCCTTAAATTATGTTGAGCCACCCTAGAAGCCTTCATGGCACAGGGTCTCCTCCACCCGCCCCTTCCTCTCCCAACCTAGGCTGCCACTTACTTTCCCAACAGTCTCACCTGTCTAATAATCACACAGAGCGGTTGCAAATTGGTGCCCTGCGGGTTGTAGGCAGACCACAAATTATATCTGGCTCCCACAGAAGGCTGCCAGATAAAATACGAAACCCCTCGCTCAACGTGATTTTCGGCTAAACAGCAAATAACTTTTTAATATACACATATCCCATGACATACTTGGCACACACATACACTAAAAATGTTTTTTGTTATTTGAAAACTGGGTGTCCTGTATTTTTCTTTGCCTAATCTGACAACCCTATAATCCTGCTGTGTTGGAAAATGTTGAAAATTGACAGACTTCTCATACAAGCTTAGATATCTAACTTGTCTTAAGAGAATTAGATCTGGCAAGACTAAGCCTCTATGCTGGCAGGAATAGAGAATGGCTGGGGGCACACTCTCCTAGCTGCCAGAGACCCCACGCTCCCAGTCACACATTCAGGTTAACTGCCTGGCCCCATACACACCCACGTCTGCCACTCCAGGACCACAGAGGTGACCATTTCTAGGACACTTTTTCTGAGCCTCTGGTGACGTGAGACGCTCCGTTCCATGTCTGCACAACACTCTGCACTTAGTAAATGCCCATGAGAGAACCAGTGACCCACCTGCTGCCGCCCTGCCATCTCCAACATCTTCTGTACTTCCACACTTTTTACTGGATACCCAGCAGATCCAGACGCTGTTTCTCACCTCTAGGTCCCTGCCTTGCTATATTTCTTATACCTGAAATGCTCCTCTGGGCCTCCCTGCCTACTAATTTAATTCCTGTTCTGGGACCCAGCTCAAGCATCACTCACCCCAAGGCCTCCTGTTTGGGCTTTGCAAGTACACAGAAAGCCTGTGAGGCAGGCGGCTAAAACCTGCTGGCCCGTCCACCACGCTGGGTGGACCCTGGATAAGCTACTTACCCTTTCTGTGACCCCCCGTCCTCATCTCTAAATGATGTTAATAACATCTACCTCATATGGCTGTTATGAGGATCAAACCAGTTACCCATTACTAGGCCACCTGAAGGCCTGAGTGTTATCTTGTATCCATAACTCTACTATTGTGTTCAGCACACTGTTAGGTACTTAACAAAAGATTTCTGAACCAACTAGGATACAAAATGCATTAAGTTACTGTTTTCAGTCTTTAGGTATCACTTATACCAGAGGACTGTAGTAAAGAACTCTTGTTTTTTGAGAATCTTGTATCTGAAATTCTATGCTCACACGTGCACAAAATTGGCTTTTGACAATATTTCCTTCAGAAGGTGACTAGAGAGGAAATGCAAGGAAGTGTTAAGCAGGGCAAGATCTGAAAAGCAAAAGAAGGAAAATATGAATCAAAGACCTAGAGGAAGTAGTGGCCAGAGGATCAAGAAGAAAAGTCTCCCTAACTCTTAATATGACCAAGGAAACATCTGTACAGTGGGAAAGCAGGAACATTTAACCACAGGAAAAGCACACTTTTTTTTTTTTTTTTTAACTATCTGTACACAGAAAACACAAGTAAGTCATACACTTCTTCCACCCTTGATGGGGGCCTGAACTGTTGACTGAGGCAATGACCTCATCATAATGAGGAGCTACTCTGGCTGAGGTCTGCTCCAGTGGCTTAGAGCTCTAAGCATTTAAGTCGTCAGGCTGGACAACGATTCCTGTGGTAACTAAGTGTCAGACTTGTATGTGTCAGACACACCTCTAAAGGATTATACATCCATTATCTTTTTAATCCTTGCAACAGCATTTCCTGATAAATCCAACTATTGGCCCCATTTTACATATGGGGAAAACTGAGACTAGACACAGGTTAAAGTAATCTGCCGAAGGTCACAGAGTTAGTGACACTGGTGCCTTAGGCTAGGCAGTCTGGCTACAGAGTCCTGGCTCTGACCACCATAGGCAGCTTTTTCAGTTTGATACTTAGCTCTCTGACTAAAAAAAAAAAAAAAAAAAGTTGATTTCTCAAAATCAGTTTCCACGTGAAACTAAAGGAATGGGGGAGGGAGAACAATTCACTAAGGGTAAAGATGTGGAATTATACACATTCCACTTCCCCCTCCCTAAGTGCAGGAAGGATCCTGACTGTTAAGACCAGAGCTTAAAGTGCATGAAGCATGCAGCAGGTAAGTAATATTTTGTTCCTTCTCTTGATAAAAAGCAAAATCAGGGCTAAGATCTTAATGAACTTCTGGTTAACCTTTCCAATACACCACACAATTTCTCCTACACTGCAGTGTTTAAAAACTGACAGGTGGTGGCACGGAAGTACAAAAGAAAAAAATCTAGAAAAGGAAAATACAAGTCGCTAACCAGGTAAGCTATGGCACCTTGCTGGTGAACAGAATGATTTGCTGAGAAGTTCCAAGACAGCATCTGCAAAGGACACCCCCAGTACCGCGGGCCCCGCCCTTTCTCTGCCCCAGGAACCGCTTCCCCAGTCCAATCTTGAAACCAGGGCAAAAATGCAAGGAAGTGTTAAGCAGGGCAAGATCTGAAAAGCAAAAGAAGGAAAATATGAATCAAAGACCTAGAGGAAGTAGTGGCCAGAGGATCAAGAAGAAAAGTCTCCCTAACTCTTAATATGACCAAGGAAACATCTGTACAGTGGGAAAGCAGGAACATTTAACCACAGGAAAAGCACACTTTTTTTTTTTCCTTAACTATCTGTACACAGAAAACACAAGTAAGTCATACACTTCTTCCACCCTTGATGGGGGCCTGAACTGTTGACTGAGGCAATGACCTCATCATAATGAGGAGCTACTCTGGCTGAGGTCTGCTCCAGTGGCTTAGAGCTCTAAGCATTTAAGTCGTCAGGCTGGACAACGATTCCTGTGGTAACTAAGTGTCAGACTTGTATGTGTCAGACACACCTCTAAAGGATTATACATCCATTATCTTTTTAATCCTTGCAACAGCATTTCCTGATAAATCCAACTATTGGCCCCATTTTACATATGGGGAAAACTGAGACTAGACACAGGTTAAAGTAATCTGCCGAAGGTCACAGAGTTAGTGACACTGGTGCCTTAGGCTAGGCAGTCTGGCTACAGAGTCCTGGCTCTGACCACCATAGGCAGCTTTTTCAGTTTGATACTTAGCTCTCTGACTAAAAAAAAATAAAAGTTGATTTCTCAAAATCAGTTTCCACGTGAAACTAAAGGAATGGGGGAGGGAGAACAATTCACTAAGGGTAAAGATGTGGAATTATACACATTCCACTTCCCCCTCCCTAAGTGCAGGAAGGATCCTGACTGTTAAGACCAGAGCTTAAAGTGCATGAAGCATGCAGCAGGTAAGTAATATTTTGTTCCTTCTCTTGATAAAAAGCAAAATCAGGGCTAAGATCTTAATGAACTTCTGGTTAACCTTTCCAATACACCACACAATTTCTCCTACACTGCAGTGTTTAAAAACTGACAGGTGGTGGCACGGAAGTACAAAAGAAAAAAATCTAGAAAAGGAAAATACAAGTCGCTAACCAGGTAAGCTATGGCACCTTGCTGGTGAACAGAATGATTTGCTGAGAAGTTCCAAGACAGCATCTGCAAAGGACACCCCCAGTACCGCGGGCCCCGCCCTTTCTCTGCCCCAGGAACCGCTTCCCCAGTCCAATCTTGCACAACTTGTCCTTCTTGCACCTCTTTTCTCCCCTACCCATCTATCAAACTTGGCTAAGGGCTGGACTAAATAAATCGGTACCCAGAGCAAGGGCGGGGATCGGGGGGATGCACACTTCTTTCCGCCCCGCCTCGTGGTGGGAGGCCACGGTCTGCGCCAAGGCGCGGCGGCTGCAGAGCCCCGGCGACGCGGGCCGCCGCCTAAGCTGGGAGGAAACTCGAGCCCCCGCCGCCATGGAGGCTGCTCGCCGGGCGCCCCGGCAGCCTGCGCCACTCACCCGGGCGCTCTCGGGCAGGTTGTAGCGACACAGAGTGTGATCCAGGTCGAAGCCGACCACGTCGCAGGCGGCCAGGGAGAAGTGCTGAGCCATAGCTGCGCGCGGAGGACCGGCAGCCGCCTGGACTCCGGGACGCGGCGGAGAGCGCGCCGTCAGGACGCTGCGGGGTTCCCGGGCGGGACGCGGCGGGGCGGGGCGGGGCGGGCTGCGGCCGCCTCCCGGACGACGCACGGCGGCCCCCTTGCTTCCCGCGCCCGCCGACCCCGCCCCGGCCCCGCCCCGGCCCCGCTTCTCCCCGCCCCTCGCGGCCGGCCTTCCCGGCCGGCCTTCCCGGCGCGCCGCGAGGTACGCAGGTTCGCCGCCCCAGCGTTCGGCTGACACCGCCCCCCCCTCCCCCGTCGGCTCCTGCGGCACTGTCACAGCTCTGAGGTCCGGTCCCGAAGGCGGGATATGACCAGGTGCGGAGCCACCACTGCAGGAATTGGGGGCGTCCCTAAGTCCCTGTTGGTGCATCGCCTTTGCCACAAAATTAACCGGGGCTCCCCTGGGCTATCACAGCAACAGGGAAACCAAGAGCCTGTCAAGTTACACCTGACCCTTTCCTCTTGTGTGCGAAATAATGTTTAAGATTATGGAAATCCACTCATACGTCTCTGCCCCAGTTGGTCTATAATTTGGAAGATTTTTTTTTTTTTTGCCCATGAGATCTGGATTGAATCAAAACCTTTACATCCCAAATTCCTAAGTATATTTCTAAGTAAAATGGGAGATTTTTCAACATTTCACCCCCTGGAGCCTATTAGAAAATAAATTGATTAGAAATCATGAAGGACTATTTTTGCGAAGTTATGATGATTAAGAAAACCAATATTCATTGTTATTTATCTTATTTTTATTGTAATGAAGAATTTTTTCTATGAAAGGACTTTAGAAACTTCATAAAACATGCTGCAGAAGAGAAAACTTTATGCAAAGAGATTTCAAAATTTATACAGCACACAGTTATTTGAGTGACATTGTTCCCAATTCTCTAGAGCACTGAGTATAGCTAGTATCATTTTAAGATGTACAGAGGAAAAGTTACTTCATTACATACAGTGGATGCACAGGGCATTTAATTCTGAGAACTCCTGCATATGAAGGGCTAGGACTTTTGAGATCTTTAAAATCATTTACAAGAGAAAATACAAATCTTGACATTAAAAAGAATATAAATGTATTCTCTTTGTGCTGCTTCGGTTTTAAACTTAAAAGAAGATGTGGCCCAATGGGAAAAAATCAATAGTCATGACATAATGAAAATATAATAGATTGATAATTACACTTAACCCTTACAAGACTAATCCCTATGAGGCTAATAGACCAACTAAGGAATTAATTTAGTACAATAAATAGTTCAATCTGATAGAACACTTATTATACCTGGTGGACCCATTTGAATTAAGTTAATAGCTTGTTCCATATGACTTGTAAAAGCCCCAAATAAACCTCTTTGGAATAGGAACAGAAAAGAATCCTCAAGAAGTGTCCCGACCCGCGGGCTTCGTCAGCGCAGACCTAGGATTCGTCAACGCAGGCCCTAAAGTGGGGGAGTGGGAATTGAGAGAACAAGAGACACGAGATATGGAGACATGACAGGCGTCTGATCAACAAGTCTCGTTTTATTGCGGAAACAAGGGGGTATTTATGCTACACAGAAACAGGAAGGAGCTACTCATAAGCCAATCGTGTAAAAGGTCAGATGCACACGCGCTTCCGACCCCATAGGAATGCAAGGGAGGCATGCACTGATTACGAGCACGGAAACTAGGAACCACCTATCAGAGCAATATGCACACGCCTTAAACCACACCCTGCTACATCCACCAGGCGCCATCTTTGTGCAAACATGACGATGCTCCTAAACTGGAGGCTACAAAGTGCGGCCAGGGCTCATGCGTGAGAGGCTCCGCTAGGCGCCATCTTAAGTGGCGCTTTGCAGTATTCATGCGCGGGAGGCTATAGAGTATGGCCGGTCCGCCCCGCGGTCCCGGACAAAGAAGTTTCACTGATTAGAGTCCAAGAGCCATGTCTTTAATTAGTCTGTGAATCAAAAAAGACAAAGCTGGATTATTTCACCGCTTGTGCCTGTTTCCTTTCTGTGAGTCTGTTGGCCATAGAATTGACCTTACCGCTCTTCTTCGGTCCCTGTGGTAGAGTGTCTGCCAAGGTCAAACTTGCAGGTAGACTGCACATTAAAGGCCACAAGTCTCCTTGGAGGATATATTGTTGTATTGTGGGACCAGGGACTTAGGGACTTCTCTTAGATAGCGAAGGACAGGGAAACCTGGCTTGCTGAAGTCATAGGGTTGCAAAGAGTTGGACACCGCTGAGGAGCTGAGCTGAACTTAGTAATGTAAATGTACAGGTGCACTCATTGCTAGAAGGAAGAGTAGGAAAGAATTGGTTTTGCATGACTTAAATGGTCCTGGGGCTGGAGGTTGACCCTTAGACCTGGACATGCTTGTCAACGGTCTCATGTTCTTGCTGAGAAACAACTGTTATGAGTCTTATATTTCTCATGGCCTATACTACAGAGCCTACAACATAACATTTTGTAGGAGACATTAGAAAATAATCGGATCCCATCATCCTGAAAGATCTACCACTCATCCTAGATCTCCAGTCACCTTTCTTGGCCATTATCTTAAACCTCCATCTCACTTCTCTAAGAACATGTGGGATGGTTTCCCTTTTTTCCTTCACTCCCTGCATAACCCTGGACTTAAATTCAGACATTTACTTCACTTCATAGGCTTCTTTTCAAATGCAGGTATTTTCTTTCTTTCTGTGCATTAAACTTTTCTCAAGTGTAGTAGCCTCCCGCACTTCTTCGGTTGTCAACCAAAAGTTCAGTGTTCTATTCAGACTCCAATTAATTTCTGTTTATTTGAGTGAAATATTAGGTATGTCAGTGTTAGGGGCTCAGTTATGTCCCCCCAAAACTTACTTGTTGAAGCCCAAATTACCAATGTGACTACGTTTAGGTTTGGGATTTAAAGAGGTAGGTGCCGTTAAATAGGGCTTCCTTGGTAGCTCAGCTGGTAGAGAATCTGCCTGCAATGCAGGAGACCCTAGTTCTATTCCTGGGTTGGGAAGCATCCCTGGAGAAGGATAGGCTACCCACTCCAGTATTCTTGGGCTTCCCTGCTGGCTCAGATGGTAAAGAATCTGCCTGTAATGTGGGGGACCTGGGTTCAATCCCTGGGTTGGGAAGATCCCCTGAAGGAGGGCATGGCAACCCACTCCAGCATTCTTGCCTGGAGAATGCCCATGGACAGAGGAGCCTGGTGGGCTGCAGTCCATGGAGTTTCAAAGAGTTGGACACGACTGACTGACTAAGCACTGCAAGCATAGCATAGCACATGGTTAAATAAAGTCATAAAAGAAGGGAGCTTATTCAGTATGACTGGTGTGATTATAAGAAGAGGAAAGACACAAGGGATGCATACACACAGAGAAAAGGCCACAGGAGCTCACAGGGAGAAACTTTGGCCTTGCAAGCAAGAGAAGTTTCACTAGAAACCAGATTACCTGCACCTTGATCTTGGATTTTCAGCTACCAGAAACATGAGAACATAATTCCTGGACTAACGTATAAATGTTGTTTTGTCAAATGTCGCAAATAATATTAACATGTATTGTCTGAAAGATTCTTGTGAAACATGTTAGTTTCTCAGTCGTGTTTGACTCTTTGCAACCCCAATGGACTATAGCCCACCAGGCTCCTCTGTCAAGAATACTGGAGAAAGTAGCCATTCCCTCTCGAGGGGATCTTCCTGACCCAGGGATCGAACCCAGATCTCCTGCCTTCCAGGCAAATTCTTTCATGTCTGAGTCACTGGGCTTAAATCATGTGAACTTTGCTTATGTTGTTAGTTTTTAAAATTCTGATACTTTTATTTGTATTAATGTCAATACCACACTATGAAATTTCAGGGTTTCTTTAGTATTCCAGGTATGAATGCTTATACACTTTTTTCTTATAATTAGGAAGTTATAAAATATTTTGAGATGCTCAGAAATAGGTTATGATTTTTACTGATGATTTTCTAGATTTGAATATCATATTATAACTGACCTATATTTTAGTAACAAAAATATTATAATTTGGGAAAAGTAGTTATTTACCTAGAGGATTATTTTGCGGTCAGCTAACTTCAATTTTAGACACTACATTAACATATTATGTGGTATTTTATGGATTTATAATACTGTATTTTAACATATAAATTGTAAATATTTACCAAAGTTATTATGGGGAGGGAGGGAAATAGCCTGTTTAATTTCTCATTAGTTTAAAATGTGCTTTTCTAAATACTCCAAAATAAACATTACAATGTTCAACCTTTTATGTAATCTAAGCCAATCCGTATGTTTTCTCTGGAATGTATAATTTGCTTAAAGGAGAATAATAAAGATTATTTAGTATTATGAAATGTACAAATACCTAAAAATGAGCCTAAGTCTTTTAGCTAAATAGAACCTAAAGCTGACATAATACTGGGCAGTGGCCTTAAGATGGCAGTAGTTCTGCATTAAGAATATTTTTCATTTGATTTCTTTAGTAATCTTACAATCCTCAAATTTCTTTTTTGTTTTTTTGATTTTGGCCTCTTTTATTTGTTTTTTTATTTATTTATTTTCATCCATCTTAATTCTTTGGCCTGTGTGGATCTCCCATCGCAGTGGTCTTCCTTGTTGCAGAGCACCAGCTCTGGGCACATGCGCTCCAGAGCACTGGCTCGTAAATGGACACACTGGTCCAGCCGCTGCATGGCATGTGAGATCTTCCCGGGTCAGGGATCAAACCTGTGCCCCTTGCACTGCAAGGCGGACACCTTACCCGCTGGACCACCAGAGAAGCCCCACAATCCTCAAATATCTTAATAAAAAATATATTATTTTCTACTCTCCATTTCTGCTTTTACTGCAAGAGAAGCCTACTTAGAAATTTTACTGTGCTGTTTTTCTGGGGGATGGGGTGGGGAGGAGGTATTTACTTTTGATGGTGGAGAGGGAGAATGTGGTGGAATGAAATTCTTGATAGAAAAGTTCACATTAAGCTGTGTGTGAATGAAAAACCCAAAGTGCTTGAAATGTGAAATGTGTTCCTCTTGGAGAGAAAACTAAATACTAAATGGGAAAATTATGATTCCACAAGATCTCAAATGATGTAGCAATAGACTGAGATTTAAGTTTTACAGATGTTAAGTTTGGGCTTAGGGTCAACTTTATCAGTCTATTATGGAGCATCTTGATATATCAGAAGTTAAGTCAGAAATAAAATATGCATCAACTTGAAGTGATCTCAGCTAGTTCTGATTTGCACTCAGTTTCTCTTTAATTGACTGTCACCTCACCATACTTCCCTTTGCCCTAGCTGTCTGAGCGTGTGAAGGTTCTGAAGTGTAGAAGGGTTAACTTGTGGTTAACGATTTGCTTCTTGTTATAAGCAAAAATAAAAGACATAAATAAAGAAGGACTCTTGCTTAGATTTCTAAATTTCAGGATCATAAAGCAAAATCAGTTTAGTCATCAAAACACTTGTTAGGAAGCAAAAGGAAATCATGTATTATCTTTGCTTTTGAGTTGCTTTTAACCTCCTTTCTCTTTCCTCTTCACACCTCCCTGCCCAGAACTGGTATTGGGATTTGCGGAAACACATCTAGTTGCCCAGGTGGGTTTCCAGGTCACACCTGTCCCCTTCCCCATATCCACAGTTCCTACTGACAAGTGGCTGAAAGTACTCTAAAAACACAGCTGGGCCTGTTAGGATCAGGGACCAGGAAAACAATGAGCAATTCTCTGGTCTTCAGTGGTTGCCCCTTGTTCACCCTTTTACCATTTTGTTTGTTAGCTTAAAGAAAAGCTCTATTCATTCTGTCCACATTAACAAGTTCTGCCTCATAATAGGAGAACTAATTAGAAATGGAATTGTGTAATAGGAAATCCTCCTATTTCTGCAAGGTACACATTACCCAATACTAAGTACATTAAATAATTTTTCTTCAGGGTTGTTTTATGATTATCTGTTTTTCTGTCAGAATTCTCAGCCAGTTGTAAGTTATCTCAGACTGGAAACTGTGTCTCGTTCATCTTTATGTGTCTTTTTCCGTAGCACGCAGCCTGGTACATAATGCCTGTTGAATGAATAAATGAATCTCTGTTTCCTGATTTCCATCTTCGTCCATTGTGAGTTTTTGAATAGGTGAAAGGAAGCTTTTACTTGGAGGCAAGAGGCACTATATTTCATTGACACTCTAAATCCATGTTCTCAGTAATCAATAAACCAGGACTCACATTTCACAGATTTATAATAAAGATTTTAATCTCTTGGAGCCAGTTTCAGGCAGTGTTCTGACAATCATTAATTTTTGTCCTGTCAAATATTGTACAAGTGTGAATCAGGCACTGATGTTTCATTTGACCTCCTATAGATTCTGCATTGGGCACACCAAGAGCTCTGATGGAGGCTGTATAAATTATCACAGGGTAAAAATAGCCTATGCCAACGTTTTGAGAAACTAAGAATTAACTTCCCAGTCACACTTACTTTTTTTAAACTTTCATTTTACTTTTAACTTTTACAGAGTTTTGTTGTTTACAGATATGTATATTCCCAGGTTAGTCATATGTATATCCCCCCCTTCCCACCCCTCCAGATGGTCACACAGCACCCCTGCAGGATCACACTTACTTTTTAACAGTAGTACATCATGTAGAAAAATACTCACTTTAGAAATTTTGGTTTATGTATTAATGGTAAAGTTCACGGATTTTTCTAGTTTCTGTAATAGATTCTGCCTATACTAAGGTAATACTGCCCATTAAACTTTCTTTATTTAAAAGGCCTTTTATCTTTCTGAAGTAAATTTTAAATATAATTATTCCTTTAGGATCAGGGACCAGGAAAACAATGAGCAATTCTCTGGTCTTCAGTGGTTGCCCCTTGTTCACCCTTTTACCATTTTGTTTGTTAGCTTAAAGAAAAGCTCTATTCATTCTGTCCACATTAACAAGTTCTGCCTCATAATAGGAGAACTAATTAGAAATGGAATTGTGTAATAGGAAATCCTCCTATTTCTGCAAGGTACACATTACCCAATACTAAGTACATTAAATAATTTTTCTTCAGGGTTGTTTTATGATTATCTGTTTTTCTGTCAGAATTCTCAGCCAGTTGTAAGTTATCTCAGACTGGAAACTGTGTCTCGTTCATCTTTATGTGTTTTTTTCCGTAGCACGCAGCCTGGTACATAATGCCTGTTGAATGAATAAATGAATCTCTGTTTCCTGATTTCCATCTTCGTCCATTGTGAGTTTTTGAATAGGTGAAAGGAAGCTTTTACTTGGAGGCAAGAGGCACTATATTTCATTGACACTCTAAATCCATGTTCTCAGTAATCAATAAACCAGGACTCACATTTCACAGATTTATAATAAAGATTTTAATCTCTTGGAGCCAGTTTCAGGCAGTGTTCTGACAATCATTAATTTTTGTCCTGTCAAATATTGTACAAGTGTGAATCAGGCACTGATGTTTCATTTGACCTCCTATAGATTCTGCATTGGGCACACCAAGAGCTCTGATGGAGGCTGTATAAATTATCACAGGGTAAAAATAGCCTATGCCAACGTTTTGAGAAACTAAGAATTAACTTCCCAGTCACACTTACTTTTTTTTTTTAAACTTTCATTTTACTTTTAACTTTTACAGAGTTTTGTTGTTTACAGATATGTATATTCCCAGGTTAGTCATATGTATATCCCCCCCTTCCCACCCCTCCAGATGGTCACACAGCACCCCTGCAGGATCACACTTACTTTTTAACAGTAGTACATCATGTAGAAAAATACTCACTTTAGAAATTTTGGTTTATGTATTAATGGTAAAGTTCACGGATTTTTTTCTAGTTTCTGTAATAGATTCTGCCTATACTAAGGTAATACTGCCCATTAAACTCTTTATTAGGCCTGTTGACCTTTCAAAGATAGTATTTTTTATACACTATAATTTATTCTTGCTCTGGAAGCTATATTTTGAAAATGTCATTTGGACATGCAAACAGTTGTTAATGAGAATGGTTGAATAAATTCTGTTTTTGGCTTGCAGTAGAAGTGTCAGTATATGCACAATTTATTATTATTAGTTTCCTCTGGAAATTAGCCAGGTAGGCAATATAAACAGCATGTCCATTTTGTCCTTTTTTTCTTTCTTTCACTCACAAATATGACAGTTCTCCAAGGAGAGTACAAAGTGCTACAGAGTCTCAGGGTAGACATGTGACCTCTGTCCTCCATATAGCTCTCTCTGTGGTATGTGGGTGTCAACACACCCACACAAGGCACTTGCATGTGGTTGGAGAGGGCTTGTTGGTGAGCAGAGAAATAGCAAACATTGAGCTTATATCCAATAACTGGACTCTAGGCTGAAAGTGTAAGTGTTAGTCACTTCAGTCATGTCTGGACCCCATGGTCAGTAACTCACCAGGCTCCTCTGTCCATGGGATTCTCCAGGTCAGAATGCTAGAGTGGGCTGCCATTTCCTTTTCCAGAGGATCTTCCCGACACAGGGATGGAACCCAGGTCTCTTGCATTGCAGGCAGATTCTTTACCATCTGAGCCACTAGGGACTCCAGGCTGGCTAGACTTATTTTTCCAGGTTGGCCAAGGGGCATTAGAACAAGACTGTCCTCATGGGAATGTTCCATTATTTTTGATCTTGCGAAAAAACAATAATGTTAACAAATAAACACTTCTGTCTAACAAATCCTGGCATACCACATTCACAACTGCTGGAAGATAATGACAGTATCCAAAAGACATGACACCCTATTCCTGGGTCAAAGAGCCATTTCCTCCAGTTTTCATTTTCCAAGGTACATCGTCATGTAAGACACATCAATGTCCAGCTTTGTGTAAGTGCTATAAGAGCATGTGTTGATCTGGCAGGCCCAGAAGAAAGGAAGAAATCTGGTCATAGGTAGGATTTGCATTATGATCGATGAAGCAAAGGTGATTTTCCATCTTCTCTGAAAGAAATAAGCATTGGCTTTCCCCAGGAGAGTCCCTGGAATATAGAAAGTGGTCAAAAGTGTTTGTTCAGTGAGTATGGGAATGTGTAAAAAATACAGTAATCAGAAAAGAAGTCAAGGTGGTAATTTCCCTTGATCAGAGGAGAGGAGACCATAAACTTACAGAAAGATCCTATCAAAATAGCGCTGTGAACCTGACTACAAGGATCAAATTACAAATTTGAATGAGGTAAGACGTGAGAAAAAAGTTATTAGTTTTATCATTCTAAAGCTTGGATTTAGATAATCACTAGAACATAAACAATATTATTAATCATCTTTTGCTGAGGGCTTACTTTGTGTGAGAGACTTTTATAAGCATTTTACATCTATCAGCTCATTTAATCTTCACAATGATTCTGTTATCCTCCTTTTTATAGATGAGGAGCTGGGCATAACAAGATTTTTAAAAACCCCAAAGTCTCTCATAAACCACATGGGTGGAAAGTAGCTGTAGAAGAAACAAAATGTGGTCACCTCACAGTCTGTTTCATACACAAGTGGAGAAATGAATGGATGATGATCTAACAGCTAGGTTTTCTCCCAAAAGGAGAGGAGGGTTCAACAACAGATGAAAGAAGAGAAACAGAAGGACATTGCTGAAAGCTGAGACCCTTGAGCGTGATTGGAATGAACCTGATCTCTGCTCCTCCCCTTCTGGCTGAGCACTCACGTTGGAGAGGATGGTTACTTCTGCCCCTGCAGGGAGGATTCCTTGCTTTCCAGGTAGTAACCAGAGAAGACTTCACCTGGCAAGGCATGACAGCGGGGAGGAGCCATCACAGATGAAACAGGACAGCCGCTCAGATTCTCTTGTGCCCTGGAGAACAGTAGGAAGTTTCCTGCATCACTAAACAGACCTCTGAAGTTAGGCAGCTGAGAGCCACAGATGAGAAGAGGTCTTGGGTTGGACAGGGGGAGTTAGACCTCTCCAGTCTGACTCTTATGCAAGGAAAGGGCTTTTTTTTTTACAAAGCTTTGTTGTTTACTGCCACACATCGACCCGAATCTACCACAGGTATACATATGTACACCCCACGCCCCCTCCCAGAACCCTCACCCCCATCTCCCTCCCCGTTCCTCCCCTCCAGGTCACTACAGAGTCCCTGTTTGAGATCCCCTGGTCCCACAGCATATTCCGCTCCCTCACCCCAATGTCCATTGCTGCTCTGCATATTCATTACACCATCTTTCTAGATTCAAGGAAGAAAATCTTAAGGAATGTTTTTGAAATGGATTTTTATGTTTACTGATGGTCCCCATGGCAATTTGATTACTGTATGTGACCTTTCGCTATCTATGAACATTTGACTCTAATGTAATTTTTTAAAGTACTGTAAAAATAATTTTAAAATTTTTGCTCAAATTTAGTTTTGCCCCATGTGTATCTGATTACCTGCAGAAACAAAACAACTGGTTAAATTCATTTTGTCACAGAAAATGTGCAAAGAAACACCAGCATATTTCATTACCTAGAGGTAAGGTCATTATCAGCTATATGGATTAATCTGGGACCTCCTCATTTTAACACAGGACATTTTCTAAGGAGATATGATATCTAACTCTGTTAAACAGCAGAAGCTAGGTGATAAAGCAGCGTCTGTAATAGCTTCCTTGACCCTGTGGGGGTGACATAGGAACAGGTGTTTTTGCCTTTTGTGCCACTGGAGGGTAGGAGCCAGGACAGGACAAGAAATTCTCTGACAGCCTCCTTCCCCTGAGCA
Organism: Tragulus kanchil; assembly: GCA_022376925.1. Lineage (NCBI taxonomy): Eukaryota > Metazoa > Chordata > Mammalia > Artiodactyla > Tragulidae > Tragulus > Tragulus kanchil. The sequence goes on from JAIOJX010000026.1 coordinate 286,514,357, forward strand.
GCCACCAGGAGCCAGGATTTTGGACTGTGTTGTCAGCTCTCATTAATTCCCACTGCAGTCCTTGGCGTCATAGCCAAACTTCATTTTAAGCTCTCAGGCTGTCAACTCTGGATAATTCTCAGCTATCTCACAGCGTTGTGGCAATTGATTAATATTTATGAACACATTTAAATGGAGAAGTGCGGTATAAATATTATTGAATGAATTGAAAAATTGTTTCCTACATAGTATTATGCACAAAAGAAAATAAGTCATGAACTGTAGTGTCTTCTTGGAAGAACTTTAAAATAATGATCAGTTATCCGCTGTGTCCCCTTTCATCTTTGATAAGCTTAGTGTTTTATTACTTAATGTTTTCAACAGAGATTTCTGCTAAATTTGTTTATTTTGATTGTTATTGTATTTTGTTTCCTGTGAAGTTCAATACATGCCATTATTTCCAGTTAAGGTTTTCTAAATCATTGCTTATGATTTTCTTCCATTGAAATTTACCCAGTTTAAAAGGGACATTTGTCATTACTTAAGAGTAACTATTGAAATCCACTGCTTAAGATTAGAGACATTTCTCCAGTCAGGATCGTTGCATCAAGTTTCTGTTACATGAATTTTGGCCCCATTCTTACATTCTTCTGTATAAAATTAAAAGTTTATTTATCTGGATGAAAATGGGATTTTTCAGCATAATAAAATTTTGCTTAAGCTTTTGGTTAAGCTTATAAATTATGTAACATAGAGAAATAATACCTTTTTTCACAAAACACATAACTAACAATGTCTCAAAATATTCATCATGGTAGTATTTTACAGATGGCAAGAAATACACTGCATGTTAAAAGATAGTCCAGTTCAGAAAAATTATTTTTAAAAATTCTGCCTCATATGTTGTGATAGCAAGGAGAGCTACCTGCTGCCATTTAAAAACAACAACATTCAACATTCAGCTACTTCTGTATCATATCTAACTTTAAGATCAAAATTATTATTGTAAATGTATCCCTCGTTTCTCATATACTCCAACCTACATAGCTCTTTCCAGCCACAGCTGATATTTAGTTAAGACACGGACAATGCTGTCTCCCGTCACCAACGCTGTGTCCCCTAGGGATGACAGCCATTCCAGACTGAAGGTCTTGAAGCCTCAGTATCTTAGTTAAAGAGTCAACACTGATGCAGGGCTTGGTTCTCAATCATGTACATTTAGAAAATTTTTAAAAATAAATTTACTGCAAATGATGGAAACTTACAAAATTTATTCTAGGTAACTATTCATAGGAGAATGGCTTACCAAACATACATCAAATTTTTAACTCCTAATGGCAGGTATACTTGGTGGAGCTACTAAGATATATTCAGGTGCCTCAGAGAAAACATTTAGTGAACACAGAAACTGGAAAAGGAAGTTGTTACCAAGCAGATGAGACTTCACTCTAATATGTCCTAGAATGGGAGCCTCATGCTCAGTTACTTCAGTGGTGTCTGGCTCTTTACAACACTGTGGACTGGAGGCCACCAGTCTCCTCTATCAATGGGGTTTCTCCAGGCAAGAACACTGGAGTGGGTTGCCCTTACCTTCTTCAGGGCACCTTCCTGACCCAGGGATTGAACCCATGTCTCTTATGCTTCCTGCATTGACAAGTAGGCAGGTAGGTTCTTTACCACTAGAGCCACCCGGGAAACCCATTATTCTTACCAAAATCTTGTAATTATAACTAGTAACTAAAAGAGGAGTACATGTAGTAGTGACACATTGAAATATTCTTTTGTCTACTCCTCTCTTTCAATACTTCTCATCAGTAACAGACACAGAAAATCCTTCATAGTTACCAAACACATTTCCACATGACAAACATACTACACTTACTAGGATATGTTTCGAAGGGATATTTCCCTTTATTTTCAGGAAACTGTCTTTTGCTGAGATTTGAGAATCACTCTAATCTGCCTCATATGTTGTGATAGCAAGGAGAGCTACCTGCTGCCATTTAAAAACAACAACATTCAACATTCAGCTACTTCTGTATCATATCTAACTTTAAGATCAAAATTATTATTGTAAATGTATCCCTCGTTTCTCATATACTCCAACCTACATAGCTCTTTCCAGCCACAGCTGATATTTAGTTAAGACACGGACAATGCTGTCTCCCGTCACCAACGCTGTGTCCCCTAGGGATGACAGCCATTCCAGACTGAAGGTCTTGAAGCCTCAGTATCTTAGTTAAAGAGTCAACACTGATGCAGGGCTTGGTTCTCAATCATGTACATTTAGAAAATTTTTAAAAATAAATTTACTGCAAATGATGGAAACTTACAAAATTTATTCTAGGTAACTATTCATAGGAGAATGGCTTACCAAACATACATCAAATTTTTAACTCCTAATGGCAGGTATACTTGGTGGAGCTACTAAGATATATTCAGGTGCCTCAGAGAAAACATTTAGTGAACACAGAAACTGGAAAAGGAAGTTGTTACCAAGCAGATGAGACTTCACTCTAATATGTCCTAGAATGGGAGCCTCATGCTCAGTTACTTCAGTGGTGTCTGGCTCTTTACAACACTGTGGACTGGAGGCCACCAGTCTCCTCTATCAATGGGGTTTCTCCAGGCAAGAACACTGGAGTGGGTTGCCCTTACCTTCTTCAGGGCACCTTCCTGACCCAGGGATTGAACCCATGTCTCTTATGCTTCCTGCATTGACAAGTAGGCAGGTAGGTTCTTTACCACTAGAGCCACCCGGGAAACCCATTATTCTTACCAAAATCTTGTAATTATAACTAGTAACTAAAAGAGGAGTACATGTAGTAGTGACACATTGAAATATTCTTTTGTCTACTCCTCTCTTTCAATACTTCTCATCAGTAACAGACACAGAAAATCCTTCATAGTTACCAAACACATTTCCACATGACAAACATCCTACCCTTACTAGGATATGTTTCGAAGGGATATTTCCCTTTCTTTTCAGGCGCATACTGTCTTTTGCTGAGATTTGAGAATCACTCTAATCTTACCAGCAGTTTATTCGATGTTCTCCTATATGTCTCCCCACTGCCCAACTCCCACTCCTTTGTTCTGTTTCCACAGAAGTCTAACTTTATCTGTGTTATCAGTCAGTTAGGGTTAGATAACCTCTACAAGAAACAATACTTAAAATCCCTGAGGCCTAAAACAACCATGATTATTTCTCCATTAGGTTTTATATACCATCTGGTAAGTGAGGCTCACTCCATGTTTTCCTCAGCCGGAGATGCAGGCTAATAGATCACCTTTCATCTGGAATATTTTTATCATAATAGGGTAGGAAATGCAGTTAATTGCATTCTTTCTCTTAAGAACCTCTATGTGGAAGTGATATATACCAATTTCATTGGTCAAGGCAAGTCATGTGGTCATGCTTACCTCAGTGGGATAGGAAAATACAATTTTACCACATATTTGGAAGAGGAAACTAGAAATATCCTTGAACAGCAATAATAATTACCACATCTAGTTAGTTTGATTAATATTTTCATTTTTAAGGAGCAGTGTTTTCTGACCTAGATCTCAAATGAAGGGCTAAATCACTCAACAAGTTTTCATTTAAGTGTCAACTTTTTCAATCTACTTTGCCAAGCACTGTGACTGACACAAAGGTGAAACTAACATGGATCTAAAGACCTGTGCATGATAGAGTCCAGTAGTCTTCTTGGTACTTCTGTGTCAGAGCACTTAGCAAGTGGTGCATATTTCTCTTAGGCACCTTCCTGACCCAGGATTGAACCCATGTCTCTTATGCTTCCTGCATTGACAAGTAGGCAGGTAGGTTCTTTACCACTAGAGCCACCCGGGAAACCCATTATTCTTACCAAAATCTTGTAATTATAACTAGTAACTAAAAGAGGAGTACATGTAGTAGTGACACATTGAAATATTCTTTTGTCTACTCCTCTCTTTCAATACTTCTCATCAGTAACAGACACAGAAAATCCTTCATAGTTACCAAACACATTTCCACATGACAAACATACTACACTTACTAGGATATGTTTCGAAGGGATATTTCCCTTTATTTTCAGGAGCATACTGTCTTTTGCTGAGATTTGAGAATCACTCTAATCTTACCAGCAGTTTATTCGATGTTCTCCTATATGTCTCCCCACTGCCCAACTCCCACTCCTTTGTTCTGTTTCCACAGAAGTCTAACTTTATCTGTGTTATCAGTCAGTTAGGGTTAGATAACCTCTACAAGAAACAATACTTAAAATCCCTGAGGCCTAAAACAACCATGATTATTTCTCCATTAGGTTTTATATACCATCTGGTAAGTGAGGCTCACTCCATGTTTTCCTCAGCCGGAGATGCAGGCTAATAGATCACCTTTCATCTGGAATATTTTTATCATAATAGGGTAGGAAATGCAGTTAATTGCATTCTTTCTCTTAAGAACCTCTATGTGGAAGTGATATATACCAATTTCATTGGTCAAGGCAAGTCATGTGGTCATGCTTACCTCAGTGGGATAGGAAAATACAATTTTACCACATATTTGGAAGAGGAAACTAGAAATATCCTTGAACAGCAATAATAATTACCACATCTAGTTAGTTTGATTAATATTTTCATTTTTAAGGAGCAGTGTTTTCTGACCTAGATCTCAAATGAAGGGCTAAATCACTCAACAAGTTTTCATTTAAGTGTCAACTTTTTCAATCTACTTTGCCAAGCACTGTGACTGACACAAAGGTGAAACTAACATGGATCTAAAGACCTGTGCATGATAGAGTCCAGTAGTCTTCTTGGTACTTCTGTGTCAGAGCACTTAGCAAGTGGTGCATATTTCTGCAACTGCTTGTGTGATGCTGTCTCCTGTTCTAGTTTCTATATTCTATATTGCTTATGGGCTGTATCTGTTTTCATGTCTATTTAATATACTCTCAAGAGTAAAGACCATGCCTGATAGGTGACGTTCAATGAATTATGTACTGAATGTATTATAAAGGAAAAAAACTCTTGTGGAAGCCAAAAAGTGAGAGATTGCTTCCAAACAAATATATGCCTCATTTAGATCTGTATCTCCCTTTGTATTGACAGTAGTAACCTGGTCACATTTTTGGTTTGCAATGATGTCTTTACACAGGACAAACTATGCTTGTTTGACTTAATTTTATACCCCCCAGGTATTAATCCAGTGCCTGACACATGATAAGAGCTGAGTAAATATTCGTTGACTCAGAGAAGCAAAGGAGATAAACCCTGAGGATGACCGAAGTAAACACCTGCTAAGACATAAGCCATTGCTTTATAGCAGTCACTAGAGTGTGCTCTTTAACCAATCTATTAGTAGCATATGGTTTAATCTTCTAAAGCAAAAGTGTTACACACAATTGCTTCTGATAGGCTAGTAGATGAGTATTTTTGTAATTGAACAAAATTCCAATTGCATCAGTCACTAACCAGGCAACGGAGCTTGAACAGATGACCTCTAGTGGCTGGAGACAGACCTCCACTGGAGGACAAAGTGAAGAGTGACGAGAGGGAGGTTTGTCACATTCTATACATTTGGGGCTAAGTTTATAGCGTGGAATTGCAACTCAATTCATATGTACTCTTTTTTTTTTTTTCCATATTTCATATTTTCATTTATTTTCACTCTTTGGTCTGTGTGGGCTTCCCATCACAGTGGCCTCTCTCACTGCAGAGCAATAGCTCTGGGCGCATGTGCTCCAGAGCGAGGGCTCATAATTGGATACACTGGTCCAGCTGCTCTGTGGCATATGGGATCTTCCCGGGCCGGGGATCGAACTTGGTGACCCTTGCACTGCAAGGTGGACTCTTTACCCACTGGACCACCAGGGAAGCCCCATATGTACTCTTTTAAGTTTTAAGATTCTGAAATTTCTCTTGACTGAGGAGATATGAAAATGTGCACAGAGGAGCCTGGTGGGCTACAGTCCATAGTGTTGCAAAAGAGTCAGACAAGACTTAGCAACTAAACAACAACAATGAAAACGTATGCATTCGACCATACTATAATGAATACTCTTTTTTGAAGATGAGTATAGCACACAGATTATAGACTTTTCATGCTAACATGAAGCAAAGGTATATATCATTCTGTATATGGGGGTCATGAAGTAACTCGTGGTTTAACTTCAACTGAAGGAATGGAAACCACCTTTAATAGGCTTTCATTATATTTTGAGTATATTTGCTTTGATAATTCTCCAAAGAACATTGATACTGAGACTTACTCACGTTCCCAAAATGATGACTATCTTTTAAGGTCCAGGACAGCAATTACACCAAGTAGAAGTCTGTAAATTGGTGTGCCTACATGTTATATAGTTTAAGAGATTTTTAATATAAATATTGCTAAAACATCATTATTATGAGCTTAGTTATTAAAATGTCAGGAGTGAAAAAAATCTAACCATCCTAGAGAGCCTTTAATTATTTTTTTCTTTTATTATTTTTGAAAAGTTATTAGAGGTAATTATCTGAAGTAAACCAAAATATTTCCTTAACCTTGACTTTAAATAGTAGGACTTTATGAAGATAATAGGATTTGTTTTCCTTGTAAATCCAGGAACAAAGGAAAAGAAATGCTTACAAATGAGACAATTAGACAATAACTCTTTATGTGAGCAGTAGAAATAGGAATGTGGGCACTTAGACATAGTTCAATATAAAAATTAAAAATGCCAAATATACTACTTATTTATTGAGACACAAAAAAAGGCCCAGCTGAACAGAAAATTCTTGAATCACTGCCCAATTACTTGGCATGGACATTGGAAAATTCTAAATCTGGGAAGTTTAGTATATTTAATAATATTTTCTTTGTTTTGTATAAAATCATGTATGTATAATTAAGAAACAGTACATTTGTTACTGTTGATAATGAATAACAAAAATAAACTTATTATAGCCTCTTTTAATTGAAGAATGCCTATGGGACATATGGCAATATTCTTTTCCCCCTTTGAGTTAGGATTTTGTAAAAGAAAATTTCACAAATACTAAAAAAATATAAAGAATGCTAAAAAATGCTGCTGGAACTTATTGTATTGTAAATGCAGCATTTACGAAGAAAGGGAAGCCTGGGGTCAGGTTCCATGGCTCATGAATACCATAATTGTTGTTGCTGTTGTTGTTTAGTCACTAAGTAGTGTCTGACTCTTTGCAACCCCATGGACCATAGCCCTCTAGGCCCCTCTGTCTGGGATTTCCCAGGCAAAAATACTGGAATAGATTGCCATTTCCTTCTTGAGGAGATCTTCCTGGCCCAAGGATCAAACCCACCTGCTTGGCATGTGGATTCTTTACCACTGAGCCATCCGGGAAGTATGGATACCAGAATTAGAACGATATAAAATAAGCGGTCTAGACTAAAAATCAGGAGACTGGAGTCCTACCCTGAAACTAACATAACCCTGTTCTGGGATCCTGGATAGGTTCACATCAAAGTGATCCTGGTCCTCTTCTACTTCTTGATTCCTCTTCCTTCAACTCTGACAACCAAAGACTGTAGGGAATCCTCTTTTGGCTGAACTTCTTAAGTGGATCTTCATGTGGTAGAGAGGAAAGAGCCTCCTGGGCAGGAATCCTGGATATTCTTGACTTTATTATCAACCATAGCTCAGTGACCTGAAGCAAGTCACTTCTCATTTCTGAGCTATTTTGTTCATTCTAAAACAAGGTAATTGGTCCAGTGGTTAAGAATCTGGCTGTCGGGGCTTCCCCTGGTGGTCCAGTGGGTAAGGACACCGCCTTGCAGTGCAAGGGGCGCCGGTTCGAGCCCTGGCCTGGGAAGATCCCACGTGCCGCGGAGCGGCTGGACCGATGTGTCCAATGACCGAGCCAGAGCTCTGGAGCGCATGTGCCCAGAGCCGGTGCTCTTCTACGACAGAGGCCACCGCGATGGGAGGCCCACAGGAGCCAAAGAACAAAGACAGATGAAAATAGAGAAATGAAAGACTAATAGAAGTGGTCCGCCCGTCCCCTCGCTCCCCAACCCGACCCCCGCCCAAAATAAATAAATAAATAAATAAATCTTTAAAAAAAAAAAAAAAGAATCTGGCTGTCGACGCAAGGGATGGATTTGGTCCCTGGTCCAGAAAGACCCCACATGTCAAGAGGCAACTAAGCCCTACCTACTGAAGCCTGCATGCCCTAGAGCTCATGCTCTGCAACAAGAGCAGCCTGAGCAATGAGAAACCTGTGCACCACAACTAGAGAGTAGCTGATGCTCACTGCAACCAGGGAAAGCCCTTGTGAAGCAATGAAGATCCAGTGCAGCCAAAATTAAAAAATGAAACAAACAAAAAAAATGAGTTAACTGGACTAGATGGTCTTGAAAATCTCTTTCAGGAAAAAGAAAATCTAAGACACTAGACAATAGCATTACTTTCATAGGTAAGTGATTGCCAGCTGAGCATTTGCTGGTGCCCTGCTCAGAGAATCAAGTCATGAGTTATCATTAAATTCTGTCATACAGGGCTTCCCTGGTGGTCCAGTGGGTAAGGAGACCGCCTTGCAGTGCAAGGGGCGCCAGTTTGATCCCTGGCCTGGGAAGATCCCACATGCCATGGAGCGGCTGGACCGATGTGTCCAACTACCGAGCGGGAGCTCTGGAGCGCATGCACCCAGAGCTGGTGCTCTGTGACAACAGAAGCCACCGCGATGGGAGGCCCACACGGGCCAAAGAACAAAGATGGATGAAAATGGACAAATGAAAGACCAATAGAAGTGGCCCGCCTGCTCCCCTCCCTCCCTACCCCACCTCAACTAAATAAATAAATAAATCTTTAAAACAACAACAACAACAACAACAACAACAACAAAATTCTGTCATACAAACTGGTCTAGAAATCGACAACACGGGCATCCTCTGAGGCCTCACTTGGAATGCAGACTCCCAGGTCTCACCTCAGATGTACGGAATCAGAATTTATATTTTTACATGAGCACATTCAAGTTTGAGGAGCAGCTGGACTTGGTCAGATTTGTGAATGTTGGTACCAGCTCCTCTATGCTTTGTGTCAGAGGTGAGAGAGAAGGAAAGTAGTCCGAAGCCCCAGCCAGTTTCCCTCTGGAAAGTCTGAGAATGGGTCTGTGTATAAGCCATGTAAGTTAACAGAGTCATTAGTAAATAGATTGTGTGCGTGTGTATGCACACGTATACACACGCATCACGCTTTAATTTAAGTCTTATAATGTTATGAGGCAAATGTTACTGTCTAGGAATTGTTAGCATTTCACAGATAAAGAAACTGAGGCTCAGAAGTCAGCAATTTATACAAGATCACAGTCAGGCAGAAAGACCCCACATGTCAAGAGGCAACCCTACCTACTGAAGCCTGCACCTAGAGCTCATGCTCTGCAACAAGAGCAGCCTGAGCAATGAGAAACCTGTGCACCACAACTAGAGAGTAGCTGATGCTCACTGCAACCAGGGAAAGCCCTTGTGAAGCAATGAAGATCCAGTGCAGCCAAAATTAAAAAATGAAACAAACAACAAAATGAGTTAACTGGACTAGATGGTCTTGAAAATCTCTTTCAGGAAAAAGAAAATCTAAGACACTAGACAATAGCATTACTTTCATAGGTAAGTGATTGCCAGCTGAGCATTTGCTGGTGCCCTGCTCAGAGAATCAAGTCATGAGTTATCATTAAATTCTGTCATACAGGGCTTCCCTGGTGGTCCAGTGGGTAAAGAGTTCGCCTTGCAGTGCAAGGCGAACCAGTTTGATCCCTGGCCTGGGAAGATCCCACGGGCCGCGGAGCCGCTGGACCGACGTGTCCAACTACCGAGCGGGAGCTCTGGAGCGCATGCGTCCGGAGCCGGTGCTCTGAGACGAGAGAGTCCGCTGCAATGCGAGGCCCACACAGGCCAAAGAACAAAGATGGATGAAAATGAAAGACCAATAGAAGTGGCCCGCCTGCTCCCCTCCCTCCCTACCCCACCTCAACTAAATAAATAAATAAATCTTTAAAACAACAACAACAACAACAACAACAACAACAAAATTCTGTCATACAAACTGGTCTAGAAATCGACAACACGGGCATCCTCTGAGGCCTCACTTGGAATGCAGACTCCCAGGTCTCACCTCAGATGTACGGAATCAGAATTTATATTTTTACATGAGCACATTCAAGTTTGAGGAGCAGCTGGACTTGGTCAGATTTGTGAATGTTGGTACCAGCTCCTCTATGCTTTGTGTCAGAGGTGAGAGAGAAGGAAAGTAGTCCGAAGCCCCAGCCAGTTTCCCTCTGGAAAGTCTGAGAATGGGTCTGTGTATAAGCCATGTAAGTTAACAGAGTCATTAGTAAATAGATTGTGTGCGTGTGTATGCACACGTATACACACGCATCACGCTTTAATTTAAGTCTTATAATGTTATGAGGCAAATGTTACTGTCTAGGAATTGTTAGCATTTCACAGATAAAGAAACTGAGGCTCAGAAGTCAGCAATTTATACAAGATCACAGAGCCAGAGTGCCAAGGGAACAGAAACTCACTAATAAGCCATGCTGCCTCTCTGTTACAGTGCACCAGAGTCCTCTACCCAAATGACATCGATTAACAAACGAGTTGTTATTCTGTCTAACTTTATCTGATGTACACTAGAAAAATCCTTTCCCTAGAAATAATGATTAAGAATTAGTCTTTTGACAGGAGCTAACCCCCCCGCCCCAAGAGGCATGGCTCTGCTAATCTTATTTTGTACGTGAAGCTTGGAATTAGCCAAGAAACTTAAAAAATTAACAGTAGGAAACATACTTTAATATTATATATGCTCATGCTTTGTATGCCCAGCCACAAATTTTCTATCTCAAGCTTGTCATGATATCAGAAGAGCATAAGGAAACAAACAAATATCGAAACTTCTTGGTGTTTTGGTTTTTTATCATTTGAGAGAATTGTGATGATCTCAAACAGACTAGAGAGAGTCCTCAAGATTACTAAAATAATTTTGCTGCTAGATAGATGAGAACCTTGGTTAATGAAGCGTTTGTTTATTTGGCAAGGACAAACAACCTTAGTGAAACACGTAGACCTATCTCTGTCTCAGAAAATGCCTATCAGCTGCTTCTAGGAGATTGTATGAATAAGATATTCAGTCCTTTTTGAAAGCAAGTGAGACTTCACTTGGAATGCAGACTCCCAGGTCTCACCTCAGATGTGGAATCAGAATTTATATTTTACATGAGCACATTCAAGTTTGAGGAGCAGCTGGACTTGGTCAGATTTGTGAATGTTGGTACCAGCTCCTCTATGCTTTGTGTCAGAGGTGAGAGAGAAGGAAAGTAGTCCGAAGCCCCAGCCAGTTTCCCTCTGGAAAGTCTGAGAATGGGTCTGTGTATAAGCCATGTAAGTTAACAGAGTCATTAGTAAATAGATTGTGTGCGTGTGTATGCACACGTATACACACGCATCACGCTTTAATTTAAGTCTTATAATGTTATGAGGCAAATGTTACTGTCTAGGAATTGTTAGCATTTCACAGATAAAGAAACTGAGGCTCAGAAGTCAGCAATTTATACAAGATCACAGAGCCAGAGTGCCAAGGGAACAGAAACTCACTAATAAGCCATGCTGCCTCTCTGTTACAGTGCACCAGAGTCCTCTACCCAAATGACATCGATTAACAAACGAGTTGTTATTCTGTCTAACTTTATCTGATGTACACTAGAAAAATCCTTTCCCTAGAAATAATGATTAAGAATTAGTCTTTTGACAGGAGCTAACCCCCCCGCCCCAAGAGGCATGGCTCTGCTAATCTTATTTTGTACGTGAAGCTTGGAATTAGCCAAGAAACTTAAAAAATTAACAGTAGGAAACATACTTTAATATTATATATGCTCATGCTTTGTATGCCCAGCCACAAATTTTCTATCTCAAGCTTGTCATGATATCAGAAGAGCATAAGGAAACAAACAAATATCGAAACTTCTTGGTGTTTTGGTTTTTTATCATTTGAGAGAATTGTGATGATCTCAAACAGACTAGAGAGAGTCCTCAAGATTACTAAAATAATTTTGCTGCTAGATAGATGAGAACCTTGGTTAATGAAGCGTTTGTTTATTTGGCAAGGACAAACAACCTTAGTGAAACACGTAGACCTATCTCTGTCTCAGAAAATGCCTATCAGCTGCTTCTAGGAGATTGTATGAATAAGATATTCAGTCCTTTTTGAAAGCAAGTGAGACTTCCACTCGTGGGCCAGTGGTTAAGACTCTTCACTTCCACTGCAGGTTCAACCCCGAGATGGGGAACTAAAATTCCACATGCTAAGCAGGGGCGCCAAAATAAAATAAAATAAAATAAAAGATAGAAAATTGTTTATCCCTTTACAGATATCTCTAGAATATTTGGTCAGAATCATGCTGAAATCTCGACCTACTCTGTCCACTTCAAATCCTCGATAGTGCCAAGAACAAAACGAAGAGCTTTATATAGGTTTTATCTGTTTTTTCTTAAATTAAAATTAAAACAACAACAACAAACTTCTTCTCTAAAGTTGTATTGATTTACCTGCAGGTAAGAGAATTCATATGAGTAAAGAAATTCACTGCATAGTTTACTTATGGGAATGGAGTTTCCCATTATTACTCTTAAAAGCAGATTCTGGATAGGACAGAATGAGTTGAGCATTGGCCTATATTTAAAGTAGTCTATTGTCACTGGCCAGGAAAGATGCTTTAGCTAATAGTAAGGATCTAGCATGCCATGGAGCCTCAAAATTCATATCCTTCAACACTTTCAGCCTGTTTCAACTAATGCTAACACATAGATTTGGCTTTGATATTCTGTAAGTGCTGCTATCCCAGGTGGCTCAGTGGTGAAAAGAATCCATCTACCAGTGCGGGAAATGCAGGTTCTATCCCTAGGTTGGAAAGATCCCCTGGAATAGAAAATGGCAAGCTACTACAGTATTCTTGCCTGGAAAATCCCATGAACAGGGGAGCCTGGTGGGTTACAGTCCATGGGATCACAAAAGAGTTGGACACCACTAAGCAACTGAACATGCACACATGCCCAAGTGCTGCTATAAGTGAAACATTTTCCCTTCGTAAAAACTGAGGTTAATTTGGCTTTTTTTTTTGAGCCTATGTTGACTTGTAATAATCAAGATGTCTGCTGGAGGGCCAACAGTCTTAACTAAGTTTCAGATAAGAGGAAAAAAAAGAAAGGGAGGGGGAAAAGAGTAGATTCTCCAGCCAAGTCTGTCTTCTTCAGGATATTTCCCAAAACTCCAGCCAATGACTTCTTCTTACTTTCTTTTTAAATTTTAATTGGAGGATAATTGTTTTACAAGATGAACCAGCTTTAAGTATTGGCCACTTCCACTTGTAAGAAAGGAAGAGAAATGCAGTCTCCAGCCGTTCACTTCTATAAAACGCAAGTTTTTGTTAATAGGAAGAAGAAACTGGACATTGGGTAGGCAAGTAGATGTTTTTCTCAGAAAGAAAAACAGTGCAAAGATTTGCAGATATAGATACATTTTGTGATGTAAGAGAAGGACACTGAATCTGCTGAAAAGGTCTGGAATTTCCATGACAAGATCATCACTAGAGAAAAGTAGTATCTGCAGAAAGTCTAAAAGGTGGATGATGGCTGACTCGGAAGAGTGCTATTAGAAAATGAGAAGGACCTCATCTTAGAGGACTGGCACATAAAAGAACATTGAGCAGAGCTGAAGGGCTTATCAGGGCCTGGCGATCATTAATTCGTCCTGGTACAGAACTGAGAAGCTGTGGGATTTTCTGTTGCAGTGTTCAGCAAATCAGATATAAGAATGTGGTTAAATTCATTTAATGTTATATGTTTGTTGGATGTAGGGTTGCAGGAGCTAGAAAAAATCAAGGAAGAGAAAAATTATTTTGGCAGGAATGGAGAAAGCAATTCTAAACGAGGTATGGAAAAAGGGCTCAAAATGGGAGGCTACTACAGTATTCTTGCCTGGAAAATCCCATGAACAGGGGAGCCTGGTGGGTTACAGTCCATGGGATCACAAAAGAGTTGGACACCACTAAGCAACTGAACATGCACACATGCCCAAGTGCTGCTATAAGTGAAACATTTTCCCTTCGTAAAAACTGAGGTTAATTTGGCTTTTTTTTTTGAGCCTATGTTGACTTGTAATAATCAAGATGTCTGCTGGAGGGCCAACAGTCTTAACTAAGTTTCAGATAAGAGGAAAAAAAAGAAAGGGAGGGGGAAAAGAGTAGATTCTCCAGCCAAGTCTGTCTTCTTCAGGATATTTCCCAAAACTCCAGCCAATGACTTCTTCTTACTTTCTTTTTAAATTTTAATTGGAGGATAATTGTTTTACAAGATGAACCAGCTTTAAGTATTGGCCACTTCCACTTGTAAGAAAGGAAGAGAAATGCAGTCTCCAGCCGTTCACTTCTATAAAACGCAAGTTTTTGTTAATAGGAAGAAGAAACTGGACATTGGGTAGGCAAGTAGATGTTTTTTTCTCAGAAAGAAAAACAGTGCAAAGATTTGCAGATATAGATACATTTTGTGATGTAAGAGAAGGACACTGAATCTGCTGAAAAGGTCTGGAATTTCCATGACAAGATCATCACTAGAGAAAAGTAGTATCTGCAGAAAGTCTAAAAGGTGGATGATGGCTGACTCGGAAGAGTGCTATTAGAAAATGAGAAGGACCTCATCTTAGAGGACTGGCACATAAAAGAACATTGAGCAGAGCTGAAGGGCTTATCAGGGCCTGGCGATCATTAATTCGTCCTGGTACAGAACTGAGAAGCTGTGGGATTTTCTGTTGCAGTGTTCAGCAAATCAGATATAAGAATGTGGTTAAATTCATTTAATGTTATATGTTTGTTGGATGTAGGGTTGCAGGAGCTAGAAAAAATCAAGGAAGAGAAAAATTATTTTGGCAGGAATGGAGAAAGCAATTCTAAACGAGGTATGAGATTTTTTAAAATTCAGGCCTCAAAATGCAGGCAGGAATCTATTGAGAGGGGGAGGAACACTAAGCAAATGAATAGAAAGAAACAGGATCAGAGACGGAAATGAACAAGACCTCTTGGAGACACAGTCAATTTGGCTGAGTAGAGGGTTAACGTAAGGCAGTAGTAGAAGGAGGATGTTAGAAGAGTCTATCTGATAAAGACTGAATAAAGTACAAATTCTTCATACTTGAATTCCAAGCTGTGTTTTCCAGGCAGTGAGGAACGGTTTAAAGTTACTGTGCCGGAGAGTGATTTAATAAGACTGATGTGGTGGCAGTGTGCTATAAGGATGGAAGAGAGTGACTGTGGATAGGAAAACCGGTTTAAGCAGCTGGCAAAGGACTCTAACGTTCGGGAAACATGTGTGGAAAGGAGGGGAAAAGGAGGCAATAGACAGAGTCACTAACCTTTGTGCTCCCAGCTTGTTTTGAAAGCATTTTTTGCTCCTGCTCTCATCTGTGAACACATGTACAAGCAGTTATCTTGCCCTAGTGGCTCCTTCCCCTTCCTTTTTTCCTTCCTTCCTTCTTTCCCCTCCCCTTCTTTTTCCTTCCCTCTTTCTTTCTTTCTATAAATACTTATTGAATATTTACTACTTACATACTGGACATTGTACAAGACATTGAAGACTCAGAAGGAAATTTTATTCTCCTGAGGACAGCAAAAGGAAATCAAGTAGAATTTAATAAGTGATCAAGTGGAAGTGTGTGCATGCTAGATTTTAGGAGCAGATAGAGTAAGGTCCTCTAATGGCAGACAAGAACCAGTGAACCTGCCTGGAAAAATCACCAGGGGAGCAGGTAGAGGAGGGAGCAAAGAACATTGAGCAGAGCTGAAGGGCTTATCAGGGCCTGGCGATCATTAATTTCCTGGTACAGAACTGAGAAGCTGTGGGATTTTCTGTTGCAGTGTTCAGCAAATCAGATATAAGAATGTGGTTAAATTCATTTAATGTTATATGTTTGTTGTATGTAGGTTTGCAGGATCTAGAAAAAATCAAGGAAGAGAGAAATTATCTTGGCAGGAATGGAGAAAGCAATTCTAAACGAGGTATGAGATTTTTTAAAATTCAGGCCTCAAAATGCAGGCAGGAATCTATTGAGAGGGGGAGGAACACTAAGCAAATGAATAGAAAGAAACAGGATCAGAGACGGAAATGAACAAGACCTCTTGGAGACACAGTCAATTTGGCTGAGTAGAGGGTTAACGTAAGGCAGTAGTAGAAGGAGGATGTTAGAAGAGTCTATCTGATAAAGACTGAATAAAGTACAAATTCTTCATACTTGAATTCCAAGCTGTGTTTTCCAGGCAGTGAGGAACGGTTTAAAGTTACTGTGCCGGAGAGTGATTTAATAAGACTGATGTGGTGGCAGTGTGCTATAAGGATGGAAGAGAGTGACTGTGGATAGGAAAACCGGTTTAAGCAGCTGGCAAAGGACTCTAACGTTCGGGAAACATGTGTGGAAAGGAGGGAATAGGAGGCAATAGACAGAGTCACTAACCTTTGTGCTCCCAGCTTGTTTTGAAAGCATTTTTTGCTCCTGCTCTCATCTGTGAACACATGTACAAGCAGTTATCTTGCCCTAGTGGCTCCTTCCCCTTCCTTTTTTCCTTCCTTCCTTCTTTCCCCTCCCCTTCTTTTTCCTTCCCTCTTTCTTTCTTTCTATAAATACTTATTGAATATTTACTACTTACATACTGGACATTGTACAAGACATTGAAGACTCAGAAGGAAATTTTATTCTCCTGAGGACAGCAAAAGGAAATCAAGTAGAATTTAATAAGTGATCAAGTGGAAGTGTGTGCATGCTAGATTTTAGGAGCAGATAGAGTAAGGTCCTCTAATGGCAGACAAGAACCAGTGAACCTGCCTGGAAAAATCACCAGGGGAGCAGGTAGAGGAGGGAGCAAAGATGCAACAGAAAAGAGGGCCCTGGGCCTCAGGGGCAGCTGGTACCTGGTGAACCTGCGTCACAGTGTGTGTGTGCAGGAGCAAGGGCTGTGAGGTCCAAGAAGTTACCAGAGTCTTGCACATCCTGCTAAAGAGATTTGATTCTATCCCAAGCATATACCTGAACAATTTTTACACAGAAGAATATTAGCCTTTCTAGAGAGTCACTGAAGGGGCTTTCTAGGAGGTTCAGAGGTAAAGAATTTGCCTACCAATGCAGGTGACATAGGAGACACCAGTCCAATTCCTGGGTTGGGAAGATCCCTGGGGAAGGAAATGGCAACCCACTCCAGTATTCTTGCCTGGAGAATCTCATGCACAGAGGAGCCTGGTGGGCTACAGTCCATGGAGTCTCAAAAGAGCCCAACACAACTTAGCAATTTAACATACAGGCAAAGACTCATTAAAACAAAGGAGTTAAAATTTCAGGCTATGGCGTCGGATGGAGGCCAGGGTGTTAATCATGGTTCAGTCACTTGGGGGCTGTGTGACCTTGGCCAAGTCATTTAACCTCTCTGCTTCAGTTTCTTCTTTATTAAAAAAAAAAAAGCAAACAAAAACAAAAGACTACCTTCCTTATAGGTATTGTTGTTTTATTTTCTGAGAGTTAAATGCTGCATCATTTGTAACATTCTTACCACAGTCCCTGGCACTGAGAAGCCAGGGAAACTGACAAGTTACTTTTACTAGTACTCATATGGCCACTGGCATTGTTACTACTATAAAAACTGCTCCCGGAGTGGTGTACAAGATGAGTCGGAAGAACCAGATAAGCTGGAGGAAAGGAGATTTGTTAGGAGGCCTCTGGAATAATATAGGGAAGAATATTTGGTTTGTCTAATACCTAGATGTCAGATAGAATTTAAAAAACGTAGACTAAATGAAAAAGCAGACAAGTGGAATTCAGTGGTTAATCAAAGAAACCAAGGAAAGAGTAAACAGTGACTGCATGGCTTCAAGCTCGGGTGACTGTAGAATCCTGATGCTATCAACGCAAGGAAGCCCTTTCTCTCCCCACTGGTTGCCTCAAGATTCTCAGGCCATTGCTTGCCTGACATCTTTGGATGGCCAGTTACTTTTTCAGTTTCACTCACGAGCTCAGTGACTGCGCTGTGCTGGTCTGTCACTGTTTTTCTGTAATGCCTTGTCAAAATCAGATTGAAGGCATATTTGAATTTAGAACCTTCAAATTTCTGAAATCTTAAACTTCACTTACAAATCAATTTTGAATACATCTATCCAGTTGCTTCCAAATCTTATTTCATATACTAGATCACATAGATATCTCTAGAAAGACTTTAACATCTATGCCTGTTTAGGGATATTAATAGAATCCTACACTTTTTACAATTAATGTTGTGTTTGGAACAAAGTTTTCTTATGACTTCTTAATATTTTATGCTCTTTATTTTCTCTTTTATTTTATATTGGAATTATATTTTTGGTCTCATATCACAAATAAAAAGCAAACAAACCAAAATTACAACTTCTAATTGCCAAATTAGAACTTCCTGCCAGATTAGAACTTCTACTCTGATTCTGAGGGATTCTCTGGTAGCTCAGATGGTAAAGAATCCACCTACCAATTCAGGAAACTGGGGTTCATTACCTGGGTTGGGAAGATCCCCTGGAGTAGGACTGGGTACCCACTCCAGTATCCTTGCCTGGAGAATTCCATGAACAGAAGAGCCTGCCGGGCTAGAGTCCATAAATTCGCAAAGAGTCAGATATGATTGAGCGACTAACATGTACACACACACTTACACTCTGGTTCTAAAGACAACTGGGAAAACTTCAAAGTATGACATGAGATCTTGTTTTAACCAAATTATCTGTTTACCATGAATATTATACTTACACTTCAGTATAAGGACATAGGAGAGGAGACTAAGGACGTGATTCTCTGGTTTTCTTTCTTTTCTTCTTTTTTTCTTTTTCTTGAGTTCCATTATTGTGATCACTAAAAGTGCTTTGTTGTTTGACCAAGAACAGGAATTCTGAGCTTGTATGGGGTTCAAGGATCCATCAACATTCAGAGAAATTGTTTTTTAAGAGAGAAACTTTAAAATAAATGCCTTATGCAAAAAGAAGTGAGACAGGGCTTCCCTGGTAGCTCAGTGGTAAAGAGTTTGCCTGCCAATGCAGGAATCATGGGTTTGATCCCTGATCTGGGAAGATCCCACATGCTGCGGAGCAACTATGCCGGTGAGCCACAACTATGGAGCCTGTGCTCCAGAGCCTTGGAGCCGCAACTATGGAGCCCATGTGCTGCAACTACTGAAGCCCGTGTGCCCTAGAGCCCCGAGTTCCACAAGAGAAGTCACCGCAACAAGAAGCCTGCTCACCTCAACTAGAGAGTAAGCCCCACTCTCTGCAGTGAAAACCCAGAACAGGCAAAAATAAATAAATAAAAATTAAAAAGTTTAAAAAAAAAGAAGTGAGACATCATCAACAAGCTGGTAGAGTTCTCTACTAGTAAAAATGGCCTTATGTTGACCCGTCTAAACTCTCTGCTTAGGTTTTTTGGGATCCAGGGCATACACCTGTGAGACAGCTGCCTGAAGTAGGGGAAGTAGAGCAACCCCTCCTGCCTATTGGAATCACTGTCCTGATCGTGGCTTTATTCGTTCCTGAGCTCCTTCCAATGAACTTAGCAAGAACTAGTGCAGACTTGGAGGTCAAAGTTGAACAGTAGGAGCCTCTACACTAGTTTGCATTCAGCCCTCCTACTTGTTCTCTTTGCTGGTCAGTGTGTGTGTGTGTGTGTGTGTGTGTACATGTTTCAGAAATGAAGGGTGCGAAATTAAATATCTCTTGGGAAAATGCAGTATTTTGTTTTCTCAGCATTTTAGTCATCTGCTCTTATATTTTTCCAGACTGTAAATGTATTTTGAGGCTATAAAAGACAATTTATGGTGATAAAAGAGGTAGGAACTCAGTGTCTCTTTCCCAATTGCCCTTCTGTCCAGTAAGAAACACCCAAACACTTTTAATTTTCCTTCCTATTTCCCTTAGTGGTGGCAAAATAATCCTATTCACCTTTATGAAGGAACAGTAGCTTAGCAGGATGAAAGGGTCCCTGGCTAGCTTGTCTGTCCAGGAGTAGGGATTTGGGCATCTGCTTTAATGAGTTTAGCTCCCTGATGAGGGCGCTGGTCTCTTTTGGGTGTGGGAGAAAGGAGAGGTAGAGAGGACAGGAATCTCATTTAGATCACAGACACAAAGGAACCAGGAAGTAAGAAGAAATTATTACAGTCTGATCATTGCTCAGGATGTTAAAGGCAATAGCCTGGGCTGGTTGGTTATTCATTAGCAAAAAGGAAAGAGCAGTGAGGGTCAGGACTGGTCAGACCTCAGAGAGAGACTTGAGGCGGGGAGAGAGCAGCTGGCAAAGGCAAGACGTGGAGACAGACTCGAATATCTTTCCTGGAGTTCACCTCTTTCCCTTGGTAACTTTTTCTTGGGAAAAGAGGCAAGATGACTCTTTTCTGTTCTTAGGCGTTTTTCTAAATAAAGAGTTCTCAAATTTCTTTTTGTGGTGGGATTCCTAAGCAGACTAGAAGGAAAGCACCTTCCCACCCAGCAGCGGCCCACCTCCCACCGGTTTTGCCCTGGGGCAGCAGCTCAGGCCTCAGAAAGCCAGCCGGGCGAGTCTCTGCCAGCAGGTTGGTCGGACTGTTTGTGAACCGGGCTTTGTACACTCTACGAGAGCCGACAGGATTGGCGCT
This sequence comes from Tragulus kanchil, assembly GCA_022376925.1. Lineage (NCBI taxonomy): Eukaryota > Metazoa > Chordata > Mammalia > Artiodactyla > Tragulidae > Tragulus > Tragulus kanchil. Next base: position 286,535,009 of record JAIOJX010000026.1, read on the forward strand.
GACTGCAGTCTCCAAGTGGAGGAAGAGAAAGTGGACCTGCAGAGAGTAAGGGGAGAGGGAGAAGCCCCTCTCCCCGACTCCCCACAGGGACGTCATGGCTAACCTCTGCCTGAGGCTCCGGAGCTACCTGGACTGTTGTCTGCAGTGCTGCTGCTCTGAGGAGGTGGACAAGCCAGGGGTGATTCAGAACCCATGGACTGATGGCCCCCCTGATCCTCCCCGGCCGTGCGCTCCAGAGCCCGAGAGAAGCCCTGGCCAGCTCTTTGTGGCTCTGTTTGATTATCATGCTCGAACCGCAGAGGACCTGAGCTTCCGCGCGGGGGACAAGCTCCAAGTCCTGGACAAGTCCCACGAGGGCTGGTGGCTGGCCAGGCACCTGGAGAAAAGGGCCGACGGCTCCCGCCAGCAGCTGCAGGGCTATATTCCTTCTAACTACGTGGCTGAGGACGGGAGTCTCCAGGCAGAGCCGTGAGTACCATACACACTATTTCTCAGCTCTCTGAATGAGTTTGCTTTCTTGTGTTAGTCCCTCAGTCGTGACCACTTCTTTGAGACACCAGGCACAGTGGCCCGCCAGACCCCTCTGTCCATGGAATTCTCCAGGCAAGAATAATGTAGTGGGTAGCTTGTCCCTTCTCCAGGTGATCCTCCCAACCCAAGGACAGAACCTATTGCAGGAGGATTCTTCACTGTATGAGCCACCAAGGATGGAAATCCACTAATTTTCAGAGCTACTTAGAAAGCATGAGGAAGTACTGGCAAAAACCTTCTATTTGAAACACACCAGGCAAGAGTGACCTCGAATATCCTTTCCTGGAGTTCACCTCTTTCCCTTGGTAACTTTTTCTTGGGAAAAGAGGCAAGATGACTCTTTTCTGTTCTTAGGCGTTTTTCTAAATAAAGAGTTCTCAAATTTCTTTTTGTGGTGGGATTCCTAAGCAGACTAGAAGGAAAGCACCTTCCCACCCAGCAGCGGCCCACCTCCCACCGGTTTTGCCCTGGGGCAGCAGCTCAGGCCTCAGAAAGCCAGCCGGGCGAGTCTCTGCCAGCAGGTTGGTCGGACTGTTTGTGAACCGGGCTTTGTACACTCTACGAGAGCCGACAGGATTGGCGCTGACTGCAGTCTCCAAGTGGAGGAAGAGAAAGTGGACCTGCAGAGAGTAAGGGGAGAGGGAGAAGCCCCTCTCCCCGACTCCCCACAGGGACGTCATGGCTAACCTCTGCCTGAGGCTCCGGAGCTACCTGGACTGTTGTCTGCAGTGCTGCTGCTCTGAGGAGGTGGACAAGCCAGGGGTGATTCAGAACCCATGGACTGATGGCCCCCCTGATCCTCCCCGGCCGTGCGCTCCAGAGCCCGAGAGAAGCCCTGGCCAGCTCTTTGTGGCTCTGTTTGATTATCATGCTCGAACCGCAGAGGACCTGAGCTTCCGCGCGGGGGACAAGCTCCAAGTCCTGGACAAGTCCCACGAGGGCTGGTGGCTGGCCAGGCACCTGGAGAAAAGGGCCGACGGCTCCCGCCAGCAGCTGCAGGGCTATATTCCTTCTAACTACGTGGCTGAGGACGGGAGTCTCCAGGCAGAGCCGTGAGTACCATACACACTATTTCTCAGCTCTCTGAATGAGTTTGCTTTCTTGTGTTAGTCCCTCAGTCGTGACCACTTCTTTGAGACACCAGGCACAGTGGCCCGCCAGACCCCTCTGTCCATGGAATTCTCCAGGCAAGAATAATGTAGTGGGTAGCTTGTCCCTTCTCCAGGTGATCCTCCCAACCCAAGGACAGAACCTATTGCAGGAGGATTCTTCACTGTATGAGCCACCAAGGATGGAAATCCACTAATTTTCAGAGCTACTTAGAAAGCATGAGGAAGTACTGGCAAAAACCTTCTATTTGAAACACACCTCCCCTGATAGATAAGAGTGAAACTGGAAGGTAATTATTGAAATGACTATTATGGCTATATATCCACCTGTCCTGGGTGCATTTTCACCAGCATAAACAAATGGTGCACTTAGTACTCTATCTTTGGCTATAAAAGAAGTCATGCCTCACTTTAACACAGAACTGTGTTTCTTTAGACGTATACTATATGTCTTCCTTAAATTACACTTTCTAATCTGAAGTCCTACTCTCTTTTTAAACTTATGTCAGGTCAACTCTTGTCCTGATAGACACACAAAGGCTAACTGACATATTAATAGAAGTCACATGTAGATGCCGTGTTTTCCTAGTAAAATCATGATTGGATATTTTTCCTTGAATCCTATTTGGTTTTTCTTATGATTTGAAACTAACCAGCTACAGATGTTTAAGAAATTTTAACAAGAAAAATAATGGCATTATTTCTTCAGAGGAGATAAACATTTACCCTGATAATTGAGTAAATCCTATGACTTATAGCGGAATCAAGGAAGAAAATTGTATGAACTTATCCATCCATCTGCTCATCTATCTGCCCATCCATCCAAATGGAAGATAAAGTAGTGGCTTGGGGGTTGGGGGAAGGCCAAGGTTCTGCTAGTGCTGGTTGAAGATAAAGGAGATAGAACAAGGTCTTTGACTGGAGATACTTGGGGTGTGGTGAGTTGAAGGTGCTGTTACTTGCCCTAGTTGCTCCTACCTGGTTCCAATGAAACCCAAGACTGGAAATGCAGGGCTATATTCCTTCTAACTACGTGGCTGAGGACGGGAGTCTCCAGGCAGAGCCGTGAGTACCATACACACTATTTCTCAGCTCTCTGAATGAGTTTGCTTTCTTGTGTTAGTCCCTCAGTCGTGACCACTTCTTTGCGACACCAGGCACAGTGGCCCGCCAGACCCCTCTGTCCATGGAATTCTCCAGGCAAGAATAATGTAGTGGGTAGCTTGTCCCTTCTCCAGGTGATCCTCCCAACCCAAGGACAGAACCTATTGCAGGAGGATTCTTCACTGTATGAGCCACCAAGGATGGAAATCCACTAATTTTCAGAGCTACTTAGAAAGCATGAGGAAGTACTGGCAAAAACCTTCTATTTGAAACACACCTCCCCTGATAGATAAGAGTGAAACTGGAAGGTAATTATTGAAATGACTATTATGGCTATATATCCACCTGTCCTGGGTGCATTTTCACCAGCATAAACAAATGGTGCACTTAGTACTCTATCTTTGGCTATAAAAGAAGTCATGCCTCACTTTAACACAGAACTGTGTTTCTTTAGACGTATACTATATGTCTTCCTTAAATTACACTTTCTAATCTGAAGTCCTACTCTCTTTTTAAACTTATGTCAGGTCAACTCTTGTCCTGATAGACACACAAAGGCTAACTGACATATTAATAGAAGTCACATGTAGATGCCGTGTTTTCCTAGTAAAATCATGATTGGATATTTTTCCTTGAATCCTATTTGGTTTTTCTTATGATTTGAAACTAACCAGCTACAGATGTTTAAGAAATTTTAACAAGAAAAATAATGGCATTATTTCTTCAGAGGAGATAAACATTTACCCTGATAATTGAGTAAATCCTATGACTTATAGCGGAATCAAGGAAGAAAATTGTATGAACTTATCCATCCATCTGCTCATCTATCTGCCCATCCATCCAAATGGAAGATAAAGTAGTGGCTTGGGGGTTGGGGGAAGGCCAAGGTTCTGCTAGTGCTGGTTGAAGATAAAGGAGATAGAACAAGGTCTTTGACTGGAGATACTTGGGGTGTGGTGAGTTGAGAAGCAGGTGCTGTTACTTGCCCTAGTTGCTCCTACCTGGTTCCAATGAAACCCAAGACTGGAAATGTTCCTCAGGACTCATTTTATAGAGTGGATTCTTAGTAGAGGAACCCCCAGGGACTCCTTCATTTTCTCGTGTGTTTTCTCTTTCGGTGTGAGCTTTAACATTCCTTACTGGCCTGAAAAATAATATAGTAGGAAGAGCCATGGTGCATTGTTGCTGATTTCCAAACTCAAGTTCAAATACAGAAGAGGGTTAGGGGGCTTTAGAGAATCTTTACAAAATCAAGGGCCATGTATTTTAGGAAGTGCCTTGTTTTATACCGAGATAGAAACGAATTGAAATTTAGACTTCTGACAAATGGTATTGATCTGTTCTCAAATGAGAACATCACCTGCATGAACATTTATTTCTGTGATAATCTATATGAAATGTCTTTATTCACTGTATGCTTAGTTATATGCACTTATAATATGATTTTTACTACTACATGAGTTCCATGTATTACATGATTTCCATGTAATACCTATGATATTAGGTATGTTTCATATCAGTATAACACTATAATATTAATACCTAGAGCCTTGAATTCATAATCTACTAGTTTTGAGTATATTCAATTCATTTAACTGCTTAGGGCTCTGTTTCCTCATTTGTAAGGTCTCTGGGATCTCCTAGGCCTCTAGGAGATTTCACGACTTTGCAGGAACATGACCTTTGATGTTTCAAATTTAGTGGTTCAGCTACATCCATACTTGACAGAATAATAAATGCTGAAGACAGCAAGTGCTTTGAAATAAGACTAGCAATTTAAAAGCAATAATATTTGGGGTAACATAATCAAACACAGTGCATTTACTTCTTTAGATTCTTTTTGCCTAACAAAGACAAAATAAGATAGCTGTAGTATCATGGCTATTTTTTGATTCTCAGGGGCTGTCTGTAGCCAAGAATACTTTTTTCCCTCTGCAACTTCTGACCTTTTCTCTTGGAATTTGTCCTCAGCACGGGCTTTTCTTGGAATCTTCACATTCACAAGAACAAAAATTTGATGCCCAGGATTAGACACAGATGCAGAGAATGAACTTATATATATAATTATTATAATATTATATATATTATATCTCTATATAATATATATTATATAAATATTTTATATATAAGATATATATTTAGTTGTACATATATATAGAAAGGAGAGAATGAGACAAATTGAAAGAGTAACTTCGATATATATATACTCCTATGTGTAAAGTAGACAGCTAGTGTGAAGCTGCTTTATAGCACAGGGAGCTCATTTTGGTGCCCTGTGGTGACCTGGAGGGATGGATGGGAGGAAGGCTGAAGGGAGAAGGGATACATGTATACATCTAGCTGATTCCCATTCCATATAGCAGAAACTAATACAACATTGTAAAGCAATTATACTCCACTTAGAAAATAAATTAGAAGAAATTAAGAACCTGGGTGCCCAGATTCTGCTTTTGTGTCTCCTGGTCGGCATGAACCACTTGTTTCCTTTTAAGTGTCCACCATGACTTTCACCTGTGAATCCAGGCTGCTCATGAGGGTTCTTTTTGCCAAATAGCTAAATTGCTTCCATGTTTTTAGCACAGGTGGCCCCAGGCTTTAGAATTTCACCGCATTTCAAGTGCAAAGAATTTTAACTTAATCTTCTAAGTGAAGGTATCCAAGTGATCCACAGTCACTTAATATCCAGGGAATTGTTATTTTTTGAAAAGTTCCTTGAATAACTTTCTTATGTAAGTTTTCAAACTTTTCTTCATTTTTTCCTCATGAATACTATGAGAGTTAATGTTTATTTTACAAGGCACTCAGTATATAGTATGAAGTAAAGAGTATATTTGTCTTCACAGGTGTGAGATGAAAGGCAGTGGGAAACCACTGAAGTCATGCCGTTCCTTATAAGACTAGTTTAGTGCAATGCATTTTAGTATTCATTGTTAATGTCTTTATTCTTTGCTTGCACTAATAAGAAGACAATCAAAATAGCTTTTGGAGTTATCACCTGCATGAACATTTATTTCTGTGATAATCTATTACTAATTATTAGTGGCAGGACACATCAGTTAAGTTTCAGAGTTGGATTGTGAAGTAAAGATGTTAGAAAAAGAACTTGACTATTATTAAAAGACAAAGTAATAACTGATTTTAAATTCCACCTAGAAATGCTCTACCTTTTCTAAATATGTTACATTAAATGATATAATAAATGTACTTTTAAGTATTTATTTTGGTCCTAGGAAAATTCATTCTTTTCTCTTCAACTTGAATTTCTGAATCTTTTCACAGAGGAGTGTTTTTCTTCTACATTTTCAACATGGAATCCCTCAAAAGTCTTACTGTTAGGCTCTGATAACTCAGAACTCACCATGCAATTTTAAAATTCAGTGTTTTTAGAGATACAGCTAAAGTTCAGCCAGAAAATAAATGGTATGGAAATTATCTATGAATCTTGGAGCCAAGAGCAATGGCTTTAAATTCCATTGCCATTATCATTAAAATTTCAAGTGATGCAATATATTGATGAAAAGCAAAAATGATCAGTAATTGTATAATTTTCACAAAGCATCATTCATCTGTGAAGAGTTTAAACGTTGTTTGTCTAATTGTGTGCTTTAGGTGGTTTCCACCTTCTATGCTAAATTGGATTTGGCTCGGAAGTTCTTTGTGGAAAGATATTCCTACTCCTCTTACTGCCATGTAAAGGTAGATTAGATGTCTCTGTGGTAAAGAATCCACCTGCCAATGCAGCAGAGGTAGGTGTGATCGGTGAATTGGAAAGATCCCCTGGAGAAGGAAATGGCAATCCACTCCAGTATTCTCGCCTGGGAAACCCCATGGACAGAGGAGCCTGGCTACAGCCCATGGTGTCACAAACAAATTGGACATCGACTTAATGACTAAACAACAACAACAAGGTATATATCATTTTCAGTTCCTCTCCTATTCACCATTTTATGGGTTGCTTGAAAAAGAGCATAAGAATAAATATTTGTAACTTGTAAGTTTATTGTTAGTCTTTGCTTAAGAGATGAAAGTGTTAGAATTTTATGAAGTTTTAAGGTAATTGAATTTCTTTTTATTTGTTTAAGGAATGGTTTCCTAAACATGCTCCTCTTTAATGTGTCAGACTAGAATTCTGTCAAGATTTTATCTAACTTATAGTCATTGGCATTGTCTGACTTGAAGAAAGTAGCATGGGGAAATAAAATAGTATATGTTCAGAAAGAGAATTCTCTTACACCATCATCTGAATTACAATTGCAGCATTACTGCTTGGTGATCTGAATACTGCTGAATTCAATAATTCTCTTAGTTGTTTTCAGCCTCGATGTCAGTAGATTTCCTTTTCTGCTGGGATATGAAGCCTGATTTTGAATCTTAAAGACAGAGGAACAATGTGTTTTAAAAATTATTACCATCACTAAGTAAAGAAAAAGGCATCAGGGGAACAATGTGTTTTAAAAATTATTACCATCACTAAGTAAAGAAAAAGGCATCAGGATATTCACAAATCAATCTAGCATATCTACTTTGAGTAGCTGAGATCATTAGAAAATTACCTATGGGCAAGCAGTCGCATAAATATTCTTAATCCACATCGTTTATTTCTTTTTTTGTTTGTGTTAGTTTTCAGGGAAGACTGAATGCATATATGTAGAAATTGAAAATAACATAATTTCAATTTCTCTCCTTGAAGACAAAATATTCATAGATCTATGGTTTAAACAACTAAGTAAAATGTTTACTTATATAAAAGTAAAATGCATTATTCTTGCATGTTTTCTTAAATGTATGGCTGTTTATCAAATTAAATGTTTTGGATAATCCCAAGGTAAGAATTTTAAGACAACTAGTTTATACTGAGATTAACTGGAAAACTCTATAATTAAACGACTATATTACTTACAGAATTATGAGTAGTCTTCTTTATCCTTGGATATAAAATAACAATATGATGACTGTATTGCTAAAATAATTTGTAAAAAATTACGTATTGGACTTCCCTAGTGGCTCAGTGGGGAAGAATCCACCTGTCAATGCAGGAGACCGGGTTCAGTCCCTGGTCAGGGAAGATTCCTCATGCTGTGGAGCAACTACATGCACCACAACTACTGATCTCACACTCTAGGGGCTACAAGCTGCAGTTATCAGGCCCTTGGGCTGCAAGTACTGAAGCCCAAATACCTAGAGCCTGTGCCCCACGATGAGAAAAGTCACCACAATGAGAAGCCTGCACACCACAACCAAAGAAAAGTCAAGTAGCAACAAAGACCCAGCACGGCCAAAAATAATATAAATAAATAAATAAATAAAATTTAAAAAAGAAATAAAACAAGTATTTTGAAAATTCATTAAAAAATTATGTTTCGGGCTTCCCTGGTGGTCCAGTGGGTAAGGACACCACCTTGGGGCGCCAGTTCAACCCTTGACCTGGGAAGATCCCACAAGCTGCGAAGTGGCTGGACTGATGTGTCCAGCTACCCAGCCGGAGCTCTGGAGCGCATGCACCCAGAACCGCTGGTGCTCTGCAGCGACAAAGGCCACTGCAATGGGAGGCCCACACAGGCCAAAGAACAAAGATAAATAGATGAAAGATCAATAGAAGTGGCCAAAAAAAAAAATGTATATATATATATATATATATATATATGTTTCAGGTATAGTATTATATGATTTTTCATGTTAATATAATTATACTACCTTTACATTTATATGACTGTTTTATGTCAATTATTTAATGCATTATTTATATATTTTCACCATTTTTAAGAAAATTATAACTAACTGCTATACATTTGATAAGAACAATGGCAAAGTCACACAAATGAGAGGAAGAGGAACCAGCAGAACTTCATTAAAATCAGAGTTAAAGTAGAAGTGTAATTAATAACAGTTAAAAACAGTTGACTAGGGCTTCGCTGGTGGTCCAGTGGGTAAAGATGCCGCCCTGAAGTGCAAGGGGCACCGGTTCAATCCCTGGCCTGGGAAGATCCCATGTGCTGCGGAGCTGCTGGACGGATGTGTCCAACTACCGAGAGGGGGCTCTGGAGGGCATGCGCCCAGAGCCAGTGCTCTGCAACAACAGAGGCCACTGCGATGGGAGGCCCACACAGGCCAAAGAAAAAAGATAAATAGATGAAAGATCAATAGAAGTGGCCAAAAAAAAAAATGTATATATATATATATATATATATATATGTTTCAGGTATAGTATTATATGATTTTTCATGTTAATATAATTATACTACCTTTACATTTATATGACTGTTTTATGTCAATTATTTAATGCATTATTTATATATTTTCACCATTTTTAAGAAAATTATAACTAACTGCTATACATTTGATAAGAACAATGGCAAAGTCACACAAATGAGAGGAAGAGGAACCAGCAGAACTTCATTAAAATCAGAGTTAAAGTAGAAGTGTAATTAATAACAGTTAAAAACAGTTGACTAGGGCTTCGCTGGTGGTCCAGTGGGTAAAGATGCCGCCCTGAAGTGCAAGGGGCACCGGTTCAATCCCTGGCCTGGGAAGATCCCATGTGCTGCGGAGCTGCTGGACGGATGTGTCCAACTACCGAGAGGGAGCTCTGGAGCGCATGCGCACAGAGCTGGTGCTCTGCAGCGACAGAGGCCACGGCAATAGGAGGCCCACACAAACCAAAGAACAAAAGATGGATGATAAATGCAAGACCAATAGACGTGCCCCACCCCCCCAAAAAAAGCAGTTGATTAATAGCAGAAAAACTTGATTATGTGTATTTCAAAAATTTTACCTTTGAGAGGCAATTAATTGCCATTGTAAGGAGTCATTAAAGTAAGTCAGAAGTCAGTCTTTTAATAGATAAAATTGTAATACTTTGGAAGTTTCAACTGCAACATGCCAGAACCATTCTCTCTTAGTAAAAGTATGGGTTGTTTTTTCTTTTCAGGTTTTCTGCAAATTATTAGTGAGGGAAAAAAAATTATGTGAGTGAAATATAAATAACTAAACTACCGTGCTCAATTGTAAGGATTAGAAGCTAAATTCCAACGCATCTGAATTAATGCTTTGAAAAAAGAAGAAAGGTTCTATTGGTTTGTTTTTTTCAAATTGGTCTGATTTTCCTCAAGTGAAGTTATTTAACTGTTTGGCTTGTCTCTTTAGATACATCTTGGTATTACTTTCTCAACCAAACTGATATCAAAGTAGACAAAACCTTCTATATAGTAAAGTAGAACTATTGTTAAGCAACCACTGTGTCCTGTGTTCTAGGTCCTGCGGCTTCTCAAAGAAAAACAAACAAGACTTTGCCCCAGTTAACTGTTTTGTTTTCAGCTCAGAAAACTCCCCTTGTATTTTCCAACTGCCAGTACCACAGTGAGACTCTATAGGGTAAATAAAAATTAGAGAAATTTTTGGGTTCTTCTGGTGGATATTTTAACTAGGTCCCAACATTAATGGCATAGAGGTTTGACTGAGGCATAATGCTGGTCTGCTTTTTGATCTGGTCTGTGGTATGCTTAAAAACACAGGCTATGGGCCCCAAAGATCTGAATTTGAATCGGGCTCTGTCATAATTTAGATGTGTGACCTTGAGCAATTTTATAGAAAATAGAAATAAAAATGATCCCTATTTCAGGATCAATATGCGACGTAAATTAGGTTATTCGTGCAGAAAGAATGCACCATAGAGAACCTGATACATGGTAAGGGTTTAAGGAATGTTTTATTTAGCTGGGCAGCTCTTCCTATATCTTTGACTAAGTGGATAACGCTTTGAACACCCCACTCCAGCCTCAGCTCACAATATTCTTTCCTAATAACAGCACTCACATGATGAGCATCTTTCCATCTTTCTTCCGTATTCTTGTCCACTTGAGATCTTGGGTTTCCTGTGTGTGTGTGCTCAGTGGCTCAGTCATGTCCAACTCTTCGTGACCCTATGGGCCTGCCAGGCTCCTCTGTCCATGGGATTTTCCAGGCAAGAATACTGGAGCGGGTTACCATTTCCTCCTCCAGGGGATCTTCCCGACCCAGGGATAGAACCCAGGTCTCTTACATTTTCTGCACTGTCAGGGTGGAAACCCCAGGAGTGGGCTGTTCTACTGCTTGCAACCATTCTCTCTTAGTAAAAGTATGGGTTGTTTTTTCTTTTCAGGTTTTCTGCAAATTATTAGTGAGGGAAAAAAAATTATGTGAGTGAAATATAAATAACTAAACTACCGTGCTCAATTGTAAGGATTAGAAGCTAAATTCCAACGCATCTGAATTAATGCTTTGAAAAAAGAAGAAAGGTTCTATTGGTTTGTTTTTTTCAAATTGGTCTGATTTTCCTCAAGTGAAGTTATTTAACTGTTTGGCTTGTCTCTTTAGATACATCTTGGTATTACTTTCTCAACCAAACTGATATCAAAGTAGACAAAACCTTCTATATAGTAAAGTAGAACTATTGTTAAGCAACCACTGTGTCCTGTGTTCTAGGTCCTGCGGCTTCTCAAAGAAAAACAAACAAGACTTTGCCCCAGTTAACTGTTTTGTTTTCAGCTCAGAAAACTCCCCTTGTATTTTCCAACTGCCAGTACCACAGTGAGACTCTATAGGGTAAATAAAAATTAGAGAAATTTTTGGGTTCTTCTGGTGGATATTTTAACTAGGTCCCAACATTAATGGCATAGAGGTTTGACTGAGGCATAATGCTGGTCTGCTTTTTGATCTGGTCTGTGGTATGCTTAAAAACACAGGCTATGGGCCCCAAAGATCTGAATTTGAATCGGGCTCTGTCATAATTTAGATGTGTGACCTTGAGCAATTTTATAGAAAATAGAAATAAAAATGATCCCTATTTCAGGATCAATATGCGACGTAAATTAGGTTATTCGTGCAGAAAGAATGCACCATAGAGAACCTGATACATGGTAAGGGTTTAAGGAATGTTTTATTTAGCTGGGCAGCTCTTCCTATATCTTTGACTAAGTGGATAACGCTTTGAACACCCCACTCCAGCCTCAGCTCACAATATTCTTTCCTAATAACAGCACTCACATGATGAGCATCTTTCCATCTTTCTTCCGTATTCTTGTCCACTTGAGATCTTGGGTTTCCTGTGTGTGTGTGCTCAGTGGCTCAGTCATGTCCAACTCTTCGTGACCCTATGGGCCTGCCAGGCTCCTCTGTCCATGGGATTTTCCAGGCAAGAATACTGGAGCGGGTTACCATTTCCTCCTCCAGGGGATCTTCCCGACCCAGGGATAGAACCCAGGTCTCTTACATTTTCTGCACTGTCAGGTGGATTCTTTACCACTGCACCACATGGGAATCCCCAGGAGTGGGCTGTTCTACTGCTTGCAAACTCTCCCTCCTCTTTTTTTTTTTTTTCCTTCCTGACCAACTCTCATTCATTCTTCAGGTCCTGTCTTGTTTGTTTTCTCTCCCTGAAGCCTTTCCTGACATTCTAGACTACATCAGGTCTTCCTGCTAGGAGCCTTTAGCATCAGCTTATATTATTCTCATTGTTTTCTTTAAGGCTGTAAGTTTTGCATGTGGGAGGTGGGGAGATGAAATGGTGCCTAGGGCTCCGGAACTTCCTGTGGTGCCTGTGCACAGTAAACACTCATACCTGTTGGTTGAGTAAATGAATAATTGAATGATGATTGCTTATCTGCAAATCTCAGTCTTTTTATTGAAATAAGCAGCAGCTTATTTCAGAGCCATCTCTTTTTCCTGAGTTGCTGGTTTTTTTTTTTTTTTGTTACCTACCAAGAAATCTACTGAATTTCCTCATTATAAGGATAGGACATTATTTCATTCTTTTCTCAAAGAATAGTCTACGCCCCAATTTCTGGTTATACTTACAGTCATAATAGCATAATTTCCAGGCTCCTAGAAATTAGTGGCTTTAATCAGTCCCAAAGGAAAAAATACTTAGAGGGTTATAGACTGATTTGAATATTCTTTGTAATGCTTAGTGAGTATCAAGTCAGACACTGATTATGAATCTCATTGAAATGATATCTAAAAATAACATATATACATGCTTAAACTATACTATGATTAATTTAAACTAAAGGTACCATCGGCCTGAGCTTTTAATGGATGGAAAACTAAAACCCAGTTTACAAAATGAACACCCCACTCCAGCCTCAGCTCACAATATTCTTTCCTAATAACAGCACTCACATGATGAGCATCTTTCCATCTTTCTTCCGTATTCTTGTCCACTTGAGATCTTGGGTTTCCTGTGTGTGTGTGCTCAGTGGCTCAGTCATGTCCAACTCTTCGTGACCCTATGGGCCTGCCAGGCTCCTCTGTCCATGGGATTTTCCAGGCAAGAATACTGGAGCGGGTTACCATTTCCTCCTCCAGGGGATCTTCCCGACCCAGGGATAGAACCCAGGTCTCTTACATTTTCTGCACTGTCAGGTGGATTCTTTACCACTGCACCACATGGGAATCCCCAGGAGTGGGCTGTTCTACTGCTTGCAAACTCTCCCTCCTCTTTTTTTTTTTTTTCCTTCCTGACCAACTCTCATTCATTCTTCAGGTCCTGTCTTGTTTGTTTTCTCTCCCTGAAGCCTTTCCTGACATTCTAGACTACATCAGGTCTTCCTGCTAGGAGCCTTTAGCATCAGCTTATATTATTCTCATTGTTTTCTTTAAGGCTGTAAGTTTTGCATGTGGGAGGTGGGGAGATGAAATGGTGCCTAGGGCTCCGGAACTTCCTGTGGTGCCTGTGCACAGTAAACACTCATACCTGTTGGTTGAGTAAATGAATAATTGAATGATGATTGCTTATCTGCAAATCTCAGTCTTTTTATTGAAATAAGCAGCAGCTTATTTCAGAGCCATCTCTTTTTCCTGAGTTGCTGGTTTTTTTTTTTTTTTGTTACCTACCAAGAAATCTACTGAATTTCCTCATTATAAGGATAGGACATTATTTCATTCTTTTCTCAAAGAATAGTCTACGCCCCAATTTCTGGTTATACTTACAGTCATAATAGCATAATTTCCAGGCTCCTAGAAATTAGTGGCTTTAATCAGTCCCAAAGGAAAAAATACTTAGAGGGTTATAGACTGATTTGAATATTCTTTGTAATGCTTAGTGAGTATCAAGTCAGACACTGATTATGAATCTCATTGAAATGATATCTAAAAATAACATATATACATGCTTAAACTATACTATGATTAATTTAAACTAAAGGTACCATCGGCCTGAGCTTTTAATGGATGGAAAACTAAAACCCAGTTTACAAAATGAATGTTGTGGGGCCAGAGCTATAATTTCAATTTTTATGTTGAACATACCTAACTTCAAATTCTTACATATATTTTCAGTTTATACATGCTGAAAATTTGACTCTTTAACTGAATATTAGGATTTTTACCCTTATGTTCTAAAACATTATCAAACGAAATAATTAGAGCTTCTTTTTACTAGTTTTCTTACTAATTAGCTGCTAGTTTCTCTGCAGCATTCTCTGACTCCCAGTTTTTAGCACACCCTAGGCACGGGAAAGACTGAGCCAGTTTTTCTGGGGAACGTAGTTGTGCAGATTAATAGCACCTTGAACACTCTTTCAGACCTCCTCTGGCTATTTTCCTGAAGCCTGCAACTTTAGTAGTTAGTTTATGTGAATGTTCCTTTGAAGATTAATGGAACAGAAACATTTTGCTAAAATGTATAGATGCAAGCATAGAACATGTGCTCTGTATTACCCTTCTTGCTCATTTGGCTAATTTGAGATACTACCATAGACTACCCTTGTGTAATATCTTTATTATGTCAATTTTTCCTACAAAGTTTTTCAGTTAGATTTTCTTCCTATTTAAAATTGAATTAATTTTAATGTTAGATTCTTAAATTTTTTACTTCATGCTTTTTTCTTTATATAACATTGTTTTATACTGCCTTTAAATTCAGACTAAATATCTCACTTAGAGACTTCGTCCATTAATTTTTTGCCTTTTAAGGGTAAAATGAGAATACCATTCAAGAAATATCATTTTTGAGACCTTTTGAACTTTGTGCCTATGTGCTCAGTAGCTTCTGTCGTGTCTGACTCTATGCGACCCTATGGATTGTAGCCCACTTGGCTCTTCTGTCCATGGAATCATCCAGGCAAGAATACTGGAGTGGATTGCCATGCCCTTCCCCAGGAGATCTTCCTGACCCAGGGATTTTACCTGTGTCTCCTGCACCTCCTGTGTTACAGATGGATTCTTCACCTTTGAGTCACTGGGGAAGCCCTTTGAACTTAATATTAGGTTTCTAATTTTGAAAGGCATTTCGAATCTTATTTTAAAACAAGTATTTCCACTAACACAAATGTTGCATAGCATGTTGGCAGTTGATTTCGATGATTCAGAAGAATCCTATATAGTTCAAATGAAAAGTAGTAATTTGATAGATCTAAATCTCTCTAATGCTGTTCCAGTATCATATATATACAAAATGAATGTTGTGGGGCCAGAGCTATAATTTCAATTTTTATGTTGAACATACCTAACTTCAAATTCTTACAAAATTTTAGCTGCTAAAATTTGACTCTTTAACTGAATATTAGGATTTTTACCCTTATGTTCTAAAACATTATCAAACGAAATAATTAGAGCTTCTTTTACTAGTTTTCTTACTAATGAGCTGCTAGTTGCTCTGCAGCATTCTCTGACTCCCAGTTTTTAGCACACCCTAGGCACGGGAAAGACTGAGCCAGTTTTTCTGGGGAACGTAGTTGTGCAGATTAATAGCACCTTGAACACTCTTTCAGACCTCCTCTGGCTATTTTCCTGAAGCCTGCAACTTTAGTAGTTAGTTTATGTGAATGTTCCTTTGAAGATTAATGGAACAGAAACATTTTGCTAAAATGTATAGATGCAAGCATAGAACATGTGCTCTGTATTACCCTTCTTGCTCATTTGGCTAATTTGAGATACTACCATAGACTACCCTTGTGTAATATCTTTATTATGTCAATTTTTCCTACAAAGTTTTTCAGTTAGATTTTCTTCCTATTTAAAATTGAATTAATTTTAATGTTAGATTCTTAAATTTTTTACTTCATGCTTTTTTCTTTATATAACATTGTTTTATACTGCCTTTAAATTCAGACTAAATATCTCACTTAGAGACTTCGTCCATTAATTTTTTGCCTTTTAAGGGTAAAATGAGAATACCATTCAAGAAATATCATTTTTGAGACCTTTTGAACTTTGTGCCTATGTGCTCAGTAGCTTCTGTCGTGTCTGACTCTATGCGACCCTATGGATTGTAGCCCACTTGGCTCTTCTGTCCATGGAATCATCCAGGCAAGAATACTGGAGTGGATTGCCATGCCCTTCCCCAGGAGATCTTCCTGACCCAGGGATTTTACCTGTGTCTCCTGCACCTCCTGTGTTACAGATGGATTCTTCACCTTTGAGTCACTGGGGAAGCCCTTTGAACTTAATATTAGGTTTCTAATTTTGAAAGGCATTTCGAATCTTATTTTAAAACAAGTATTTCCACTAACACAAATGTTGCATAGCATGTTGGCAGTTGATTTCGATGATTCAGAAGAATCCTATATAGTTCAAATGAAAAGTAGTAATTTGATAGATCTAAATCTCTCTAATGCTGTTCCAGTATCATATATATCTTTTAACCATTTCTGAAAATTATTTACAACATACTAAGATTCCCAGGATAGGAGGAATATTATTGTAAGCTCCCAAATCGTGCTGCTTGCAAAATCACTGGCCTATTGTCTCTGGAAGTGCCTGTGTCTTTTCTGTGAAGTAGGACTCAGGACACCTTCTCCAAAACTTCAGTATTTCTAGGCATTGAAGAAGATAGAGTCTATGGGATTCATGTACTCATTCAATACACTTCTTGTGTATAATGCCATGTTAAAGGCACTGTTTTTTGAACAATGGAAAATTTCCAAATGAATAAGAGTGCTTTTTTTTCAGAGACTTTTACAATTTCTGGAGGTAAGACTATTAAACCAAGAGTGTATGTCAGTGCTTAATAGACAAAGACTACAAAGAACACAGCTATAATAGTCTGTTATTCGTTTCCAGGGAAGAGAATATACCTTATATCAACAGTGAAGCATCTCAGTATAAGTGTTAGAATATATCAGAGGATTTGGGGCTATGACTTTGGGGAGAGTTTGGGAAGCAAGGCTTCTCTGGATGGATCACTGTGAGGAAGTGAGGGTAAATGTATGATTTTGTTTCTTAATTCATCTATTTGAGAAAGAGGTAAGACTAGATCAGGATTAAAGCTGTGGTTGGTAGAGAATCAGCAGTCACTTATGTTAGCCAAGATGGGTGTATGGTTAGTCCCTTTTGTGATTGGACAGTGTCCATGTTTTTGTGAGTTCTCAGATTTGATTAAGAATGATCTGATCTTGGGCTTCCCTGGTGGTCCAGGGGAAAGGGTAAAGACGTTCGATCCAGGCAAGAATACTGGAGTGTCCTTCCCCCCAACCTGACCCAGGATTTTACCTGTGTCTCCTGCACCTCCTGTGTTACAGATGGATTCTTCACCTTTGAGTCACTGGGAAGCCCTTTGAACTTAATATTAGGTTTCTAATTTTGACAGGCATTTCGAATCTTATTTTAAAACAAGTATTTCCACTAACACAAATGTTGCATAGCATGTTGGCAGTTGATTTCGATGATTCAGAAGAATCCTATATAGTTCAAATGAAAAGTAGTAATTTGATAGATCTAAATCTCTCTAATGCTGTTCCAGTATCATATATATCTTTTAACCATTTCTGAAAATTATTTACAACATACTAAGATTCCCAGGATAGGAGGAATATTATTGTAAGCTCCCAAATCGTGCTGCTTGCAAAATCACTGGCCTATTGTCTCTGGAAGTGCCTGTGTCTTTTCTGTGAAGTAGGACTCAGGACACCTTCTCCAAAACTTCAGTATTTCTAGGCATTGAAGAAGATAGAGTCTATGGGATTCATGTACTCATTCAATACACTTCTTGTGTATAATGCCATGTTAAAGGCACTGTTTTTTGAACAATGGAAAATTTCCAAATGAATAAGAGTGCTTTTTCTTCAGAGACTTTTACAATTTCTGGAGGTAAGACTATTAAACCAAGAGTGTATGTCAGTGCTTAATAGACAAAGACTACAAAGAACACAGCTATAATAGTCTGTTATTCGTTTCCAGGGAAGAGAATATACCTTATATCAACAGTGAAGCATCTCAGTATAAGTGTTAGAATATATCAGAGGATTTGGGGCTATGACTTTGGGGAGAGTTTGGGAAGCAAGGCTTCTCTGGATGGATCACTGTGAGGAAGTGAGGGTAAATGTATGATTTTGTTTCTTAATTCATCTATTTGAGAAAGAGGTAAGACTAGATCAGGATTAAAGCTGTGGTTGGTAGAGAATCAGCAGTCACTTATGTTAGCCAAGATGGGTGTATGGTTAGTCCCTTTTGTGATTGGACAGTGTCCATGTTTTTGTGAGTTCTCAGATTTGATTAAGAATGATCTGATCTTGGGCTTCCCTGGTGGTCCAGTGGGTAAAGAGTACTCCTTGCAGTGCAAGAGGCACCTGTTCGATCCCTGTCCCGGGAAGATCCCTCATCCCACAGAGCAACTTGACCAGTTGGAGTGGTGTGTCCAACTATGAGCCAGCACTCTGGAGCATATGTGCCCAGAGCCAGTGCTTTCCAATAAGAGAGGCCACTGCAATAGGAGGCTCACACAGGCCAAAGAGTAAAGATGGATGAAAAATAAATAAATAGAAAACCAATAAAAGAGGCCCAAAATTAATATATATATATATATATATATATATATAAAAGAATGATCTGATCTTGTTTATTTTGGTCCGTCATGGTCACAGAGTGGCCTTGTCTGTTGTTGGTATTCCGTGAGATTGTTTATATTCAACAGGAGAACACCCAGGCCTAGTCATAAGTGCCAGGTCAATTCTGATGCCAGAGCTGCTTTTTTCTTTCTCAGCCAGCATAGAACAGGTGCTGACAAATGCCGCAGAGTAGCACAACTGTCTGTTATATAGTTTGCACTTAAAAATAATATTTTAATGGATGAATGGAGAAGTAAATACATGGGTGAATGTGTGTAGAGGTCGAAGAGATAAGTCCTGGTTTGGGGAAATTCAAATCTTTCTTTCAGGGTTCTGCTCTCATGACCCCTTTTTAAGAAACTTTTTCTAACCTTCTTGGAAAGAATTCATAATTTGTTTAACCTATGATTTTGTGTATCTTGTTAGTAGAGAAATAATAGTCTGTTATTCGTTTCCAGGGAAGAGAATATACCTTATATCAACAGTGAAGCATCTCAGTATAAGTGTTAGAATATATCAGAGGATTTGGGGCTATGACTTTGGGGAGAGTTTGGGAAGCAAGGCTTCTCTGGATGGATCACTGTGAGGAAGTGAGGGTAAATGTATGATTTTGTTTCTTAATTCATCTATTTGAGAAAGAGGTAAGACTAGATCAGGATTAAAGCTGTGGTTGGTAGAGAATCAGCAGTCACTTATGTTAGCCAAGATGGGTGTATGGTTAGTCCCTTTTGTGATTGGACAGTGTCCATGTTTTTGTGAGTTCTCAGATTTGATTAAGAATGATCTGATCTTGGGCTTCCCTGGTGGTCCAGTGGGTAAAGAGTCCTCCTTGCAGTGCAAGAGGCACCTGTTCGATCCCTGTCCCGGGAAGATCCCTCATCCCACAGAGCAACTTGACCAGTTGGAGTGGTGTGTCCAACTATGAGCCAGCACTCTGGAGCATATGTGCCCAGAGCCAGTGCTTTCCAATAAGAGAGGCCACTGCAATAGGAGGCTCACACAGGCCAAAGAGTAAAGATGGATGAAAAATAAATAAATAGAAAACCAATAAAAGAGGCCCAAAATTAATATATATATATATATATATATATATATATAAAAGAATGATCTGATCTTGTTTATTTTGGTCCGTCATGGTCACAGAGTGGCCTTGTCTGTTGTTGGTATTCCGTGAGATTGTTTATATTCAACAGGAGAACACCCAGGCCTAGTCATAAGTGCCAGGTCAATTCTGATGCCAGAGCTGCTTTTTTCTTTCTCAGCCAGCATAGAACAGGTGCTGACAAATGCCGCAGAGTAGCACAACTGTCTGTTATATAGTTTGCACTTAAAAATAATATTTTAATGGATGAATGGAGAAGTAAATACATGGGTGAATGTGTGTAGAGGTCGAAGAGATAAGTCCTGGTTTGGGGAAATTCAAATCTTTCTTTCAGGGTTCTGCTCTCATGACCCCTTTTTAAGAAACTTTTTCTAACCTTCTTGGAAAGAATTCATAATTTGTTTAACCTATGATTTTGTGTATCTTGTTAGTAGAGAAATAATAAATGGTGTTTATTGAGAGTTTACCATTATGCTACTCATTGTATAAAATAATTACACTTGTATTACCTTACATGTTATAGCCTGCTGAGAGAGCTACTTTTGTTATCTCCATTGACAGATGAGGAGACTGAAGCTAAGAGAGTCTAAGTAAACTGCTCAAAGCTACACAGCTAGTAAGTGATGTAACTGAGGTTTGCCTGCTTCCATCCTGCCTCTGAAGTTTCTACTTCAATCATGTAATGACTAGTTGTAAAACTTCTGTCCTTCACAGGAGATGGTGAAGTCTTAGAGGGGAGGATACTTGTGTTTTCTGCATGGTGACCGGAAAACTCTTTAAGACAATGTTTGTGCTCCAGAAAACTTGTAATCTCGGGTGGTGAGACTACCTATTTCATCCTGATGTTGTAAATTCCCTATCGTAGAAGCACTGTCTGATTCAGTTTTACTAAATGCTTATCCATCAGACGACTTAGCACAAAGCATTGAACATGGAGGGAGGGAAGTAAAAGTATATTCAGAAGATGGGAAGTTGTATAGCTTAACTGAAGTCTTTATGGAGAGAGCTATGAGAAATAAATCTGGAAAAAAAGGTTGGGACGAGGTTTTGGAAAAGACCATGTATGCCAGGTTAAAGAGTTTGGGTTTTATGGAAGCTATGCTTTGAAAAGACAGTGATGATGTGGGAGTGGAATGGAGAAGAGGCTTTAAAATTGTACCACATATCTCCAGCATGAAGTTATCAGAGTTGAATTTCTAAAAAGTGCTGCGTCATAGATACAGATTTTTCAGGAGAACACCCAGGCCTAGTCATAAGTGCCAGGTCAATTCTGATGCCAGAGCTGCTTTTTTCTTTCTCAGCCAGCATAGAACAGGTGCTGACAAATGCCGCAGAGTAGCACAACTGTCTGTTATATAGTTTGCACTTAAAAATAATATTTTAATGGATGAATGGAGAAGTAAATACATGGGTGAATGTGTGTAGAGGTCGAAGAGATAAGTCCTGGTTTGGGGAAATTCAAATCTTTCTTTCAGGGTTCTGCTCTCATGACCCCTTTTTAAGAAACTTTTTCTAACCTTCTTGGAAAGAATTCATAATTTGTTTAACCTATGATTTTGTGTATCTTGTTAGTAGAGAAATAATAAATGGTGTTTATTGAGAGTTTACCATTATGCTACTCATTGTATAAAATAATTACACTTGTATTACCTTACATGTTATAGCCTGCTGAGAGAGCTACTTTTGTTATCTCCATTGACAGATGAGGAGACTGAAGCTAAGAGAGTCTAAGTAAACTGCTCAAAGCTACACAGCTAGTAAGTGATGTAACTGAGGTTTGCCTGCTTCCATCCTGCCTCTGAAGTTTCTACTTCAATCATGTAATGACTAGTTGTAAAACTTCTGTCCTTCACAGGAGATGGTGAAGTCTTAGAGGGGAGGATACTTGTGTTTTCTGCATGGTGACCGGAAAACTCTTTAAGACAATGTTTGTGCTCCAGAAAACTTGTAATCTCGGGTGGTGAGACTACCTATTTCATCCTGATGTTGTAAATTCCCTATCGTAGAAGCACTGTCTGATTCAGTTTTACTAAATGCTTATCCATCAGACGACTTAGCACAAAGCATTGAACATGGAGGGAGGGAAGTAAAAGTATATTCAGAAGATGGGAAGTTGTATAGCTTAACTGAAGTCTTTATGGAGAGAGCTATGAGAAATAAATCTGGAAAAAAAGGTTGGGACGAGGTTTTGGAAAAGACCATGTATGCCAGGTTAAAGAGTTTGGGTTTTATGGAAGCTATGCTTTGAAAAGACAGTGATGATGTGGGAGTGGAATGGAGAAGAGAGAGGCTAGTGGTAGTAGAGAAGTTGTACCACATATCTCCAGCATGAAGTTATCAGAGTTGAATTTCTAATTGTGGTAAATTTTTTTTTTAAAGAAGAGTTGGAATATGAGCAATTTCATGAATAGAAAATCAAGAGGACTTAGGGGAAGAAAAATAATTAACATTTTTAAGTACCTTTGATGTGCTGAACACACAAAACTGTATACATGAGCTAATTTAATCTTTATAATAGTCCTGCAAGGCATGTTTTCTTATTGCTGCTTTGAGGATGAGAAAATTGAAACTCAAATTTAAATAAGCACAAGACTGTTCTTATCTGGTAAAAGGTAGAGGCGAAGCTACTAATTTGAAGTAGGAGAAGAAAAAGAGAATTTAAAAATATGTTATTTGAGACCACTAAAATATTAAGAGAAATATACATTTCATAAAGGACTTTTTATTGGGAGGCATGGTTGAAACAGAAGACAATACATTAACTTTTAGAATGTTGAATGTGAAATACTAGTAAGTCATCTCAATGAAAATGCCCAGGAGAAATGCAGAAATACCTGGGCAAAAATAAAAGTCCATTTTATAAAGATATATTTTTGAAAGCATTTACATCGAGATGTTATAGATGTTACAGGAATATAAAAACTGCAGGGCTTTGTAGCTTTCACAAGGATTATGAGAACCATAGTGTGAGAGTCTAAGAAACAGGAGAAGGAACCAACAATTAAGTGTTCAGAAATGCCCGAGGGTGAACTCTCTAGGTGAACAGGTGTGGTGAGTAGAGTGTAGTAAAGGCCCTGGTGTTCACACCTCCTGGCTACACACTCCTGAGTACTGTCCTCCCACACAAACTCTCAGGTGGCCAAGGAACTTGCTTTGTCCAATGGGACAGTTGTAAATGTGACAAAAACAGAGATTGAAAAGGGTTTACACATTGGGGCTTGCTTTCTCATTGCTCTTGGAGTGCTGCAACTTTTATGAAAAAGCTTAAGCAGCTCCCCTGGGGGACGTGAGACCATGTGAAGAGAAGCCCTGTTTGTCCCAGCTGACTCTCCAGTTATGTGGAGACACATGATTGTATATATTAGAGAAGTTATGGCTAGTGGTAGTAGAGAAGTTGTACCACATATCTCCAGCATGAAGTTATCAGAGTTGAATTTCTAATTGTGGTAAATTTTTTTTTTAAAGAAGAGTTGGAATATGAGCAATTTCATGAATAGAAAATCAAGAGGACTTAGGGGAAGAAAAATAATTAACATTTTTAAGTACCTTTGATGTGCTGAACACACAAAACTGTATACATGAGCTAATTTAATCTTTATAATAGTCCTGCAAGGCATGTTTTCTTATTGCTGCTTTGAGGATGAGAAAATTGAAACTCAAATTTAAATAAGCACAAGACTGTTCTTATCTGGTAAAAGGTAGAGGCGAAGCTACTAATTTGAAGTAGGAGAAGAAAAAGAGAATTTAAAAATATGTTATTTGAGACCACTAAAATATTAAGAGAAATATACATTTCATAAAGGACTTTTTATTGGGAGGCATGGTTGAAACAGAAGACAATACATTAACTTTTAGAATGTTGAATGTGAAATACTAGTAAGTCATCTCAATGAAAATGCCCAGGAGAAATGCAGAAATACCTGGGCAAAAATAAAAGTCCATTTTATAAAGATATATTTTTGAAAGCATTTACATCGAGATGTTATAGATGTTACAGGAATATAAAAACTGCAGGGCTTTGTAGCTTTCACAAGGATTATGAGAACCATAGTGTGAGAGTCTAAGAAACAGGAGAAGGAACCAACAATTAAGTGTTCAGAAATGCCCGAGGGTGAACTCTCTAGGTGAACAGGTGTGGTGAGTAGAGTGTAGTAAAGGCCCTGGTGTTCACACCTCCTGGCTACACACTCCTGAGTACTGTCCTCCCACACAAACTCTCAGGTGGCCAAGGAACTTGCTTTGTCCAATGGGACAGTTGTAAATGTGACAAAAACAGAGATTGAAAAGGGTTTACACATTGGGGCTTGCTTTCTCATTGCTCTTGGAGTGCTGCAACTTTTATGAAAAAGCTTAAGCAGCTCCCCTGGGGGACGTGAGACCATGTGAAGAGAAGCCCTGTTTGTCCCAGCTGACTCTCCAGTTATGTGGAGACACATGATCAAGACCAGTTGAGATGAGGAGAATGCATTCCCAACGGCTCACTTTTAAGATTCTGAGTTAACCAAACACATCAGATTTTCATATCTGTAGGTTCTGTATCTGCGCATTCAGCTAAATGTGATAGACAGTATTTGGAAGAAAATTCCAGAAAGTTCTAAAAGGCAAGAATTGAATTTGCCATATTTTGGCAACAGTTTGCACAGCATTTATGTTGTATTAGGTATTATAAATAATACAGAGATGATTTAAAGTATCTCTAAAGAATATGCATAGGTTATATGCAGATAGTACATGATCTTACAATTATAAGGGGTTTATGGATACCAATATCTGCAGACAACGGTACTCTGGAACCATCCCACCCCTCAGATAAGGAAGGAAGACTAGCTATTAGGAAGCAAACCCTAACTAACACAGGGAAGAAGAGCCTTTGAAGGAAACAGTGAATTCACAATGTAGAAGAAAAATACAGAGCATCTTATTCAAAATAAGTAGACAGAATGTCAAGAGGAGTTTTGAGTGAAATGAGAAACAAAGGTCAAAGTAATGAGGAAGAGGTAAAGACCATTGGACTTACTGGAAGATTACTGGTAGCAATAGAAAGTAGTTTCATCATGTAATTATGGATGATGTCCTGCAGTAAAGAGGCTAAATGAGCTTTAAAAAGGAACTTCGTGCTCTGACTGGGACTCTGCACTGGGAGGTGTAGGCTGGATTGAGCCACCGAAGTATTGTATGATAGGTCTCTATTCATGGAACTTGGGTCCATCTGGAGAATTAGACCCAAGGAAGAACAAAATCAGAAGAGGCTGTGGAAATTAACTGCCTTCGTCTCTGAGCAGAGGATGCCTGGGTTTAAGAAATATGTTTTGTTGGGATTTTCCAAAAGTCTCACCTCTTTATGGCATCAAAGTTGGCAGCTTTTCAACATCCTTTAGTGAGTTTAGATATTTGGATTTGGAAGTTAAGGCAGAATAAGCATGAATCAAGCATTCAGCTTTAGTGCAGTTAGGCCTTCCCAAAATTGTTAGAAAAATTAAAGAATTTTCGCTTGGGTGCTATACTCCTAAGTTATGAGATCATGTAGAAAAGTTGAGCTTAGTTCAAGGTCTTAAAGTAGAGGCAGCAAATATTTATATATATCTTAAAGAAGTTTGTCTGTAAAGGAAAATAAACATCTAGACAATGCAGATGGTCCCTAACTTACAATGGTTTGACTTACAATTTTTCAACTTTATGATGGTATGAAATCAATCTACATTTAGTAGAAATCATAATTTGAATTTTGAATTTTGACTGTTTCCTGGGTTAGCATTATAGGGTCTCATATTCACTCTTGACACTGGACTGTGGCATTGCGACTCCATTCCCAGTCAGTCACATAGTCCTGAAGTTTTAAACAATCCATACTTTTAAAACCATCCTGTACCCATACACCCATTCTGCTTTTCACTTTCAGTACACTGTTTAATAAATTACATGAGATATTCATTACTTTATTAAAATAGGCTTATTAGATGATTTTCCTCAACTGTAGACTGTGTGAGCACATAAAAGGTAAGCTGGGCTAAGCGATGATATTCAGAAGGTTGGGTGTAATAAATGAATTTTTGATTACAATATTTTCAACCTGCAATGGGCTTATTAAGACATAACCCTCATCTTAAATCTAGGAAGATCTAGGATATTAAATAAGCATCATGATCAAAACAACTTGAAAATACTGAGTCACTTTAACAGCTCTTTAAAAATGCTTCATGTTTTATTATATATCTTACATCTATACTTTTAATGCTCCTTTTTTATGATATAGTAGTAGTACTATTTTAAAAAATAAAAAGAATGCACTCAGATACTCTGCTGTTCCAGTAGTGTTTGAACAAAAAGGAAATATGTAGTCCTCTTTGCGTTTTCTTAGAAGAGGATAGGGAGTCCTCTAGGTAAGCCGTAATTGTCTTCTATTATATACTGTAGTTAGAGGATATTCCTTGGTTTAACTTCAGGCTGTTTTCATACACAGAATACACTAATGTTTCAAATAAAAACAGTACAAAAGTGACTCAGTATCTTGTATCTGTGTTATGAAATAGTTAATAGGCGTATATTGGTTTTGACACTGAATCACTCTGAACTCTGTACTATCTCTTATCAAAAGCCTTACTTTAAAAAAGCAGTAGTTTAGGAAAATAGAAAGTCATACTATTGATTTTGTAGGCCCTGTTAACATGGTAGAAAGTGAAACAGTTACATGATAATTAAGGGACATCAAAGGATCTCAACAGATGATTTGTCTCTTACGATGGTTTTAGTGCTTAACGAAAACAGTCTTTTAAAGTTTTCCATTTTATGAAAAATGTAACATTACAAAATATTCCAGTTTAACCATGGCTTTTAAAAACTTTATTAAAAAAACATGTTTTGTAAATAAAAAAGAATGTGTGCAACTTAAGGCAAGATTGAAACTATGATGATTAATAAACATCCATTTAACCAGCTAGCTCATGACGTTGACTATTACTAACAATGAACCTATATTTCTGCCCCTCCCACTTCTCCATAGTAAAGCCTTTTCCTTAGAAATATAGATAGCAATTCAATTCTAATAAAGACTGGAATCAATCCAAATGTCCATTAATAGGAGAGGGATAAATTGTGGTTTCAATTCAATGAAATATTATACAATAGTGAAAGTGATGAATTGAGTGATATGCAACAACATGGATCTGTTTTTGGAGTATAACGTTGAATGGAAAGAAGGTTTTAAGAGATTGTACATAATATGATCCTATAGTCTGAAGTCTACAAATAAAACCAAAGAATATATTGTTTGGGCATATATGTTAGTAAGCTATAAAATAAAGTAAGGGAATGATAGACAGTTATTGAATTTGCTTATTTAAGTATTGTAGATTCTATGTTTCTGTTGAACATGTAAAGAAATGAAGAGAAAAATGATTTTTATGGGTCAGTCATGAAAATTGAAGGTAACAAATATGCTGGCCAAAATGTCAAGGGTAGATATTGTAATTAATCATATATTGTTGTGACTCTGACTTTCTTACAATACTAGTTTCACTGAATTATCCTTTAATATTATCCTTCTAATATAAGAAACCCTCAAAACAGAGCTTTTGGAAAAATCACTGGTTTTCATTTATCACAGAATACACTAATGTTTCAAATAAAAACAGTACAAAAGTGACTCAGTATCTTGTATCTGTGTTATGAAATAGTTAATAGGCGTATATTGGTTTTGACACTGAATCACTCTGAACTCTGTACTATCTCTTATCAAAAGCCTTACTTTAAAAAAGCAGTAGTTTAGGAAAATAGAAAGTCATACTATTGATTTTGTAGGCCCTGTTAACATGGTAGAAAGTGAAACAGTTACATGATAATTAAGGGACATCAAAGGATCTCAACAGATGATTTGTCTCTTACGATGGTTTTAGTGCTTAACGAAAACAGTCTTTTAAAGTTTTCCATTTTATGAAAAATGTAACATTACAAAATATTCCAGTTTAACCATGGCTTTTAAAAACTTTATTAAAAAAACATGTTTTGTAAATAAAAAAGAATGTGTGCAACTTAAGGCAAGATTGAAACTATGATGATTAATAAACATCCATTTAACCAGCTAGCTCATGACGTTGACTATTACTAACAATGAACCTATATTTCTGCCCCTCCCACTTCTCCATAGTAAAGCCTTTTCCTTAGAAATATAGATAGCAATTCAATTCTAATAAAGACTGGAATCAATCCAAATGTCCATTAATAGGAGAGGGATAAATTGTGGTTTCAATTCAATGAAATATTATACAATAGTGAAAGTGATGAATTGAGTGATATGCAACAACATGGATCTGTTTTTGGAGTATAACGTTGAATGGAAAGAAGGTTTTAAGAGATTGTACATAATATGATCCTATAGTCTGAAGTCTACAAATAAAACCAAAGAATATATTGTTTGGGCATATATGTTAGTAAGCTATAAAATAAAGTAAGGGAATGATAGACAGTTATTGAATTTGCTTATTTAAGTATTGTAGATTCTATGTTTCTGTTGAACATGTAAAGAAATGAAGAGAAAAATGATTTTTATGGGTCAGTCATGAAAATTGAAGGTAACAAATATGCTGGCCAAAATGTCAAGGGTAGATATTGTAATTAATCATATATTGTTGTGACTCTGACTTTCTTACAATACTAGTTTCACTGAATTATCCTTTAATATTATCCTTCTAATATAAGAAACCCCTCAAAACAGAGCTTTTGGAATTACCATTATCATTTTCCACTATGACTTTTAAGACACCCCATCGCCAAATTCCAGTGACTTATAGTTAACCTATAGAATGTGGACTCCTGAAGATCCCAGAGAGGGGCCTGAAAGAGTTAATGAACTCTCTGAAATGGCAGATAAAATTTGTGTGATGCGTATTTGTGCATTTTTAAGGATAAGGGGTTGTAGGTTTTATCATGTTCTAAAAGGAATCATGTTTTTAAAGAATAAGAACCTGTCATAAAATTGGCACAGGCAAAGTATGTTTCTTTTGAAAAATTGATTTACTTCCTTATAGCAGATAATAAATTCTTAATTTATTACACATCACATTTTTGTTCTTAGCTATGAGGAAGCTCAGAGTGCAGTTAAATGCATGCTCACAATAATTGTATTTGACCTTAGGTCTAGCTTATTTTCTTCCTTGTCTCTCTTTCTTTTTTTGAATTCTTTTAAAATTTCTACTCTCAAGAACTTATATTGAGTTTTATAGGCGTCTGTAGGGGCCTAGACATGTTCAATGTTGCAGGATCTTAAATTATAAAGAAAATAAATTTATATCTTAATCAACTTACAAATTAAAGAGTACTTTTAAAAAATGACTTTCTGGGGTTTCCCTGGTGGTGCAGTGGGTAGAGTCTGGCTTGCACTGCAAGGGGCGCCAGCTTGTAAAAATTCCCTGGTGGTGCACAGGGGGGTAAGAGCGGGGCACGTAGCACTGGACTTTTGGAGTAACGTTGATTGGAAAGAAGGTTTTAAGAGATTGTACATAATATGATCCTATAGTCTGAAGTCTACAAATAAAACCAAAGAATATATTGTTTGGGCATATATGTTAGTAAGCTATAAAATAAAGTAAGGGAATGATAGACAGTTATTGAATTTGCTTATTTAAGTATTGTAGATTCTATGTTTCTGTTGAACATGTAAAGAAATGAAGAGAAAAATGATTTTTATGGGTCAGTCATGAAAATTGAAGGTAACAAATATGCTGGCCAAAATGTCAAGGGTAGATATTGTAATTAATCATATATTGTTGTGACTCTGACTTTCTTACAATACTAGTTTCACTGAATTATCCTTTAATATTATCCTTCTAATATAAGAAACCCCTCAAAACAGAGCTTTTGGAATTACCATTATCATTTTCCACTATGACTTTTAAGACACCCCATCGCCAAATTCCAGTGACTTATAGTTAACCTATAGAATGTGGACTCCTGAAGATCCCAGAGAGGGGCCTGAAAGAGTTAATGAACTCTCTGAAATGGCAGATAAAATTTGTGTGATGCGTATTTGTGCATTTTTAAGGATAAGGGGTTGTAGGTTTTATCATGTTCTAAAAGGAATCATGTTTTTAAAGAATAAGAACCTGTCATAAAATTGGCACAGGCAAAGTATGTTTCTTTTGAAAAATTGATTTACTTCCTTATAGCAGATAATAAATTCTTAATTTATTACACATCACATTTTTGTTCTTAGCTATGAGGAAGCTCAGAGTGCAGTTAAATGCATGCTCACAATAATTGTATTTGACCTTAGGTCTAGCTTATTTTCTTCCTTGTCTCTCTTTCTTTTTTTGAATTCTTTTAAAATTTCTACTCTCAAGAACTTATATTGAGTTTTATAGGCGTCTGTAGGGGCCTAGACATGTTCAATGTTGCAGGATCTTAAATTATAAAGAAAATAAATTTATATCTTAATCAACTTACAAATTAAAGAGTACTTTTAAAAAATGACTTTCTGGGGTTTCCCTGGTGGTGCAGTGGGTAGAGTCTGGCTTGCACTGCAAGGGGCGCCAGCTTGATCCCTGGCACAGGAAAAGCCCACGTACCGTGGAGCGGCTGGACTGGTGTGTCCAGTTGCGAGCCAGCACCCAGGGTGGGTGCACCCAGAGCCGGTGCTCTGTTACAGGAGAGGCCACTGCAATGGGAGGCCCACATAGGCCAAAGAACAGAGATGGATGAAAATGAATAAATGAAAGACCAATAAAAGTGGTCAAAAAGAATTAAAAAAAAAAAAAAAAGACTTTCTGAGGTTTGTCGAGGGCCTAATTCTAAGCTAGGCTAACAGGTTGTTTGATAAGACTGTTGGCCAAAAACCTACCTCACTGCTCCCTTAACCTTGCTCCGACTTTGTTGTTTTGGTTCTAACACTGGTTGGTGCTGCCTCTCCTGCCTCGTGCTTGTTTATTTCATTTCTTTTTCAATTTCAACCAGGGGCAGGCATCTTTGTCTGCTGGAGAACTTGACACAACTTCCCTGTCCTTTCTCCTTGTTTCTGGGATAGCAGTCAGTGTGTTTGTGCACATGTGTAAGATTCATTCTGGTTATCTCTTGATCCACAGTGCAAGGCAGAAAAGTGCCCTCCCTAGAGGTTCATCCCTGTGTGAGGTCCACCTGCATTAGAGGAGAAACACACAAAGAGCCAAGAACAAAAAGGATGGAAGGCACACAGTGATTTAGGGAAGACCAGATGAGGATATTTAGCATCTCCATGCTAGGTATAGAAGTAAGTCAGATAAATGTGCGCATGTAGGGAAGCTCATAATTCTAGGCTTAAGGTAGTTTTAACTGTATTCAAAAGTATCCCTGAAGCTTTTGCACTTGTGTTACATAAGCATGTATACAAAGGAGACTGTATTTGACCTTAGGTCTAGCTTATTTTCTTCCTTGTCTCTCTTTCTTTTTTTGAATTCTTTTAAAATTTCTACTCTCAAGAACTTATATTGAGTTTTATAGGCGTCTGTAGGGGCCTAGACATGTTCAATGTTGCAGGATCTTAAATTATAAAGAAAATAAATTTATATCTTAATCAACTTACAAATTAAAGAGTACTTTTAAAAAATGACTTTCTGGGGTTTCCCTGGTGGTGCAGTGGGTAGAGTCTGGCTTGCACTGCAAGGGGCGCCAGCTTGATCCCTGGCACAGGAAAAGCCCACGTACCGTGGAGCGGCTGGACTGGTGTGTCCAGTTGCGAGCCAGCACCCAGGGTGGGTGCACCCAGAGCCGGTGCTCTGTTACAGGAGAGGCCACTGCAATGGGAGGCCCACATAGGCCAAAGAACAGAGATGGATGAAAATGAATAAATGAAAGACCAATAAAAGAGGTCAAAAATTAAAAAAAGAAAAAAAAGACTTTCTGAGGTTTGTCGAGGGCCTAATTCTAAGCTAGGCTAACAGGTTGTTTGATAAGACTGTTGGCCAAAAACCTACCTCACTGCTCCCTTAACCTTGCTCCGACTTTGTTGTTTTGGTTCTAACACTGGTTGGTGCTGCCTCTCCTGCCTCGTGCTTGTTTATTTCATTTCTTTTTCAATTTCAACCAGGGGCAGGCATCTTTGTCTGCTGGAGAACTTGACACAACTTCCCTGTCCTTTCTCCTTGTTTCTGGGATAGCAGTCAGTGTGTTTGTGCACATGTGTAAGATTCATTCTGGTTATCTCTTGATCCACAGTGCAAGGCAGAAAAGTGCCCTCCTAGAGGTTCATCCCTGTGTGAGGTCCACCTGCATTAGAGGAGAAACACACAAAGAGCCAAGAACAAAAAGGATGGAAGGCACACAGTGATTTAGGGAAGACCAGATGAGGATATTTAGCATCTCCATGCTAGGTATAGAAGTAAGTCAGATAAATGTGCGCATGTAGGGAAGCTCATAATTCTAGGCTTAAGGTAGTTTTAACTGTATTCAAAAGTATCCCTGAAGCTTTTGCACTTGTGTTACATAAGCATGTATACAAAGGAGACTGTAGCCAGATGGGACTTTTCAAAGGCAGGCTTTCCGCTGGGCCTCTAGTGAAGACAATAAAATGGTAATCATTGTCGCTGAAAGTGAGATAAATCCTTTTCTTCCCTCCTTCTCCCTTTTTTCTACCATCCAAATGATATGCTACATTTTAGTGCTGATCATCTTTCACAATGTAAAAAGAAAAGAACCCACAAAAATACTCTTCATACCAAGAATGAAACCAACTAAGTGACTTCAGGGGCCTAGAAATGTATTGATCTCCTGCCTTGGAGTGAAAGCAGCTTGAGAGTGATATAAGAAGTCTTTTACACTCACTGATGGAGAATTGGCTGTATGGACAAAGAATTAAAACAGAAGGCTCCCGCAGGGACTGAGAGGAGGTTAGTAGCCTTGCTCATTCCCACTGATTGAAAAGATCTCACTAAGAGAGTGCTGACGTTTTTGGGTGTGTCTGACATTCTCTAAGAAGCCCAACAAGAAGGATTTATTTGCTGATTTAATAGTCCAACAAATGCTATGTTCATAATAGTAAAACCACTTTTGTTCTGATGACACATTCACATGTAGACCTATGAAATCTCTTTTTCAGGATTTAAAAGACTAGACCATTGAATATTTATCAAGGAAGGTTTACATAACTTTCTGCACAGTTCCAATGATAAGTTTTCACTTTTCATTTATCTTGTTCACCTTATCTATACATTACTTTTGCAGTGAAGAAGACTGATATTTATCTTGTAAAGCTATTTCATTTATTTAATGGACAAAATACTACTTTTTCCTTTTCGGAACATTTTCAGTTTTATTGGACTTTGAAATTAACTTCATAGAAGCTAATCTTCAAATGCAAAGGAAGAACATCTCCTAGGAATCTTTGCTCAACACTTCTGGGAAGATAAAAATATTCAGAAAAGCATTATTTTTAATATGCTGACTGCATTGTTACAGCTGACAGAGATTATTGGACACACTAAGTGACTTAGTTTCGTACAGGGGATATTATGAGGAAAATGATCCTTGTTTTTCAAACCTATGTTCTTATCCATTCGACATATGTTAGCAGCTTGCTGTTGCCATAATTTTGGACCATTGTAAAAAAAAAGTAGGAGTATCATTAATATATGGTTTAGTTTGATCTAGCAGAAAGTAAGTATATTTGCTAAGGGTAACCCAAGAAAATGCCAAATTTACTGCATTCCTGGAGCTTATCTTACCTGCTGGATCTCAATTTCTGCTGAAAGAGGGGAGCAAACTAGCCTTATCACTGGAGGACTTGTCAGGAGAGAAGCTTTGTTGGAGCTAAGAAGGTAACTCTGTCATTTCTTCTTAAATTGCGATCTATTTTTAGAAACCCAGTATTTGGTAAGACAAACTTATTAAAAAAGAGCAGACAGATCTCCTACTGCATATCCTTTTCTGTCCAGGCACTTTTCTTAGAACAAAGAATTGAAATGCAATCATGTTTAATGGAACTTAGAGATAAGGGCCATGGAGAAAGAGAGTTAGATGAAGGGAAAGGAAATAGCTAGAACGAAAACAGGATGGACAGGGTAAGGAACAAGGCAATACTTAAATTTCTATGACAGAGGAGAGTAACAACTGTCCAACATTCACTGTCCATGTTCTTCTCTACTGTAAACAGAAACCATAGGAACAGACATTCACCTGCTCACTATTTATTTGTGAGAAGTTGTTGCAACACAAGAACTCGTTACCTGTTAGTTTAGCCAGCAGTATTGGAAAAAATCAGCATAGTGGATTATTAAGGAAAATCTTTAATAATGACTCTATGAAGAGGTCAATGAGTTGGAAGACTTGATTTTAAGGAATGCCTACACAATTTATATGCCAATTTGTCTTGCTTCTAGCTTTTGATTCAATCATTTGTTACATTTAGTTCAAATGAATTAACTATCATGCATAACACTTTGCTCATCAAATATGTTAGGAGATTATAACTTTGAAACAGAATTTTCAATCAATGTTGTTAGGCAGAAGGTTTCTGGTAGTATGTTTTTGGTGAATGGATAGGAGTAAATAACAGCTGTGGGCATGTTGGAAAAGATCAGCAAGTTTAGAATGTGCCTGCGTCTTCAACACTGTGTAGGTTCAACTGAAACTGAATCTATGGATATTGATTTCTTATAAAAATTCTTGACCTCTCTTAAGCTCACATGTATAATTTACATTCCAGTTAGTAAAGAATTAAATTATTTTTCAGAACTAATTTCCTCTTAGAAAGCAATGCAGCAGCAAACAAATAAAATCAATATTCTTAACTCTTAAAAATAGCCCTTCACTCCTCTCCCCTTCTGGCACATTAATCTCCTCTCCTGTGTAACAAACTTTTGAAAGCATTGCCTTTACTTGGGGTCTCTTTTCTTTCTCTCAACCACATTCCTCCTTTAAATGTTTTTACATAGAAATTTTCAAGCATTTACAAAACTATAGAAAACTGTATCTCAAGTCTCATCACTCGGCTTCAGCAAATATCCTCATAATCCTTCTTCCCACTCCACTCCTGCCCTGTCCCTGGGTTATTTTAAAGCAAATACTAGACAGCATGTTATTCTATCCATAAATTCTTTTGTAGTTACCTCTAAAATATCATACATGAAATACTCTTAACAAACAAGCAAGCAAACATAATTATAACATAGTAATCAGTACTAAAAATATAAAATGACCCTAATATCCTGTCAACATGAACCTTCCCATAGTTTCATGAATGGTTTTTAAATACTTTGAATCTGAGGTTTTTTGGATTTATTTTGTGATTTGTTTGTGAATCCACTTAAAACCCATAATTACAATTATTTTATTTCTTGTAATCTTTCTTGGCATGGATTCCTTTTCTATGTTTATTCCTTGCAGTATATTTTCTTTGCTTCCCAAACTGGATTTTGCTGACTGATTCTCCCTTGAACTAACTGCAGCTAGACTCTTATCACTCCGGGAAGCTGCTCTTAATAAAGGTCACCAAGAAAATGCTACATTGCAAAGTCCATTGGTCAGGTCTTAATCCCCATCTCAGTTATCTTATCAATATTATTTAACACACCCGATAACTCCACCATCCTTGATATACTTCTTTAAATCGATCTCCAGGACACTCACTTGGCACCTGGTTCCTCCTACATCAGTGCCTGAGACATTTTTGGGCGGGCACCTTAGAAGTACCCAGTCCTTTAACTTTGATCCTCTTCTCAAGCTGGCCTCATTTTCTGTGTCATTCATTCAGCCTGATATGTATATTCAGTTGATCTACTTGACATCACTACATCCTCATGGAAGTTTCCAAATCAGGCATTTCCGACACTTCTAAAACTGAGCTCCCATGTTCCATTCCTGCTGTCTGTCCCACCGTCTTTCCCAGCTCTGTCAACAGCAACTATGATTCCATTAACTCAGGCCAAATATCTTGGAACACTGACTGCATCCTTTCAAACCTCACTTCTCTTCAATGAGAACATCATTTTACCTCCATTCTCAATAAATATCCACAAATCAGTGCCTCCCCAGTCTCTGCCATGATATGGTCCAACTCACCTTGATCTTTCAGTCTGGCTTAGTGTCATAGCATCCTAACTGGCTTCTCTGATTTTACTGTTGCCATAAATAGTCTATGCCTAACCTAGCAGGCAGATTGACTCTGTTAAACTGGAAAAAATTAAAATTACTCCTCGGCTTGAAACCCTCTGGCAGTTTCCTACCTTGCTCAGAGCTAGTGACCTCCATGTCTCCTAGCAGTGATACCCCATTTCCACCTTAGCTTCTTTTACTTCACTCTTCATTTTTCTTCCTTTGGCATATACTTCTGCCACATGACTTTTTTGGGGGGAAGAAGCAGCATGAGGGGGAGTATGGGTCTAGCTGAAAATAAGTTTGGAATGTTTTGTTTACAGTCTAGAATTTGGATTAGTATTGCTCCTTAAATTCATAAGAAATAGGGAGAAATGAAGAATGTTGTAGGTGGTCTCGCAGATGCAATGCCTTGCTCTATCCTGAACCATTGATATACAAAGTATGGCCAAATTACTCCCAGATCATTTATTTTGATATTAAGGGACAAGTCTTTCTTCATCTATGGATATGTACATTCATCCTAAAAATATTGGCGAACATAACCAGTTTCGTGCCTATTGATCGCATAGAAAAGAGTATTGTTTTCACTTAGATTTTCAGAATTGAAGAGGGGCCATTTAATTAGCTTGTGCTGATGTTTCATCTGTGTTTGGCATTTCAAACTGACTCATTATTAAGAGGCAAGCTGTGTGCCATTGTACAGTTTTGGGGGCACAGTCTTTCTTGCTCATGGATGCTGAGGGTAAGAAGGGAAAATCTGGGTGTTGAACAAATTGGTCTCTTGTACTTCTAACTTAAGCAAAAGGCTGTGTTATTATTGATAAATGGGTATCTAGATTTTAGTCCTAGGGATTTAAAAGTCTTTTGTTTTGGAGTTGCTTTTCTCTTATTTATGTCTTTATAAGAGAATTTTTCTTAATGGGATCAATGCAGTGTATGCAAATCTAAAAATAGCTCTGAACACAAAAATAATATGAGTAATTCTGTGTTTTCATCTTGTGAAATTACTCTGTGCATCACAAATATGTTTCTCCTTCCCCTAAGAAATTAAGCACAGACACGAAATATAAATAAATATGTGTTTGCTGTAATGCTACTTGACATTTTAGTTGTAATTAACAGGACTTCGAATATTAGCCAACATTAATTAACAATGTAAAATGCCTCAAACATGAAGTATCATAACAATGCTGAGTAGATTAGGCACCTTCGTCAGTACACCTCATGCTTACTAAAGATCTGTTTTTGACTGCTGCATTATTAAACAGGTTTATTATGCCTCCCACACAAATCTTGAGTGTCTGCTATATTTGTTTTGTGGATATGACTCCTTCCTGAGGCTGTTGTGGTACTGAGGACAGACCCCATGATCTGAGTATGCAGGGTGAGAGGCTGATTCGAGGTGTGGTTTTGGAAGAAGCAAAGCTGCCTTCTGTTCTGATTTTGGTTACATTAGTATTTCAGTTTTCTCAAGTCTCAAAGTGAGTGGGGGTGGGGAAGGAAGAACAGAAAGAAGAGAGAATGATCCCTTAGGTGTCCCACAAAATGCTGTTTCTTTTGGTGTGATATACCTGGCTCCTCTATAATGCTTTTAACTTACTTCCAATGAATCCAAGAACTGAGAAAAAAGCATTTCCCAGGTGGTACTATTTGTGGATTCTGTTCACTCATAATAGCTATACCATTAGTTTTCATTCAAGCAACCTGTGTCTAGAATAGCTTTATGCCTTACCACCCATCCTCTCAGGACATATATTACACAGTCACAGCCTTGGACACTTTCAGTGAGTATTATAATAACGTTCAGTTTTCCTTTCTTGTAGACCCTGGCTGACTTCTCCCTTTCCCCCAGATCCTACCTCTGAATAGATCTTTTTGACCAGTGTCTCCAACTATCCTGCCTCACTCCTGTACATTCATGCTAAAAAAAGAAAAACTCAAAGTTCTTGTTCCACTTTTAAGTTTTCTTCTAATTTTTTTTTTTTGTTGTTGTTGTTTTGTTTTTTTTTTTTAAGTTCATTTGAGGTTTTTTTTTTCTTTTTAAATTTATTTATTTTGGGCAGGGGTCGGGTTGGGGAGAGAGGGGAGCAGGCGGGCCACTTCTATTGGTCTTTCGTTTCTCTATGTTCATCCATCTTTGTTCTTTGGCTCCTGTGGGCCTCCCATCGCGATGGTGTCTGTCGTTGTAGAGCGCCGGCTCTGGGCGCATGTGCCCCACAGCTCCGGCTCGGTGATTGGACACATCAGTCCAGCCGCTCCGCGGCACGTGGGATCTTCCCAGGCTGGGGCACGAACCGGCGCCCCTTGCACTGCAAGGCGGCGTCCCTACCCACTGGACCACCAGGGGAAGCCCCTCTTCTAATTCTTATCTTAATCTTTTTAATCATATTTTTCTTCTTTAAGCCATTAATATTTTTTTATTGAATCTGTTGTAGACCTATAATATTGGATTAAACATCCTGTTTCCCTTTTTAATTTCAAATAGTTCTTGCTTTATGTTATTTTGATTTATCCTATTTTATATATGAATATATTTTAATTTTTAATTATGATATTATTAATTACAATGACCTTTTTATTTTGATGCCCTTAAAAAATTCCAAACTCCACTTTTTCTAAATTAATGTGTTTTTGAAATTTTAAAAAAATTTAAACAGATAAGCATCTATTTAGCATTTGACTTTTATTATTTCTGTGTCTTTCTACCTTAGGTTCTCCGAATAATACAAATAATAAAACATTTGGTCTTTTGGTCTTTTAAATCAGTCTTAAATTCTGTGACTTGGAGGGCCATTTAGGTAGCTTATATTCATTATTCATTAAATCACATAATGTTTGTTGTTATGAGTATTATCACATCATTCTATTTGACACTTTAAAGATTATAGGTTCTTTTTTCTTGAGGGTCTTTATTTGAGACTGTTTTTACTTTGGTCTACTAATATGACGGATAGAAGTTATTTCATTTTAGAGAGTAGAAGGGTTTAAACAGTGCTAGATGATTTAATATGTTTTCTCATTAGTCCCTTCATCTTGTGAATTCTTTAGTACTCATTATCTTCGACATATCAGTCAGTTTAGGATGGCCTATGGCCAGATTTTTAGGGTCTGATCACATCAGACTGTGTGAGCACATCACTGCATAAAGCAGACGTGATGGCCATATGCAATATGTTTTGAGATTTATTGTGAACTCCTTATTATCTCTCTCAACTCCATATCCTTTATTCCTTACCCCATTTTGACAAATCTTTCCATGTCCCAAATCATGGCCTCATTTACTCAGAGGCTGCATTTCCCTCTTTCTGGTAAATCAGTTGTGAGGACTATCCCAGTAATAACTCATCTTTTGTCTTCTCAAAACCTTTTCTTTTCTGATTACTCTTCAGGGAAGAGTAGCCAGCTTTCTCTAACTTGAATCCCTAAGAACTTGGCTCCTTGAAGGACATATTCTTCACATTCTTGATGCATTTTCACCAGTGAAAACAAATCTAATTATCTATCTACGGATCTTCTGTCTATTAATATTATTTTCTTGTAGTAGTTAATATTTGATCTACTTTGACCCATTTATTGCTCTGTTATGCTTTGGCCATGAATGTGGGACCTATTTAAAGAACAGCAATAACGACATCAAATTTCGGGGCACTGTTACTCAAGAATTACTCAAGGTGCATCTTGTCTTCAGTCACTTAGAGTTTTCTTACTAATCAGTATGTCTTGTTCATCGTCTCACTGACTTCAAACATTTTACTGAAACACTAGGGGCAGAATTTGGTGACTTAAACAGATAAGCATCTATTTAGCATTTGACTTTTATTATTTCTGTGTCTTTCTACCTTAGGTTCTCCGAATAATACAAATAATAAAACATTTGGTCTTTTGGTCTTTTAAATCAGTCTTAAATTCTGTGACTTGGAGGGCCATTTAGGTAGCTTATATTCATTATTCATTAAATCACATAATGTTTGTTGTTATGAGTATTATCACATCATTCTATTTGACACTTTAAAGATTATAGGTTCTTTTTTCTTGAGGGTCTTTATTTGAGACTGTTTTTACTTTGGTCTACTAATATGACGGATAGAAGTTATTTCATTTTAGAGAGTAGAAGGGTTTAAACAGTGCTAGATGATTTAATATGTTTTCTCATTAGTCCCTTCATCTTGTGAATTCTTTAGTACTCATTATCTTCGACATATCAGTCAGTTTAGGATGGCCTATGGCCAGATTTTTAGGGTCTGATCACATCAGACTGTGTGAGCACATCACTGCATAAAGCAGACGTGATGGCCATATGCAATATGTTTTGAGATTTATTGTGAACTCCTTATTATCTCTCTCAACTCCATATCCTTTATTCCTTACCCCATTTTGACAAATCTTTCCATGTCCCAAATCATGGCCTCATTTACTCAGAGGCTGCATTTCCCTCTTTCTGGTAAATCAGTTGTGAGGACTATCCCAGTAATAACTCATCTTTTGTCTTCTCAAAACCTTTTCTTTTCTGATTACTCTTCAGGGAAGAGTAGCCAGCTTTCTCTAACTTGAATCCCTAAGAACTTGGCTCCTTGAAGGACATATTCTTCACATTCTTGATGCATTTTCACCAGTGAAAACAAATCTAATTATCTATCTACGGATCTTCTGTCTATTAATATTATTTTCTTGTAGTAGTTAATATTTGATCTACTTTGACCCATTTATTGCTCTGTTATGCTTTGGCCATGAATGTGGGACCTATTTAAAGAACAGCAATAACGACATCAAATTTCGGGGCACTGTTACTCAAGAATTACTCAAGGTGCATCTTGTCTTCAGTCACTTAGAGTTTTCTTACTAATCAGTATGTCTTGTTCATCGTCTCACTGACTTCAAACATTTTACTGAAACACTAGGGGGCAGAAATTGGTGCTATGTGACTTTTTCCCTGTCATCTTTCTAGAAGTGGATGCTTATCTTCTCTTCTTCTTCTTCTTTTTTAAACTTCTCTTTTATCTTTATCAATATATGTTATTTTTGTTTGCTGTTCAAATTTGGATCCTTGAGAATAGTAGCGACTTAATTACAACTAATACTGATAATTTAGATACTTTTAAATACAAGACAGTTGATATTTTGACACCTTGTGCCACAGTAATTTGTAATTGTTACAATCGTTCGTGTCTGCTGCATAGATAAAATACCACCTGATTCTTCTTTCTGTTAAAAGCTCTTGTATTTATTAAACAAGAAAGCACATTAAGGTATAAGCAAGTGGGAAAACTGATTCCACTCTGACTTTTAAGAAACTGGCAAGATTTAAAGATCAGTTTTTAAAAATTAAGGTATAGTTGCTTTATAATATTCTTCCAGTCTGTGCTGTACAGTATGGTGACTCAGTTTTGCACATATATACATTCTTTTTAAAAATATTATTTTCCAGTGTGGTTTATTCCAGGAGCTTCCCTGGTGGCTCAAATGTTAAAGAATCTGCCTGCAATCTTGGAGACCCAAGTTCAATCCCTGGGGAGGGACAATCCTCTGGAGAAGGAAATGGAAACCCACTCCCATATTTCTTGCCCAGAAAATCCTGCAGACAGAGGAGCCTGCCTGGCTGCAGTACGTGGGGTTGCAAAGAGTCAGACACAACTTTAATTTTTATGTTTTATTCCAGGATATTGGATATAGTTCCCTGTTCTAAACAGTAGGACCTGCTTGTTTATTGATTCTAAATGAAACAGTTGTAAATATCAGCTTTTTGAGTTAAGCATTTTGTTTTGAGATAATGGTAGGTTCACGTGGAGTTGATAATACAGAGAGATCTGGTGTATCTTTTACCTCTTTTCCCTAATGGCAGCCTCCTTCAAAACTGTACTGTAAGGTGAGAACCAAGAATAGATATGGGTGCCGTCAACCCTTCATGAGGATCCCTCCTCCTGCTCTTCTGTCATCAGCCACTGCTTCTCACCACCCCAGCCCCAGCCCCTCCAGTCCCTGTCCCTGTCCCAGGAAAACGATTCTTTAGTTTTACTTCAAAAATCTTACATAAATGGAGTTACATATTTTGAGATTGTATTTTTTTTCCCACTCAGTGTTAGTTCCCTGGATATTCATGTAGGTTTTTGTGGGTACTAGTAATTTGTTCTGTTTCAGTGCTGAATAGCATTCCATGATGCACACAGCTTGTTTAACCATTGAAGGCATTTGAGTTGCTTTCATATTTTGGCTATTTTAAGTAAAGCTTCTATAAACATTCTTACTCAGGTTCTTGTGAACGTAAGTTTTCATTTCTCTAGGGTCTAAACCCAAGAGTACAATTGCTAAAGATATGGTAGCTGTGTTTTGTTGTTGTTCAGTTGCTCACTTGTGTCGGACTCTTTGCGTCCCCATGGACTGCAGCACACCAGGCTTCCCTGTCCTTCACCATCTCCTGGGGTTTGTTCAAACTCGTGTCCATTGACTCAGTGATGCCATCCAACCATTTTGTCCTCTGTCACCCTGTGGTCTTCCTGCCCTCAATCTTTCCCAATATCAGGGTCTTTTCCAATTAGACTGCTCTTCACATCAGGTGGCCACAGTATTAGAGCTTCAGGTTCGCCTCAGTTCTTCCAATGAATATTCAGATTTCCTTTAGGATTGATTGGTTTGGTCTCTTTGTTGTTCAAGCTGTATTTTAGTTTTATGTAAATCAGCCAAACCATTATCCAGAGTGGCGTACCATTTTATATTCCCACCAGCAGCATGTGAGTGATCCAGCTGCTCAGCATCTTCACCAGCATTTAATAGCCTCATTGTTTTTTATTTTGAAAAGTAGTGATGCCATCTTTTGATTTTAACTTATATTTCCCTAGTGGCTAAATGATGTTTTGAGTTAAGCATTTTGTTTTGAGATAATGGTAGGTTCACGTGGAGTTGATAATACAGAGAGATCTGGTGTATCTTTTACCTCTTTTCCCTAATGGCAGCCTCCTTCAAAACTGTACTGTAAGGTGAGAACCAAGAATAGATATGGGTGCCGTCAACCCTTCATGAGGATCCCTCCTCCTGCTCTTCTGTCATCAGCCACTGCTTCTCACCACCCCAGCCCCAGCCCCTCCAGTCCCTGTCCCTGTCCCAGGAAAACGATTCTTTAGTTTTACTTC
Organism: Tragulus kanchil; assembly: GCA_022376925.1. Taxonomy (NCBI): domain Eukaryota; kingdom Metazoa; phylum Chordata; class Mammalia; order Artiodactyla; family Tragulidae; genus Tragulus; species Tragulus kanchil. Next base: position 286,577,835 of record JAIOJX010000026.1, read on the forward strand.
AAAAATCTTACATAAATGGAGTTACATATTTTGAGATTGTATTTTTTTTCCCACTCAGTGTTAGTTCCCTGGATATTCATGTAGGTTTTTGTGGGTACTAGTAATTTGTTCTGTTTCAGTGCTGAATAGCATTCCATGATGCACACAGCTTGTTTAACCATTGAAGGCATTTGAGTTGCTTTCATATTTTGGCTATTTTAAGTAAAGCTTCTATAAACATTCTTACTCAGGTTCTTGTGAACGTAAGTTTTCATTTCTCTAGGGTCTAAACCCAAGAGTACAATTGCTAAAGATATGGTAGCTGTGTTTTGTTGTTGTTCAGTTGCTCACTTGTGTCGGACTCTTTGCGTCCCCATGGACTGCAGCACACCAGGCTTCCCTGTCCTTCACCATCTCCTGGGGTTTGTTCAAACTCGTGTCCATTGACTCAGTGATGCCATCCAACCATTTTGTCCTCTGTCACCCTGTGGTCTTCCTGCCCTCAATCTTTCCCAATATCAGGGTCTTTTCCAATTAGACTGCTCTTCACATCAGGTGGCCACAGTATTAGAGCTTCAGGTTCGCCTCAGTTCTTCCAATGAATATTCAGATTTCCTTTAGGATTGATTGGTTTGGTCTCTTTGTTGTTCAAGCTGTATTTTAGTTTTATGTAAATCAGCCAAACCATTATCCAGAGTGGCGTACCATTTTATATTCCCACCAGCAGCATGTGAGTGATCCAGCTGCTCAGCATCTTCACCAGCATTTAATAGCCTCATTGTTTTTTATTTTGAAAAGTAGTGATGCCATCTTTTGATTTTAACTTATATTTCCCTAGTGGCTAAATGATGTCACACATTTTTTATATGTTTATTTACCCATTATATACCCTCTTCCATGAAGTGTCTCTTTATGTCTTTTACTCATTTCCTTGAAGGACTGTTTTCTACTATTGACTTTTAAGAATTCTTTGTATATTCTAGACACAAAAGTTTTTAATTTTAGCATGTTTTCCTATATGTATCATACTTCTGGAGAAAAGTTAAAGATATTTTTGGCATGGCAACCCACTCCAGTATTCATTCCTGTCTGGAGAATCCCATGGACAAAGGAGACTGGCAGGCTACAGTCTGTGTGGTCGCAACGAGTCACACACGACTTAGTGATTAAGCACAGGTTCTGAAGATTTTGTGTTTTTGTTTTTACATTAGTGCTAAAATGCACTAAATGGAGACTTTACTTGCTGTGTGCTCTTCTGAACTGAAGTCGGTAGTTTTGATTCCAAAGTCAAAAACTGTGTAAATGGATAAATTAGCCATCGTCCCTGTATTGACTGGAATGTTTAAAAAATACTTATGATGGCTCTAGGATTGTGCAGAAACGCTGAGTGTTTCTACTGTAGGTGCTGTCGTGAAGGAAGAAGAGCATGGAATGGTAGGATCCCTGCTCTCTGTTCCTTGTAGTTATTGGTGGATTCCAGAATAAGAGGGATCCAATAGAAATGTTGAGAAGGAAGCTAAGGTCAGAGGTCATGCAGCATGTGGAATATAGTCATATTCAGAGATTAAATGGAAGACTTTGGACTCAAGCATAAACCAAGGACTTTCAGCTTGTTCTCTTCAGAGTGTTTACCATTCTGGGTTATGAAATGTGACATGACTCATACTATTAACAAAGGATTATAGCACATTAAATGTTAGTAATAGGTGAGAACATTGCTGAGAAATAGGTTATCAGAGAAAGATGTCGCATCTTCGGGTGTTCTAATAAGCCTGGTCTTTCAAAAGGTCAAAATTATATGGGTGTGGCTTTCAGCTTTATTATTTCTCAAAAGTGTTTGATTACTTTCAAAATATGTCTGTGGTTCAGGAGTAAGTTCACAATGACATCATCGGTAGTGGTCATTTCCTTTTAAAACTGAAATTTGAATTAATTTTATATACAGTTAAATACACAGTATACAGAGATTTTAAGATCAAGTTTATAGTCTTTTTTCAAATTAGAGTGACAGCAAGCCATGTGTTTTTGTCTACTCCGTCATAGTATTTCCTTTCTAAGAAATCTAGTTAACCAGAAGCATACCTTTGTAGGACATATTGAAGATTAGGTATCTACTTTTCTGACTTCTGGCTTTAAGGCCCAGTTTAGTCCCCTGAAAATGTGTATCTATACTATCATAATCAAAGAAGCAGTGGCAGTCTATATTGTATCATTTGACAGATGTTATGAGGCTGCACTAATCCCAACTCCTCCTTTTCATGGAGCCTGGAATTTTCTCTGTCCTTTGAGTTGAAGCCTTCTTGCCAGAAGATCTTTTTTAAAAAAGGTCAATAACTTCCCAGGGAAGTAGATATTAATATCCTCAAGAGAGTCACATAGCTATACATGTCCCTTTCCTGAGAATAGTGGCCTAAGGAAGCAGAAGCTAGGACAATTATACTCACAAGGGGCATCTGAAAAGGGGAGGTGGACATCCATAGGTACCCATGACAGCACCAGAACGATTTTTAAAGGCAGATTTCTGAGGAGCTCATACTTTCCAAGTAAATCTTTTTCACAAATGTCAACCTACTTATTTTCAAGTCTAACTAAGGAAATATTGGGGATTATAAAAACTACATAGTATGGCTTTTAAAAAAGTAAATTTTCTGAGCTACAGATTGCATGCATCCGTGCATGCTAAGTTGCTTCAGTCGTGTCTGACTCTGTGACCTTATGGACTGCAGCCAGCCCGCCTCCTCTGTCCATAGGATTACAAAGGATTATAGCACATTAAATGTTAGTAAATAGGTTAAAAAGAAAACATTGCTGAGAAATAGGTTATCAGAGAAAGATGTCGCATCTTGGGGTGTTCTAATAAGCCTGGTCTTTCAAAAGGTCAAAATTATATGGGTGTGGCTTTCAGCTTTATTATTTCTCAAAAGTGTTTGATTACTTTCAAAATATGTCTGTGGTTCAGGAGTAAGTTCACAATGACATCATCGGTAGTGGTCATTTCCTTTTAAAACTGAAATTTGAATTAATTTTATATACAGTTAAATACACAGTATACAGAGATTTTAAGATCAAGTTTATAGTCTTTTTTCAAATTAGAGTGACAGCAAGCCATGTGTTTTTGTCTACTCCGTCATAGTATTTCCTTTCTAAGAAATCTAGTTAACCAGAAGCATACCTTTGTAGGACATATTGAAGATTAGGTATCTACTTTTCTGACTTCTGGCTTTAAGGCCCAGTTTAGTCCCCTGAAAATGTGTATCTATACTATCATAATCAAAGAAGCAGTGGCAGTCTATATTGTATCATTTGACAGATGTTATGAGGCTGCACTAATCCCAACTCCTCCTTTTCATGGAGCCTGGAATTTTCTCTGTCCTTTGAGTTGAAGCCTTCTTGCCAGAAGATCTTTTTTAAAAAAGGTCAATAACTTCCCAGGGAAGTAGATATTAATATCCTCAAGAGAGTCACATAGCTATACATGTCCCTTTCCTGAGAATAGTGGCCTAAGGAAGCAGAAGCTAGGACAATTATACTCACAAGGGGCATCTGAAAAGGGGAGGTGGACATCCATAGGTACCCATGACAGCACCAGAACGATTTTTTAAAGGCAGATTTCTGAGGAGCTCATACTTTCCAAGTAAATCTTTTTCACAAATGTCAACCTACTTATTTTCAAGTCTAACTAAGGAAATATTGGGGATTATAAAAACTACATAGTATGGCTTTTAAAAAAGTAAATTTTCTGAGCTACAGATTGCATGCATCCGTGCATGCTAAGTTGCTTCAGTCGTGTCTGACTCTGTGACCTTATGGACTGCAGCCAGCCCGCCTCCTCTGTCCATAGGATTCTCCAGGCAAGAATACTGGAGTGTGTTGCCATGCCCTGCTCCAGGGAATATTCTCGCCCTAGGGATCAAACCCACGTTCTTATGTCTCCTGCCTTGACAGGCGGGTTCTTTACCACTAGTGCCACTGGGAAGCCTGAAGTACAGACTGCACACTGCTAAACGCACAAATTCTAAACTTCAATGAAGTTTGATAAATGTGTACATATGCCCATATGAACAACACAATCATTGCAGGACACTCCCATCACCTCAGAAAGTCCCCTCATAGTCCTTTTCCAGCCAATCCCCCTTCCTTTGTCTCTGGGCAAACACTGTTGTGATTTCTTCATTTTGCCTCTGCTGGTACTTCACATAAATGGTACTTCTTATAAATGAAACATTTAGTTTTTTAGGTCTTGCTTCTTTTAAGATAATGGGATTCAACGATGTTGCTGCATGTATCATTAGTTTGATTTTTAGTGTTAAGTATTAGTGTTGCAGGGAGGAAACCAATTCTGACCCCACAATTAAACTGCTTCTTTGACTTGCTTTTTGTTGTTTTCATTATTATAATCTTACAGAATAGTTTGCCTCCAAGAATCCTGCCCCTCTGCCTGACTGTTAAACTAAAGTGCCTTTGTTCAGAATCCTGTCCACCTGTGGATGGCAGGAAGGGAGAAATTAACACATCCCCTGCCTGAGGCTTGCCATTCTAGGAGATATTTACATGTCCCTTTCCTGAGAATAGTGGCCTAAGGAAGCAGAAGCTAGGACAATTATACTCACAAGGGGCATCTGAAAAGGGGAGGTGGACATCCATAGGTACCCATGACAGCACCAGAACGATTTTTTAAAGGCAGATTTCTGAGGAGCTCATACTTTCCAAGTAAATCTTTTTCACAAATGTCAACCTACTTATTTTCAAGTCTAACTAAGGAAATATTGGGGATTATAAAAACTACATAGTATGGCTTTTAAAAAAGTAAATTTTCTGAGCTACAGATTGCATGCATCCGTGCATGCTAAGTTGCTTCAGTCGTGTCTGACTCTGTGACCTTATGGACTGCAGCCAGCCCGCCTCCTCTGTCCATAGGATTCTCCAGGCAAGAATACTGGAGTGTGTTGCCATGCCCTGCTCCAGGGAATATTCTCGCCCTAGGGATCAAACCCACGTTCTTATGTCTCCTGCCTTGACAGGCGGGTTCTTTACCACTAGTGCCACTGGGAAGCCTGAAGTACAGACTGCACACTGCTAAACGCACAAATTCTAAACTTCAATGAAGTTTGATAAATGTGTACATATGCCCATATGAACAACACAATCATTGCAGGACACTCCCATCACCTCAGAAAGTCCCCTCATAGTCCTTTTCCAGCCAATCCCCCTTCCTTTGTCTCTGGGCAAACACTGTTGTGATTTCTTCATTTTGCCTCTGCTGGTACTTCACATAAATGGTACTTCTTATAAATGAAACATTTAGTTTTTTAGGTCTTGCTTCTTTTAAGATAATGGGATTCAACGATGTTGCTGCATGTATCATTAGTTTGATTTTTAGTGTTAAGTATTAGTGTTGCAGGGAGGAAACCAATTCTGACCCCACAATTAAACTGCTTCTTTGACTTGCTTTTTGTTGTTTTCATTATTATAATCTTACAGAATAGTTTGCCTCCAAGAATCCTGCCCCTCTGCCTGACTGTTAAACTAAAGTGCCTTTGTTCAGAATCCTGTCCACCTGTGGATGGCAGGAAGGGAGAAATTAACACATCCCCTGCCTGAGGCTTGCCATTCTAGGAGATATTTACAAGGTTAATGAAGGAGGAAAGGAACAGGCTACCCTGATTAAACTGACTCCATCTAGAGGAAGAGAACTCCATCTTGCACTTCCAGTGAACTCTGGACTGTGTTTGGACTGTGTAGCCATGGAGATGAAAAATTAACTGTTGACTAGGCCTCCCGGGATGATGAGAACCTGACCAAGGAAACCTCATAACCAAGCCTCCCCTAGGCCAAGAAAATGAAATGTCCAGTATATGGTAGATGACCATTTGTGATCTTAGTTAATTAATCCGTGTTGAGACAAGCTAAGCAATATGCTTAGGTGATTTTCGATTGTACCTTTGAGATTGCAACCAAATCATATTTTTTCCTTTAATGTTTCCTAGGCAACCTCAGGTGTTTGGGATATGGGTTTGTGCATGTAGGCTTTAGGTATAAATGTTAGCCACAAGTTCTGCTCGGGGTCCTTGGTTAAAATGGAGGCCTTGGACACACCAGTGTAATAAATGCCCTCCACTGTTTACTTTGTCACTCTGTGTGGGTTGTTTCCTGAAGCCTGGTTATAACAGTTAATGGCCATTTTACTTTGCTTCCTCACCTTTCCCACCTCCACCTCTGATCTATAAAAGAACCTGGCATCCAGACCCTGATAAGATGGTTATTTTGAGGCAGCCTGCCGGCTCCCCGATTAAGGTGAAAGTTTCTTCCTTGCCTCATCTCTCAGATTCATTGGCCTTTTGAGCAGTGAGCAGTCTCTGGGCAAACACTGTTGTGATTTCTTCATTTTGCCTCTGCTGGTACTTCACATAAATGGTACTTCTTATAAATGAAACATTTAGTTTTTTAGGTCTTGCTTCTTTTAAGATAATGGGATTCAACGATGTTGCTGCATGTATCATTAGTTTGATTTTTAGTGTTAAGTATTAGTGTTGCAGGGAGGAAACCAATTCTGACCCCACAATTAAACTGCTTCTTTGACTTGCTTTTTGTTGTTTTCATTATTATAATCTTACAGAATAGTTTGCCTCCAAGAATCCTGCCCCTCTGCCTGACTGTTAAACTAAAGTGCCTTTGTTCAGAATCCTGTCCACCTGTGGATGGCAGGAAGGGAGAAATTAACACATCCCCTGCCTGAGGCTTGCCATTCTAGGAGATATTTACAAGGTTAATGAAGGAGGAAAGGAACAGGCTACCCTGATTAAACTGACTCCATCTAGAGGAAGAGAACTCCATCTTGCACTTCCAGTGAACTCTGGACTGTGTTTGGACTGTGTAGCCATGGAGATGAAAAATTAACTGTTGACTAGGCCTCCCGGGATGATGAGAACCTGACCAAGGAAACCTCATAACCAAGCCTCCCCTAGGCCAAGAAAATGAAATGTCCAGTATATGGTAGATGACCATTTGTGATCTTAGTTAATTAATCCGTGTTGAGACAAGCTAAGCAATATGCTTAGGTGATTTTCGATTGTACCTTTGAGATTGCAACCAAATCATATTTTTTCCTTTAATGTTTCCTAGGCAACCTCAGGTGTTTGGGATATGGGTTTGTGCATGTAGGCTTTAGGTATAAATGTTAGCCACAAGTTCTGCTCGGGGTCCTTGGTTAAAATGGAGGCCTTGGACACACCAGTGTAATAAATGCCCTCCACTGTTTACTTTGTCACTCTGTGTGGGTTGTTTCCTGAAGCCTGGTTATAACAGTTAATGGCCATTTTACTTTGCTTCCTCACCTTTCCCACCTCCACCTCTGATCTATAAAAGAACCTGGCATCCAGACCCTGATAAGATGGTTATTTTGAGGCAGCCTGCCGGCTCCCCGATTAAGGTGAAAGTTTCTTCCTTGCCTCATCTCTCAGATTCATTGGCCTTTTGAGCAGTGAGCAGAGTGTGCTTGGACTTGGTAACACTCGTTCGTTGTATAACTGTACCAGTTTGCTTTTTCATTCTCTTCCTGATGGATATTTTAGGCTATTTCCCATTTTTGCCCATTACAAGTAAAATCGGTATCAGTCTTTTTGTGCAAGTCTGTTTGTGGCCATGTTTTCATTTTTCTTAAGTAAATACCTATGAGTGGAATGGCTGTGTCATAGGGTAAACGTATGTTGAACTTTATAAAATATTGCTAAATAGGTCTCCAAATGGTTGTAATATTTTACAGTCTTGCAACAATATATGAGAGATGCTTTGTATCTTGGTCTCTAAAAAATTTTTAGCCCTTCTACCCGTTATAAATATCTGACTGTGATGTAAATTTGCATTTCCTTAATGACTAATGATGTTGAGCAACTTTTCCTGCGGGGGCTGGCCAGTCTTATACCTGCTTTTGTGAAGTGTCTGTTCTTTCATCCATTTTTTAGAAATTTATTTATCTGTGGCTGTGCTGGGTCTTCATTGCTGTGCAGGCTTTCCTCTAGTTGCGATGAGCAAGGGCTACTTTAGTTGCGGTGAGTGGGTTTCTCACTGTGGTGGCTTCTCTTTTGCAGAGCATGGGCTCTGGGGTGCATAGGCTTCAGTAACTGCAGTCCTTCAGCTTTAGAGCACAGGCTCATAGTCGTGATGCAGGGACTTAGTTGCTCCACAGCATGTGGGATCTTCTTGGACCAGGGATTGCCAGTGTATCCTCCATTGGCAAGCAAATTCTTTACCACTGAGCCACCAGGTAAGCCCTCTTTCACCTTTTTTTTTTTTTTTTTTCTTTACAGTGAAAAGTTTATGGAAGGAGAGAGAGGAAGAGAAAGCTTTCACCCTAGACCCTGGGAGGGGGAAAGACGAATACCCCCCGAAGCCAATTTAGGTGTGGGTTGTTTCCTGAAGCCTGGTTATAACAGTTAATGGCCATTTTACTTTGCTTCCTCACCTTTCCCACCTCCACCTCTGATCTATAAAAGAACCTGGCATCCAGACCCTGATAAGATGGTTATTTTGAGGCAGCCTGCCGGCTCCCCGATTAAGGTGAAAGTTTCTTCCTTGCCTCATCTCTCAGATTCATTGGCCTTTTGAGCAGTGAGCAGAGTGTGCTTGGACTTGGTAACACTCGTTCGTTGTATAACTGTACCAGTTTGTTTTTTCATTCTCTTCCTGATGGATATTTTAGGCTATTTCCCATTTTTGCCCATTACAAGTAAAATCGGTATCAGTCTTTTTGTGCAAGTCTGTTTGTGGCCATGTTTTCATTTTTCTTAAGTAAATACCTATGAGTGGAATGGCTGTGTCATAGGGTAAACGTATGTTGAACTTTATAAAATATTGCTAAATAGGTCTCCAAATGGTTGTAATATTTTACAGTCTTGCAACAATATATGAGAGATGCTTTGTATCTTGGTCTCTAAAAAATTTTTAGCCCTTCTACCCGTTATAAATATCTGACTGTGATGTAAATTTGCATTTCCTTAATGACTAATGATGTTGAGCAACTTTTCCTGCGGGAGCTGGCCAGTCTTATACCTGCTTTTGTGAAGTGTCTGTTCTTTCATCCATTTTTTAGAAATTTATTTATCTGTGGCTGTGCTGGGTCTTCATTGCTGTGCAGGCTTTCCTCTAGTTGCGATGAGCAAGGGCTACTTTAGTTGCGGTGAGTGGGTTTCTCACTGTGGTGGCTTCTCTTTTGCAGAGCATGGGCTCTGGGGTGCATAGGCTTCAGTAACTGCAGTCCTTCAGCTTTAGAGCACAGGCTCATAGTCGTGATGCAGGGACTTAGTTGCTCCACAGCATGTGGGATCTTCTTGGACCAGGGATTGCCAGTGTATCCTCCATTGGCAAGCAAATTCTTTACCACTGAGCCACCAGGTAAGCCCTCTTTCACCTTTTTTTTTTTTTTTTTCTGTACAGTGAAAAGTTTATTGAAGGAGAAAGAGGAAGAGAAAGCTTTCAGCATAGACACTGGAAGGGGTATAGACGAATACCCCCAGAAGCCAATTTAGGTGTGGGTTTTTATACTTTTTCAGTTGGTTATTAGCAATAGTTCAAAAGAATGTTTTGAGGTGACAGAGTTCTTACCAGACTCACACCCACAGCAGACATCTTTGTATAACATAAGTTAAGAAGGAGAAACATGTCCTCCAGCAAGATACATTGTTGTTATAAACATTAAGTCTGGGTTTAAAGAACAAGTCTTAGGCAAAATAGATTATTGTCATAGGCATGGCAATCAAGGTGAAGGCACCTTAGCTGAGAATGTTTGTTCCTCCTCCTGCTCCTTGGAGCCCACTGGCCTCCTTACCAAGTCTGCGGGTTCACCCCTTTCATTCCCCTCTTTTCCTTTTAGGAGAATTATGTTGCCAGGGAAGTGGGTTGACAACCGCTTTGGCTTCTTCAAGCGGTACGGGGGCGTCGTGGGGCTCTGGGTTGTTGAGGCAACATATTCTCCTCACTCTTCTATTCAGGGTCTCTGCTCCAAGGGTCCCAAGTAATAGCTGGAGGAGGTCGTAGGAGCATGAACAATCATTTGTAACTGAAAATCATTTAGATGGTTGGAAACAAATCCTACTACGCAGTTGCAGATACAAAGCAAACAGCAAAAACAAAACAATTAAAATTATTACAATTAAAATAGTTTTCCACCATGGAGAGTTAGTTAACTGTTTCCAAAGTGAGGTAAATGAGGTAACAAAGTGAGTCCGATTTTCAGGGGTGGCTCTGTTCCCAGCAAATGGCTACTTTGGATATTGGGTGCCCCTTTTCAAGAGTTAACCATACAATTTTGTCCCATATCTGATAAAGGTCAGGTAGAAAGTCACCAGATTTTGACTTATTTATCTTTCTGTGTATAGTAAAATAGTCATTAAATAAAGCTCATATATAAATAAAGTTAAAAGTCACATTATATCCACAATTAGAATAAAAGGTGTTGTGCCAGCCCATTTTTAGATTGTAGACATCGTTAGAAGATACATAGTCACAGAGTTGGACAAGAGTGAAGTCCACCATGGGAAACCTTCCACTGATGATGAAGGGAATGATCCACATATCCAGCAACTGATATCCTGGTCTGGCTCAAACACTGGCTTGTCTGAATCAGAGGTCAGGAGTCACCTCTCACAATGTCTGCTGAGAGGCTGAAAACTGAGTCACATGATTAGTTAATTCTCTAAGGCATCGGATTTATGACAATATCTGTGCACAAAAATGGCCTGCCGTAGACATTCAAAAGGGGACAATCCTTTCTTTTTAGGGGCAGGGTGAGCCCTCATTAGAGCGATGGGCAAGACTTAAATCAATTGTCTTGTGTTTCTTGAGTTAGCTTATGTAAATGTCTTTTAATAATGTCATTAGCTTTTTCAACCTTGCCTGAGAACTGGGGTTTCCAGAAAGAGTGTAGATGATATTCTATTCCTAGAGCCTTTGATACCCCTTTGGTTACAGCAGCTTTAAAGGTGGAGCTGTTGTCACTCTAGAGGCTCTGAGGCAACCCAAACCTGGGGATTATTTCGTGAATTAAAACCCTTATGATGTCTTTAGCCTGTTCAGTATGGCAGGGAAAGGCTTCAATTCACTCAGTAAAGGTGTCTGCCCAGACCTTGTCTTGAAGATCCCGGATGAGCCCCCAGGTGATAGATAGATGACAGTTGGATAGGTTAGTGTGAACCGTGTCATATTCTTGATCTCCAAAGGAGAAGAATTCACACTGGGATCAAAAAGACTTGTCATTTGTCACTCAGAACTTTGTGCAGTGAGAAGTTTATTAAAGGAAAAAGAGATAGAGAAAGCTTCCAGCATAGACACTAGAAAGGGGATAGAAGAATAACTCTCTTTTACCCATTTTCAAACCCAATATTTGAACCTACTTGGACTTAATTGGTATTGACTACATATATATATATATATATTTAAACTTTTACTTTTAACTTTTACAGAGTTTTGTTGTTTACAGATGATATATGTTTCCACATATATATTTTTTGAGTGTGGATCATAGTTTCCTATTTCTTGACGTACATATACTATATATTAGTATTTAAACTTTTACTTATTAACTTTTGTGCCAGCCCATTTTAGATTGTAGACATCGTTAGAAGATACATAGTCACAGAGTTGGACAAGAGTGAAGTCCACCATGGGAAACCTTCCACTGATGATGAAGGGAATGATCCACATATCCAGCAACTGATATCCTGGTCTGGCTCAAACACTGGCTTGTCTGAATCAGAGGTCAGGAGTCACCTCTCACAATGTCTGCTGAGAGGCTGAAAACTGAGTCACATGATTAGTTAATTCTCTAAGGCATCGGATTTATGACAATATCTGTGCACAAAAATGGCCTGCCGTAGACATTCAAAAGGGGACAATCCTTTCTTTTTAGGGGCAGGGTGAGCCCTCATTAGAGCGATGGGCAAGACTTAAATCAATTGTCTTGTGTTTCTTGAGTTAGCTTATGTAAATGTCTTTTAATAATGTCATTAGCTTTTTCAACCTTGCCTGAGAACTGGGGTTTCCAGAAAGAGTGTAGATGATATTCTATTCCTAGAGCCTTTGATACCCCTTTGGTTACAGCAGCTTTAAAGGTGGAGCTGTTGTCACTCTAGAGGCTCTGAGGCAACCCAAACCTGGGGATTATTTCGTGAATTAAAACCCTTATGATGTCTTTAGCCTGTTCAGTATGGCAGGGAAAGGCTTCAATTCACTCAGTAAAGGTGTCTGCCCAGACCTTGTCTTGAAGATCCCGGATGAGCCCCCAGGTGATAGATAGATGACAGTTGGATAGGTTAGTGTGAACCGTGTCATATTCTTGATCTCCAAAGGAGAAGAATTCACACTGGGATAAAAAAGACTTGTCATTTGTCACTCAGAACTTTGTGCAGTGAGAAGTTTATTAAAGGAAAAAGAGATAGAGAAAGCTTCCAGCATAGACACTAGAAAGGGGATAGAAGAATAACTCTCTTTTACCCATTTTCAAACCCAATATTTGAACCTACTTGGACTTAATTGGTATTGACTACATATATATATATATATATTTAAACTTTTACTTTTAACTTTTACAGAGTTTTGTTGTTTACAGATGATATATGTTTCCACATATATATTTTTTGAGTGTGGATCATAGTTTCCTATTTCTTCACGACACTGTTAACTTTGGGCTGAATACAAGACTTTCTTGTAGTACTCTAGATTCTGTCGCATTCTTCTGAGGATTAGTAGCATTCTTTTTTAGTAGATAGCTAATCTGACGTGGCAATAGAGGTAAACTGCCTCCTAAAGGTATATAACATTTTATCTCTATTCTGTGAGATGTATCTCACAATCAAGTGGGGTTTATACATAACCTAATCTATCATCACAGTCAATGGTGTTATCAGAATACATGAATATATTCTTGGATTTAAGTCACTAATAAATTTTAAAGGTTTTGCATCTGGACTAATGAGAGATATTCATCTTTAGTTTTCTTAAGATGTCTTTGGTTTTGATATCAGGCTAGTTCTGGCCTCATAAAATAAGTTAGAAAATATTCTTTCTTCTTGTATTTTCTGAAAGGTTTTGTGTGTAAGATCGATATTATTTCTTCCTGAAATTTTGGTGGACTTCACCTGTAAAGCCCTGAGGATATGGAGTTTTCTTTGTGGAAAGGTTTTAAATTAACAAACACAATTTCTTTCTTTCTTTTTTTAAACCTTTATTTTACTTTTAACTTTTACAGAGTTTTGTTGTTTACAGATATGTATGTTCTCAGATTAGTCATATGTATATCCCCCCTTCCCTCCCCTCCCGACCATCATACAGCACCCCTGAAGGATCCCCTTTTCTCACAGAGCAATGACTAGAGCTATTTTCTTCACTTATGATAGTACAGGCCTTCATGCTACTTCCTTTACGCCTCTCACCCACTGTTCCTTCCCCACAATGTCCATATGTCCACTGTCCACCTTTGTCTCACTTTTTTCAATGTTTTGCCCCTTCTTATGATACGTTCAACTTTGTGCAAGTGAGAAGTTTATTAAAGGAAAAGAGATAGAGAAAGCTTCCAGCATAGACACTAGAAAGGGGATAGAAGAATAACTCTCTTTTACCCATTTTCAAACCCAATATTTGAACCTACTTGGACTTAATTGGTATTGACTACATATATATATATATATATTTAAACTTTTACTTTTAACTTTTACAGAGTTTTGTTGTTTACAGATGATATATGTTTCCACATATATATTTTTTGAGTGTGGATCATAGTTTCCTATTTCTTCACGACACTGTTAACTTTGGGCTGAATACAAGACTTTCTTGTAGTACTCTAGATTCTGTCGCATTCTTCTGAGGATTAGTAGCATTCTTTTTTAGTAGATAGCTAATCTGACGTGGCAATAGAGGTAAACTGCCTCCTAAAGGTATATAACATTTTATCTCTATTCTGTGAGATGTATCTCACAATCAAGTGGGGTTTATACATAACCTAATCTATCATCACAGTCAATGGTGTTATCAGAATACATGAATATATTCTTGGATTTAAGTCACTAATAAATTTTAAAGGTTTTGCATCTGGACTAATGAGAGATATTCATCTTTAGTTTTCTTAAGATGTCTTTGGTTTTGATATCAGGCTAGTTCTGGCCTCATAAAATAAGTTAGAAAATATTCTTTCTTCTTGTATTTTCTGAAAGGTTTTGTGTGTAAGATCGATATTATTTCTTCCTGAAATTTTGGTGGACTTCACCTGTAAAGCCCTGAGGATATGGAGTTTTCTTTGTGGAAAGGTTTTAAATTAACAAACACAATTTCTTTCTTTCTTTTTTTAAACCTTTATTTTACTTTTAACTTTTACAGAGTTTTGTTGTTTACAGATATGTATGTTCTCAGATTAGTCATATGTATATCCCCCCCTTCCCTCCCCTCCCGACCATCATACAGCACCCCTGAAGGATCCCCTTTTCTCACAGAGCAATGACTAGAGCTATTTTCTTCACTTATGATAGTACAGGCCTTCATGCTACTTCCTTTACGCCTCTCACCCACTGTTCCTTCCCCACAATGTCCATATGTCCACTGTCCATGTCTGTCTTTCTGTCGCTTCACTGCATGTGCCATCATCACCATCCTACTAGATTCCATATATATGTGTTAATATACTGTATTTGTCCTTCTCTTTCTGACTGACTTCACTTTTGATGATACGTTCTAGATCCAGCCACCTCATTAGGGTTGATTCTTCTGCATTTCTCTTTACAGCTGTGTAGTATTCCATTGTATATATGTACCAGAGCTTTTGGATCCATTCGTTTGTCGATGGGCATCTAGGTTCCTTCCATGTTCTAGCTATTGTATAGAGAGCTGCAATGAACATTGGGGTACAGGTGCTTCTTTCAGTTTTGATTTCGTCAGGGTATAAGCCTAAGAGTGGGATTGCTGGGTCATATGGTGCTTCTATTTTTAGTTTTTTAAGAAATCTCCAGACTGTCTTCCATAGAGGCTGAATCAATTTACACTCCCACCAGCAATGCAGGAGTGTTCCCTTTTCTCCGCAGCCTCTCCAGCATTTATTGTCGGTCGATTTGTGGATGATGGCCATTCTGACGGGTGTGAGGTGATATCTCATTGTAGTTTTGATTTGCATTTCTCTAATTATTAGTGAAGTTGAGCATCGTTTCATGTGTTTTGGGGCCATCTGTATGTCATCTTTGGAGAGGTGTCTGTTTAGGTCCTTTTTAATGAATATAAGCTTATTAAATTTTATATTTCTCCTTGTGTTTGTTGGGTAAGATGTATATATCAAGGGACATATCTGTTTCATCCAAGTGGTCGAATTTATTGACATGTAGTTGTTAACAATATTCCTTTATTGTTATTTTAATGTGCATGGGAATTTGTGATTGTTCTTTCTTTAATTACAGATATTGATAATTTGTTTTTGATTGTTTTCTTGAACAGCATTCCTAGAGGCTTATACTTTTTATTAATCTTTGCAAAAAATCAATTTTTGTCTTGTGGATTTTTTTCAATTTTTTTGTGTTTCCACTGTTGTTTTTATTATTTTTCTTTTAACTTTTACAGAGTTTTGTTGTTTACAGATATGTATGTTCTCAGATTAGTCATATGTATATCCCCCCCTTCCCTCCCCTCCCGACCATCATACAGCACCCCTGAAGGATCCCCTTTTCTCACAGAGCAATGACTAGAGCTATTTTCTTCACTTATGATAGTACAGGCCTTCATGCTACTTCCTTTACGCCTCTCACCCACTGTTCCTTCCCCACAATGTCCATATGTCCACTGTCCATGTCTGTCTTTCTGTCGCTTCACTGCATGTGCCATCATCACCATCCTACTAGATTCCATATATATGTGTTAATATACTGTATTTGTCCTTCTCTTTCTGACTGACTTCACTTTTGATGATACGTTCTAGATCCAGCCACCTCATTAGGGTTGATTCTTCTGCATTTCTCTTTACAGCTGTGTAGTATTCCATTGTATATATGTACCAGAGCTTTTGGATCCATTCGTTTGTCGATGGGCATCTAGGTTCCTTCCATGTTCTAGCTATTGTATAGAGAGCTGCAATGAACATTGGGGTACAGGTGCTTCTTTCAGTTTTGATTTCGTCAGGGTATAAGCCTAAGAGTGGGATTGCTGGGTCATATGGTGCTTCTATTTTTAGTTTTTTAAGAAATCTCCAGACTGTCTTCCATAGAGGCTGAATCAATTTACACTCCCACCAGCAATGCAGGAGTGTTCCCTTTTCTCCGCAGCCTCTCCAGCATTTATTGTCGGTCGATTTGTGGATGATGGCCATTCTGACGGGTGTGAGGTGATATCTCATTGTAGTTTTGATTTGCATTTCTCTAATTATTAGTGAAGTTGAGCATCGTTTCATGTGTTTTGGGGCCATCTGTATGTCATCTTTGGAGAGGTGTCTGTTTAGGTCCTTTTTAATGAATATAAGCTTATTAAATTTTATATTTCTCCTTGTGTTTGTTGGGTAAGATGTATATATCAAGGGACATATCTGTTTCATCCAAGTGGTCGAATTTATTGACATGTAGTTGTTAACAATATTCCTTTATTGTTATTTTAATGTGCATGGGAATTTGTGATTGTTCTTTCTTTAATTACAGATATTGATAATTTGTTTTTGATTGTTTTCTTGAACAGCATTCCTAGAGGCTTATACTTTTTATTAATCTTTGCAAAAAATCAATTTTTGTCTTGTGGATTTTTTTCAATTTTTTTGTGTTTCCACTGTTGTTTTTATTATTTCTTTTTGACTGTCTCTAAGGTTTCATTTGTTTTTCCTTTTTCTATAAGGGACTATTTGTTATGGTCTTGAAAAAGCACTAGAAAGATATTGTATAGATATGCTTAGATAATTTATGTTAAACAGTATTTTAATTTTAAAAAATTTTTGGCTACTTCTATGTAAGACTTTCATTTATTTATTTTTCATCTGTCTTTGTTCTTTGGCCTGTGTGGGCCTCCCATAGCAGTGGCCTCTCCTGTAGCAGAGCACTGGCTCTGGGTGCATGCGCTCCAGAACACTGGCTCCTAATTAGACACACCAGTCCAGCCACTCCGTGGCATGTGGGATCTTCCCGTGCCAGGGATCGAACTGGCACCCCCTGCAAATGCAAGGCAGACTCTTTATCCACTGGACCACCAGGGAAGCCCCTAAACAGTGTTTTAACAATACAAGTTTTTGCAATCTTGTTTTTGTTATCAGGGATTTCTTTTCAGGTGACCTGATTATTGCTGTAAATTTAATTTGAATTAATTACATACAATTGGCATGAAGATAAATAATACAATAGATAAATAATAAGGGGCCAAGAAATAGTAAGGCAGAAAATTCTTGTTTTTATTTGTCAAATCAAACTCCTAAAAATAGCACTTTAATTTAAAGGTAGGAGTATATATTTCGGGCAATTATATTGCATAGCTCTTTTTTGTCCATAATCTCTGACTTATCAGCACTTATATATAAAATTTTGTCTGTACCACTGACATACGTGAGTGATATCTCATTGTAGTTTTGATTTGCATTTCTCTAATTATTAGTGAAGTTGAGCATCGTTTCATGTGTTTTGGGGCCATCTGTATGTCATCTTTGGAGAGGTGTCTGTTTAGGTCCTTTTAATGAATATAAGCTTATTAAATTTTATATTTCTCCTTGTGTTTGTTGGGTAAGATGTATATATCAAGGGACATATCTGTTTCATCCAAGTGGTCGAATTTATTGACATGTAGTTGTTAACAATATTCCTTTATTGTTATTTTAATGTGCATGGGAATTTGTGATTGTTCTTTCTTTAATTACAGATATTGATAATTTGTTTTTGATTGTTTTCTTGAACAGCATTCCTAGAGGCTTATACTTTTTATTAATCTTTGCAAAAAATCAATTTTTGTCTTGTGGATTTTTTTCAATTTTTTTGTGTTTCCACTGTTGTTTTTATTATTTCTTTTTGACTGTCTCTAAGGTTTCATTTGTTTTTCCTTTTTCTATAAGGGACTATTTGTTATGGTCTTGAAAAAGCACTAGAAAGATATTGTATAGATATGCTTAGATAATTTATGTTAAACAGTATTTTAATTTTAAAAAATTTTTGGCTACTTCTATGTAAGACTTTCATTTATTTATTTTTCATCTGTCTTTGTTCTTTGGCCTGTGTGGGCCTCCCATAGCAGTGGCCTCTCCTGTAGCAGAGCACTGGCTCTGGGTGCATGCGCTCCAGAACACTGGCTCCTAATTAGACACACCAGTCCAGCCACTCCGTGGCATGTGGGATCTTCCGTGACAGGGATCGAACTGGCAACCCCTGCAAATGCAAGGCAGACTCTTTATCCACTGGACCACCAGGGAAGCCCCTAAACAGTGTTTTAACAATACAAGTTTTTGCAATCTTGTTTTTGTTATCAGGGATTTCTTTTCAGGTGACCTGATTATTGCTGTAAATTTAATTTGAATTAATTACATACAATTGGCATGAAGATAAATAATACAATAGATAAATAATAAGGGGCCAAGAAATAGTAAGGCAGAAAATTCTTGTTTTTATTTGTCAAATCAAACTCCTAAAAATAGCACTTTAATTTAAAGGTAGGAGTATATATTTCGGGCAATTATATTGCATAGCTCTTTTTTGTCCATAATCTCTGACTTATCAGCACTTATATATAAAATTTTGTCTGTACCACTGACATACTGATCATATATGTCAATTATGAAACATTTTCTCATAATAAGTTTCTTTTAAAATGTATCTCTCCAATTATCTGACATCAAATGATGTATGATATGGTTAGGTAGCATGTAGTTTTTTACTTTTTTTGTCTTTTTATACTTACTGGTCTACAGGTATGTTTTTCCAATTGTAATATAAAGTAGCAAGCAAACATAGTCTTAGAGTAGTTCTCCTTAAATATTTATTTTAATGTTTTTGTTTTTAGATATTTTTTAATATTTGAAACATTTAAAAATCTTTTTTCTTTTTTTTTAGTTTCTAAAGAACAAGCTGAATTGGACTTTAAAAGTTGATTATAAAATAGAATTTTTAAAAGCTAACGAAAAGCCATTGAAATTTTTGTAGCTTTTTTTTTCCACTCCGGTTGTCCCACCAAATTTTGGAAACCATTTTTATTCATATCAGTTAGGTATATATAGCCATACCTTGTTTAATTTGGCTTTGCTTTATTTCATGTCTCAAATACTGCATTTTCCACAAATTGGAGTAAGTCTGCTAGTGCCATTTTTCTAATAGTATTTGCCTACTTCATGTCTCTGTGCCACATTATTGTAATTCATGTTATATTTCAAACTTTATTATTGTTAATGCATTATTACAGTGATCTGTGATCTTTGATGTTACTATTGTAATTGTTTTGGGGCTCCAGGTACCACATCTAAAACGGAGAACATGTTTGATAAATGTTAAGTGTTTTCTGATGACTTCTCCAAACGACTCTTCCCTCATCTTTCTCGCTCTCATCTGGCAGGCATCCCTGTTCCTTGAGACACAATTATATTGAAGTTAGGCCAGTTAACAACCCTGCAATAAACTCTAAGTGTTCAAGTGAAAGGAAGAGTTGTATGTCTCATGCTTTAAATGAAAAGCTAGGAATGATTCAGCTTAGTGAGGAAGGGATGTTGAAAGCCAAGATAAGCTGAAAGCTGGGACTCTTGTGCCAGTTAGCCAAGTTACGATCAGAAAGAAAAAGTTCTTGAAGGAAATTACAAGTACCGCTTCAGTGAACACTGAATGATAAGAAAGCAAAACAGCCTTACTGTTCACACGGAGAAAGTTTTGGTGGTCTGAATGGAAGATTAAACCAGCCACGTTTCCTTAAACCAAAGCCTAATCCAGAGCAGTGTGGTCTCTTCAATTCTATGAAGGTTGAAAGAGATGAGGAAGCTGCAAAAGAAACTTTGAAGCTAGCACAGGTTGATTCATGAGGCTTGAGGAAAGAAGCCGTCCATCAATGTGGCAAAATTCATTGTTGTCTTTAAGAAATTACTGTGACTGCCCCAACCTTCAGTAACCACCACCCTGATCACTCAGCAGCTTTCAACATCTTGGCAAGACCTTCTGCCAGCAAAAAGATTACAATTCACTGAAGACTCAGATGATAGTTAGCATTTTAAAGCAATAAAGTACTTTAAAATTATGGCATGTCTTATTAAAATTATTACATTGTCTTATTTAGACACAATGCTGTTGCATACTTAGTTGGTAAGCTGTATTTGACTCTTTTAAGACCTCTGTGGGGCTGTAGCCTGTCAGAGTCTGTCCATGGGATTTCCCAGGCAAGAATACTGGAGTGGGTTGCTCTTTCTCCAGGGGATCTTCTTGATCCAGGGATCACACCCACACGTCCTCTACTGGCAGGTGGATTCTTTACCACTGAGCCACCAGGGAAGCCTATCATATACTTAATAGACTACAATATGTGTAGACATAGTTTTGTTTTTTGGGGGGGAGGGGGCGGGTTGGTGAGGGAAGGGGGCAGGCGGGCCACTTCTATTGGTCTTTCATTTATCTGTTTTCATCCATCTTTTGTTCTTTGGCCCGTGTGGGCCTCCCATTGCAGTGGCCTCTGTCGTCGCAGAGCACCAGCTCTGGGCGCATGTGCTCCAGAGCTCCAGCTCGGTAATTGGACACATCAATCCAGCCGCTCCATGGCATGTGGGATCTTCCCAGGCCAGGGATCGAACCGGCACCCCTTGTACTGCAAGGCGGTGTCCTTACCCACTGGACCACCAGGGAAGCCCCAAGACATAGTTTTATATGTACTGGGAAACCAAAAAAATCATGCGATTCACTTTATTAGCACAATATCCACTTTATTTCAATGCTTCAGAAGCAAACCCTCATTATCTCCAAGGTATGGCTGTCCTATAAGAAACAAGTTTTCAAAAATGTTGATGAAAATGGCTATTGGGTAAAAGTAAGACATTAAACTATTTCCTATACTTTGGAATATGTCTGAAATCTATTATAATACAAAGTTTAAAAATGTTTGTTATGAGTATGTATGTGGAAACTAAAGGAGATGAGAAACTTGTGTTTTACTGCGATTTTTTTGTGAAAATATTTCTGAACATGGGTGGATCTAGGTTTCATGACCCTACAGTTTATAGAGTCTAGAGGGGGAGGTTCTCTTTAAAAAACAAATTCAAAACAATGTGGACCAAATTCAGTTAGAAGGGGAATATTTATCTAGAACAGAGGTTAAATCACTACAAATTATTTAAAGAATTTGACAAATAATAAACACTGCAACTATAGTAAGATACTAATGAACTGCCTTCTCTATAAATTTTTCCCTTGCATTTTTTAACTTCATTTTCTTTGGCTCTTCACGTAAAAATGATTTTATAATATCATTTTCTATAGAAAGAATAAATAGGGCTTCCCCTGGTGGTCCAGTGGGTAAGGACACTGCCTTGCAGTGCAAGGGGTGCCCGGTTCGAGCCCTGGCCGGGGAAGATCCCACGTGCCGCGGAGCGGCTGGACCGATGTGTCCAATTACCGAGCCGAGCTCTGGAGCGCATGTCTGTGACGACAGTCGCCACCGCGATGGGAGGCCCACAGGAGCCAAAGAACAAAGACGGATGAAAATAGATAAATGAAAGACCAATAGAAGTGGCCCGCCCGCTCCCCTTCCTCCCCAACCCAATCCCCGCCCAAAATAAATAAATAAATATATCTAAATAAAAAAAAAGAAAGAATAAGTAATGATTTGGTTTTATTTTTGAGATGTTTAATCATTTTGTCTAGGTTGGTAGTGTAGAAAACCTGTTCTGTGATAATTCATTATTTGCAGTAACTATAATTTTAGGATTTTTAAACTTATTTAAACATTTAATTGATTATTACTTTGCTTTCCATTTTCAAAGTTTGATATTTGTGCAACAAAGCCTACCTATGAACAACAAATAGGAATTAGTATTTAACTTTTCAAAATTATATTCTTTTATTCTGTAGGAATATTTTTAATAAGCTGGCTAATAGTAAGTCTAAATTATTGAAAGTGAACAATCCTTTGTGTTGTGTATTTTAGGCAGGATGTTAAAGAAAATAAAGGATAAATATCCTCATGTGATTTTCTTTTTTGGTGGGAAATCACTGAAGTTGAGAAATGTAGAAAATGTAAAATGAAAATACACGATTTGTTAAACAGTTCAATGCAGTGGTTCACTCTGTTTATTTAGCATTATCTTTGGAAGACAACATAAGAGAGGGTTTATCTATTCACAACGAAAGGGATGTGTCCCTAAATAGCCTATTTTTTACTAAGGGCAGTGTTCTATGAACTTAGGTAAAATTTTAAAAATACCTTTTTATACTATTTTCAACCTCTTTATGCAATCATTTCTTTATATTTCTGATCCACCCTGTAGAGTAAAATTTTGATTTGGGGACAAGTCCACCTTTCCTCCTCCACACTCTGCACAGGATTGGAGAGGCCACACTGAAATGCTCTGCCCATGTGCCTTACTGGCACTGCATGCTGTCTGCACGACTGGATCAGGTCATGCTGTTTCTCTTGGCGCTGGTTTTCTCCTCCACAGAATGGGGATACTGAAGCACCTGCTGTGACTACCCCCAGATTCGCCCTGAGAATGAGTGCCATGCCGTGGGCGTGGATACACTGTGAACTGTAAAGTGAAATCCAGGCATTATCCTGGATGATTGTTATTGTCCCTTATTTGTAGGACTGTGATCATCTGATTGGCTATGAGGATGTTCATGATTGATAAAATCTAATTTACTCTTTTGTTCGCTGTTCTAAACCTTCAGAAGTTTCTGTATCAATGTCTTATTTTAAAAAGTTATTTGGTCAATTTTAACTCTGCAAGACTCACTTTAACTTGGTAAGACTCACATCCCTGAATAATCATTTTTCATTATTCATACTATTTATTGAGAATATATTTAATGTCAGGTGTTGTGCTAAGCACTGAGAATTACAGTGAGGAACAGAGGATAGGTTTTTGCTCTATTAGCACTTACACATACAGTAGGGAAGTGAGAATAAAATAATATTAAAAAACAACAACAAGAAAAACCAAGGAAAGAAATGTGATGCTCCAACTCACTTGGCCTGCAGACAAGGATTTTCTAGCCTGACACTTAAGCTACAGTCCAAAGGAGGAGTAGGAGATGAGCAGTAGGAGATAAGTGGGAAGGAAGAGTCTTATGTAAGAAATCTACCACCACTCAGCCTGGCAAAAACATCATGCCTATTGGGAGTTCCAGTCCTGAAACTCTCAGGTGTTCCTGTCCCGTGTTCTCATTACAACAGCAGGGCTTTTCACATCTGTAAGGTTTAAAAATCTCCTTTTTGTAGCATTGAAACACATACCTTACCATAGGTAAAACAGGTACCTAGTGGGAAATGGCTGTATAACCCTGGAGCTCAACCCAGTGCTCTGTGACGACCTAGAAGGGCAGGATGGGATGTGGGTGGGGAAGAAGGCTCAAGAGGGAGGGGATACATGTCTGCTTATAGTTGACTTACATTGTTTTATGGCAGAAACCAACACAGCGTTGTAAAGCAATTATCTTCAAAAAAAAAAAAAAAACTTTTCTGGGACACAACTGACAAATCAGAGTTTACTGTACTCTGTGTTTTACTGAATTCTTTAATTAATCCCAAGCTGAGATGTTAGCATAGTATTTTAGTAGCTGGGAAAATCTGCATCACAAAAGTATGAAATGAAAATTATTGAATTATAATTTTGCTGATTAGTAAGCTGGCCATCCATACAGGGCATAGTTCAGCTTCCAGGTTCAACACATATCAGTTTACCAATGCATGTGTGCTCCATTATGTCCTACTCTTTGTGACCTCATGGACTGTAGCCTGCCAGACTCCTCTGTCCATGGGATATTCGAGGCAAGAATACTGGAGTGGGTTGCCATTTCCTACTCCAGGAGATCTTCCCGACTCAGGGATCAAACCTGTGTCTCTTATATCTCCTGCATTGGTAGGTGAATTCTTTACCACTGGCACCATCTGGGAACTTGCTTACAAACAGCTTATATGCTATTTATACATAAAATTTACATTGTATATCAGACTTTATACCCTTATGAAGACATTTTGGGAGAGCAAATATTTTAACCTAATTCAGGACATTAATTATTTTAATAAAGCTGCATTATTTAAAGCATGAATGTAACTGGAAGAAACTCTGCCCCTTCACCCTTAAGACTGGGGCTGTCCGTAGCCTTGACAGCAAGAGTGTACAAAGTTATGGCTACTTTCTGACGTGGACAGTGGTGTGGGCCTAAGGTTTTAATGGGCTGAAGAAAATTCTCTTTTCCAAACTCTCATTACTCGTGCTGATGAGAATCAAGACCTGGAGTGAGCGCATAGGCCTTTACTAAACAGATAATGTTTGTTGGACTCTCCAAAAGGAAGGCCAGACCAAAATTGCTTTGAGTACGAAATAGGGGGTATTTTATTGTGAAAAATCTATGATAGTAGGGGGTCCTGGGACTGAGGGGAGAGGATATTCCATTTTTTTAAAGAATAGATGCTACTAGTATGTGTGAGCTTGCTTTCTAATTGTAGATTATTCCTAAATCTTTGCTTTCAATTTTAAATTTATGACTTGTTGGATGGGTTGAAAACAAGAGAGGGGAGCCTAACCTGGGGCAGAGTGGACCAGAGAGCAAAGGTTTGAGGTTGATGATAGAGACAGAAAGGAAAGGCTCTTTCGGAACACAGGGCTGAGCACTGAGCTGAGCCCTCTGTGCTGTATTTCACGTGTGTATTTATGTCAGTGCTACGCCTCAGTTCATCCCACCCTCCCCTTCCCCATCTTGTGTCCACAAGTTTGTTCTAGAAAAAACAAAACAAAGCAACCCTCCAATAAGGCCCTTTCAGATCTTGGAACTTGGCTTTCCGCCTCTGAATTGTGTTCTGTGCCTGGGACCCTGCAGCATCCCAAGCCTGGGATATTTGCTTGGTACAGGCTCTTCCTGACATTCTTAGGCAAGCGAAGGGGGTTGGAAACTGAGGCCCTGGAGGAAGTTAAGTGGTGCAGGCTGTTGCCTGTGTGCAGGGTGGGTGCTGAGTGACAGCTTTCCTTCTCTCAGACAGCCTTTCCTCTTAGCAGATCCTGGACATTTTAGGCAGAGCAAGGGTTGGCACCATCTGGGAACTTGCTTACAAACAGCTTATATGCTATTTATACATAAAATTTACATTGTATATCAGACTTTATACCCTTATGAAGACATTTTGGGAGAGCAAATATTTTAACCTAATTCAGGACATTAATTATTTTAATAAAGCTGCATTATTTAAAGCATGAATGTAACTGGAAGAAACTCTGCCCCTTCACCCTTAAGACTGGGGCTGTCCGTAGCCTTGACAGCAAGAGTGTACAAAGTTATGGCTACTTTCTGACGTGGACAGTGGTGTGGGCCTAAGGTTTTAATGGGCTGAAGAAAATTCTCTTTTCCAAACTCTCATTACTCGTGCTGATGAGAATCAAGACCTGGAGTGAGCGCATAGGCCTTTACTAAACAGATAATGTTTGTTGGACTCTCCAAAAGGAAGGCCAGACCAAAATTGCTTTGAGTACGAAATAGGGGGTATTTTATTGTGAAAAATCTATGATAGTAGGGGGTCCTGGGACTGAGGGGAGAGGATATTCCATTTTTTTAAAGAATAGATGCTACTAGTATGTGTGAGCTTGCTTTCTAATTGTAGATTATTCCTAAATCTTTGCTTTCGAATTTTAAATTTATGACTTGTTGGATGGGTTGAAAACAAGAGAGGGGAGCCTAACCTGGGGCAGAGTGGACCAGAGAGCAAAGGTTTGAGGTTGATGATAGAGACAGAAAGGAAAGGCTCTTTCGGAACACAGGGCTGAGCACTGAGCTGAGCCCTCTGTGCTGTATTTCACGTGTGTATTTATGTCAGTGCTACGCTCTCAGTTCATCCCACCCTCCCCTTCCCCATCTTGTGTCCACAAGTTTGTTCTAGAAAAAACAAAACAAAGCAACCCTCCAATAAGGCCCTTTCAGATCTTGGAACTTGGCTTTCCGCCTCTGAATTGTGTTCTGTGCCTGGGACCCTGCAGCATCCCAAGCCTGGGATATTTGCTTGGTACAGGCTCTTCCTGACATTCTTAGGCAAGCGAAGGGGGTTGGAAACTGAGGCCCTGGAGGAAGTTAAGTGGTGCAGGCTGTTGCCTGTGTGCAGGGTGGGTGCTGAGTGACAGCTTTCCTTCTCTCAGACAGCCTTTCCTCTTAGCAGATCCCAGGAGTGGGGTTTTAATACACTTGTGCAACCGCCTTCTCCTCTAACTCCGAGCAAAAACAAGCAGAAAGCCAATTTTAGGGTTCAGAAAACTCCACCAGGGCTGGCAGAGCCTGCCTTTTGTTTTCTGACAAATAGCTTGTTGACACTGAAAACAAAAGGTGTATTTTCTGGCATGGTTCTGGCTTTCATTTTGACAAGAACCACCAGCTGCTTTGTGGACTGTTCAGCTCAAAGTCCAGTGGGTGGCATTTACGAATGTTATAAACGTAAGTTATTTATGCTAGGGTCATTATTGCTGATTGTTAACTATATCCAATTTTAGTGGGTAGCTGGGTGCACAAGATCAAATTATGGGAAAAAAAGAAGAAAAAAAAAACCTTTTTCTGACCTTTAGTGAATTCTTTGTCTCACTCCTTGTCTGCCTGGGAACACCTGTTTCATTTAAACGCCTAAAATGGCAGTGAAATTAGTGCACATTTTTGGTGGTAGCTGCAGACACCACACATACACATGCACACACACACACAGACACACACACACACATCCAAATCCACATGTGTGTGTGTGTCTCTCTGACACATATGGATTAAGATGATACAGTAGAGATTTTGTTCTTCATTGTATGTTTGCCAAATGTTAAAGATAATTTCATTTAAATATTTTTATTTTGTATGGATTTAAGAGATATTTGTGAGAAAACCTTATTCTATTATAATCAGAAATATTATTTCTATCTCGTATATAGTTATTTTTTCACAAAACAGTACTCTCCCCATTAAACAGATTGTTTGTTTGTCTTTGGCTAAAGGGCCATGGCTTCTGGGGAGACCCTTGGAGGGTACTTACAGCTCCTGGTGTTTTGCTTTTCATAAATGTCACTGACAGAAATGAGTGAAATTGATGGACATTGTTCTTAGAAAAAAACCTACTGATAGATCTTGGCCAAACTGCAGTTGAAAAATCTGGATATCGTCTTCAATCCTAGAGTGGATTATGATCCTCACTCATTTACTCCTCTCAAAGATGTAGTTCAGCTTTTTTCCAGGGGTCAATTTATTCCGATTACTTTGACTTCAGGAACACTGAGCAAAACCCTCTGGAATTCTACCTGCCACATACTGCTGCCTACTAGAGTAATTCTAAAAATGCACTCTCTCTCTTCCTTCCTTCGGTTCTTTTTTTCCTTCTCCTTTGCATAGATCACCTTCTAACACATTGTATTATAATTACTCATTTATTTTGTTTACTGCTGTCTTTCTCCATTAGAATGTGAGCTCCACAGAGGCAGGACTTCTTGTTTCTTCCATTCTCTGCCGTTATTCTACCAGTGAGAAATGTGCCTAGTGCAGTCAGTGCTTGGATGATTTGTAATTGTTGAATGAAAAATGAATGAGTGGCTGAATTTTATGGTGGCAGACTGTGGTTATGACATTGTCACCAGCTCTTGTGTGAACCTGGAAAAAGCACTTAAACTCACTGAAGAAGATGAGTATTTTCTGTCATAAGCATCATTGACAATTTAATGAAACGATGGATTCTTTTCCCAGAAAAAATGGATGAAATCATTAAAACACATTTACAGTGAGTTTCAAAGATTTATCCATGGATCCACATTCAATCTTCTTTCCAGCTCTAAACTGATCAACTCTCTGTGTTCCTCCCACAGAAGAATTCCTTCCTGTGCCCATACTCTATACTGTCATCTCTAAAATTTGTTCATGAAATAATCATTAAAAAGTAAGTCAAAATTTTTTGTCATTGTTGCTGGTGTACCCTGAACTTAATTTCATCTACCATTTGAAATTTTTTTTTGCATGTGCTTTTTTTCCCCCTGCCTCATTGTTTATTTTTCATCCATATTTATTCTTTGGCCTCTGTGGGCCTCCCAATGCAGTGGCCTCTCTTGTTGCAGAGCATTGGTTCTGGGCACATGCACTCCAGAACACTGGCTATTAATTGGACACATTGGTTCAGCTGTTCTGCGGCACGTCGGATCTTCCCAGGCCAGGGATCAAAACGGTGCCCCTTGCACTGCAAGGTGGACTCTTTACCCACTGGACCACCAGGGAAGTCCTACCATTTGAAATTTTAATGGATTATCTTATTTTCCTAATGAACTTTTTACATTTTGCTGATGATCTACTTATTCCATTGAGTTAGTAGTTTCCACCTGGAATTACCTATAAACATCACAGAACTGGTTTTCTTGTTTCTTTCTTTAATGGTCCCTCCTCCCCTACTGCTGCCAATCAAACTAGCCTACTCACAGTCATCTTGTTGGTTCTTCAGTTGTACACATGGCCTTGTCCTTCATTTCTTTAGATTTCTCATCTTTTCCAAATCTGTATTCAAAGTGGTTTTTCTTTAAGGCGGTTTCCATCATTGACTCACTGTTGTCCATATCTCTGATGATATCTGTTGGTGATTAAATGTTCTTTTTGCTTTATCACTTTCTTTTTGAGTTATTACTCAGTTAAAACAGTCTCTTGTCCCTCCCTTGGTAGTCTAAAATTTTCAAAGGAAAAGAAATACACCTTTCTTTTCCTCTCTTGCTTTTTCATCTGTTCTCCATATAGCTATTTTGAGGTAAATATAACTGATATATTTCAGCATATAAAGCACATAGAAAATTATATCAATATTACGCAGTAGGGTAATGAGAAGCTGAAGATGCTTTAAATATGTTTACTATCTTTTATGTGGGATAAAGCATTTAATGAAAGTAATGGATGGCACTAACGAGTGCATCATTTAGTGTAAAATTGACAAGTGCCATGGTTAAAAGTTAAACATCAGCCTCTGGTTTTGTTGGTGTCAATTCTAATAGTGAATACTTGTGCTGTATCAGTCACAAAATATTTTGAATATAACCTCTGATATTGACAGAAGGGAGATAGATGCTCTACCTTTTTTTTTCTTTTTGTGTGAGAAACCTGTTATCCAGGAAATGCAGACTGGACTGCCAAGTCCAAAACATGGCTTTATGAACCTATCCAGAGCAGGTGCGCACAGGGGCTACCAACTGATTAGATTCAGATATTTGGTCTTTTTATTCCGTGAAGATGTTCTTTGGTTGCCGAAGAACAAGTTATTTTGTAGCTTTTTAAAGAATCAGTCTGTCAGTTGTGTCGAACTCTTTGTGACCCCATGGATGCCAGACTTCCGTGTCCTTCACCTTCTCCCAGAGCTTGTTTGAATTCATGTCTTAAAGAATACTCAACAGTTTAAATAATGTAGGATAAGATAATACCATTCATGACACTGGAAATTAAAATTCTTTAAAGTTAAGTGAATTAAAAATTTCCTTTTATTTTTCTGTCATGGAGTGAGAAAGTAAATGATCATGAAGCAAGATAATTATTTTGGGGGGTAGGAAACTAAATGGGGGTGTCACTCTGAAATTAGCAAACCATGTAACTATTAAAAAAACCCCAAAGCTTGTTAATAAGAATCTATTTGTTTTTCTTTATCACTGTGTCTTTTGAGTTATTCACTCAGTTAAAGACAGTCACTGTTGTTCATATCTCTGATGATATCTGTTGGTGATTAAATGTTCTTTTTGCTTTATCACTTTCTTTTTGAGTTATTACTCAGTTAAAACAGTCTCTTGTCCCTCCCTTGGTAGTCTAAAATTTTCAAAGGAAAAGAAATACACCTTTCTTTTCCTCTCTTGCTTTTTCATCTGTTCTCCATATAGCTATTTTGAGGTAAATATAACTGATATATTTCAGCATATAAAGCACATAGAAAATTATATCAATATTACGAGTAGGGTAATGAGAAGCTGAAGATGCTTTAAATATGTTTACTATCTTTTATGTGGGATAAAGCATTTAATGAAAGTAATGGATGGCACTAACGAGTGCATCATTTAGTGTAAAATTGACAAGTGCCATGGTTAAAAGTTAAACATCAGCCTCTGGTTTTGTTGGTGTCAATTCTAATAGTGAATACTTGTGCTGTATCAGTCACAAAATATTTTGAATATAACCTCTGATATTGACAGAAGGGAGATAGATGCTCTACCTTTTTTTTTCTTTTTGTGTGAGAAACCTGTTATCCAGGAAATGCAGACTGGACTGCCAAGTCCAAAACATGGCTTTATGAACCTATCCAGAGCAGGTGCGCACAGGGGCTACCAACTGATTAGATTCAGATATTTGGTCTTTTTATTCCGTGAAGATGTTCTTTGGTTGCCGAAGAACAAGTTATTTTGTAGCTTTTTAAAGAATCAGTCTGTCAGTTGTGTCGAACTCTTTGTGACCCCATGGATGCCAGACTTCCGTGTCCTTCACCTTCTCCCAGAGCTTGTTTGAATTCATGTCTTAAAGAATACTCAACAGTTTAAATAATGTAGGATAAGATAATACCATTCATGACACTGGAAATTAAAATTCTTTAAAGTTAAGTGAATTAAAAATTTCCTTTTATTTTTCTGTCATGGAGTGAGAAAGTAAATGATCATGAAGCAAGATAATTATTTTGGGGGGTAGGAAACTAAATGGGGGTGTCACTCTGAAATTAGCAAACCATGTAACTATTAAAAAGAAACATTACTACTCCCAAAGCTTGTTCATATAAGAAATCTGAATGAATGCGTGTGGTGTGGTGTGAAGTAAAACATTTTCCCGCAAATTACAAAATCAATTTACTTCCTTTGGATGTGACAAAGATAGAAACTATTTAATGTTTAATGCTTTCAATTCTAAGTTATATTCCTCTAGTTTCTAGGAGAAACATCATCACAAATGTTGTACAGAAACAAAGCACATAGGTTGTATTTTAAACTTTTATTTCAGTCTCGATGAATGAAAACACCATTATGTATGTGCACATTTTTTTTATTTAAAAGAGACATAAATATTAAATTTTATTTCCTTTTACGTGATTGAAATGGTTGGGAAGCAAAAACAGTGCCTTGAGATTGAATGCCTATCTGAACTTTGTTGTAATCTTCCTAAAGTTTTTGTGAGGAATGGCCTACTTTTGATGACTAGACTCAAGGAAGTAGATTCACGTTACAATCAGATGCTTTCATAAACACTCAGTACTGCACCTTCCTCAGTGGGGAAAGTACCAATTAACTCACCTTACTTCCTCCCTAAGAAAATTCCTTCAAAAGTCCCCTTTCATGATGACTACACGGGTGAATAATAGCAACACAATGTTTTATTGAATGACCTACGAAATGGATTTCCTGGTTTCTCCGTGACTGCAAGCCATACTTAGAAAAAAATCCTACATGCTTTTCGTGTGTGTGATAAAGCCTGGAGGGCAGGAGAGTCAGCCTCACTTTCGGTCTTTACATTCATGAGGGAGTGTTCCCTTTGGCAGAAGAGAGTGGCCAGATTGAAATCTGTGGTCTGAGGCCAGTTAACCTTCAAATCTGTGCTACAACTGGCCCAGGGAAGATAAAGCTTCTCCCTTAAATGCTTTACCCTCTGCATTCTGTGGCAAGTACAAACAAAAGATTATGTGAAACACTGGTGTTATCTGAAGTTCAACACTCAAGTGTGAATCAAATATATAAAATGCCTACCCTGAGGTATAATGTGTTCACTGTTTCATCAGCAAGTATTTATTTAACTGCTCCAAAAAGCATACGCAGTGTTACCAGACTCCGTTTGTGTGTGTGTGTGCATGTGTGTGCGTGTGTGTGCGTGTGTGTGTGTGTGCCACGGAGGTCTTCAGCCTCAGGTGAACACAGAATAATCTCACAATAAAAAGTAAAACTGTAGAGCACTAACTTTTGTGTGCTTCATGCCAAACTAGAGGGGCAGTGGCTGAGCACTGAGGGAATTGGGGGGAGGCAGGTTTAAGTAATGCCACCACCAATAGTGGGAAGAAGATGTATTTAGCTGGAGTGGAGTTGATGTAGGGATGATAAGGCTGAACAAATGGCTAGTGTCCAGATGGAGGTGGGTTAATAAGAGTTTTACTCCATAAGCCAAGGGAACTCTTAAAACTTTTTTATGTGTATGTACTGGTGAGATATATACTGTTAAGAATCGCAAAGACACGGCAGACAGCAAGCTATTAGGGAAGGAGTTTATTTGGGAAGAGTTCTCTGGGCGAGATCCACAGGTCCGAGAGATGGGCCAGGGAAATCGCACCCCAGAGAGGGGACGAGGAGGTTTTATTAGGGAGGAAAGGGGAGAAGAAAAAAGGGGAGGGGGATTCTTCAGAGCAGGTGCAGAAACGAAGTCTTTGTTTAAGTTAGGCGGGAAATTAGTGATGAGTCTGCTGTCCTTGAGTTGTCTGTGGGCATGGGGGTGTGCAGTTCTTGTCACTTTCCAGATGTAGTGGAGAATCTTTATGGCCAGAGCGAACTCCTTATCGCAGGCCTTGAGAGACTCCCAGGCGCCAGCAGATCAGCAACCGGTCCTATGATGCTGACCCTTTAGGGCCGGGAGTTTGCAACTGCCGTATTAACCTTTTAATAGCCCATAAACCTAACATATACCAGGTCGTGGTTTTTTTTTTTTTTTTTTTGGGTGGAGGGGGGTGCGGGTTGGGGAAGGAGGAGGGCTGGCGGGCCACTTCCATTGGTCTTTCATTTGTCTATTTTTATCCATCTTTGTTCTTTGGCCCGTGTGGGCCTCCCATCGCAGTGGCCTCCGTTGTCGCAGAGCACCGGCCCTGGGTGCATGCGCTCCAGAGTTCCGGCTCGGTAGTTGAACACATCAGTCCAGCTGCTCCGTGGCTCGTGGGATCTTCCCAGGCCAGGGATTGAACCGGCGCCCCTTGCACTACAAGGCGGCGTCCTTACCCACTGGACCACCAGGGAAGCCCACAGGTCGTGTTTTAAGATGATTAATCTAGTTGTGGTCGTGTAAGCAAGGGGGAAGAGACTCAGGTGATGCACAACTTGTAGCAACAGTGCCTGGCTTCTTGTGTGTGATTGAGAAGTAGAGGCAATTAAGATTAAAGGCAATAGTAAAATGTTTCCAAAGTCCAAATGGTGATGATGCATCAGACAAAGGTTGTGGTAGGGGAAATGGAAGGGAGGGAAAGATACACTGTGTAGGAAAGAGAGGAAAATTAACAGGGTTAATTACTGCAAGCCAAGAGGGATACTGAGCCTAAGGGAAAGAAAAGGAAGGGGAAAGGACATGAAAATTACCTGGACTGTAAGAAACTTTGATAGAGGCTTTCCTGGCAATGTTGCTGAAACAGATCAGTGCAGGGATACTAGCTCTGGGCGAGATCCACAGGTCCGAGAGATGGGCCAGGGAAATCGCACCCCAGAGAGGGGACGAGGAGGTTTTATTAGGGAGGAAAGGGGAGAAGAAAAAAGGGGAGGGGGATTCTTCAGAGCAGGTGCAGAAACGAAGTCTTTGTTTAAGTTAGGCGGGAAATTAGTGATGAGTCTGCTGTCCTTGAGTTGTCTGTGGGCATGGGGGTGTGCAGTTCTTGTCACTTTCCAGATGTAGTGGAGAATCTTTATGGCCAGAGCGAACTCCTTATCGCAGGCCTTGAGAGACTCCCAGGCGCCAGCAGATCAGCAACCGGTCCTATGATGCTGACCCTTTAGGGCCGGGAGTTTGCAACTGCCGTATTAACCTTTTAATAGCCCATAAACCTAACATATACCAGGTCGTGGTTTTTTTTTTTTTTTTTTTGGGTGGAGGGGGGTGCGGGTTGGGGAAGGAGGAGGGCTGGCGGGCCACTTCCATTGGTCTTTCATTTGTCTATTTTTATCCATCTTTGTTCTTTGGCCCGTGTGGGCCTCCCATCGCAGTGGCCTCCGTTGTCGCAGAGCACCGGCCCTGGGTGCATGCGCTCCAGAGTTCCGGCTCGGTAGTTGAACACATCAGTCCAGCTGCTCCGTGGCTCGTGGGATCTTCCCAGGCCAGGGATTGAACCGGCGCCCCTTGCACTACAAGGCGGCGTCCTTACCCACTGGACCACCAGGGAAGCCCACAGGTCGTGTTTTAAGATGATTAATCTAGTTGTGGTCGTGTAAGCAAGGGGGAAGAGACTCAGGTGATGCACAACTTGTAGCAACAGTGCCTGGCTTCTTGTGTGTGATTGAGAAGTAGAGGCAATTAAGATTAAAGGCAATAGTAAAATGTTTCCAAAGTCCAAATGGTGATGATGCATCAGACAAAGGTTGTGGTAGGGGAAATGGAAGGGAGGGAAAGATACACTGTGTAGGAAAGAGAGGAAAATTAACAGGGTTAATTACTGCAAGCCAAGAGGGATACTGAGCCTAAGGGAAAGAAAAGGAAGGGGAAAGGACATGAAAATTACCTGGACTGTAAGAAACTTTGATAGAGGCTTTCCTGGCAATGTTGCTGAAACAGATCAGTGCAGGCAAGTCATATAGAACCTCCATAGCTTAAGGGGTCATGATTCCAAGCCTAACATTTAGGTGCCATCAATGGCTAAACGGGATGATGAGTGTACCCTGCAAACTATGGGTAGTTTGCAAAAATGTTAGGCGCACTCATCCTCCCAAAGCACACTGCTGGGGACCATAGTTGTTTGTTTTTTTTTCCACTATAACCTGTGTTACTGGAATGACAGTAAAAACACCCATAACCTGCATTCCACTAGAGGAGTCATCCCAGGGTATTTTCCCCATGGGTGACCATGCCATGATCTACCCAGTTTTTTTTTTTTTTTTGCTATTTTTGGGGAGGATGCAAGTATTTTTCTGGGATTGGTTTTAGAGATTTATTTTTAAAGGGTCTGTCTACTGTGGTTAGAGGCCAGCCGTCTTGGTTATTAGAGAGACATTGGGAAGAGACATTATTTGTTAAACTTGTAAACCTTAGCCAGCAATTACTGAGGATGACTTTTCCCTTTTGGAAAACGGAGGAGGAAATTACACCATTCTTATTGGAGTTATGCGTGTTGCACTCTGTGCCAGTCAGGGAGGCTGCAGGTGGGGAGAAGACTCTAGTGAATGAAATGAGGAAACATTAGTGGAGATACATTTTCCCTACATTTTTTTTTTTAAAAGATTTATTTATTTATTTTTGGGGGGTGGGGTGGGGAGGGAGGGGAGCAGGCGGGCTACTTCTATTGGTCTTTCATTTGTCTATTTTCATCTATCTTTGTTCTTTGGCCCGTGTGGGCCTCCCATCGCGGTGACCTCTGTTGTCCCAGAGCCCTGGCTCTGGGCACATGTGCTCCAGAGCTCTGGCTCGATCATTGGACACATCGGTCCAGCCGCTTCGCGGCACGTGGGATCTTCCCAGGCCAGGGATCAAACCGGCTCCCCTTGCACTGCAAGGCGGTGTCCTTACCCACTGGACCACCAGGGAAGCCCTTCCTTACATTTTTATTGATATCTATATTATTTAGATGTTGATATGCAGTAACACTGCATAAATTTTATTTCTATAAAAAGGACACATTTTGCCTTTTTTGGTAAAATAGTCCAGTTAATTATACTATAGATATAGTTAGCATTATATATGTCTAGTTAGCTTTATTTATATATTTAAATCTATATATTTATATTTATAAATAGCTGTTGCTTTAGTTAGCTTTTTTGGATTAATTAAACGGACTACTGCCACCTGGTGGTGTCATGACCTGGTCAAGACAGGGCAGGCAGGCCAGGAAAATCAGTTCAGACATCTGCGATCATGTTTACATAGTCCCTCGTGTTTTATCATTACTTCCAAGCCACCATGTCTAAAACAAATACATAATTTGTCTCTTAAATCAGTTCTCTTAAAATAAGTGCTATTTTTAAAGTGTGAGTGTGGCCAGGCATTAAGCAATTTACATACGTGATTTTTCCAAATCTTAAATGAGCCTACAGAGTAATGAGTGTTAGTCCCAGTTACAAATGAGGAAATCTAGGCATAACGTGCCCAGTGAGCTACTGTAGCTCTTACTTATTACACTCTTCCTTCTGATGTGCTGCCGAGTACATTGTCCTTCTGTGATGCATTTTTTTTTATAAATTAGTTTTATTTTGCTTTTACAGAGTTTTATTGTTTACAGCTATACATAAACCCAAATCAGTCATAGAATTACCCCCCACCTTATGCGTGTTGCACTCTGTGCCAGTCAGGGAGGCTGCAGGTGGGGAGGAGACTCTAGTGAATGAAATGAGGAAACATTAGTGGAGATACATTGTCCCTACATTTTTTTTTTTAAAATAATTATTTATTTTTTTTGGGGGGGGGGGGTGGGGAGGGGGGGGAGCAGGCGGGCTACTTCTATTGGTCTTTCATTTGTCTATTTTCATCTATCTTTGTTCTTTGGCCCGTGTGGGCCTCCCATCGCGGTGACCTCTGTTGTCCCAGAGCCCTGGCTCTGGGCACATGTGCTCCAGAGCTCTGGCTCGATCATTGGACACATCGGTCCAGCCGCTTCGCGGCACGTGGGATCTTCCCAGGCCAGGGATCAAACCGGCTCCCCTTGCACTGCAAGGCGGTGTCCTTACCCACTGGACCACCAGGGAAGCCCTTCCTTACATTTTTATTGATATCTATATTATTTAGATGTTGATATGCAGTAACACTGCATAAATTTTATTTCTATAAAAAGGACACATTTTGCCTTTTTTGGTAAAATAGTCCAGTTAATTATACTATAGATATAGTTAGCATTATATATGTCTAGTTAGCTTTATTTATATATTTAAATCTATATATTTATATTTATAAATAGCTGTTGCTTTAGTTAGCTTTTTTGGATTAATTAAACGGACTACTGCCACCTGGTGGTGTCATGACCTGGTCAAGACAGGGCAGGCAGGCCAGGAAAATCAGTTCAGACATCTGCGATCATGTTTACATAGTCCCTCGTGTTTTATCATTACTTCCAAGCCACCATGTCTAAAACAAATACATAATTTGTCTCTTAAATCAGTTCTCTTAAAATAAGTGCTATTTTTAAAGTGTGAGTGTGGCCAGGCATTAAGCAATTTACATACGTGATTTTTCCAAATCTTAAATGAGCCTACAGAGTAATGAGTGTTAGTCCCAGTTACAAATGAGGAAATCTAGGCATAACTTTCCCAGTGAGCTACTGTAGCTCTTACTTCTTATTACACTCTTCCTTCTGATGTGCTGCCGAGTACATTGTCCTTCTGTGATGCATTTTTTTTTATAAATTAGTTTTATTTTGCTTTTACAGAGTTTTATTGTTTACAGCTATACATAAACCCAAATCAGTCATAGATATATCCTTGACCCCTCCCACCCGAGCCCTCCGCCCCACTCCCTCCCCGTCCCACCCCTCCAGGTTGTTGCATAGCCCCATGTAAGTTCCCTTAGTCTTGCGGTGTGTTCACCATGGTTGTCTCTTTTGTATGATAGTGTAGGTTTCCATGTGTGATGCAGTTTTGATACCCTAGTGTCCTGTTTGATCTTCCATCCGTTTCACTCACCTGTTCCATATTCCTTTGCAGTTTTTTTTGTAGCCATTAATTCTAACTGCTAAAGATTCTAGTCCAGATCTTTATAACATGTAGTTTTTTGGTAGCATATACCTGATTGACTTCTTTTAAATTTGTTTAAAAAACTGTGAAAGGATATAACTAAATCTTATAGTAAATATCCACATTATAGAGAAGAATGCACAATAAGAATTGAAAGTCCTTTGTCATCATTTTTGTCCTCTATCCCTAATCTCCGGAAGGTACCATTGATGGTACCTAAATGTTAGGCTTGGAATCATGACCCCTTAAGCTATGGAGGTTCTATATGACTTGCCTGCGATTTTTGACTTGTTGTCTTTTAGAATATAAATAAAACTATAATATTCCTAGTGCTTTGCAATTACCCTTTGCATCCAGCAACATGTCCTACAGATCTAAGTCAGGGCTAAGGAATTTACATACAGTAGACGCTCAAATGTTTGCAAAACAAATCTTAATTTCATATCCTTTTGTCTAAATCAAACATTGTCCCTCGTGTTTTATCATTACTTCCAAGCCACCATGTCTAAAACAAATACATAATTTGTCTCTTAAATCAGTTCTCTTAAAATAAGTGCTATTTTTAAAGTGTGAGTGTGGCCAGGCATTAAGCAATTTACATACGTGATTTTTCCAAATCTTAAATGAGCCTACAGAGTAATGAGTGTTAGTCCCAGTTACAAATGAGGAAATCTAGGCATAACTTTCCCAGTGAGCTACTGTAGCTCTTACTTCTTATTACACTCTTCCTTCTGATGTGCTGCCGAGTACATTGTCCTTCTGTGATGCATTTTTTTTTATAAATTAGTTTTATTTTGCTTTTACAGAGTTTTATTGTTTACAGCTATACATAAACCCAAATCAGTCATAGATATATCCTTGACCCCTCCCACCTGAGCCCTCCGCCCCACTCCCTCCCCGTCCCACCCCTCCAGGTTGTTGCATAGCCCCATGTAAGTTCCCTTAGTCTTGCGGTGTGTTCACCATGGTTGTCTCTTTTGTATGATAGTGTAGGTTTCCATGTGTGATGCAGTTTTGATACCCTAGTGTCCTGTTTGATCTTCCATCCGTTTCACTCACCTGTTCCATATTCCTTTGCAGTTTTTTTTGTAGCCATTAATTCTAACTGCTAAAGATTCTAGTCCAGATCTTTATAACATGTAGTTTTTTGGTAGCATATACCTGATTGACTTCTTTTAAATTTGTTTAAAAAACTGTGAAAGGATATAACTAAATCTTATAGTAAATATCCACATTATAGAGAAGAATGCACAATAAGAATTGAAAGTCCTTTGTCATCATTTTTGTCCTCTATCCCTAATCTCCGGAAGGTACCATTGATGGTACCTAAATGTTAGGCTTGGAATCATGACCCCTTAAGCTATGGAGGTTCTATATGACTTGCCTGCGATTTTTGACTTGTTGTCTTTTAGAATATAAATAAAACTATAATATTCCTAGTGCTTTGCAATTACCCTTTGCATCCAGCAACATGTCCTACAGATCTAAGTCAGGGCTAAGGAATTTACATACAGTAGACGCTCAAATGTTTGCAAAACAAATCTTAATTTCATATCCTTTTGTCTAAATCAAACATTGTCCTTTTGCTCCTTTTTCATCTAATTAAAGCATTTTCCCCCCAAGATTATTGGTTATTATGGATCTCCTCTCCTTTTTGGTTATTCTTCATCAAGGTCTCTTTTATGGCAGATATGGCATAGTAATAAAGGTTATTTTCAATTAATATCAATAAAATATGTATGTGTGAGTGTGTATAGTGTCATTTTATTGGATAGTTTTCCTCATCTAAGTGCAAAATCTAACTTATTCTCAGATGTCTTGTGTAAATTTCTCTTTACACAAGTACATCAGAAATTCCTATTTCTGTACCATAGTAGTTCTCAATCTTTGGCATGCATCATGTTTACTGAGGGACCAATGATTCAAACCCAGATTCTCCAGCCCCACCTCAGACTTGGTGATTCACTAAGCCTGTAAATTTTCATCAAGTTTCCACAGGGTGCTGATCCACATTTTGAAGATCATGTTCTGTAGAAGACTCTTCTTTGATGCTTTATAAAAGTGAAAGTCGCTTAATTGTGTCCAACTCTGCGATCCATGGATGAGCCATGGAATTTTCCAGGCAAGAGCACTGGAGGGGGTTGCCTTTCCCTTCTCCAGGGGATCTTCCCAATCCAGGGATTAAACCCAGGTCTTCCTAACTGCAGGTAGGTTATGTACCCTCTGAGCCACCAGGGAAGCCCCAGTGCTTTATAACCTCTTAGGATGTCCTGATTTCCTCTGGGCACTCACTGTCTGCTACACATAAGAACTACAACTTACAGAGGGCACTGAAACTGGCTGTGGTGGACAACCAGGCCTGGGTGGATAAGCTCTCCTGGAATGCGGCCAGCAAGGGCTCTGAAGGCAGAACTGAGGAGAAAGACAGATCTGCCTGCGGCTCAGACCACAAATTAAGGAACAATTTTCACATGTGCGGAGGGTGGAACAAACTATCGGTTTGCCCATTAGTCTCTACAACAGCATATGCTCTAGTGATCACAGTCTGTAGCAGATACAACACTTGTGAGTATGAAAGATGGCATTATGCCACTGCATCCAGGAAGCTATTTCTTACTCATTTTCTTAATTCTTTTCAATATTTTTTTGGCTGTAGTAGGTCTTCATTGCTGCACAGGGGCTTTCTCTAGTTGTGACAAGCAGGGGAAACATTGTCCTTTTGCTCCTTTTTCATCTAATTAAAGCATTTTCCCCCCAAGATTATTGGTTATTATGGATCTCCTCTCCTTTTTGGTTATTCTTCATCAAGGTCTCTTTTATGGCAGATATGGCATAGTAATAAAGGTTATTTTCAATTAATATCAATAAAATATGTATGTGTGAGTGTGTATAGTGTCATTTTATTGGATAGTTTTCCTCATCTAAGTGCAAAATCTAACTTATTCTCAGATGTCTTGTGTAAATTTCTCTTTACACAAGTACATCAGAAATTCCTATTTCTGTACCATAGTAGTTCTCAATCTTTGGCATGCATCATGTTTACTGAGGGACCAATGATTCAAACCCAGATTCTCCAGCCCCACCTCAGACTTGGTGATTCACTAAGCCTGTAAATTTTCATCAAGTTTCCACAGGGTGCTGATCCACATTTTGAAGATCATGTTCTGTAGAAGACTCTTCTTTGATGCTTTATAAAAGTGAAAGTCGCTTAATTGTGTCCAACTCTGCGATCCATGGATGAGCCATGGAATTTTCCAGGCAAGAGCACTGGAGGGGGTTGCCTTTCCCTTCTCCAGGGGATCTTCCCAATCCAGGGATTAAACCCAGGTCTTCCTAACTGCAGGTAGGTTATGTACCCTCTGAGCCACCAGGGAAGCCCCAGTGCTTTATAACCTCTTAGGATGTCCTGATTTCCTCTGGGCACTCACTGTCTGCTACACATAAGAACTACAACTTACAGAGGGCACTGAAACTGGCTGTGGTGGACAACCAGGCCTGGGTGGATAAGCTCTCCTGGAATGCGGCCAGCAAGGGCTCTGAAGGCAGAACTGAGGAGAAAGACAGATCTGCCTGCGGCTCAGACCACAAATTAAGGAACAATTTTCACATGTGCGGAGGGTGGAACAAACTATCGGTTTGCCCATTAGTCTCTACAACAGCATATGCTCTAGTGATCACAGTCTGTAGCAGATACAACACTTGTGAGTATGAAAGATGGCATTATGCCACTGCATCCAGGAAGCTATTTCTTACTCATTTTCTTAATTCTTTTCAATATTTTTTTGGCTGTAGTAGGTCTTCATTGCTGCACAGGGGCTTTCTCTAGTTGTGACAAGCAGGGGCTACTCTCTAGCTGTGATGCGTAGGCTTCTCATTTCAGTGCTTCTCCTGTTGGGGAGCATGGGCTCTAGGGCTTGTGGGTTTCAGTACTTGTAGCACACAAGCACAGTACTTACAGCATGGGAGCACAGTAGTTGTGGCTCCCGGGTTCTAGAGCACAGGCTTAGTAGTTGTGGTGTGGGGCTTAGTTGTTCACGGCATGTGGGATGTATCCAGACCAGGGGTCACATTGGTGTCCCTTGTGCTGCAGGGCCAATTCTTTTGGACTGACAGGCAAGCCTTGCTTTCTTCACTTTTTGATGATAGCCAAGCCAAGTAAAATTCCAGGTATTAAGTGACCTGATGCATCCAGTTAAATATTGGGATGGTCATAAAGTCCATTCAGGTTTTTCCATAAGATATTATGGGAAGACCTGAAAGAAGTTTTTGGCCAAGCTGATAGTTACATGTATTTCATTGTTATCATCGATTTATTACTGGTGTGATTTGGGTTGTAAAGTGATTGTACAAGAGTCCAGAATTGGTGAGACAGAGAAGATTTAAATCAAATTCACCACACAGTTCCTCTCTGCAAATATAGTAAAGTGACTATATTGTTAACCATTTGATTTACAAAAACTGCTTTATTATATGTATATTGGGCTGAGAAAGTACATAATTTTATAAAATTGATTATCCAAAATACAAATGTAATGTTTGTATGTAAAACTTACATAATGGAGTATTTATTCTTTAAAATAATGAGATACAGGGCTTCCCTGGAAGTCCAGTGGGTAAAGAGTCTGCCTTGCAGTGCAAGGGTCACTGGTTCGATCCCTGGCCCAGGAAGATCCCTTGTGCTAAGGAATGGCTTGATCAGTGTGTCCAATTACGAGTCAGCTCTCTGGACTGTATGTGCCCAGAGCCAGTGCTCTGAAATGAGAGAGGACATTGCAATGGGAGGCCCACACAGGCCAAAAAAGAATAAAGATGGATGAGACACAAATGATGATTTAGAGGTCAGAAAAAAAAAAAGAGATACAGGGGATATAATTGTAGCTTTAAGAATTTAATCTGCTCAATTCAGTTCCATTCAGTCACTCAGTCATGTTCAACTCTTTGTGACCCCATGCACTGCAGCATGCCAGGCTTCCTTGTCCTTCACCATCTCCCAGAACTTGCTCAAACTCATTGACTCAGTGATGCTATCAAACTATTTCATCCTCAATTGTCCTCATCTCCTTTTGCCTTCTATTTTTCCGAGCATCAAGGTCTTTGTCAATGAGTTGTCTGTTGTCATCAGGTGGCCAAACTGTTGGAATTTCTGCTTCAGCATCATTCCTTCCAATGAATGTTCAGGGCTGATTTCCTTTAGGATTGACTGGTTTGATCTCCATGCAGTCCAAGGGACTCTCGAGTCTTCTCCAACGCCACAGTTCAAAGGCATCAGTTCTTCAGTGCTCAGCCTTCTTTATGGTCCAACTCTCACATCCATACATGACTGCTGGAAAAGCCATAGCTTTGACTATATGGACTTTTGTCAACAAAGTGATGTCTCTGCTTTTGAATATGCTGTCTAGGTTTGTCATAGCTTTTCTTCCAAGGAGCAAACATCTTTTAGTTCCATGGCTGTGGTCACCATCCACGGTGATTTTAGAGCCCAAGATTTAATCTGCTAGATAAATTGTATTTCTCATAAAAGTTTATATATTCACATTTGGACAAAACATTTTAAAGTTGCTGCATAATTAATGCACTAGAAATCAGGAAAATGTATGGAATTGATCAGTATATTTGATCTATGTTGCTTCTTTTCTTGAAGTATTTCTCTTAAGAAATTTTGCCATGGCTAGAAATGGAGTCTAAAAAGAAATTCTATGAGTATTTTACCTATTAGCTTTCACTAAACATGCATGCGTCCATAAAAATCTATGTTATTTTTATGTGCTTGCTTAAACTTTATTTAAGTGGAATTATAATAGTAGGTATCATTTTTGAACTTCCTTTTGTCCCTCAACAATATATCTCTTTTAACTGCCACATAGTATTCCAGTTTATATCCATAACCAAGGTTATCAGTTCCCCTGACAAGTGGGCTTAAGTCGTTTCCCATTTTTTAATGCTAGAATTCTTCAGTAAATGTCCTTGAGCACACAGAGTATACAGCCTAGAAGTGAACTTAAGCAGTATACAAACATTCAGCTTTACCAGGTATTGCCAAATGCGTTCTGAATGAATTGTACCAATTACCTTGCCACTAGTATTGTATAAATGTTCTTGTTTCACATTTTCCCCAATGCCTTAATGTGAGAGTTATAAACTTTATCCAGCCTGAAAAAGTGTGAAATCACATTTTATTTTTTATATTTAAATATTCTTAATACTCATAATTACTGGAAATAGATAAAGGGTATACTTCCTTTTGTACTTTTTTATTGGTCATTAGGTTTTTTCCCATTATCTA
Source organism: Tragulus kanchil (assembly GCA_022376925.1). Classification (NCBI taxonomy): domain Eukaryota; kingdom Metazoa; phylum Chordata; class Mammalia; order Artiodactyla; family Tragulidae; genus Tragulus; species Tragulus kanchil. Next base: position 286,621,817 of record JAIOJX010000026.1, read on the forward strand.
TCAAGTATGTACTATGTCAGTTTTTCCACTGTGTTTTAATTCTTTTTTTTTTTTTTTTAGTGAGTATATGTCTAATGTAATCTGAATAGTAATGTTATTTTGGGTTATATGCTGTGCATGCACCTCTTCCAGGTCTGAGGTTTATAGTTTATATATAAGCTATATATAAGCTTATATATATATATAGCTTATATATCTTCTTTTTCTTTTTGCCTTGTTGAGGAAAACTTCCAATATTCTCGAAAGATTTTAACATTTGCCTCTTATATTAGGTCTTTAACCTATGTAAATTTATTCTGTATGCTGTAAGTAACATCAATTAATCTTTTGGTGCCAGCATCATTTATTGACCAATCTATCCTTGCATCACTAACGTGTATGTTTGGGTCTGTGTGAGTTTTTTATTATACTCCATTATTCTGTCTACTTAATAGGAAAATTAAAGGATTTGCACTAGAAATCAGGAAAATGTATGGAATTGATCTATGTCTGCTTCTTTTCTTGAAGTATTTCTCTTAAGAAATTTTGCCATGGCTAGAAATGGAGTCTAAAAAGAAATTCTATGAGTATTTTACCTATTAGCTTTCACTAAACATGCATGCGTCCATAAAAATCTATGTTATTTTTATGTGCTTGCTTAAACTTTATTTAAGTGGAATTATAATAGTAGGTATCATTTTTGAACTTCCTTTTGTCCCTCAACAATATATCTCTTTTAACTGCCACATAGTATTCCAGTTTATATCCATAACCAAGGTTATCAGTTCCCCTGACAAGTGGGCTTAAGTCGTTTCCCATTTTTCAATGCTAGAATTCTTCAGTAAATGTCCTTGAGCACACAGAGTATACAGCCTAGAAGTGAACTTAAGCAGTATACAAACATTCAGCTTTACCAGGTATTGCCAAATGCGTTCTGAATGAATTGTACCAATTACCTTGCCACTAGTATTGTATAAATGTTCTTGTTTCACATTTTCCCCAATGCCTTAATGTGAGAGTTATAAACTTTATCCAGCCTGAAAAAGTGTGAAATCACATTTTATTTTTTATATTTAAATATTCTTAATACTCATAATTACTGGAAATAGATAAAGGGTATACTTCCTTTTGTACTTTTTTATTGGTCATTAGGTTTTTTCCCATTATCTATCAAGTATGTACTATGTCAGTTTTTCCACTGTGTTTTAATTCTTTTTTTTTTTTTTTTAGTGAGTATATGTCTAATGTAATCTGAATAGTAATGTTATTTTGGGTTATATGCTGTGCATGCACCTCTTCCAGGTCTGAGGTTTATAGTTTATATATAAGCTATATATAAGCTTATATATATATATATAGCTTATATATCTTCTTTTTCTTTTTGCCTTGTTGAGGAAAACTTCCAATATTCTCGAAAGATTTTAACATTTGCCTCTTATATTAGGTCTTTAACCTATGTAAATTTATTCTGTATGCTGTAAGTAACATCAATTAATCTTTTGGTGCCAGCATCATTTATTGACCAATCTATCCTTGCATCACTAACGTGTATGTTTGGGTCTGTGTGAGTTTTTTATTATACTCCATTATTCTGTCTACTTATTTCTGTAGTAGTAGAAAACATACATTTCTGTTTTGGATATCATATACATGGTCAGAAGCTTGTAGGATAAAAATCAGATGGTGTATATTATGTAACATTTTAGTGATTTATACAGACTGACATTATGTGGACTTTAATGGCACAATGTTCAGAGAGAAAATGTACATTATTTTGTTTTGGTTTTAAAGAAATGCATTTAACAAATCTTAGGAGTTCTTTTAAGAAAAGCAAGTGTTGCAATAACCGTGGATCTTATAATAATGTTACTCTACAAATGGGAAAATAATTCTTTAAAAAAAATGAATGAATGAAATGAATTCATCTCATGGCTACCTTGGAACATTTCCCAACCTTTTATTGTTTGTCTGTTGGCCAGCCAGTAGTCGATAGACATTAACTTGATACCTGATACTGAGTCAGTGTGGCAGTCATTGGTGTGGTCTACCAAGTGTTTCCTATGATTTGCCACAGTTTCCAGTCCTGCCTGCCTGGCCACTAATGGAAGCACAGAGATTGAAATTCTTTGGCAGACGCAGTGGAGTTAAAAAAGAATCTTTGTTGTCTCTAAACCACTGAGATTTTTGGAGCTGTTCATTGCTCTAAACATGATCTGACATTTCCTGACTAGTATGCTTAATGTTGCATAATTTGCAGTTTGATGACTGGGAAAATGGTAAACGCACATCTTAGTTTTGTTAGGAGGTAATTATATTTTAATGTCTTTTTTTTCTCCAACTCCTTCCCCTTCTTCCTTTCAGTTCTACCACCCTTAGTGTACCCATATTCTCCAGTAACCATGGACTGTCAAAATAACTGGAGTCAATTTCTGAATGCTTCTGCACACCTGCAGTTCCTCACTTGGCCTATATTTACTCCCTCAAGCCTACATTTATTTTTGAGTGCTTATATTTTGAAAGATGATAACCTGAAAGAATAAATACTTTACCTAAAATCTTTAAAGAAAAGATCAATATTATGACCCTATTGTGCAAGTTTGTTAGTGAAAAGCTAGCTCTCTGAGTTCTTTTTTTTAACACATTCTTGTCTGCTGACTTAATGTACATTTTCGACTGGCTCTGATATTAAAATCTGTTACTCTTTGTTGGGGTTGATCACATTCACCTTTATTGACACTTGCAGTTCTGGAATGTTAAGCATAAGAGGCTAATGATAAGCAGTGGAGAGGACACTGAGAAGATACTACCCAGTATCTTTTTCACATAATCTCTCTGCTGATGCAAACTTCCTCTAAACATGCAAAATCATCTTACACTATGGAAGGAGTGGGCTGTGATGGAAGAAGGGAAAGACCTAAATTAAATCCCAGAGAGGGCCTTCCTGGTGGTCCAGTGGTTAAGAATCTATCAGGGGACATGCGTTTGATCTTTGGTTGGGAAAGTAAGATCCCATATCCCACATGCTACAGAGAGGTAAGGCTGTGCTGCTGAAAAGACGAAGAAGAAGATGAAGAAGAAGAAAAAGGCTCAGAGAACTATATTTTTTGATTGTTCACACTTTGATATGAAATGTATAAATCCCTGGATTGCAATGTTTGCCTCCTCACACACCCAGGAGGTCTTATGAGAGATAGTGGACAGCCGGATGGTGGTGATGAGTAATTTTGGAGCATGGAGTATGGCAGACTAAGGCTGTGGTGGTCAACCCACCTTTGAATTTTTTGCTCTCCTCAGCACAGCCCAAAAGGAGGTCTATGGTCTTCCCTTTTGGAGCTGTTCATTGCTCTAAACATGATCTGACATTTCCTGACTAGTATGCTTAATGTTGCATAATTTGCAGTTTGATGACTGGGAAAATGGTAAACGCACATCTTAGTTTTGTTAGGAGGTAATTATATTTTAATGTCTTTTTTTTCTCCAACTCCTTCCCCTTCTTCCTTTCAGTTCTACCACCCTTAGTGTACCCATATTCTCCAGTAACCATGGACTGTCAAAATAACTGGAGTCAATTTCTGAATGCTTCTGCACACCTGCAGTTCCTCACTTGGCCTATATTTACTCCCTCAAGCCTACATTTATTTTTGAGTGCTTATATTTTGAAAGATGATAACCTGAAAGAATAAATACTTTACCTAAAATCTTTAAAGAAAAGATCAATATTATGACCCTATTGTGCAAGTTTGTTAGTGAAAAGCTAGCTCTCTGAGTTCTTTTTTAACACATTCTTGTCTGCTGACTTAATGTACATTTTCGACTGGCTCTGATATTAAAATCTGTTACTCTTTGTTGGGGTTGATCACATTCACCTTTATTGACACTTGCAGTTCTGGAATGTTAAGCATAAGAGGCTAATGATAAGCAGTGGAGAGGACACTGAGAAGATACTACCCAGTATCTTTTTCACATAATCTTTTGCTGATGCAAACTTCCTCTAAACATGCAAAATCATCTTACACTATGGAAGGAGTGGGCTGTGATGGAAGAAGGGAAAGACCTAAATTAAATCCCAGAGAGGGCCTTCCTGGTGGTCCAGTGGTTAAGAATCTATCAGGGGACATGCGTTTGATCTTTGGTTGGGAAAGTAAGATCCCATATCCCACATGCTACAGAGAGGTAAGGCTGTGCTGCTGAAAAGACGAAGAAGAAGATGAAGAAGAAGAAAAAGGCTCAGAGAACTATATTTTTTGATTGTTCACACTTTGATATGAAATGTATAAATCCCTGGATTGCAATGTTTGCCTCCTCACACACCCAGGAGGTCTTATGAGAGATAGTGGACAGCCGGATGGTGGTGATGAGTAATTTTGGAGCATGGAGTATGGCAGACTAAGGCTGTGGTGGTCAACCCACCTTTGAAGCTTTGCATTTGACAAAAGGTGACAAGGGATCTCTTAGAATGCACTGAGTGTGAGAAGGGATGTTGTATCAGCCATCAGCCAAATTCCCGTTTTGTAATATATTAAAGACTCCTGCTGAGGGTTGTAAACATCCAGAAGAGTCATGTCAAGTAACAAAACATACCATTTATGCCTGTTATAATTTCACTAGAGTATCATGTGATATTGGAATTCTTTCTTTCGCCAAACTTTTCCCTTTTTTAAAAAAATGAACATAGATTGGTTAATTAAAGATAATCTGTCTTTCTTTGTAGGTGGTTCTTTGGAGCAATCAAGAGAACAGATGCTGAAAAACAACTATTATATTCAGAAAATCAGACAGGTGCTTTTCTAATCAGAGAGAGTGAAAGTCAGAAAGGCGATTTCGCCCTTTCAGGTATGGGCATTGTTTTATATGACTTAAGTATGGATTTGAAATTCTGTAGTCATGTTCTTCTGTGTGAAAATGGAATGTTAATTTAAAATTTAACTTATTTGTTATCTTCACAATAGTACCAAACTGAAATATACTGAACCACTCAAGAGTAATATAAAAATTAGCAAAAAGATTCAATATATGGTTAGAAGTATCTATAAATAGTTTGAAACACACACACTTGGTATGAAATAAAACTATATGGGGCTTCCCTGGTGGTCCAGTGGGTAAGGACACCACCTTGCAGTGCAAGGGGCGCCGGTTCGATCCCTGGCCTGGGAAGATCCCACGTGCCGCGGAGCGGCTGGACACATGTGTCCAATTACTGAGCCGGAGCTCTGGAGCACATGCGCCCAGAGCCAGCGCTCTGTGACAACAGAGGCCACTGTGATGGGAGGCCCACACGGTCCAAAGAACAAAGATGGTTGAAAATGGACAAATGAAAGACCAATAGAAGTGGCCCGCCTGCTCCCCTCCCTCCCCACCCCACCCCCACCAAAATAAATAAATAAATAAATCTTAAAAAAAAAAAGCTATATAGATGTGCTTTGTGTTTTCTTACTTTCCCATTATTTAGGAGTCTGTCCTTCTAGACAAATGATAAGCAAGAAGCAAAATCTAAACTGTTTTCAAAATTGATCTTGACATAGTACCATTTTTTCAAACATTTCATTTGTCTTTGCCTGGTAAATAGAAAATGAATTGAAATCCTGGATGCCAATGCTCTTAATTAACTCATTATCACATTTAGTCAAATGTAGTTTTCCAGCTAAGAGTCAAGTAGGTGTTTACTTTATAATATCCTAGGAAGAAAGAAGCATAAGGGAGCTCAGAGTTATCTTTAAACATTACAGGTGCTTATATATTAGGTAAGTCATCAGTTAGCCAAAAGCTGGATTAAATGTTTTAAATCCTGAAATTATAAATATAGAAAAAAGAATATTTCCTTGAGGAAAACATAGAAAAGTAGGATTACTCGAGTCATATCTTTAAATAATTCCCAGGCTATAGTGACTGTTCGGAACACTTTCTAAGTAGAATATTATGGAGCAAAACAGCTTTATAGGCTTAGAATAAAATTACAAGGATATTGGCTGTTATGTGCTGAGAATACTCTAGCGCTTGCTTATTGGAGCTTGTAGGCTCTACTTGGTTAGAAGTTATCTTTTTAACATAGTTTGAACCACTCAAGAGTAATATAAAAATTAGCAAAAAGATTCAATATATGGTTAGAAGTATCTATAAATAGTTTGAAACACACACACTTGGTATGAAATAAAACTATATGGGGCTTCCCTGGTGGTCCAGTGGGTAAGGACACCACCTTGCAGTGCAAGGGGCGCCGGTTCGATCCCTGGCCTGGGAAGATCCCACGTGCCGCGGAGCGGCTGGACACATGTGTCCAATTACTGAGCCGGAGCTCTGGAGCACATGCGCCCAGAGCCAGCGCTCTGTGACAACAGAGGCCACTGTGATGGGAGGCCCACACGGTCCAAAGAACAAAGATGGTTGAAAATGGACAAATGAAAGACCAATAGAAGTGGCCCGCCTGCTCCCCTCCCTCCCCACCCCACCCCCACCAAAATAAATAAATAAATAAATCTTAAAAAAAAAAAGCTATATAGATGTGCTTTGTGTTTTCTTACTTTCCCATTATTTAGGAGTCTGTCCTTCTAGACAAATGATAAGCAAGAAGCAAAATCTAAACTGTTTTCAAAATTGATCTTGACATAGTACCATTTTTTCAAACATTTCATTTGTCTTTGCCTGGTAAATAGAAAATGAATTGAAATCCTGGATGCCAATGCTCTTAATTAACTCATTATCACATTTAGTCAAATGTAGTTTTCCAGCTAAGAGTCAAGTAGGTGTTTACTTTATAATATCCTAGGAAGAAAGAAGCATAAGGGAGCTCAGAGTTATCTTTAAACATTACAGGTGCTTATATATTAGGTAAGTCATCAGTTAGCCAAAAGCTGGATTAAATGTTTTAAATCCTGAAATTATAAATATAGAAAAAAGAATATTTCCTTGAGGAAAACATAGAAAAGTAGGATTACTCGAGTCATATCTTTAAATAATTCCCAGGCTATAGTGACTGTTCGGAACACTTTCTAAGTAGAATATTATGGAGCAAAACAGCTTTATAGGCTTAGAATAAAATTACAAGGATATTGGCTGTTATGTGCTGAGAATACTCTAGCGCTTGCTTATGGATTTAGGAAGCTTTGTAGGCTCTACTTGGAGACCAGCATATCATTATAGATTCCTTTTCAATGAAGTCAAGCTATTTAGAGTCTTTCAAACAAATTATCTGATTGCTGGGTATTCACTGGGGGACAAAGTGAATGCAGAACTGTATTTTCTGCTGAAAGGAAAATTTTCTTATTAGTCAGAAGGAGGGTGGTACAGGAGAAAAAAATGGAGAAAAGCGGTCCTTGATATGTCTACATTCAAACAAACAAATGAACGGACCATTCAGTTGCTGACTGTTGGTTACCACTAAGGATCTTCAGGTATATCAATCATGGATTTATTTTTTAGTGCAGTCGTCTCCTAATCAGTTGCAATGATGGTCTTCAGTTTTGCTGACGGTTGTGCTGCTAAATGAAGCCAAACAATGTCCTTTTCCTATCTCTCTTTCCCACGTGAGTTTTCCTTAGAAGTGTTGTCTTTATTCCTCCGGCGGCAATGGCTCCTAGCTGTCAGAGAGGAGCTTCATGTGGGAGCATGATTTATTGGCGCTGGGGCAGGCATTGAGAAGCAGTAGCCCCGGGTTGGTGCGGGTGCTAATTGGCTTGTTGTGATCCTTGCATGGCTGTCAGCTCCTGTGAGGTCTGTGTAGATCTGGGGAGAGAGTTAGGGCCGTGACACCTCTCATAATGGCAAGACACTAATTAGTTGTGAATTACAGCAGTACTTTTGGATATTACATATTATATGTGGTAGCAAGAGAATCTGTCTTCATTAGATGCATGACAGGTAGTTTTAGTGGTCTTATTGTTATTTGTCATTGGTAGAGAATTGTTTTTCTGATGAAAAATATAAAAATCTGACTGCATGTCAGCTGGTTCAGCTATTTCTTGATTTCAATCAATTACTTTAAAGGAAATGATTATTGTTATTTCCATTAATATTAATTTGATGTTTGGCATCCCATAAGCATTTGTATTATTGCTTAAAGTAAGCTTTCAGAAAAATACACCTTGAGGGCTAAAACTTAATTTCTGGTGAGCTTTTCAGAGAAGATTCTGCATTGCACATTGTGGTTTTACTTTAGGCAGCTCTGGATAGGGAAATTTCTAGAGTAGTAGAGAGAATTCTAGATACAGCCTCTTGAAATAGTAAATGGATGGAAGATAGTTGAAAAAGTACTCCACTGAAGACATGAGGCAAAAAAGCTCATCAGCAGTATTCAGGATGATACATGTAGTAGCTGTTATCATTTTTTATACACTGTCTACTTCTTGAACAAACATTCGAGTACCTAGTCTGTGCTAGGACTTTGCTAGGTCAATGGCAGCAAGGAGACGGGGACGCAGTCCCTGGTCCTGGTCTCAGGAGCGTTACACACAGCTTGTTGCGAGCCAAGTCTCAAAGAGCACCTTAGGAAGGTTTCACAGAGGAGGCTGCCTTTGGGTTCAGTTTGTGTTACAAGGTAATGGCGTGAGAGTGGTTATTCCTGGCAAGGCAAACGCACAGAGTTGTGAGTATGTCAGAGGTTTTGTGGAGTGGGGGGTGGGAAGCGGAGGGGATAGTGCGGGTGTGTGTGTGTGTGTGTGTGTGTGTGTGTGTGTGTGTGTAGAAGAGATGAATGAGAGCAGGGATGGCCAAAAAATGAACCTGGAAAGGCAAGTTGGACCTGAAGTGTTCAGGCCATTGTATACCAGTCTGAAGAATGTGGATCTTTTCCTACAGATCCAAATATGGAAGGTGGTTCAGTCAGTAAAGAATCTGCCTGCAATGCAGGAAACCTGGGTTCAGTCCCTGGGCTGAGACAATACCCTGGAGAAGGGAATGGCAGCCCATTCTAGTATGCTTGCCTGGGGAATCCCATGGACAGAGAAGCCTGGAGGGCTATAGTCCATGGGGTCACAAAGAGTTGGATGTGACTGAATGACTAACACTTCTTCTTCAAATATAGAAAGAGGTTTTATGCAGAAAATGAACTGAACTGACCTTTGGTGGCAGTGTGGAGAGCAGAATGGGTGAAAGCTTTGTAGGCAGCAGTCTAGGGAGGAATGATGGGGCAAACCCACAGGCATCATCTTGCTGTGAAATCACAGGCGTGAGACAGCAGTCAGTCAACATTCTGTTTAGCTGGCTGTGGAACTTACACTCAGCCAGCTGCACTGAGGCTTTGCTTATTCCCAGAAGATTCTGCATTGCACATTGTGGTTTTACTTTAGGCAGCTCTGGATAGGGAAATTTCTAGAGTAGTAGAGAGAATTCTAGATACAGCCTCTTGAAATAGTAAATGGATGGAAGATAGTTGAAAAAGTACTCCACTGAAGACATGAGGCAAAAAAGCTCATCAGCAGTATTCAGGATGATACATGTAGTAGCTGTTATCATTTTTTATACACTGTCTACTTCTTGAACAAACATTCGAGTACCTAGTCTGTGCTAGGACTTTGCTAGGTCAATGGCAGCAAGGAGACGGGGACGCAGTCCCTGGTCCTGGTCTCAGGAGCGTTACACACAGCTTGTTGCGAGCCAAGTCTCAAAGAGCACCTTAGGAAGGTTTCACAGAGGAGGCTGCCTTTGGGTTCAGTTTGTGTTACAAGGTAATGGCGTGAGAGTGGTTATTCCTGGCAAGGCAAACGCACAGAGTTGTGAGTATGTCAGAGGTTTTGTGGAGTGGGGGGTGGGAAGCGGAGGGGATAGTGCGGGTGTGTGTGTGTGTGTGTGTGTGTGTGTGTGTGTGTGTAGAAGAGATGAATGAGAGCAGGGATGGCCAAAAAATGAACCTGGAAAGGCAAGTTGGACCTGAAGTGTTCAGGCCATTGTATACCAGTCTGAAGAATGTGGATCTTTTCCTACAGATCCAAATATGGAAGGTGGTTCAGTCAGTAAAGAATCTGCCTGCAATGCAGGAAACCTGGGTTCAGTCCCTGGGCTGAGACAATACCCTGGAGAAGGGAATGGCAGCCCATTCTAGTATGCTTGCCTGGGGAATCCCATGGACAGAGAAGCCTGGAGGGCTATAGTCCATGGGGTCACAAAGAGTTGGATGTGACTGAATGACTAACACTTCTTCTTCAAATATAGAAAGAGGTTTTATGCAGAAAATGAACTGAACTGACCTTTGGTGGCAGTGTGGAGAGCAGAATGGGTGAAAGCTTTGTAGGCAGCAGTCTAGGGAGGAATGATGGGGCAAACCCACAGGCATCATCTTGCTGTGAAATCACAGGCGTGAGACAGCAGTCAGTCAACATTCTGTTTAGCTGGCTGTGGAACTTACACTCAGCCAGCTGCACTGAGGCTTTGCTTATTCCCAGAAGCCATATGGCCCTTCTGTTACGCTCTGGTTTTTTATGCGACAAATGAAGGAATGGCCTTAGGACTCTTGATGACAATTTTTGTTTTGATGCTAAGCAACCTGAGTTTGTTGTTCAGTTGCTCAGTTGTGTCTGACTTTAGCATTCCAGGCTTCCCTGTTCTTCACTATCTCCTAGAGTTTGCTCAAACTCATATCCATTGAGTCAGTGATGCCATCCAACCATCTCATCCTCTGTCACTCACTTCCTTCTTTTGCCCTCAATCTTTCCTAGCATCAGGGTCTTTTCTAATGAGTCAGCTCAGGTGGGCAAAGTATTGGAACTTTAGCTTCAGCATCAGTCCTTTCAGTGAATATTCAGGGTTGATGTCCTGTAGGATTGACTAGTTTGAGCTCCTTGCTGCCCAAGGAACCATCTTCTCTTGCACGACAGTTTGGAAACATCAATTTTGGGGCCCTCAGTTGTCTCTATGGCCCAAGTCTCACATTCATACATGACTCTTGGAAAAACTGTGTGTGTGTGTGCTTTTTTTGTTTGTTTTAAAGAATCTTAGCATTTATTTCTTTATTTTAGGCTATTCTGGGTTTTCACTGCTGCTGCAGGCTCTTCTCTAGTTGCAGGGAGTGGGGGCAACTCGCTAGCTGAGGTCAGCGGGCTTCGTCGCGGACACTGTGCTGAAGCTTACTCCAATTCCTGTTCTTATTAGTTCTAAGAGATACTATCTTAAACAGATCAGAGACCTTTTATAGTCACAGTATAGTCCCCTCAGAGTCGTGAGTCTTGGACTTAGACAATAAAGTGCCCTGGTCTCGAGTACTGTCAAACCAAGAGTAGCTTTATTAATCATAGTACATATAATAATCAGAATCAAGACTCAATTAATCAGAATCAGAACTCAAATAACTAAAGTCAGAACTCAATCAAATAATCAGAACTCAATCAAATGCAAGCAGAAGTTCTTACCCAGAGCTGGAGAGTCTCGATCTCACATCGATCTTACCTTACCCTTTTATATTTTCTCAACTAGAAGTCTCAAGTTAACTAGTGATCACAAAAGTGGTTATTAAAAGAGCTTTTGCTCCTCTAGAGACACAGAAGTGGTTACTACCAGAGCTTTTTGCTCCTCTACTAGAACCTAGGTAAACACCTTTGTCCAAGGGGGGGAAACACATGTTTGTCCAGGAAACATTCTTATAATTCTTAATTTACAAAGGAAATTATGACTCATAAAAATCATATTACATTATAACTAAAAAGCAGAAGTACAAGAGCTTTTGTGCTCTGCACTAGCACCTAGGTAAACATCTCTATCAGTGTTTGTCACAGGTGATAGTCTAAGCCTGCAAACTGCTAGTTTTATGAATGAGGCTATTTCAGGCCCAGGCTTCCTATCAGTAACAATACTAGCTACTTAGTGATCCTCGGAAGATGTCTCGGAGAGGCGGGAGTGCAGGCAGCGCTTATTGCTAGTGTGACAAGATATTTGTCTGCTTCTCTTGGGTATCTTTTCTTGATCTATCCCATGAGAAGTGAACATGGAACCATCTCCTCATACTAATGACGACTCTTGTGAGAGCATTTGACATATCCACCAAGTTAGAGTAGAGGGATCTTCTTCCCCTCATAGTGGCATTCCCTGCAAATAACCTAACTTCTCTTCCTCATCACTTTCCCCATCAGAACTGCTCTCCTGGGCTTCTCTGGTGGTCCAGTGGGTAAGGACACCGCCTTGCAGGGCAAGGGGCACCGGTTTGATCCCTGGCCTGGGAAGATCCCACGTGCCGCGGAGCGGCTGGATTTATGCATCCAATTACCGAGCCGGAGCTCTGGCGCGCATGCGCCCAGAGCCCGCGCTCTGCGACGACCGAGGCCACCATGATGGGAGACCCACAGGAGCCAAAGAACAAAGACGGATGAAAAATAGAGAAATGAAAGACCAATAGAAGTGGCCTGCCCGTTCCCCTCCCTCCCTACCCCATCCCTCAAAAAGATTAAAAAAAAAAAAAATAAAAAGAACTGCTGTCCTTATAATTAGGGTCCCAATATCTGTCAGTGAAGATGCCTTTACTTGCCCATGACGGCTTCTTGTTGCAGTCACTTCTCTTATTGTGGAACTTGGGCTCTAGGGCACATGGGCTTCAGTAGTTGCAGCTCCGAGGCTCTAGAGAACAGGCTCAATAGCTGTGGCTCACGGGCTTAGTTTCCCCGTAGCATGTGGGATCTTCCTGGATCAGGGATCGAACCTGTGTCTCCTGCACTGGCAGGCGAACTCTTTACCACTGAGCCACCAGGGAACCATGAATGTTAATTTTTAAGCCAATTTTTTCACTCATCTTCTCCTGCAAGAACACAAAAGTCTCAACTAGCTGTTAAACAACTATCAACCAGAGGATATTGAAACCCACCAAAAAAGATACCCCACGTCCAAGGACAAAGGAGAAGCCAGAAAGAGATGGTAGGAGGAATGCAATCATGTTGAAATCAAGTACCATAACCACCAAGTAGGCGACCAGCAAACCAGAGAACAGTAATACCAAAGAACTTCTGTCACTGTTGTGAAGGTTTTAAGCCCAACATCAGACTACCCAGCCTTGGAATCTGGCAAAGAGACTGGGAATCCCAGGGAATTTGACTTTGAAGGCCAGAAAAATTTGATTACAAAACTTAAGACAGAAATGAGGAAAACAGAGACTCTTAGAGGGCACAAACAAAGCCATATGTGCACTAGGACCCAGGGGAAAGAAGCAGTGACCTCATAGAACACAGAGCTGGACCTGCCTGTGAGTGTCTGAGGGTCTCCTGTGGAGGCGTGGGTCAGTAGTGGTCTGCCATGGTTACAGGGCACTTAGAGCCTATAGACTCTAAGACTGGGCTTCCTTTCCAGGAATCAGTTGCCTTAGGTCAAACAGCTAAGCAAGAGGTAGCACAGCCCCACCCATCAGTGGACCATTGGATTAAAGATTTACTGAGCACGGCCCTGCCCACCAGAGCAAGACCCAGTCTTTCCCATAGCCAATCCCTCCCATCAGTAAGCTTGCACAAGCCTCTTAGCCTGAGTTTGGATACCAGCTCTTTGCTGGATGATTTGGAAAGCCCAGCTTCTCTGGGCTTTGGCACGGTGGGGAACTGTAGCTTTTCTTTTGTGGAAAAGGAAACTGTTAGACCTATCAGAAGTATAACAGAATTCAGGTGCAGCCCTTCTTCTTCTTTTTTTTTTTTTTTAATTATTATTCTTTATTTTAAAGATTTTACAGAGTTTTGTTGTTCACTGACATGTATGTTCCCAGATAATTCATATGTATATCCCTGGAGCACCCCCCGCCACCCAGTACCCCCCTCCCACCCCTCCAGACCATCTCCCCAAGTGATTGTAGGCACTCCTATTCCCTTAGCACAGTGACAACAGCCATCTCTTCCATACGTGCCAGTATAGGTTTCGATGTTACTTCCTCCATGCCTCCCTCTCACTGTTCGGTCTCCACAATGTCCCTATGTCTATTCTCTCTCTGTTTTTCCATGAGTTCACTGTGTGTGTTATCATGACCATCTTACTGAATTCCATATATATGAGTTAGTATACTGTACTTGTCTTTCTCTTTTTGACTTACTTCACTTTTTATGATAGGTTCTAGAGCTAGCCACCTCATTAGGACTGAGTCTTCTGCATTTCTTTTAACAGCTGAGTAGTATTCCATTGTATATATGTACCAGAGCTTCCATATCCGTTGATTTGTCGAGGGACATCTAGGTTGCTTCCATGTTCTGGCTATTGTATAGAGAGCTGCAATGAACACTGGGGTACAGGTGCATCTTTCATTTTTGATTTCATCAGGATATAGGCCCAATAGTGGGATTGCTGGGTCATAGGATGCTTCTATTTTTAGTTTTATGAGGAATCTCCATATTGTCTTCCATAGAGGTTGTATCAGTTTACATTCCAACCAGCAATGCAAGAGGGTTCCCTTTTCTCCTCACCCTTTCCAGCATTTATTGTCTGTCGATTTGTTGATGATGGCCATTCTGACGGGTGTGAGGTGGTATCTCATTGTGGTTTTAATTTGCATTTCTCTAATTATAAGCGAGGTTGAGCATCGCTTCATGTGCTTTTGGGCCATCTGTATGTCCTCTTTGGAGAGGCGTCTCTTTAGATCTTTTTCCCATTTTTTGATTGGGTTGTTCATTTTTCCTGTGCTGAGTTGTCTGAGTTGCTTGTAGATTTTGGAGATTAATTCTTTGTCTGTTGTATCATTTGCTCTGATTTTCTTCCACACTGTGGGGTGTCTGTTGAGCTTTTTTGTAATTTCTTTTGCTGTACAAAAGCTTTTAAGTTTCATGAGGTCCCACGTGTTCATTTTTCTTTTCAGTTCTGCTATTTTAGTAGGTGGGTCAGAGAAGATCTTGCTTTGATTGATGTCCTTGAGGGTTTTGCCTATATTCTCCTCTAAGAGTTTGATGGTTTCTGGTCTTCCATTTAGGTCTTTAATCCATTTTGAGTTGATCTTTGTGTATGGGGTCAGGGAATGTTCCAACTTCCTTTTTTTGCATGTAGCTGTCCAAATTTCCCAGCACCACTTGTTGAAGAGGCTGTCTTTTTCTCATTTTATAGTTTTGCCTCCTTTGGCAAAAATAAGGTACCCATAGGTGCATGGGTTTATCTCTGGGTTCTCGATCTTGTTCCATTGGTCTATAGTTCTGTTTTTGTGCCAGTACCATCCTGTCTCGATGACTGTTGCTTTGTAGTAGAGTCTGAAGTTAGGGAGGCTGATCCCTCCAACTCCGTTTTTCTTACTCAGGATTGCTTTGGCTATTCGAGGTCTTTTGTGTTTCCATATGAACTGTGTTAGAGTTTGGCCTAGTTCTGTGAAAAATGTCAATGGTAGTTGGATAGGTATTGCATTGAATCTGTAGATGATATTTGGTAGTATGGTCATTCTCACAATATTGATTCTTCCGACTGAGGAACATGGAATATCTCTCCATCTGTTTAAGTCTTCTTTAATTTCTTTCATGAGTGTCTTGTCACTTTCTGTGTACAGTTCTTTTGTTTCTTTGGGTAGGTTTATTCCTAGATATTTGATTCTTTTGGTTGCAATGGTGAAGGGGACTGCCTCTTTGATTTTGTTTTCTGATTTTTCATTGTTTGTGTATAGGAATGCCAGTGATTTCTGTGTGTTGACTTTGTATCCTGTGACTTTGCTGAATTTGCTGATTAACTCTAGTAGATTTGTAACCGTGTCTTTGGGATTTTCTATGTATAATATCATGTCATCTGCAAAAAGAGAGAGCTTGACTTCTTCCCTTCCAATCTGTATTCCTTTTATTTCTTCCTCTTCTCTTATTGCTGTTGCTAGGACTTCCAGGACTATGTAGAATAGTAGTGGTGAAAGTGGGCACGCCTGTCTTGTTCCTGATCTTAGAGGGAATGCTTTCAGTTTTTCACCATTGAGGATAATGTTCGCTGTAGGCTTCTCATAGATGGCTTGTATTATGTTGAGATAGGTTCCTTCTATACAGCCCTTCTTATTGGCCATTGTGGGTGGTGGTGGGAAGGCCCAGTGGCCCATGATCATGCCGTCTAGAAAGAGACCTCGCGGACTTTTTCCTGGAGTGTCCTGTTTAACCCTGCTGGTGATGACTTGAATTATAGCAGAGGTTTGGCAAGTAGAGTGTAGGGCATGGAGATGAGAAATATTGAGAAGATAAAGCAAATAAGAATTGGTGGCTGATCAGAAATGGGGTGAAATGAGGGAGAATGCGTAATCCATGGTGACTGTGATTGGGTGATACTGGTCATGTGAGCCAAGATGAGGTCCATGGGAGGACGTACTTAGAGGAAGAGAGAAGAGGGACCCAAAGGAAACAAGTTCAGTGGTGTTTGAAGCAGTATTGCAGGAGGACATACAAGAGGCTTTTATCTCTTTTTCGACTTGTGCCTGCTGAACTGAGAACTCACTGTGACACATCTCCATCACAGTAAACATGCAGGTCCATGGAATGTGCAGGACTTTTACAATAATTACTTTGTGATTGCTATGAAGTCTGTTCTTGAGAACGTAAGGTAGGTCTCTGTAGCTACATAATTTAATTTATAATAAATATACTAGAGTTTTTAGAATCGAAGTCTTGTACAAATGGTAGAACTGCCTTTATAGAAAGGATATCTCTTGATGTGAAAGACCTTAGCTGGGGCAATTAATATGTTTATTAAGGGTGGCTTTGATACGTGGAAGTGGCTGGAATCATCAGGAACAACTTTCTGAATGATATGGATGATTAACTTGAGCGATCCTGTGGACTTATAACTTGGTAAATATTTCTGCATGCCTTATAAATTAATTCTGAAGGCAGTTCAAAAAGTAATGGAAACAACAGCAGCTTAATTATGGAAGAAGTGTACCCTCTCATGTTGACCTTGTGTATATCCTTCATGTAGACCTTACCATATTCAAAGATTCATTTAAATTTATGAGTAACTCTTCTGCTGTAGGTAAAAATGTGCTTCTCAAACTAGGTTATACGTGCCTTCAACTGAAGCAGCATAGTTTCATTGTTTCTATTTCATGTTTCTTCTCTATCTCCATAGTTTCTAGTACAGGTTATAAAGACAGTACATTCACTCACGTCTTTACCGTGTCATCTGCCAGTGGCAAAGACAAGCAGGGCATTGCCACGTTCTTAAACCTCTGAAGTCTGGACTATGTGCGATCACAAATCATCCTCCTATTTGCTGTGTTTCAGACTTATTTTAGAAAGACAGTTTCTCACCTTAACGGGTTAGCTGTTTCCAGGTGATGAAAACTTTTGTAGAGAGGACAGAACTGGAAGAGGATGTCATGGGCATCGTGGCCCAGTGTCTCTCTGCCTGACCCAGGTTTCAGACCCAAACTCTCATTCCACCAACTGCTGAGACACCATTCTTACTCTCAAACTTTTTAAGACCTTTTAACTCATTCTAATCTCATGCTGACCAATGGCAAAGTGTTTCATGTTTCATTATCAGCTCCCCTCAAGCCTCCATTTATTCTTCATTTAAAATTAAGGTGAACATAGTGGCCACAAAAGAGTGGCATTACTATTAACCATGGATGTAAATATAATTGTATATCCAAGGGAGGGACAAGTACTATTTGGTTGGAAAAATTTCTTGAATTTATTATGCAATGAAATGTCTATGGATTCTGGGAGCATTCTGATACTGGTTAGAGATGTTTTGCTTTTTAAAAAGTGCATGTGCTGCAGAAAGAAAATTTTATGAAAATAAATGACGTGGAAGCTTAGCTGGGGCAATTAATATGTTTATTAAGGGTGGCTTTGATACGTGGAAGTGGCTGGAATCATCAGGAACAACTTTCTGAATGATATGGATGATTAACTTGAGCGATCCTGTGGACTTATAACTTGGTAAATATTTCTGCATGCCTTATAAATTAATTCTGAAGGCAGTTCAAAAAGTAATGGAAACAACAGCAGCTTAATTATGGAAGAAGTGTACCCTCTCATGTTGACCTTGTGTATATCCTTCATGTAGACCTTACCATATTCAAAGATTCATTTAAATTTATGAGTAACTCTTCTGCTGTAGGTAAAAATGTGCTTCTCAAACTAGGTTATACGTGCCTTCAACTGAAGCAGCATAGTTTCATTGTTTCTATTTCATGTTTCTTCTCTATCTCCATAGTTTCTAGTACAGGTTATAAAGACAGTACATTCACTCACGTCTTTACCGTGTCATCTGCCAGTGGCAAAGACAAGCAGGGCATTGCCACGTTCTTAAACCTCTGAAGTCTGGACTATGTGCGATCACAAATCATCCTCCTATTTGCTGTGTTTCAGACTTATTTTAGAAAGACAGTTTCTCACCTTAACGGGTTAGCTGTTTCCAGGTGATGAAAACTTTTGTAGAGAGGACAGAACTGGAAGAGGATGTCATGGGCATCGTGGCCCAGTGTCTCTCTGCCTGACCCAGGTTTCAGACCCAAACTCTCATTCCACCAACTGCTGAGACACCATTCTTACTCTCAAACTTTTTAAGACCTTTTAACTCATTCTAATCTCATGCTGACCAATGGCAAAGTGTTTCATGTTTCATTATCAGCTCCCCTCAAGCCTCCATTTATTCTTCATTTAAAATTAAGGTGAACATAGTGGCCACAAAAGAGTGGCATTACTATTAACCATGGATGTAAATATAATTGTATATCCAAGGGAGGGACAAGTACTATTTGGTTGGAAAAATTTCTTGAATTTATTATGCAATGAAATGTCTATGGATTCTGGGAGCATTCTGATACTGGTTAGAGATGTTTTGCTTTTTAAAAAGTGCATGTGCTGCAGAAAGAAAATTTTATGTTAATAACTCCAATCTCTCATATAAAATGTATTAAATTTTAAACATGTTGGTGTCATCTTAGAAAATGCCCTTTAATTAAAGTCATAATTTAGTTGTGTTCAACTTAATTGCAAATATCATTGCCTATAATAGCAAGTGGATTTTTTGGTTAAGTTATCATTTTATACATGCCTTTTCTTAACATTACTACTGATAAGCTATATTTTAGATGCTTTACTCTATAAATTTGAATTAGTGCTTCATTATGTAATACATACATATGTGTTTGTTTCTGTACACAAACATGCACACACAGATGCACAGGCAAAGAACTTTTTTCACTAGGTACCCAAATTCAATATCGGTTGTATTTTTGAATAGTGGGACATTGCCAGACCTGAGGTACCAAACCAATTCTCTCTGGATCTTGGACTTTGATTATATATATATATATATATATATGCTTGATAATCGCAAATAAAGAAGAGGGGAAAGGATTAAGAGAAGAGTTGAGCAGTGGAATATAGAAGGAGGCATAGGCAGGGAAGGACATTTGAGGCATGGTGCTTAATTTTTGATTGAACAGGAAACTAAGACATCTTGGCTCTGGAAATGAAAATTAGAGACCCACAGGCTTTCCAGTTCTTCCTCCTTACCACTGGCCTTAAGCAAGTTAATCCAGTTTATACTTCATGGAAATAATAACGAATAAATATTTACATTTCAAGGTTACTTGGTTCATTAAATAAAGTGTCTTAAGCAATTTCTTTTTGTTACTTGAAGTGGCAAAAATGTGTTACTGGAGAAAAAAAAAAAAAAAACTTGTAAAATTAAGCCTAGCCAGAATATTTCACATGGTCTTACACAAACAGGTAAATTGCCTGCAATGCTGAATGCTGCATGTATACCTTTATTTTAAAACCAAAACACCATACTGGCTTGTACTTCCTGCTCCCCACTCTTCACCTGTGTGGTCACTGAAGGCTTTCAGCCAAGCATGTGCGCCCTCTTGTGGCATATCAAGATGTAAATATAATTGTATATCCAAGGGAGGGACAAGTACTATTTGGTTGGAAAAATTTCTTGAATTTATTATGCAATGAAATGTCTATGGATTCTGGGAGCATTCTGATACTGGTTAGAGATGTTTTGCTTTTTAAAAAGTGCATGTGCTGCAGAAAGAAAATTTTATGTTAATAACTCCAATCTCTCATATAAAATGTATTAAATTTTAAACATGTTGGTGTCATCTTAGAAAATGCCCTTTAATTAAAGTCATAATTTAGTTGTGTTCAACTTAATTGCAAATATCATTGCCTATAATAGCAAGTGGATTTTTTGGTTAAGTTATCATTTTATACATGCCTTTTCTTAACATTACTACTGATAAGCTATATTTTAGATGCTTTACTCTATAAATTTGAATTAGTGCTTCATTATGTAATACATACATATGTGTTTGTTTCTGTACACAAACATGCACACACAGATGCACAGGCAAAGAACTTTTTTCACTAGGTACCCAAATTCAATATCGGTTGTATTTTTGAATAGTGGGACATTGCCAGACCTGAGGTACCAAACCAATTCTCTCTGGATCTTGGACTTTGATTATATATATATATATATATATATGCTTGATAATCGCAAATAAAGAAGAGGGGAAAGGATTAAGAGAAGAGTTGAGCAGTGGAATATAGAAGGAGGCATAGGCAGGGAAGGACATTTGAGGCATGGTGCTTAATTTTTGATTGAACAGGAAACTAAGACATCTTGGCTCTGGAAATGAAAATTAGAGACCCACAGGCTTTCCAGTTCTTCCTCCTTACCACTGGCCTTAAGCAAGTTAATCCAGTTTATACTTCATGGAAATAATAACGAATAAATATTTACATTTCAAGGTTACTTGGTTCATTAAATAAAGTGTCTTAAGCAATTTCTTTTTGTTACTTGAAGTGGCAAAAATGTGTTACTGGAGAAAAAAAAAAAAAAAAACTTGTAAAATTAAGCCTAGCCAGAATATTTCACATGGTCTTACACAAACAGGTAAATTGCCTGCAATGCTGAATGCTGCATGTATACCTTTATTTTAAAACCAAAACACCATACTGGCTTGTACTTCCTGCTCCCCACTCTTCACCTGTGTGGTCACTGAAGGCTTTCAGCCAAGCATGTGCGCCCTCTTGTGGCATATCAAGAAATAGCATGCTGTTGTGGAAACGACACACAAAGGCTTTTTGGTTTAGATTTTCTGTTTTCATGACTCATTATAGGAAGGGGAAGAATATCTGAATATTTAGTTGAAAAGAAGTTTCTAATTTTAAAACATTTCTTGCAATTTTTTCTACAAACAAAACCACACCTACTATAGTTTTAATTTAATTTATTAATGTCAAAAAATTGACCAAGGTTTACATTTTCTTAATGATTCTGGTGTCTAGTTTCCTTGTGTTGATAGTGATGTAAGATGTGTTTATGACACATAAAGTGAACGAAATAAACACAGCCCAATTTAATAAATGAGCAACTCTTAATTTTAGACTATGTATTTAAAATGATGTATGTATATTAGTTACTTGATGACTATTTGTCAGCTTTGCCTCAATCATGAAATCATTTCTAATGTGTCTTAGAAATGCGCTTTGCATCAAGTTATTAGACACTTTGGCACAGGAGCTACAATTTAAGAATGTATTCTGTTGTCTTAAAAGCCTATGCATGACAGAGACTAAATTTATTTTCCTATTTGGTTTAGCGGGGCAGGGACTTTCCCTAAATCCTCTCTCATAGCTATCTCCTTTTCACCTGCAGAAGCTTTTAAAAATGTTTTGCCAGAAGTAAAATATGGAGGAAGCAAAAACTTAAGATGAAAACTTAAAATGAAAGAAACAAAAATTATATTCATTTTTTCATATAACTTTAGTAAGCATTATTTTCTTTATATCTTTTTTTGTGTGTAATCCTGAACAACATCATGATCCAAGCCTTAAAGAACTTGTGATTCATTCATTCATTCATCAAATACTTATTTAGTGCCTGCTATGTGCAGTTGGTGTTCAGAAGGCTGGGCTACAATGCTAACCAAGACAGTCCCTGCCCTCATGAAGTGTACATTTTAGTTGGCAGTGGAGGGGAGATGCCAACTAAGTAGAGAAGAAACATTTTTATACGAAAGATACCTGCTTATTTGTTGTGTTACTCTGGCTTTTACAAGACTAACCCAATAGTTGAAGTCAAGGAAAACATTTTGATTTTCTTTATTGAATAATGATGGGTGGGAGTAGAAATGAGGATTGCCTTTGTACATTGGAAACTTGAGGGGAATCTGGAAGCAGAATTTTATTCTTAGATTGTCCAAATGGGAAGATGAGGTCATCAGAGTGTCAGTTGGATTCTCCTGTCAACAGCGATAAACCCTGCAACCTGGCTGGGTAGGTTTGGCTTTTTTTTCTCTTACTAGCAGTGTAAATGAAAGTGAAATGTTCAGTCGTGTCCAACTCTTTGCTACTCACTGGAGTGTAGCCCTCTAGGCTCCTCTGTTCATGGGATTCTCCAGGCAAGAGTCCTGGAGTGGGTTGCCCTTCTCTTCTCCAGAGGATCTTCTCGACCTAGGAAGCAAACCCAGGGTCTCCTGTATTGTAGACAGATTCTTTACCATCTGAGCCACCAGGGAAGCCCACTTGGCTTTGGGTAATATGACTTTGGGCAGATCACTTAGCTTCTTTGTGTCTCAGGTTCCTCTTAGCAAAATGGAGATTAAAAACAGTATCTTCCTGCTGGTGGTGTTATTTGGGTTAGATGAGTTAATCCATGAAAGATATTTGGAACACTGCCTGGCACTGAGTCAGCAGTATAAATACATGCTATTGTCATTAGCATTCAAACCTGAACCTTTGGAGAGCTTGTCCCATGATCCTAGCTTGGTGGCATGGCAGAACGATGGATGTTCTTTGCTGTTTGTGATGAAAGGAAGAAGACTCTAGCTTTGTTCTTCTCTCTGAAAATTGTGGTGGAGCTTCAACACTTTGCTGTGTTTGTTTTGGTCATTTAGACTGTGAAAAATGAGGCTGGCTACTCTAATGGAGCTGCTAGTGGCTGGGAGGGTTGCCCAGGGGACTGGACAAAATCCCAAGTGTCGAACATGTCACTCCACATGAAACCCACCGTGTTTCCCTGGAGTTCCCTTTGTCACAATAATGAGTCCCCAGAATTTTCAGGCTATATCTAAATGTTTAAATTTGTGTCTCAGTTTTCTCTTTTGGAAAGTAGCAGCCATAACTTGTCTCTATCTCATTTGCATGTTATAATGGCTGTATTTATTTCCTTGCTGGAATGGTAGAATTAGGGAATCTGAACTAGAGAAGACTTTCAAAAGCCTCATTTTATAATTGAAGGATTTGGAGACCAGACAGAGCAAGTTGCTCATTTAAGGTAATGGTACTAGATATAAACATAGCTAAGTCCAGAACTTTTAATTTCTTTTAATCTTACGGATATGGATGGTGACTGCATCCACAAATGAAAACACGCATGATCCTTGGAAGAGAAGCTATGAAAAACCGAGACTGGGTATTAAAAAAGTAGAGATATCACTTTGCTGACAAAAGTCCATGTGGTCAAAGCTATGGTTTTCCAAGTAGTCATGTATAGATGTGAGAGTTGGACCATAAGGAAGGCTGAGGGCCCAAGAATTGATGCCTTTGAAATGTGGTACTGGAGAGGACTCTTGAGAGTTCCTTGGACTGCAAGGAGATCAAACCAGTCAATCCTAAAGGAAATCAGCCCTGAACATTCATTGGAAGGACTGATGCTGAAACTGAAACTCCAATACTTTGGCTACATGATGCAAAGAGGTGACTCATTGGAAAAGACTCTGATGCTAGCGAAAATAGAAGGCAGAAGGAAAAGGGGATGAACAAAGACCAGGTGGTTAGATGGCATCACTGAGTCAATGAACATGAGTTAGAGCAAGCTCCAGGAGATGGTGAAGGACAGGGAATCCTGGGGTGCTGTAGTCCATGGGGGTGCCAAGAGTCAGACACAACTGAGCAAAAAATTTTAAAATTTGAACCTGAACTGAATCCTGTTCTTCTCTCTGAAAATTGTGGTGGAGCTTCAACACTTTGCTGTGTTTGTTTTGGTCATTTAGACTGTGAAAAATGAGGCTGGCTACTCTAATGGAGCTGCTAGTGGCTGGGAGGGTTGCCCAGGGGACTGGACAAAATCCCAAGTGTCGAACATGTCACTCCACATGAAACCCACCGTGTTTCCCTGGAGTTCCCTTTGTCACAATAATGAGTCCCCAGAATTTTCAGGCTATATCTAAATGTTTAAATTTGTGTCTCAGTTTTCTCTTTTGGAAAGTAGCAGCCATAACTTGTCTCTATCTCATTTGCATGTTATAATGGCTGTATTTATTTCCTTGCTGGAATGGTAGAATTAGGGAATCTGAACTAGAGAAGACTTTCAAAAGCCTCATTTTATAATTGAAGGATTTGGAGACCAGACAGAGCAAGTTGCTCATTTAAGGTAATGGTACTAGATATAAACATAGCTAAGTCCAGAACTTTTAATTTCTTTTAATCTTACGGATATGGATGGTGACTGCATCCACAAATGAAAACACGCATGATCCTTGGAAGAGAAGCTATGAAAAACCGAGACTGGGTATTAAAAAAGTAGAGATATCACTTTGCTGACAAAAGTCCATGTGGTCAAAGCTATGGTTTTCCAAGTAGTCATGTATAGATGTGAGAGTTGGACCATAAGGAAGGCTGAGGGCCCAAGAATTGATGCCTTTGAAATGTGGTACTGGAGAGGACTCTTGAGAGTTCCTTGGACTGCAAGGAGATCAAACCAGTCAATCCTAAAGGAAATCAGCCCTGAACATTCATTGGAAGGACTGATGCTGAAACTGAAACTCCAATACTTTGGCTACATGATGCAAAGAGGTGACTCATTGGAAAAGACTCTGATGCTAGCGAAAATAGAAGGCAGAAGGAAAAGGGGATGAACAAAGACCAGGTGGTTAGATGGCATCACTGAGTCAATGAACATGAGTTAGAGCAAGCTCCAGGAGATGGTGAAGGACAGGGAATCCTGGGGTGCTGTAGTCCATGGGGGTGCCAAGAGTCAGACACAACTGAGCAATTGAATTGAACTGAACTGAAATTCCAAAACTGGCTCTTTTGACAGCTTTTAAATCCCATTCAGAAGTCACATTGCTTTCTTTAAAATGTCCTGTATCAATCAGCTTTTGCTTCTGAATCTCAGTGGTTTACTTGTGTGACATGTTGCTTGGTCATGCTCAGCTAGACTCTGTCCCTGGTAGAAGGCCTAGGTTCATCTCCATGTAGCTTTCTTTCTTGGGCTCAGGTCAAAGCAGTATCACTGTCCCAGGTATGGTGCTCTCCTAGTGGAGAGCAGAAGATTGGAGGAACAAGGGTGAAACAGGAGGACCTACAATTCAGACTCTTTACAGCTTCTGAGAGGATGTGCCACATGTTGTATTTGCCCCAACTCCACAGCAAGTCATACAGCCTCATCCCAAATCAATGGCGTGGGGAAGGATGCTGCACCTGTTGGAAGCCGAGAGAGAATGCCTGATTCATATAACTGTGTGTGTGTGCATGCACTATTGCTCACAACTCTTTGTGACCCCATGGACTATATATAGCCCATCAGGCTCTTCTGTCCATGGAACTCTCCAGGCAAGAATACTGGAGTGGGTCGCCATTTCCTACTCCAGGGGATCTTCCTGGCCCAGGAATTGAACCCATGTCTTTTGCATTTCCTCCACTGAGGTAGATTCACCACTAGTGCCACCAATTAAATGCTATCAGAGGGCTCAAAAGCTAGTAGGAGAGACATAGTGTAAATATACAGGAGCAATACCGTGGAATGAGTTCAATAGCTGAAGTCTATTAACAGTGGGATATGAAGGACCAACTTGCCTAGGTCTGGAGACTCAATCGAGGAAGAGAGCCAGAGGCGGAGCTTGAAAACTGAACTTATGTCTAATTTGTAAATAGAATGAAGTTCTATGTCATTAAATAATTTGTGCGCATGCAGAAAAACAGGAAACATCATGGTGCATTCTGGAAACTACAGACAAGTGTTTAAACCTTGAGGGTAGGGTGCAAGAGCGCATTCCATCCATTAAGATGTGCGAACATTAGGCAATGGGGTGCAATTTAAGAGATTCAAAAAGGAGAATCATAAATTCAGATCTATGTTTTAGAAGGTGACCCTGGTGACTATGGAAGATGGAGAGAGATGCTGGAGACAGGGGAAGCAGTGTATGAGCTTACTACATGGTCCAGAAGACAGAAGTGAAGGGGACACGCCACAGTGTGATGGTGCTGGGGAGGACAGGTGGACAGGCGATGAGGAGTTGGGAAGAGGGAGGAATCAGGGCTGACCCGTGAATCTCTAGCGTTACTGCTTGGGTTTCAGGATGGCAGTGCCATTCACTGAGAGAGAATATTCAAATGGGGAGGAACCTGGGGAATAGACGATGGGAATTAAAGTTGTGACTTGGTGCATCTGCGTTGCCGGCAGGGCCTGGGAGGTGAGTGATCAGCATTGCAGAGACAGACTTGGGAGTCATCATACAGTGCAGTCAACAGAAGCCAAGTGTCTGTGGTATAACCAAGAACAGTTGTGAGAACTGAGGTGGAGGCCCAGTCAGAACCAATATAGGAGGAGAAGATG
The DNA here is from genome assembly GCA_022376925.1 of Tragulus kanchil. Lineage (NCBI taxonomy): Eukaryota > Metazoa > Chordata > Mammalia > Artiodactyla > Tragulidae > Tragulus > Tragulus kanchil. Next base: position 286,648,211 of record JAIOJX010000026.1, read on the forward strand.
TAGGCAGAGAAGCCTGAGAGCTCATAAGAATAAGAAAAAGTGGAATCACAGTATTAGATGGAGCAAATTTAAACTCATGTTTCCCCTTTTAAAAGTATTAGTTGCAGAAATAGACTTTCTCTGCAGCATTATCCTCCTCCCAAGATTAAATAGCCCCCTTAAGCCTACTGGCTTCCAGAGCTGTGAGCAGGGACTTGTGAGTCGCCTAAAAATACTTGCTGTTTGGCGATAGAAGGAGACAGTTGGTGGAGGGATTAAGACTAGTAAATATCAGGAGCAATATATTTAAGCTGAAGTCTATTAACAGTGGGATATGAAGGACCAACTTGCCTAGGTCTGGAGACTCAATCGAGGAAGAGAGCCAGAGGCGGAGCTTGAAAACTGAACTTATGTCTAATTTGTAAATAGAATGAAGTTCTATGTCATTAAATAATTTGTGCATGCAGAAAAACAGGAAACATCATGGTGCATTCTGGAAACTACAGACAAGTGTTTAAACCTTGAGGGTAGGGTGCAAGAGCGCATTCCATCCATTAAGATGTGCGAACATTAGGCAATGGGGTGCAATTTAAGAGATTCAAAAAGGAGAATCATAAATTCAGATCTATGTTTTAGAAGGTGACCCTGGTGACTATGGAAGATGGAGAGAGATGCTGGAGACAGGGGAAGCAGTGTATGAGCTTACTACATGGTCCAGAAGACAGAAGTGAAGGGGACACGCCACAGTGTGATGGTGCTGGGGAGGACAGGTGGACAGGCGATGAGGAGTTGGGAAGAGGGAGGAATCAGGGCTGACCCGTGAATCTCTAGCGTTACTGCTTGGGTTTCAGGATGGCAGTGCCATTCACTGAGAGAGAATATTCAAATGGGGAGGAACCTGGGGAATAGACGATGGGAATTAAAGTTGTGACTTGGTGCATCTGCGTTGCCGGCAGGGCCTGGGAGGTGAGTGATCAGCATTGCAGAGACAGACTTGGGAGTCATCATACAGTGCAGTCAACAGAAGCCAAGTGTCTGTGGTATAACCAAGAACAGTTGTGAGAACTGAGGTGGAGGCCCAGTCAGAACCAATATAGGAGGAGAAGATGTAGGCAGAGAAGCCTGAGAGCTCATAAGAATAAGAAAAAGTGGAATCACAGTATTAGATGGAGCAAATTTAAACTCATGTTTCCCTTTAAATGTATTAGTTGCAGAAATAGACTTTCTCTGCAGCATTATCCTCCTCCCAAGATTAAATAGCCCCCTTAAGCCTACTGGCTTCCAGAGCTGTGAGCAGGGACTTGTGAGTCGCCTAAAAATACTTGCTGTTTGGCGATAGAAGGAGACAGTTGGTGGAGGGATTAAGAGTGTGGTGTGGGATTCAGCGTCTTGTTGCCTGGTTTTGGCTCATAGAATGAATATTTACCTTCTTTGTATTCAGGGGGAGCTTACTTAATCCCTCTACTTTAACCTCTCCTCTGTAAAAGGATGAAAATAATATCCATATCCCAGAGGGTTGGTATGAGAATGAAATAAAATACTACATAAAAAAGCACTTAACACAGTCCTTGTGTAAGGCAGATGCTCAATAAAAATCCAGGTGCTTTTATGTTTGTGCATAATGAGTACTGCCTTTTGGACAGAAAACTGGAGGTGTTGGCCCCCTTTGACCTGGAACATGTGCTTTGGACTCTTTCTGGGGATAGTGATGAATCAGGCTGAGTACCCTCAGTTGGTCACCTGGTTCACACCTGAACTAGGAAGAGGTGTTAGGATAGTGGTTGGCCCGACTGGCAAGAGCAGCCTGTGACTAGGAGATAGTTTGTCTTTATGTGAAGTGTTTGTCTGAACATAACCTGATCTGTTTGCCACCGGCTAAAACAAACAAAACCAAATCTAAATAGACTTATGTAAACCTCACAAAGTACTTGTCTGAAATAAACAGCAGAAACACATCTTCTATCAAAGGTCCTCATTTGACATGGAGAATGAGCGCTCTCTGCTTTTGGAAGTGTGAAGGAATAATGAGCAAAAGACCAAAAGTTGTCTTGCGTATGTGAAAATGATGAAAAATAGGAGACTGTATTCTGTTCTGAAAATCAATTAGTTAATACATGAGAAGGTCCTTTGTATTTTCACAAGAAGGTAAAAATTGATTTCAAGGTATTTCAATTATCATTCACTACATTTCTCCATGACTTTTGTGTTCACTCTGTTTAACATGTTTGCTAATTCCTGAGATGGAGTGCAGAGAAAAGGGATTCAGGGCTTGAGTTTGCCTTCATCATAGAGAAGGCTTCCTGAGAGTTTGGGGCAAGTTTGATATGGAAATAAAAGATGGCATTCTAGAAATCCTGAAACACCCTCCTAACAAATCAGTAAATTATTACTTGAAAAAAAGAGAAACAAAAGAGGAAATAGGAAATAAATTGTTAAAGTTTCTACTATCTCTACTGTCATTCACAGGACCCCCTAGATGACAAGACTTGGTTTGCAGCCAAGCAAACTGCTAACAGTTTTATTTGGAAACTTTAGGTTCATCAGTAAAATGGGGATTTAGACTCAATCATATTTAAAGTTTCTTGACATTCACATATAATGTTCTTTTTTTTGTTGATAAAAGAATAGAATTTGCAAAAACCATGTAGTCTAGTATTGCACTTTCTAAGAAATCCTTTATAATTTTAACTAAGTGGAGCATCAAACCTCCCATGAACAGAAATTCCAGAGGACCTGCCTATTCCAATATCTGACAGTTCATTTCATTGGATATTATTTATGTTCGGTAGATGTGCCATTTTATTTGACTATTTATCATTTCCTTTTTGAATGTATTTACTTATAAAAACTTTCAAGTTGGCTTACATTGCTGAAACATAGTATAAAATACAGCTAAGCATAAAAAAAAGAGAAATCAATGAAAAAGAACAGAGAAACAGGTCTTGCTGAGCCTCTAATGAGACATAATTATCACATTTTAGAAATCAGTTTAGCCAGAGGTTCTCTTGCAGTTAAGGCAGAAACAGAGCCATATTGTACCTGTCACTGGGTTATGTAAGAATATTGTGATTTTAAGTGTTAAGTTAGAAGAGAAATGAGTTCATAGAGGTCTTTATATAAAGAATATCAAGTGTCATGATAGATAGTATCTTGAACAATAAGTATGGACATTGTCTCAGGTGGTTAATTCTTATGTTGCTGCTCTGTAAAGCATTATGCGTGTTTTTATTTTAAATTCTCTATGCTTCTATTACAGTTGATTTGGAAAAACAGAATGAGTAAAACATTCACAAACCTGCCAGTCTAACACAACTATTATCATGTTGGCAAATTAAATCATCTTAGCCCTCATACAATTACAGTTTTCACAAGGAACCTCAGCTGGGCTCCTTCAGCAGAAAAGGACCTCAGGACATAGGAGCAGCCAGATGTGTCCCCATGTTTGCAATTATACGCTTCTTTTAATTCTTATCCCATTTATACCACTGAACACATTATGTATTTTTCTTACTACTACATAGTTCTTATGATTGTATTTTTAATTCTCAATTTTCAGATTTGATACAGTTTACCAGTCATTTCATGCTATAAAAACACTGCAGTAAATATCCTTATGCTTATTGCTTTCTGTGTTTTGGATGATGAACGGTGTTTAGTTTCCCATATAAATGCTTTCATTGAGTTTCTTGTTGGAAATGAGCTCACCTTAGTAGACAGTATAAGAACTAGCCCTCTGCAATGTGCTGGTGTATTTACTCTTCAGAATGTTGACAGTGATATTGCTCATTACATTTTCTGCGTTTTTCTTTATGAGGACCTATGTGAGAAATGTCTCTCTCTTTTCAATACCAGAAATAGTGGTTTTTCTTTTTTCTGAGTAACAGTTTACTAATATTTCTTCAGGGAATGAGGTAACTGAATGATTTTCCCTCATGGCTTTGAGCTATGACAAATGCAGAGAGCCAGATCTTTGGCCTGTATCTAGCAAACATGGATGCAATCCTAAAGAATACCTTACATACACCATAGCAACCTTGTTTCTGGAGTCATCATCCTTTTCTTTCCTTTTTGTCCAATTTCATTCATCCCCTTACCTTAAAATATATTTTATTTAGATAATTTATGCAAGCCTTTGGAGCTTTCTGGGACAAAGCAGAAATACAACTAAATAAATGCATGTAAATACTTGAGTTATTTCCTTAGGGTAAGCTTTGAAAAGTAGAAGCGCTGTCTTCTGTGTCACATTAAATCTTAACCCAGTGAAAGATTTTCTGTAGAAAACTGAGATAATATAATCCATGGATGTAAACTCCTGGTGATTTATTGCCAATGTAATACTGAGTGAGAAGTCAGAGTCCCGAGAGGAATAAAGAGTCAAATTGTTTCCCAGAGACTTTCTGTGCTGTATCAGAGGTCGTGAATGCTATTTTCATATAGATCTGTGGTCGATGTTTTTAAGTAAATTATATGACAGACTATTGAATGTTGTTATAGTGATGCATTTATTAAAATGATGCTCATCTTCCTATTATATCATAGGCATAAAGAACAAAATTGATATTTTGTTCTGAAAATTTAAGAGACAGCTTAGATAGGGGATTGGGCTGTTTTTATAAGAAATTAGACCTTAGAGGTCTTGAGGGTAAGACCAATAGTTTTCTCAAAATTATCCTAAGTGTTTGGACAGATAACGTGGCTCAGGCTCATGGATTTCCATGCTATATAAGAGATAGATGATTTTTGCCTGTGAGGGTAACTGATTATATTGTCTTTGACTATAAAAGTACCTCAGCTGGCCTCCTGGACCAGTAACAATCCTGGAAGACCTCAGAACATGATATTAAATAGTTATCAGATGTATCCTCAAATAGCTTTTGTCAAAAAAAATTTTAACTGGAGTATAATTGGTTTACTATGTTGTGTTGATTTCTGCCATACAACAACATGAATCATCCATAAGTATACATATGTTCCCTCCCTTTTGAACCTCCCTTTCATCCTCACCCTTCAAATAGCTTTTTCTTTGTTTAAATTTTGGCCTCTTTTATTGTTTTTTTTTTTTTAATTTATCTATTTTCATTCATCTTTATTCTTTGGCCTGTGTGGGCCTCCCATTGCAGTGGCCTTTCTTGTTGCAGAGCACCAGCTCTGGGCACATGTGCTCCAGAGTGCCAGCTCCTAATTGGACACACCGGTCCAGCCGCTCTGCAGCATGTGAGATCTTCCTGGGCCAGGGACCGAACTGGTGCCCCTTGCACTGCAAGGAGGACTCTTTATCCACTAGACCTCTAGGGAGCCCTCAAATAGCTTTTTTTGTAGTAAGTCACTTAATATAGATATTTTCTTAATGAGTCTTCACTTAACCTAGTAGTTTAATAGTCAAACTTACTGACATGTTCACAGCACACTGAATATGCCTGGTTGGGAGGCAGGTGACCTTGGGGATCCAGGAGTTTTATGCATGAAGACTCAAGTCCGTTTGTTCCCATTGGTATTGGTGGATTTTTTTTTTTTTGGCCTGAAAAGAACAAGTCTTCTGGATGATACACTTTAATATTTGAGACAGGTGTATCAGTATTATCTTCTTTTGAAACTATTCATGCTGAAATTCTATTCTATTGGTTGTGGAACAAAACATAGTGTAAAATGGGTGTGTGCTTTGGATTCTGTTTTAATGGGGGGTACAGTATAGCAGGGCTTTCCACGTGGTGCTAGTGGTAAAGAACCTGCCTGCTGATACAGAATAATAAGAGACATAGGTTTGATCCCTAGGTCGGGAAGATCCCTGGAGGAGGACATGGCAACCCAGCCAGTATTCCTGTGTGGAGAATCCCATGGAGAGAGGAGCCTAGCGGGCTATAGTTCATAGGGTTTCAGAGAATCGGACACTGACTGAAGCAACTGAGCACACATGCACAGACAGTATAGTGACTTAAATGATGTAGAATTATCTTAGCATAATTTCTGAAGCAATCTTATCATTGCAGATGTTATCAGGCAGGTGTTATCAAGACTATAATTGTTTAAAAAATACAAACAACCCTTCCAAAGAGAACCAAATAAACAGGAGTTTACATGTGTTAGAGTTCTCTCACAAAAGATTTAGAGAAATTTCTTCACTAAATAGGTTTGGTAGCCACTATGCTATGTAGTCATTATTGTGCAAAGAGTGGAAAATTTTGCTTTGGTAGTAGCTCTCTTTTGTTGACAATGCTATTTGATAATACTGATATTCTAATGTAGTACTCATGCATTACCCATTTAGAAATATCTGTCATCCTTTGTGAATAATGACACTCAAGCTATCCCTGTGGGAGTATATAGATAAGATCATTATTTTCATTTTCTAGATAAGGAGACTGAAATGAAATTCTTTGCCGAAGGTCAAAGAACAAATCACTGGCAGAATAAGATTAGAGCAGTGAGTTCTTGATTTTCAAATGCTTGCTCAATCATTGAAGTCATATTGTTTTACTCAGTATGAGAACAGATTATTATCAGTCAGTAGGAATAAGGCTATACCCAGATGATGTCAGAAGACCAGCTGAAAAATGAAAATCTGCTCAATCAACCGTTTGTTTATGTGTAAAATGCCAAACAACTTGGTATAGTGATATTTTTCACTAAGTCTAATAGGTTCTCTTTGTGTCTCACAGGCACAGCCTTTAACTTAATGTTTATATTGCATATTCTACAGTTTAATTTCTGGAGGCTCTGTCTTTTAAAAACTTAACTTTGGAATATCATAATTATTTAATATGTTCTGAATAGTATGTTAGTCATGTGGCAAATTGAGGAAAAACTCTTGAAAAGTGTTTTTGGATGAAATCTCACTCCCTTGTGCAGTGATAGATAAACAACTTTTCTACCATTAGAGATTAAAATAAGATCTCATTATTAGGAGACAGCTGGGCATCTATATCTGCCACCAACTCCTTCTAAATGCATTTGGGTCTGGAATATAGGACTGAAATCATAAGACTCCATCTGTATCACATGGATTTCCACAGAATCAGCTACCCTTGACGTGAAGGTGGTCAAATAATCTAAATGCCATTTGGGTCTGGTATAGACTATAATTGTTTGAAAAATACTTAATACAACCCTTGCAGATGTTATCAGGCAGGTGTTATCAAGACTATAATTGTTTAAAAAAATACAAACAACCCTTCCAAAGAGAACCAAATAAACAGGAGTTTACATGTGTTAGAGTTCTCTCACAAAAGATTTAGAGAAATTTCTTCACTAAATAGGTTTGGTAGCCACTATGCTATGTAGTCATTATTGTGCAAAGAGTGGAAAATTTTGCTTTGGTAGTAGCTCTCTTTTGTTGACAATGCTATTTGATAATACTGATATTCTAATGTAGTACTCATGCATTACCCATTTAGAAATATCTGTCATCCTTTGTGAATAATGACACTCAAGCTATCCCTGTGGGAGTATATAGATAAGATCATTATTTTCATTTTCTAGATAAGGAGACTGAAATGAAATTCTTTGCCGAAGGTCAAAGAACAAATCACTGGCAGAATAAGATTAGAGCAGTGAGTTCTTGATTTTCAAATGCTTGCTCAATCATTGAAGTCATATTGTTTTACTCAGTATGAGAACAGATTATTATCAGTCAGTAGGAATAAGGCTATACCCAGATGATGTCAGAAGACCAGCTGAAAAATGAAAATCTGCTCAATCAACCGTTTGTTTATGTGTAAAATGCCAAACAACTTGGTATAGTGATATTTTTCACTAAGTCTAATAGGTTCTCTTTGTGTCTCACAGGCACAGCCTTTAACTTAATGTTTATATTGCATATTCTACAGTTTAATTTCTGGAGGCTCTGTCTTTTAAAAACTTAACTTTGGAATATCATAATTATTTAATATGTTCTGAATAGTATGTTAGTCATGTGGCAAATTGAGGAAAAACTCTTGAAAAGTGTTTTTGGATGAAATCTCACTCCCTTGTGCAGTGATAGATAAACAACTTTTCTACCATTAGAGATTAAAATAAGATCTCATTATTAGGAGACAGCTGGGCATCTATATCTGCCACCAACTCCTTCTAAATGCATTTGGGTCTGGAATATAGGACTGAAATCATAAGACTCCATCTGTATCACATGGATTTCCACAGAATCAGCTACCCTTGACGTGAAGGTGGTCAAATAATCAGGTGACCAGTGTCATGATCCTTATAGATGATTATGGCAGAAATAGCTAAATTCTTTCAATGTTCAACAAGCCTTTATTGTACTTCCCATACATGCTTAGCTGCATCTCTGCAGTGTTTTCTAATTCTTGAACATGTTCTGGTAGATTAATCAGTTGACAGGTGAAACCTTTACCCCTAGGTCAAACAGTACAAATGTGAATCAAGATGTAAACTTGGGATGCCTGGCTTTCCAGTAGCTCAGTTCATTCAATTGTTCTGCTTGTAAGCTTGTTGATGGATGATTCCCTTATATTTTATGGTTAGCCTTATATGTTTGGCAAAATACTAAAATACTTTAGTTAGAACTTATAGTAATTCACAATAAGAATGGCAATATGCATTATCATTCACTTATAGCCTGTGGAATTTGGGATAGGGTCAGTTCAATAATAAACTTTACAGCGAACCAGAAAAGGAATAGAAAATTCAATTCTGCTTAGTTTGGAAAACTTCTGAATACCATCTTTATTAGGAATGACAGTTGGCAAATGTGTAGACTTGCTACTAACAAATTAAAACCACTTAAAAAAAAGATTTATTTTGGATTTGATTACTCAGGAATACAATATTAAAAGTGTCTTCATCCTCATACAGTGTATTGAATTTCCCTGATGTAGCTTGTGTGATCTAATGTAAAAATTTTATGTATATATGTATCTTTCGGTCTTGCCTAGACAGAAAATTTGAATGAACTACACATAAATAATCCATGATGCTGATCATAAATGAAGTACTTATTCCTGTTTTTATTGCAAAACTTAAGAAATTAGATATAAACATGAATGACTGTCCTTTAATAGTATTTATCTGCTGGGCTAGGTTTGTTTTCGTCTATTTAATTCCAGTGAAATCATGACTTGAAAGTATTTATATTGTATAGTTTGCTGTGGTTGTTGTTCACTTGCTAAATTGTGTCCTAAGTTGTGTCCTGTCCATCACTATCACGCAGCGTTTGCTCCGATAAAATAAGATCTCTCATCATGCCACCAATCCTTTATCACATGGATTTCCACAGAAATCAGCTACCCTTGACGTGAAGGTGGTCAAATAATCAGGTGACCAGTGTCATGATCCTTATAGATGATTATGGCAGAAATAGCTAAATTCTTTCAATGTTCAACAAGCCTTTATTGTACTTCCCATACATGCTTAGCTGCATCTCTGCAGTGTTTTCTAATTCTTGAACATGTTCTGGTAGATTAATCAGTTGACAGGTGAAACCTTTACCCCTAGGTCAAACAGTACAAATGTGAATCAAGATGTAAACTTGGGATGCCTGGCTTTCCAGTAGCTCAGTTCATTCAATTGTTCTGCTTGTAAGCTTGTTGATGGATGATTCCCTTATATTTTATGGTTAGCCTTATATGTTTGGCAAAATACTAAAATACTTTAGTTAGAACTTATAGTAATTCACAATAAGAATGGCAATATGCATTATCATTCACTTATAGCCTGTGGAATTTGGGATAGGGTCAGTTCAATAATAAACTTTACAGCGAACCAGAAAAGGAATAGAAAATTCAATTCTGCTTAGTTTGGAAAACTTCTGAATACCATCTTTATTAGGAATGACAGTTGGCAAATGTGTAGACTTGCTACTAACAAATTAAAACCACTTAAAAAAAAGATTTATTTTGGATTTGATTACTCAGGAATACAATATTAAAAGTGTCTTCATCCTCATACAGTGTATTGAATTTCCCTGATGTAGCTTGTGTGATCTAATGTAAAAATTTTATGTATATATGTATCTTTCGGTCTTGCCTAGACAGAAAATTTGAATGAACTACACATAAATAATCCATGATGCTGATCATAAATGAAGTACTTATTCCTGTTTTTATTGCAAAACTTAAGAAATTAGATATAAACATGAATGACTGTCCTTTAATAGTATTTATCTGCTGGGCTAGGTTTGTTTTCGTCTATTTAATTCCAGTGAAATCATGACTTGAAAGTATTTATATTGTATAGTTTGCTGTGGTTGTTGTTCACTTGCTAAATTGTGTCCTAAGTTGTGTCCTGTCCATCACTATCACGCAGCGTTTGCTCGAATTCATGGATATTGAATCAGTGATTCTAACTATTTAATTTTGCAGCGGATATTTTAGAAGCTTAGATTTCATTTCAAATCTAAGCGTGACATCATTCATTCATCTAGCAAATGTTTATATTGGTTGTTACTCTGTGTCAGACTCTTGAGTGGGTAGTAATTCCAGACACAGAGTCTCTGCTCTTTACAGAGCTGCCTCTACTGAGACAAATCCACAGTACGATTGAACTGGGAAGAGTACATGCAACAGGGTGATGGGGGGAGGCTGGTTCTGACGGTTTAAACGGAGACCTGAAGAAGGTCTGGCGACTCATAGAAAAACTCATAGAAAAAGCATTCAAGTGGTAATCAAGGTTTCAAGGTGAGAACTCCTTTTGTTTTTTGGTAATGTGTCGTTTTCACAATTTGTAGTTTTCTGAAAGGGACATTACAAGGAAATGGGAATTCAGAGAGGAGATTTCTTAAAGCCTGCTCTTTTATTTGAATGTCGAAGAAATGGAGCTTCAGTGATAGTGTCATGATTTGGACACATGCAAGTTAGAAAGTATTGGCTTTTATAGTTGAGAGTTTAAACCTTTATCTGTGAATAGTTGGTAAACATTTATTTAGGCTTTCCCTATAATTAGTGTGCTTAGTCGCTTAGTCGTGTCCTACTTTTTGCGACCCATTGGACTGTAGCCAGCAAGGCTCCTGTGTCCATGGGATTTTTCAGGCAAGAATAGTGGAGTGGGTTGCCATTTCCTCTTCCAGGGGATATTCCTGACCCAGGGATCGAACCCATGTCTCCTGTGTCTCTGGCATTGCAGGTGGATTACTTCTCTTTAAATAAATAAGTACCTGCTTGTTCTACTTTTAATGGGATTAAATGAATATAAACCTGGCTATTCTTTATTATAGGGAGTCAGTGATTTAAAATAGCTCCAGAGTGACCTTGAATCTGTGAGATCCATTGCCTGACTTTGGTAATTCTTAACTGGAACACTTTATTCCAATAATGTGAGACACAGCCTGAGGGATGCTTAAGATCACCATTTGAAAATGAAATTAAAGAATAACAGAAGCATCCCAAAGCCAGCAGAAGACGAGAAATTATAAAGACTAGAGCAGAAATAAATCAGAAAGAAATGAAAGAAACTATAGTTTGGATAAATAAAGCAAAAAGCTGGTTCTTTGAAAAGGTAAACAAAATTGACAAGCCTCTGGTGAGACTCATCAAGAAAAAGAGGGAGAAGAACCAGATCAACACAATCAAAAATGAAAAAGGAGAGATTACAACAGATAATGCAGAAATCCAAAGGATTCTAAGAGACTATTATGAGCAACTCTATGGCAACAAACTGGACAACAAAAGGGTGATGGGGAGGCTGGTTCTGACGGTTTAAACGGAGACCTGAAGAAGGTCTGGCGACTCATAGAAAAACTCATAGAAAAAGCATTCAAGTGGTAATCAAGGTTTCAAGGTGAGAACTCCTTTTGTTTTTTGGTAATGTGTCGTTTTCACAATTTGTAGTTTTCTGAAAGGGACATTACAAGGAAATGGGAATTCAGAGAGGAGATTTCTTAAAGCCTGCTCTTTTATTTGAATGTCGAAGAAATGGAGCTTCAGTGATAGTGTCATGATTTGGACACATGCAAGTTAGAAAGTATTGGCTTTTATAGTTGAGAGTTTAAACCTTTATCTGTGAATAGTTGGTAAACATTTATTTAGGCTTTCCCTATAATTAGTGTGCTTAGTCGCTTAGTCGTGTCCTACTTTTTGCGACCCATTGGACTGTAGCCAGCAAGGCTCCTGTGTCCATGGGATTTTTCAGGCAAGAATAGTGGAGTGGGTTGCCATTTCCTCTTCCAGGGGATATTCCTGACCCAGGGATCGAACCCATGTCTCCTGTGTCTCTGGCATTGCAGGTGGATTACTTCTCTTTAAATAAATAAGTACCTGCTTGTTCTACTTTTAATGGGATTAAATGAATATAAACCTGGCTATTCTTTATTATAGGGAGTCAGTGATTTAAAATAGCTCCAGAGTGACCTTGAATCTGTGAGATCCATTGCCTGACTTTGGTAATTCTTAACTGGAACACTTTATTCCAATAATGTGAGACACAGCCTGAGGGATGCTTAAGATCACCATTTGAAAATGAAATTAAAGAATAACAGAAACATCCCAAAGCCAGCAGAAGACGAGAAATTATAAAGACTAGAGCAGAAATAAATCAGAAAGAAATGAAAGAAACTATAGTTTGGATAAATAAAGCAAAAAGCTGGTTCTTTGAAAAGGTAAACAAAATTGACAAGCCTCTGGTGAGACTCATCAAGAAAAAGAGGGAGAAGAACCAGATCAACAAAATCAAAAACAAAAAAGGAGAGATTACAACAGATAATGCAAAAATCCAAAGGATTCTAAGAGACTATTATGAGCAACTCTATGGCAACAAACTGGACAACCTGGAAGAAATGGACAGTTTCTTGGGGAAGATCAATCTCACAAGACTAAGCCAGGAAGAAACAGAAACTTTGAACAACCCAATCACAAGCTCAGAAATTGAATTTGTGATTAAAAATCTACCCAAAAATAAAAGCCCAGGACCAGATGGCTTCACAGCCGAATTCTACCAAACATTTAAAGAAGAGCTAATGCCTGTCCTTCTAAAACTCTTCCAAACAATTGCACAGGAAGGAAAACTTCCAAACACATTCTACAAGGCCACCATCACCCTGATGCCCAAACCAGGCAAAGACAATGCAAAAAAGGAAAATTACAGACCAATTTCACTGATGAATCTAGACGCCAAGATCCTCAACAAAATCCTAGCAAACAGACTTCAACGACACATCAAAAAACTCATACATCATGATCAAGTCGGGTTCATCCCAGGCATGCAAGGATTCTCCAACATCCGCAGATCAATCAATGTGATACACCATATCAACAAACTGAGAGACAAAAATCACATGATCATCTCAATAGATGCAGAAAAAGCCTTTGAAAAAATACAACACCCATTTATGATAAAAATCTTCAGAAAATGGGCATAGAAGGAACCTATCTCAACATAGTGAAAGCCATATATGAGAAGCCCACAGCAAACATTGTCCTCAACGGTGAAAAACTGAAAGCATTCCCTCTAAGATCAGGAACAAGACAGGCGTGCCCACTTTCACCACTACTATTCTACATCGTCCTGGAAGTCCTAGCAACAGCAATAAGAGAAGAGAAAGAAATCAAAGGAATCCAGATTGGAAAGGAAGAAGTCAAGCTCTCTCTTTTTGCAGATGACATGATATTATACATAGAAAATCCCAAAGACTCTATTACAAAGCTACTAGAGCTAATCAACGAATTCAGCAAAGTTGCAGGATACAAAGTCAACACACAGAAATCACTGGCATTCCTATACATAAACAATGAAAAATCAGAATATGAAATCAAAGAGGCAGTCCCTTTCACCATTGCAACCAAAAGAATCAAATATCTAGAAATAAACCTACCCAAAGAAACAAAAGAACTGTACACAGAAAATTACAAGACACTATTATGAGCAACTCTATGGCAACAAACTGGACAACCTGGAAGAAATGGACAGTTTCTTGGGGAAGATCAATCTCACAAGACTAAGCCAGGAAGAAACAGAAACTTTGAACAACCCAATCACAAGCTCAGAAATTGAATTTGTGATTAAAAATCTACCCAAAAATAAAAGCCCAGGACCAGATGGCTTCACAGCCGAATTCTACCAAACATTTAAAGAAGAGCTAATGCCTGTCCTTCTAAAACTCTTCCAAACAATTGCACAGGAAGGAAAACTTCCAAACACATTCTACAAGGCCACCATCACCCTGATGCCCAAACCAGGCAAAGACAATGCAAAAAAGGAAAATTACAGACCAATTTCACTGATGAATCTAGACGCCAAGATCCTCAACAAAATCCTAGCAAACAGACTTCAACGACACATCAAAAAACTCATACATCATGATCAAGTCGGGTTCATCCCAGGCATGCAAGGATTCTCCAACATCCGCAGATCAATCAATGTGATACACCATATCAACAAACTGAGAGACAAAAATCACATGATCATCTCAATAGATGCAGAAAAAGCCTTTGAAAAAATACAACACCCATTTATGATAAAAATCTTCAGAAAATGGGCATAGAAGGAACCTATCTCAACATAGTGAAAGCCATATATGAGAAGCCCACAGCAAACATTGTCCTCAACGGTGAAAAACTGAAAGCATTCCCTCTAAGATCAGGAACAAGACAGGCGTGCCCACTTTCACCACTACTATTCTACATCGTCCTGGAAGTCCTAGCAACAGCAATAAGAGAAGAGAAAGAAATCAAAGGAATCCAGATTGGAAAGGAAGAAGTCAAGCTCTCTCTTTTTGCAGATGACATGATATTATACATAGAAAATCCCAAAGACTCTATTACAAAGCTACTAGAGCTAATCAACGAATTCAGCAAAGTTGCAGGATACAAAGTCAACACACAGAAATCACTGGCATTCCTATACATAAACAATGAAAAATCAGAATATGAAATCAAAGAGGCAGTCCCTTTCACCATTGCAACCAAAAGAATCAAATATCTAGAAATAAACCTACCCAAAGAAACAAAAGAACTGTACACTGAAAATTACAAGACACTCATGAAAGAAATTAAAGAAGACTTAAACAGATGGAGAGATATTCCATGTTCCTCAGTCGGAAGAATCAATATTGTGAAAATGACCATACTACCAAATATCATCTACAGATTCAATGCAATACCTATCCAACTACCATTGACATTCTTCACAGAACTAGATCAAACAATAACACAGTTCATATGGAAACACAAAAGACCTCGAATAGCCAAAGCAATCCTGAGTAAGAAAAACGGAGCTGGAGGGATCAGCCTCCCTAACTTCAGACTCTACTACAAAGCAACAGTCATCAAGACAGTATGGTACTGGCACAAAAACAGAACTATAGACCAATGGAACAAGATTGAGAACCCAGAGATAAACCCACGCACCTATGGGTACCTTATTTTTGACAAAGGAGGAGAAACTACAAAATGGGACAAAGACAGCCTCTTCAACAAGTGGTGCTGGGATAAGTGAACAGCTACATGCAAAAAAAGGAAGTTGGAACATTCCCTGACACCATACACAAAGATTAACTCAAAATGGATTAAAGACCTAAATGGAAGATCAGGAACCATCAAACTCTTAGAGGAGAATATAGGCAAAACCCTCAAGGACATCAATCAAAGCAAGATCTTCTCTGACCCACCAACTAAAATAGCAGAACTGAAAAGAAAAATGAACATATGGGACCTCATGAAACTTAAAAGCTTTTGTACAGCAAAAGAAATTACAAAAAAGCTCAACAGACACCCCACAGAGTGGGAGAAAATCATAGCAAATGAAACAACAGACATAGAAAATCCCAAAGACTCTATTACAAAGCTACTAGAGCTAATCAACGAATTCAGCAAAGTTGCAGGATACAAAGTCAACACACAGAAATCACTGGCATTCCTATACATAAACAATGAAAAATCAGAATATGAAATCAAAGAGGCAGTCCCTTTCACCATTGCAACCAAAAGAATCAAATATCTAGAAATAAACCTACCCAAAGAAACAAAAGAACTGTACACTGAAAATTACAAGACACTCATGAAAGAAATTAAAGAAGACTTAAACAGATGGAGAGATATTCCATGTTCCTCAGTCGGAAGAATCAATATTGTGAAAATGACCATACTACCAAATATCATCTACAGATTCAATGCAATACCTATCCAACTACCATTGACATTCTTCACAGAACTAGATCAAACAATAACACAGTTCATATGGAAACACAAAAGACCTCGAATAGCCAAAGCAATCCTGAGTAAGAAAAACGGAGCTGGAGGGATCAGCCTCCCTAACTTCAGACTCTACTACAAAGCAACAGTCATCAAGACAGTATGGTACTGGCACAAAAACAGAACTATAGACCAATGGAACAAGATTGAGAACCCAGAGATAAACCCACGCACCTATGGGTACCTTATTTTTGACAAAGGAGGAGAAACTACAAAATGGGACAAAGACAGCCTCTTCAACAAGTGGTGCTGGGATAAGTGAACAGCTACATGCAAAAAAAGGAAGTTGGAACATTCCCTGACACCATACACAAAGATTAACTCAAAATGGATTAAAGACCTAAATGGAAGATCAGGAACCATCAAACTCTTAGAGGAGAATATAGGCAAAACCCTCAAGGACATCAATCAAAGCAAGATCTTCTCTGACCCACCAACTAAAATAGCAGAACTGAAAAGAAAAATGAACATATGGGACCTCATGAAACTTAAAAGCTTTTGTACAGCAAAAGAAATTACAAAAAAGCTCAACAGACACCCCACAGAGTGGGAGAAAATCATAGCAAATGAAACAACAAAGAATTAATCTCCAAAATCTACAAGCAACTCAGACAACTCAGCACTGGAAAAACGAACAACCCAATCAAAAAATGGGAAAAAGATCTAAAGAGACTCCTCTCCGAAGAGGACATACAGATGGCCCAAAAACACATGAAACGATGCTCAACCTCGCTTATTATTAGAGAAATGCAAATTAAAACTACAATGAGATATCACCTCACACCCGTCAGAATGGCCATCTTCAAAAAATCTGCAGACAATAAATGCTGGAGAAGGTGCAGAGAAATGGGAACCCTCTTGCATTGCTGGTGGGCATGTAAATTGATACAGCCTCTATGGAAGACAGTCTGGAGATTTCTTAAAAAACTAAAAATAGAAGCACCCTATGACCCAGCAATCCCACTATTAGGCCTATATCCTGATGAAATAAAAAATGAAAGAGGCACCTATACCCCAATGTTCATTGCAGCTCTCTATACAATAGCCAGAAACATGGAAGCAACCTAGATGTCCCTAGATGAATGAATGTATACGGAAGCTCTGGTACATATATACAATGGAATACTACTCAGCTGTTAAAAGAAATGCAGAAGACTCAGTCCTAATGAAGTGGCTGGCTCTAGAACCTATCATAAAAAGTGAAGTAAGTCAAAAAGAGAAAGACAAATACAGTATACTAACACACATATGTGGAATCTAGTAGGACGGTCTTGATATCACACGCAGGGAACTCATGGAAAAACAGACAGAGCATAGACATAGGGACATCGTGGATTAGAAATAGGGAGGGGGAAACGTGGAGGAAGTAACAAGGAAACCTATACTGTTATGTGTGGAAAGATAGCTAGTGTCATAGTGCTAAGGGAATAGGAGTGCTTACAATGGCTTCGGGCGAAGGTCTGGAGGGGTGGGATGGGGGGAACTGGTGGGGTGGGGACCATGGATATGCATATGACTGATCTGGGAACATACATGTCTGTGAATAACAAAACTCTGTAAAACCTTTAAAATAAAGAATAAAAAAAAATGTAAAAAAAAAAAAGAAAAAAATTAAAAAATTTTTTTAAAATTAGAAAATTGCCCTCTAATTTCCTAGAATCAATATCAATTTCCAAAGCCATATCATTGTTTGGGATTTTCATCCCTTATTGAGAAAATCATGAGTATTTTAACCCTTCAGTCATCTACTGACTTTAGTCTCTGTCTTAGAAGTCATTGGGCCTTTTGTGATGCATTAAAAGAGAATTCTTAAGTTTAATTTGCATGTAGTCCACTTCAGTTTGGAGCCAGATATGGTCTATCTTGATTTAAAAATGTAAATTTTTTTATTGGAAATTTTTTTTATGGAATAAATGATGATGCTTCCCATCATTTCCAATTACAGACCTTGTGCCTTGCTAGACATCTGTTATAATTTATGCACTTTTCTTTTTGATAAATGGCAAATGAATTTTCAGGCCAATAATATATATAAATTGCAGGTATAATGTATTCATAATCACCTTTCTACTTCCAACATTTTTATTACTTTGTGGAGAAATGTATTGGGGTTAACAATGTTTTCATCTTTCTTTGATTTTTTTTTGTTAGCCTTTTAATACATATACAGAAATCTGTTATGAGCTTAGTTCTGTATCCTACTAAAACCCTTCTATCTGGTGATGATTATATAAGACAATTAGCATTGCCTCAGTGTTATAGGCAATGGGAATAGTAACTTAACAGATCAGAGAGTACAAGGATGTGCTCCAGACACTTAATTATAACTTAAAAAACTTATATTGCTTCTGGAGGAGCTAAAGACTTGCCTGCCCTTTGCAATTTAATATAAAGAAGCAAAAGTGAAATATTTTCATGTGTGCAGATGATATGATTTTTTCAGTTTTATTGAGGTAAAATTGACTTATAAATAAAAAATGTTTAAAATGTACAACATGATGATTTGATATACATATACGCTGTAAAAAGATTCCCTCTCCACACATGGAGTTAATTAACATCTACACCTTACACATTTCTCTTTTTTTGGTGAGAACATGTGCCTTTTACTCTCTCAGCAAATTTCAACTATATAATACAGTGTTATCATCTACTGTCACCACGTTATATACTAGATGCTTAGACCTTATTCAT
This sequence comes from Tragulus kanchil, assembly GCA_022376925.1. Lineage (NCBI taxonomy): Eukaryota > Metazoa > Chordata > Mammalia > Artiodactyla > Tragulidae > Tragulus > Tragulus kanchil. Next base: position 286,667,017 of record JAIOJX010000026.1, read on the forward strand.
CTTATAGCTGAAATTTTATGCCCTTCTATCAGTTTTTCCCCATTGTTGCTCCCCGCCATCCCACCCCCAGGCAGCCATTTTTCTACTCTGTTTCTTTGAGTTCATTTTTTTAAAATTCCATATACAAATGATACTATGCCATATTCATCTTCCTCTGTCTGAGGTAGCACAATAGCCTTCAGTTTCATGCCTGGTTGCAAATGACAGGAGTTCTTTCTTTTTTTAAAGGCTGATAATATTTCTCTCTCTCTCTCTCCTTCCCTCCATCCACATATCTATATCTATGCATAGATTTTGTTTCCTGAGAACATTGTTAATTTTATTTCAGTGTCCATGTTATAGAATTTCATGGGAGAAAATCATCCTTTGTCTCTGTAGCAGAAAGAACTCTTTCTAAGTATCTTTTGTGATTTTATCTTATAACACTGTGATTTCTGAAATTCTTTCCTTCTTTACATGGCTTGAGCATTAATATATATAAATTGCAGGTATAATGTATTCATAATCACCTTTCTACTTCCAACATTTTATTACTTTGTGGAGAAATGTATTGGGGTTAACAATGTTTTCATCTTTCTTTGATTTTTTTTTGTTAGCCTTTTAATACATATACAGAAATCTGTTATGAGCTTAGTTCTGTATCCTACTAAAACCCTTCTATCTGGTGATGATTATATAAGACAATTAGCATTGCCTCAGTGTTATAGGCAATGGGAATAGTAACTTAACAGATCAGAGAGTACAAGGATGTGCTCCAGACACTTAATTATAACTTAAAAAACTTATATTGCTTCTGGAGGAGCTAAAGACTTGCCTGCCCTTTGCAATTTAATATAAAGAAGCAAAAGTGAAATATTTTCATGTGTGCAGATGATATGATTTTTTCAGTTTTATTGAGGTAAAATTGACTTATAAATAAAAAATGTTTAAAATGTACAACATGATGATTTGATATACATATACGCTGTAAAAAGATTCCCTCTCCACACATGGAGTTAATTAACATCTACACCTTACACATTTCTCTTTTTTTGGTGAGAACATGTGCCTTTTACTCTCTCAGCAAATTTCAACTATATAATACAGTGTTATCATCTACTGTCACCACGTTATATACTAGATGCTTAGACCTTATTCATCTTATAGCTGAAATTTTATGCCCTTCTATCAGTTTTTCCCCATTGTTGCTCCCCGCCATCCCACCCCCAGGCAGCCATTTTTCTACTCTGTTTCTTTGAGTTCATTTTTTTAAAATTCCATATACAAATGATACTATGCCATATTCATCTTCCTCTGTCTGAGGTAGCACAATAGCCTTCAGTTTCATGCCTGGTTGCAAATGACAGGAGTTCTTTCTTTTTTTAAAGGCTGATAATATTTCTCTCTCTCTCTCTCCTTCCCTCCATCCACATATCTATATCTATGCATAGATTTTGTTTCCTGAGAACATTGTTAATTTTATTTCAGTGTCCATGTTATAGAATTTCATGGGAGAAAATCATCCTTTGTCTCTGTAGCAGAAAGAACTCTTTCTAAGTATCTTTTGTGATTTTATCTTATAACACTGTGATTTCTGAAATTCTTTCCTTCTTTACATGGCTTGAGTATAGAGTCACTTTTATAGCTTGGTTTAAACAAATATACTAGGTCTCAAAGCATAGTTTTTTTTAAAGCTAACCATACTCTTTTATTTTTATATTTCCTTTAAAATATGATTTCCACATTCTTTTTTCCTTTTTATTCTGATATATTCTTTGTAAACCTCCTAAAGTGTTTTCTGAAACCAAGTCGAGGAATAAATAGAATTTGTTAAAGTTTTATTCCATGCATGAAACTATCACTACAAAATAGGAAAATCTCTTTTGCTTTGTCAAGTTTATTAACAGGACTTATTTTGGGTTCCAGTTTTAGACAAAGGGGTGGTGAAACACTACAGAATCAGAAGACTGGATGAAGGGGGCTTTTTCCTCACCCGGAGGAGAACTTTTTCAACACTGAATGAATTTGTGAGTCACTACACCAAGACAAGTGATGGCCTGTGTGTTAAACTGGAAAAACCATGCTTAAAGGTGAAATGATTTCAAACTGTGTGTTTCTTTTTTTTTTTTTTTTTTGAATCTAATTTTTTCCCTTCAGATATTGGAGTTACTTGTCATGTGATATGTTGTTGTTGCTGTTCACTTGCTAAGTCATGTCTGACTCTTTGTAATCCCATGGGCTACAGTGACCCAACTTTTCCTGTCCTTCACCATCTCCTGGAGTTTGCTCAAACCCATATCCATTGAGTAGGTGATGCCATCCAACCATCTTATCGTTGCCGCCTTTTCCTCCTGCCTTCAATTTTTCCCAGCATCAGGATATTTCCCAATAAGTCATCTCTCCTCAGGAAAAAAAAAAAAATCATTGAATACCTAAGGCATGAATAGGCAAACTGTGGCCCATGAGTGACTACTGCCCCACATTTTTTAAAAAAAATTTTTAACTTCATAGCATGAACTTTTTCTTTTTCTTTTCTTTCTTTTTTTTTTTTTTAAAGATTTATTTATTTATTTATTTAGGGCGGGGGACAGGTTGGGGAGGGAGAGGAGCGGGTGGGCCACTTCTATTCGTCTTTCATTTCTCTAGTTTCATCCGTCTTTATTCTTTGGCTCCTGTGGGCCTCCCATCGCGGTGGCCTCTGTTGTCACAGAGCACCGGCTCTGGGCGCATGCACCCCAGAGCTGCGGCTTGGTAATTGGACACATCAGTCCAGCCGCTCCGCGGCACGTGGGATCTTCCCAGGCCAGGGCACGAACCGGTGCCCCTTGCACTGCAAGGCGGTGTCCTTACCCACTGGACCACCAGGGGAAGCCCTGAACTTTTTCTTAGTTATTTAATATTTTCATCCATCTTTATTCTTTGGCATGTGTGGGCCTGCCATCGCAGTAGCCTTGCTGGTTGCAGGGCACCAGATCTAAGCACATGCACTCCAGAGTGCTGGCTCACAATTGGATACACCAGTCCAGCCGCTCCACAGCACATGGGATCTTCCTGGGCCAGGGATTGAACCGGTGCGCCCTGCATTGCAGGGCGGACTCTTTACCCACTGGACCACCAGAGAAGCCCCACATTTATTTTTATAAATAAGTTTTATTGGAACATAGACATGCTTATTCATTTATAAATCATCTTTGTGTTTTTCGCTATAATAGCAGAGTTTGGCAGTAGAGACAGAGACTAAATGACTCACAAAGCCATAAGTATTTAGGATCTCATTCTTTTCAGAAGAAGTTTGCCAAGTCCTGACCTTAAGCACTCACTGAACAGAGAAAATATTCATTCTTTGCACTGAGACACTAATCTAGTATCCTGCTATTGGAGCATTTAATAATATGGCTGGAGGGGAAAAAAGTGCTGGAATATAATTCTTACTTAGATGATCTGTATTCAAGAATATTAACACGGAATGACCAAGTTCATTGTCTGGTTGTTTGAATATAATAGATATCATTTAACTGTTCTAACAGTTTGATTGTTTAGCCTGGTGGTTTGGTGGGAGGAGATAACACTTTTATAGAATTTTTGTCTACATCTGTCATTAAATTCCATTGTTTGCATGTGTTTAAAGTTACGTAGTGGTCAGACACCTTAGTGGGGCAAATCCTTAGCTCCTCAGCAGAGTTCAGATCTAATACAAGTAGATGATGAAGATTTCTGATCACTATGTAAGGAATTTATTGAGTTAAATCCTGACAAGTGAATATGTAATTTTGGTATAAGTATATACATCTTGGAGCTTCCCAGGTGGCTCAGTGGTAAAGAATCCACCTGCAAATGCAAGTGACGTTGGTTCCATTCCTTGGTAGGAAAGGTCCCCTGGAGGAGGAAATGGTACTTCACTATTCTTGTCTGGGAAATCCCATGGACAGAGGAGGCTGGAGGGCTACAGTCCACGGGCTCACAAAGAGTCAGACATAACTTAACATGCATGCATGCATGTATGTCTTAGAGGGTACAGAAAAGACCTCATAAGAATATCTAATGTTGTGCTAAGAAACAGCTCACCTGATACAAAGATATGACTTAAAAATACTTAGCTTAACTAATGGCTTTGAATTCAGATAGGGAAAAGGGTTTACAAAGCATAGGTGACCTGCACACTCAAGACTTAGTGGAGGAAATAAGAGAAATATCTAATGGCAGATGACAAACTGGACTGTAAAGTATGAGAGCAGGAGCCTTGCCTGTTTTGTTTTATAGAATAGAATCTAGTTGGTGCTTGATCAATATTTATTTATTAAGTAAATGAATGAATAAATAAGTAAATAAAACTGAAAAAAGATGAAATGAATTATGAGAAGTTTGGTGATACATATAGTAGAGTCTATAGAACAAAGAGTTGGGGAAATAATTGTGGACGAGACAGAGCTTCATTTGACCTTGTCCCTTGATATAGACAGACAAGGACTCAGAGCAAATGCACATCAGATACATGGGGTATTTGGGTATGGGGTGAGACAGATGGACAGCAAGGTGCCCGATGTGGCAGGATTTGGGAGGAGAGCCACTGGAAGTGGTAATAGCACCCATTTTACCACAATTGCTTCAATTTAAAGTAATTAGAATAAAATATATAATTGTTTTTTAAAGTGATGCCTCTTTTTAAAAGTACCTAGACTATTATTTTAAAACCAAAAAATTCTTAAGCATAACTTTTTTCTTACTATTATTCTAATTATTCTGTGAAACAGAAAGAAGTCCCAACTCCCTTCGATTTGTCGTATAAAACCGTGGACCAGTGGGAGATTGACCGCAGCTCCATACAGCTTTTGAAGCGATTAGGATCTGGTCAGTTTGGCGAAGTGTGGGAAGGCCTCTGGAACAATACCACTCCAGTAGCCATAAAAACATTAAAACCAGGTATGACACTGGCATATGTTGATTTTTTATAAGCTCAACTTCACTGTACATGTCCAAGAGGTCGTGGGACAGCCAATGTGACCACCAGGCAAGTGTTGTGCCAGGTGATCACAGTGATTGATCCCAGCACCTGAGAGTTTCACAATTACTGCAGATGTATGATTTTGAATCCTAATCCTGTTGAAAGCCTAGACTAGCCTATATTGTCTAATCAAATCATCTGATACAAAGATATGACTTAAAAATACTTAGCTTAACTAATGGCTTTGAATTCAGATAGGGAAAAGGGTTTACAAAGCATAGGTGACCTGCACACTCAAGACTTAGTGGAGGAAATAAGAGAAATATCTAATGGCAGATGACAAACTGGACTGTAAAGTATGAGAGCAGGAGCCTTGCCTGTTTTGTTTTATAGAATAGAATCTAGTTGGTGCTTGATCAATATTTATTTATTAAGTAAATGAATGAATAAATAAGTAAATAAAACTGAAAAAAGATGAAATGAATTATGAGAAGTTTGGTGATACATATAGTAGAGTCTATAGAACAAAGAGTTGGGGAAATAATTGTGGACGAGACAGAGCTTCATTTGACCTTGTCCCTTGATATAGACAGACAAGGACTCAGAGCAAATGCACATCAGATACATGGGGTATTTGGGTATGGGGTGAGACAGATGGACAGCAAGGTGCCCGATGTGGCAGGATTTGGGAGGAGAGCCACTGGAAGTGGTAATAGCACCCATTTTACCACAATTGCTTCAATTTAAAGTAATTAGAATAAAATATATAATTGTTTTTTAAAGTGATGCCTCTTTTTAAAAGTACCTAGACTATTATTTTAAAACCAAAAAATTCTTAAGCATAACTTTTTTCTTACTATTATTCTAATTATTCTGTGAAACAGAAAGAAGTCCCAACTCCTTCGATTTGTCGTATAAAACCGTGGACCAGTGGGAGATTGACCGCAGCTCCATACAGCTTTTGAAGCGATTAGGATCTGGTCAGTTTGGCGAAGTGTGGGAAGGCCTCTGGAACAATACCACTCCAGTAGCCATAAAAACATTAAAACCAGGTATGACACTGGCATATGTTGATTTTTTATAAGCTCAACTTCACTGTACATGTCCAAGAGGTCGTGGGACAGCCAATGTGACCACCAGGCAAGTGTTGTGCCAGGTGATCACAGTGATTGATCCCAGCACCTGAGAGTTTCACAATTACTGCAGATGTATGATTTTGAATCCTAATCCTGTTGAAAGCCTAGACTAGCCTATATTGTCTAATCAAATCATCTTTTTCGAAAAAAAGAAACCACTAGCTATCCATCTTCACATTGCTCTCAGAGGAAGGCCTTTCAGAGGTCAAAAGAGAACAAAAAATTAGATTTCTTATATTAAAAAAAAGGCACCACGATAGTTTTCTCTCCAACAGGAATAATTATTATTGATTTACAGTGTAATAGCAGCAAACGGCTTTGGTGATTGCTTAAATGTCTTCACTTCACTGGGGCCATTAATCAATCTTCTTAGCTATTTATTGCTTAGCAGACTACCATGCAATAAAGACGAGCCTAAAATCAACTCCCACAGCAGCTTTGACAGGCAAAAATTAATATTTGATGTTGCATTACTAGTTGAGTTGAGACTGGGTCTCTTTTGCTGTGTAGCTGGTGAGCTGTAACCAGCATAGCATGGAGTGCTCAAACAGGCTTCCCCTGCAGAGGCTCCTCATGTACTGTGGTTCCAGCTCCAGTGGATGGTCTGATTTGGGAATGGTTTAAGTGGCCTGCATTCCATGAATCTGATGGCCACCCCAAACATCATCATAGAAACATATTGTAGATAAATTGTCTGAATGAAGGTCTTAATTGCTGCTTTGACCAGAAACTTCAGGAATCAGATAATTCAGGGGTGGGGCATGATCCCACTAGATCTGTAACTGACCATAGGCCAAACTAATTATAACAACTTAAATAGTCCCTTATTACAGTGTGGATGCCTCTTTTCTTTTTATTTTCATTTTGTCACAATGATTTAGGACTTTCATCCTATTTGATTATGAGAAGCAAAGCAATGGTAGAGATGGAGCTGAGGGAGCTCAGCAAAAATCAATGGAGAAGAGAATAGGCTATTTCCCTCTATCTTCCTCTGTAAGTCTTTGCCTCTTTCCCTAAGCCTAGGAAGAGATACTTACAGGTGATCTGTTTTTGTTTTCCTAAGAATTTGCATATTAGTAATAATACAAATATGGTAAACACTCATTGAACACATATGGGTCAGACAATGCTATTATCCTGACAATGATCCTGTGATGTCAGTAGGATTATTAGCCATGTTTTAGAGATGAAGCAACTGAAGTACAGAGACGTTTGACAATTTATTCAAGGTCACAAAATAAGTTAGGGTTTGACTGAGCCTGGGTAGTGAACTTCTAGACTCTCAAATGGCATACCGAAGGATAGATTGCCTTTGTGAAATACTCTGCAGGTCACACAGAGTTCCTTCTAACTGAATATTAATAAACAAGTCAGAGTGTTAGCTTGGAGTGTCAAAACTCATCCACACTTGAGGTTCAAACATTAGCTGTGAAGTCTTCAAAATGAGAGGATAAGGAACAAAATAGACTCTTTGAGCACCAGTGAAAATATTTGCACTATGTATAGTGAAGACTGAGATATGAAATGACAGTCTTCCTTCAATTACATCAATGACTCTGGAATATTATATCGTAAAAGAAAATGTAAGATTTTTAAAATGACCAACGAAATACAAGTTTCAGGTACCCTTCTTTAAGTTTTATTTGATGCTATCTACTTGGCACTTTGCATGGTGAGTCAGAGTTGAACCAATTTAAGTACAATTTCATTGTAGATGAGTCTCTAAAATCGGCTCCCATGTCTGCCTTATCCAGCTATTAAAACTCTGACTGTGGAGATATTAATACAGCAGAAAATGTGGAAGATAATTTCAAGTGGTGAAAAAGACTAATTTGGGGGAGTGTCCCTTGAATGTTTTCTCCTTGGTCTATAGTATATGTCCCTACAGAATTAAAGATATACATGACAGGGTACCAAAGACAGTGCAACTATTCATCTTTGGATCCTGCACAGAAAAACTCACTACATCAATTAAACATTCAATGTCTTCCAGTGTCCATATTAATAGAAGGTCTTTGTGTTCCTAAGATGCCTGTCATGTTTCTTTTATTTTCATTTTGTAATGATTTAGGACTTTCATCCTATTTGATTAAAAAAATGGTAAACGGGGCTCAAAAATCAATGGAGAAGAGAATAGGCTATTTCCTCTATCTTCCTCTGTAAGTCTTTGCCTCTTTCCTAAGCCTAGGAAGAGATACTTACAGGTGATCTGTTTTTGTTTTCCTAAGAATTTGCATATTAGTAATAATACAAATATGGTAAACACTCATTGAACACATATGGGTCAGACAATGCTATTATCCTGACAATGATCCTGTGATGTCAGTAGGATTATTAGCCATGTTTTAGAGATGAAGCAACTGAAGTACAGAGACGTTTGACAATTTATTCAAGGTCACAAAATAAGTTAGGGTTTGACTGAGCCTGGGTAGTGAACTTCTAGACTCTCAAATGGCATACCGAAGGATAGATTGCCTTTGTGAAATACTCTGCAGGTCACACAGAGTTCCTTCTAACTGAATATTAATAAACAAGTCAGAGTGTTAGCTTGGAGTGTCAAAACTCATCCACACTTGAGGTTCAAACATTAGCTGTGAAGTCTTCAAAATGAGAGGATAAGGAACAAAATAGACTCTTTGAGCACCAGTGAAAATATTTGCACTATGTATAGTGAAGACTGAGATATGAAATGACAGTCTTCCTTCAATTACATCAATGACTCTGGAATATTATATCGTAAAAGAAAATGTAAGATTTTTAAAATGACCAACGAAATACAAGTTTCAGGTACCCTTCTTTAAGTTTTATTTGATGCTATCTACTTGGCACTTTGCATGGTGAGTCAGAGTTGAACCAATTTAAGTACAATTTCATTGTAGATGAGTCTCTAAAATCGGCTCCCATGTCTGCCTTATCCAGCTATTAAAACTCTGACTGTGGAGATATTAATACAGCAGAAAATGTGGAAGATAATTTCAAGTGGTGAAAAAGACTAATTTGGGGGAGTGTCCCTTGAATGTTTTCTCCTTGGTCTATAGTATATGTCCCTACAGAATTAAAGATATACATGACAGGGTACCAAAGACAGTGCAACTATTCATCTTTGGATCCTGCACAGAAAAACTCACTACATCAATTAAACATTCAATGTCTTCCAGTGTCCATATTAATAGAATGTCTTTGTGTTCCTAAGATGCCTGTCATGTTTTATCAATTAGACTTCTAGTTTCTTCTTTATCCTTCATTTTTCATATAGACCCGAATCAACCTGTCTTCACCTACAGGTCACAATATATAAGCTGCACAGCCCTGATGCACCAACACATCAGTTATTAGGTTGCCCTGGCTGAACGGATTCTCTCCTTGATAAATCTGAAGATTTGTGACACCGATGCTCTTACTTTACTGAGAGGCAGGAAGCAATCTTGGTGATTCCCACCAGGCTGCTATGAGGACAGGAATGCCTCAGTAACATAAAATGATTTCCCCCTCTTCTTGTTTCAGGTTCAATGGATCCAAATGACTTCCTGAGGGAGGCACAGATAATGAAGAGCCTAAGACATCCAAAGCTTATCCAGCTTTATGCTGTTTGCACTTTAGAAGATCCAATTTATATTATTACAGAGTTGATGAGACATGGAAGTCTGCAAGAATATCTCCAAAGTAAGCTAAAGACTTAATAAAAGGAAAAACAGATGAATTTAGTTTAGCGAGTCCTATAAATGTCAATTTAGCAAGCTTTCTATAACCCAAAGGGTATTTCCTATGGCATATCTGTGACAATGAATGTCTTAACATTGAATTGCTCAACTATTCTTTAATAGGCTATATGCTGTGTACTCAAAGTGAGGAAAAATATGTATGTAGTGGAAGAACAAATTGTTCCACCATAGACATATCAGAGTACTTAAATGTAATGTGGAAAATTGAAGAATAGATGTTTTGCCTGATGCTTTGTTTCCTACAGTAACTAATTGAACAATATCAGTCATGGACCAGTATTTTCTATGGTCCAGAATTAAGAGACATTAAGACTCTTGGGGAGGAGGAGGGGAAAGGTACCTTCATTTTTCTGTTTGTCAGTTTTTGACAACCTTGTGCTTGTACATATTTAAAATACTTCCATCTGCTAGACAACATTAGAATATTCAGGTTAAAAATCAGACATGTACTTTTACTTTATTTTTACTTCCTTCCTGTATTTGCTTCCTGTAGTCTGAGAAGACTTAAGGGCACTATAGAATTTTGATGTTTATTACAAATGAATAATTTAACAAGCAACAATATTGTAAGTATTAAAATGAGATGTTCAAAGAAGTGGAGATCAAGTACTGAGAGAATAATTCATGCTTAGAAAAGAGGCATTTTCTATACTTTGTTGACATGTCAGAGTAGGACTGATAGAATGTATAGAGGTAAAGGGAGGGAAGAGTAAAAGAGCAAAGATATCAGAAAGATAGGAGCATTCTCTCACTTCAAGGTGGCTGGAAAAGCTTGTGATATTACATTGCACAACTAGATATAAGAACAGAGAACATAAGACCTGCTAAGTGCTGTTAAAAACAAAAAAATATACCTGGCTTCCTTGCATGAAAGATATCAAATTTAACAGTATCAGATTGTGTTACCCATCATAGAGAGCCTAACCTCAGCACTGACCCTTATGCCTTATTCCCAGGGGCCAATGCACAGGAGCCATCTCAGGTCACTCTAACAAAAATGCTTTGTCAAATTATAAGCATTCATGTTAAATCTCACCGTCAATTCTTAACCCTCAGACCTACCAGTGGTATTCAATTCAATGGACACTCTCTCCTTCTGGAAACACTGCCTTCATTTAGCTACCGGGCCACTTCATCCAGTGGCCTTTTCTCTTTTGCTTCCTGCTGGTTCTTCTCAATCTATGTGATTTCCCTCATCTCCCACACTTCTCAGTATCTTGGAATTTTCCAAGACTCTTTCTGCAACATCACTAGATTCCTTGCTAATCTCAACCACCCTTATTGTTTAATAACATTTGTGTGTTATTTTGCTCTGGTGGCTCAGATGGTAAAGAATCTGCCTGCAATGCAGGACACCCAGGTTCAATCTGTGGGTCAGAATGATCCCCTGGAGAAGGAAATGGCAACCCATTGCAGTATTCTTGTCTGATCTGGTGGGCTACAGTCCATGGAGTCGCAAAGAGTCAGAGCTGACTGAGTAGTAACACTCACTTTTAGCTGCCCAAATCATATCCTTCAGGTTTGTATATCGCTTGTAACTTCCCCACACAAACATTACATCAGTCTGGAGAATGTAGGCATGATGCAGTAACAAACCTCTCCAAATCTCAGTGACTTGACATACATATGTGTTCTTGCTCTTGCTACATCTGAAAAATAAACCGGCTGGTGGCTTAGGTCTCTTAATCACCTTAGCAGAAGCAGGGGATAGAACTAGTCTCATTTTGGCTCCTGAAGATTTGGACAGGACTGACAGAGGTAGCTTCTGTGCCTGTTTCATTTGGTTAAATCAAAGGGAGTAGGGGAGTACAACCCTCTAAGTGCTTAAAAGCAGAAAAAAACGTCTATGAGTAGCCCTCATTTCTTTTCTTTTTTTTTTAAAAAGATTTATTTATTTATTTATTTTGGGCGGGGGTTGGGTTGGGGAGGGAGGGGAGCGGGCGGGCCACTTCTATTCGTCTTTCATTTCTCTAGTTTCATCCGTCTTTGTTCTTTGGCTCCTGTGGGCCTCCCATTGCGGTGGCGTCTGTCGTTGCAGAGCGCCAGCTCTGGGCTCGTGCGCTCCAGAGCTCTGGCTCGGTGATTGGACACATCGGTCCAGCCGCTCCGCGGCACGTGGAATCTTCCCAGGCCAGGGCACGAACCGGCGCCCCTTGCACTGCAAGGCGGTGTCCTTACCCACTGGACCACGAGGGGAAGCCCCCTCATTTCTAATATGTATTGGGAGTCTCAAAAGAATATGTCCAAAAACCAGTCTCTGATATTATCCTCAGTAATTTTTATCTCTTGTGATTTTTCCTTCTCTGACAATGTCAATCCATAGGCCTAATATCTCAGTCATCTCTGCTTCTCACATCCTGTATCAGACCAACTAGCAAATCCCACTGGCCTGCTTTCCAAGTGTATCCAGGATTTTATCACTTCTCAATACTCCCACTCTGGTCCAAATCATCATCAATTCACTCCTGGATTTTGCATTTCTTCTAACTGGTATACCTCTTTTGGTTCTTGACCCCTTAAGTTTCTTCTCAGCACCATAGCTAGGGAGATCCTGTTGAAATGTAAACTGGGTCCCGCCCTCCTCAGGCCTAAACCTTCATTGACTTCTGGATTCTCTCTGTATAACCCATAAAGTCAAGCCCAACCAGGCTCTCCGTGACCTCTCCCACCACATGTCCCATGGCTTTGCCCTAGTTCCATCTGTTGGCTATCCTGCCCTTCTTTGGGGCTCTTGCATCTTTCAGATGTGTTCAGTTTCAGGTCCTGTGTATGTACTAACCCATAGTCCACCAACAGTTCGTTCTAATCACCTTAGCAGAAGCAGGGGATAGAACTAGTCTCATTTTGGCTCCTGAAGATTTGGACAGGACTGACAGAGGTAGCTTCTGTGCCTGTTTCATTTGGTTAAATCAAAGGGAGTAGGGGAGTACAACCCTCTAAGTGCTTAAAAGCAGAAAAAAACGTCTATGAGTAGCCCTCATTTCTTTTCTTTTTTTTTTAAAAAGATTTATTTATTTATTTATTTTGGGCGGGGTTGGGTTGGGGAGGGAGGGAGCGGGCCACTTCTATCGGTCTTTCATTTCTCTAGTTTCATCCGTCTTTGTTCTTTGGCTCCTGTGGGCCTCCCATTGCGGTGGCGTCTGTCGTTGCAGAGCGCCAGCTCTGGGCTCGTGCGCTCCAGAGCTCTGGCTCGGTGATTGGACACATCGGTCCAGCCGCTCCGCGGCACGTGGAATCTTCCCAGGCCAGGGCACGAACCGGCGCCCCTTGCACTGCAAGGCGGTGTCCTTACCCACTGGACCACGAGGGGAAGCCCCCTCATTTCTAATATGTATTGGGAGTCTCAAAAGAATATGTCCAAAAACCAGTCTCTGATATTATCCTCAGTAATTTTTATCTCTTGTGATTTTTCCTTCTCTGACAATGTCAATCCATAGGCCTAATATCTCAGTCATCTCTGCTTCTCACATCCTGTATCAGACCAACTAGCAAATCCCACTGGCCTGCTTTCCAAGTGTATCCAGGATTTTATCACTTCTCAATACTCCCACTCTGGTCCAAATCATCATCAATTCACTCCTGGATTTTGCATTTCTTCTAACTGGTATACCTCTTTTGGTTCTTGACCCCTTAAGTTTCTTCTCAGCACCATAGCTAGGGAGATCCTGTTGAAATGTAAACTGGGTCCCGCCCTCCTCAGGCCTAAACCTTCATTGACTTCTGGATTCTCTCTGTATAACCCATAAAGTCAAGCCCAACCAGGCTCTCCGTGACCTCTCCCACCACATGTCCCATGGCTTTGCCCTAGTTCCATCTGTTGGCTATCCTGCCCTTCTTTGGGGCTCTTGCATCTTTCAGATGTGTTCAGTTTCAGGTCCTGTGTATGTCTCCTTTCCTCTACCTGTAGATGTTGTCCCCATTACTGCTCCACACAGTACATCTCCTTCTTGCTTCTTAAAAGTTCTTACTCAGATATTCCCATTATGGCAAGTCCTTCTCGATTGCCCTCTAAATTGTAAAATTTAATCTTTTCTAGTGACTCTTTGTATTCCTCTGGGTTTTTGTTTTCTCTTTCTAGCTGTTGTTGTTGTTTAGTCGCTGTGTCGTGTCTGACTCTTTGGCAGTCACATGGATATCTAGGAGTTTTCCAGCTTCCTCTGCCCATGCAATTTTTGAGGCAAGAATACTGGGGTGGGGAGCCATTTCCTTCTTCAGGGGATCTTCTTGACCCAGGGATCAGACTTGTATCTTTTGACAGATGTATTCTTTACCACTGAGCCACCAGGGGTAATCATCATATAATGCATGATTTGTTTAGGTAGCTTATTTTTAGCATCTTCTAAAATGCAGCTCAAAGAGGACAGAAATTTTCTTTGTTTTAGTGCTAGAGCAATGTTAGGCACACAGAAGGTCTGTACTAATTGTGTTTTGATTAGCTGAATGAATGAATGAATGGCTAGGTTAAAATTGGACCAGGTAGGGCAACCCACTTCAGTATTCTTGCCTGGATCCCCATGGACAAAGGAACCTGGTGTGCTGCAGTCCATGGGGTTGCAAAGTGTCAGATAGAACTAAGCAACTAAGCACAGCACAGCATATGGTGAACCTAATGTGGATCTTGGGATTGTGCTTATTTTGAGACTCTTGGTATTCATCTTGGAAAGATACACTTATATTCCATTTCAAAGTCCTTTGACACTGAGGATTTTGGATGTGTTTTACTCAGGGTTGAGAGCCAACTCTGTTGTCTTCTGGGTTGAGCCATTAGGTTCAAGTTGACAAAGGCCTTCATTTGCAAGGATACTTAGTAGCTGCAAAAAGGCTACCCACTCCGGTGTCCTTGCCTGGAATTCCATTGGCTGGTCGTTTTATGCAGCCGTGACCTCTCCCACCACATGTAGGCTTTGCCCTAGTTCCATCTGTTGGCTATCCTGCCCTTCTTTGGGGCTCTTGCATCTTTCAGATGTGTTCAGTTTCAGGTCCTGTGTATGTCTCCTTTCCTCTACCTGTAGATGTTGTCCCCATTACTGCTCCACACAGTACATCTCCTTCTTGCTTCTTAAAAGTTCTTACTCAGATATTCCCATTATGGCAAGTCCTTCTCGATTGCCCTCTAAATTGTAAAATTTAATCTTTTCTAGTGACTCTTTGTATTCCTCTGGGTTTTTGTTTCTCTTTCTAGCTGTTGTTGTTGTTTAGTCGCTGTGTCGTGTCTGACTCTTTGGCAGTCACATGGATATCTAGGAGTTTTCCAGCTTCCTCTGCCCATGCAATTTTTGAGGCAAGAATACTGGGGTGGGGAGCCATTTCCTTCTTCAGGGGATCTTCTTGACCCAGGGATCAGACTTGTATCTTTTGACAGATGTATTCTTTACCACTGAGCCACCAGGGGTAATCATCATATAATGCATGATTTGTTTAGGTAGCTTATTTTTAGCATCTTCTAAAATGCAGCTCAAAGAGGACAGAAATTTTCTTTGTTTTAGTGCTAGAGCAATGTTAGGCACACAGAAGGTCTGTACTAATTGTGTTTTGATTAGCTGAATGAATGAATGAATGGCTAGGTTAAAATTGGACCAGGTAGGGCAACCCACTTCAGTATTCTTGCCTGGATCCCCATGGACAAAGGAACCTGGTGTGCTGCAGTCCATGGGGTTGCAAAGTGTCAGATAGAACTAAGCAACTAAGCACAGCACAGCATATGGTGAACCTAATGTGGATCTTGGGATTGTGCTTATTTTGAGACTCTTGGTATTCATCTTGGAAAGATACACTTATATTCCATTTCAAAGTCCTTTGACACTGAGGATTTTGGATGTGTTTTACTCAGGGTTGAGAGCCAACTCTGTTGTCTTCTGGGTTGAGCCATTAGGTTCAAGTTGACAAAGGCCTTCATTTGCAAGGATACTTAGTAGCTGCAAAAAGGCTACCCACTCCGGTGTCCTTGCCTGGAATTCCATGGCTGGTCCCTGGATTGCAAAGAGTTGGACACAGCTAAACGACTTTCACTTCAATAGCTAGGAGAAGCAATGTAGGTGTGTTCATTACAGACAGTCCTTCCCAATCCCAAGGATCTGATTTAAGCCAAGTGATCTTAAAGTTAATCTGCCACTCTTAAACAACCCATCATGATAAATATTAAACTGAAAGGCTCTAGAGTAATGGAGTAGAATTGAAAATATTTTTTTGCTGCAGGTGTAAATGGTTGCAGGTTTATGAACATTTGTATCGGTTTTGACATCTGGCTGCTGTATTAGAAGTGTGCTCTGAGGTTGTACCCAGTTCCTAGGCCACTGTACTCTTTCAGGGCAGGAAATATGTTATTACTCAATTTCCTTCACTGTTGTACCTGTCAGTGAAAGCCTTTTTATATCCACTGTAATAGGATTAGATGTTGTATTTGATAGTTGAAATCACATGTTTTCTATAGAACCGTCTTTGTAGTCTCTAAGCTTGGCTGAGTATTTTTGTGTAATAAACTCCAAAATGAGACAAGCCAGTCAAAAAAACGTTAGTACTAAGGGTAATTGATGCCTGGTGTTTCTTGTTGAAATTTAAAGAAGATGAATACCTGCATCTTTTATAATTGGGCTTGTTTTCTCTCCAATAAATACTTGTAGAGCATCTAGTATATATCTGCATGTTTTCTAGAGCACAGGCACGGGCTTAGTTGCTCCCAGGCATGTGAGATCCTCCTGGATCAGGTATCAGATACGTGTTTCCTGCATGAGCAGGTGAATTCTTTACTACTGAGCCCCCAGAAGCCACATAGCCCATGTTTTTAACCATATACATAACACTGATATTATTTTTCAAATATCAACCTATTATCACAAATAGATGAATTACAACAAATTACCCCCAAATTTAGTGGCTTAAAGCAGCAAACATTTATTTCCTTACAGTTTCTGCAGTCATGAATCCATGTGCAGATGAGCCAGGTCTTCTGGCTCAAGGTTTCTCATAAAGCTACAGTCTTTTTTATTTGCTTGTAAGCAGGACTGTTTTCTTGGTTTTGCTTTATGATAGTTTATTATTAATGTATAGAAATGCAACAGATTTCTGTATATTAATTTTGTATCCCAAAATTTTACTGAATTTATGTATTAGCTCTAATAATATTTTTGGTGGAGTCTTTAGGATTTTCTGTATATAGTATCATGTCATCTGCCAATACTTAAAATTTTATCTCTCTTCCAGTTTGGGTGCCTTTCATTTCTTTCTCTTATTGACTGCTGTGTCTAGGACCTCCAATACTATGTTAAATAAAAGTGGTGAGAGTAGGCATCCTCATCTTATTCTGAATCTTAGAAAAAGAAAATTTTGCTTTTCCCCATTGAGTATGATGTAAGCTATATGTGTGTCATAAATGGCCTTTATTACTCAGATCCTATTTAAATATGCTGCTTAAATTAAACACACACACACACACTGTACTTAGGTCTATCCCATTTGAAAACTTACCTTGACTCTATGTATTTCATTTTCTTAATTATAAAAGATGACAGATGTATAGATCAGACATACATGATTTATGTTATTTCTACATATATATTTATCGTGTAATTATGAAGTGAACCAATAAACAATGGTGCAGCCCAAGTGCAAATCAAGAATGAGAATATAGCCAGCAACCCAGAGTCTGCTCTGGTACTTTATCAGTGACAACCCTTCACTAACAGGAACTTTATGATAATTGGTCCCCTTCCTTGACTTAAAGTTTTCTCTGTTAGCTTTTTTTTTTTTTTTTTTTTGTGGGGGGTTGGGGGGGGGGGGGGGGGGGCGGGGGGCACTTCTGTTGGTCTTTCATTTATCTATTTTCATCCATCTTTGTTCTTTGGCCCGTGTGGGCCTCCCATTGCAGTGGCCTCCGTTGTTGCAGAGCACCGGCTCTGGGCGCTTGCGCTCCAGAGCTCCGGCTCGGTAATTGGACACATGGGTCCAGCCGCTCCGTGGCACGTGGGATCTTCCCAGGCCAGGGATCAAACTGGTGCCCCTTGCACTGCAAGGCGGTGTCCTTACCCACTGGACCACCAGGGATACCCTCTACTAGCTTTTTGATATCTTCCCTTTTTGATTAGGTTTTTGGAAATTGATGTCTCCTCTTGCTGTCTCTATGTCCTGAATTCCCCTTCAGCCCTTAGCCCTTTGTACTCTAACTCCAGTGAGATCCTCCCCCTGCCATCACTGTCTTCAGTGACTTCTTAACTGCTATATTTAAGAAATGCTTTTTAGTTCTTATCTTGCTGGACTTATTCAACGGTAGTGGTGACTTTCTCTTCTCAAAACCTTTGACTGTTATGATGTTCTCTTCTGGTTCTTCTCTCATTCTGTAGGCAGATTCCTCTCAGTTTTCTTGTAGGCCTGTTTTTCATGCCCACTGTAAATGTTGACATTTCTCATGATTCTGTCACTTTCTAGTGATCTCACTCACTTTTAATGCTTAACTTCCACTCGTAAACAGTGACCTTTAAATCTATATCTCTAGCTGCATGCTTTCCTCTGAGCTTCAGAATCATATGCTGGTCTTCTTTCAGACATTTTCACTTGAGCAATCCACATGCATCTCTAGCTTAACAAATCTTAAACTGTTTAATTCTGATTGGGCAGCCACAACGATAAATAATAACAAGTAGGCTTTATTGTGTTCTTCCTAGGTGTCAAGTACTTTTCCAAGTGTTTCACATGTATTAACTCATTTTAATTCTCATTTTAACAGCAAATACCATGAGGTAATGATAAGTATTGCTGTATATATGGACAAACTGAAGCATAGGAGTATTAAGCAGCTTGCCTGGAGTCAGGAAGAAATGTAAAACGGAGCCCTGATTCAAATCTGACACTCTATCTTCAAACCAGTCTTCCTCCTTCCTCCTCCTCTGGAGTTACCTTTCAAATCAGGGGTTGTGTCTAAGACTCTTTTCACAATAAATTCAGTGCTTATTCAGAGAAGGATAACAATAATTTGTATTTATATGAGACATTTTCATATCTCCAGAAATTTGAAGACATTTACTAACAGTACAGAGCTTCCCCGGTGGTTCAGCAGTAAAGAATCCTCCTGCGATGCAGGAGTCACAGGAGACTTGGTTCGATCCCTGGGTCAAGAAGGTCCTCTGGAAGAAGGCATGGCAACCTACTGCAATATTTTTTCCTGGAGAATTCCATAGACAAGGGACCCTGGTAGGCTACTGTCCATAGGATCGCAAAGAGTTAGACACGATTGAAGCAACTTAGCATGCATGCATGCACTAACAGTACAGCAGTTAAACACTCCAGGGGTGACTGAAAATTTAATGCATGCGTCAAACTTAATGGAGTACAAATATAATATACACAGTTAACTACACATGGAGAGCTTTAATTTCTTTTGTGAGCTAGTTTTTGAGAACAATATGATGGAAGAATGAGAACTTTAGTCAGTTGTCTCAATCACACAAATTAGCATTATTTTTCAGTTGAAAGACTAAAGCAAACTATACAATGTTTGAAAGAAATCCAGAGGCAACCTAACAGTTTCTGGGGAGAGATGAGTCAGTGACATGTGGTATTGAAAATGGCAGTAGCTGGACTCTTTCAGATATTTATAGCTGTATTTGGTTCCTGTGGTTCTTATGCTCCTTTCTCCCAATAATGCTCATTTAGGGAAGGGAGGCCCTCATCTCTGAAATGTGTTTGAGCTCTGAAAATTCTTGCCCCATTAACCCTTCACAGGAAATGAAATGCTTTGTACTAATTGCATTTATTTTCTCAACAGGTCCGTGCTGTGGCCCTTAATCCAACTGATAGTTCACTCAACAAAATTCTTAGAATTTGCTTCAATAGTTTAAATGTTCTCCAAAGTGAATTTCTTATTTTTTCTTTTTGCCTAGATGATGCTGGATCAAAAATCCATCTGATGCAGCAGGTAGACATGGCAGCCCAGGTTGCCTCTGGAATGGCCTATCTGGAATCCCAGAACTACATCCATAGAGATCTGGCTGCCAGAAATGTCCTTGTTGGTGAACATAATATCTACAAAGTGGCAGATTTTGGACTTGCAAGAGTTTTTAAGGTAGATTTGGCTTTGTTTTAGTTAGTTTGTAATGGGTCAAAAGGCTAACAGGCCAGTAGACTAATAGTATTCCTGTTATTTTTCAATAATTTTGCAATGCAGAGACACAGGAGACTTGGTTCGATCCCTGGGTCAAGAAGGTCCTCTGGAAGAAGGCATGGCAACCTACTGCAATATTTTTTCCTGGAGAATTCCATAGACAAGGGACCCTGGTAGGCTACTGTCCATAGGATCGCAAAGAGTTAGACACGATTGAAGCAACTTAGCATGCATGCATGCACTAACAGTACAGCAGTTAAACACTCCAGGGGTGACTGAAAATTTAATGCATGCGTCAAACTTAATGGAGTACAAATATAATATACACAGTTAACTACACATGGAGAGCTTTAATTTCTTTTGTGAGCTAGTTTTTGAGAACAATATGATGGAAGAATGAGAACTTTAGTCAGTTGTCTCAATCACACAAATTAGCATTATTTTTCAGTTGAAAGACTAAAGCAAACTATACAATGTTTGAAAGAAATCCAGAGGCAACCTAACAGTTTCTGGGGAGAGATGAGTCAGTGACATGTGGTATTGAAAATGGCAGTAGCTGGACTCTTTCAGATATTTATAGCTGTATTTGGTTCCTGTGGTTCTTATGCTCCTTTCTCCCAATAATGCTCATTTAGGGAAGGGAGGCCCTCATCTCTGAAATGTGTTTGAGCTCTGAAAATTCTTGCCCCATTAACCCTTCACAGGAAATGAAATGCTTTGTACTAATTGCATTTATTTTCTCAACAGGTCCGTGCTGTGGCCCTTAATCCAACTGATAGTTCACTCAACAAAATTCTTAGAATTTGCTTCAATAGTTTAAATGTTCTCCAAAGTGAATTTCTTATTTTTTCTTTTTGCCTAGATGATGCTGGATCAAAAATCCATCTGATGCAGCAGGTAGACATGGCAGCCCAGGTTGCCTCTGGAATGGCCTATCTGGAATCCCAGAACTACATCCATAGAGATCTGGCTGCCAGAAATGTCCTTGTTGGTGAACATAATATCTACAAAGTGGCAGATTTTGGACTTGCAAGAGTTTTTAAGGTAGATTTGGCTTTGTTTTAGTTAGTTTGTAATGGGTCAAAAGGCTAACAGGCCAGTAGACTAATAGTATTCCTGTTATTTTTTCAATAATATTTCTATGAGTTCTTTGGCCCATAGATCATTTCAGGATCCCAAGTCCCTTAAGACAAACTACTTCCTATTTCTATTTCTTCATCAAAGAGAAAGAAACAGAGAAAACAATGACAAACCAAGTGAGAAAGTATGTAATTAAGTTTGTGGTTGAATTAATGATCAGTTTTTCAGTACAAGTCTTTGGTGACTCAGCAATAGAGAATCTACCTGCAATGCAGGAAACTGGGGTTTGATCCTTGGGTCAGGAAGATGCCCTGGAGAAGGAAATGGCAACCCATTCTAGTATTCTTGCCCGGGAAATACCAAGGACAGTGAAACCTGGCGGGCTACAACCTGTGGGGTCTCAAAAGAGTTGGCCACAACTTAGCAACTAAGCCACAACACTAGCCTCTGTCTGCCTTTATTTATTTCTCTTATGAAAGCAGCACACTTTGTATGGCTACCCTAGCTATTGTTGCTCACTTTGTTCCAGACTAACATCCATGCTACCAGGACTTTACAGAGATCATTGGCCTTTAAAATCCTGCCTTCCTCTACTCCCTAAATTTTATGACATCAAGCCAGAAGACACTGATATGGAAATACAGTATTGGATGGTTTTCTCTGAATTTAATTTTTTATTTCTATACTGTATCCTAAAAATATGAGCGTAGGGCATGAAACACAAGTAAATGATTCTCTTTTGATCTTTATGAAGTTATCGTCTTTTCTCTTTGTAAATTAATTAGATCCCCAGTGAGTTGATATATTAATTTAAATCATTTGGATCTTCCTTTTCAGTATTAAAAGATAATTACATGGTAATTATATAAGTCAATGACTTTTCAATACCAGCAGTAAATCAAAAAGCAAACTTTGCTTTCACTGTTTTCATTTGCTGAAGACCAGTTTTAAAACCAGCATCATCAGAGACAAATTTCCCATATGTAATACAATGCTCCTTTCAATACTACTTTGAACACATAGTAGGCTCTCAAATTGAGCTTCCCTGGTGGCTCAGATGGCAAAAAATTTGCCTTCAATGCAGGAGACCCGAGTTCAATCCCTGGGTTCCATACCTGCATCCAGAACATCATCTAGAGATCAGCATGGCTACCCACTCCAAGATTCTAGCCTAGAGAATCCCATGGATACAGGAGCCTGGTGGGCTACAGTCCATAGGGTCACAAAGAGTCAGACATTACTGAGCAATTAACATTTTCACTTTCAGACTCTCAAATAATGTTTCATTAATGACTTCCCACAGATTTTTCAGTCTTGCCTGTTAGATCTGGAATTTGCTACTGTTCTTATCATCTGAACTAAAGTCATTAAATCTTTTCCCTCTAAATTTTAATGTGAAGCAGGTCACAGATGAATGAGGGTGGCCAAAAAGAAAATAATAATACCACTTTAACTTGGCTTGATTCCTTAATGTATTAACAGGTAGATAATGAAGACATCTATGAATCTGAACATGGAATAAAGCTGCCAGTGAAGTGGACTGCGCCTGAAGCCATTCTTACTAATAAATTCACCATTAAGTCCGATGTGTGGTCATTTGGAATCCTTCTTTATGAAATCATTACTTATGGCAAAATACCTTATTGTGGTGAGTAGTTAATTCTGAAGTGGGCCTTTCTGCTGCAGGTCACTTACTTAGGTGTGACTTTAACTGCTTTGCCAAGACATAGAGAGCAGAATTATAAGGTTGACCACACCGTGTGCCTGTGGGAGCATAATAGATAAAATTTGATGATGATGATTTGCATTGATGAGATGGTTTATTGCCTCCTTTTCCTTGGCTCTTGAATTACAGTTTTATAGACATTACTTGCTACAGGGTTTAGTTTCTGCAGCCTGGGAAGGGGATGGTAGATTTCACAGCTTCTCCAGGGAAGTCAATTTGCTTCGTTCTCTAGAGTACCAGTACCTGTGGGTTTAAGACTCTGATTATCAACTTGGTTTTTGTTGGTTTCATTCTGTATTTTTTAGGTATGACGGGTGCTCAAGTAATCAAGATGCTGCGTCAAAACTATAGACTCCCTCAACCATCTAATTGCCCATTACAAGTCTACAATATCATGTTGGAGTGCTGGAATGAAATGCCTAAGGACCGGCCAACATTTGAGACACTGCATTGGAAATTTGAGGATTATTTTATAACAGAGTATTCAGATACACATAACTATGCATGATGAACACTGAAGGAGAACATCAAATAATGGAGCAGCAATAAAATCTAATAATCACTTCAGCAATACACTCATATTGACTAACTGTAAAAATGAGCTTATCATCACAGAGTCAAGTGATAAAGTAAATTTGGCCATATAATATAAACAAAGACTACATGTACATTTTATTGACTGGGCAACACTGAAGGACAGTCTAGGATGAAATATCATGTAGCCACTGCCTGGCCAAATCAAATGCACTAAACAAAGTTACTTTTCTTTTTAAAAGAGACTTATATTTCTATTTATTCTTTGAAATGCCGATCAAGAATATCAAAAAATGATAGTCAATTTTTACTCAGTGACTCTTGTAGCATTTTCCTGTTTACTGATTAAAGTGGTTATTCATTATTCCTTGGATTGCTGAATCCCATCAGGCTGTTATTATGAAGGAATTTGATTGCTTTGCTGCACAGCAGGACCTGTGCTTTGAGAATATTTTTTCTCATTTAAAATATCCTGTAACTACAATGATGGCAAAGCCATCTTAAATGACTTGATTGTACTTGGAGTAATTGCACATATTTTTTCCTATGCATAAAAAAATGAAGCAGCTGTTGAGAAAAAGAATTAAAATCGCTCTCATTTTGTATAGAAGGAAATGATGGAATTTTTCTATACCTCGGTGTGTGTCATCTGAGATTCATCTACGTTAGTTTTAATCTCTTAATGCTAAGAATCAGACTGCAAAGCTGATGAGTTATTATCTATGGAAATATGCAAGAAATATCTAATAGCCTGCAAGATCTGAGAAATAAGTATCAAAATGGTTTAGGAAAATGAGAGGAAAGCAGTAGGATTGCTATATAACCGAGGATTTCTGAATAATTTACGAAATGTATCTTCGGCATATAGGCCAGACTTTCAAATTGACTACAAAACAGGTCAAATTCTGTTTCAGATCTAGAGAGTAGGAATCAGAAATAATAAGGTTCCATAATGTTGGTTATAAAACTGTGTGTTTTGTCTGCTAGGGCAAGAGAGTTTTTACTCATTTTAAGGTTTCATTAACCTTTGCAGGAATGTTATTTCTTCTTAAGCCATTGGTTTATCCAGTTGTGTGCCTCATTAGATAATAAAGGAGGGTTCTCAAGGAAAGTTTCAAAATCAAGTATATATTAAAATATCTCATAATATAAAATATAATTGAAGTGATTCATAAGAAAATTTTGAGTACACTGAGAATATTTTAAGTATATTCTCTCATCTTTCTTTAAAGGGGAATAAGAACATTTCTAGACAGTTACCTAGTTGGAAATTCCAACATGAAGTAGATTAAGCATTAAGTAAATCCATAAATTCTCTAATTGAAAAACAGAAGCTGTTAAAAAAGGGGACAACAGACCCCAAATGGAGAGTCACATGTGCTAAGCTCCATGTCAGCAAACCTAGACTTAACCAAATTGCAGTTTTGGCCTCTCCCAGGAACATAGCCTTTAACCAACCAGTCAACCTGGAATTACCCCACAAGCAGTAGGGAGTAATCTGCCTGATAGACCCTTCCGTCCCACTTAGGAGGGCAACCTGGTCTGAAACGGTGCATTCTTTGTTGATAACTTCCTTTCCCCACCCCCTTTCTGTTTTTAGCAGTCCTTCCTTTTCTGTGGTATGGCCTAGCTGTTTTCTATTTGTAAATGAGATGCTGCCTTGATTCAGGAATCAATGAATAAAGACCAACTGATCTTTAAATTTACTCAGTTGTGTTTTTGTTATTTAGCAAAGGAGAGAGAATTCCATGAACAATATCATTAGCAATTCAATGATGATGTTATTCAATCCAACATGTTGTTATTCAGTCCAAGGCATGTCCAAGTCTTTTGTGACCCCCAGGACTTGGTAGCCCACCAGACTCCTCAGTCCATGGGATTTTCCAGGCAAGAATACCAGAGTGGGTTGCCGTTTCTTTCTCCAGGGGATCTTCCCGACACAGGGATCAAACCCACATCTCCTGCATTGGCAAGCGGATTCTTTACCACTGAGCCATGGGAAGCCCATCAATGATGCTAACAAAGACCAAAGTGCTTTCCCAACCTTCCCTCTGCAATTGGCACTGTCCTCTTTCCTGTGGTCAGAGATGGCCATCAGAACCAACCATTAGAAGAGTGGTTCCCTTCATCCAGAAAGAGAAAATGGGAGGCTTCTGCCTTTGCCTTTTCAGCTTGTACAAAAATCATTCTTTTTCTGTGCAGGCAAGTTGGGGTCATATGCCCTGCCCGCGACCAATAATAGAGCATTTTGTGCTGATTTAGAATAAGTTCTGGGCTTCCCTGGTGACTGAGAGGATAAAGAATCTGCCTGTAATGCAGGAGATCTGGATTTGATCCCTGGGTTGGAAAGATTCCCTGGAGAAGGGAATGGCTACCAACTCCAGTATTCTTGCCTGGAATATTCCATGGACAGAGAAGCCTGGCGGGCTATAATCTATGAGGTCATAAAGAGTCTGAAACAATTGAGCGACTAACACTTTCACTTCTTTTTTAGAATAAGTTCTGCCACTGAAGCTGGAAATAGGCCACTTGATTCCTTTATGAACAACAAATATTTGTAAGGGAAGGTCAACACTAATTTTTGTAATTAGTTGACTATGTATAGGGCAACTGCAATTGTTTAGAGTCATAGAGTCTAATGCAAAGAGCAAATTATAAATAACCAGTTATTAAAAGTTAATAGAAAATAGCTCATTTTGTTTGAGCTTATTTCTTGAAGTTCATCCTACTTGAGCATATACAGAAATGAATTAAAATATTCCCATTTCATTGTGAAAATTCAACTACTGTATCACTCTCTTCTTGTAACAGCTAATAACAATAAATTTTTTAGTAAGATCTGATTTTTAAATGTAAAAGGAAGGTTATCCTTTCTTGTTCTTATACTACTTGAAACCTGTTTGACTTACCACATTTGATTACTGGAGACATTTATGTTCAAGTTTCTGTCGAAGCAATCTGTTATTCTTGTGTTTACCTGATGGATGATAGAGAAAAATAATAGATTCAGTTATGAGAGGCAGGAGTAGATTTTTTTTTAACTGACATAAATTTGCTTCCCTGTATAGAATAAAAAGATCAGGAAAGAATAAGTTGGATTTTCCTACAAAGACCAGCTCTTTTTAAACTTACCTCCCATATACTGAAGCAGAGCTCTTTCTATGTAATGTTTTATTTATGTAATTTAGTTATTTGGAGGTGGTGGTGAGGGATGTGAGTGTATCATTTCATGTGCTATTTCAAATCTCTTTTGACAAAAACCTAAGAATTTTTGCATTGGAAAAAGATTCAGAATTCCAGTAAGCCTCTCTTAAGAAGGTTATAAAGGAAATAGCTTTACATTGTCTAATGTCAAAAGAGGCATACATCTAAGTGACCAGCAATCTGCACACTGAGCTGTACAATGGGTCGTCTTAAAGGACACCAAAGAACAAGCCACAGAGAACTATCAGGCTAGGTACATTGACTCCCACATTTTGCTCACAGTGTCTGTCTGCATGGATGGCTGAACTATAGGGGCCCAAGCTCTTTCCTTTCTCTGATGGCCCAACGGAAACCACTGCCCTTGGCATGAAGCTGACTGTCACACAGCTGGTGTTTACTGGAGGAAGCAGGGCTCAGCTGGTGATCGTGTTTTGCCAAGCATATGTCCTATCTGCAATTCTGTATTTCATGGTGAACTCAAACATGTGATTTCTGGTCCAAATGGTCTGGTTTGTAATGTGTTTTGTGGTGACTTTTCAGGACTCTTTGCGAAGGTACATTATGTAAACTACAATGGTGATAATTTGGATACTTATTCAGATGATGTGAAAGGCCGCTTAAAAAACAAGTAAATGAGGGGGCTTCCCCTGGTGGTCCAGTGGGTAGGGACACCGCCTTGCAGTGCAGGGGGCGCCGGTTCGATCCCTGGCCTGGGAAGATCCCACGTGCCGCGGAGCGGCTGGACTGATGTGTCCAATATCCTTTCTTGTTCTTATACTACTTGAAACCTGTTTGACTTACCACATTTGATTACTGGAGACATTTATGTTCAAGTTTCTGTCGAAGCAATCTGTTATTCTTGTGTTTACCTGATGGATGATAGAGAAAAATAATAGATTCAGTTATGAGAGGCAGGAGTAGATTTTTTTTTAACTGACATAAATTTGCTTCCCTGTATAGAATAAAAAGATCAGGAAAGAATAAGTTGGATTTTCCTACAAAGACCAGCTCTTTTTAAACTTACCTCCCATATACTGAAGCAGAGCTCTTTCTATGTAATGTTTTATTTATGTAATTTAGTTATTTGGAGGTGGTGGTGAGGGATGTGAGTGTATCATTTCATGTGCTATTTCAAATCTCTTTTGACAAAAACCTAAGAATTTTTGCATTGGAAAAAGATTCAGAATTCCAGTAAGCCTCTCTTAAGAAGGTTATAAAGGAAATAGCTTTACATTGTCTAATGTCAAAAGAGGCATACATCTAAGTGACCAGCAATCTGCACACTGAGCTGTACAATGGGTCGTCTTAAAGGACACCAAAGAACAAGCCACAGAGAACTATCAGGCTAGGTACATTGACTCCCACATTTTGCTCACAGTGTCTGTCTGCATGGATGGCTGAACTATAGGGGCCCAAGCTCTTTCCTTTCTCTGATGGCCCAACGGAAACCACTGCCCTTGGCATGAAGCTGACTGTCACACAGCTGGTGTTTACTGGAGGAAGCAGGGCTCAGCTGGTGATCGTGTTTTTGCCAAGCATATGTCCTATCTGCAATTCTGTATTTCATGGTGAACTCAAACATGTGATTTCTGGTCCAAATGGTCTGGTTTGTAATGTGTTTTGTGGTGACTTTTCAGGACTCTTTGCGAAGGTACATTATGTAAACTACAATGGTGATAATTTGGATACTTATTCAGATGATGTGAAAGGCCGCTTAAAAAACAAGTAAATGAGGGGGCTTCCCCTGGTGGTCCAGTGGGTAGGGACACCGCCTTGCAGTGCAGGGGGCGCCGGTTCGATCCCTGGCCTGGGAAGATCCCACGTGCCGCGGAGCGGCTGGACTGATGTGTCCAATTACCGAGCTGGAGCTCTGGGGCGCATTTGCCCAGAGCCGGCGCTCTGCGATGACAGAGGCCACCGCGATGGGAGTCCCACAGGAGCCAAAGAACAAAGACGGATGGAAATAGAGAAATGAAAGACCAATAGAAGTGGCCTGCCCGTCCCCCTCCCTCCCCACCTCATCCCCCAAAAGATAAATAAATAAAATAATTTAAAAAAAAAAACAGTAAATGAGGTTTTTATGCATGGGTATTGGAATTGCCAGTGAGTTCATCTGGAAATGTTCAGTTTTTGTATTTCCTGGCATCATTACAGAAAAGTTTTGATCTATTGTCTTCAATGTGGAGACTATAGACCAAATACTATGGAGTAGGCCAAAAAAAAAAAAAAAAAAAAAAACTGGGATTTTAAAAAAATAATAATATTTTAATTTTTTTACAGAGTTTTGTTGTTTACAGATATGTATGTTCCCAGATTAGTCATATGTATATCCCTGGCCCCCTCACACCTTCCCCTCCCCCGGCCCCCATTGCACCTCTCCCCCTGCCCTAGTCGCCCCCATCCCACCTCTCCAGGCCATCGCACTGTGCCCCTGCAGGATCCCCTAGCTGGGAAGTTAGATGGAGAATACTTATAAATCCTTTAAATCCATGACTGCAGAAATATTTTAATTTTTACTGTGTCATCCCTTTATTGCCTACATTGCCCCCGTTAGACTCCTTCAGATTTTCTTTTTTATATATTAAGGAACTGATCATAAAACTCTTAAATTATTGATGAGATTTTAAAATGAACTGGAAAATAAAAACAATGTACAAATCCTGAAATTCAGAGTCTTAATAAGTTTAGCTTCCCTCTGAATTCAGGTGATTTGTAGGAGTTAAAAGATTAAATTATAAGGAAAGAGATACCTAATCATTTCTATTTACTCTTCTTGCCTGGATGGTTAATCTGTTAGCCATTTTAAAGCAACAGACTTCACTCTGACATTTTTTTCATCATTATAGAAAATAATCAGCTTTTCTAGAAAAGGAAAATCTCAAACATGCCTTAACTGTCTAGTTATATGTATTACTGTGTAGGAGATTCAAACCAAATAACATAAGAATCATGGAATTGTTTGTTAGGGGAAAATGGTTAAAAGCAACTAAAATTGATAGGTTTAGAAGGACCTACATA
Organism: Tragulus kanchil; assembly: GCA_022376925.1. NCBI lineage: Eukaryota > Metazoa > Chordata > Mammalia > Artiodactyla > Tragulidae > Tragulus > Tragulus kanchil. The sequence goes on from JAIOJX010000026.1 coordinate 286,696,451, forward strand.
TAATCTAGTAATAATTTCTTGAAAATTTAGAATGGACGCTATAGTTATACTATTTATAAAGGAGAAAGTTGCTTAATATTAGTCAAATTATGTTTAATTCTTATGGTTCATACAATTTCAGGGTAAAAATAAAGCTTTCAGTCATTTTTTTAAAACTTACATTTAATTATAGATTCAGAAAGTGGGAAGTAAAACAGATTAGCCCTATGGTATATTTTAAAGGTCTCTCAGTAAGAGTTTTGTCTCTAAATAAATGTGCATTTCTATATGGTACCCTTTAATAATACTTATGTTGTACAATTACATGTGACTGTATTATACATGATTAATTTGTTTGTGTAGCAGAAGGTTAAAAAAGACCTCTTTTAATTGCACCACTTCTCATAGAACTATTACTTACTTTGGTTCAAATGTAAGCATTAAAAAAAAATTATTTCTGTTTTCTTTAAAATACTAAAACAAAGACTTTTCATGAAAATATACTTTACCCTAAGTGTTCTGTCTTCATTCACACTGGATTTATTTATTATGCTAGTCATTTCAAACTGATTATTTTTAACTTGACTTTTAAAGTAGACTTTACTGTTTCTGCATTCAAGTTGGTTGTGAATCCACTACATAAGTCTAATGTATTTCATAGCAAGTAAAATGTTTCCTCAGTTGATTATATTAAGGAACTGATCATAAAACTCTTAAATTATTGAAATTTTTCATGTACAAATCCTGAAATTCAGAGTCTTAATAAGTTTAGCTTCCTCTGAATTCAGGTGATTTGTAGGAGTTAAAAGATTAAATTATAAGGAAAGAGATACCTAATCATTTCTATTTACTCTTCTTGCCTGGATGGTTAATCTGTTAGCCATTTTAAAGCAACAGACTTCACTCTGACATTTTTTTCATCATTATAGAAAATAATCAGCTTTTCTAGAAAAGGAAAATCTCAAACATGCCTTAACTGTCTAGTTATATGTATTACTGTGTAGGAGATTCAAACCAAATAACATAAGAATCATGGAATTGTTTGTTGGGGGAAAATGGTTAAAAGCAACTAAAATTGATAGGTTTAGAAGGACCTACATATAATCTAGTAATAATTTCTTGAAAATTTAGAATGGACGCTATAGTTATACTATTTATAAAGGAGAAAGTTGCTTAATATTAGTCAAATTATGTTTAATTCTTATGGTTCATACAATTTCAGGGTAAAAATAAAGCTTTCAGTCATTTTTTTAAAACTTACATTTAATTATAGATTCAGAAAGTGGGAAGTAAAACAGATTAGCCCTATGGTATATTTTAAAGGTCTCTCAGTAAGAGTTTTGTCTCTAAATAAATGTGCATTTCTATATGGTACCCTTTAATAATACTTATGTTGTACAATTACATGTGACTGTATTATACATGATTAATTTGTTTGTGTAGCAGAAGGTTAAAAAAGACCTCTTTTAATTGCACCACTTCTCATAGAACTATTACTTACTTTGGTTCAAATGTAAGCATTAAAAAAAAATTATTTCTGTTTTCTTTAAAATACTAAAACAAAGACTTTTCATGAAAATATACTTTACCCTAAGTGTTCTGTCTTCATTCACACTGGATTTATTTATTATGCTAGTCATTTCAAACTGATTATTTTTAACTTGACTTTTAAAGTAGACTTTACTGTTTCTGCATTCAAGTTGGTTGTGAATCCACTACATAAGTCTAATGTATTTCATAGCAAGTAAAATGTTTCCTCAGTTGATTATATTAAAAGAATTTATATTTGTATGGTGGGGGAAGTAAGACTGTGAATCTTAGGAGTATGGTCTTGCATAGGCCACATATTCACTGCAGGCTGGCTGCTTTGTATTACTTTTCTTAGAAACCCAAGCAAATGGAGAAACTACCAGCTCTTATGTTGTTGGGAATGAGATTACTGGTGGGTCTAGTGTTGGCAATGAAATCCTTGGCTTACAGCTCATTGGTCACAGTGACACAGCTTCACCCAAACACAAGGTTGCTGGATGTGCTATTCTACCACATACCCAGAGACAAGATGACAGAAATGCTCAGTAAATAGCACTAACACTATCACAGCATGTTAAACCATCAAGTAAGTTTTGAAGAATGTTAAGTGGGGAAAGGTCCCACATAGTCATTTATCCATTTCTTTTCCTTAATTATTTTACTCATTTGTTAAGTCAATATATATCAATTACCTATCAGTAGCAGACAATGGGCTAAATGTTCGAATGAAACTGTGAACATGAGAGAAATAGACCCTACTTTCCTAAGATGACAATTTATCAGGAGAGGAAGATTGGGGCATGCAAACCTCAACTCATAAACATATAAGCCCAATTTTACTTTCTTCTATTCTCCCTAAGAATTAATTTATTTTCTACAATATGCTACCCACTGTCCATTCTCTCCTTGGTCCTTAAGAGCAGAAACTGTTTTCTTGGGTCCCAGCTAAAAGATCCCATTTCATAGCCCCTTTTGCAGCTAGAGGTACCTAGGAGATATAAGAGGAAGTTTTTTGGTAAGACTTCTAGGAGTGTGTGGAGTGAGGGGGAGAGGTAAAAACTGGGGCCTCACCCCTCAATAACCTCAGTTATACAGATGACAAGACACTTATGACAGAAAGTGAAGAGGAATGAAAACCTCTTGATGAAGGTGAAAGAGGAGAGTGAAGAAGCTGTCTTAAAACTCAACATTCAAAAAACAAAGATCATGGCATCCAGTTCCATCACTTCAGGCGAATAGATGGACAAACAATGTAAACAGTGAAAGACTTTATTTTCTTGGGCTCCAAAATCACTGTGGACAGTGACTACACCCATGAAATTAAAAGATGCTTGCTTCTTGGAAGGAAAGCTATGACAAGCCTAGACAGCGTATTCAGAAGCAGCGACATTGCCTGCAAAGGTCCACATAGTCAAAGCTGTGGTTTTGCCAGTAGTCATGTACGTATGTGAGGGCTGGGTAATAAAAAAGGTTGAGCACTGAAGAACTGATGCCTTTGAACTGTGGTATTGGAGAAGACTCTTGAGAGTCTGTTGGACAGTGAGGAGACCAAACCAGTCAATTCTAAAGGGAATCAACCCTGAATATTCATTGGAAGGACTGAAGCTGAAGCTGAAGCTCAACTACTTTGACCACCTGATGCAAAGAGCTGACTCACTGGAAAAGAGCCTGATGCTGGGAAACATTGAAGGCAGGAAGAGAAGGGAATGACAGAGGATCAGATGGTTGGATGGCATCACTGAGTCAATGGACATGGGTTTGAGCCAATAGTCATTTATATTTTCATTTTTGTTAAGTCAATATTACCCTATCAGTAGCAGACAATGGGCTAAATGTTCGAATGAAACTGTGAACATGAGAGAAATAGACCCTACTTTCCTAAGATGACAATTTATCAGGAGAGGAAGATTGGGGCATGCAAACCTCAACTCATAAACATATAAGCCCAATTTTACTTTCTTCTATTCTCCCTAAGAATTAATTTATTTTCTACAATATGCTACCCACTGTCCATTCTCTCCTTGGTCCTTAAGAGCAGAAACTGTTTTCTTGGGTCCCAGCTAAAAGATCCCATTTCATAGCCCCTTTTGCAGCTAGAGGTACCTAGGAGATATAAGAGGAAGTTTTTTGGTAAGACTTCTAGGAGTGTGTGGAGTGAGGGGGAGAGGTAAAAACTGGGGCCTCACCCCTCAATAACCTCAGTTATACAGATGACAAGACACTTATGACAGAAAGTGAAGAGGAATGAAAACCTCTTGATGAAGGTGAAAGAGGAGAGTGAAGAAGCTGTCTTAAAACTCAACATTCAAAAAACAAAGATCATGGCATCCAGTTCCATCACTTCAGGCGAATAGATGGACAAACAATGTAAACAGTGAAAGACTTTATTTTCTTGGGCTCCAAAATCACTGTGGACAGTGACTACACCCATGAAATTAAAAGATGCTTGCTTCTTGGAAGGAAAGCTATGACAAGCCTAGACAGCGTATTCAGAAGCAGCGACATTGCCTGCAAAGGTCCACATAGTCAAAGCTGTGGTTTTGCCAGTAGTCATGTACGTATGTGAGGGCTGGGTAATAAAAAAGGTTGAGCACTGAAGAACTGATGCCTTTGAACTGTGGTATTGGAGAAGACTCTTGAGAGTCTGTTGGACAGTGAGGAGACCAAACCAGTCAATTCTAAAGGGAATCAACCCTGAATATTCATTGGAAGGACTGAAGCTGAAGCTGAAGCTCAACTACTTTGACCACCTGATGCAAAGAGCTGACTCACTGGAAAAGAGCCTGATGCTGGGAAACATTGAAGGCAGGAAGAGAAGGGAATGACAGAGGATCAGATGGTTGGATGGCATCACTGAGTCAATGGACATGAGTTTGAGCAAACTCTGAGAGATGGTGAAGGACTGGGAATCCTGGCTTGCTGCAGTCCATAGAATTGCAAAGAGTCGGACTCGACTAAGGGACTGAACAACAGCAGCAGGCAAGTCTTGCCCCAGTTGTGGGGTGTGGTGTGGTCCAGGTTAGTAATGGACAGCCATTGATAGCCTTTAAATTGGTAGCATAATTGAATTTGAACTTTTTAAATACTATTTTCACTAGTGTATGGAAAATGGATATGAGGAGACAGTTTGGGAGGACTGATCAGGGGAGCATTGATAGAGGGTCAAGTGAATGGATGGCAGGAGACAGACAGCAGTAAACCCACGTGAGACACTGGAGGGAGAATCACCAGCACTGTTTGGTTCTGTGGATGGGGAATACTTAGGTATCAAGGAGGACCTCATGTGTCCTCTGGGAGAAATGAGATATGGCCTAGCAGAAGAGGAACATGTAGGGGAGACAGTGATCATATGAGCTAATTAGCTGGTCAGTGGTCATAAAACATCCAGCCTGAGATGTTAATTTAGGAGGTGAATATTTGTACCTGGAGCTCATAAGTGAAGTATGGAACCAACTGGATTTTGGAGGAGTTGGTATAAGAAAATCATTTGAGGAAAGTGGCCACTGAAGAATGTGGAATGAGGACCAAAAAGGGCTCAGCATTTTTCCCTGGGGAGGTGAACATTTACATTCGGGTGGAAGATAAGAAGCCAGAAAAGTGGGTGGAACAATCACAGGAACTAAGAATTAAGGAACAGACATGTATAAAATGTTAATTAGTGGTCAAAGACCTTGGAAAGTGAAAGTTTTCCATTAGCTTTTAGCAGCTTGGCTGTCTTGAGGAAATCCATTTCACTAGAGAAATGGGATCAGACATGAGACGGTAGCGGGCTGAGGCAGAAGCGAGAGTGGCAGCCGTGTCCAGGGCCCTGGCAGATTTTCCTCGTGTGTGGTGTGACTGTAGGGGGAGGCAGCAGCTCACAGGGAACGTGGGCGTGAGGTGGGTGTGTTTCTAAAGATCAGGGAGGCTAGATCCTGTTTGAATGCAGTTAGGATGGTTGTTAGACATTATTTCAGCTGGAGTAGAGTATGTTGTGGAGGAACATTTTCTGATTCAAATAAAATCTGAAAGAATAACTGCTGTCTTGCTCCTGAATTTGCATGAATTATATAATATGAATATTTCATTTTAAGCTAAATATCTTTGTCTTAGAGGAATTAAGGTCTGGAACCTGCAAAAACATATTTTGAGCAGATACATTTCTTATTCCAGGACCATTAAGTTTTAATGCAAATGTCGTGGTAAAATTTTCTTAGCTGTTTCCTCAAGATTGATCTCATTTCCTAATATCTGTGAGTAGATAGGTGGCTTTTCTTTGGAAATGTAAGTTTTATCTGGATTGAAGAAACGGCAAAAGGAAAAAAAAAAACCATTCAAGTAATTCCAACTAAAATATTCATTTTCCTGGAACATGGATGTCAGGTCTAATTGTTAAAAATATTACAATATGGCTCATTGTAGATGAATTATGAAATCCATTTAGAGCATGTTAAAATAGTGTCAAAGAGGTGAAAAGAAAAGTTGGGTTATAATGTTTCAGGCAGAAGATATTTGAACCATCCCAAAGAATTAATTAGAAGAAAGAATAAAAGGGAAAAAGAAAGGAGAATAAAGGAAAAAAAGGAAAAGCTATTTTAGGAAAATGTATCATCAAATCTTAGGAGAAATGGTTCTTCCTTTGTTTGGTTATTCGGCTTATGAATAATACAGAAATGATTTTATTTGGTTTTAACATATCCTTAGTTCAACCTTAAGTTTTAGAACCTGCGTCAGACAAAATTATTTTGCAATAAAGGATCTGCATCAATCTATTTTACAGCGAAGAATTAGAAACTTAAGGAAAAGGTGGAAGATTTGGAACACAGGAACTTAGCTTTTAAGTGGTCAAAGACCTTGGAAAGTGAAAGTTTTCCATTAGCTTTTAGCAGCTTGGCTGTCTTGAGGAAATCCATTTCACTAGAGAAATGGGATCAGACATGAGACGGTAGCGGGCTGAGGCAGAAGCGAGAGTGGCAGCCGTGTCCAGGGCCCTGGCAGATTTTCCTCGTGTGTGGTGTGACTGTAGGGGGAGGCAGCAGCTCACAGGGAACGTGGGCGTGAGGTGGGTGTGTTTCTAAAGATCAGGGAGGCTAGATCCTGTTTGAATGCAGTTAGGATGGTTGTTAGACATTATTTCAGCTGGAGTAGAGTATGTTGTGGAGGAACATTTTCTGATTCAAATAAAATCTGAAAGAATAACTGCTGTCTTGCTCCTGAATTTGCATGAATTATATAATATGAATATTTCATTTTAAGCTAAATATCTTTGTCTTAGAGGAATTAAGGTCTGGAACCTGCAAAAACATATTTTGAGCAGATACATTTCTTATTCCAGGACCATTAAGTTTTAATGCAAATGTCGTGGTAAAATTTTCTTAGCTGTTTCCTCAAGATTGATCTCATTTCCTAATATCTGTGAGTAGATAGGTGGCTTTTCTTTGGAAATGTAAGTTTTATCTGGATTGAAGAAACGGCAAAAGGAAAAAAAAAAACCATTCAAGTAATTCCAACTAAAATATTCATTTTCCTGGAACATGGATGTCAGGTCTAATTGTTAAAAATATTACAATATGGCTCATTGTAGATGAATTATGAAATCCATTTAGAGCATGTTAAAATAGTGTCAAAGAGGTGAAAAGAAAAGTTGGGTTATAATGTTTCAGGCAGAAGATATTTGAACCATCCCAAAGAATTAATTAGAAGAAAGAATAAAAGGGAAAAAGAAAGGAGAATAAAGGAAAAAAAGGAAAAGCTATTTTAGGAAAATGTATCATCAAATCTTAGGAGAAATGGTTCTTCCTTTGTTTGGTTATTCGGCTTATGAATAATACAGAAATGATTTTATTTGGTTTTAACATATCCTTAGTTCAACCTTAAGTTTTAGAACCTGCGTCAGACAAAAATTATTTTGCAATAAAATCTTTCCTGGGCATTATCTGCATCAATCTATTTTCACAGAATTGCAGAATTTGAGAGCTGGTAGAAACTTTGAAGATCGTATTGTCAGTCTCTCAGAAGTTCTCATTCTCTTGGAATAAAAACTCAGGAACAAAAGTAATAAAAAGCAAGGGGTATTTAGTCATTTGAGAGAGATTTTCTTTCAACTAAAACTGCTTCATAGACTAAAAATCTTTTCAGAATTACTTGAAAATCTTTAGGAAAAGACTTGGCATAAATAAGATTGTTTCAAGTCAATTATCTCTTCCCTGTATTTTGAAGAAAATTATGTCACTCAATTTAGAGAATAGCAAAGATACAATTCAAGAGTTGATTTTGTGGCTGCACATTAAAAATATTTTAAAGCATATAAAGTGTGCAATGTTGTGCAAATGGGAATGGGTGCCAATTTTGAGTAACAGCAGATGCCAAAACAACAGGATAAATTAATTCCACAAGTTCTCAAACTGACCAGCAGGTGGGGGCCCAGATTGCTGCCAAAGAGTTTATGATTAGAAGAAAAAAAAAGGACCTTAAAATATTCTAAAATCCTGACATTCAGCCTGTGTAGGAAAAAGGAAATATTGGAAGTGAGCTACTTGATGGTAAGTACCTCCTCTCAGACCTGCAGTGAAGATATTGATATAACACAGTGCTCCCAGTTTTAGAGAAATGCAAGATTACATAATTTACTTCTCACCAAACTCCAATTATCAAAGTAACCAAGTGCTCCTCACCAAAGTCAGGTTAATAGCCTTCATGAATATTTCTTTTTTGATATAGAGGTTCTAGCATTCCAGGTCTTATTTTTATATGCATTTTTATGATGCTCTCTGAGTATCTTCCCACAATGCCCAATTATATTTCCACAGTAGTGAAACATTTTTTGTATATCTTTGCCTACTTTCTTTGCTTATTATTATTATTATTTTTTAAGATTTATTCATTTATTTATTTTGGGCAGGGGTCGGGTTGGGGAGGGATGGGAGCGGGCGGGCCACCTCCATTGGTCTTTCATTTCTCCGCTTTCAACCATCTTTGTTCTTTGGCTCCTGCGGGTGTCCCATCGCGGTGGCGTCTGTTGTCGCAGAGCGCCGACTCTGGGCGCATGCGTGTCAGAGCTCCAGCTCAGTGATTGGACACATCAGTCCAGCCGCTTTGCGGCACGTGGGATCTTCCCAGGCCAGGGATCGAACCGGCGCCCCTTGCACTGCAAGGCGGTGTCCTTACCCACTGGACCACCAGGGGAAGCCCGCTTATTCATTCTTTTAACAAAGAACTATGAAGAGACTCCTGTAAAATTAATTTAAAAAATAACAGACGTTTGGATTGTTTTTAGCAGAAAAAGTAAAACATTTTCAGTACTAACTTCCAAAACTGACAACTAATCATAGTTCATTTTTTCAGCCATAGGAGAGTTGAATTATTATTATACCAGTGAAAAGTTGCACAGTTTTCCCTACTGTGGCTTAGAATTTTGAGCTCATGAAACAGTGAAAATGATACGTTGTCTGTGGCATTAAGTCTACTTAATTTGGAGTCTTAGGATAATTTTGTTTTCTTCTATTAAAATTTTAATGCATTTTTGGCATAAAATTTAAATATATTAATATGTCAAATATTGATTTTGTGTTAACATTTTAAGGCTATCTAAATCACATTGATACTTTCTGGTGGATCTGAAAACAAGTTGATCTGTACTTTATTATCTACTCAATACTATGATTTTAAGTTAATTTATTGACTGAAGAAGGATTATGTTCTTCAAGTTCATTTGATTGTGATAATCAGATTTCTAATAGCGTGAAAAAAACTTGGGAAGCTTTATGCACTTTTTCTGAATAAATAATACAATTGTATTGGGCTGGCCAAAATGTTTTGTTTGAGTTTTCCCATAACATCCTATGGAAAAAACCCAAATGAATATTTTGGCAAATCCAATATTTTCTTTCTCATTTTTGGTATTACATGGTTAAGTTCTGGTAGTCTCTTCCATGGTGAGAAGCTTTAAGAAAAGAAAGCACTGTTTGATTATAGCTAGAAAAATACCAATAAGAGCTTGTGTTTACATCTTGTTGGTCTTGTTGTTTATAGGATAAGATGGATGAGAAAATATAGGATTTAGAATCCCAGTCTGATTCTGACAGAATGCTGTGCTAAGAGAAAATTTGCTTTGGGGTCCATCTAAGAGAACACTTGATTTACTTGTTTTTTTTTTTTTAACTTTTTATTTTGTATTGGGGTATAGCCAATTAACAATGCTGTGATAGTTTCAGGTGAACAGCAAAGGGACTCAGCTGTACATATACATGTATCCATTCCTCCTCAAAGAGTCAGACACGACTAACATACACACATTCCCCTTCACTATACCTTTATAACTATGAAGTATTCAAGGAAAAGACAAGAGTTCCAGAATGGGAAAGGGTGGGATGCTTTTGGAGAAATTGAGGGATTTTTTTTCTTCATGGATTCCACAAGGATTGATCTATTTTTTCCTACAACATACTGTTTTGCAAAGGATGGGAATAAGATAAGAGGGAGAAGGAGAACAGGGAAGTAGGAAGAGGAAAAAATGTAGTTAGCAGCAGGATGGTGAGCTGGTGGGAGAAAACTAGTGCTTCCCTCTTGAGACTGAGTAGTCAGATTTATAGTTTCTATTTCAGTCTAAGCCAGAGATGTACTGACAGATCTTTGCCAAATCAAATCACTTAATTCTATAAGCCGTTTTTTTTTTTTTTTTTGCTCTTGGTGAAATATTATTGTTAGTATTTATGAAATGCTATGAGAATTTCATAAACATACAGCTATGAATATTTCATGAAGATCTGGAGATATTTGGATCTAAGTGTGTGTTATTGAATACGGTCAACTCTCAAATCTCACTCAGTGGTTTATGCGTGGAGAGCTCCATTCTGGACTGCTATCCCCTTGCCACATAATACATTTCTGAGCTGTCGCCTTTCACAAGTTAGTCACTGTGTAGTTAAGGAAAGCAATCTAATTTAATTTCAGTCTGGGCAGTAAATCTCCTGCAATGAAAGTTGAGCTATAAGGAGGTGGGGGAGTGGAGGAGGAGGAGGAACTGATTTGAATTTTATTCAGTCATCAATCCAGCACTTAATGAGCATCTGCTCCATGCTAGGAAATGGGTTAGGTTGTGGAAATAAAAACATGAAAGTCTGATGTGCTTATGTGGTAAGACTTTGAGCTAGACTTCAAGAATTCTAGATTTGGGTTACTATTTCTTAATCTTGGGCATGGTACTTACTCTCTTTGACCTGTTATCTGTAAAACGAGTATAGTACCTAGGTGAGAGAGTTGGTTTGAAAATTAAGTAATGAAAGTATCTTGAGTGGTATGCACTCATTACATGTTAGCTACGAAGATCAAGTCTCTGTCATATGAGAGAGCCATCTACAGGAAATTTGGGTAAATAAAAGATGAATTGTGGTAAGTGGTGTCACCCAGACCCACATGGGCTATGAGGAAGTCTTGGGAGACATTGAAATCAGACTAGAAGGCCAATGCAAGTTGAAAGAGGATGTTAACACCAGGTTTCAAAGAGAACTGCATGCTAAGGACCCATATTCTAGTCTGAAAAAAAAAAAAAAAGAAACATTGGTATAAAGTTCGCAAGCTTTTAGTTTCATGTTTGAAAACTGTCTCCCTTGAGACGTGAAAGAACTCAGTTTTACATCTTTAGCTTTTGACCTTTTAGCCCATCGAATATTTGATTTAAGTTTTAGGGATCCCTTTATCTCATCAAAATTTTAAAAATTAGTTTTATATTTGACCAATTTTTGTCTACCTTCATTAGCCATATTTTGCAATTTTTTTCTCTATATTTTATTCCTATTTAAAAATTAATCTCTAGAGGATTTTGGAATTTGTCGTCCCTTGTAAAATATATTTATTTGGTTCACATTTTCCTTCCAGTCTGTAATATACAACAGAAGAGAAAGCAATGATTTAGGACAGGTGGCTTCAGAGTAGCCATGTAGCATGTCATGACGTTTGTGGAAGAGAAGGCCTGTTCCCTAACTCTGTGACCTCGAGCAGATTAAGCAATTGCTCTCAAACTCACTTTTAAAATGCTTAAAAGTATACATATCAAATGGAATGATGAATATGATACTGAACAATCTAAGATGGTTCTCGTTCATGCTCATGGACAGAGCTCCTCTTGCAATTTACAAAGATTTCCTTGTCCTAGAGGAAGCTGGCCCCACATCACAGATAGTCGAATCTTAATATAGCACTGGCACACAGTAGGCGACTGATATATAATATTTGCATGAATAAACTGAAAAATGAGACAAAGAAAATCTTCACAACTAAAGCACAGCTTCTGTCTCCTCAGCAGGTTTCAGGCATACCCTGAGGGCAATGGAGAGGGTTATGACTAGATTAGCTGATGTCTGGTGGTCCGTAGTGAAACTTTCTGCTTCCAGGTAAGATATCATGCATTTGGTACCACAGAGCAGATGTGAATAATGGAGCCTGAAGCCAATGGCAAAAAACATATTCCACTAGTTATTTACTCATAATTCTGTTTCTACAAACAGAAAAGTCAGGTGATAATCTTTTCTTGAAAACTTTCTATAGAGAGACACATGATAAGGTTCCTGATACATTCATTAGAATACCTGCTTCCTGGATAAATAAAAACAAATGGATTAAATTCATTTTTGTTTAGGGCTGTATTTTACAGATAACTTTATCTCCATTTCCTTCTCTCAGTGTGAAATCAAACAAGTTACCTGTGGTTGATCGTGTTTATTATGTGTCAGGTATTTTCTAGGAATAATGAGGCAAACACAACAGAGCAAGTTTCTGTCCCACATTCTAAGGATGCTTTTACCCTTAACCTTACCATGATTCAGTGTTCCTGTCTGAATCTTGCAACCTACACAATCAGAAGGGCAATATTATGGGTGTATAAGTGTGTGGATGCATGCTAAGTCACTTCAGTCATGTCTGTCTCTTTTGATATGGATGTAACCTGCCAGACTCCTCTGTCCATGGGATTCTCCAGGCAAGAACCCTGGAGTGAGTTGCCATGCCTTTCTCCAGGGGATATTCCCAGCCCTGGGATCGAACCTGTGTCTCCTGTGGCACTTGCGTTGCAGGTGGATTCTTTTCCACTGAGCCACTGGGGAAGAGCTATATGAAGGTGAAATTGGAAATGCCTGTTCCTAACTCTGTGACCTCGAGCAGATTAAGCAATTGCTCTCAAACTCACTTTTAAAATGCTTAAAAGTATACATATCAAATGGAATGATGAATATGATACTGAACAATCTAAGATGGTTCTCGTTCATGCTCATGGACAGAGCTCCTCTTGCAATTTACAAAGATTTCCTTGTCCTAGAGGAAGCTGGCCCCACATCACAGATAGTCGAATCTTAATATAGCACTGGCACACAGTAGGCGACTGATATATAATATTTGCATGAATAAACTGAAAAATGAGACAAAGAAAATCTTCACAACTAAAGCACAGCTTCTGTCTCCTCAGCAGGTTTCAGGCATACCCTGAGGGCAATGGAGAGGGTTATGACTAGATTAGCTGATGTCTGGTGGTCCGTAGTGAAACTTTCTGCTTCCAGGTAAGATATCATGCATTTGGTACCACAGAGCAGATGTGAATAATGGAGCCTGAAGCCAATGGCAAAAAACATATTCCACTAGTTATTTACTCATAATTCTGTTTCTACAAACAGAAAAGTCAGGTGATAATCTTTTCTTGAAAACTTTCTATAGAAAACACATGATGAGGTTCCTGATACATTCATTAGAATACCTGCTTCCTGGATAAATAAAAACAAATGGATTAAATTCATTTTTGTTTAGGGCTGTATTTTACAGATAACTTTATCTCCATTTCCTTCTCTCAGTGTGAAATCAAACAAGTTACCTGTGGTTGATCGTGTTTATTATGTGTCAGGTATTTTCTAGGAATAATGAGGCAAACACAACAGAGCAAGTTTCTGTCCCACATTCTAAGGATGCTTTTACCCTTAACCTTACCATGATTCAGTGTTCCTGTCTGAATCTTGCAACCTACACAATCAGAAGGGCAATATTATGGGTGTATAAGTGTGTGGATGCATGCTAAGTCACTTCAGTCATGTCTGTCTCTTTTGATATGGATGTAACCTGCCAGACTCCTCTGTCCATGGGATTCTCCAGGCAAGAACCCTGGAGTGAGTTGCCATGCCTTTCTCCAGGGGATATTCCCAGCCCTGGGATCGAACCTGTGTCTCCTGTGGCACTTGCATTGCAGGTGGATTCTTTTCCACTGAGCCACTGGGGAAGAGCTATATGAAGGTGAAATTGAGCTAAAATGCCTTTAATTATGCAGCTAGTCTTCAAGGTTCTAAAAGACTCTGTCTATTCACACTGTCATACACAGTTGAGTTTTTCCTCAAATAAAATTCCAAGGGCTTGAGGATTGTTTGAACTTGGTCTCAACTGTCCTTTATTGGAAAATAGAGAATCAACGATCTCACCTCTTGGTTAAACACAGATTACTAGATTTTTTTTATCCTATAAAATTTCTAGAAACATTTTAGGCAGAATTTATATGAAATCATCTAAGAGGTTACATGTAAAATTTTGTTTTGTGAAATATGTAATGTTTCAGGCTAAGATGAATATAGTTTACATTAGGGGAGCTACAAGAGGCACTATTGTCAGTTATGAAACTGAGAACATAAATACTGATGATACAAATACTGACAAATATTTCTTTCAGTTCTGCTGTAAGGGTGTATCTGAGTTTTGCCAGTTGCAGTGTTTCTGTAACTGTAACAAAAATGACAGTATTTTTTGTGTTCTGTTAAACATCTGGTCTGTAGACAAGCACTGAAGAGGGCCTTGTGAGACTTCTTGTTGCCGAAAAGCTAAGATCTTGGAATACGGATCCACAAAACTTTGCAAACATTCTAATTAACTGTATTGTAGGTATTCCACTCTAGATGGGAGCTGTACTCTGTAGGTATGATTCTCTGTATGCTTGAAATAGAACTTCCTCTTTGTCTGTTACTGGATCCAACAGAATTTGAACTTTAATCTGTCCCACATTCTAAGGATGCTTTTACCCTTAACCTTACCATGATTCAGTGTTCCTGTCTGAATCTTGCAACCTACACAATCAGAAGGGCAATATTATGGGTGTATAAGTGTGTGGATGCATGCTAAGTCACTTCAGTCATGTCTGTCTCTTTTGATATGGATGTAACCTGCCAGACTCCTCTGTCCATGGGATTCTCCAGGCAAGAACCCTGGAGTGAGTTGCCATGCCTTTCTCCAGGGGATATTCCCAGCCCTGGGATCGAACCTGTGTCTCCTGTGGCACTTGCATTGCAGGTGGATTCTTTTCCACTGAGCCACTGGGGAAGAGCTATATGAAGGTGAAATTGAGCTAAAATGCCTTTAATTATGCAGCTAGTCTTCAAGGTTCTAAAAGACTCTGTCTATTCACACTGTCATACACAGTTGAGTTTTTCCTCAAATAAAATTCCAAGGGCTTGAGGATTGTTTGAACTTGGTCTCAACTGTCCTTTATTGGAAAATAGAGAATCAACGATCTCACCTCTTGGTTAAACACAGATTACTAGATTTTTTTTATCCTATAAAATTTCTAGAAACATTTTAGGCAGAATTTATATGAAATCATCTAAGAGGTTACATGTAAAATTTTGTTTTGTGAAATATGTAATGTTTCAGGCTAAGATGAATATAGTTTACATTAGGGGAGCTACAAGAGGCACTATTGTCAGTTATGAAACTGAGAACATAAATACTGATGATACAAATACTGACAAATATTTCTTTCAGTTCTGCTGTAAGGGTGTATCTGAGTTTTGCCAGTTGCAGTGTTTCTGTAACTGTAACAAAAATGACAGTATTTTTTGTGTTCTGTTAAACATCTGGTCTGTAGACAAGCACTGAAGAGGGCCTTGTGAGACTTCTTGTTGCCGAAAAGCTAAGATCTTGGAATACGGATCCACAAAACTTTGCAAACATTCTAATTAACTGTATTGTAGGTATTCCACTCTAGATGGGAGCTGTACTCTGTAGGTATGATTCTCTGTATGCTTGAAATAGAACTTCCTCTTTTGTCTGTTATGTTGTTCATGATTATTTGCTCTCATTTTTCCAGCTTCTCTGATAAAGCAGGACATTCTGATCTTTGCTTTCCTCACCTTTTCCAAGTCTGCTTTTAAAGTTAGTGAGAGTAATTTGCTTAGTGATACGGTGATTGCAGTCATTTGATTTTCCCCTTCTTTTTTTACGATATTTATCATTTTTTTCTCTCCAGTGGACTCAAAGGTAGAATTCTACTTTCTAATAAAGTCAGATAAACGCGACAGGCTTCATACTATGTGACAAATATGTCTCAATTGAAATGTGAAATGGGAATGTTGGTAATTGAAAATATTCATGGGTAAAATTATAGAATCAGCACGTGAAAAATAGCTATGAGAAAAATGGGTGACCTGCAGCAAATATCATGTTCCTTCCTTTAAACTCCTTTACTTTTCTTGGCTTCAGCTCTTGTCGGCAGGTACCTTCTCTACCACCAGCTCCCACTGGGCTCCGGTAGCATCACTTTCTTCTCTTGCTGCTTTGTATCTGGAGTTAGCTACAGTTTCCTTCTGCTGCTAGTTTATGTTACTCTTTTGAGTCCCTTAATCCTGCCATACTTTGAATCCTGACAGTGGCTGCTTATCATTGGGTACTAGGAATTGTGTATGTGTTAGAGATTCAGTGGTGAACACAACAGGTATTGTTTTTATCTTTGTGGAATTTAACATTCTAGTCTGTGGGCATAGCTGATACGCTACTAAACTAAAAGGAAAAACTACTGCTACCATTTATAGTAAAATTTATGGTAACAAAAAGCTGGTTAGAAAGCAGACAGGTATGAGGCTGTGGAGAGTGAGCTAATTTAGACATGGAAATATATTCCCATGGAGGTAATGCATGAGGTAAGACATCAGTGATTTGAAGCAAGCTAGGCACTTGAAGGGCAGGAGAAATAAATCAGCAAATACAAAGAGCCTGAGGCAGAAGAGAGTTCAGTGAGGACTTTCTTGTTGCCGAAAAGCTAAGATCTTGGAATACGGATCCACAAAACTTTGCAAACATTCTAATTAACTGTATTGTAGGTATTCCACTCTAGATGGGAGCTGTACTCTGTAGGTATGATTCTCTGTATGCTTGAAATAGAACTTCCTCTTTTGTCTGTTATGTTGTTCATGATTATTTGCTCTCATTTTTCCAGCTTCTCTGATAAAGCAGGACATTCTGATCTTTGCTTTCCTCACCTTTTCCAAGTCTGCTTTTAAAGTTAGTGAGAGTAATTTGCTTAGTGATACGGTGATTGCAGTCATTTGATTTTCCCCTTCTTTTTTTACGATATTTATCATTTTTTTCTCTCCAGTGGACTCAAAGGTAGAATTCTACTTTCTAATAAAGTCAGATAAACGCGACAGGCTTCATACTATGTGACAAATATGTCTCAATTGAAATGTGAAATGGGAATGTTGGTAATTGAAAATATTCATGGGTAAAATTATAGAATCAGCACGTGAAAAATAGCTATGAGAAAAATGGGTGACCTGCAGCAAATATCATGTTCCTTCCTTTAAACTCCTTTACTTTTCTTGGCTTCAGCTCTTGTCGGCAGGTACCTTCTCTACCACCAGCTCCCACTGGGCTCCGGTAGCATCACTTTCTTCTCTTGCTGCTTTGTATCTGGAGTTAGCTACAGTTTCCTTCTGCTGCTAGTTTATGTTACTCTTTTGAGTCCCTTAATCCTGCCATACTTTGAATCCTGACAGTGGCTGCTTATCATTGGGTACTAGGAATTGTGTATGTGTTAGAGATTCAGTGGTGAACACAACAGGTATTGTTTTTATCTTTGTGGAATTTAACATTCTAGTCTGTGGGCATAGCTGATACGCTACTAAACTAAAAGGAAAAACTACTGCTACCATTTATAGTAAAATTTATGGTAACAAAAAGCTGGTTAGAAAGCAGACAGGTATGAGGCTGTGGAGAGTGAGCTAATTTAGACATGGAAATATATTCCCATGGAGGTAATGCATGAGGTAAGACATCAGTGATTTGAAGCAAGCTAGGCACTTGAAGGGCAGGAGAAATAAATCAGCAAATACAAAGAGCCTGAGGCAGAAGAGAGTTCAGTGATACTTCAATCTATACCTAAGTAGAAGAGCTCATATTTAAAATATCTTCCTGGATCTGAAGCATTTATAGATGTGTATTTATATAGCAAAGACTTAGATTGTGCTTGCCAAGTGCCAAGGCCCTGCTCCAATTGCTTTATAGTATCTCATTTAATCTTTATTAATACCTCATTATGTTATTTTTCCACTTTATAGAGGTGGAAACTGTAGCACAGAGAAGATATAAACCTATTGTCATCTCAGACTTAGCAGATCCAGGACCAATTTTTTTATTTCTCATTTTATCAGACTTATTTATATGAATGGAATCCTCAAGATTTCCGTCCCATGGGGCAGAAACTGCTGTTGCACTGTTTTCTTTCCTCTCCTTCCTTTGATCAGGCATGGGCCCCCGTGAATTGTTCCTTCAACACATCCCTTCTGTGTGTCACTATTTTTCCATCTCACCAGCAATGCCCTAGTGCAAGCCCACTTCCTCGGAACCCGGATCACCAGATCACCACAGTATCCTCTGATTGTCACCTTGCCTCGGAAAGTGATAGTCTGAAGAAGCTACCAGATTATTTCTTCCTAGAAAAACCAATTCATCATGTGAGTCCCCTTTTAAAAAACCTACTAAAGTTTGCACAATTTCAATAAAAGTGACCTGTCATTAAAGTGTGCTGCAATTTAACCTCATTCTCTTTATCCTTAATGCCCTATTTTTTCAGTGTAAGCTTTCAGTACCTGATTTTCTGATTTTTCTACTCTACTGAGCATGGAGGAAACAGGAATTCCATGTACACTGCTATCTTCGAGCATAACTTAGGTGAAGATCTCAGTTGTAGAGGGGAATGTGTTAATTTAGGAATATTTTGTTATTTGGAAGATTTAATTAATATTTATTACATAAAGATTACACACATGTGACGGAGAACACACTGATAAATATGAGAATTGACTCCTCCTTTATGCATCCAGCATTCAATTAAATAACCAGGTAGCATATTTCAATTGTTTTTGTGTGATTATCACAATATTATGTATATATATGTATCTTTTTGCATGGGGAGGTGGGTTGGGGAGGGAGGGGGCAGGCGGGTCTCTTCTATTGGTCTTTCATTTATCTATTTTCATTCACCTTTGTTCTTTGGCCCGTGTGGGCCTCCCATCGCAGTGGCCTCTGTTGTCTCAGAGCACCGACTGTGGGCGCATGTGCTCCAGAGCTCCGGCTCGGTAATTGGACACATTGGTCCAGCCACTCCGCGGCACATGGAATCTTCCCAGGCCAGGGATCGAACTGATGCCCCTTGCACTGCAAGGCGGTGTCCTTACCCACTGGACCACCAGGGAAGCCCCACAATATCATATTTTTTAGTCAGTGGTTCTTTTTGCTAACTTGAATGTTTTATTTAACTATGATGAATGTATTTAAGGAAATTAAACCAATTCATTTAATGTAGCATATTTACTGCGTCATTACTATGTGAAAACTCTCTTTTAAGAGCCATAGCGAATGGGAGAATAGGATATGCTTTTTCCTCTAAAGGAACTTAGAGACCACCAAAGTTCAAAATGAAGCTTATAGAAGTTCACCTGGAGGGTTACAGGTGAATAGTGAAGGAGCTGTTAGAAGAACCCAGGCATCAGGTAGGTAGAAAACACTCATTAATGGGCATCATACTTGAATTCACTACTTTGTAAATGGAGTTTGAATTTCTCTCCCTTTAGCCTAAAGCTTCTCTCTGGCTCAGTACTTAATCTTCACTTACATACCTTTTAGTGTTAAGAAACTGCCAATATTTGACTGAAATTAAGGTCTGAGAAATCAATGGTTTTAAAAAGTGTATACTAACCAATCTCTTAGGATATTTACTCACTTTCAGAATCACTTCTGTTTCAATCAGTGCAGAAGCTCTGGATTTATGGTCCTACCTCGAGAGCTAGTCCTTTTTCCCCAACATGACATGTTCTTGTGTTTGTGTCACTCAGTCTAGAATAGGGCTCCAGGAGTTCCAGTCTGTGGTGTCTTTTTCATTTTCTGCTCCTCAGGGTTGTCAGGGGACAGGAGAAGGAATCTGGGTATTCCAAATCCTTTAGAACTCATCAGGGTGGTCATGAGCACCCTGATTTCAGTTCTCCTTGAGGTCTCTCCATTAATATAAGTTGTGTATATGCCTCTTAGTTTTTCTCATTGTCTAAAATCATAACCATGGGAACACAGACAAGTCATTTCCCAAAGACCAGCATTAGCTCTCATGGACAACACAGCCTTAACTAGGCGGTCCCACAGTCAAAGGGGCTGAGGTCAGCCAGGATGGCCAGTAAGTGTGGGCACAATGTCGCAGGGAGACATGGGGCCGGTGATGAGCTCTGCGTGTCTCCATCAGCTTTTTGTTACTACCTGGGAACAAGGGGCTTCAGTGTTACCATACGATCAAATTATTTCAAGAGGAGCTAGAAATCCATATTTTCAAAATAAGTAGAAATACATTTCAAGTATTGTGGTGGTTAATTTTATATGCCAACTTATCACATTTAGTCAAACATCATTCTGGATGTGGTTGTGAGGGGATTTTGGATGAAATGAACATTTAAATACACAGACTGAGTAAAGCAGGTTGCCCTTCCTCATAATATGAATGGGCCTCATACTACCAATTAAAGACCTGACAAGAACAGAAATACTGAGTAAGAGGAAATTCTTCCAGCTTGACTGGTTGAGCTGGGACATTGATGCTTCTGGTTATTTCTTTTCTTTCTTTCTTTTTAAAAATAAGAATTAGCAGATTCTAATTTTTAAAATTTACTTTAATTTTGGGGGGCGCTGTGGGTCTTCATAGTTGCACTTAGGCTTTCTCTAGTTGTGGTAAGTCGTGGCAGTGCACGGGTTTCTCACTGGGGTGGGTTCTTTTGTTGCACAGCACGGGCTTCAGGTGCATGGGCGTCAGTAGTTGTGGGACACAGGTTTAGTTGCCCTGAGGCATGTGAAATCTTCCTGGGGCAGGGATCAAACCCATGTCCCCTGCATTGGCAGGCAGATTCTTAACCACTGGACTACCAGGGAAGCCCAACCTTGATGTTTCTAAGCTTTGAATTCAAACTGAATAATTGGCTCTTCTTGGGTCTCAAGATTGCGAGATTTAAAATTGGAACTTGCACCATCAGCATCAGTATTTCTGGTTCTCAGGTCTCTAAACTTGGATTGGGATACATACTCTTGGCTCTCCTGGGTCTCCAGCTGGTCGTCATTATATGAACACTAACTCCATGTCATTCCCTCCCTCTCTCTCTGTCTCTCTCTCTATATATACACACACGTGCACACACATACACACACACACACACATACACATATATACTGCTTATAGTGTCTACTGGCTTTGTTTCAAACAAAATAAAACACAATGGCATGAAGTCTTTCATTGCATGCTTGAAGACCAGTGCCATCATTTTGTATTTTATATTAAATCTGTAAGAGTACAGTTCAGCATTTCTTGCCTTCTTCATACATTTCAAAGTTCATTGCATCTCACAATGAATATATAATCTCAAGTTAATAGGTAGAACAGTGAGAGTGACTTTCTTTCATCTCCTTTTTCCTTGTAGTGATCTTCCTAGATCTTTCTGAGTCTGTCTAGGAATAAGAACCACCCTGTTACTGGGTGTCAGTGACCATTTTCTTAGTGACACAAAGCAATGCCAAAGCTTACTGGCACCAGTAAATTCTTAGCTCAGAGGCCTCTTCCTCCTTAATCCCCATCATTAGAGGTATTAGGGAAGCAGGACACGGAGTTTCATTTTTCCAGTTGAGTAAGTAAACAGGCTTTATTTTTAACAAACCAAACTATATACATGTTGATCTTCAAGGTTGTCTCCTTGAAAAACTATCCTTATTTTAATAAAGAGTCTGCCACCTATTCAAATAATATTTGTTATTCTTCTTCCAGAATTGCCTTCTTAAACAATTTCACAAGGAAACTTTCAACAATGTAAGTTATTCTTTGTTTCTGACTAAAAGACATGAATAACTGAATTAGAGTATTCACTTTACAAATAACTTTTGGCTAAAAGGTGAATTTAAATATCCCCCAAGGAAAAAAAAATGCTACCACTGACTATATAAAAGAATGTGCCATAGACACATACGAAAATATTTTAAGCAATGGCTAGATCACAGGGATACATGCATATCATGCAAAAATGACTGCTCTGAAGTGGTCCCATGGAGTGGTTTTACTCTATTTGTTTAGAATAGCAGCAAAGCAGGGGTTGTAGACTCACTGAGTTTCTTGGGCTGGGAAAAAGCACAAAACATGATGCGTATGAGAACAAGGCTCTGACAAGAGCAAGCGACTGCTGTTGCTGAACACCAGATGTTGGAGGGAAGCTCTGAGCCCTGTGTTCCCAAACTGCTGATATTTAAGCCTCTGTGGAGAAAGCAGGAGTCTGGTGACATGTGGGTGATGGGTACCATGGGTGGTATGTTTCTGTTATGTGGTGACCAGAGCAAGAGGAGGAGGTGGAAACCTGAAGTGAAGACTGTGCACTTGAATATGCCTGTAAAAGGGAGAAAATAAATTAGGATGTTAGCCAGATCCTGTGGCTTTTCTTTAAAGTGGATATAAGTGGGAAGGAAGGATGCTGAGAGCTGGAGAAGCATAATCTGAGTGGAGAGGAAAGAATGACGATGTGGACAGCAGGACTGAGGAGGATGGAGCCAGGGAACCTGGAAGGATGACAGCAGGGGTCCAGGAAGAAGGGAAGAGTGTGGGAATGAGGGAGGAGATCTCACCTTCTGAGAAAAGAGATTTATTATGGTTGAGTGAGATGATCAATTACTTGGATAAAAATAGGAAACACACTTATCAAATGGTATGTGCTACCAATCTATGAGGAGTAACTAATGTGATTGATAATAGAGTTAAGATTCAAGAAGTCATGCTGGAATGTGGGAATGATGAATTGAAACAAAACGAAGTTTAGTGGTGACAAATGCAAAATTGTCTCTTTCTACCGATATAAATCATTTAAAGTACAAAAATGAGAATCCATGATTTTATACCATTTAATGTGGAAAAGAGCAGTATTTTACTTGATAAGAAGCTTACATCCTAGTAACACCAGAAGGGTAAGATAACTGCTACAAAGAGAATATATTCCTAAATTAATGAATTGGGAGACTATAGGTCTGCCTCAGGAGAGTCTATAATTATGATAGGTGAAATGTCCAAAACTGGGCAGAAGGGGAAGTCTATAATTAGGGTACTGATTCAACAAACCATGATATATCCTCATAATGGAATACTCGGAAGTTCTGAAAAAGAATATGGAGGCTCTCTGTGTACTAATTGGGAAAGATTTTCAGAATATATTGTTAAGCAAAAGGTGAGGGTGCATGACAGTACCTATAGCATGCTGCCTCTTATTTATGAAATGGATGAAATAAGAATACGTAATCATATTTTTAAGTTCCCACAATAAAACTACAAAATAATAAAAATGGAATTAAAACAACATTAAATTAAAATAAGAAAAAAGGAATTAAAACCCAGAACAGGCTGAGTGGGAACAGAGTAGAGAGTGACAGGGTAGGAAAAGCATTTCTCAATGTACCTGTTTACATTGAATTTTGTTTTGACAATGTGAATGTATTATCAGGTTTAAAAATATTAAAAAAATGAAACTGGTGAAGTAGGTGTTTGAAATTGACAATGAAGAAGATAAGATACAGGGACACCAATAACCTTCCGAGTGACAGAGGGTTTGCACTTCATTTCTCTCTTCTTCTTCCATACTGTCTTCAATAATACTTGTCAGTGAGAAGGCTGTCATTACATATTTGCTGATCAAATGAACAAATGAATGAATACATGAATGATAAGACATGAGATGATCTCTCTCCTCAAATACACAAATGACTGTGTTGAATAAGACATAGCCCTGTTTTTTAGTTCTTTGATCCGACTAGAATGAATGAATGACAGTCGTGAGGAGAGAAAGAAAAGTTTGTTCTTTCAACAATCATGTTTGAGACTATTTTGGAGCAGGTACTGGAATTGTCAAGCAGAATAAGACATAATTGAAGCTTTCAAGTGGGTCCCAGTATAGAAGCAAAGTGTCAGGTTCAGAGATAATTTTATAGCAAAATGGACACAACACTAGAGGCAGACATAGAAAGTGCTCAATAAACCTGGGATGAACGTGTAAGCGTGGGTTTGGGGTGGTCATAGTCTGCTTCCTGGAGAGGGCATGCTCCATTTTAAATAAAGAAGGGAAGGGCACGGAAAGGGGAAAAAAGGGAGAAGGAAGGCAAGAGCAGAGACTCAGAGCAGAAGAGTGTGTTGTAAGGAGTATCAAACTCTTCATCTTGGTGGCAGCCTAGAGATCAGAGCTTGGAGCAGGAGATGTGACAAGAAAGGGACACAAACAACTTGAACTTCCCAGCAGGCTGCGTCATTTAAAGTGGGAATGGTCCTCGATGGAGATTTTCAGGTTCAAGCCCTGGCTACATGACCTCTTGCTAGTGCTACAGAAAGTGAAAGAGCATGGGCTCAGAATTTAAAGTAGACTTTTTGGCTCAAACAGTAAAAGAATCTGCTTGCAGAGTAGGAGACCAGGGTTTGATCCCCTAGAGAAGGAAATGACAACTCACTCCAGTATTCTTGCCTATGGAATTCCATGGACAGAGGAGCCTGGTGAGCTATAGTGCATGGGGTTGCAAAGAATTGGTCATGACTGAGCGACTAGCACTACTTTTGTCTCTTAAAAGAACAGCACTGCAGGAAAAAGGAGGGTGGGCTGATTACACCTGAGTTCCTCAATGCATGAAAATTGCAGGTTTTCTATTACACAAGTGCTTCTTGAGACCATGTGCCCCATTGTCTGCTGGTTAGCAGGAGAGAAGGGTATCATGATAAGCAGGGAAATAAGATGAGACCTGAGGATACTAAGAAGTTGGGGGGAAGGTGGATATTGAAGTGAGTAAACTTGAAAAATACTGTTTGCAAAATGTGTTGATAACATGCATTTCAAAAAAGCTTATAACTAGTAAAGTATTAAGTGGCTATCATTTTGCTGAGGCTTGAACTTTCTCTGAGGACTTCATATAAATCTGTCTTATTGCGGAGGAGCTGATTTTTTTTCTTCAGAAAAGATAGCAAACAGAAAGAATCTAAGCATTGTATAAGGGGTTGGACCAGACAGTCATTTATGCTACGTTACAGTTCTGAGTTCAGAAAGTGAAAGATTGTTGTTAAAACCTGGGGCTGTCTGGCCTCATATTGTGAGAAAGAATCTCTGTGAGAAGAAAGTTTTTCTATTTGCTTTTGGTTCCCAGGACTTAATACAGAAGACTGCTACCTAGAAGAGAAGGACCACCCACTCCAATATCCTTACCTGGAGAATCCCATCGACAGAGAAGCCTGAGGGGTTACATTCCATGGCATTAAAAAGAGCCAGACACGACTGAGCGACTAACACTTTCACACTTTCAGGGAAACTATCTTATGATATTATAATAAACTACAAATTATTATTAATATGGTAATATTAATTATGATAAATTATTTTATTATTATATTACATTATTTCTTTTTATGAATGGATGTGCTAGAGGCACCCTAGTAGTTATCTGCTGTCTTCTATTTTTACACTAATAGCTAGCAGTTCTATGTGCTGAGTCGTTTCTCTGAATCTTTGAATATTCCCACAAACACACATGCACACCTTTCACAGACGCCAAAGCTGAGGGTTAGCAAGGTTAGGTTCCCTGCCAGAGATCACACAACTAGTCAGAGATGGAACACACAAGCTTTTCTAACTTTCAAGCCATGGTCAGAGGCTACCATACTGGGAGATTTATTTAGCTTGTTCTATTATTCATTCTTTTTCTCTCGAATATAGATTTTAAATTATTTTCAAAAGCTACACAAAGGAAATAGGGTGGGATTCTTTCCCCTTAAATTAAACCACAAGGTCCTCGCGCTTGTTAAGAAGGAATCTCAGGCTAGCAGCTTGCATCCCATGGGGAGCCCATGTCTGCTTTACAGATTTGTCCTGTAATTTGGAGAACCGGTGGACGCTGACAGGGTAGTGAAAAGGGTGCAATCAGCTTCCTGACATGGGAAGAAAGCCTGTTAAGAGGTCAACTCCCTGGAGACTCTGGGTGCCAAGTGTGGGACAGAGCTAACAACTTCCAGAGGGAACTGGGGCCAGCCCGTCCTCTCCAGATGGCTCATTGCAGGATGGAGGGCCCCGCGGTGGGGGCTGGGGGTGGGGGAAGGGGCTGTCCTGGAGGCAGGAGCCAGCGATAACAATGGGGAACCCTTCCAGTACCAACTGGAGCATGCTATCCCTGAGAAAGAAGGATCCAAACTCCTGTCTCCTCGCAGCAGGAGGCTGTCTCTCACACTGCTCAGCTGGACTCACCCTGGCACACGCCTTCTGATGGGAATAATTATAAATATAGTAGATACAGTGTTGCCTATGTTTCATTTTTTGACAAAAGTAATTATACTAATTACTAGCATTTTGTGGCTGTGTCACTGTAGCCAGAGACTTGAGGTGAATTTTTTTTTTTGCCTCTTAAGAGCCGCTGGAACACCCTCCGCCTGGGGTACTGTGTTAATGAGTTACAGAGAATACAATTGAACTCATTTGGGCTGTTTTCTTCCTTTCGATGTTATTTTCTTCCTTCTCACCTGAGGGACTGTGCTGCCAAAGTCTACTGCAAATGGAGACCTGTAGCTATCATTTCTTTAACAAACGACAAGAAAAATCAAATATAAAGTGGGTTTCGCTTCACATAGCTATGCTTTTCTGTTTTCTATCTTCCCCCTACAACTGACATCTAAGAGAAACAAAACTTTTCAAGAAAATTTTTAGTCTTTCTAAGATTGTAATCATGAATTCAGTTTTACCTTTCCTTCTATATCTAACCTCAAAGACTGGACAATTGTGCTAAGACATGAAATTTAACACACCTGGAAACCACGATTTGACCCAGCTTTTCTAACTTTCAAGCCATGGTCAGAGGCTACCATACTGGGAGATTTATTTAGCTTGTTCTATTATTCATTCTTTTTCTCTCGAATATAGATTTTAAATTATTTTCAAAAGCTACACAAAGGAAATAGGGTGGGATTCTTTCCTTAAATCAAACCACAAGGTTCTCGCGCTTGTGACAAAGGAATCTCAGGCTAGCAGCTTGCATCCCATGGGGAGCCCATGTCTGCTTTACAGATTTGTCCTGTAATTTGGAGAACCGGTGGACGCTGACAGGGTAGTGAAAAGGGTGCAATCAGCTTCCTGACATGGGAAGAAAGCCTGTTAAGAGGTCAACTCCCTGGAGACTCTGGGTGCCAAGTGTGGGACAGAGCTAACAACTTCCAGAGGGAACTGGGGCCAGCCCGTCCTCTCCAGATGGCTCATTGCAGGATGGAGGGCCCCGCGGTGGGGGCTGGGGTGGGGAAGGGCTGTCCTGGAGGCAGGAGCCAGCGATAACAATGGGGAACCCTTCCAGTACCAACTGGAGCATGCTATCCCTGAGAAAGAAGGATCCAAACTCCTGTCTCCTCGCAGCAGGAGGCTGTCTCTCACACTGCTCAGCTGGACTCACCCTGGCACACGCCTTCTGATGGGAATAATTATAAATATAGTAGATACAGTGTTGCCTATGTTTCATTTTTTGACAAAAGTAATTATACTAATTACTAGCATTTTGTGGCTGTGTCACTGTAGCCAGAGACTTGAGGTGAATTTTGTTTTGCCTCTTAAGAGCCGCTGGAACACCCTCCGCCTGGGGTACTGTGTTAATGAGTTACAGAGAATACAATTGAACTCATTTGGGCTGTTTTCTTCCTTTCGATGTTATTTTCTTCCTTCTCACCTGAGGGACTGTGCTGCCAAAGTCTACTGCAAATGGAGACCTGTAGCTATCATTTCTTTAACAAACGACAAGAAAAATCAAATATAAAGTGGGTTTCGCTTCACATAGCTATGCTTTTCTGTTTTCTATCTTCCCCCTACAACTGACATCTAAGAGAAACAAAACTTTTCAAGAAAATTTTTAGTCTTTCTAAGATTGTAATCATGAATTCAGTTTTACCTTTCCTTCTATATCTAACCTCAAAGACTGGACAATTGTGCTAAGACATGAAATTTAACACACCTGGAAACCACGATTTGACCCAGCGTTGTTGCTACTTTGTCAAATTAGTATAACCTTATACACATTTGTGGTTACTGGGCGGTGCAGCCACAGCCCTGCCCACCCACGCCCTGGCTTCCCAGCAGACCCCACTCCCCGAGACTTGAAAGCCCTGGCCCCGCAGGCTGCCTGGAGATTTTGGGCAAGCACTAACTTGGGGGCTGTCGAAAGTCCACCCAGACGTCCTGCCATAGGCAAGGTGACCTTTGTCCAGTTTCCCAGCCCAAATATCTACGCTACCACTCAAATGATGCGCTCTGGGCTGGCTGAGCGC
This sequence comes from Tragulus kanchil, assembly GCA_022376925.1. Classification (NCBI taxonomy): domain Eukaryota; kingdom Metazoa; phylum Chordata; class Mammalia; order Artiodactyla; family Tragulidae; genus Tragulus; species Tragulus kanchil. Next base: position 286,724,559 of record JAIOJX010000026.1, read on the forward strand.
AGACCTTAAACTTTACATCTCAAGATTGGCTGAGAAATAAATCACTCTCCCATTTTGCAGGTGAAAACACTGGGACCAGATAGGTCAAATGACTGATGAAGGGCACACTGAATGGGGTCAGATGCACCAGGGACGGGCCAGGCTGGCTGCCTCCGAGATTGAAGCTGGGTTGTCCCTCGAGGTCCGTGCCGCTCGGTTGTCCCTGGAGGCGCTCATGGGCAGGAGGGCCCAGGTTCCCAGATTCCAGAGACGCAGCAACAGCGAGTCAAGACTCAACATCAAGGCCGACGGAGAGCAGGTGGCTGGTGCAGACAGCAGGTAGGGAAACCTGCTGTGGCAGAAATAGGCGAAGGTAGTATACTTTTAAAAGAGCTCTTAAGACAAACGGTATGTGTTCATTTAAATAAATAGTCCTATTTTTTTTTTTAAGATGCTACTCTTTTTTTTTTTTAACATTTATTTTATTTATTTATTTTTTGGGGGGTGGGATGGGGAGGGAGGGGAGCAGGCGAGCCACTTCTGTTGGTCTTTCATTTCTCCATTTTCATCCATCTTTGCTCCTTGGCCCGTGTGGGCCTCCCATCGCGGTGGCCTCCGTTGTCGCAGAGCGCCGGCTCTGGGCGCATGCGGTCCAGAGCCCCGGCTCGGCAACTGGACACATCGGTCCAGCCGCTCTGCGGCACGTGGGATCCTCCCAGGCCAGGGATCGAACTGGCACCCCCTGCACTGCAAGGCGGTGTCCCTACCCACTGGACCACCAGGGGAAGCCCAATAGTCCTATTTTATAACTGGAATCTTGGCTCAAGAAAGTTGAGTGGTCTGCATTTTGGCAGATAGAAGCTGGGCTCTGATTTGTCTGATTCCTATTAGGCAAAAATCATTTGAGAAGATTCTCTTTTTGTTATTTTGATTTATTTTTGATTGGGCTTCCTAAGTGGTGCCAGTGGTAAAGAACCTGCCTGCCAGTGCAGGGAACTTATGAGACTTGGGCTTGATCCCTTGGTGGGGAAGATTCCCTGGAGGAGGAAATGGTACCATATTCCAGTATTCTTGCCTAGAGAATCCCATGGACCAATGAGCCTAGTGTTCTCTAGTCCATAGGGTTCCAAAGAGTCTGATGTGACTGAAACGCCTTAGGATGCATTTCTGATTGAAGGATGATTGCTTTACTATGTTGTGTTGGCTTCTGCTGTACAACAACGTGCATTAGCTATAAGTTATACATAGATGCCCTCCCTCTTACAATGATTTTTAATTGGTGGAAAACTACTTTACAATTTTGTGCTGATTTCTGAGGTAGAATAAAGTGAATCAGTCATATATATATGTCATGATCAGTCATACATATGTATACGTATCCCTTCCCTCCTGAGCCTCCTCCCCTCCTCCCTTCTCACTCAGGTCATCACAGAGTGGCAGGCCGGGCTTTGTTATTTAGCAATTTCCCACTGTCTGTTATGTACACGGTAATATATTTATGTCACTGCTACTTTATCGGTTGGTGTGCCTCCTTCTTGAGCACCGCCACCCCAACTCCACCATCCCACTCTCTGGGCAGGAGATTCTTAATTATAAAGGTCCAAATATCTCTTGAGTCACTAAACTTGAGACTTTGCCCCATTTCAGTGAACTTTATGCTGAAACTTATATTAAATTTCCACAACAGTAGTGACATTTGTTGTTAAAACTCAGTTAGCAATTCAGTCGACAGTAAGATGACAGATTGTCCTGTTTTTTTACTAAAGAAAAATATCAAACATTTATGATAGTTAAACAATTAGGTAAGCCTGGGAGCAAAATGCCAAGCATGGAGAAAACTTCAACGAGAAATCAACTGGCTATATGAGTGAGAAAAATGACTGTTTGGGCTCTTTGTATGAATGTTAAGGCAACAACTGGAAGAAAAAACCCTCAGGACATAATACTAAAATTTATGGTGTTAGTTTAAGACTCTTGGGTAGGAGGACTAAGAATAAGTATGATTTTATATTGAAACAATTGTGGCAGAAATTGTTAGCTGCCTACCCAGTATCCATGTGCTGATTTCTTTATTCACCAAAAGAAATTTTATAATAATGTCTATCTACCCAGCTCAAAACAATTTTCCATCCTCCCTTTAGACACAAGTGTTAGTGAGCTTGTAGGGAAAGAAGAAATTAGCCAAGAAGGCGTGATCAGGTTCTCTCACCCCATGGTGTCTCGCTCTTGCCCCATGTTTTCTGAATAAGGATTAGGTAACAGCTGAGATCACCTATAACACTGCGCATGCACATCATCAGGTACTGGCTTGGTCACGAGCTACTTTTGCTCTGTAAGTATGTGTGAGCTCCACCTGAAAAGCCCTGCAGCTGCATTAGCTGCTGCCCCAGTCACTAGAGAATAAACATTTCTGCAGTTCCTACAGCTACTTGAGTTTTCTTAGCTCATACCTTGTCTACCCTGAGATCAGCAAACGGTGTGCACAATGAGGTATAGCAAGATACCTGGCATAGTCGACAGGATCAGTGAGAAAGAGCTATAAGCAGGAATCTTTGCCAAGCGGACTTACTCAGTGACCAGGGCTTTTTTGTGCCTCTTTACTGTTACCTGGTGTAGATGTGATGGATGGAGAACAGTGGCTGTCTTGTGACCACAAGATGACCTTCAGCATTGGGGCCATGGGACTGGCAGGCCAAAGGAGAGATGAGCCTAAGGCATCAGTGACATCTGTGGAACTTCCTACCAGCTGTAGTCTGCATCACATCAGAAAAATTACCCCACTTATACATGTGTGTATGTGTGATTTGTGTATTTCATATATATATATCATAATCAATTTGTGTATTTCATATATACATATACATATGTCTGTATATACACACACATACATATATATGTGCGTATATGCATGTTAAGTTGCTTCAGTCATGTCCGACCCTGTGCGACCCTATGGACTGCAGCCTGTTAGGCTCCTCTGTCCATAGGATTTCCCAGGCGAGAATACTGGAGTGGGTTGCTGCACCCTTCTCCAGGGGATCTTCCAGATCCAGGGTTTGAACCCATGTCTGTCTCTTGCGTTGGCAGGTGGGCTGTTTACCACTAGTGCCACCTGGGAAGTTAGCTGCCTACCCAGTATCCGTGGGCTGATTTCTTTATTCACCAAAAGAAATTTTATAATAATGTCTATCTACCCAGCTCAAAACAATTTTCCATCCTCCCTTTAGACACAAGTGTTAGTGAGCTTGTAGGGAAAGAAGAAATTAGCCAAGAAGGCGTGATCAGGTTCTCTCACCCCATGGTGTCTCGCTCTTGCCCCATGTTTTCTGAATAAGGATTAGGTAACAGCTGAGATCACCTATAACACTGCGCATGCACATCATCAGGTACTGGCTTGGTCACGAGCTACTTTTGCTCTGTAAGTATGTGTGAGCTCCACCTGAAAAGCCCTGCAGCTGCATTAGCTGCTGCCCCAGTCACTAGAGAATAAACATTTCTGCAGTTCCTACAGCTACTTGAGTTTTCTTAGCTCATACCTTGTCTACCCTGAGATCAGCAAACGGTGTGCACAATGAGGTATAGCAAGATACCTGGCATAGTCGACAGGATCAGTGAGAAAGAGCTATAAGCAGGAATCTTTGCCAAGCGGACTTACTCAGTGACCAGGGCTTTTTTGTGCCTCTTTACTGTTACCTGGTGTAGATGTGATGGATGGAGAACAGTGGCTGTCTTGTGACCACAAGATGACCTTCAGCATTGGGGCCATGGGACTGGCAGGCCAAAGGAGAGATGAGCCTAAGGCATCAGTGACATCTGTGGAACTTCCTACCAGCTGTAGTCTGCATCACATCAGAAAAATTACCCCACTTATACATGTGTGTATGTGTGATTTGTGTATTTCATATATATATATCATAATCAATTTGTGTATTTCATATATACATATACATATGTCTGTATATACACACACATACATATATATGTGCGTATATGCATGTTAAGTTGCTTCAGTCATGTCCGACCCTGTGCGACCCTATGGACTGCAGCCTGTTAGGCTCCTCTGTCCATAGGATTTCCCAGGCGAGAATACTGGAGTGGGTTGCTGCACCCTTCTCCAGGGGATCTTCCAGATCCAGGGTTTGAACCCATGTCTGTCTCTTGCGTTGGCAGGTGGGCTGTTTACCACTAGTGCCACCTGGGAAGCCTATATATATATCATAACCATTTTGGTTGATTTCCTCAATGTTTCTTCTTCATCTTTCAGCAGTCTCAGTCACATTACACTATTCTACTTTCTTTTTCTGTATGCTTATCATATTTTCACTACTATACAGTTTCTTTTGTACTGTGTTTACTGTCCTCCTCTCTCAGCTAAAATACCAGCTCTACTAGGGCAGGGGTCACTATTTTGCTCACTGAAGTATCCTAAGTGCTTAGAGCAAGGTCTGGCATGTGGTAGGTGCTTAGGAAATAATTACTGGATGAATAAATGTGCTCTTATGTATAAAAACTGTCAGTGAAATACTTGGCAACATCTAAGAGTAAATTTTAAATAATAGAGAACAGTCTTCCATGTATATGTGGAATATCTGTCCCTGGATTTTCTGTGTTATGTTGGTTATTAAAAGTTAAGAAAGTGTAATGGATTGGAAAAAGGACTACAGAAGGGCAGCTCGAGACAGCTGGGTATAAAGATAGACTTTAAAAGATTAGGATTGCGTAGTTTGGCCAGTCAAGCTGAAAGGAAGATTAACCAAAGTTCATAAATTCTACATGGAAGTTTTCTCCACTGTGAAGTATCTTGTTCAGGCTCAATCACTGTCTCCATTTCCACCAGGCAGAGCTTGAGGCCCCTCCTCTGTTTTTCCCCTCTCTGCTTTCAGGAAACCTCCTGCCTTATAGAACTTTTGAATGCTTCACTTTCTAAAGTATGCCCTATGAAGCACATGTATTAATAGGTGTTATGTAAAGAAAAATCATGTAAATAACTCCACATAAAGTCTAAACAAGACATTTTGGATTTCTAGTAAATAATTTAAAAGAGCTGAGGGTATTTAGAGTAAGTTGATGACTTTTTAGAAGTTAATAACCTATGGAACAATCCTGCCTCCCATGAACCTATTTTGAGTTCACCCTTAGAAAAGTGTACTAACATGGAAGAACTATGAGTCTAATTGAGTTTATCAATTTATGTTTTTAGTTAATGCATTGTCTAGAAAAGAAAATATTTCCCTATTGAATGTTAGCATTATGTATCATAATCATTGCTAACTCACTTATTTGTAATTTTCCTCCTTTGGCTTACTTTTTATATTTCTGTGAGAAGAATTTGAAAAATCACGTTGCTCTGTGCCCGTTTTTTATGTCAGTATGGCAAAATATTTATCTGAAGAGTATTTCACCACATGTCTTGAAGTTTGTTTCTATAAATGCCCTGATTTTGCATTTTTTCATAGGCAGTGTTCTAAAGGAAGATGTTGTGGCATTAATCAACCTCTTTTTGAGAAAGTATAAATGGTTCGTTGCTGTTTAGTCGCTAAGTCGTTTCTGACTCTTTTGCGACTCATAGAGCCTGCAGAATTCCATGGGCAGAAACTTGGCCACCTACAGTCTATGGGGTCATAAAGAGTGCAACACGACTGAGCGACTTCATTTGAAGTGTCTTTTAGAGTGTATGCAGCCCATCAGGCTCCTCTGTCCATGGGATTTCCAAGACAAGAATACTGGAGTGGGTTGCTTTTCCTGGGAATCTTCCTCATCTAAGGATTGAACGTCTATCTCCTGCATTGCAGGAAGATTCTTTACCACTGAGTCACCTGGGAAGCCCCATAACATGGTTGGGCTTATGTATACATGCAAAGATTAGTTACATCGAAATAGGCTTAGGGAATAATGAATCTGGACTCAGGCACTGTGGTATCTTTATCACAACAAATGTTATTAATGATGGGGACTTTTTTGGTCCTCATTGACTACATCCAAGGAATGATTCTGGTTTCTAGGGGCAATATTTTGATGGAGACTATATTTTTAAGCAGGTGGTCTTTTGCCAGCCAGTATTCTTCATGATGGTTTTCATGCAAGAAAAATCAGCCCTACCTATAAGCCAGTACTATGAAAATCCTTATTAGAAAAGCAATGGTCCTTTGCCAGCTAAAGAAACTAATACATTTTATCCTTTATCCTTTTCTAGTCAGGACGGATAAACACATTAATTCACCATGTACAAAGAGCATGCAGTTCAATTATTTACTAGAGGCATAAATTAAGTGCTGAGCATAGTTCAGGAGGCAGAGCTTCTTTCTAGAAAGGTAAAAGGGGAGAGGAAAGCTTTAGATACTTCTAATCTTGCCTCTTCCTATTATAGTGAACAAATCAAGTTTAATCCATTTCAGCATTGAGCTTTAAATTTTTATGTTTTCTACCTGTTTTTCAGTGGAAGCTGGCGTGCAGGCCAGCCACAGTACTTGTTTGTTTTTATCAGAACAAATCTCTCCATTCCCACCAAAGGACTTGTGTATTCTTTACCCTTTCTCTTCCAAGTGACCTGTCAAAACTCAGAAATGTCATGTTAATGTTTTATGGACAGACTATCCCAGCTACTTCAGGAAATGGCAGCATCCCTTCAATAATTTACATGGTGTTTCTGCTCTGCTTTTTCTGGTGTCTGTAAAGTTGCAGCAGTGAATAACCAGACAACAGTAGGGCTTCTAAGCACTGTGTCTGTCTCTAGAGCTTTGTCTACCTCTAACCCTATTTTTTCCTTCTTAAATGAAAAAGTCCAGCAATTTTACTTCAGGCTAGTAGGAACCATTCCTTTTGGGAAGGTTTTATTGCAGCCCATCAGGCTCCTCTGTCCTTTTAAGACAAGAATACTGGAGTGGGTTGCTTTTCCTGGGAATCTTCCTCATCTAAGGATTGAACGTCTATCTCCTGCATTGCAGGAAGATTCTTTACCACTGAGTCACCTGGGAAGCCCCATAACATGGTTGGGCTTATGTATACATGCAAAGATTAGTTACATCGAAATAGGCTTAGGGAATAATGAATCTGGACTCAGGCACTGTGGTATCTTTATCACAACAAATGTTATTAATGATGGGGACTTTTTTGGTCCTCATTGACTACATCCAAGGAATGATTCTGGTTTCTAGGGGCAATATTTTGATGGAGACTATATTTTTAAGCAGGTGGTCTTTTGCCAGCCAGTATTCTTCATGATGGTTTTCATGCAAGAAAAATCAGCCCTACCTATAAGCCAGTACTATGAAAATCCTTATTAGAAAAGCAATGGTCCTTTGCCAGCTAAAGAAACTAATACATTTTATCCTTTATCCTTTTCTAGTCAGGACGGATAAACACATTAATTCACCATGTACAAAGAGCATGCAGTTCAATTATTTACTAGAGGCATAAATTAAGTGCTGAGCATAGTTCAGGAGGCAGAGCTTCTTTCTAGAAAGGTAAAAGGGGAGAGGAAAGCTTTAGATACTTCTAATCTTGCCTCTTCCTATTATAGTGAACAAATCAAGTTTAATCCATTTCAGCATTGAGCTTTAAATTTTTATGTTTTCTACCTGTTTTTCAGTGGAAGCTGGCGTGCAGGCCAGCCACAGTACTTGTTTGTTTTTATCAGAACAAATCTCTCCATTCCCACCAAAGGACTTGTGTATTCTTTACCCTTTCTCTTCCAAGTGACCTGTCAAAACTCAGAAATGTCATGTTAATGTTTTATGGACAGACTATCCCAGCTACTTCAGGAAATGGCAGCATCCCTTCAATAATTTACATGGTGTTTCTGCTCTGCTTTTTCTGGTGTCTGTAAAGTTGCAGCAGTGAATAACCAGACAACAGTAGGGCTTCTAAGCACTGTGTCTGTCTCTAGAGCTTTGTCTACCTCTAACCCTATTTTTTCCTTCTTAAATGAAAAAAAGTCCAGCAATTTTCACTTTCCAGGCTAGTAGGAACCATCAATCCTTTCTCACACAGGGACTGTGTTTCAAGTTCCTTTTGTGATTCAAGTCTCATATTTGTTTTTACCAGTTAGATTTATTAACTGTACTTGTAATTGACAACTTATTTTATATTAATTTGTTCCTCAAGGATTCTATCCATAAATATCTTGGTTCCTCACCTCGAAGGAAATGTATTGGCTGAGAAGAGAATGTGTATTTCTTTGCCTATTTGATTTATTCATCTAAAATCTGGAACACTAAAAATGTTTTAAAAATGTTATCTTGGACAAACTGTCTTTGGCTTAACTGTGGTGTGGTGGAAAGAACAAAGGCTTTGCAGACAGGAGGGTTTGAATCAAGTTCTAGTTTTGCCCCTGATAGTTTGGGAATCATAGTCAAGGGTCTCTCTTCATCTGTGAGGTGGGAATTCTAATAATTATCTGCCTCATAAGACCTGTCTAAGGATAAAATGAGAGGCTGTATTTAAATGTTTCATAAATGTGTGTTCAGTTGCTCAGTCGTGCCCAGCTCTTTGTGACCCCATGGACTGTAGCACACCAGGCCTCCCTGACCCTCACCATCTCCTGAAGTTTGCCTAGGTTCACGTCCATTGCATCGGTGATGCCATCCTCTCATCCTCTGATGCCCTCTTCTCCTTCTGCCCTCGATCATCCCCAGGATCAGGGACTTTTCCAGTGAGTTAGCTGTTCTCATCAGATGACCAAAATACTCTTCCTAGGACTGTGTAGGTTAAGAGGCAAGTTTCCTTTGAAAAGAGTTGGCAGCCTCCTGGTGGAGGAGACCATACCCTTTCTCTTCCAAGTGACCTGTCAAAACTCAGAAATGTCATGTTAATGTTTTATGGACAGACTATCCCAGCTACTTCAGGAAATGGCAGCATCCCTTCAATAATTTACATGGTGTTTCTGCTCTGCTTTTTCTGGTGTCTGTAAAGTTGCAGCAGTGAATAACCAGACAACAGTAGGGCTTCTAAGCACTGTGTCTGTCTCTAGAGCTTTGTCTACCTCTAACCCTATTTTTCCTTCTTAAATGAAAAAGTCCAGCAATTTTCACTTTCCAGGCTAGTAGGAACCATCAATCCTTTCTCACACAGGGACTGTGTTTCAAGTTCCTTTTGTGATTCAAGTCTCATATTTGTTTTTACCAGTTAGATTTATTAACTGTACTTGTAATTGACAACTTATTTTATATTAATTTGTTCCTCAAGGATTCTATCCATAAATATCTTGGTTCCTCACCTCGAAGGAAATGTATTGGCTGAGAAGAGAATGTGTATTTCTTTGCCTATTTGATTTATTCATCTAAAATCTGGAACACTAAAAATGTTTTAAAAATGTTATCTTGGACAAACTGTCTTTGGCTTAACTGTGGTGTGGTGGAAAGAACAAAGGCTTTGCAGACAGGAGGGTTTGAATCAAGTTCTAGTTTTGCCCCTGATAGTTTGGGAATCATAGTCAAGGGTCTCTCTTCATCTGTGAGGTGGGAATTCTAATAATTATCTGCCTCATAAGACCTGTCTAAGGATAAAATGAGAGGCTGTATTTAAATGTTTCATAAATGTGTGTTCAGTTGCTCAGTCGTGCCCAGCTCTTTGTGACCCCATGGACTGTAGCACACCAGGCCTCCCTGACCCTCACCATCTCCTGAAGTTTGCCTAGGTTCACGTCCATTGCATCGGTGATGCCATCCTCTCATCCTCTGATGCCCTCTTCTCCTTCTGCCCTCGATCATCCCCAGGATCAGGGACTTTTCCAGTGAGTTAGCTGTTCTCATCAGATGACCAAAATACTCTTCCTAGGACTGTGTAGGTTAAGAGGCAAGTTTCCTTTGAAAAGAGTTGGCAGCCTCCTGGTGGAGGTGACCATAGAGACTGGGCCTCACAGGGGATCAAACCTGCAACCTTGACATTATTACCATCATGCTGTAACCAACTAAGCCAACCAACCCCTGACTGATAAGTAGAGGGTCTTTTTTTGTTTTTTCAGTATTTTTTTATTTTTTTTATTCTTTATTTTAAAGATTTTACAGAGTTTTGTTGTTCACCAACATGTATGTTCCCAGATCATTCATATGTATATCCCTGGACCCTCCCCCCACACATTATCTCCCCTCCCACCCCTCCAGACCATCGCCCCAAGTGATTGTAGGTACCCCTATTCCCTTTGCACAATGACAATAGCTATCTTTTCCACACATGACAGTATAGGTTTCCATGTTACTGTCTCCATGCCTGCCTCCCACTGTTCGGTCTCCACAATGTCCTTATGTCTATTGTCTGTTTTTCCAAGAGTTCACTGTGTGTGTTATCATGGCCATCTTACTAGATCCCATATATATGAGTTAGTATACTTTACTTGTCTTTCTCTTTTTGACTTACTTCACTTTTTATGATAGGTTCCAGAGCTAGCCACCTCATTAGGACTGAGTCTTCTGCATTTCTTTTAACAGCTGAGTAGTATTCCATTCTATATATGTACCAGGGCTTCTGTATCCATTCATTTGTCGATGGACATCTAGGTTGCTTCCATGTTCTGGCTATTGTATAGAGAGCTGCAATGAACATTGGGGTACAGGTGCCTCTTTCAGTTTTGATTTCATCAGGATATAGGCCTAATAGGGGGGAGGGCTTTTGTGAGGTGCCTCAGAAGACCTGTCTAAGGATAAAATGAGAGGCTGTATTTAAATGTTTCATAAATGTGTGTTCAGTTGCTCAGTCGTGCCCAGCTCTTTGTGACCCCATGGACTGTAGCACACCAGGCCTCCCTGACCCTCACCATCTCCTGAAGTTTGCCTAGGTTCACGTCCATTGCATCGGTGATGCCATCCTCTCATCCTCTGATGCCCTCTTCTCCTTCTGCCCTCGATCATCCCCAGGATCAGGGACTTTTCCAGTGAGTTAGCTGTTCTCATCAGATGACCAAAATACTCTTCCTAGGACTGTGTAGGTTAAGAGGCAAGTTTCCTTTGAAAAGAGTTGGCAGCCTCCTGGTGGAGGTGACCATAGAGACTGGGCCTCACAGGGGATCAAACCTGCAACCTTGACATTATTACCATCATGCTGTAACCAACTAAGCCAACCAACCCCTGACTGATAAGTAGAGGGTCTTTTTTTGTTTTTTCAGTATTTTTTTATTTTTTTTATTCTTTATTTTAAAGATTTTACAGAGTTTTGTTGTTCACCAACATGTATGTTCCCAGATCATTCATATGTATATCCCTGGACCCTCCCCCCACACATTATCTCCCCTCCCACCCCTCCAGACCATCGCCCCAAGTGATTGTAGGTACCCCTATTCCCTTAGCACAATGACAATAGCTATCTTTTCCACACATGACAGTATAGGTTTCCATGTTACTGTCTCCATGCCTGCCTCCCACTGTTCGGTCTCCACAATGTCCTTATGTCTATTGTCTGTTTTTCCAAGAGTTCACTGTGTGTGTTATCATGGCCATCTTACTAGATCCCATATATATGAGTTAGTATACTTTACTTGTCTTTCTCTTTTTGACTTACTTCACTTTTTATGATAGGTTCCAGAGCTAGCCACCTCATTAGGACTGAGTCTTCTGCATTTCTTTTAACAGCTGAGTAGTATTCCATTCTATATATGTACCAGGGCTTCTGTATCCATTCATTTGTCGATGGACATCTAGGTTGCTTCCATGTTCTGGCTATTGTATAGAGAGCTGCAATGAACATTGGGGTACAGGTGCCTCTTTCATTTTTGATTTCATCAGGATATAGGCCTAATAGTGGGATTGCTGGGTCATAGGGTGCTTCTATTTTTAGTTTTATGAGGAATCTCCATATTGTCTTCCATAGAGGTTGTATCAGTTTATATTCCGACCAGCAATGCAAGAGTGTTCCCTTTTCTCTGCACCCTCTCCAGCATTTGTTGTCTGTCAATTTGTTGATGATGGCCATTCTGACGGGTGTGAGGTGGTATCTCATTGTGGTTTTAATTTGCATTTCTCTAATGATAAGCGAGGTTGAGCATCATTTCATGTGCTTTTGGGCCATCTGTATGTCCTCTTTGGAGAGGCGTCTCTTTAGATCTTTGTCCCATTTTTTGATAGGGTTGTTCGTTTTTCCGGTGCTGAGTTGTCTGAGTTGCTTGTAGATTTTGGAGATTAATTCTTTGTCCGTTGTATCATTTGCTCTGATTTTCTTCCACACTGTGGGGTGTCTGTTGAGCTTTTTTGTAATTTCTTTTGCTGTACAAAAGCTTTTAAGTTTCATGAGGTCCCACGTGCTCACTTTTCTTTTCAGTTCCACTATTCTAGTAGGTGGGTCAGAGAAGATCTTGCTTTGATTGATGTCCTTGAGGGTTTTGCCTATATTCTCCTCTAAGAGTTTGATGGTTTCTGGTCTTCCATTTAGGTCTTTAATCCATTTTGAGTTGATCTTTGTGTATGGTGTCAGGGAATGTTCCAACTTCCTTTTTTGGCATGTAGCTGTCCAATTTTCCCAGCACCACTTGTTGAAGAGGCTGTCTTTGTCCCGTTTTATAGTTTCGCCTCCTTTAGCAAAAATAAGGTGCCCATAGGTGCATGGGTTTATCTCTGGGTTCTCAATCTTGTTCCATTGGTCTATAGTTCTGTTTTTGTGCCAGTACCATACTGTCTTGAGGACTGTTGCTTTGTAGTAGAGTCTGAAGTTAGGGAGGCTGATCCCTCCAGCTCCGTTTTTCTTTCTAAGGATTGCTTTGGCTATTCGTGGTCTTTTGTGTTTCCATATGAACTGTGTTATTATTTGGTCTATTGTATAGAGAGCTGCAATGAACATTGGGGTACAGGTGCCTCTTTCATTTTTGATTTCATCAGGATATAGGCCTAATAGTGGGATTGCTGGGTCATAGGGTGCTTCTATTTTTAGTTTTATGAGGAATCTCCATATTGTCTTCCATAGAGGTTGTATCAGTTTATATTCCGACCAGCAATGCAAGAGTGTTCCCTTTTCTCTGCACCCTCTCCAGCATTTGTTGTCTGTCAATTTGTTGATGATGGCCATTCTGACGGGTGTGAGGTGGTATCTCATTGTGGTTTTAATTTGCATTTCTCTAATGATAAGCGAGGTTGAGCATCATTTCATGTGCTTTTGGGCCATCTGTATGTCCTCTTTGGAGAGGCGTCTCTTTAGATCTTTGTCCCATTTTTTGATAGGGTTGTTCGTTTTTCCGGTGCTGAGTTGTCTGAGTTGCTTGTAGATTTTGGAGATTAATTCTTTGTCCGTTGTATCATTTGCTCTGATTTTCTTCCACACTGTGGGGTGTCTGTTGAGCTTTTTTGTAATTTCTTTTGCTGTACAAAAGCTTTTAAGTTTCATGAGGTCCCACGTGCTCACTTTTCTTTTCAGTTCCACTATTCTAGTAGGTGGGTCAGAGAAGATCTTGCTTTGATTGATGTCCTTGAGGGTTTTGCCTATATTCTCCTCTAAGAGTTTGATGGTTTCTGGTCTTCCATTTAGGTCTTTAATCCATTTTGAGTTGATCTTTGTGTATGGTGTCAGGGAATGTTCCAACTTCCTTTTTTGGCATGTAGCTGTCCAATTTTCCCAGCACCACTTGTTGAAGAGGCTGTCTTTGTCCCGTTTTATAGTTTCGCCTCCTTTAGCAAAAATAAGGTGCCCATAGGTGCATGGGTTTATCTCTGGGTTCTCAATCTTGTTCCATTGGTCTATAGTTCTGTTTTTGTGCCAGTACCATACTGTCTTGAGGACTGTTGCTTTGTAGTAGAGTCTGAAGTTAGGGAGGCTGATCCCTCCAGCTCCGTTTTTCTTTCTAAGGATTGCTTTGGCTATTCGTGGTCTTTTGTGTTTCCATATGAACTGTGTTATTATTTGGTCTAATTCTGTGAAGAATATCAATGGTAGTTGGATAGATATTGCATTGAATCTGTAGATGATATTTGGTGGTATGGTCATTTTCACAATATTGATTCTTCCGACCCAGGAACATGGAATATCTCTCCATCTGTTTAAATCTTCTTTAATGTCTCTCATGAGTATCTTGTAATTTTCAGTGTACAGTTCTTTTGTTTCTTTGGGTAGGTTTATTCCTAGATATTTGATTCTTTTGGTTGCAATGGTGAAGGGGATTGCCTCTTTGATTTCGTTTTCTGATTTTTCATTGTTTGTGTATAGGAATGCCAGTGATTTCTGTGTGTTGACTTTGTATCCTGCAACTTTGCTGAATTTGCTGATCAACTCTAGTAGGTTTGTAACCGTGTCTTTGGGATTTTCTATGTATAATATCATGTCATCTGCATAAAGAGAGAGCTTTACTTCTTCCCTTCCAAACTGGATTCTTTTGATTTCTTTCTCTTCTCTTATTGCTGTTGCTAGAACTTCCAGGACTATACTGAATAGTAGTGGTGAAAGTGGGCATGCCTGTCTTGTTCCTGATCTTAGAGGGAATGCTTTCAGTTTTTCACCGTTAAGGATAATGTTGGCTGTAGGCTTCTCATAGATGGCTTTCACTATGTTGAGATAGGTTCCTTCTATGCCCATTTTCTGAAGAGTTTTTTTATCATAAATGGATGCTGAACTTTGTCAAAGGCTTTTTCTGCATCTATTGAGATGATCATGTGATTTTTTTCTTTCAATTTGTTGATATGGTGTATCACATTGATTGATTTGCGGATGTTGAAGAATCCTTGCATGCCTGGGATGAACCCGACTTGATCGTGATGTATGAGTTTTTTGATGTGTCGTTGAATTCTGTTTGTTAGGATTTTGTTGAGGATCTTGGCGTCTAGATTCATCAGTGAAATTGGCCTATAGTTTTCCTTTTTTGCATTGTCTTTGCCTGGCTTGGGTATCAGGGTGATGGTGGCCTCATAGAATGTGTTTGGAAGTTTTCCTTCCTGTGCAATTGTTTGGAAGAGTTTTAGAAGGGCCAGCATTAGCTCTTCTTTAAATGTTTGGTAGAATTCGGCTGTGAAGCCATCTGGCCCTGGGCTTTTATTTTTGGGTAGATTTTTGATCACAAATTCGATTTCTGAGCTTGTGATTGGGTTGTTCAAAGTTTCTGTTTCTTCCTGGCTCAGTCTTGGGAGATTAATCTTCCCCAAGAAACTGTCCATTTCTTCCAGGTTGTCCAGTTTGTTGCCATAGAGTTGTTCATAGTAGTCTCTTAGAATCCTTTGGATTTCTGCATTATCTTTTGTAATCTCTCCTTTTTCTTTTTCGATTTTGTTGATCTGGTTCTTCTCTCTCTTTTTCTTAATGAATCTGGCCAGTGGCTTGTCAATTTTGTTTACCTTTTCAGAGAACCAGCTTTTTGTTTTATTTATCTTTACTATTGTTTCTTTCATTTCTTTCTCATTTATTTCTGCTCTGATCCTTATGATTTCTCTTCTGCTGCTGGCTTTGGGGTGTTTTTGTTCTTCTTTCTCCAGTTGTTTTAAGCGGAGGGTAAGGTCATCTGCTTCATATTTTCCTAGTTTCTTGAGGTGGGATTGTATTGCTATAAATTTCCCTCTTAGAACTGCTTTTGCAGTATTCCATAAGTTTTGCCCTGTCGTGTGTTCATTGTCATTTTCTTCTAGGAATTGTTTAATTTCACCTTTGATTTCCTCAATGATCAGTTGGTTTTTTAAGTATGTATTGTTTAATCTCCATGTGTTTGTGTTTTTAGGGTTTTTTTTTTCCGGTAGTTGATCTCTAGTCTCATTACATTGTGGTCCGAGAAGACGGTTGATAGAATTTCGGTTTTCTTGAACTGACTGAGGTTTGATTTGTGGCCCAAGATGTGATCTATCCTGGAGAATGTTCCGTGAGCACTTGAGAAGAAAGTGTATTCTTCTGCTTTTGGATGGAACGTCTTAAAGATACCGATGAGGTCCATCTTTTCTAGTGTGTCATTTAAGGCTTGTGTTTCTTTATTAATTTTCTGTTTGGATGATCTGTCCATTGGTGTGAGAGGAGTGTTAAAGTCTCCTACCATTACTGTGTTGTTGTTGATGTCTTCTTTTATGTCTGAAAGTACCTTTCTTATGTATTGAGGTGCCCCTGTGTTGGGTGCGTAGATATTCGTGACTGTTATGTCTTGCTCTTGGATAGATCCCTTAATCATGATGTAGTGACCTGCCTTGTCTCTTAGAATCTTCTTTACTTTAAAGTCTATTTTGTCTGATACGAGGATTGCTCCTCCAGCTTTCTTTTGATTTCCATTTGCATGGAATATCTTTTTTCAGCCTTTCACTTTCAGTCTATGAGTGTCTCTAGGTTTGAAGTGGGTCTCTTGTAAACAGCATATATATGGGTGTTGCTTCTGGATCCATTCAGCCAGCCTGTGTCATTTGGTTGGAGCATTTAGTCCATTTACGTTCAAAGTAATTATTGATATGAATGTTCCCATTGTCATCTTCTTAGAAGTCTGGGGTTTGATTTGTAAGGCTTCTCCGACTCTATTTATTGGCTATATCAGGCCCTTTAACACTTGTTTTAGGGCTGGTTTTGTGGTACAGAATTCTTTTAGTTTTTGCTTGTCTGTGAAGCTTTTGACTTCACCATCAATTCTGAATGAGATTCTTGCTGTGTAGAGAAATCTTGGTTGCAGGTTATTCTCTTTTAGCCGTTTAAATGTGTCTTGCCGTTCTCTTCTGGCCTGTAGGGTTTCTGATGAGAGATCCGCAGCTAAACGTATGGGGTCTCCTTTATATGTTATTTGTTGTTTGCTCCTAGTTGCTTTTAGTAATCTGTCTTTATATTTAGTCTGCATTAGTTTGATTAGAATGTGCCTTGGTGTGTTTCTTCTGGGGTTTCTCCTGTATGGAACTCTTTGTGCTTCCTGGACTTGGTTGACTATCTCCTTTCCCATGTTGGGGAAGTTTTCAACTATAACCTCTTCAAGAATTTTTTCATAGTCTCTCTTCTCTTCTTCTTCTGGAACTCCTATAATTCTAATGTTGGTGCGTTTGATATTGTCCCATAGGTCTCTGAGGCTATCCTCAGTTCTTTTAACTCTTTGGGCTTTGTTGTGTTCTTCAGCACTTAGTTCCACCGTTCTGTCTTCCAGCTCTCTGGAAGCCTCTGATACTCTACTGTTGCGACCTTCTATAGTATTTTTGAGTTCAGCAATTGAGTTGGTTGTCTCCATTTGCTTATTTTTCATTTCTTGCATGTCTCTTCTCAATGCACTAAGTTCCTCTAATATTCTGTTTTTGGTGTTTTGCATCCTCATTAGTATAGCTTTTCTGAATTCTCTTTCAGATAGTTTGTCTATCTCCTCCTCTGTCATTTGAAGCGGTGTTTCTCTAGCTTGGTCCTTCATTTGTGCAGTGTTTCTCTGACGTTTCATTATTAGGTTAATTTTTGTTTCTTTGTGTGTGTCTGTGTGTGTGGAGTTCTTTTTCTCCCACCAGGCTTCTTGGTTGAATTCTCCCTTCCTTTGGGTTTCTGTCCTTGTAGAAGGGTTCAGTTGTTTCTGACTTGGATGGTGTTAGGTCTTGTTTACAGGTGAATAATCTCTAGTGTTGTATGTTCTTTGATAGTGTGGGGTCTTGGAATCACGGCTTCCACTCTGAGGATCCTTGGTTTGATGATTGGTCAGGGGGTATAG
This sequence comes from Tragulus kanchil, assembly GCA_022376925.1. NCBI lineage: Eukaryota > Metazoa > Chordata > Mammalia > Artiodactyla > Tragulidae > Tragulus > Tragulus kanchil. The sequence goes on from JAIOJX010000026.1 coordinate 286,742,074, forward strand.
GCTTTATGTCTGGTTTGCTATGGTGTTCCGTGATATTAGTTCCCATACTAGCATCTGAGGAACAAGAGGTGCATCCCTGATGGGTGACAGTCATAAAAGCATGCAGATATTTTCTAACATAATCGTAAGATATACATACATACACAGGAATCCCCACAACCGACCAGTTTTATAGAGATAAGGCACAGGAAATCTTTCTGGCAAATCACGCAATCACAGATGATACTTGCCCGTTAAGCTTTGAATTAATTAAAATAGTGCCTGAATAAATAGATCCAGTGCAAGGTCCTGGCTTGGATAATTACAATGAGAGCAATATTTAACTAGGACATGTGTTGGGGGTGACGAGGAGGAGAGTGTATAGGTAATGAGAAGGAATAGATTCGTCTTGGAAGTATTTTAAAGGGTTATGTAGCAAAGATTAGTGTGTGTATTGTTTAGTGTATTTGGAAGAGAATAGTGGAGACAGGAAGATAGGAAATAATTTATCTAGAGGATATTGGTAAATAGGAAAATGTTTTACATTCAGAACATAGAGGGAGAAAGCAGTGGGAAAGAGGAAAGAGAATTAGAGGTTTACAAGAATTAAAATTAAAATTAAAAAAATACAATAAAAGAAAAGTCAAAAAAAGAAATTAAAAATTAAAAAGGGCAGAAAAAATTAATGAGTCCAAAAAAACAAACAAAAAACACACACAAAAAAACAAACAAAAACCAAAAAAAACAAACAAAAAAAACCGGAATAAACAAACAAACTAATAAACCCCAAACCAGACAAATCAATTGACTAAGCAAAATAGTCCACCACAAATAAACAAGCAAAAAAAAAAAAAAAAAGCTAAATACTTGTCCCTGGTTTTTATCTTCTCATCTTCCTGTTGGAAACCAATCTGCGAGGGCTTTGCTGCCATACAGTGCTGGCCGGGACGGTGGGCTGATCCTAGTCTATCAGGCGGAGGCCGCGGCGCGCGCAGTCCCGTGTTGGAGGGGGGCGGTGCGGTTCTACCGTGCACCCGCCAGCAGTCTCCAATTCCTGCTCTTTCCCCACCTACTCAGCTGCTGCTGCAGCTCTAGGGGTGCGCGGGCTCCTCCGCCGCTGGCACACGTGCACTGCCGGTTATGTGTCTAAGTCCCAAAGGCGGGCGCGAGCTTTCCCGTCTAGCTCGTGCCCGGTCCCTGGTCAGCAACCGTGGACGACTTCCCCTCTCCGTTCAGCAAGCCCTCCGTAAGATATACATACATACACAGGAATCCCCACAACCGACCAGTTTTATAGAGATAAGGCACAGGAAATCTTTCTGGCAAATCACGCAATCACAGATGATACTTGCCCGTTAAGCTTTGAATTAATTAAAATAGTGCCTGAATAAATAGATCCAGTGCAAGGTCCTGGCTTGGATAATTACAATGAGAGCAATATTTAACTAGGACATGTGTTGGGGGTGACGAGGAGGAGAGTGTATAGGTAATGAGAAGGAATAGATTCGTCTTGGAAGTATTTTAAAGGGTTATGTAGCAAAGATTAGTGTGTGTATTGTTTAGTGTATTTGGAAGAGAATAGTGGAGACAGGAAGATAGGAAATAATTTATCTAGAGGATATTGGTAAATAGGAAAATGTTTTACATTCAGAACATAGAGGGAGAAAGCAGTGGGAAAGAGGAAAGAGAATTAGAGGTTTACAAGAATTAAAATTAAAATTAAAAAAATACAATAAAAGAAAAGTCAAAAAAAGAAATTAAAAATTAAAAAGGGCAGAAAAAATTAATGAGTCCAAAAAAACAAACAAAAAACACACACAAAAAAACAAACAAAAACCAAAAAAAACAAACAAAAAAAACCGGAATAAACAAACAAACTAATAAACCCCAAACCAGACAAATCAATTGACTAAGCAAAATAGTCCACCACAAATAAACAAGCAAAAAAAAAAAAAAAGCTAAATACTTGTCCCTGGTTTTTATCTTCTCATCTTCCTGTTGGAAACCAATCTGCGAGGGCTTTGCTGCCATACAGTGCTGGCCGGGACGGTGGGCTGATCCTAGTCTATCAGGCGGAGGCCGCGGCGCGCGCAGTCCCGTGTTGGAGGGGGGCGGTGCGGTTCTACCGTGCACCCGCCAGCAGTCTCCAATTCCTGCTCTTTCCCCACCTACTCAGCTGCTGCTGCAGCTCTAGGGGTGCGCGGGCTCCTCCGCCGCTGGCACACGTGCACTGCCGGTTATGTGTCTAAGTCCCAAAGGCGGGCGCGAGCTTTCCCGTCTAGCTCGTGCCCGGTCCCTGGTCAGCAACCGTGGACGACTTCCCCTCTCCGTTCAGCAAGCCCTCCAGTTGGAGTGGTTGAACTTACCCGCCTCTCGGGGCTTCTCGCGGCGTGTTCCGGCGGCTTCTTGCGGCTTAGAGGATCTTTAATCATATCCTTTCAGTCTGTGAGTCTGGAGTTCTGCCACATTTTGGCCTTTGTATCAACCTTTCCAGCCCTTTGTGCTCTGAGTCAACCCAAGTCCAAGTGGGTAGGGCTTCCTAGAAGCAACATAATCTCATGGCTTCTGAAGTGTGAAAACACCTCCCAAACTAGAAAGCTGTAGCAGGGTGAGTGCAGTTTGTGGTCTTGTGTCGGAGAGTATGAAGATGTAAGATAAGAAAAAATCATTCCTGCTAATTTCCTTCTAATAAAAGGATGCCCACATCAGGGCTTGTTCATCTTTATCCAAACTCTTATTCTGAGGCATTAAATAGCATATATATATATATGTATTTGAAGAACTTTAAACTTATTTTTATATATATTTATCTGAAGAACTTTAAACTTATAGGTCTTTGGTAAATATTTTTTAAATGAAAGAGCATGCACTTTCTTCAGGGATTAATTTCCAGGGCAGGTTAGTTTCTATGCATAATTAAAATCTCAGTTTATAAAACAAAGATCTAGTATCCGTCAAGTGGGATATATTTTCCATTTTGAAAATGTATATTTGGAATTTTGCTTTATAGACTGTTTATACATAGCATTAAGTATCTATCATGGCATGTGTATGTAAACTTGAATGCATCATCTTGTGCTTTGTTTAATTGCCCTGCATCTAAATAGTTTGTACATAGTCTTAGAGATTTTCCAACTTTATTTCTTATATTATTTCTCTTACCAAAATGGGTTATTGCTTTGTAGGGATAGTAAGTAGAGAGGTTTATGGTCACCCATGTAGTTATTCCTGAACTTATCTTTCTTTTGATGCAGGGGATTCAATAATGTTTTTGTAAATCACGTAATTACCTGAACATGTGAGCTGCTGAATAGGTACTTGTAGAAGGAATAAAAAACTGTACTTTATACTGTTTTGACAAAATGATTTTTTCCTAAACAGTTTTTGTAATCTTATTCTTTTAGCACTTTACTGCGGCAAACTTAGTCTAAACTCTTGGGTCTTTTTGGTGTGAATTCATGAGGCAACTGATTTCATGTTTTCAGGGGCCAGTGTCCTCACCTTTAGAGTGAGGGTACTGACATGGACAATTCTCAAGTTACCATAAACTGATTCCATTGCTTTGCTTATCACTCAGCTCAGTGCCAGCTCCTGATTTAGATATTGTTACTCCTGCCTAGAATCTTTCATGTGCATTATGGCACACACACAGTCACATGGAATTAATGACCTTAATCATTCCATTTGTGTCAATTTTCCCTAGAAATTCCTTGCACATTTGAAGTAGAAATTAGTTGGAAGCAGGAATATGTGTGGGTGAGTACAGAAATGGGGAAATATTTGTCAAAATAGACATTTGTTGTCTCTAGGTGGACTGTTTTTTCTTACCTAACTGAAGGAAAGGAAATCGGTTTGTCGAACCAGCAAAGGGTGCTTTGCAAAGCTCTAGAGAATTCTCCTACTGCCTGCAAATTAGGCCACTGAGACATGGAAGGCCCACAACTTCTTGGAGAAGATAGCTGCAGAGAACATGGAACCTGTGTACAATTTGGGGGGAGGATATTCTTAAAATTATGTGCTGCAAAGAAAATTTTTTATTCTAAGGAAGTTACTTTTATCAGTTAACCTAAATATGTTGCTTATCTTGGAACTGGCTTAAGTAACTTAAGTTCCACATTTTTCTAATGGGACATATGATTATAGACGGAGTTTATTGTTTTTCCCTCGTGGTTCTTTTTCACTTCTATAGTTCATGGTGGTGTCTTACTGCACTGTCCTCTTGCTCACATTATGGTGGAGAGGAATGCATGCCTGACAGGATGTTTATCCTGAAAGGTGTCGGTGCCAAGGCTCTTGGGTTGTAAGAGTTCCAACTGTTAATTCTTAATTTTGATCTTGGCTTAAGGAAGGACCACCCCCCATCTGCTACTTTCAGAAAAAAAAAAGACCCATTTCCATTGCTGTGTTACCAGTCAGCAGACATTCCTATTGCCTCTAACTGGGCATCATCTGCAGCAATTATTTAATGAAACAACTAACATTGTAAAATAACCTATGGTCTGGTTTTCTGTTCTATTGATTAAAAGAGCAAGCAAACCAGAAACTTTGCCTTGCCAGAGAGGTATAAGGTGGATACAGTTACAAATTTGGGTATCTGTTATAATAAAAACTTAAACCTAGATATGAATAGTATTGGTCACGGTTATAGAAGGTAAGGCATCTGTATTTGGTATTAGGAACCTCTTGACTGCTAAAACACGTAGGTATGTCATCTCCCTCTTAAAGGAAGCTGGGCACTAAGAAATGTGCTGTGCTTTTGGCAGAGAGTCTCTGGCTCAGTCACTGAGCGGTTTGGTCCCAGCTGCAGGTTGATGGATGGTGCTGCATCAGAGAGCACTCTTAGGGGAGCTGTTTGCCCCATCTTCCATCTGGAGCTGCTGGGATAGACTTCACTGTGATGATGGCTTCTGAATGAGCTGCACTGGCAGCACCTCAGCGCCAAGGAAGGATGGTGACTGGGGAGCCGGCCCAGAATCAAAGGATGTCAGGGTAATGAATGGAGCTGAGCACAGAACGGCCAAGGCTTCTCCAACATGACAGAGTGGCAATTCAAAGAAAAGGACGGTGCACAGCTTTTTAAACTACAATGCAGGGAAATAGTACATTCCTTTGTTCTCTCACTTAGGGATCTTGCTTTCTAGAGATTTATATCATGTTAAGGAAATATGGTGCTTATGATTGGACTGACATTGACTTTGTGGATAATGACCTATTGTTTAAAATTCACGCAACCATATTAGGTTATACACTTCTTTTCAGGAAGGTATTCAATGTTTCAGAGGCACATAGAAAACCAATACAAGAGGTATGTGCTTGATTTATATCTTCTTTAGGAATCTGTAATTATTAGGTATTATTAAAATGATACATGTATTTCTGATGATACATATATTTCATATACATGTATTTCTGTTTAATGGGAAATGGGCACAGAACATCCATAAAAGCAGTACAGAAGTGATGGGATGGAAAAGCATTTCCAGGAGGTGGACACAGGCAAGCACACATTCCGCCAACCACAGGTGCAAGAGAAGTGAGTGCTAAGTGTTACAGAGAGGCTATTGTACAGGTGAGAGCACCCCTGGGAATGAAGCCATTGGATGAGTGGCTAGAAAATATCTGTGGAAGAGAGCCATAAGGCAAGATGGCAAGGAAAGAGAGATGGGAGTTTCTGGGTTTTCGTCAGGGGCTAGTTTACTCTGCTGCTTATAGCGATATGTTATCACTCTGGCATTCTAGATTTGCACAGTGTTTCTCATGTCCTTTCCTTTTTTCTTATGTCCTTTCCTTTTTTAAAAAAAATTTGGCCACTTTTTTGGTCTTTATTTATTTTTCATCCATCTTTGTTCTTTTGGCCTGTATGGACCTCCCATTGCAGTGGCCTCTCCTGTAGCAGAGCACAGGCTCTGGGCACGTGCTCCAGGGTGCTGGCTCATAATTGGACACAGCAGTCCAGCTGCTCTGTGGCATGTGGGATCTTCCCATGCCAGGGATCAAACTGGCACCCCTTGCAGTGCAAGGCAGACTCTTTACCCACTGGACCACCAGGGAAGCCCTGTCCTTTCCTTTTTATAATAAAATCCATTTCCTAAACCATGGTGTTACAGAACATGGCATGTACAATATCCCAGAGGTGAAAATGTTAGATGAGGTAATACTTGCGCTAGACCCTGAGTTGGGTTTGAACTGGGGCATTGGGTTGGTAGAATAAAATATGTGAACATTACTTGTAGTTTGAGAAGAGGTTATTGCAGTGATGAGATCAAAGTGGTCACTGTGGAAGGTGGCTTTCACTGTGTTGAGTTCCTGAGGATTGTTTCTGGGAAGGAGGTTTGAAGGAAGGAAAGGTGAAGAAGTGAGAAAAAGCTAAAGTACCTGCACACGTTGGCTCTAATGCAAGCAAGGAAGGACCAGTCTGAGAGAGTTATATCTGGTGGTTAGCATGTTCTTGTATGAAAATTTTGTTCATTTTGCTATGTAGATTTCATGGCTTGATTCTGACTATTCTGAGTATGCCAAGTGTAAGAAACATACAAGGGAGAATGCCATGTGAAGACAGAGGCAGAGGTTAGAGTAAATGTGTCTATAAGCTAAGAGAGAGCAAGGATTGCCAGAAACTACCACAGTGTAGGAGGCAAGCATGGAACAGACTCTCCTTCAGAGCCTCCAGCAGAAATCAGCATTGCTGACATCTTGCGTTTGGGATTCCAGCTTCGAAACTATGAAAGGAGAAATTGCTGTATTTTATGCCACTCAGTTTGAGGTACTTTCTTCCCAGACTGTCCTTTGGAGACAAATACACAAAAAATCAACAAAAGTGCATTTTCCTTCTCTAATGGCTATTTTGTTTTTCCAGTTTACCAGTTTTTCTGTAATGTTAGTGATAAACTCCTAATAGGGAACAGCTAAGCACTATATATATATTCCTTCAAAAAATTTTTTTGAAGGCAAAAGATTTCTTAGTGTAAAGGCATTTTCAACTTCATAGTTCTGCATCCATCTGGAGTACATTTTATTTTTAATATAGCTATAATCTTTTGTGAGGAGGATTTTTAAGACTTTCAGAAATTTTCAAATATGCAATATAGTATCATTAAGTAGTTTCACCATGCTGTGCATTACAGTTTCATTTAGAAATGGCAAAGTAAGACTTCCTGGTTCAAGATAAAAGGATTCAAAACATTTGTATAAATTCTTAGACATCAGATATCATCTACAAAGTAAGATGTAGCAGATGGGCTACTGTTAGAAATCAGTGTGTGATCCTTTTTCGGAGAAAAGAGGAATGTGTTGGGAAAATGGATGGTGGACACATACCAGCAAGGAGACATTTGTTTTGAAAGGCGTGAGTCTCTGCACTTAACCCGTTCTACTTATATTTTGTCATTTATAACTGGGAAAAGTATCCTTCACTTGAACATCAGTTTGTTGAATAAAAAATGACTTAAAACTTAAGATAACTATAACTATTGGAAAGAATAAAGTCATAAAAATGATTTAGGAAACCAAATGCTAATTGGGCACTATATACCAGTGATTTTGCATATTGTGGTCTTATTAATTCTTTAGTAAGCCCCATGAACTACAGAGATCATAGACAGTTTCCTCTATTTTTTTCAGTCAGTGAAACAGCATCAGGGATGTGATGTGTAATGACTCAGTTGAGGCTACACACGTTGAAGGGTCAGGATCCAAACTTGTAATCCACGTCTTCTGACTCATAGTCACCAGTTGCCTCTCGTGTGCTAAGCTGTATCGAGATGACCTTCTTTCCCCTGTTCTAGAATATAGAATCTTTATCAAACATCCAGACTGAAAGAAAGCTCAATGAAAGAGATGCAGAAATGGCCTCTTACCTGGGGACCAGAGGCTTGATCTGCACAATCTGATCAGGTCTATGTAATTTAAACACTTGTATGAGTTGACTTGAGCATTTTACAGAAGGGTATTTATTAGTGCCTACAACCACACTCACTATGGAAAAGTTGAAATAATTAACAGACATAAAATGAACCATATGCAGTGGTTCTGATCTCATTTTTCAGTTTTTACTTACGAAGCATTTGCTGAAAATGCACTACTTGAGGCTGAGATTTGTCTGCAGCTAGTCCTGTGGGATCCTCCACAGCGTACCTCTGAAAATTCTACTTCCTGGCAGGATGGTTTGCATCAGGCATTTAACTAAGTCTCAGTATTGACTTTTGCCATAGACCCAACTACAGAGAAGTGAGTACTGGGTCTTGACCACTTGACACCCACGATGGTGGAATAATGGCAAATGTGCTTATTATCCATCATGTCCTAACTTGTATAGGCTCATGTTCACATATGTGCTTTTAACCCTCTACCCAGGATACCCAAGATGAAATGATTTCCACACCTTTTTCTCCTCAGCTTGTCTGTAATTCTCTCTTAACCAAAGAAAACTCATCTGAGATTTTTGCCTCAGCAAAGATGTATTGACATATAAAAATACCTTCCTTTCTTCTCTTCTTTCTCTTTCACATAGCCTCTTTTTGACTTTGTTGTGCTTATAATAGCCACTTTGAATTTCTCAAAATGACTTAAAACTTAAGAAATAACTAATAAAAACAAAATTGGAAAGAATAAAGTCATAAAAATGATTTAGGAAACCAAATGCTAATTGGGCACTATATACCAGTGATTTTGCATATTGTGGTCTTATTAATTCTTTAGTAAGCCCCATGAACTACAGAGATCATAGACAGTTTCCTCTATTTTTTTCAGTCAGTGAAACAGCATCAGGGATGTGATGTGTAATGACTCAGTTGAGGCTACACACGTTGAAGGGTCAGGATCCAAACTTGTAATCCACGTCTTCTGACTCATAGTCACCAGTTGCCTCTCGTGTGCTAAGCTGTATCGAGATGACCTTCTTTCCCCTGTTCTAGAATATAGAATCTTTATCAAACATCCAGACTGAAAGAAAGCTCAATGAAAGAGATGCAGAAATGGCCTCTTACCTGGGGACCAGAGGCTTGATCTGCACAATCTGATCAGGTCTATGTAATTTAAACACTTGTATGAGTTGACTTGAGCATTTTACAGAAGGGTATTTATTAGTGCCTACAACCACACTCACTATGGAAAAGTTGAAATAATTAACAGACATAAAATGAACCATATGCAGTGGTTCTGATCTCATTTTTCAGTTTTTACTTACGAAGCATTTGCTGAAAATGCACTACTTGAGGCTGAGATTTGTCTGCAGCTAGTCCTGTGGGATCCTCCACAGCGTACCTCTGAAAATTCTACTTCCTGGCAGGATGGTTTGCATCAGGCATTTAACTAAGTCTCAGTATTGACTTTTGCCATAGACCCAACTACAGAGAAGTGAGTACTGGGTCTTGACCACTTGACACCCACGATGGTGGAATAATGGCAAATGTGCTTATTATCCATCATGTCCTAACTTGTATAGGCTCATGTTCACATATGTGCTTTTAACCCTCTACCCAGGATACCCAAGATGAAATGATTTCCACACCTTTTTCTCCTCAGCTTGTCTGTAATTCTCTCTTAACCAAAGAAAACTCATCTGAGATTTTTGCCTCAGCAAAGATGTATTGACATATAAAAATACCTTCCTTTCTTCTCTTCTTTCTCTTTCTCACATAGCCTCTTTTTTTGACTTTGTTGTGCTTATAATAGAATTTTCCTTACTTTTACTTTGAATGTGTCTCTGCAGGAAGGATATTTCTGGTCACTGCAGTTAGACTGCCCTGCCAAAAACTTCTTCTGGGGACTCTGAGTGGGTCATTACAGCTCAGTAAGAGGTTCCTTTTGCCTTTCTGAGGTCAGTTTGCACTTTTATATATTTTATATAATTCCGAGTCCATTTTAGACACCAGTTTTCAGTTTTGTATTCAGTCTTTCATTGAGAACATATCCACTGTTAAATTTTTTTTTCCTTATGAGATGTGCAAATTTTCAAAATACTGTACATTAAAATAGAAGATGAAGTAGAAACTAAGATATAATTATCCTCAAAATCATGGCATAGAGAGTTCCCGCTAGAGGGTGGCATTGAGCTGTTATGGTGTACCCTGACCTGCTCCCACAGAGGGTTTGGTGGACAGTCTCGCTTCTTGGATGGACAGTGTGGATAGTCTGGCATGCAAGGGAGGAGGTGGCGATACTCCACAGTCCTAGGATTCTACATGTCCAAATGGAAAAAAATGAGAGGTTTGTGTATATTTTTAAATTTGATAAACATACCCACGAGATAACCATTCTTCACAAATGAGCACATGCTTGCACACACACATACACACACACACACACAAAGCAAAACTGCACAGAAAGCTAAAGATACTTGGCTTTAGTAGAAGTACTGTTTTCTCTAGACTCAGTGATTCTAAGACCTGAGGTACTGGGTTAGGTCAACACAGATTTATGCACTTTTTACCAGGAAGATTAACAGAGAAGTTTCCTAAATACTATTTCTCATTACCCCTACTTACTAGATTTGACTGTAGAAATTCCTATCTGTATGTTTTTTTTTTTTTTTTCCGCTTCCAATGTCAGATGCCTTCTTTTTCCAAGTCATTAACATTAGAAACTCAGGGGTCAGTTCCAATTTTGACTTAACCTCTTTGTATTACTTAGTCACTAAGTCCTATCTCTCAAATACACATCCTGTCCAACCTTATTTGTAACACAGACAACTCCCTGTAACTAGTATCCATTTTCCTCTAAGTGTGTATTCACCCTCTACTTGCTTTCTGGAGTTTTTTTTTAAACAAATCTAGATAGCATAAAAGTGACCTTGGCTTTCTGTGTTAGCGTGTTTTCATTATAAGACATTGTAAACATTATAAATAAAACATTATAAATACAAATACTGCATTTGGCTAGGAAAAAAGATGGACCACATAGCTTGGCATACAGCAAACTCTTGATACATATTTATTTTTTCTATCTGTTCTCTAGCCCCAAACCTTGCCATTTTATTGTAAGCTTCAGGTGTTAACTTATTTTTCATTGTATTCCAAGGGCATAGCACAATGTCTGAAACATATTTGATGCATAATAAGTATTGATTGAATGAAGAAAAGTTTAATTTCAATTATCTGCAGATAATAGACTAATTTTATTGCCTTTCATATTTTTGGTGTTTTAATTCTAAAAGATGCTACTAAGAGGTTAACAAACCTTACCTAACTGTATAAAAGAATTAAACCATGGACCTGTTGCCCTCAAGTTGGCAAAATCCCTAACCCATTTTTAAAAATACACTTCTTTAAAAGCCTTGATGGAGCAAAAGTCTTAACCTACCCACAAATAGGCATGATATGGGTGCCCCAAGCCCTCAGAACTTCTGAAATTATTCACAATGTTTAGTGCATGTCACCCATACATTTTGGTGTTAGGTCTAAGGAGGAAGGGTCCATCGCTTCTGTCAGATTCTCAAATAAGAGCTGTGACCCAGACAAGTCATAACCACTGTGATAGAAGACGGCAGGCAACAGAGCACCAGGGTCGCCAGGTTCTATGACAGGCTAGGAGGATGCATTCTTCAACAGTGAGCAATGTTGAAACCTGTCAAATCACATAATGAAGGCAGTTGTCCCATACTTAACGACTACATTTTGAAAATAGACGATCTGAAGTCCATGACTTGAACCCAAGTACCTGACTTCTGAGCAAGAGTCAACAAATCAAACCATGAACTCACAGTCTTAATTCTATCCATGCTTATTCAGAGTGCCTCTTGGGTTTATTGCCAACATTGCTGGGGTTCACAAAGAGTTTGTCATGTTTGTGACCTTGGGTTTTGTTTCTTTGTTGTAAGTCACTTGACTTTTCATTTATTCTATATATGCTCTCAGTGTGAGGCCTTTTATTTTTAGAATAGAAATCTGAGTAGACTAAAAATAGAACATTATAGATTCCCTTTTTAATAAAAGCCTGAACAGAGAATAAAGAACTGTTATTTGAGCTTATAATAGCTTTTGGAAAAAAATGTTTGCCACATATTTTTATCATGCTCTTTTTGAACTCTGGACTTAATTGTTAAGATAGTTTAAAACTCAGTAAAATTTTGAAAGATTCATTTGGGTGAAATTTAGAGTCTGAATGTAAGATGATAGCCAATAGAACAGGAATGGGTAAAAGAGTCTAGAAAGAGTGAAAAGAATGCCAAAGCTACCTAGAGTGGAAGTTTCAGACTTGTACCTCTGTTCTGAAATTCCACACATGTGGTTTGTAAGTACCAGGCTAGATTAGAATATAGAATCAAGTCTGCTCTTCACAGGGCATGTGTTTACGCTTTTCTAAGACAATCAGTTTATACTCATTGTCCTAAAATCCTGTTGTTTTCTTTTCCACTTTCAAAAGTATATCCCTTTGGACAGCAAGCTTTATGGATTGGCTCTGCCACAGTGTTAAAGGCCTTTTGGTAGGACTTTCCTGGCAGTGGAGGCATTAAGACTTTGCCTTCCAATGCAGGGGGTGCGAGTTCCATCCCTGGTTGGACAGCTAAGATCTCACGTGCTTTATGGCCAAAAAACCGAAACGTAAAACAGAAGCAGTATTGTCACAAATTCAATAAAGACTTAAAAATAGCCTACTGATGCTTCTATAATTAGGTACCTTTGCAGGGATGATTGACCAGGCATTGTGCTCCTTTTGTAGAGGCATTAACGCAGCCTAGGGAGACAGCCAGAGATTGTGTTGCCTTAAAGGTTAGGCCTTATGTTGGAGACATGAAGCATGACTGGATAGAATAACCTGACCTCATCATTCAGTGTGTTATTGGTGGACAGTCCATGGCTCAGTGGTCTGTGCAAATGGACTATGATCAAGATCTTGTCAACAGACTATGGAGAAATGCCTCAGTGGCTACCATGGCCAGCCTTTTTTTCTCCCTGTGATGCATTTCATTACCGCTCATGAACATGTTTCCTAAATTAACTCAGAAGAACTGAATCTGTGGTGAAGTTGTGGGACCCCAGGTGACCGCTGGTGATCCAAGTGGTCTGATGGATAAAGATGTGTTTTAAGCCAAATTCCTAATTATCCACAGAGCCTCATTTGTGGCTTCTGTAAATAAAAAGTAGCACCCTTGGTTAAAATGTATCAGAATGAATGTGTTGCGAACCTTTCAAAACAATGCGTGTCTTGAACTAGGTTAATGAGAACAGTGGCTTTGGTATGGTTGGTGCCTTTCTGCCTCTTTACTGTTCAGATTCCTGGTTCTCTCCTTTTTCATGTCTGGCTTCAAGGACATTTGGACTTTTGTATTTGTCGATTGCTCGCCTTTTCAGCTCTACTGGAGAATCTGTAGCACAGGTCTGTGGACATCCTTGGTTCTGCTGTGGGGTGGGTGAGCCAGTCTTGCTGGCACCTGAGCCAGACATGTGGGTGAGTGGAATGTGATGCCTCTTAGGCTGGCATTTCTTAAACCCACTTTATTTATTTATTCTTTCCTGTGAAACTAGAAGCAAAATTCCTGCTTCATATCCATGGAATTCTATTTACCTCAGAATTTTCACTGAATTTTCTGCCTTCCTGTTTTTTTTTTTTTTCGAAGAGAGAAAGAACTCCCAACTCTTGATGTTGTTTTTACTGTCTGCCACTGGAGTTCATGTACTCTGAAATTTAAATTCCTTGCAATAAATCTTAGTCATGGTCTCTTTTCAGAAACAAACTGCGTTTTGACACAGAGCTTCTAGTTGTGGCACTGGAATTTAAAAATGAATAGCTTTTAACCTTACTTGATTTAAATATGGGTTTTGAACAGACTCAGTGCTGTTTTTGTCTAGTGCTGTTTTGTTGAGGTATTTCATCCATGTTTCACATTCTACCAACAGCCAGGAATATATCCCTTTCATTTCCTTTGCCCCACTTATTCATCCTAGTCAGTATGTCAGTATGGAATAGCTATAAAAACCTGTGACTTAGCCGTGTCCATGTGAGCAAACATATTTCAAGCATAGAAGAACATTCAGGAAAAGAACAGTTACATGTGGGAAATATCAGTTGATACTAATCTTATCAAGTTATAAGGAGGGTGATCCTTTAAGGAAAGGCCAGATAATGTTCACAGAGAAGCTTGAAGAGATGGGGACCATGGCATAGCCCTCCTAGAGTGTCTGCCCATGGGAATCTTGTCTAGGGATAAAGATGTGTTTTAAGCCAAATTCCTAATTAGCCACAGAGCCTCATTTGTGGCTTCTGTAAATAAAAAGTAGCACCCTTGGTTAAAATGTATCAGAATGAATGTGTTGCGAACCTTTCAAAACAATGCGTGTCTTGAACTAGGTTAATGAGAACAGTGGCTTTGGTATGGTTGGTGCCTTTCTGCCTCTTTACTGTTCAGATTCCTGGTTCTCTCCTTTTTCATGTCTGGCTTCAAGGACATTTGGACTTTTGTATTTGTCGATTGCTCGCCTTTTCAGCTCTACTGGAGAATCTGTAGCACAGGTCTGTGGACATCCTTGGTTCTGCTGTGGGGTGGGTGAGCCAGTCTTGCTGGCACCTGAGCCAGACATGTGGGTGAGTGGAATGTGATGCCTCTTAGGCTGGCATTTCTTAAACCCACTTTATTTATTTATTCTTTCCTGTGAAACTAGAAGCAAAATTCCTGCTTCATATCCATGGAATTCTATTTACCTCAGAATTTTCACTGAATTTTCTGCCTTCCTGTTTTTTTTTTTTTTCGAAGAGAGAAAGAACTCCCAACTCTTGATGTTGTTTTTACTGTCTGCCACTGGAGTTCATGTACTCTGAAATTTAAATTCCTTGCAATAAATCTTAGTCATGGTCTCTTTTCAGAAACAAACTGCGTTTTGACACAGAGCTTCTAGTTGTGGCACTGGAATTTAAAAATGAATAGCTTTTAACCTTACTTGATTTAAATATGGGTTTTGAACAGACTCAGTGCTGTTTTTGTCTAGTGCTGTTTTGTTGAGGTATTTCATCCATGTTTCACATTCTACCAACAGCCAGGAATATATCCCTTTCATTTCCTTTGCCCCACTTATTCATCCTAGTCAGTATGTCAGTATGGAATAGCTATAAAAACCTGTGACTTAGCCGTGTCCATGTGAGCAAACATATTTCAAGCATAGAAGAACATTCAGGAAAAGAACAGTTACATGTGGGAAATATCAGTTGATACTAATCTTATCAAGTTATAAGGAGGGTGATCCTTTAAGGAAAGGCCAGATAATGTTCACAGAGAAGCTTGAAGAGATGGGGACCATGGCATAGCCCTCCCTAGAGTGTCTGCCCATGGGAATCTTGTCTAGGGATATCTCTGCTTTTAAATATTTCACAGGAGCAGTGGAGCATGGTAGAGATTTGGGGGAAATGCTGCGTTCCTATTGAGTGAAAACAGGTGTGGTAGTCACCTATGTGTGAATACCTCTACACGTCTCTGTGTCTGGCTGTGTGTGTTCATGTACACATACGTCTATCTGCAATGACTGGCAGCAGGAGGCACTGGCTGAGGGAGCACTCTCAGCTCCCTGTCTGCATGTGTGAATGGATGCCAGCATGGGGGACGTGTCACTCCTTGAGTGAGTGTGCAGGTGGGTGTAGATGGATATGCTTTATGCCAGTAGTTCCTGTGTTAAGACAAGGTGAGAATCCATTTTCAGCATGACTGGTTTCAGGCCAGCATAAGATGGTGACTGGCGTTAAGCCAAGAATGCAGTTTCTTTACCAGATTACACATACAGATCTGCTGGCATGTCAGATTTACATTTTAAAAAATTATAAGAAATTTAACTGTGAGCTTAGAGTGGAAATTGAAGCTGTGTTGAAGGGAACAAATGTAACTGAGGTAACAGGGGTGCCAGGACTATGGGTAACTGTGGCTTCGTTGCATATGAAATTCATTGTATGTGACATTTATATGGACAAGGGCAGGATTATTCTTATTTATGCAATTGTCTTTTGTTTATATGGGCAATGACACACCAGTTATCACTGTTCACATCACTTAGCATTCCAGTTACCATTCACTCCAAAGTGTGTGCTTTTGATTTCAGCACCTTGATCAGAGGGGAATTTGGAAAATTCTATTGGGCTAACGGCTAAGAGCTCTCTCTCACTCCCCTGTTTTGATCACAGTGCTGCCCTTCTTGTGTGCTTTTGTACTTGAATCAAAATACAGAACTGCTTCCAAGGCAAAGCGAGTAAGTTGTCTGACATAAGGGCCTCTGGTGCCTTATCCCTCGTGGCATCTCAGTGTCCGCTTGTATTTAGGACTCCTTCGGGTCTGTGACAGATTATATAATCACAACTGTGCCCCAAGAGGAATGCTTCCTAGATTATCACTGTTTTAAAAGCAGATCCATGTCACAAAGGAGGGAGAGTTAAAGTGACCCGAGTGGAAGCTGACAGGTCGTGAAGGTGAATTAGCCGCTGTGGTGTCAGTGGGTGCAAATCACCGCGGGGGGTGACGACCACAGAGGGAAAGGTCATTTCTAGGTTAGCTGCTGGGCCAATTAGGTGCTAATGGCAGCAGAGAACTATTCTTCTGGTGGCATAAGAGGCCCGCTGAGATCAGTGTCAGTAGGTCTGTGAAGATGAGCATTTTGTCATGGTATGGAAACAACAGATGGTTTTAACCTTCTCCTTCTACAGCATACTACAAAAGCACACGAGAGCTAGCCTGTCAATGAAAGTTTTACTTTCTTAAGGACCTTTGCCTCCATTAAAAGACAAGTATTTGCTTCTGTTCGGTTTTGTCTTTGGGTGCTTTTCTTCTCTTACCATTATCCTGTTCACTCACGTGCATTTCAGAAATGCCCTTACTCTATGGTGAGAGTCTGGTTTTAAAATCTATTTTTCTGGGCTTCCCTGGTGGTCCAGTGGGTAAAGACACTGCCTTGCAGTGCAAGGGGCACTGGTTCGATCCCTGGCCTGGGAAGATCCCACGTGCTGCGGAGCGACTGGACAGATGTGTCCAATTACCAAGCCGGAGCTCTGGAGCGCATGCGCCCAGAGCCTGTGCTCTGCGACAACAGAGGCCACCGCGATGGGAGGCCCACAGGAGCCAAAGAACAAAGATGGATGAAAATAGATAATGAAAGACCAATAGAAGTGGCCCGCCTGCTCCCCTCCCTCCCCAACCTGCCCCCCACCCCCCAAAAATAAAATAAAATCTATTTTTCTGACTGATTCATCAACTCTTGGCATATTGGATGTCCATCCACTCTGTGAATATTGAATATGAATTCCTTCAGGGAATGGTTTGTGCTCTGGTTATAAAGAAACAACTTACCTGTGATTAAAATTTGGCAAATCTATTTTAAAATCACACATTTTAAAAGACAGGTCAATTATTTTCTTATATTCTTATGGCATTATTTGAATAAAAGAATAATTATGCTGTAAACAAACACCACAACAAACCACAATATTTAAAATTTGTGATGTTTATCAGCCGGCAATACTCAGAAACATCTGTTTGAAGTTCTGGGATGTTTGATTTTAGGAGTAGTTCTGGCCAAAAGAGATCTTTTAGTCTCCTTTACTTATCAAGTGTCCTTTGCTTGTGTGCCATCTTGGCACTAAAGTGTTACAAAAAGGAATCTGACAAGGACATTAATCTGACAGGGAGCATTTGAAAGTATGAAACAGATTATTTTGAATGTTAAAAATGACCAAAAAGATGATAGAGCTTGGGTAAGAGGAATGAGTCACCACACACACATGGACACACACACACGGACACATGCACATGAACATACATGTATGCAGATACAAACATTATACACTGAAACAGATCTTTTTGGTGGAGGGGGAAATGGCCTTTCTGGTTACCTTTTTTTTTTTCCTTTATTTTAAAGATTTTACAGAGTTTTGTTGTCCACCAACATGTATGTTCCCAGATCATTCATATGCATATCCCTGGGCCCTCCCTCCACCCAGTTCCCCCCTTCCATCCCTTCAGACCATCGCCCCAAGTGATTGTAGGTACTCCTATTCCCCTAGCACAATGACAATAGCTATCTTTTCCACAGATGACAGTATAGGTTTCCATGCTACTCCCTCCATGCCTCCCTCCCACTATTCAGTCTCCACAATGTCTTTATGTCTATTCTCTGTTTTTTCATGAGTTCACTGCGTGTGTTATCATGACCATCTTACTAGATTTCATATATATGAGTTAGTATACTTTACTTGTCTTTCTCTTTTTGACTTACTTCACTTTTTATGATAGGTTCTAGAGCTAGCCACCTCATTAGGACTGAGTCTTCTGCATTTCTTTTAAGAGCTGAGTAGTATTGCATTGTATATATGTACCAGGGCTTCTGTATCCATTCATTTGTCGAGGGACATCTAGGTTGCTTCCATGTTCTGACTATTGTATAGAATTTGGCAAATCTATTTTAAAATCACACATTTTAAAAGACAGGTCAATTATTTTCTTATATTCTTATGGCATTATTTGAATAAAAGAATAATTATGCTGTAAACAAACACCACAACAAACCACAATATTTAAAATTTGTGATGTTTATCAGCCGGCAATACTCAGAAACATCTGTTTGAAGTTCTGGGATGTTTGATTTTAGGAGTAGTTCTGGCCAAAAGAGATCTTTTAGTCTCCTTTACTTATCAAGTGTCCTTTGCTTGTGTGCCATCTTGGCACTAAAGTGTTACAAAAAGGAATCTGACAAGGACATTAATCTGACAGGGAGCATTTGAAAGTATGAAACAGATTATTTTGAATGTTAAAAATGACCAAAAAGATGATAGAGCTTGGGTAAGAGGAATGAGTCACCACACACACATGGACACACACACACGGACACATGCACATGAACATACATGTATGCAGATACAAACATTATACACTGAAACAGATCTTTTTGGTGGAGGGGGAAATGGCCTTTCTGGTTACCTTTTTTTTTTTCCTTTATTTTAAAGATTTTACAGAGTTTTGTTGTCCACCAACATGTATGTTCCCAGATCATTCATATGCATATCCCTGGGCCCTCCCTCCACCCAGTTCCCCCCTTCCATCCCTTCAGACCATCGCCCCAAGTGATTGTAGGTACTCCTATTCCCCTAGCACAATGACAATAGCTATCTTTTCCACAGATGACAGTATAGGTTTCCATGCTACTCCCTCCATGCCTCCCTCCCACTATTCAGTCTCCACAATGTCTTTATGTCTATTCTCTGTTTTTTCATGAGTTCACTGCGTGTGTTATCATGACCATCTTACTAGATTTCATATATATGAGTTAGTATACTTTACTTGTCTTTCTCTTTTTGACTTACTTCACTTTTTATGATAGGTTCTAGAGCTAGCCACCTCATTAGGACTGAGTCTTCTGCATTTCTTTTAAGAGCTGAGTAGTATTGCATTGTATATATGTACCAGGGCTTCTGTATCCATTCATTTGTCGAGGGACATCTAGGTTGCTTCCATGTTCTGACTATTGTATAGAGAACTGCAATGAACATTGGGGTATAGGTGCTTCTTTCAGTTTTGATTTCATCAGGATATAGGCCTAATAGTGGGATTGCTGGGTCATGGGGTGCTTCTATTTTTAGTTTTTTAAGGAATCTCCATATTGTCTTCCATAGAGGTGGTATCAATTTACATTTCAACCAGCAGTGCAAGAGTGTTCCCTTTTCTCTGCACCCTCTCCAGCATTTGTTGTCTGTCGATTTGTTGATGATGGCCATTCTGACAGGTGTGAGGTGGTATCTCATTGTGGTTTTAATTTGCATTTCTCTAATAATAAGTGAGGTTGAACATCATTTCATGTGTTTTTGGGCCATCTGTATGTCCTATTTGGAGAGGCGTCTCTTTAGATCTTTTTCCCATTTTTTGATTGGGCTGCTTGCTTTCCCTGTGCTGAGTTGTCTGAGTTGCTTGTAGATTTTGGAGATTAATTCTTTGTCTGTTGTTTCATTTGCTCTGATTTTCTCCCACTCTGTGGGTGTTTGTTCAACTTTTTGGTGATTTCTTTTGCTGTACAAAAGCTTTTAAGTTTCATGAGGTCCCACGTGTTCACTTTTCTTTTCAGTTCCACTATTCTAGTAGGTGGGTCAGAGAAGATCTTGCTTTGATTGATGTCCTTGAGGGTTTTGCCTATATTTTCCTCTAAGAGTTTGATGGTTTCTGGTCTTCCATTTAGGTCTTTAATCCATTTTGAGTTGATCTTTGTGTATGGTGTCAGGGAATGTTCCAACTTCCTTTTCTTGCATGTAGCTGTCCAATTTTCTCAGCACCACTTGTTGAAGAGGCTGTCTTTGTCCCATTTTATAGTTTCTCTTCCTTTGTCAAAAATAAGGTACCCATAGGCACGTGGGTTTATCTTTGGGTTCTCAATCTTGTTCCATTGGTCTATAGTTCTGTTTTTGTGCCAGTACCATACTGTCTCGATGATTGTTGCTTTGTAGTAGAGTCTGAAGTTAGGGAGGCTGATCCTTCCAGCTCCATTCTTCTTCCTCAGGATTGCTTTGGCTATTCGAGGTCTTTGTGTTTCCCTATGAACTGTGTTATTCTTTGGTCTAGTTCTGTGAAGAATGTCATTGGTAGTTTGATAGGGATTGCATTGAATCTGTAGATGACATTTGGTAGTATGGTCATTTTCACAATATTGATTCTTCTGACCCAGGAACATGGAATATCTCTCTATCTGTTTAAGTATTCTTTAATGTCTCTCATGAGTGTCTTGTAATTTTCAGTGTATAGTTCTTTTGTTTCTTTGGGCAGGTTTATTCCTAGATATTTGATTCTTTTGGTTGCAATGGTGAAGGGGATTGCCTCTTTGATTTCATTTTCTGATTTTTCATTGTTTGTGTATAGGAATGCCAGTGATTTCTGTGTATTGATTTTGTATCCTGCGACTTTGCTGGATTCGCTGATTAGCTCTAGTAGTTTTGTAATAGTGTCTTTGGGATTTTCTGTAAGAGAGTTTGACTTCTTCCTTTCCAGTCTGGATTCCATTTATTTCTTTCTCTTCTCTTATTGCTGTTGCTAGGACTTCCAGGACTATGTTGAATAGTAGTGGTGAAAGTGGACACCCTTGTCTTGTTTCTGATCTTAGAGGGAATGCTTTCAGTTTTTCACCGTTGAGGACAATGTTCGCTGTGGGCTTCTCATATATGGCTTTTATTATGTTGAGATAGGTTCCTTCTATGCCCATTTTCGGAAGAGTTTTTATCATAAATGGATGTTGTACTTTGTCAAAGGCTTTTTCTGCATCTATTGAGATGATCATGTGATTTCTTTCAATTTGTTGATATGGTGTATCACATTGATTGATTTGTGGATGTTGAAGAAGCCGTGCATGCCTGGGATGAACCCGACTTGATCGTGATGTATGAGATTTTTGATGTGTCGTTGAATTCTGTTTGCTAGGATTTTGTTGAGGATCTTGGCATCTAAGTTCATCAGAGAAATTGGTCTGTAATTTTCCTTTTTTGTGTTGTCTTTGCCTGGTTTGGGTATCAGGGTGATGGTGGCCTCATAGAATGTGTTTGGGAGCTTTCCTTCCTCAGGATTGCTTTGGCTATTCGAGGTCTTTGTGTTTCCCTATGAACTGTGTTATTCTTTGGTCTAGTTCTGTGAAGAATGTCATTGGTAGTTTGATAGGGATTGCATTGAATCTGTAGATGACATTTGGTAGTATGGTCATTTTCACAATATTGATTCTTCTGACCCAGGAACATGGAATATCTCTCTATCTGTTTAAGTATTCTTTAATGTCTCTCATGAGTGTCTTGTAATTTTCAGTGTATAGTTCTTTTGTTTCTTTGGGCAGGTTTATTCCTAGATATTTGATTCTTTTGGTTGCAATGGTGAAGGGGATTGCCTCTTTGATTTCATTTTCTGATTTTTCATTGTTTGTGTATAGGAATGCCAGTGATTTCTGTGTATTGATTTTGTATCCTGCGACTTTGCTGGATTCGCTGATTAGCTCTAGTAGTTTTGTAATAGTGTCTTTGGGATTTTCTGTAAGAGAGTTTGACTTCTTCCTTTCCAGTCTGGATTCCATTTATTTCTTTCTCTTCTCTTATTGCTGTTGCTAGGACTTCCAGGACTATGTTGAATAGTAGTGGTGAAAGTGGACACCCTTGTCTTGTTTCTGATCTTAGAGGGAATGCTTTCAGTTTTTCACCGTTGAGGACAATGTTCGCTGTGGGCTTCTCATATATGGCTTTTATTATGTTGAGATAGGTTCCTTCTATGCCCATTTTCGGAAGAGTTTTTATCATAAATGGATGTTGTACTTTGTCAAAGGCTTTTTCTGCATCTATTGAGATGATCATGTGATTTCTTTCAATTTGTTGATATGGTGTATCACATTGATTGATTTGTGGATGTTGAAGAAGCCGTGCATGCCTGGGATGAACCCGACTTGATCGTGATGTATGAGATTTTTGATGTGTCGTTGAATTCTGTTTGCTAGGATTTTGTTGAGGATCTTGGCATCTAAGTTCATCAGAGAAATTGGTCTGTAATTTTCCTTTTTTGTGTTGTCTTTGCCTGGTTTGGGTATCAGGGTGATGGTGGCCTCATAGAATGTGTTTGGGAGCTTTCCTTCCTGTGCAATTTTTTGGAAGAGTTTATAAGGACAGGCATTAGCTCTTCTTTAAATGTTTGGTAAATTCGGCTTTGAAGCCATCTGGCCCTGGGTTTTTATTTTTGGGTAGATTTTTGATCACAAATTCGATTTCTGAGCTTGTGATTGGGTTGTTCAAAGTTTCTGTTTCTTCCTGGCTCAGTCTTGGGAGATTAATCTTCCCCAAGAAACTGTCCATTTCTTCCAGGTTGTCCAGTTTGTTGCCATAGAGTTGTTCATAGTAGTCTCTTAGAATCCTTTGGATTTCTGCGTTATCTGTTGTAATCTCTCCTTTTTCGTTTTTGATTTTGTTGATCTGGTTCTTCTCTCTCTTTCTCTTGATGAGTCTCACCAGTGGCCTGTCAGTTTTGTTTGCCTTTTCAGAGAACCAGCTTTTTGTTTTATTTATCTTTACTATTGTTTCTTTCATTTCTTTCTCATTTATTTCTGCTCTGATCCTTATGATTTCCCTTCTTCTTCTGGCTTTGGGGTGTTTTTGTTCTTCTTTCTCCAATTGTTTTAAGCGGATGGTTAGGTCATCTGCTTCATATTTTCCTAGTTTCTTGAGGTGGGATTGTATTGCTATAAATTTCCCTCTTAGAACTGCTTTTGCAGTATCCCATAGGTTTTGCACGGTCGTGTGTTCATTGTCATTTTCTTCTAGGAATTGTTTAATTTCTCCTTTGATTTCCTCAATGATCAGTTGGTTTTTTAAGTATGTATTGTTTAATCTCCATGTGTTTGTGTTTTTAGGGTTTTTTTTCTGGTAGTTGATCTCTAGTCTCATTGCATTGTGGTCCGAGAAGACGGTTGATAGAATTTCGGTTTTCTTGAACTGACTGAGGTTTGATTTGTGGCCCAAGATGTGATCTATCCTGGAGAATGTTCCGTGAGCACTTGAGAAGAAAGTGTATTCTTCTGCTTTTGGATGGAACGTCCTAACGATATCGATGAGGTCCATTTCTTCTAGTGTGACGTTTAAGACTTGTGTTGTCTTTGCCTGGTTTGGGTATCAGGGTGATGGTGGCCTCATAGAATGTGTTTGGGAGCTTTCCTTCCTGTGCAATTTTTTGGAAGAGTTTATAAGGACAGGCATTAGCTCTTCTTTAAATGTTTGGTAAATTCGGCTTTGAAGCCATCTGGCCCTGGGTTTTTATTTTTGGGTAGATTTTTGATCACAAATTCGATTTCTGAGCTTGTGATTGGGTTGTTCAAAGTTTCTGTTTCTTCCTGGCTCAGTCTTGGGAGATTAATCTTCCCCAAGAAACTGTCCATTTCTTCCAGGTTGTCCAGTTTGTTGCCATAGAGTTGTTCATAGTAGTCTCTTAGAATCCTTTGGATTTCTGCGTTATCTGTTGTAATCTCTCCTTTTTCGTTTTTGATTTTGTTGATCTGGTTCTTCTCTCTCTTTCTTGATGAGTCTCACCAGTGGCCTGTCAGTTTTGTTTGCCTTTTCAGAGAACCAGCTTTTTGTTTTATTTATCTTTACTATTGTTTCTTTCATTTCTTTCTCATTTATTTCTGCTCTGATCCTTATGATTTCCCTTCTTCTTCTGGCTTTGGGGTGTTTTTGTTCTTCTTTCTCCAATTGTTTTAAGCGGATGGTTAGGTCATCTGCTTCATATTTTCCTAGTTTCTTGAGGTGGGATTGTATTGCTATAAATTTCCCTCTTAGAACTGCTTTTGCAGTATCCCATAGGTTTTGCACGGTCGTGTGTTCATTGTCATTTTCTTCTAGGAATTGTTTAATTTCTCCTTTGATTTCCTCAATGATCAGTTGGTTTTTTAAGTATGTATTGTTTAATCTCCATGTGTTTGTGTTTTTAGGGTTTTTTTTCTGGTAGTTGATCTCTAGTCTCATTGCATTGTGGTCCGAGAAGACGGTTGATAGAATTTCGGTTTTCTTGAACTGACTGAGGTTTGATTTGTGGCCCAAGATGTGATCTATCCTGGAGAATGTTCCGTGAGCACTTGAGAAGAAAGTGTATTCTTCTGCTTTTGGATGGAACGTCCTAACGATATCGATGAGGTCCATTTCTTCTAGTGTGACGTTTAAGACTTGTGTTTCTTTATTAATTCTCTGTTTGGATGATCTGTCCATTGGTGTGAGAGGAGTGTTAAAGTCTCCTACTATTACTGTGTTATTGTTGATGTCTTCTTTTATGTCTGAAAGTACCTTTCTTATGTATTGAGGTGCCCCTGTGTTGGGTGCGTAGATATTCATGACTGTTATGTCTTCTTCTTGGATAGATCCCTTAATCATGATGTAGTGACCTGCCTTGTCTCTTAGAATCTTCTTTACTTTAAAGTCTATTTTGTCTGATATGAGGATTGCTCCTCCAGCTTTCTTTTGATTTTCATTTGCATGGAATATCTTTTTTCAGCCTTTCACTTTCAGTCTATGAGTGTCTCTAGGTCTGAAGTGGGTCTCTTGTAAACAGCATATATATGGGTGTTGCTTCTGGATCCATTCAGCCAGCCTGTGTCATTTGGTTGGAGCATTTAGTCCATTTATGTTCAAAGCAATTATTGATATGAATGTTCCTATTGTAATCTTCTTAGAAATTTGGGGTTTGATTTGTAAAACTTCTCCTACTCTATTTATTGACTATATCAGACCCTTTAATACTTGTTTTAGGGCTGGTTTTGTGGTACAGAATTCTTTCAGTTTTTGCTTGTCTGTGAAGCTTTTGACTTCACCATCATTTCTGAATGAGATTCTTGCTGGGTAGAGAAATCTTGGTTGCAGGTTATTCTCTTTTAGCCGTTTAAATGTGTATTGCCATTGTCTTCTGGCCTGTAGGGTTTCTGTTGAGAGATCCGCAGTTAAACATATGGGGTCTCCTTTATATGTTATTTGTTGTTTGCTCCTAGCTGCTTTTAGTAATCTGTCTTTATATTTAGTCTGCGTTAGTTTGATTAGAATGTGCCTTGGTGTGTTTCTTCTGGGGTTTCTCCTGTATGGAACTCTTTGTGCTTCTTGAACTTGGTTTACTATTTCCTTTCCCATGTTGGGGAAGTTTTCAACTATAACCTCTTCAAGAATTTTTCATAGTCTTTCTTCTCTTCTTCTTCTGGAACTCCTATAATTCTAATGTTGGTGCGTTTGATATTGTCCCATAGGTCTCTGAGGCTATCCTCAGTTCTTTTAACTCTTTGGGCTTTGTTGTGTTCTTCAGCACTTAGTTCCACCGTTCTGTCTTCCAGCTCACTTATCCATTCTTCAACCTCGGATACTCTACTGTTGCGACCTTCTATAGTATTTTTGAGTTCAGCAATTGAGTTGGTTGTCTCCATTTGCTTATTTTTCATTTCTTGCATGTCTCTTCTCAATGCACTAAGTTCCTCTAATATTCTGTTTTTGGTGTTTTGCATCCTCATTAGTATAGCTTTTCTGAATTCTCTTTCAGATAGTTTGTCTATCTCCTCCTCTGTCATTTGAAGTGGTGTTTCTCTAGCTTGGTCCTTCATTTGTGCAGTGTTTCTCTGTTGTTTCATTATTAGGTTAATTTTTGTTTCTTTGTGTGTGTCTGTGTGTATGGAGTTCTTTTCCCCCACCAGGCTTCTTGGTTGAATTCTCCCTTCCTTTGGGTTTCTGTCCTTGTAGAAGAGTTCAGTGGTTTGTGTCTTGGATGGTGTTAGGTCTTGTTTACAGGTGAATAATCTCTAGTGTTGTATGTTCTTTGATAGTGTGGAGTCTTGGAATCAGGGCTTCCACTCTGAGGATCCTTGGTTTGATGATTGGTCAGGGGGTATAGGCTCTATGTCTGGTTTGCTATGGTGTTCCGTGATATTAGTTTACATACTAACATCTGCAACGCGGCGCTTTGTGGCGCCCGCGACTCCTCGCGGTGCCCGGTTCCCTTTGGCTACCTTTTTATCAGGTTCATGGATACGCAGACCACGACATGTCCTCATTCTGTGCAAATTTTAATAGAATTAAAAAAAAATCCTTATTTTTTTTTTGGAAAATTGTAAAGTACTGGATAAGTGTATTAGATCCTTTTAGTAAACTTGGGAGAGACTGTTTTAAAAAATCATTTTTTTTTGGAATCTACCTATTAATCAATGGACTTCCTAGGTGACCCTAGTGGTAAAGAACCTGCCTGCCAATGCAGGTGACTTAAGAGATGTGGGTTAAATCTCTGGAAAGATCCCCTGGAGGAGGGCATGGCCGTCCAATCCAGTATTCTTGCCTGGAGAATCCCATCGGCAGAGGAGTCTGGTGGGGTATGGTCCATAGGATTGGAAAGAGTTGACTGAAGTGACTTAGCAGCAGCAGTAATTGATATATAGAAAGTCTCTACTACTACCACTCAATTGTATTTTCAGGAAATACAAGTTATTAAAAACTGCATTGTAAAAGTAATAATTTCAAAGGGAGAAAGAGGGAAAGGATTAAGTGCTTTAGACCTGCAATAATAAAGTTCTGGTTTTCTTTGAGAAATTTCAATAGAAATGGTTCTTTTTGGGGGAAGGGGGAAGGAGCAGGGTGGACGGGCCACTTCTATTGGTATTTCTTTTATCTATTTTCATCCATCTTTGTTCTTTGGCCCATGTGGGCCTAGAGCACCGGCTTGGGCGCATGCGCTCCAGAGCTCCGGCTCGGTAATTGGATACATCAGTCCAGCTGCTTCAGGCACGTGGGATCTTCCCAGGCCAAGTATCGAGCTGGCACCCCTTGCACTGCAAGGCGGTGTCCTTACCCACTGGACCACCAGGGAAGCCCCAGCAATGGACTTCTAAATAGCTCTAAGCATAAAACTGTGAGACTTGAGTATCAAGGAGCAAAATCCAGCATTTGATCATGTCCATTTCTGTTCACGAGTAATGGAGACCTTCCATTCCCTTTGAATACCTATATCACTCATTGTTGTGAAGAACAGTACACGTCACCTCAAAGGCCACAGCCCCGATGCAGCAGAACTTTTTACCTAGCTCTGACCCTAGCAGAATTGGTTTCTTATCTGCTGTGGTTAGCATAATGCAGATCATCCCAGAGTAATCTCTTGTGTTCTATTCAGTACTTCTTATGAAAACAGTAAGCTGACCTAGTGATGCTACTTGTTTTATAATGGAAACAAGTGTTCACGATAGACAACATGTGGTATGCTGGGACATTCCAGGAAATATAGACTTCCTTGCAAAGACCATCAGAAGGATTCTGAAACTGGATTCAAGAGACGACTAATTGATGTGCCCTGAAGAGGGATAGTGCCTTTGTAGCTCATATCTCCTTGGCCCTAGACATCGGAAAGGGGAGAATAAACTTTGTTGTGTTTTTTCTTCACTCTGTGTCTTTTGAACTTACTGTTACTCTGCTTTCTTTCTTTTTTTTTAACCTTCATCAGTAAAACATTTTCTTTAAACTGAACTTTGTATCTCATTGATTTCTTTTTAAAAAATTCTATACTTCCCTGATGGCTCAGATGTAAAGAAACCACCTGCAATACAGCAGACCTGGGTTGGGAAGATTCCCTGGGGAAGGGAATGACTACCCACTCCAGTATTCTTGCTTGGGGAATTCCATGGACACAGGAACCTGGCAGGCTACAGTCCATGGAGTCTCAAAGAGTCAGACATGACTGAGCGATTTTTCACTTTCACATGGTTGATCAACAATGTTGTGCTAATTTCAGGTGTACAGCAGAGTTACTCAGTGATACATATACATCTATTTCTTTTCAAGTTTTTTTTATTTTCCCATTTAGGTTATTACAGAATATTGAGTCAGTCATTACTTTTGGGAGGTGACTATGTGGACTTGTTTGAAGCGTGGTAAGGGGCATCTAGAGACCACGAAGTGGGAAACAAGAGAACATATGGGGAAATGGAAACATTGGGAAGAGAAGTAGAAATGAACAGAAGGAAAAACACCCAAACCATGTCAACATTTTCCTGATGTGCTGAAGAGTTCCTCCTGAGTTGAGTGCATCACCTGCTATCCTTGAATGCTCATTTCTTTTCTGTGCTGTTTACACTTTCATCTTGATCTTCCTGTCTTTGTTGCTGGAGGCTGCCTGGGCTCCCTCTGTGCCGGTCACCCAGTCTGTTGCTTTGTCACTTGCTTGTCAAGGTTGTGTGCAGGCCACAGGCGCTCCTCTCCTGTCAGCCACATCACTGCTCTGTACCTATCAGCATTACCATCGTCGCCTTCTTGATAGATGACTTTGGGAATTGGTTAACATTTCACTCTTGTTTAAACCATGTAAGAATGCTACCTTAGGGACCAGGTGAAGAACTAAAGGATTAGGAAATAGGGAAAATAAAGAGCACTAGAAATAAAATTTTCCCATTAAAATGCTGAGCTCAAGAATTATTGAAGCCAAAATGGATGAATGAAACGTGCCTCCAACATACTGGTTCTGACTGAAGTCTCCAAAATATGTTTAAATCTCTTTCCATAAAAATTACCATCTTGTGTGTCTATATTCTGCCTCATACAGTCAAGTCATCTTTTCAATTAAATGTATCTGTATTGTCTATATATTTAGAAGAAAAAAATTAAGTATTAATAGTGATTGCCTCTAGACGGTGGAATTATGGGTAATTTTGTTGATTTTAGAAATGTTTCTTTAATGTCCACATTTTACACTCTGAGCATTCAAAGAATGCTGCACTATGATTATAAAAGGAATGCTTTTATAATTATAAGACGCTTAAGAAACAAAGTTGATAAAGATATATAATCTGTTGCTTTTATCATATGCTTTTCATCTTTGTTAACTATATCACGACTCAGTGCTTTTGAGTGAGGAATAAAATAGCAATGAACTATTTGTGAATCCCCTGAATCTATTTTTTTGTCAAAGATGATGTAATCATTCATCTCCATCATATTCACAGAAAACTATCAATTTTCTCACACAATTTGCTGCTCATTGGACTGCTGTCTCCTTCAGGCCAATAATTATTTAATATATTTTTACTTTCAAGACCATTAGTTAGTATTTAACTATACAGAAAAATAGTTGTTAATTAATGAATTTAGAGCTTTTGAATTACTTTCTGGGGTTTTGGCAGTCTAGTACTTTCACACACAAAAAATCTATACTAGCACTGATGTAAGCCCCAGCTTTTATAATACCACCAAAGAATTTATCCTCACCTAAATATTATAGATTTATCTTATACGTTTGTTATTTGCTTCTTCCTGTCCCATCTAACTCAAGTCAAAATACACAGTCAGATTACAAGAAGGTAGGGACGTTTTTTTGTTTGTTTGTTTTTTTTTTTTTTTTTTCTTCTTTTTTTTTTTTTGCTTTATTTGGGGACATTATTTATATGACCTAGTAGATAGTCAATGAAAATCTGTTGGATGAAGGAATATAATATCTATATTTAAAACCACAAATTGATAGATAACTAATGAGGACATAGTGTATAGCAGAGGGAACTCTCCTCAGTGCTCTGTGGTGACCTAAATGGGAAGGAATTCCAAAAAAGAGGGGATATATAAACATCTAGCTGATTAACTTTCCTATACAGCAGCAAGTAACACAGCATTGTAAAGCAACTATATTCTAATAAAAATCAATAAAGTAAAAATGAAATAAAATAAGAAAAATATAAGTTGAGAAATGTTTAAAGTTAAAATAAGTAGCATATATAGAATTCTATAATAAAGACAATAAAACCACTCACAATTCAGTTACAAAATTCCTATTAAATATTTAGTGTATTTCCTTCAAGATTTTTATTTGAAAAAATTAGTATTATGATCTATATTGGGTTTGATTTTAGAAATGTTTCTTTAATGTCCACATTTTACACTCTGAGCATTCAAAGAATGCTGCACTATGATTATAAAAGGAATGCTTTTATAATTATAAGCGCAAGAAACAAAGTTGATAAAGATATATAATCTGTTGCTTTTATCATATGCTTTTCATCTTTGTTAACTATATCACGACTCAGTGCTTTTGAGTGAGGAATAAAATAGCAATGAACTATTTGTGAATCCCCTGAATCTATTTTTTTGTCAAAGATGATGTAATCATTCATCTCCATCATATTCACAGAAAACTATCAATTTTCTCACACAATTTGCTGCTCATTGGACTGCTGTCTCCTTCAGGCCAATAATTATTTAATATATTTTTACTTTCAAGACCATTAGTTAGTATTTAACTATACAGAAAAATAGTTGTTAATTAATGAATTTAGAGCTTTTGAATTACTTTCTGGGGTTTTGGCAGTCTAGTACTTTCACACACAAAAAATCTATACTAGCACTGATGTAAGCCCCAGCTTTTATAATACCACCAAAGAATTTATCCTCACCTAAATATTATAGATTTATCTTATACGTTTGTTATTTGCTTCTTCCTGTCCCATCTAACTCAAGTCAAAATACACAGTCAGATTACAAGAAGGTAGGGACGTTTTTTTGTTTGTTTGTTTTTGTTTTTTTTTCTTTTTCTTCTTCTTTTTTTTTTTTTGCTTTATTTGGGGACATTATTTATATGACCTAGTAGATAGTCAATGAAAATCTGTTGGATGAAGGAATATAATATCTATATTTAAAACCACAAATTGATAGATAACTAATGAGGACATAGTGTATAGCAGAGGGAACTCTCCTCAGTGCTCTGTGGTGACCTAAATGGGAAGGAATTCCAAAAAAGAGGGGATATATAAACATCTAGCTGATTAACTTTCCTATACAGCAGCAAGTAACACAGCATTGTAAAGCAACTATATTCTAATAAAAATCAATAAAGTAAAAATGAAATAAAATAAGAAAAAATATAAGTTGAGAAATGTTTAAAGTTAAAATAAGTAGCATATATAGAATTCTATAATAAAGACAATAAAAACCACTCACAATTCAGTTACTCAGAGATAATTCCTATTAAATATTTAGTGTATTTCCTTCCAAGATTTTTATTTGCACAAATTGCAAATATTAGATAATAATAAAATGTAATTATACATATATAGTTATATAATATAACTTTCCTATTTTTGATCAGAGACAGACTTAATCATTTGTAATGACTGCATAGTATTTACTACAACTTTATCCAAGTTTGCAACAGAGGCTTGCATTTTGTGAAAAGGTCAGAGACTTTGAAATCAGCTCAGGTTTGAATTATGGCTCTTCACTTACCATCTGTACAGTCTTGGGTATGTAACCAACATTTCTGTGCTTTTGAGGCAGGTTAGGAGAAGTGAGAAGGAGAAAGAGGTTCTAGAGAAACAAAGAAGAGGGTAATGGAGACAGAACCCTGAGAAAGAGGAAGAACGACAGCAGATAGGCTGGAGACTGGACCCACTGGACTTCAGCATCACAGCCTGGTCTTTTAAAGCAGTGTCTTCCTCCCCTGCTCTTTGCTGCCAAAGGCACAAGGCCACGCCCAGGGAGATGGAGAGGCTTTATGGTGGTGGTGGTGGTGGTTCACTTGCTAACTTGAGTCCAACTCTTGAGATCCCCTGGACTGTAGACTTCCTAGCTCCTCTGTCCATGGAATTTCCCAGGCAAGAATACTGGAGTGGATTGCTGTTTCCTTCTCCAGAGAATCTTCCTGACCCAGGAATCAAATCTGCTTCTCCTGCATTGCAGGTGGGTTCTTTGCCACTGAGCCGCTGGAGAAGTCCAGAAAAGCTTTATCCTCAGTCTCATAACCTCTTCTGCCCTCAGCTCTCATAACTAGTAATCATCACATCACAGATACAATTTTAAATACAGTCATCTTTCTTGATGGAACTGTGTGTTTCAGCCGATTCTGGCATATCCTCTCCTCAGTGCTCTGTGGTGACCTAAATGGGAAGGAATTCCAAAAAAGAGGGGATATATAAACATCTAGCTGATTAACTTTCCTATACAGCAGCAAGTAACACAGCATTGTAAAGCAACTATATTCTAATAAAAATCAATAAAGTAAAAATGAAATAAAACAAGAAAAATATAAGTTGAGAAATGTTTAAAGTTAAAATAAGTAGCATATATAGAATTCTATAATAAAGACAATAAAACCACTCACAATTCAGTTACTCAGAGATAATTCCTATTAAATATTTAGTGTATTTCCTTCCAAGATTTTTATTTGCACAAATTGCAAATATTAGATAATAATAAAATGTAATTATACATATATAGTTATATAATATAACTTTCCTATTTTTGATCAGAGACAGACTTAATCATTTGTAATGACTGCATAGTATTTACTACAACTTTATCCAAGTTTGCAACAGAGGCTTGCATTTTGTGAAAAGGTCAGAGACTTTGAAATCAGCTCAGGTTTGAATTATGGCTCTTCACTTACCATCTGTACAGTCTTGGGTATGTAACCAACATTTCTGTGCTTTTGAGGCAGGTTAGGAGAAGTGAGAAGGAGAAAGAGGTTCTAGAGAAACAAAGAAGAGGGTAATGGAGACAGAACCCTGAGAAAGAGGAAGAACGACAGCAGATAGGCTGGAGACTGGACCCACTGGACTTCAGCATCACAGCCTGGTCTTTTAAAGCAGTGTCTTCCTCCCCTGCTTTTTGCTGCCAAAGGCACAAGGCCACGCCCAGGGAGATGGAGAGGCTTTATGGTGGTGGTGGTGGTGGTTCACTTGCTAACTTGAGTCCAACTCTTGAGATCCCCTGGACTGTAGACTTCCTAGCTCCTCTGTCCATGGAATTTCCCAGGCAAGAATACTGGAGTGGATTGCTGTTTCCTTCTCCAGAGAATCTTCCTGACCCAGGAATCAAATCTGCTTCTCCTGCATTGCAGGTGGGTTCTTTGCCACTGAGCCGCTGGAGAAGTCCAGAAAAGCTTTATCCTCAGTCTCATAACCTCTTCTGCCCTCAGCTCTCATAACTAGTAATCATCACATCACAGATACAATTTTAAATACAGTCATCTTTCTTGATGGAACTGTGTGTTTCAGCCGATTCTGGCATAGACATCAGACTACACTGCCCTAGTGTTACAAGGTGTCAGTATCAGCAATGAGTGATTTATGATCTCCCTAAGTGAATGTCATTCAAGTTTTACACTGGTTGCCTTTCTACCTTAGTTATTCATATTTTTAAAGGTGCTAATTCTAGGTTATTTTATTTGTCAGGGCTTAATCACTTATCACTTGTCTTCTTTTATTCCTTAAACATTTGCCAGTTAGAACCATATGCAATTTTAAAATCTGTTTTTCTGTAGCATTAACTAGTAGACCACTTCTTTGGAGATTATGATCTTCCTAGTAGGTGACCTTAAAAGTACACATTTTAACAAACAATTTTGGCCTCTTTTATTGTTATTTTATTTATTTATTTTCATCCATCTTAATGCTTTGGCCTGTGTGGGCCTCCCATCGCAGTGGCCTCTCTCATTGCAGAGCACTGGCTCTGGGCACAAGTCAGAGCGCTGACTTGTAATTGGACACACCAGTCCAACCTCTCCGCGGCACATGGGATCTTCCTTGGCCAGGGATTGAACCAGTGCCCCTTGCACTGCAAGGCGGATTCTTTACTCACTGAACCATCAGGGAATCTCCAAAGTATACATTTACTTTTTAAGATTTATTTATTTATTTATTTTGGGCCGGGGTCGGGTTGGGGAGGGAGGGGAGCGGGCGGGCAACTTCTATTGGTCTTTCATTTCTCTATTTTCATCCGTCTTTGTTCTTTGGCTTCTGTGGGCCTCCCATCGGGGTGGCGTCTGTCGTTGCAGAGTGCCGGCTCTGGGCGCATGCACTCCAGAGCTCTGACTTGGTGATTGGACACATCAGTCCAGCCACTCCGTGGCACATGGGATCTTCCCAGGCCAGGGATCGAACCGGCGCCCCTTGCACTGCAAGGCGGTGTCCTTATCCACTGGACCACCAGGGGAAGCCCCAAAGTATACATTTTTAAAAGAAGCCCAACCTTTTCTTTTCCTCCACCTTAGTCCAACCCACACAATACCCCTCCTCTACCCAGTCAGTGAATTTAGGGTCCTTTCTGAGTCGTCAGATACCTACTACTTCTTACTTGCCAGGATACATTGTAGAGCCATTACTGTGTGAATGATTCACCAGGAAGCAGGCTATTAAGGGAGACCCTGTATTTTAGGTTTTACTTTAGGTTCACAGGCCTCAGTGAGGTTCTTTTCTGATGGAGTTTTTAGCTGGTAACATCTTCTTAAAATACTTTGTAGAGAGAAAGATCTTAGAGTGAATTCCTGCTTATACGAATGCTTCAGAAACATTGAACTTTTTTCTCCTAGGAAAACCTTGACTCTTCCAGTAGAGGCCAAGCGCCTATGTCCTAAAAAGTGATGTTTTATTTGGGAGAAGACATAGATCCAGCATTCACACTTTCACAACATAAACTCTGTCTCTTGGCTTCTTTATTGTGTCTTCATTCTCTGGAATGTTCTTCCCAAGAGGTGACCAAGTAGCAAAATGACCCTCAGTAGCTCCTGGTTTATACCCTATCAACTTAGTCATGTCAGTGAAAGAGCCTTCTCATTGCAGAGCACTGGCTCTGGGCAAGTGAGCGCTGACTTGTAATTGGACACACCAGTCCAACCTCTCCGCGGCACATGGGATCTTCCTTGGCCAGGGATTGAACCAGTGCCCCTTGCACTGCAAGGCGGATTCTTTACTCACTGAACCATCAGGGAATCTCCAAAGTATACATTTACTTTTTAAGATTTATTTATTTATTTATTTTGGGCCGGGGTCGGGTTGGGGAGGGAGGGGAGCGGGCGGGCAACTTCTATTGGTCTTTCATTTCTCTATTTTCATCCGTCTTTGTTCTTTGGCTTCTGTGGGCCTCCCATCGGGGTGGCGTCTGTCGTTGCAGAGTGCCGGCTCTGGGCGCATGCACTCCAGAGCTCTGACTTGGTGATTGGACACATCAGTCCAGCCACTCCGTGGCACATGGGATCTTCCCAGGCCAGGGATCGAACCGGCGCCCCTTGCACTGCAAGGCGGTGTCCTTATCCACTGGACCACCAGGGGAAGCCCCAAAGTATACATTTTTAAAAGAAGCCCAACCTTTTCTTTTCCTCCACCTTAGTCCAACCCACACAATACCCCTCCTCTACCCAGTCAGTGAATTTAGGGTCCTTTCTGAGTCGTCAGATACCTACTACTTCTTACTTGCCAGGATACATTGTAGAGCCATTACTGTGCGAATGATTCACCAGGAAGCAGGCTATTAAGGGAGACCCTGTATTTTAGGTTTTACTTTAGGTTCACAGGCCTCAGTGAGGTTCTTTTCTGATGGAGTTTTTAGCTGGTAACATCTTCTTAAAATACTTTGTAGAGAGAAAGATCTTAGAGTGAATTCCTGCTTATACGAATGCTTCAGAAACATTGAACTTTTTTCTCCTAGGAAAACCTTGACTCTTCCAGTAGAGGCCAAGCGCCTATGTCCTAAAAGTGATGTTTTATTTGGGAGAAGACATAGATCCAGCATTCACACTTTCACAACATAAACTCTGTCTCTTGGCTTCTTTATTGTGTCTTCATTCTCTGGAATGTTCTTCCCAAGAGGTGACCAAGTAGCAAAATGACCCTCAGTAGCTCCTGGTTTATACCCTATCAACTTAGTCATGTCAGTGAAAGAGACCTCTTTTTGGCAAGATCTATAGCAGTTTGACTTGTATCTCATTGGTCCAGCCTGAGTCATGCATCTTTGGCATGGGTGGTGTAGTAAACATAGACAAACACCGCCTGCACACACACACACACACACATGCATGGATGCGTACATACACAAACTAAACCATCAGATTAATCCTTCATTAAATAAAGAGTTCATGATTCAAGCTGAGCTGACTGGTTTCTTCTCTGAGAATTTTAGAATCATTTTGTAGAGACACACAGCACAAAGGTAGACAATGATTAGGAAGGATTCATCACTGGTAATGTTGTTCTAAAAACGCTGAAGAATTGAAGCCTTTGAACTCTGGTGCTGGAAAAGACTCTTGAGAGAGTCCCTTGGATAACAGAGAGTTGACTAATCATAAAGGAAATCAACCCCGAATATTTTTAAAATTTATTTTTATTTTCCTTTTACAAGAGTTTTGTTGTTTACTGCTGTACGTAAACCTGAATCAGTCATAGGTGTATACACTTGACCTCTCCCACTTGAACTTCCTTCCCATCTCCCTCCCCATCCCACGCCTCTAGGTTGTTACAGAGCCCCTGTGGAAGTTCCCTTAGTCTTACAGCACATTTATATTGGTTGTCTCTTTTACAGATGGGAATGTAAGTTTCCATGTTACTCTTTCCATACCTCTTGCCCACTCCTCCCTCCTCACAATGTGCACGGGTCTGTTCCCCATGTCTGATTCTCCATTGCTCCTCTGCATATACATTTATCAGTACCATCTTTCAAGATTTCATATATTTGTGAATTCCTGCTTATACGAATGCTTCAGAAACATTGAACTTTTTTCTCCTAGGAAAACCTTGACTCTTCCAGTAGAGGCCAAGCGCCTATGTCCTAAAAAGTGATGTTTTATTTGGGAGAAGACATAGATCCAGCATTCACACTTTCACAACATAAACTCTGTCTCTTGGCTTCTTTATTGTGTCTTCATTCTCTGGAATGTTCTTCCCAAGAGGTGACCAAGTAGCAAAATGACCCTCAGTAGCTCCTGGTTTATACCCTATCAACTTAGTCATGTCAGTGAAAGAGACCTCTTTTTGGCAAGATCTATAGCAGTTTGACTTGTATCTCATTGGTCCAGCCTGAGTCATGCATCTTTGGCATGGGTGGTGTAGTAAACATAGACAAACACCGCCTGCACACACACACACACACACATGCATGGATGCGTACATACACAAACTAAACCATCAGATTAATCCTTCATTAAATAAAGAGTTCATGATTCAAGCTGAGCTGACTGGTTTCTTCTCTGAGAATTTTAGAATCATTTTGTAGAGACACACAGCACAAAGGTAGACAATGATTAGGAAGGATTCATCACTGGTAATGTTGTTCTAAAAACGCTGAAGAATTGAAGCCTTTGAACTCTGGTGCTGGAAAAGACTCTTGAGAGAGTCCCTTGGATAACAGAGAGTTGACTAATCATAAAGGAAATCAACCCCGAATATTTTTAAAATTTATTTTTATTTTCCTTTTACAAGAGTTTTGTTGTTTACTGCTGTACGTAAACCTGAATCAGTCATAGGTGTATACACTTGACCTCTCCCACTTGAACTTCCTTCCCATCTCCCTCCCCATCCCACGCCTCTAGGTTGTTACAGAGCCCCTGTGGAAGTTCCCTTAGTCTTACAGCACATTTATATTGGTTGTCTCTTTTACAGATGGGAATGTAAGTTTCCATGTTACTCTTTCCATACCTCTTGCCCACTCCTCCCTCCTCACAATGTGCACGGGTCTGTTCCCCATGTCTGATTCTCCATTGCTCCTCTGCATATACATTTATCAGTACCATCTTTCAAGATTTCATATATTTGTGTTAATATACTATATTTAACCTTCTCTTTATGACTGACTTCACTTTGTATAATAGGTTCTAAGTTTATCTACCTTATTAGGACTGACTCAAATGCTTTTTATGGCTGAGAAATATTCCATTGTATATATGTACCACAGCTTCTTTATCCATTCATTTGTCGATGGATGTCTAGGTTGCTTCCATGTTCTAGCTATTGTAAAACGTGCTGCAGTGAGCATTAGGGTAGACGTGTCTCTTTCAATTTTGATTTCCTCAGGGTATATGCCTAGAAGTGGGATTGGTAGGTCATATGGTGGTTCTATTCCTAGTTTTTAAAGGGATCTCCATAGTGACTGTATCAATTTACATTCCTACCAACAGTGTAAGAGTGTTCCCTTTCTTCCACACCCTCTCCAGCATTTATTCTATGTATTTATTTATTTTACAGAGTTTTGTTTACTGCCACATATATACATGAATCCGTCATAGGTATACATATGTTCCCCTTCCCCGAACTTCCCCCATCTCCCTCCCCATCCAACCCATCCATGTCACCACAGAGCCCCTGTTTGAGATCCCCTGGTCCCACAGTATATAGGCCTCCCTTACCACAGTGTCCATAAGGCTGTTCTCCATGTCTGCCTGTCCAATGCTGCTCTGCATATTTGTTTTTCAGAACCATCTTTATAGATTCCATCTATATAGGTCAGTATACAATATTTGTCTTTCTTTCTCTGACATACTTCACTCTGTATAACAAGTTCTAGATCCATCCACTTCATTAGAACTGATTCAAAAGTATTGTTTTTTAGGACTGAATAGTATTCCATTGCATATATTTACCACAGCTTTTTTATGCGTGGATATCTAGATTGCTTCCATATTCTAGCTGTTGTAAATAGTGCTGCAATGAACCATGTGGTACATGTGTCTGTTTCAATTTTGATTTCCTCAGGGTATATACCTAGTAGTGGGGTTGCTGGGCCATATCGTGGTTCTATTCCTAGCTTTTTGGGGAATCTCCATACTGTCTTCCATAGCGGCTGTATCAATTTACATTCCCACCAACAGTATAAGACTGTTCCCTTTTCTCCACACCCTCTCCAGCATTTATTGTCTGTAGACTTGATGATGGCCATTCTGACTGGTGTGAGGTGATATCTCATTGTAATTTTGACTTGCATTTCTCTAACAATGAGCAATGTTGAGTATTTTTTCATTTGTTTGTTGGCCATCTGTATGTTTTCTTTGGAAAGATGTTTGTTTAGGTCTTTTTCCCATTTTTTGATTGGGTTGTTATGGGGTTGAGTTGTCTGAGTTGCTTGTATACTTTTGAAATTAATTCTTTGTCAGTTGTTTCATTTGCTGTTATTTTCTCCCATTCTGAAGGTTGTCTTTTCACCTTGTTTGTAGTTTGTTTTGCTGTGCAAAAGCTTTTAAGTTTAGTTAGATCCCACTTGTTTGCATTTGTCTTTATTTCCATTACTTTAGGAGGCAGGTCATAGAAGATCCTAGTTTGACTTATGTCATTGACTTTTGTGCCTGTGTTTTCCTCTAAGAGTTTTGTTTACTGCCACATATATACATGAATCCATAGGTATACATATGTTCCCTTCCCGAACTTCCCCATCTCCTCCCCATCCAACCCATCCATGTCACCACAGAGCCCCTGTTTGAGATCCCCTGGTCCCACAGTATATAGGCCTCCCTTACCACAGTGTCCATAAGGCTGTTCTCCATGTCTGCCTGTCCAATGCTGCTCTGCATATTTGTTTTTCAGAACCATCTTTATAGATTCCATCTATATAGGTCAGTATACAATATTTGTCTTTCTTTCTCTGACATACTTCACTCTGTATAACAAGTTCTAGATCCATCCACTTCATTAGAACTGATTCAAAAGTATTGTTTTTTAGGACTGAATAGTATTCCATTGCATATATTTACCACAGCTTTTTTATGCGTGGATATCTAGATTGCTTCCATATTCTAGCTGTTGTAAATAGTGCTGCAATGAACCATGTGGTACATGTGTCTGTTTCAATTTTGATTTCCTCAGGGTATATACCTAGTAGTGGGGTTGCTGGGCCATATCGTGGTTCTATTCCTAGCTTTTTGGGGAATCTCCATACTGTCTTCCATAGCGGTTGTATCAATTTACATTCCCACCAACAGTATAAGACTGTTCCCTTTTCTCCACACCCTCTCCAGCATTTATTGTCTGTAGACTTGATGATGGCCATTCTGACTGGTGTGAGGTGATATCTCATTGTAATTTTGACTTGCATTTCTCTAACAATGAGCAATGTTGAGTATTTTTTCATTTGTTTGTTGGCCATCTGTATGTTTTCTTTGGAAAGATGTTTGTTTAGGTCTTTTTCCCATTTTTTGATTGGGTTGTTATGGGGTTGAGTTGTCTGAGTTGCTTGTATACTTTTGAAATTAATTCTTTGTCAGTTGTTTCATTTGCTGTTATTTTCTCCCATTCTGAAGGTTGTCTTTTCACCTTGTTTGTAGTTTGTTTTGCTGTGCAAAAGCTTTTAAGTTTAGTTAGATCCCACTTGTTTGCATTTGTCTTTATTTCCATTACTTTAGGAGGCAGGTCATAGAAGATCCTAGTTTGACTTATGTCATTGACTTTTGTGCCTGTGTTTTCCTCTAAGAGTTTTATGGTTTCTGGTCTTACATTTAGGTCTTTAATCCACTTTGAGTTTATCTTTGTGTATGGTGTTAGGTAGTGCTCCAACTTCATTCTTTTACATGTAACTGTCCAGTTTTCCCAGCATCACTTATTGAAGTAGCTGTCTTTGCCCCATTGTATATTCTTGCCCCCTTTGTCAAAAACAAAGTACTCAGAAGTTTGTGAGATTATCTCTGGGCTCTCTGTCTTTTTCCATTGGTCTGTATTTCCATTTTTGTGCCAGTTTGATACTGTCTTAATAACTGTTGCTTTGTAGTACAGTCTGAAGTCAGGAAGGTTGTTTCCTCCAGTTCCATTCTTCTTTCTCAAGACTGCTTTGCCTATCTGGGGCTTTTGTATTTCCATATGAACTGTGTTATTCTTTGGTCTAGTTCTGTGAAGAATGTCATTGGTAATTTAATAGGAATTGCATTGAATCTGTAGATGATATTTGGTAGTATGGTCATTTTCACAATATTGATACTTCCAACCTAGGAACATGGAATATGTTTCCATCTGTCTATGTCTTCTTTGATTTCTTTCATCAATGTCTTATAATTTTCTGTGTAGAGTTCTTTTGTCTCCTTTGGTAGGTTTATTCCTAGATATTTTATTCTTCTTGTTGCAGTGGTGAATAGGATTGCTTCCTTGATTTCTCTTTCTGATTTTTCATTGTTGCTATATAGGAATGTGAATGATTTCCATGTATTGATTTGAACCTGGAATATTGATTGGAAGGATGGGTGCTTAAACTGAAGCTCTAATACTTTGGCCATCTTATGCGGAGAACTGACTCATTGGAAAAGATCCTGATGGCAGTAAAGATTGGAGGCAGGAAAGGAAGTGGGTGACAGAGGATGAGATGTTTGGATGGTATCATTGACTCAATGAACATGACTTTGAGTAAACTCTGGGAGATAGTGGAGGACAGGGAAGCCTTGTGTGCTGCAGTCCATGGGATTGAAAGACTCAGACATGACTTATGTACTAAACAGCAACAACAAAGATGGTCCATTGGTTCCTGTTTCCTGTAGTAATCAAAGGGCTACCAAATGGCAACCTTCTAGTGGTCCCTGGAAAATTACATTAGCACTTTCAAACTCAGATCATTGGTAGCCTTCTTCTACAACAAAATTATAGAAAAATCAAGCTATTGATTGTGTTTAGGAGAGAGAAAGAGCCAACTAATTTTTGTTTAATTTGCTAACAGAAGTTTTTCAAGTCTAATTGTTGTTAGGACTTGAGACCCATATAGAATGACCACTATTACTT
Source organism: Tragulus kanchil (assembly GCA_022376925.1). Classification (NCBI taxonomy): domain Eukaryota; kingdom Metazoa; phylum Chordata; class Mammalia; order Artiodactyla; family Tragulidae; genus Tragulus; species Tragulus kanchil. Next base: position 286,783,959 of record JAIOJX010000026.1, read on the forward strand.
TTTAGGATTGGATTCTGAACATTTGTATCAAATGCAAATCAACATTTATTTGGTTAAAAAATTAAATAATTATTAGAACTTCTGAGAAGAAGCTTTAGATTAATTTCAAATGTTTTCTCTGAAGCCTTATTAAACCAACTATGTTAAAATAACATGATGATAGGAGGAAGTATAATTTATTGCATTGAATCTGTAGATGATATTTGGTAGTATGGTCATTTTCACAATATTGATACTTCCAACCTAGGAACATGGAATATGTTTCCATCTGTCTATGTCTTCTTTGATTTCTTTCATCAATGTCTTATAATTTTCTGTGTAGAGTTCTTTTGTCTCCTTTGGTAGGTTTATTCCTAGATATTTTATTCTTCTTGTTGCAGTGGTGAATAGGATTGCTTCCTTGATTTCTCTTTCTGATTTTTCATTGTTGCTATATAGGAATGTGAATGATTTCCATGTATTGATTTGAACCTGGAATATTGATTGGAAGGATGGGTGCTTAAACTGAAGCTCTAATACTTTGGCCATCTTATGCGGAGAACTGACTCATTGGAAAAGATCCTGATGGCAGTAAAGATTGGAGGCAGGAAAGGAAGTGGGTGACAGAGGATGAGATGTTTGGATGGTATCATTGACTCAATGAACATGACTTTGAGTAAACTCTGGGAGATAGTGGAGGACAGGGAAGCCTTGTGTGCTGCAGTCCATGGGATTGAAAGACTCAGACATGACTTATGTACTAAACAGCAACAACAAAGATGGTCCATTGGTTCCTGTTTCCTGTAGTAATCAAAGGGCTACCAAATGGCAACCTTCTAGTGGTCCCTGGAAAATTACATTAGCACTTTCAAACTCAGATCATTGGTAGCCTTCTTCTACAACAAAATTATAGAAAAATCAAGCTATTGATTGTGTTTAGGAGAGAGAAAGAGCCAACTAATTTTTGTTTAATTTGCTAACAGAAGTTTTTCAAGTCTAATTGTTGTTAGGACTTGAGACCCATATAGAATGACCACTATTACTTTTTAGGATTGGATTCTGAACATTTGTATCAAATGCAAATCAACATTTATTTGGTTAAAAAATTAAATAATTATTAGAACTTCTGAGAAGAAGCTTTAGATTAATTTCAAATGTTTTCTCTGAAGCCTTATTAAACCAACTATGTTAAAATAACATGATGATAGGAGGAAGTATAATTTATTGCAATGTATTTGTAGTTCTAGATCTCCAGTTTCAAAATGATTAAGTTGAAAGCTAAATGCCTGTTCAGTTTGCTAACAGTAACATACAACAATGAAAAAGGTGTTACACAAGAGAAAATAGCCCTGAATGGAGGTTGTTATGTCCTTTTTCAAAACAATAGTATGACCCACATTACAAAGTGGAGGTTAAGATAATCTGTTCTCTTCCAAAGGAGATACAAAATTGTTTTGTGCCCATTTCTAAATTAATTCTTTTTCTTCTAAGTTATCATTTATTTTCATCCATCTTTATTCTTTGGCATGTGTGAGCCTCCCATTTCAGTGGCCTCTCTCATTGCAGAACACTGGCTCTGGGCACATGCACTCCTGAGTGCTGGCTCGTAATTGGACACACTGGTCCAGCCACTCCTCAGCATGTGGAATCTTCCCAGGCCTGGGGTTGAACCAGTGCCCCTTGCACTTCAAGGTGGACTCTTTACCCACTGGACCACCAGGGAAGTCCCTCTAAATGAATTCTTTAGTCTGATTGCTTCTTTCTAGTTTGCTCATGCCCCATCAAATATCAACCATAGAACTGCTATGCTTAGTCAGATTATGTTCTTTCATTAGCTGAGCAAGAGGGTTCTGTTTGCTTCCCCCAGTGACACTAGTATTGCTGCAAATCCTGTCATCTTTTGTAGTCTATTATACCTTATATTCACAGATCTATTCAAATCATTTTAGCAATAACTTCGATCACTTTCTGTATGAAGTCCTGTATATTTACTACTCTCAGTGTAAAGTAGGACTCCATGTTTTATTTTTAGTTTAGATTACTGTTGCTTGAACATCTCTTATGGAGGGTAGGCATCATGTTAGAAGCTGGATATAGCAAGAGGTAGATGTCTTTGCATTTTGATTCCTAGGCTGGCAAAAGAGAGACAATTCAAGAGAGAAATCTGGCAGAAGATGAACATATAGTAACAGTGACTAGGTTTGTAGTGCCCAGTGTCACAAAGTTGGTAGGTGACTGAGCCAGAAGTCAAAGCCAGTGCTGATGTCCTGGGGCTAAAGTTCATTTTCTTAGCTGTTGTGAGAGCAGACCAGGTGTTAAGATGCATGCATGGGAGTGTATTGGAACACAGGCACAGACCCAGCCTTTAAATTCAGGGGAGGCTTTCCTGTGTGGTCTCCTAAACTATCCTCTCAGGAATTAGCCAAGCGAAGGTGGGAGTAGGGCTGTCTATGCAGTTGAAAGCTCCAAAGGAAAAGTATTGAAGTGAAAACATATAATGTGTTTGGAGTGGAGTACCAGGACTAATTTAGTAAATTAGGAGACTAACTTGCAATGGCCCTGGTTTCTACCTGAAAAAAATTAGAAATGCTGTTACTGGTTAAGGAAACTCACTGATGATTTTAAAGCTGGGAGTAATGCTTTTAGATGCCTGTTTTAGAAAGTACAATGAGGAAGATGGGGTAAAATTTGGGACAAGGAAACCAGATAGGTGATGTTTGTTATTGCTGTAATTTTAGTTGCTGAACAGGACAGTCTAGATGCTGCTGCTGTTCAGTCGCTTCAGTCATATTCAGCTCTGTGTGACCCCATGGACTGTAACTTTCTGGGCTTCTCTGAATTTTCAGGCAATGAATTCTTTAGTCTGATTGCTTCTTTCTAGTTTGCTCATGCCCCATCAAATATCAACCATAGAACTGCTATGCTTAGTCAGATTATGTTCTTTCATTAGCTGAGCAAGAGGGTTCTGTTTGCTTCCCCCAGTGACACTAGTATTGCTGCAAATCCTGTCATCTTTTGTAGTCTATTATACCTTATATTCACAGATCTATTCAAATCATTTTAGCAATAACTTCGATCACTTTCTGTATGAAGTCCTGTATATTTACTACTCTCAGTGTAAAGTAGGACTCCATGTTTTATTTTTAGTTTAGATTACTGTTGCTTGAACATCTCTTATGGAGGGTAGGCATCATGTTAGAAGCTGGATATAGCAAGAGGTAGATGTCTTTGCATTTTGATTCCTAGGCTGGCAAAAGAGAGACAATTCAAGAGAGAAATCTGGCAGAAGATGAACATATAGTAACAGTGACTAGGTTTGTAGTGCCCAGTGTCACAAAGTTGGTAGGTGACTGAGCCAGAAGTCAAAGCCAGTGCTGATGTCCTGGGGCTAAAGTTCATTTTCTTAGCTGTTGTGAGAGCAGACCAGGTGTTAAGATGCATGCATGGGAGTGTATTGGAACACAGGCACAGACCCAGCCTTTAAATTCAGGGGAGGCTTTCCTGTGTGGTCTCCTAAACTATCCTCTCAGGAATTAGCCAAGCGAAGGTGGGAGTAGGGCTGTCTATGCAGTTGAAAGCTCCAAAGGAAAAGTATTGAAGTGAAAACATATAATGTGTTTGGAGTGGAGTACCAGGACTAATTTAGTAAATTAGGAGACTAACTTGCAATGGCCCTGGTTTCTACCTGAAAAAAATTAGAAATGCTGTTACTGGTTAAGGAAACTCACTGATGATTTTAAAGCTGGGAGTAATGCTTTTAGATGCCTGTTTTAGAAAGTACAATGAGGAAGATGGGGTAAAATTTGGGACAAGGAAACCAGATAGGTGATGTTTGTTATTGCTGTAATTTTAGTTGCTGAACAGGACAGTCTAGATGCTGCTGCTGTTCAGTCGCTTCAGTCATATTCAGCTCTGTGTGACCCCATGGACTGTAACTTTCTGGGCTTCTCTGTCCATGGAATTTTCCAGGCAAGAATACTGGAGTGGGTTGCCATTTTCTCCTTCACATTCAAGATGACATATACATAAATAAGATAAATCACTGATGACGAGGGCATGGGGGAAGGAGTTAAGAGATACTTAAGAGGTAGAGTTGATGAGCTTTATAATGGGGCAGTACAATACGGTAGTGCCACACAGGGTAGGCTCAAAATCTGGTTCACTCACATATTGGTTATGTGACCTTGGGTATGTTGCATAACTTCTTTGAGACTCAGTTTTTTCATCTGTCAGGTGGGGACAATAGCAGAACCCATCTCACTGGATTGTAATGAAGGCTAAATGTGAGCATGTGTGTATATAAAAAGGAAGTCTTGCTTGTGACCATGTGGATGGCCCTTGATGGCATTATGCTAATTGCAATGTCAGGAAAGCAAATACTGATCTCACATGGGGAATCTAAACAATAATAACAGCCAAACAAAAACAAAGCAAACTCATGGTTACAGAATAGATTGGTGGTTGCCATCACAGGGCACAGAATAAAAGAATGCAGATCTTTGGGGGTGATGAATGGGCCATGAGTATGTAATGTACATCATTGGGGCTATAGTTAATACTACTGTATTATATATTTGAAAGTTGCTGATACAGTAGATCTTAAAAGATTTTCATTACAAGAAAAAAATTGTAACTACTTTGATGAATGTTAACTAGAAATTAGGTGATCATTTCACAGTATATACAAATGTTGAATCATTATATAGTATACTTAAAACTAATATGTCAATCATGTCTAAATTTTTAAACATGTTACTGTGTGGAAAATATTTAGAACAGTGCCTGCCATGTCTTGTTGTTTCTGAATAGATGTGATAAGGAAGCACTTATTGGTGATTTGGCGGATGGTAGTGCCACCATTTGAGATAGAAAACACTGAAGAAGGGGCTGGCTTAAAAGGAAAATTTATAATATAAGACATGTATATATTGGGCTTGAGGTGTTTGAGTTACATTCTCAGGTAAAGATGTTTAGTAGACAGTTAAAGATACTAGTCAGATCTCAGAAGAGACTTTTGAGATGCAGATATAGGTCTGGGAGTTGCCAGTATTTTTATGTGGGTGCCATTGGAAACAGCACATTAATAAAATTGTTCACAGAGAATATTCAAATAAGAAGGGAGCATAGTGAAGATCAGGACCCTGGGAAATAAGAGCTAATGGAGGAACTGAAGTAGAACCAGCAAAGTTTGATATCTTCCCTGTGTATAGTCAGAGATATCTGAGGACTCTTAGATTATTTACCTAATACCTGCTGGAGGAGATGAACATAAAGGTGAACAACAGGCATTCTTGTGAATCTCTGAGCATAAGTGGCTGATAAGACAGGAAGTTTCCATTTCTAGGAAGGTTCTACTGAAACAAAGGAGAGCAAACTTTTTGCTTTTTACCTACCCCCTGATTCAGTTTCACTTACCATTTTCCATGCTTAACTTCACTGCTTTTCCTTCTGTGAGGGAGTCTGGTTTCACCAAACACATTTTTGAATGGCAACCAGAATGAACACAGCTGTTTAGCTATGAACGAACTACAGCTTTATGTAAAGAAATATATTTTTTGAGGCTTCCTTGGTGACTCAGCAATAACAAATCTGCCTGCAGTGCAGGAGACAGGAGACTCAGGTTCAATCCTGGGTTGGGAAGATACCTTAAAGAAGGAGATGGCAATGCACTCCAGTATTCCTGCCTGAGAAATCCCACGGACAGAGGAGCCTGGTGGGCTGTGGCCCATAGGGTCTCAAGAGTTGGACATGACATAGCGATTCAACCACTCACCACGGACAATTTGAAATTTCTAGAAATAGTGCCGTTGAATCATTATATAGTATACTTAAAACTAATATGTCAATCATGTCTAAATTTTTAAACATGTTACTGTGTGGAAAATATTTAGAACAGTGCCTGCCATGTCTTGTTGTTTCTGAATAGATGTGATAAGGAAGCACTTATTGGTGATTTGGCGGATGGTAGTGCCACCATTTGAGATAGAAAACACTGAAGAAGGGGCTGGCTTAAAAGGAAAATTTATAATATAAGACATGTATATATTGGGCTTGAGGTGTTTGAGTTACATTCTCAGGTAAAGATGTTTAGTAGACAGTTAAAGATACTAGTCAGATCTCAGAAGAGACTTTTGAGATGCAGATATAGGTCTGGGAGTTGCCAGTATTTTTATGTGGGTGCCATTGGAAACAGCACATTAATAAAATTGTTCACAGAGAATATTCAAATAAGAAGGGAGCATAGTGAAGATCAGGACCCTGGGAAATAAGAGCTAATGGAGGAACTGAAGTAGAACCAGCAAAGTTTGATATCTTCCCTGTGTATAGTCAGAGATATCTGAGGACTCTTAGATTATTTACCTAATACCTGCTGGAGGAGATGAACATAAAGGTGAACAACAGGCATTCTTGTGAATCTCTGAGCATAAGTGGCTGATAAGACAGGAAGTTTCCATTTCTAGGAAGGTTCTACTGAAACAAAGGAGAGCAAACTTTTTGCTTTTTACCTACCCCCTGATTCAGTTTCACTTACCATTTTCCATGCTTAACTTCACTGCTTTTCCTTCTGTGAGGGAGTCTGGTTTCACCAAACACATTTTTGAATGGCAACCAGAATGAACACAGCTGTTTAGCTATGAACGAACTACAGCTTTATGTAAAGAAATATATTTTTTGAGGCTTCCTTGGTGACTCAGCAATAACAAATCTGCCTGCAGTGCAGGAGACAGGAGACTCAGGTTCAATCCTGGGTTGGGAAGATACCTTAAAGAAGGAGATGGCAATGCACTCCAGTATTCCTGCCTGAGAAATCCCACGGACAGAGGAGCCTGGTGGGCTGTGGCCCATAGGGTCTCAAGAGTTGGACATGACATAGCGATTCAACCACTACCACCAAAACTAAAGACTTGACTTCATCTATTACAAAGTTGTATTGTTCTGATTTTATAAAACTCTTTCTTCGGGCTTCCCCTGGTGGTCCAGTGGGTAAGGACACCGCCTTGCAGTGCAAGGGGCGCTGGTTCGAGCCCTGGCCTGGGAAGATCCCATGTGCCGCGGAGCGGCTGGACTGATGTGTCCAATCACCGAGCCGGAGCTCTGGAGCACATGCGCCCAGAGCTGGTGCTCTGCAACAACAGACCCCACCGCGATGGGAGGCCCACAGGAGCCAAAGAACAAAGACGGATGAACAGAGAGAAACAAAAGACCAAGCTCCCCTCCCTCCCTACCCCACCCACCCCCAAAATAAATAAGTAAATCTTTAAAAAAACAAAACAAAACAAAATTCTTTCTTCCTGTGATGGCTCTTAGTTCCTCTACTGGGTCATAAAGAAAGCTCTCAACTCTATTTTATATGCCCTTTGAAGCCATGGATAGAAAACAAAAACAATAAACTTTCTCCACTTTCTCTGAGGACAAATTCTTCCACATCCTAAATGTTTCCTTTCTCACAGAGCTTCCCTCCATGGTTTAGGATTGTAAACCTTCCTATTTCTACACACAGAGCAACATTCAGAGCATGCCATTTGTATTTTACATGACACATGGGTAGAACAGTAAATAATTGTATACATAAATGAAGAAATGGAAGTAGTGCAGATTATACATACAGTATATTCGGACATGACATTATTTTTTTCCATGCTTAACTTCACTTTATGCTTTTCCTTTCTGTGAGGGAGTCTGGTTTCACCAAACACATTTTGAATGCAACCAGAATGAACACAGCTGTTTAGCTATGAACGAACTACAGCTTTATGTAAAGAAATATATTTTTTGAGGCTTCCTTGGTGACTCAGCAATAACAAATCTGCCTGCAGTGCAGGAGACAGGAGACTCAGGTTCAATCCTGGGTTGGGAAGATACCTTAAAGAAGGAGATGGCAATGCACTCCAGTATTCCTGCCTGAGAAATCCCACGGACAGAGGAGCCTGGTGGGCTGTGGCCCATAGGGTCTCAAGAGTTGGACATGACATAGCGATTCAACCACTACCACCAAAACTAAAGACTTGACTTCATCTATTACAAAGTTGTATTGTTCTGATTTTATAAAACTCTTTCTTCGGGCTTCCCCTGGTGGTCCAGTGGGTAAGGACACCGCCTTGCAGTGCAAGGGGCGCTGGTTCGAGCCCTGGCCTGGGAAGATCCCATGTGCCGCGGAGCGGCTGGACTGATGTGTCCAATCACCGAGCCGGAGCTCTGGAGCACATGCGCCCAGAGCTGGTGCTCTGCAACAACAGACCCCACCGCGATGGGAGGCCCACAGGAGCCAAAGAACAAAGACGGATGAACAGAGAGAAACAAAAGACCAAGCTCCCCTCCCTCCCTACCCCACCCACCCCCAAAATAAATAAGTAAATCTTTAAAAAAACAAAACAAAACAAAATTCTTTCTTCCTGTGATGGCTCTTAGTTCCTCTACTGGGTCATAAAGAAAGCTCTCAACTCTATTTTATATGCCCTTTGAAGCCATGGATAGAAAACAAAAACAATAAACTTTCTCCACTTTCTCTGAGGACAAATTCTTCCACATCCTAAATGTTTCCTTTCTCACAGAGCTTCCCTCCATGGTTTAGGATTGTAAACCTTCCTATTTCTACACACAGAGCAACATTCAGAGCATGCCATTTGTATTTTACATGACACATGGGTAGAACAGTAAATAATTGTATACATAAATGAAGAAATGGAAGTAGTGCAGATTATACATACAGTATATTAGGACATGGCATAGGATATGTTCCTGTTAGCACACAACTTCTCTTTTATGGAATCAGAGTTCATCATTTCATTGGTATGTCTAAAATGAATCTTTTTGACTTAAAAGTATTTGAATTAGTTTCTATTGATGAATGTTGTGGAAACTGTTTGCCATCTTAGGAAAATGAACATGTTTATATAAGGTAAATGTCATCTATGAGCATAAACTGTTTTTATTCTTCTTCTTGGATTTTATTTTTGAGTCAAGTTGTTATTGTTGTTCAGTTTCCAAGTTGTGTCTGATTCTTTGCAACACCATTAACTGAAGCCTTCTTGGTTTTCGTGTTCTTCACTATCTCCCTGAGTTTTCTGAAACTCATATGCATTGAGTCAGTGTTGACATCCAACCATCTCACCCTCTGTTTCCCTCTTCTCTTGCCTTCAGTCTTCTCCAGCATCAGCTTATTTCCCAATGAGTCAGCTCTTTGCATCAGGTGGCCGAAGTACTGTAGCTTCAGCATCAGTTCTTCCAGTGAAGAAGTTCTTGCAGTTCAGGGTTGATTTCCTTCATGGCTGTTGACTGGTTTGATCTCCTTGTGTCCAGGGTACTCTCAAGAGTCTTCCCCAGCACCACACTTTGAAAGCATCAGTGTTCAGCCTTCTTTATGGTCCAACTCTCACATCTGTACATGACTACTGGAAAAACTAGATTTGACTATAGGGACCTTTGTTGACAAAGCGATGTCTCTGCTTTTCTGAGGCAAGAATAGACTACTTTGGAAAAAACTAGAATTTTGACTGATTTTACCCTCTACTGGGTCATAAAGAAAGCTCTCAACTCTATTTTATATGCCCTTTGAAGCCATGGATAGAAAACAAAAACAATAAACTTTCTCCACTTTCTCTGAGGACAAATTCTTCCACATCCTAAATGTTTCCTTTCTCACAGAGCTTCCCTCCATGGTTTAGGATTGTAAACCTTCCTATTTCTACACACAGAGCAACATTCAGAGCATGCCATTTGTATTTTACATGACACATGGGTAGAACAGTAAATAATTGTATACATAAATGAAGAAATGGAAGTAGTGCAGATTATACATACAGTATATTAGGACATGGCATAGGATATGTTCCTGTTAGCACACAACTTCTCTTTTATGGAATCAGAGTTCATCATTTCATTGGTATGTCTAAAATGAATCTTTTTGACTTAAAAGTATTTGAATTAGTTTCTATTGATGAATGTTGTGGAAACTGTTTGCCATCTTAGGAAAATGAACATGTTTATATAAGGTAAATGTCATCTATGAGCATAAACTGTTTTTATTCTTCTTCTTGGATTTTATTTTTGAGTCAAGTTGTTATTGTTGTTCAGTTTCCAAGTTGTGTCTGATTCTTTGCAACACCATTAACTGAAGCCTTCTTGGTTTTCGTGTTCTTCACTATCTCCCTGAGTTTTCTGAAACTCATATGCATTGAGTCAGTGTTGACATCCAACCATCTCACCCTCTGTTTCCCTCTTCTCTTGCCTTCAGTCTTCTCCAGCATCAGCTTATTTCCCAATGAGTCAGCTCTTTGCATCAGGTGGCCGAAGTACTGTAGCTTCAGCATCAGTTCTTCCAGTGAAGAAGTTCTTGCAGTTCAGGGTTGATTTCCTTCATGGCTGTTGACTGGTTTGATCTCCTTGTGTCCAGGGTACTCTCAAGAGTCTTCCCCAGCACCACACTTTGAAAGCATCAGTGTTCAGCCTTCTTTATGGTCCAACTCTCACATCTGTACATGACTACTGGAAAAACTAGATTTGACTATAGGGACCTTTGTTGACAAAGCGATGTCTCTGCTTTTTCTGAGGCAAGAATAGACTACAAAACAAGAAAATACCTGGGAAAAATTGTAGCACCAGTTTCAGAAACAGGATTTATTTCACAATGTAGAAACATTTTCCTTTGTGAGAATCATTGAATTTGTGTAGTTTCCTACAAATCATGTGTGCGTTCAAACTATGATGTAAACCTTGAAACCTGAGATTAGCGGGTACTCCTTCCTGTTTACCATCTTTGAACAAACCAACTCAAACACTCCTGGCATCTTTGAGAGACCTGTATGCATATTTACACTATAATTATTAAGGATTTGGTTTCTGTGGTTTCCTATAATTAGGGGTTTGTGTTTCTCCACAAGATAAAAAAGCTAGCCTGTAACAAAAAGAGCAAGGGCTGAATTATATTAAAGGTGGCTTTTATTTGTAAAATGTTGAAGCTGTCTGTAATTCAGATTCTTGAATGTTATGAAAAATTGAGTATATCAGGCATCTACTTTTTATTTACTTTTATTTCTTTCTTAAGTCCTTGGTCCTACTTATACGCTGCCTACGGCTTAGCAACCATGTTAGTACTGCCATGTTTGTCTTATAACTGAATAATAGGCCATGCAGAAAACAAATTTCTCATAGGGTATTACAGCCAGGCACTGATCAAAGTGTTAAATGCTGTGAAAGGTAGGCAACAAAAGTCTTTGGCTGTAGCAATAGCCTTCAAAGGCACCATCGATTTCAAACATGAATTCAAACATACCAGGCAAGTCTCGTGAACAGCTGTGGGTCAGTCTCTCATCCAACTTTCACTCCTAAGTGCACTACTGTTTGCTGTGAAGTATTTCATTTTAATGTTACCAATTGCTTACTCAGATTGTAGACAAAATATGGTTCTTACTTCAACATTTCTGTTAGTGTTGGATCCATTTAAAACTGGCTTGATTTACCTGCCAGGTGAATTTTTAAATGATTTTTTTCACTAATATTTCTGTTAAAATGATGTTACCCATTTCTACACACCATCCTTCATAAATGAATATGGAGAGTCTGTTTTAGAAGTACCCTGAAAAAATTTATTTGATAAATGTAATGATAATTTTTAGGGCCATACAGTAATTTTCAATTCAGTGTTCCTCTGTCTTCTTGCATGACTTCCTTGGTCAGATGTCAAAAGGATCTGCTCAAGAAAAAGCAAAAGTTTTGAGGATGAAAGAATATGTTTATCTGTGACTGTTTCTGTTTTATAGATAAGTTCATTTGTATCCTTTTCTTTTTTTCCAAAAAAAATCACATGTAAGTGATATCATATGATATTTGTTTTTATTTGACTTACTTCATTCAGTATGACATCTAGAGTTACAAATGTAGAAAACAAACTAACAGCTACTAGGGGGAAAGGAGAAGGAAGGATAAATTGAGAGAATGGGGTTGATATATACACACTATTACATATAAAATGGATAACTAATAAGGACCTGTTCTGTAGCATAGGAAATCTTACTTAATAGTCTGTAAAGGCCTGCATGGGAAAAGAATCTAAAAAAGAGAGGATATATGTGTATGCATGGGGCTTCACAGGTGGCAACAGACCTAATCCCAAGGAAGGAGACCTAGGAGATGCATGTTCAATCCCTGGCCTGGGAAGATCCCCTGGAGGAGGACATGGCAACTCACTCCAGTATTCTTGCCTGGAGAATCTCAAGGACAGAGGAGCCTAACAGGCTGCAGTCCATAGGGTTACAAGAGTTGGACATGACTGAAGCGACTGAACACGCACATGTGTAATTGATTCACTTTGCTGTACACCGGAAACTAGCATTTTAAATAGTACACTGTAAACCAACTATGCTCCAGTAAAACTTTTTTAAAAAGAATGTTTGTTAGATTCCTTTATCTAAATAGTTTAGCATGAAGAAAACTTTTCTGAGTCTCATTCACTGGTGACTGCTCAATAAGCGTCACTGATGAATTGTGTAGTAATTCTGCCCCAGGGTCCAGTCTCATCAGTTGTCACAGGTTAAAGCAAATGGAACTGGCCACTCAATAAGGCCAGCAAAGACCCTCAAGGTCCTAACTAAAATGCTGTTATTGATTCAGTTGGTGGCTCATCTTTCTACAGTTCAATATCTTTAACTAGGATTCTAGTCCAATATTTTTAGGTAACATCTCTTTTCTTTGCTTTTTTCTCTCAGGGCAAGAGACAGCCTGTTTCAATTATAGTTTAATATGGCTACATTGGGACAATCAGTTATAAAAGAAAATATTCTAACAGTTTAGGTATGTGCTGGCATTTTTGCTTGTTTGAGTCCTTTCTCCTTTTCTTTGCCAGTGGTATGATTATAACTGCTATGCTCCTTTTTATTCCCCATATGATTGTTTGGCGTGATTGTTTTCCTTTTGTTGAGTTGACCGTTTGATAGAATTCTCTTTCCCTTTTGAACTTTGGCTGTTTTTGTGATCTGTAACATAAACGGACCCTGGAGAAGGTAGGCAATTTGGAGTTCACTTAGTCTGAAACCTCACCCTTAAGCAAGAATTTCCTCTGCAAAATTTAAAATTTTCTTTGGGTTCTGTTGGATGCTTCCAGCATGGTGGTTCCCATTTCTTCAGGGGTGCAGCCAGTTTCTTATTTATAAATTCTTTCTCTTATGAGCCCAAGTTCTCTCATCTATACCTTTTCCCTACCCCTACTCTACTGTTCTTAGTTTGGTGCTCTAACACTTGCAGAATATGTTCATTTCATCTCATGTGACTGCTATTACAGATATTTGAAATTAGCATATTTAGCCTCTTTTCCCATTAAGATGTCAATAATTCTTTCAACCATTCTTCAGTAGTAGAGCAAAATATGCCATCTCAGAACATCTCCTTGGCATATGGACTATTTCGAGCTGTAAATAGTACACTGTAAACCAACTATGCTCCAGTAAAACTTTTTTAAAAAGAATGTTTGTTAGATTCCTTTATCTAAATAGTTTAGCATGAAGAAAACTTTTCTGAGTCTCATTCACTGGTGACTGCTCAATAAGCGTCACTGATGAATTGTGTAGTAATTCTGCCCCAGGGTCCAGTCTCATCAGTTGTCACAGGTTAAAGCAAATGGAACTGGCCACTCAATAAGGCCAGCAAAGACCCTCAAGGTCCTAACTAAAATGCTGTTATTGATTCAGTTGGTGGCTCATCTTTCTACAGTTCAATATCTTTAACTAGGATTCTAGTCCAATATTTTTAGGTAACATCTCTTTTCTTTGCTTTTTTCTCTCAGGGCAAGAGACAGCCTGTTTCAATTATAGTTTAATATGGCTACATTGGGACAATCAGTTATAAAAGAAAATATTCTAACAGTTTAGGTATGTGCTGGCATTTTTGCTTGTTTGAGTCCTTTCTCCTTTTCTTTGCCAGTGGTATGATTATAACTGCTATGCTCCTTTTTATTCCCCATATGATTGTTTGGCGTGATTGTTTTCCTTTTGTTGAGTTGACCGTTTGATAGAATTCTCTTTCCCTTTTGAACTTTGGCTGTTTTTGTGATCTGTAACATAAACGGACCCTGGAGAAGGTAGGCAATTTGGAGTTCACTTAGTCTGAAACCTCACCCTTAAGCAAGAATTTCCTCTGCAAAATTTAAAATTTTCTTTGGGTTCTGTTGGATGCTTCCAGCATGGTGGTTCCCATTTCTTCAGGGGTGCAGCCAGTTTCTTATTTATAAATTCTTTCTCTTATGAGCCCAAGTTCTCTCATCTATACCTTTTCCCTACCCCTACTCTACTGTTCTTAGTTTGGTGCTCTAACACTTGCAGAATATGTTCATTTCATCTCATGTGACTGCTATTACAGATATTTGAAATTAGCATATTTAGCCTCTTTTCCCATTAAGATGTCAGTAATTCTTTCAACCATTCTTCAGTAGTAGAGCAAAATATGCCATCTCAGAACATCTCCTTGGCATATGGACTATTTCGAGCTGTAAATAATCGAGGCCCAAAAGACTCAGGCAGAGACTTTGACCTTTCTTCTAACTGCATAAAAGAATTTAGATAGTGAGCTTATTCCTGGAATCATCACAGACACCTGCAGAGAATATGAGCTAGGTGGGGTGGGAGAAGCTCTGCAGGGCCTGGAGACCAGAGTCTGCTCTGTGTCCCATTTCTTCGTGGTCCACCAAATACTTGTTTGCCAAACACTTGCTTTTTCATCTTCATGTTGATTACCTTTTTCCCCTTTGAAGTCTCAAACCATTACTTCCAACATCCTTTTTTGTCCTTGTCTGAAGATGGTATTGGGTGAGAGTTTCATTCATTATGGCAAGCTACTCATTTTCCTGAGTCTTTCTCATGAATATGTCATACTAAGCTGCTTCAGTCATGTCCAACTCTTATGTGACCCTATGGATTGTAGCCCACCAGGCTCCTCTGTCTGTGGGATTCTCTAGGAAAGAATACTGGTGTGGATTGCCATTCCCTTCTCCAGGGGATCTTCCCAACCCAGGAGTCAAATCCATGTCTCTGAACTTCTCTGGCATTGAAAAGTTGGTTCTTTACCTTTAGTGCCACTTGGGAAGCCCTTTCTCGTGTATACCTTTATTTTACTTTTTATTTTCTCCTGTTAATCTGTCTCGTGCCAATTTAATTCTTAGTCCAGCCCAGAAGAATCTGGATAGAGAAAAATTTCTTTCTCACTGACACTTCTCACCTTTATAGTTTTCAGTATTTAAGGATCCAGGTTATCTTTAAAATATTCATGAGGTAGTTCTAATACTTACTAATCTCCTTCACATATGGCTGTAGGACACTTACTTATTTTAACTCGTAGTGAAGTTCTCCTGGACAGTCTTTGTCTTGTCTTTCTTGGAATTCATTTGAGGGTCTAGTACAGATTGTGTTTTTTATGCATGTGTTTAAAAGAAACATTTTAAAGAAGGATTAAAAGAGCATTACTAAAATAGAATTGCCAACTTTCTAAGTCAATGAATTGTCTGAGGATATATACTCAGATATGCCATCTCAGAACATCTCCTTGGCATATGGACTATTTCGAGCTGTAAATAATCGAGGCCCAAAAGACTCAGGCAGAGACTTTGACCTTTCTTCTAACTGCATAAAAGAATTTAGATAGTGAGCTTATTCCTGGAATCATCACAGACACCTGCAGAGAATATGAGCTAGGTGGGGTGGGAGAAGCTCTGCAGGGCCTGGAGACCAGAGTCTGCTCTGTGTCCCATTTCTTCGTGGTCCACCAAATACTTGTTTGCCAAACACTTGCTTTTTCATCTTCATGTTGATTACCTTTTTCCCCTTTGAAGTCTCAAACCATTACTTCCAACATCCTTTTTTGTCCTTGTCTGAAGATGGTATTGGGTGAGAGTTTCATTCATTATGGCAAGCTACTCATTTTCCTGAGTCTTTCTCATGAATATGTCATACTAAGCTGCTTCAGTCATGTCCAACTCTTATGTGACCCTATGGATTGTAGCCCACCAGGCTCCTCTGTCTGTGGGATTCTCTAGGAAAGAATACTGGTGTGGATTGCCATTCCCTTCTCCAGGGGATCTTCCCAACCCAGGAGTCAAATCCATGTCTCTGAACTTCTCTGGCATTGAAAAGTTGGTTCTTTACCTTTAGTGCCACTTGGGAAGCCCTTTCTCGTGTATACCTTTATTTTACTTTTTATTTTCTCCTGTTAATCTGTCTCGTGCCAATTTAATTCTTAGTCCAGCCCAGAAGAATCTGGATAGAGAAAAATTTCTTTCTCACTGACACTTCTCACCTTTATAGTTTTCAGTATTTAAGGATCCAGGTTATCTTTAAAATATTCATGAGGTAGTTCTAATACTTACTAATCTCCTTCACATATGGCTGTAGGACACTTACTTATTTTAACTCGTAGTGAAGTTCTCCTGGACAGTCTTTGTCTTGTCTTTCTTGGAATTCATTTGAGGGTCTAGTACAGATTGTGTTTTTTATGCATGTGTTTAAAAGAAACATTTTAAAGAAGGATTAAAAGAGCATTACTAAAATAGAATTGCCAACTTTCTAAGTCAATGAATTGTCTGAGGATATATACTCAGATATATCCTCATAATATTTCATAGGCTTAGAGGGATGAAAGGAAACTCAGAAACCTAACTAGTCTAGGCACATTGTCATTCAGGGTTGGTGTTAGCTGGAAGCCTGTTTTCGTGGAGGGTAATTGAATCTCTGTAGGTTTAATGGGATCCTTCTCTTTATCCTGACTTCATTTGGTGTATAATTTCAAAGTAATAAAGATAAAATTACATTTAAGTTGTTAAGATTTGGTGTCTCCTCACTAGATTACTATTGTTTATATAGCATGATGTGATTTATTCACATGATCATGCTTAACCCTCCTATTCTTTTTTCTGACACAGAAATTGAAGCATATGCATGGTTAGATTAAGAACTTGAGGTCAAACAGCTAGTTATAAGTGGGCAAAGATGGGTAATCTATGATCTATTAACTGAAGATTTTTAGTATGATATAATGCTTAATATATATTGTTTCATATATTAGTGTCTTGATAAATATTTGTTGGAAGAATAAATATATTTGTTTGCATTTAAAATTAAATTTATATTTGTATCATAGTTTTTATGATTTCAACCTAAAAGGTTAAATTGTTTTGTAAGGCTTATAATAAAAAAAATACTTAGTTCTTTCATCTACTCTTCTCTGTTCCTAATTTTGAATTTTAGAAACAATTTTCAGTGTTTTTCCCTGATGATTCTGGAATTTATCCTCAACTGACTGAAAAAAAATACATCTTTTGTATAGTTAGATTTTTGGTTTGACTTTTTACTGTGAAAGGTAAGGAGTTTCTTACCTCCCTGTTCCCATAGACATGTATTTACCACCCATGTCTCATCCTTGTAATAGATATTTAAACAACTTTTGTTAGTGGTTACTTTATTGTGAGTGTGAATATTTCAGTTTTATTGCAATATAATTGATATACAGCACTGTATAAGTTTAGGGTGTATATTAATTTTGTATTCAATTTTACCAGATTCATTGATAAGCTCTAATAGTTTTTTGGTGGTGTCTTTAGGATTCTCTCTGTGTGATATCATGTCATCTTCAAACTGTGACACTTTTACTTTTTCCTTTCAAATTTGGATTCCTTTTATTTCTTTTTCTCATTCTATCGCTGTGGCTAAGCCTTCCAACACTCTGTTGAATAAAAATAGCAAAGGTGGCCTCCTTACTCCAGATCTTAGAGGAAGTGCTTTCAGCCTTTGGCACTGAGTAGAATGTTAGCTGTGAACTGGTCATATGTGGCCTTTATCATGTTGAGGTATGTTTCTTCTAGACCCTGTTTGGTGAGAGTTTTGATCATAAATCGATGTTGCATTTTATCAAATGCTTTTTCTGTATCTGTTGGGGCGATCAAATGATTCTGTGGAAACTGAACAGTTCTTGCACCCCTGGATCATTTCAACTTGATTATGGTGTAGAAGTCCATTAATGTATTGTTGAATTCAGTTTGCTAATATTTTTTCAAGAATTTTTGCCTCTGTGTTCGTTGGTGATAATTGCCTACCCCTTTCATTCTTTTTGCTGTCTTTGGTATTAGGGTAATGTAGAATGAATTCAGAAGTTTGTCTTTCTCTTCAATTTTTGGTGTTATTTTGAGAGGAATAGATCCTAGCTCATATAAATCTTTGGTAGAATTCGCCTTTGAAGTTGTCTGGTCCTGGACTCTTGTTTGTTTGGAATTTATTTTTTATTCCTGATTTAATATCGTTACTAGTAATTGGCCTGTTCATAGTTCCTATTCCTATATAGTTGATTTACAATGTTGCATTAGTTTCAGGTGTACAGTGAAGTTATTTTTATATGTATTTTACATATTTTTGTTTTTTACAGCTATACATAATCCTATGTCAATAATAGGTATATCTCTGAAAAATATGGAACACTTCACAAATTCGCATGCCATACTTGCGCAGGGACCATGCTAATCTCCTCTTTGTTGTTTCAATTTTAGTCTATATGCTGCTGAAGCGAGCACTCTATTCCTTCTTGACTCAGTCTTACAAGATTGTACAAACATTCCTGGGAACTTATCCATTGTTTCCTGGGATGTACATTATTCCATTGCCCTTGACCATCAGAAGCTCTAATAGTTTTTTGGTGGTGTCTTTAGGATTCTCTCTGTGTGATATCATGTCATCTTCAAACTGTGACACTTTTACTTTTTCCTTTCAAATTTGGATTCCTTTTATTTCTTTTTCTCATTCTATCGCTGTGGCTAAGCCTTCCAACACTCTGTTGAATAAAAATAGCAAAGGTGGCCTCCTTACTCCAGATCTTAGAGGAAGTGCTTTCAGCCTTTGGCACTGAGTAGAATGTTAGCTGTGAACTGGTCATATGTGGCCTTTATCATGTTGAGGTATGTTTCTTCTAGACCCTGTTTGGTGAGAGTTTTGATCATAAATCGATGTTGCATTTTATCAAATGCTTTTTCTGTATCTGTTGGGGCGATCAAATGATTCTGTGGAAACTGAACAGTTCTTGCACCCCTGGATCATTTCAACTTGATTATGGTGTAGAAGTCCATTAATGTATTGTTGAATTCAGTTTGCTAATATTTTTTCAAGAATTTTTGCCTCTGTGTTCGTTGGTGATAATTGCCTACCCCTTTCATTCTTTTTGCTGTCTTTGGTATTAGGGTAATGTAGAATGAATTCAGAAGTTTGTCTTTCTCTTCAATTTTTGGTGTTATTTTGAGAGGAATAGATCCTAGCTCATATAAATCTTTGGTAGAATTCGCCTTTGAAGTTGTCTGGTCCTGGACTCTTGTTTGTTTGGAATTTATTTTTTATTCCTGATTTAATATCGTTACTAGTAATTGGCCTGTTCATAGTTCCTATTCCTATATAGTTGATTTACAATGTTGCATTAGTTTCAGGTGTACAGTGAAGTTATTTTTATATGTATTTTACATATTTTTGTTTTTTACAGCTATACATAATCCTATGTCAATAATAGGTATATCTCTGAAAAATATGGAACACTTCACAAATTCGCATGCCATACTTGCGCAGGGACCATGCTAATCTCCTCTTTGTTGTTTCAATTTTAGTCTATATGCTGCTGAAGCGAGCACTCTATTCCTTCTTGACTCAGTCTTACAAGATTGTACAAACATTCCTGGGAACTTATCCATTGTTTCCTGGGATGTACATTTTATTGGCTATGTCTAGTTGTGCACCCACAGTAGTAACCCACCACAACAGAAGAACTGAGCAGCCCACATACAGGGCAACCTTAGAGCATATAGCTCTGGTGATCAGGAAGGAGTGCCCCGCTGGGTCCTATAGGATGTTTCCTACATGAGTCGCTTCTCTGAGATCAGGAAATGTAACCAGACTAACAAATACATTGAAATAAAAATGAAAAATAGGCAAAATCAGGTGACAAAAAATATTAAGGAACAAAATAAAACCCCAGAAAGAAAACTATGAAATGAAGATAAACTGATATATCTGATAAAGGCTTTAAGGTCATGATCATAAAGATGCTCGAAGAACTCTGGAGAAGAGTACATGAACAGAGTGAAAAAGTAGAAGTTTTTAACAAAGAGTGACAAAATATAAGGAAGAATCAGAGTTGAAGAATGCAATAACTGAAATAAAAAATACACTAGAAAGAATCAGCAGTAGATAAGATGACACAGAGGAGTGGATTAGCAAACTGTAAAACAGATTAGTGGAAATCACTCCAGTTGAATAGAAAAAAGAAAAAAAATTGTAAAAATGAGAATGGTTTAAGACCTCTGAGATAACATTGGGCAAGTTAACATTCATATTACAAGGGTCCCAGAGAGTGAAGAGAGAGAAAAAGGGACAGAGAACATATCTGGAGAAATAATAGCTGAAAACTTCCCTAATCTGAGAACTGAAACAGACATTCAGGTCCAAGAATCAGAGTACCAAATAGGGTCAACCCAAAGATTTTTGTCATTTTACTTACAATGTGTCTGGTAAAAATCAAGATAGAGAATATTAAAAGCAGCCATGAAAAAGCAATAAAGTTATATACAAGGAGGCTTCTGTAAGGGTACTACTTGACTTTATAGCAGAAACTGCGGGGTAGGAGAAAGTGGCACAATGTACTGAAAGTGATGAAAGGGGAAAACCTATAACCAAGAGCATTCTATTCTGCACGATTTTGTTCAGATTTGATGGGGAGATCAAAAGTTTTACTGAGAAGTAGAAACTAAAAGGGTTCAGCACCACAAAACCAGACTTTACAGGAAATGTTCAAAGGGCAATGCTTAAGTGAAAAAGAAAAAGCTACAACTAAAAACATGAAAATTATGAGACAAAAAAATATGAGCCTACTTGGAGCTTCTTTTCAGATTCAGAAATCATTTATTTTTGTGAAGGAGAGTTTTTAAAACTCTTCAGGATGACAGGGTTTAATTTAAACTTGTGGTTAAAAAAATAGAAAAAAGGCTGGTGACTGGGTCACTAAAGATGGAGGTGTTTCATGTGCATGCAAATATTATCACTGATTTCCTTGGTAGGATGGAATAATGAGACATCTGGATATTTACATCAAAGAAGAAAATTTGTGATAGAAAAGAAACAGTTAAATAATAAATGTGGGTTTAGCATAGGTTGTATTTTATCAAGAAGTGATGCTGCAGCTAAAGTGAAACAGTTACAGTGGCATTACTTGCTTAAGGTGACCCTGTTTAATAAAGTTCATGTTAAGAATATACTGGGGGCTTCCCTGGTGTTCCAGTGGGTAAGGACACCGCCTCGCAGTGCAAGGGCCGCCTGTTCAATCCCTGGCCTGGGAAGATCCCATGTGCCGCGGAGCGGATGGACCGATGTGTCCAATTACCGAGTCGAAGCTCTGGAGCGCATGCGCCCAGAGGCAGCATTCTGCGACAACAGAGGCCACTGCGATGGGAGGCTCACAAGAGCCAAAAGAACAAAGACGGATGAAAATAGAGAAATGAAAGACCAATAGAAGTGGCCTGCCTGTCCCCCTCCCTCTCCACCCCATCCCCCAAAAGATAAAAAAATAAATGTTAAAAAAAGAGAATATATTGGCACTCATGCTGCATAAATAAAATGTTCCCTACAATATCATAATATTCACAAGTAGAGAAAGGTTTTCTTTCCAAATGGCCTTCACTATTGTAACATTTTCTGCATTTTTGTCTTGATTTCGTTTTCAATTGGTTTTGACATTCTAGCTGTCAGGCACAGCTTTAGGTAGCCATCAAGCAGACTACCACTTTCAATGGTAACCAAGTCTAAATAGAGGCAGAAACAAACCCTTCAATATCCCAATGGATTAATGCTTCTTGGGGATCATTTCCTTCAATAATTGATTACTTGCTGTGGTTTGACTTTGTGTGTTGGGGACCGTATGTCTGTTGCCATAACAAACTAATTGAGCAGTTCAGTTGACATGGCTCCTGGTTCCTGCAGTGTGCTGAACTTCAGACGTGACTGCCAAGCAGGACTGCACTCTTAAACAATACATCTGGGAGACTCGAGACGTTTCCAGTTCCCTTCACCTGTGACCCACTTTATGGATTTTAGACTTGTGCGAATGTGATCCCTGAAGGAACCGCTCATTTCAGTACCCTGTCCTGTCGGCAAAAGGAGTAGACCATCCATTACCATCTCCTCCTCATTCTTAGGTTAATGACTACATTAAATATTAAATGAGTTTCCGTCTCCAGAGTGCCCCTTTAAGTGATTTTACATTAGCTCATCCACTTTTGGCACTGTCCTTTCTTTGATTTCTGATAAAGCATGTTGCTCTGTGTAACATAACTCAGAGGAAATCATGATTGATTTGACAACTGTTAATGTGAAGCCTTAATATTAACCTTCATCTTTAGATATGGGGAAGGTTGGTGAAGGAGGAGTAAAGGGAGAAGAAAGAGGAATCAGAGAGAGAAATGTGTCTTAGGCTTTTACTTTTTTAAGGTGACAGGAATGAAGGATCTCATTAACATAACACCAAAAGTTAACCCTTTTCCCCTCCTTTTTCTTCTTTGAGACATCTCAGGATCTCTGATGGCTCAGATAGTAACTCCTCCTATCAGAGCTTCGAGGAGCTGCACCAGGAGCATAAAGGTCTTCTGGGGATATAGAGATCTTGGGAATAAAATCTGTGGGATTCACTGCAGCGTTTCAGAAAGGGTTAGAGCTTCATCTTCAGCTCTCTTCTGAGTAACATTTAATGAGAAGAGATGCTATGGCGGAAGCTGTGAGGAAAGCAGAATGAACACATACTCTACCCACTGAGATTATTATCAGAGTAGACAGGCAAGGCCCTGGAAATTAGAGAACAGAGGCGGAAGATCCAGGGATGGTGTACTTACTCTACTGGGAGAGCTTCAAGACTAATTTCAATGGTAACCAAGTCTAAATAGAGGCAGAAACAAACCCTTCAATATCCCAATGGATTAATGCTTCTTGGGGATCATTTCCTTCAATAATTGATTACTTGCTGTGGTTTGACTTTGTGTGTTGGGGACCGTATGTCTGTTGCCATAACAAACTAATTGAGCAGTTCAGTTGACATGGCTCCTGGTTCCTGCAGTGTGCTGAACTTCAGACGTGACTGCCAAGCAGGACTGCACTCTTAAACAATACATCTGGGAGACTCGAGACGTTTCCAGTTCCCTTCACCTGTGACCCACTTTATGGATTTTAGACTTGTGCGAATGTGATCCCTGAAGGAACCGCTCATTTCAGTACCCTGTCCTGTCGGCAAAAGGAGTAGACCATCCATTACCATCTCCTCCTCATTCTTAGGTTAATGACTACATTAAATATTAAATGAGTTTCCGTCTCCAGAGTCCCCCTTTAAGTGATTTTACATTAGCTCATCCACTTTTGGCACTGTCCTTTCTTTGATTTCTGATAAAGCATGTTGCTCTGTGTAACATAACTCAGAGGAAATCATGATTGATTTGACAACTGTTAATGTGAAGCCTTAATATTAACCTTCATCTTTAGATATGGGGAAGGTTGGTGAAGGAGGAGTAAAGGGAGAAGAAAGAGGAATCAGAGAGAGAAATGTGTCTTAGGCTTTTACTTTTTTAAGGTGACAGGAATGAAGGATCTCATTAACATAACACCAAAAGTTAACCCTTTTCCCCTCCTTTTTCTTCTTTGAGACATCTCAGGATCTCTGATGGCTCAGATAGTAACTCCTCCTATCAGAGCTTCGAGGAGCTGCACCAGGAGCATAAAGGTCTTCTGGGGATATAGAGATCTTGGGAATAAAATCTGTGGGATTCACTGCAGCGTTTCAGAAAGGGTTAGAGCTTCATCTTCAGCTCTCTTCTGAGTAACATTTAATGAGAAGAGATGCTATGGCGGAAGCTGTGAGGAAAGCAGAATGAACACATACTCTCTACCCACTGAGATTATTATCAGAGTAGACAGGCAAGGCCCCTGGAAATTAGAGAACAGAGGCGGAAGATCCAGGGATGGTGGTTACCTGTGGGACTCTAGCTGGGAGAGCTTGAAACTTCTGTCAGCAGCTGTTTTCAAAAGCTTCTGCCAGTAAAGGAAAGGCATCCCTGAAGCTTTCCTGTCTAAGGCAAAGCTTATTCTTAAAACAAAGTCAACCTCTTTTTAACATGCAGCGGAGTATATAGTTGCCTATGCCTCTTTTGACTGTTCTCTTAGGAAAGGAACTAGATTTATATATGTTTTTCATTTCTTTTCAGTAGACAGAGAAGTAGAAGTGAAAAAAAAAGTGACAATGATAGTTGCTCGTTTGTGTCCAATTCTGTCACCCCATGGATTGCAGCTCACCAGGCTTCTCTGTCCATGGGATTTCCCAGGCAAGAATACTAGAGTGAGTTACCATGTCCTCCTTCAGGGGAACTTCCTGACCTAGGGACTGGACCCAGGTCTCCTGCATTGCAGAAAGATTCTTTACCATCTGGGCCACAAGGGAAACCTAGAGAACTGGAAATCCTGGGGTAATTGCAGAAGTCCATGTTTTAGGAACTCAGACCTGCAATGTGGAGTCCACTCTCACCCCAAGGTGGCAGAAAGAGAGCAGCAGAGATCTGAGACTGTGGCACATTTGTCCTTGGTCATCTCTCAGAGGCACTTTTCCACACATTTTAACAAGATTAAGAGGACGAAACATGGGTCTCATAACATTCCATGTCTCATCTTTATTTATTAAGACTTGCATATTGAATGAACAAGGCCTGGATGAAATCTTTTATTGGATTTATATAAATTTTGCTCCCTAAAGGGCCAATATATGAATGTGTTACTTAAGTGCTGAAGATATGTAATTGAGTAAAGTTTTACATTGGGAAGAGAGCTTTTAACTAGATCAGCTTCCTCGTTTGGCCCATGAAGTCTTAACTGAGGAAGTGTTCATTTAAGGCCTCACAGCTGGTAGTCTACAAAAGAGGGAGACCCAGTCAAAGGGCGCCATGTAGGCAAAACCACTCTGAGATAAAACAGACCCAACAGGGAGGAGAAATAGGATGGAGAGCAGGCTGGCCAGCTCCCCTCTTATAAAAGAAAACGTTTACAGATATTCTAGAAGACGTATATGATGATTACTTTTTTAAAAAAATCACTATATTATAAAAAATTTATCCTTTGTTGCACAGGAAGGCTGGTAGAATCAAGTAGTAAGATTAAAAAAAAAAAAGATTTAACACAAAAATCCCTATCTGAAAATCCATCATCTTTTGATACAAGCTGCTCTTTTGTCTTCTCAGTATGCATATCAACAGAACAAAGAAATTAGTGAAATTCAAGTTTATGCAAATCAATTAATATGAATTGTCTGTGGCAACTGACAGCCTGGGGCAAGATCTCTGCTATGTGCACTGGCTACAGTTTTAGATCCCAAATAGTCTTTGTGGCCTGCAATAGTTGGGACATGTCTAGGAGTGGGAAAATGTGGAGGCTTGTATCA
Source organism: Tragulus kanchil (assembly GCA_022376925.1). Lineage (NCBI taxonomy): Eukaryota > Metazoa > Chordata > Mammalia > Artiodactyla > Tragulidae > Tragulus > Tragulus kanchil. The sequence goes on from JAIOJX010000026.1 coordinate 286,809,405, forward strand.
TTACATTAGAGGTTCTCAATTGATTGCTGACCCTTTTGGCCTGAGAATTCTTTTCTGATGCATTGTAGAATGTTTAGTAGCATGCATCCCTGGCCTCTAAACAGTAGATGCTGGTAGCACCGGTCCCCACCCCCAGCCCACTGTAAAAGCTGTGTCTCTAGACATTGTTCCCTGCAGATATATTCCCACTTGAGAGCCAGGAGCTTCTTCATTACATGAGGGCAGTCACTTCAGAGTCAGCCTGTGTGGCCAGCTTGTTCCAGACCACAGAAGCCTGCCTTTGTTCCTTAAGCAGGAGATAGAAGCACAGTACATGGGTGTGCATGCCTAGATGCATGAAGGAAGGCACACTAAGCAGGTACTTGCTAAGCTAATCAAATGAAAGGCAGCTAGGGAAGAGACAGAGATTACTGGATCAATCAGGGTCTAGTTAGGAAAACAGAAACTACAGGGGAATAAATGTAGGGAATTGTTTACACCAGGGATGTGATGAACTGAGAGTTATATACAAAACTGTAGGGAAATCCAGAAAAGAGCAAGGACAACCATTACTGTAGGCTGGAGAGACAAATTGAGGTTCTTAGGGATCAGGTAACCCCAAAAGAGGCTGGGACGAGGATGGGCCTCTCTAGTGGGAACTGGAATTGTAATGGAGATGTGAATCTCTTTCCCCTCACCCTACAGCCTATTGCCATGCCCTCTCCATTGTAAGAGCTAGTTTTCCACTTACCATACATAGGTCACAGTGGGATAGTTGCAAATGGAAGAGCAAGCAGGCACAGAGCTGGCACAGATAACGACGTTCAAAAGCAGCAAATGGCATGTCCTGTTTCATGGAGAAATAGCTCCGGGGGCATGAACTTATCTTGTTTAGTGTCCAAACATGACACACTTTCTGCTTCTTCAGTGACTTTATTTTGCCTCCAGAGCTAATGAGATACACATACCAAGTGCCAGGTAAGCGAAGGTGTCTATCTTGGGGGAATACCCAAGTAATTTTGATACTTATTTACAATAAAACAGTCACAGTAGTGAAGAGCTTACTCTTATATTTACTATGTGCCAGACTCTGCTAGTGACATGCATAATTTAATTATAACTTTCTGAAAAAATTTATGCAGGCATGATTATTATTTCTTTTCTAGCGACAAGAAAACCAAAGTAGGCAGAACTTTAAGCAAATTGCCCAAGGCCACATAACTTGTAAGCAGAGGAGTGTGATTTGTATTCAGGCCTATGATACTGCATTGGCTATTATGTTATGTTGCCGTATTGTGGGCATATGATAATGATGATCACTAACATTATCAAGAAGTTACCAGATGCCTGGCTATGTTTTAAGGGGTTTTCTACCTATTATTATTGGCTCATTGAAATCACACATTTCAATCACACATAGCTCATTTTACAGGTGAGGAAACTCAGGTTCAGAGAGGTGAGGTTACTGATTGAATATCACAGAGCTACTAAGTGGTACAGTGAGGTTCTTAACCTACTCAGTTTTGGTTGCAGGCCTGTGCTTTTAACCACTAAAGGGATGAAAGGTACTGTATTTATGTGATTTATTTATTCATTGTTTCATTTCAACCAGTTCTCTTCAATGGTGAGCTCTTTCTTAGGCCTTGAAGCTATAAAGATGAATATGGCATCTGTGAGAATGTATCGTTTAGTGAAATGCTCACAAATGTGTAAACAAGTGATGATGATTTCATGTGACAAGGTACTGTGAGACAAGTTCACCCCAGGAGACATGGAGGAGTAGAGGAAGATTGGGAATTTTCTGTATGTGGGATGGAAAATTGAAAATGGAGAATAAGAGTTTCATAAGAGATCTAACTCATAAGATATATTCGTGCTGCAGAAGTCAGGAAGTTGTGCAAAGGCAGTGTCAGGCAAGAAATTGGAATTGAAGGAGTATTCATTTGGCTAAGGCATGAAGGATTGTGGATGTCAAGGAGGGTTGGGGAGGGAGCTCAGAAAAGAAGACAGGCTTCAGATTCTCAGAGGTCTCGTAAGACCCAGGAAGGAGCTGGGAAGTTCTTGTTTTTTTTTAATTTTCCCATGCTTTTAAAATTCTTTAGAGCACTTGCTGCATTTATTTTTCCATATTCTACCAGTTGTGAAATTATATTCTCTGGTGCCTTTGAGTGCACTATATATTGTTGGTGATAACTAATGAAACTTTTCTCAGATTGTACTACACTGTATACTACATTATAGCTGCTTTGTGAATGACACACAGGAAAACTCAGAGCTTGAGCCAACTGGCACTTGGGACGCTCTGGTGACCTATATTTGGAACAGATCTTGACCTCGGGCTGTAAAAGCCCTTATGGAAAGATGGCTGTGAGGGAGCTGCTGACACGTCACCCCCGCCTCGCTCTCCACTTCATTGCTGTCCAGCGATTCCCAAATGGTTTTCTTTGGTAGTTAGCTTCACATTGAATGTTCAGATCCAACAGACAAAGGGGAAACCTGCAATCCGTGATTGAAATGCATCACTGGGACTTGAGCCTGAAGATGCCACAGTGTCCATTCTTAGAATATGTGAAACATAGAAAGATAATTAAATTCCCCATCGTGGATGCCATGCTTGACTCAGTATTTAAGGAGGAGATTCTTTAGACAACTTGACCTCTACCTTGTCCACTGGGCATTTGTTGTGACTTCTCTTCAATGTGAGAGCCTTGAAGCTATAAAGATGAATATGGCATCTGTGAGAATGTATCGTTTAGTGAAATGCTCACAAATGTGTAAACAAGTGATGATGATTTCATGTGACAAGGTACTGTGAGACAAGTTCACCCCAGGAGACATGGAGGAGTAGAGGAAGATTGGGAATTTTCTGTATGTGGGATGGAAAATTGAAAATGGAGAATAAGAGTTTCATAAGAGATCTAACTCATAAGATATATTCGTGCTGCAGAAGTCAGGAAGTTGTGCAAAGGCAGTGTCAGGCAAGAAATTGGAATTGAAGGAGTATTCATTTGGCTAAGGCATGAAGGATTGTGGATGTCAAGGAGGGTTGGGGAGGGAGCTCAGAAAAGAAGACAGGCTTCAGATTCTCAGAGGTCTCGTAAGACCCAGGAAGGAGCTGGGAAGTTCTTGTTTTTTTTTTTTTTTTCCCATGCTTTTAAAATTCTTTAGAGCACTTGCTGCATTTATTTTTCCATATTCTACCAGTTGTGAAATTATATTCTCTGGTGCCTTTGAGTGCACTATATATTGTTGGTGATAACTAATGAAACTTTTCTCAGATTGTACTACACTGTATACTACATTATAGCTGCTTTGTGAATGACACACAGGAAAACTCAGAGCTTGAGCCAACTGGCACTTGGGACGCTCTGGTGACCTATATTTGGAACAGATCTTGACCTCGGGCTGTAAAAGCCCTTATGGAAAGATGGCTGTGAGGGAGCTGCTGACACGTCACCCCCGCCTCGCTCTCCACTTCATTGCTGTCCAGCGATTCCCAAATGGTTTTCTTTGGTAGTTAGCTTCACATTGAATGTTCAGATCCAACAGACAAAGGGGAAACCTGCAATCCGTGATTGAAATGCATCACTGGGACTTGAGCCTGAAGATGCCACAGTGTCCATTCTTAGAATATGTGAAACATAGAAAGATAATTAAATTCCCCATCGTGGATGCCATGCTTGACTCAGTATTTAAGGAGGAGATTCTTTAGACAACTTGACCTCTACCTTGTCCACTGGGCATTTGTTGTGACTTCTCTAGTTTCTAAAAGCCTGTCAGGATGTGAATCAATGAGAGAGTTGTGGAGGCAATATCGGCTTGAAGATGATTTCAGCATGATGCTGTTCGCTCACTTTGGACAAGCTGAGCAATCTTTTGAGCACTATGACTTCTCTCCCATCCTTTAGGTTTTTTGTTCCTTGGATACTGATAGTAATATAGTGAATTGGAGGAAAATGTTAATTTTTGAGACTTAGAGTGAAAACGCAAGCAGAAGGCAGAAGAACATGAATATGAATGTCAGCTCTCCTGCTTTTCTGTTTGTATAACCATTGGGAAATCCCTTACTCTATTAGCTTTAGTTTTCTCATCTGTAAAATAATTCTTTTTTTTTTTTTAACAGAGTTTTGTTGTTCACCAACATGTATGTTCCCAGATCATTCATATGCATATGCCTGGACTCCCTCCTCCCAGTTCCCCCCCTCCCACCCCTCCAGACCATCACCCCAAGTGATTGTAGGTACTCCTATTCCCTTAGCACAATGACAATAGCTATCTTTTCCACACATGACAGTATAGGTTTCCATGTTACTGTCTCCATGCCTCCCCCTCCCTATTTCTTCCCCACAGTGTCCCTATGTCTATGCTCTGTCTGTTTTTCCATGAGTTCACTGCGTGCGCCATCATCACCATCCTGCTAGATTCCATATATGTGTGTTAGTATGCTGTATTTGTCTTTCTCTTTTTGACTTACTTCACTTTTTAAGATAGGTTCTAGAGCTAGCCACCTCATTAGGACTGAGTCTTCTGCATTTTTCTTTACAGCTGTGTAGTATTCCATTCTATATATGTACCAGGGCTTCCGTATCCATTCATTTGTCGAGGGACATCTAGGTTGCTTCCATGTTCTGGCTATTGTATAGAGAGCTGCAATGAACATTGGGGTACAGGTGCCTCTTTCATTTTTGATTTCATCAGGATATAGGCCTAATAGTGGGATTGCTGGGTCATAGGGTGCCAAAAGCATAGGGTGCTTTTTAAGGAATCTCCATATTGTCTTCCATAGAGGTTGTATTAATTTACATTCCCACCAGCAGTGCAAGAGGGTTCCCTTTTCTCTGAAGCCTCTCCAGCATTTATTGTCTGTCGATTTGTTGATGATGGCCATTCTGACGGGTGTGAGGTGGTATCTCATTGTGGTTTTAATTTGTATTTCTCCAATGATAAGCGAGGTTGAGCAACATTTCATGTGCTTTTGGGCCATCTGTATGTCCTATTTGGAGAGGTGTCTGTTTAGGTCCTTTTCCCACTTTCTGATTGGGTTGTTCGTTTCTCCTGTGCTGAGTTGTCTGAGTTGCTTGTAGATTTTGGAGATTAATTCTTTGTCTGTTGTTTCATTTGCTCTGATTTTCTCCCACACTGTGGGGTGTCTGTTCAGGTTTTTTGTAATTTCTTTTGCTATACAAAAGCTTTTAAGTTTCATGAGGTCCCACGTGTTCATTTTTCTTTTCAGTTCCACTATTCTAGTAGGTGGGTCAGAGAAGATCTTGCTTTGATTGATGTCCTTGAGGGTTTTGCCTATATTCTCCTCTAAGAGTTTGATGGTTTCTGGTCTTCCATTTAGGTCTTTAATCCATTTTGAGTTGATCTTTGTGTATGGTGTCAGGGAATGTTCCAACTTCCTTTTTTTGCATGTAGCTGTCCAATTTTCCCAGCACCATTTGTTGAAGAGGCTGTCTTTGTCCCATTTTATAGTTTCTCCTCCTTTGTCAAAAATAAGGTACCCATAGGTGCGTGGGTTTATCTCTGGGTTCTCAATCTTGTTCCATTGGTCTATAGTTCTGTTTTTGTGCCAGTACCATACTGTCTTGATGACTGTTGCTTTGTAGTAGAGTGAAGTTGGGGAGGCTGATCCCTCCAACTCCATTCTTCTTCCTCAGGATTGCTTTGGTTATTCGAGGTCTTTTGTGTTTCCATATGAACTGTGTTATACTTTGGTCTAGTTCTGTGAAGAATGTCATTGGAAGTTTGATAAAGATCGCACTGAATCTGTAGATGACATTTGGTAGTATGGTCATTTTCACAATATGTTGGTGCCAAAATTGCTGGGTCATAGGGTGCCAAAAGCATAGGGTGCTTTTTAAGGAATCTCCATATTGTCTTCCATAGAGGTTGTATTAATTTACATTCCCACCAGCAGTGCAAGAGGGTTCCCTTTTCTCTGAAGCCTCTCCAGCATTTATTGTCTGTCGATTTGTTGATGATGGCCATTCTGACGGGTGTGAGGTGGTATCTCATTGTGGTTTTAATTTGTATTTCTCCAATGATAAGCGAGGTTGAGCAACATTTCATGTGCTTTTGGGCCATCTGTATGTCCTATTTGGAGAGGTGTCTGTTTAGGTCCTTTTCCCACTTTCTGATTGGGTTGTTCGTTTCTCCTGTGCTGAGTTGTCTGAGTTGCTTGTAGATTTTGGAGATTAATTCTTTGTCTGTTGTTTCATTTGCTCTGATTTTCTCCCACACTGTGGGGTGTCTGTTCAGGTTTTTTGTAATTTCTTTTGCTATACAAAAGCTTTTAAGTTTCATGAGGTCCCACGTGTTCATTTTTCTTTTCAGTTCCACTATTCTAGTAGGTGGGTCAGAGAAGATCTTGCTTTGATTGATGTCCTTGAGGGTTTTGCCTATATTCTCCTCTAAGAGTTTGATGGTTTCTGGTCTTCCATTTAGGTCTTTAATCCATTTTGAGTTGATCTTTGTGTATGGTGTCAGGGAATGTTCCAACTTCCTTTTTTTGCATGTAGCTGTCCAATTTTCCCAGCACCATTTGTTGAAGAGGCTGTCTTTGTCCCATTTTATAGTTTCTCCTCCTTTGTCAAAAATAAGGTACCCATAGGTGCGTGGGTTTATCTCTGGGTTCTCAATCTTGTTCCATTGGTCTATAGTTCTGTTTTTGTGCCAGTACCATACTGTCTTGATGACTGTTGCTTTGTAGTAGAGTGAAGTTGGGGAGGCTGATCCCTCCAACTCCATTCTTCTTCCTCAGGATTGCTTTGGTTATTCGAGGTCTTTTGTGTTTCCATATGAACTGTGTTATACTTTGGTCTAGTTCTGTGAAGAATGTCATTGGAAGTTTGATAAAGATCGCACTGAATCTGTAGATGACATTTGGTAGTATGGTCATTTTCACAATATTGATTCTTCCGACTGAGGAACATGGAATATCTCTCCATCTGTTTAAGTCTTCTTTAATGTCTCTCATGATGTAAAATAATTCTTGTCTTATGTCATTGGTGTGAGGAATAAATGAATTTAATGCATATGACAGCAATTTGTGAACTGTGAAATACTATATAATTTAACACATTCTTTTTTTATATATATAATTTAACACATTCTTATAAGCAAATTGACATGCTCAGTAGCCTGTTAGCTCCAAGTATTTTTGTAACATTTGAGATCTTAGTATGCATACTGGGTTGTACTAAGTGCACCTTTTAGAGGGGTTCTTTTTCATAAGAAAACTTTTTCTAAGAGCCCACTCTTGGTTCCTCATTTTGTAACCATGGTCTGGAGTTGACAAATTTTAGAAAAAAAGGTGCCATTGAGCCACAGTAATCTCATTCTGGCTGACAAATGTCATGGGAACACCTGGACCCCTCTGGCTTGCATCTTCATCTGAAGAAGTGGAGTAATAATACCAACAACAGAGCAGGTTTGTAACACTAAATGAGTTAATTCTTGCAAAATACTTAGCATAACATGTGGAACAGTATTTTCAATGACTTTTAATACCTGTTTTTATTGTCATTATTATGATATCCACAATCTTCAGATTCCTATTCCCTGTGTTCTGCAGAGAATAATGTGACCTTGTGAATTCAATATAAAAAACAACTTTAACCATGATAATTCAGTTATTAAATAATAAGTGGTAGCTGATAATTTAGTGAATCCTATAGGGAATTTTGAGAACCTGTTCATAAATCTTTTGATGAATAACCCTCTGCTAAATTATTTGATCATGTTTTGCTTTTTATTGTATAGGTGGTCCATATTTAGCATAGAAAAACTAGAAAACTAGCAAAGAGAAAGAAATATAAAATTTCCTATTGCTTCATTAACCAAAGATGATCATTGTTAATATTTTGGCATATAGTTTTTTCAATTAGAAAATATAAGAAATATATAATTCAAAATTTCCATATGAACTGTGTTATACTTTGGTCTAGTTCTGTGAAGAATGTCATTGGAAGTTTGATAAAGATCGCACTGAATCTGTAGATGACATTTGGTAGTATGGTCATTTTCACAATATTGATTCTTCCGACTGAGGAACATGGAATATCTCTCCATCTGTTTAAGTCTTCTTTAATGTCTCTCATGATGTAAAATAATTCTTGTCTTATGTCATTGGTGTGAGGAATAAATGAATTTAATGCATATGACAGCAATTTGTGAACTGTGAAATACTATATAATTTAACACATTCTTTTTTTATATATATAATTTAACACATTCTTATAAGCAAATTGACATGCTCAGTAGCCTGTTAGCTCCAAGTATTTTTGTAACATTTGAGATCTTAGTATGCATACTGGGTTGTACTAAGTGCACCTTTTAGAGGGGTTCTTTTTCATAAGAAAACTTTTTCTAAGAGCCCACTCTTGGTTCCTCATTTTGTAACCATGGTCTGGAGTTGACAAATTTTAGAAAAAGGTGCCATTGAGCCACAGTAATCTCATTCTGGCTGACAAATGTCATGGGAACACCTGGACCCCTCTGGCTTGCATCTTCATCTGAAGAAGTGGAGTAATAATACCAACAACAGAGCAGGTTTGTAACACTAAATGAGTTAATTCTTGCAAAATACTTAGCATAACATGTGGAACAGTATTTTCAATGACTTTTAATACCTGTTTTTATTGTCATTATTATGATATCCACAATCTTCAGATTCCTATTCCCTGTGTTCTGCAGAGAATAATGTGACCTTGTGAATTCAATATAAAAAACAACTTTAACCATGATAATTCAGTTATTAAATAATAAGTGGTAGCTGATAATTTAGTGAATCCTATAGGGAATTTTGAGAACCTGTTCATAAATCTTTTGATGAATAACCCTCTGCTAAATTATTTGATCATGTTTTGCTTTTTATTGTATAGGTGGTCCATATTTAGCATAGAAAAACTAGAAAACTAGCAAAGAGAAAGAAATATAAAATTTCCTATTGCTTCATTAACCAAAGATGATCATTGTTAATATTTTGGCATATAGTTCTTGGTTAAAATTTTCAAAATTATACTTCAATTAGGGATATATCTTTAGTACTGAACTCTGACAAGATGAAGGCCTTCTCATGAGAACTTTACTTAAAATTCAAAATAAATAAAATTTAGAAATCCTAACCTGGGCTTTCCTGGTGGTCCAGTGGTTAAGGACACCGCCTTGCAGCGCAAGGGGCGCCGGTTTGATCCCTGGCCTGGGAAGATCCCATGTGCTGCGGAACGGCTGGACCGATGTGTCCAATTACAGAGCCAGAGCTCTGGAGCGCATGTGCCCAGAGTTGGCGCTCTGTGACAACAGAGGTCACCGCGATGGGAGGCCCACATGGGCCAAAGAACAAAGATGGATGAAAATGAACAAATGAAAGACCAATAGAAGTGGCCTGCTTACCCCCCCGCCCTCCCCACCCCCACCAAATAAATAAATAAATAAATGTTAAAAAAAAAAGTAGCCCTTTAAAAAAAAAAAAATCCTAACCCAACCCAGAATCCCACTTGTAGTCAAGTTTAAATATGTAATTTTCAGATAACAGGTACAGGACCTATTTTGCAGATTGCTTTCCCAAACTGCAATAATGAGCTTTTCTATATGTTGTACCTTCTTTGTAGCATAAGCAGTAAATCACAAATTGACACCTTTGTATATACTGTTTTGTAGCTAAATTATCCTGAAATGTCCAAGGGGAGAACCATTCAAAGAATGATTTAAAAGAGGAGAGTATGTTTGAGTCAGATACACTACATGAAATGATTCACAGGACATGTCTTTTGTGGATTCTTGAATGTCACTCTGAATATATTGTCTCCATCTTCTTTATTGGCCTTATCCCTACATTTCTAAAGATCACTATCAATTTGTATTGACATACCTGTTCTTATAGCTTATCAATACTGTTTATACTTTGATACAGTAGACATTAGAAAAATGGACTAGAATATTCTAATGGAATGATTAGAAAAATGTACTTTAGAAGCATGGATATAGAAGAGCCTAATGGGCTACAGTTCATGGGGTCACAAAAGTCAGATGCAACGGAATGCCTATACATACATACACACACACACGGATGATTTTATGTTTACCTTAATTTGTAGATACATAGGCTAAAAAGATCCAAAGTTATGCTATCTAAATAAAGTGAACGGGGCCATTCTCTTCCCTAAACTGTAAAAACGAGTCACGAGTATTTCAAACTTCCTTTAAGCATCTAGAAATGAACAGTTGTTGCAGTACTATCATAAGAAGTGATTGGTTAAATTTAAAACCCTAAGGGGTTTAAGGAAGAAGTGGAACACAACTAATTCTTTCAGTTTAAATTTCCACTTATTTAAGACTATTTCTTCAATTGAATTTAATCCCAAGAAGCAATAAGTAAGATTCCTTTTTTTTTTTTTTTTCACTTGCCCTTTGCCTATGACTGCAGGATCATAGAGGTGGGGACATTAGCCACCTGTCATCCTGGTTTAACTTTTATCAAAGAGTGATAGAGGATGACATGGTGAAACTCGCCTCACTTAAATGGTCAGCAGCAGTGCACTACCTTGTTCAGCTTGTCATGTCAAAGAAAAATTGCACAAGACAAGTTAAACAGGCAAGGAAGACTTTATTCAAGGCTATTGCAATAGGGGTCATGACTATTGAAATAAGGGAGAGACTGAACTCAACTCCATTGAAACAAAACATAGAGTGTTTATGCAGCAGTGTGAGCTAATAGAAAACACCAGGAGGATGTTAAGGGGAGGTTGTCCATGTGACTAGGATATCTGTGTTTGCTAATTGGCACTTGCTCCTATGCTCCCACAGAGACTGGGAGATAGGGGTGCTGTCTTCCTAGATGATTACATTTCATCATCAAGAGGGATGGCTCTTAGGTCCTTGATTATCAAACTCACAAGAGCAGGTACAGTGACCACTGGGCAGGATGGGAGGTCACATGACAGCACAGGCTTGTGGTCAAGAGAGTCAGAGATGGACTGGAGCCAGAGCTATATTTCTGTGCTAAGGAGTTTTATTTTAATCCTTTAACAATTTGATGTTATTATCATCATTGCTATGTACTATTTGCTTAGTTGAATTAAGTCTATTAATTTCTTAAATATCCTTTATAAAATGGCATAGTGGGTGAGAGAAATTCTCTAGACATGTGTGTTAGCACCTAATAATCAATGCTGCTACCCATTCTGTAACTCTATGATTCTACCTGACAATGAAGTAGTCGCCTTTCTCATCTTCTAGTTTTCACTGCATAATTATAAGGTTATCTCGCAATCATTTACAAACCTTGAGAAACTCTCTCATTTGTTATCTGAGTAATAACACCTTTTAATAGTTTAGTTTCCTAAACTATTTTCTTTTACCCTCTTCCTAGAAATAAAATGTCAGGAGACATCTTTGCAAAATTACAGTAATGGTGGTGGTGTCATATTTCTAGTGTTATATATGCAAACATTAGCAAACTCATATGCTGGATCTCTGTAGATCCTCTTGGCACTGGCCAAACATCTTGCATTATGAACTTAGAAGGAAATACGTGAGAAGTTTTCTTTTTTTTTTTTTTTTTTTGGCCACTTCTTTTGGTCTTTCATTTATTCATTTTCATCCATCTTTGTTCTTTGGCCTGTGTGAGCCTCCCATTGCAGTGGCCTCTGTCGCTGCAGAGCAGTGGCTCTGGGCACATGTGCTCCAGAGCTCCAGCTCGGTAGTTGGACACATCGGTCCAGCGTGCCACAGCACATGGAATCTTCCCAGGCCAGGGATCGAACCAGCGCCCCTTGCACTGCAAGGCAGTGTCCTTACCCACTGGATCACTAGGGAAGCCCAGAAATAAGTGAGAAGTTTATCCTCTAAAGGGCCATTATATGTTAGCTTTTGGAGGATGTTCAAATGAATAAACAGTTTTGTTGCTTGGTAAAATTTCTTGAAGAGCAGAATATTGGAATAAAATTTCGTATTAACCTGTTTCAAGCAAACTAATTAGGGAAATTTAATTAGCAGATATCATCACAAGAGCAGGTACAGTGACCACTGGGCAGGATGGGAGGTCACATGACAGCACAGGCTTGTGGTCAAGAGAGTCAGAGATGGACTGGAGCCAGAGCTATATTTCTGTGCTAAGGAGTTTTATTTTAATCCTTTAACAATTTGATGTTATTATCATCATTGCTATGTACTATTTGCTTAGTTGAATTAAGTCTATTAATTTCTTAAATATCCTTTATAAAATGGCATAGTGGGTGAGAGAAATTCTCTAGACATGTGTGTTAGCACCTAATAATCAATGCTGCTACCCATTCTGTAACTCTATGATTCTACCTGACAATGAAGTAGTCGCCTTTCTCATCTTCTAGTTTTCACTGCATAATTATAAGGTTATCTCGCAATCATTTACAAACCTTGAGAAACTCTCTCATTTGTTATCTGAGTAATAACACCTTTTAATAGTTTAGTTTCCTAAACTATTTTCTTTTACCCTCTTCCTAGAAATAAAATGTCAGGAGACATCTTTGCAAAATTACAGTAATGGTGGTGGTGTCATATTTCTAGTGTTATATATGCAAACATTAGCAAACTCATATGCTGGATCTCTGTAGATCCTCTTGGCACTGGCCAAACATCTTGCATTATGAACTTAGAAGGAAATACGTGAGAAGTTTTCTTTTTTTTTTTTTTTTTTTGGCCACTTCTTTTGGTCTTTCATTTATTCATTTTCATCCATCTTTGTTCTTTGGCCTGTGTGAGCCTCCCATTGCAGTGGCCTCTGTCGCTGCAGAGCAGTGGCTCTGGGCACATGTGCTCCAGAGCTCCAGCTCGGTAGTTGGACACATCGGTCCAGCGTGCCACAGCACATGGAATCTTCCCAGGCCAGGGATCGAACCAGCGCCCCTTGCACTGCAAGGCAGTGTCCTTACCCACTGGATCACTAGGGAAGCCCAGAAATAAGTGAGAAGTTTATCCTCTAAAGGGCCATTATATGTTAGCTTTTGGAGGATGTTCAAATGAATAAACAGTTTTGTTGCTTCGGGTAAAATTTCTTGAAGAGCAGAATATTAAGTGATCTATTACTAAGCTGTCACATTTTTTTTCTGTATTAACCTGTTTCAAGACAAAGCTAATTAGATGGATTTAGATTATATCAGTTCAGAGCTTGAAATATGCCCTTTTTACGGCTCAGTCGTGTCTCCTGCCAATGTAAGAGACTCAGGTTCTATTCCTAGGTCAGGAGGATCCCCTGGAGAAGGAAATGGCTACCCACTCTAGTATTCTTGCATGGAAAATCCCATAGCCCGAGGAACCTGGTGGGCTATAGTCTATGGAGCCGCAAAGAGTTGGCTACAATGTAGCGACTAAACAACAAAAACAACAAATATTCATTTTATTTCCAAGGAAAATAGAGAAATTATCTAAACTTGAGACTATACCCAAGATATTATTCTGGACTAAGGTATGTATAAAGTACAAATGCAGAGCACATGAACCACAGGAAACCCTCATGAATATGGAACTTGCCTCTACTTCTGACTGTATCCTGGCTCCGTGGCAGGAGTCTTATGAATACAGGGGCCTCGATGGGGAAGGGCTCCTATAGCTTTCATAGGCTGGTTTTCATGTACAAATTAATTGTAAGATAAATTTTCTCTGCTTGGAAATATTTTCATTAATATTCTTAAATAATCTGTCCCCAAGTCTAATTTTCCACCCAGAGTTTGGTTCAGAACACTGAGGCATTTTGTCCTCTTCAATTCCTGTGTAAAGCTATATACTGTCTACATGTCAGTGTGATTACTTGCCCATCCTGCCTCCCATTACACAGATCTCTTCCTTGATGTCTCAGACCTTCAAGATGATTTTGACAATCTGCACTCCCATGAAATCTTACTTAAACCATTGGTGTTTTTTTTTTTTTTTTTTTAACATTTATTTTATTTTAACTTTTACAGAGCTTTGTTGTTTACAGACATGCATGTTCCCAGATCAGTCACATGTATATCCCCCCCTTCCCACCCCTCCCAACCATCACACAGCACCCCTGAAGGATCCGCTTTTCTCACATAGCAATGACCATAGCTATTTTCTTCACTTATGATAGTACAGGCCTTCATGCTACTTCCTTTACGCCTCACAACCTCTGTTCCTTCCCAACAATGTCCATATGTCCACTGTCCATGTCTGTCTTTCCATTGCTTCACTGCGTGCGCCATCATCACCATCCTACTAGATTCCATATATATGTGTTAATATACTGTATTTGTCCTTCTCTTTCTGACTGACTTCACTTTTTACGATATGTTCTAGATCCAGCCACCTCATTAGGGCTGATTCTTCTGCATTTCTCTTTACAGCTGTGTAGTGTTCCATTGTATATATGTACCAGAGCTTCTGGATCCATTCGTTCGTCGATGGGCATCTAGGTTCCTTCCATGTTCTAGCTATTGTATAGAGAGCGGCAATGAACACTGGTGTACAAGTGCTTCTTTCAGATTTGATTTCATCAGGGTATAAGCCTAAGAGTGGGATTGCTGGGTCATAGGGTGCTTCTATTTTTAGTTTTTTAAGGACTCTCCACACTGTCTTCCATAGAGGCTGTATCAATCTACATTCTCACCAGCAATGCAGGAGTGTTCCCTTTTCTCCGCACCCTCTCCAGCATTTATTGTCTGTCGATTTGTTAATGATGGCCATTCTGACGGGTGTGAGGTGGTATCTCATTGTGGTTTTAATTTGTATTTCTCCAATGATAAGCGAGGTTGAGCAACGTTTCATGTGCTTTTGGGCCATCTGTATGTCCTATTTGGAGAGGTGTCTGTTTAGGTCCTTTTCCCACTTTCTGATTGGGTTGTTCGTTTCTCCTGTGCTGAGTTGTCTGAGTTGCTTGTAGATTTTGGAGATTAATTCTTTGTCTGTTGTTTCATTTGCTCTGATTTTCTCCCACACTGTGGGGTGTCTGTTCAGGTTTTTTGTAATTTCTTTTGCTATACAAAAGCTTTTAAGTTTCATGAGGTCCCACGTGTTCATTTTTCTTTTCAGTTCCACTATTCTAGTAGGTGGGTCAGAGAAGATCTTGCTTTGATTGATGTCCTTGAGGGTTTTGCCTATATTCTCCTCTAAGAGTTTGATGGTTTCTGGTCTTCCATTTAGGTCTTTAATCCATTTTGAGTTGATCTTTGTGTATGGTGTCAGGGAATGTTCCAACTTCCTTTTTTTGCATGTAGCTGTCCAATTTTCCCAGCACCATTTGTTGAAGAGGCTGTCTTTGTCCCATTTTATAGTTTCTCCTCCTTTGTCAAAAATAAGGTACCCATAGGTGCGTGGGTTTATCTCTGGGTTCTCAATCTTGTTCCATTGGTCTATAGTTCTGTTTTTGTGCCAGCACCATGCTGTCTTTTTTTTTTTTTAAAGATTTATTTATTTATTTATTTTGGGCGGGGGTCGGGTTGGGGAGGGAGGGGAGCGGGCGGGCCATGTCTATTGGTCTTTCATTTCTCTGTTTTCATCCGTCTTTGTTCTTTGGCTCCTGCGGGCCTCCTATCGCGGTGGCGTCTGTTGTTGCAGAGCACCGGCTCTGGGCACATGCGCTCCAGAGCTCCGGCTCGGCAATTGGACACATCGGTCCAGCCGCTCCGCCGCACGTGGGATCTTCCCAGGCCAGGGATCGAACCGGCGCCCCTTGCACTGCAAGGCGGTGTCCTTATCCACTGGACCACCAGGGGAAGCCCACCATGCTGTCTTGATGACTGTGCTTTGTAGTAGAGTCTGAAGTTAGGGAGGCTGATTCCTCCAGCTCCGTTCTTCTTTCTCAGGATTGCTTTGGCTATTCGAGGTCTTTTGTGTTTCCATATGAACTGTGTTATTCTCTGTCTAGTTCTGTGAAGAATGTCATTGGAAGTTGGATAAGGATCACACTGAATCTGTAGATGACATTTGATAGTATGGTCATTTTCACAATATTGATTCTTCCGACTGAGGAACATGGAATATCTCTCCATCTGTTTAAGTCTTCTTTAATTTCTTTCATGAGTGTCTTGTAATTTTCTGTGTACAGTTCTTTTGTTTCTTTGGGTAGGTTTATTCCTAGATATTTGATTCTTTTGGTTGCAATAGTGAAGGGGACTGCCTCTTTGGTTTCGTTTTCTGATTTTTCATTGTTTGTGTATAGGAATGCCAGTGATTTCTGTATATTGATTTTGTATCCTGAGACTTTGCTGAATTCGCTGATTAACTCTAGCAGCTTTGTAATAGAGTCTTTGGGATTATCTGTGTATAATATCATGTCATCTGCAAAAAGAGAGAGCTTGACTTCTTCCTTTCCAATCTGGATTCCTTTGATTTCTTTCTCTTCTCTTATTGCTGTTGCTAGAACTTCCAGGACTATGTTGAATAGTAGTGGTGAAAGTGGGCACCCTTGTCTTGTTCCTGATCTTAGAGGAAATGCTTTCCTTTTTTCACCGTTGAGGATAATGTTCATTGTGGGCTTCTCATAGATGGCTTTCACTATGTTGAGATAGGTTCCTTCTATGCCCATTTTCTGAAGAGTTTTTATCATGAATGGGTGCTGTACTTTGTCGAAGGCTTTTTCTGCATCTATTGAGATGATCATGTGATCTTTGTCTCGCAGTTTGTTGATATGGTGTATCACATTGATTGATTTGCGGATATTGAAGAATCCTTGCATGTCTGGGATGAACCCGACTTGATCGTGATGTATGAGCTTTTTGATGTGTCGTTGAATTCTGTTTGCTAGAATTTTGTTGAGGATTTTGGTGTCTAGATTCATCAGTGAAATTGGCCTCTAATTTTCTTTTTTTGTGTTGTCTTTGCCTGGCTTTGGTATCAGGGTGATGGCGGCCTCATAGAATGTGTTTGGAAGTGTTCCTTCCTGTGCAATTGTTTGGAAGAGTTTTAGAAGGGCCGGCATTAGCTCTTCTTTAAATGTTTGGTAGAATTCGGCTGTGAAGCCATCTGGCCCTGGGCTTTTATTTTTGGGTAGATTTTTGATCACAAAGTCAATTTCTGAGCTTGTTATTGGGTTGTTCAAAGTTTCTGTCTCTTCCTGGCTCAGTCTTGGGAGATTAATCTTCCCGAAGAAACTGTCCATTTCTTCCAGGTTGTCCAGTTTGTTGCCATAGAGTTGTTCATGATAGTCTCTTAGAATCCTTTGGATTTCTGCATTATCCGTTGTAATCTCTCCTTTTTCATGTTTGATTTTGGTGATCTGGTTCTTCTCTCTTTTTCTTGATGAGTCTGGCCAGTGGTGTATCGATTTTATTGACCTTTTCAGAGAACCAGCTTTTTGTTTTATTTATCTTTACTATTGTTTCTTTTGTTTCTTTTTCATTTATTTCTGGTCTGATCTTTATGATTTCCCTTCTTCTGCTGGCTTTGGGGTGTTTTTGTTCTTTTTTTTTGCTGGGACTTCTCACCCTTGTCTTGTTCCTGATCTTAGAGGAAATGCTTTCCTTTTTTCACCGTTGAGGATAATGTTCATTGTGGGCTTCTCATAGATGGCTTTCACTATGTTGAGATAGGTTCCTTCTATGCCCATTTTCTGAAGAGTTTTTATCATGAATGGGTGCTGTACTTTGTCGAAGGCTTTTTCTGCATCTATTGAGATGATCATGTGATCTTTGTCTCGCAGTTTGTTGATATGGTGTATCACATTGATTGATTTGCGGATATTGAAGAATCCTTGCATGTCTGGGATGAACCCGACTTGATCGTGATGTATGAGCTTTTTGATGTGTCGTTGAATTCTGTTTGCTAGAATTTTGTTGAGGATTTTGGTGTCTAGATTCATCAGTGAAATTGGCCTCTAATTTTCTTTTTTTGTGTTGTCTTTGCCTGGCTTTGGTATCAGGGTGATGGCGGCCTCATAGAATGTGTTTGGAAGTGTTCCTTCCTGTGCAATTGTTTGGAAGAGTTTTAGAAGGGCCGGCATTAGCTCTTCTTTAAATGTTTGGTAGAATTCGGCTGTGAAGCCATCTGGCCCTGGGCTTTTATTTTTGGGTAGATTTTTGATCACAAAGTCAATTTCTGAGCTTGTTATTGGGTTGTTCAAAGTTTCTGTCTCTTCCTGGCTCAGTCTTGGGAGATTAATCTTCCCGAAGAAACTGTCCATTTCTTCCAGGTTGTCCAGTTTGTTGCCATAGAGTTGTTCATGATAGTCTCTTAGAATCCTTTGGATTTCTGCATTATCCGTTGTAATCTCTCCTTTTTCATGTTTGATTTTGGTGATCTGGTTCTTCTCTCTTTTTCTTGATGAGTCTGGCCAGTGGTGTATCGATTTTATTGACCTTTTCAGAGAACCAGCTTTTTGTTTTATTTATCTTTACTATTGTTTCTTTTGTTTCTTTTTCATTTATTTCTGGTCTGATCTTTATGATTTCCCTTCTTCTGCTGGCTTTGGGGTGTTTTTGTTCTTCTTTCTCCAGTTGTTTTAAGCATAAGGTAAGGTCATCTGTTTGAGATTTTCCTAGTTTCTTGAGGTAGGATTGAATTGCTATAAACTTCCCTCTTAGATCTGCTTTTGCAGTAGCCCATAGGTTTTGCACTGTCGTGTGTTCATTGTTTTCTTCTAGGGATTTTTAAATTTCTCCTTAGATTTCCTCAATGATCAGTTGGTTTTTTAGGTACGTGTTGTTTGATCTCCATGTGTTCGTGTTTTTAGCGGTTTTTTTCCCGGTAGTTGATCTCTAGTCTCATTGCATTGTGCTCCGAGAAGATGGTTGATAGAATTTCAGTTTTCTTGAACTGACTGAGGTTTGATTTGTGGACCAAGGTGTGGTTTATCCTGGAGAATGTTCCGTGAGCACTTGAGAAGAAAGTGTATTCTTCTGCTTTAGGATGGAAAGTCCTAAAGATATCAATGAGGTCCATTTCTTCTAGTGTGGCATTTAAGGCTTGTGTTTCTTTATTAATTTTCTGTTTGGATGATCTGTCCATTGGTGTGAGAGGAGTGTTAAAGTCTCCTGCTATGATTGTGTTAGTGTTGATGTCTTCTTCTATGTCTGAAAGTACCTGTCTTATGTATTGGGGTGCTCCTGTATTGGGTGCATAGATATTTATGTTTGTTATGTCTTCTTCTTGGATTGATCCCTTGATCATTATGTAGTGTCCTTCCCTTGTCTCTTCTAATCTTCTTTATTTTGAGGTCTATTTTGTCTGATATGAGGATTGCTCCTCCAGCTTTCTTTTGATTTCCATTTGCATGGAATATCTTTTTCCAGCCTTTCACTTTCAGTCTGTGAGTGTCTCTAGGACTGAAGTGAGTTACCTGGAGGCAGCATATGTATGGGTCGTGTTTTGAATACCTTATATCTTTACTATTTGTTTTTTTTTTTTGATGAGTCTGGCCAGTGGTGTATCGATTTTATTGACCTTTTCAGAGAACCAGCTTTTTGTTTTATTTATCTTTACTATTGTTTCTTTTGTTTCTTTTTCATTTATTTCTGGTCTGATCTTTATGATTTCCCTTCTTCTGCTGGCTTTGGGGTGTTTTTGTTCTTCTTTCTCCAGTTGTTTTAAGCATAAGGTAAGGTCATCTGTTTGAGATTTTCCTAGTTTCTTGAGGTAGGATTGAATTGCTATAAACTTCCCTCTTAGATCTGCTTTTGCAGTAGCCCATAGGTTTTGCACTGTCGTGTGTTCATTGTTTTCTTCTAGGGATTTTTAAATTTCTCCTTAGATTTCCTCAATGATCAGTTGGTTTTTTAGGTACGTGTTGTTTGATCTCCATGTGTTCGTGTTTTTAGCGGTTTTTTTCCCGGTAGTTGATCTCTAGTCTCATTGCATTGTGCTCCGAGAAGATGGTTGATAGAATTTCAGTTTTCTTGAACTGACTGAGGTTTGATTTGTGGACCAAGGTGTGGTTTATCCTGGAGAATGTTCCGTGAGCACTTGAGAAGAAAGTGTATTCTTCTGCTTTAGGATGGAAAGTCCTAAAGATATCAATGAGGTCCATTTCTTCTAGTGTGGCATTTAAGGCTTGTGTTTCTTTATTAATTTTCTGTTTGGATGATCTGTCCATTGGTGTGAGAGGAGTGTTAAAGTCTCCTGCTATGATTGTGTTAGTGTTGATGTCTTCTTCTATGTCTGAAAGTACCTGTCTTATGTATTGGGGTGCTCCTGTATTGGGTGCATAGATATTTATGTTTGTTATGTCTTCTTCTTGGATTGATCCCTTGATCATTATGTAGTGTCCTTCCCTTGTCTCTTCTAATCTTCTTTATTTTGAGGTCTATTTTGTCTGATATGAGGATTGCTCCTCCAGCTTTCTTTTGATTTCCATTTGCATGGAATATCTTTTTCCAGCCTTTCACTTTCAGTCTGTGAGTGTCTCTAGGACTGAAGTGAGTTACCTGGAGGCAGCATATGTATGGGTCGTGTTTTTGAATCCATTCAGCCACTCTGTGTCTTTTGGTTGGGGCATTTAGTCCATTGACATTCAAAGTAATTATTGATACGTATGATCCTATTGTCATCTTCTTAGATGTTATGATGGGTTTGTTTTGTGGACCTTCTCCTTCTCTTATACTTGTTGTCTATAGAAGTCCCTTTAACACTTGTTGTAAGGCTGGTTTGGTGTGACTAAATTCTTTTAATTTTTGCTTGTCTGTAAAGCTTTTGATTTCTCCATCCATTTTGAAGGAGATCCTTGCAGGGTAGAGGATTCTTGGTTGCAGATTATTCTCTTTTAGCCATTTCAATGTGTCCTGCCATTCCCTTCTGGCCTGCAGAGTTTCTGTTGAAAGATCAGCTGTTAAACGTATGGGCTTTCCCTTGTATGTCACTAGTTGCTTTTCCCTTGCTGCTTTGAGAATTCTGTCTTTGTGTTTAATTTGTGTTAGCTTCATTAATATGTGTCTTGGTGTGTTTCTTCTCGGATTGATTCTGTATGGTACTCTGTGCTTCTTGGACTTGATTGACTCTTTCTTTTCGCATGTTGGGGAAATTTTCAACTAGAATCTCTTCAAAAATTTTCTCATAGCCTTTCTTTTTTTCTTTTTCTTCTGGAACCCCTATAATTCGAATATTGGTGCGTTTGATATTATCCCAGAGGGCTCTGAGGCTATCCTCTGCTCTTTTCATTCTTTGAGCTAGATTCTGTTTTTCAGCAGTTACTTCCACCATTCTATCTTCCAGCTCACTTATCCGGTCTTCTGTCTCAGATACTCTGCTCTTGATTCCTTCTCCAGTGTTTTTCAGTTCAGCAATTGAGTTGTTTGTCTCTGTTACTTTTTGGTAAGTTCTTGTATTTCTTTATTCAGTGTGTTAGTTGTGTCTTGAAATTTCTCTACCATTCTGTTTTTGGTGTCTTTGATCATCTTGACTATCATTCTTCTGAAATCACTTTCAGAAAGTTTGTCCAAATTCTCTTCATTGATTTGATCTTATGTGTTTGTGGATTGTTCCTTTGCTTATGTGGTATTTCTTTTCCAGCCTTTCACTTTCAGTCTGTGAGTGTCTCTAGGACTGAAGTGAGTTACCTGGAGGCAGCATATGTATGGGTCGTGTTTTTGAATCCATTCAGCCACTCTGTGTCTTTTGGTTGGGGCATTTAGTCCATTGACATTCAAAGTAATTATTGATACGTATGATCCTATTGTCATCTTCTTAGATGTTATGATGGGTTTGTTTTGTGGACCTTCTCCTTCTCTTATACTTGTTGTCTATAGAAGTCCCTTTAACACTTGTTGTAAGGCTGGTTTGGTGTGACTAAATTCTTTTAATTTTTGCTTGTCTGTAAAGCTTTTGATTTCTCCATCCATTTTGAAGGAGATCCTTGCAGGGTAGAGGATTCTTGGTTGCAGATTATTCTCTTTTAGCCATTTCAATGTGTCCTGCCATTCCCTTCTGGCCTGCAGAGTTTCTGTTGAAAGATCAGCTGTTAAACGTATGGGCTTTCCCTTGTATGTCACTAGTTGCTTTTCCCTTGCTGCTTTGAGAATTCTGTCTTTGTGTTTAATTTGTGTTAGCTTCATTAATATGTGTCTTGGTGTGTTTCTTCTCGGATTGATTCTGTATGGTACTCTGTGCTTCTTGGACTTGATTGACTCTTTCTTTTCGCATGTTGGGGAAATTTTCAACTAGAATCTCTTCAAAAATTTTCTCATAGCCTTTCTTTTTTTCTTTTTCTTCTGGAACCCCTATAATTCGAATATTGGTGCGTTTGATATTATCCCAGAGGGCTCTGAGGCTATCCTCTGCTCTTTTCATTCTTTGAGCTAGATTCTGTTTTTCAGCAGTTACTTCCACCATTCTATCTTCCAGCTCACTTATCCGGTCTTCTGTCTCAGATACTCTGCTCTTGATTCCTTCTCCAGTGTTTTTCAGTTCAGCAATTGAGTTGTTTGTCTCTGTTACTTTTTTGGTAAGTTCTTGTATTTCTTTATTCAGTGTGTTAGTTGTGTCTTGAAATTTCTCTACCATTCTGTTTTTGGTGTCTTTGATCATCTTGACTATCATTCTTCTGAAATCACTTTCAGAAAGTTTGTCCAAATTCTCTTCATTGATTTGATCTTATGTGTTTGTGGATTGTTCCTTTGCTTATGTGGTATTTCTCTGCCGTTTATTGTTATTATTAATTTTTTAACTGACTGTTTGGGATTTCCTTTTCCCAGACTTTGAGTTACGTCTGTTGGTGTTTGTTTTTTGGAGGGGGCTTCTTATTCTGGGTAATGCTGGTGGTTGCATGATGTCAGGACTTGCATACAAGTGATTAACTTTGTTGGCGTTCTCACTTGTATAGTGCTCTCTAGTGTTAGACGTTCTCTAGTATTGTACAGTTTTAGAGTCAGTGCTCCCTCCCTAAAGCCCTGGGGCTTGTTGCCTGACCAGGGAATGAAGATTTCACGGCGTCTTGATGCGGCTTCTCCTTTGTTCTTCAATGTGGGGTATCCTCTCAGTGATCAGATCCAACCTCCTCCTGTCGATGGGTTTTCAGGAACTCTTTGCAATTCAGGTGATTTTGCACGAGAGATGAGTGCACGTCCTTCCGTGGCGCGGTGGCGCGTTCTGACGCGGCTTCTCGGTCCCAAGCCATTGGTTTTTATAATCCTTTTTTCTCATTGTCTGATTTCTTATTGATGTCATTCTTTAATCAGAGGGGCTGGAATATAAAGTCCATAAATTCTGTCCCTAAGAACTTGTGCACATAAATTTACTATTTTCAGCACTGGTAATCTTATAAAATCAGAAGCTGTTGAATGACTTAACCCTGAGTGTCCAAAGGCAAATGGTTGGCTTTAACTGGATAACTGAGAGTATTCTAAAACATGCCTTCTAATAACTTAAGATTTTTCCTAGAATAGGAAATTCAGAATCATGGGTTTACAGAAATTCTGACTTTTAGAGGACAAATTTTGTTACATTCAAGGCTTCTTGTTACTTCTATTCTTTATACAAATGTAGCCTTGCAAGAAACAATGTGGGTATATTCTTCTGATTTTAGATTCTATCAGAGGGATAAATTCTGAATTCCATGCCACATCTGATAAAACATCTTTCTCCAAATCTTAATCTTGCTTTGCATTAAGATGTTCGCACATACAGATGAAGAGATAGATGTCTATATTCATGACATACACATGAACACTTTCAAAGTAGCTTGGTTTAAGTTTTTTCCTTTAACTTGGGTAAGAAATGCTCTATCTTTTGTTTGTTTTCCAAATTCTCTTCATTGGCTTTTTATTTTTTTTATTTTTTTTAATTTTTTAACTGACTGTTTGGGATTTCCTTTTCCCAGACTTTGAGTTACGTCTGTTGGTGTTTGTTTTTTGGAGGGGGCTTCTTATTCTGGGTAATGCTGGTGGTTGCATGATGTCAGGACTTGCATACAAGTGATTAACTTTGTTGGCGTTCTCACTTGTATAGTGCTCTCTAGTGTTAGACGTTCTCTAGTATTGTACAGTTTTAGAGTCAGTGCTCCCTCCCTAAAGCCCTGGGGCTTGTTGCCTGACCAGGGAATGAAGATTTCACGGCGTCTTGATGCGGCTTCTCCTTTGTTCTTCAATGTGGGGTATCCTCTCAGTGATCAGATCCAACCTCCTCCTGTCGATGGGTTTTCAGGAACTCTTTGCAATTCAGGTGATTTTGCACGAGAGATGAGTGCACGTCCTTCCGTGGCGCGGTGGCGCGTTCTGACGCGGCTTCTCGGTCCCAAGCCATTGGTTTTTATAATCCTTTTTTCTCATTGTCTGATTTCTTATTGATGTCATTCTTTAATCAGAGGGGCTGGAATATAAAGTCCATAAATTCTGTCCCTAAGAACTTGTGCACATAAATTTACTATTTTCAGCACTGGTAATCTTATAAAATCAGAAGCTGTTGAATGACTTAACCCTGAGTGTCCAAAGGCAAATGGTTGGCTTTAACTGGATAACTGAGAGTATTCTAAAACATGCCTTCTAATAACTTAAGATTTTTCCTAGAATAGGAAATTCAGAATCATGGGTTTACAGAAATTCTGACTTTTAGAGGACAAATTTTGTTACATTCAAGGCTTCTTGTTACTTCTATTCTTTATACAAATGTAGCCTTGCAAGAAACAATGTGGGTATATTCTTCTGATTTTAGATTCTATCAGAGGGATAAATTCTGAATTCCATGCCACATCTGATAAAACATCTTTCTCCAAATCTTAATCTTGCTTTGCATTAAGATGTTCGCACATACAGATGAAGAGATAGATGTCTATATTCATGACATACACATGAACACTTTCAAAGTAGCTTGGTTTAAGTTTTTTCCTTTAACTTGGGTAAGAAATGCTCTATCTTTTGGAACACTCAGACTTTACAAACCTCCACAGAAGTAAAACAGAAATAATATTAATCCACTTCTTTTTTTAAATTTATTTTTTAATTGAAGGGTAATTACTTTACAGAATTTTGTTGTTTTCTGCTGAAAATCAACATAAATTACCCATAGGTATACATATGTCCCCTCTGTCTTGAACTTAATTCACTTCTTAACCGCTGTATTTTATTGATTGCCTGCTTTCTTCTACTGTCATTAGTCCAATTGTTTACACAGACTTGATTTCAGGTTATGTACAACGTGCTTATTCTCTGAGAATGTGTGCAGATGGTTTATACAAAGTACACATAAGTGGATTCTGATTTACAGGTTAATATTGTGACTTTAAGAATTTTATAAGAATTTTTAAAATTTCACTTTTCCCATGTTCTTTTTCACTTCTTTTAGTTTCCTCGTAGCAGTTAGGAATAAAATTCTAGAAAAGCAGATAACAGGTGTTCTCAGAATTCAGCTAGGAAAGGCAACCTTGGAAGACAGTGCTCCTCTTCCCAGGCTCACTGTGAATGGGACAAAGAACAGCCCTACTGGTATGTTTGTTATAAAAAGCTTTAAAATGTAAAAGAAAGTCAGTTGAATTTATAAATCTGAATGAGTAAAAAGGTGAGTGCTGGATTTAGCATGGGCATGAGTAGTTGAGATTCTTAGTTGTTTTCAACCTGGACACTCCATGACAAAAGAAAAGTCACCTATTTTTTTCTGTGCTTTAGAGAAATCTGGAACAAAGCCAAGAGTCTACATACAAAAGGGAACTAAACATCCATCTAGGGAGGTAGATGTGTCAACTTGTAGGAGGCAGGGTTGAGCTTGTATGGGGCTAAAAAGCTGACCCCAGGGCAGAATTTAGATGGAAAGTCCTGGGGAAGGCACCATCATTTACAAGTAAGTAAAAATTCTCTTAAGATACGAACAGAGTTACCATGATAAATTCAGACACATAAGTGGTAAAATACGGTTTGCGTCCTCAAACTTCATTTGTAAGTGTTTACTTCTCAGAAAGTGGCAAAGGTATGGTTGTTACAACTAGTTTGTGAGGATTGTCAGGGAATTAAACTAGCTGCAGGTTGAATTGAAACTGAATTCCAGATCTTCTCTTACAGAGTGTGCAATTTCTCAGTTTCAAAAACTTAAAAGTATGCCAAGGAGCTAAAAATGAATGTAAAGTAGGAATTATGGAAGCATAATTTATCTTCATGACTGTATGAATTGTTTCTTTAGTGTATGCATGTGTACTCAATCATGTCCAACTCTTTTGCAACCCCATGGTCTGTAGCCCATCAGGCTCCTCTGTCCATGGGAATTTCCAGGCAAGGATACTGGAGGGGGTTGCCATTTCCTCCTCCAGGAGATCTTCTAGGAAGAAGATGAAATGGCAACCCATTCTAGTATTCTTGCCTTAAAAATCCCAAGGAGATTAAACCAGTGAATCCTAAAGGAAATCAACCCTGAATATTCATTGGAAGGACTGATGCTGAAGCTCCAATACTTTGGACACCTGATGAAAAGAACTGACTCATTGGAAAAGACCCTGATGCTGGGAAAGACTGAGGGCAAGAAGAGAAGGGGGAGACAGAGGATGAGATGTTTGGATGGCATCGTCGACTCAAAGGACATGAATTTGGGCAAACTTGGGGAAATAGTGAAGGACAGGGAAGCCTGGCGTGCTGTAGTTCATGGGATTGCAAAAAGTCGAACATGATGTAGAGACTGAACAACAGCAATTCCTAGGTTACATTCATTCTTAGCTTCTAGGCATACTTTAAAGTTTTTGAAATGGAGAAATATCATACTGAATAAGAGTACTTAAAGGGTGCTAATTTTTCTCATCCTAGAGTTTTGTATGGAAGTTTTCCCCACTATGAAGTGTCCTGTTCATCCCTACCCGTCTTCTGTCTCCAGCTCCACCGGAGGAGTTAGAGGCCCCTCCTCTGTCCTTCTCCTTTCTACTTTCATGAGATCTCCTGCCCTCTAGAACTTTTAAATGTTTCACTTTCTAAAACATACCCTATTGCAAAGAAGAAAAAATTCATCAAATAAGCTTGGGACTCTTGAGTTAAGTGTATTTCCTTGCTACTTGTTTTTTCAGAGATCATAATTGGCGAGTGTCATCTGGAATCTCTATGATAGTCTTGATAATTTCCCACTCTCTTTCTAGCCCACAGACCACTTTGTTTGGGATAGCATCTCAGGGGCTACTGTTTTCTAAAACATGGTAGAAAATGCTCCATATCTCAGGCATTGATCTTCTTTTCTTTTTCTTAGGAATTTGTGTTACCTTTTTTGAAGACTAGGTACTTTCATTTTGTTTCCTAAAGCTGAGTATAGGTACTGAAATGTAGAAGGACTCAATTTTTTCTTTTTAAAAATTCTAATAAATACATAGGTATTTAATTTACCATCCTAACCATTTAAGTATACTGTTTAGTGGTATTAAATCTATTTATAATATGCTTCCATCACTATCTTCCATCTCCAGAGCTCTTTCACCTTATAAAGCTGAATTTCTGTACCCGTTAAGCAATAACTCCCTGCATCTGCTCTACCCAGCCCCTGGCAGTCACCATGCTACTTTGTGTCTGATTTTGCTTACTTCTGGGTACCTCATATCAACGGAATTTTATAGTCTTTGTTATTTTGTACTGGTTTATTTCAGTTAGGATATATGGAATTAATATTTGTTGAGTGATTTACTGGAAAATAAGAAAGTGAAAAATGATCTGCTACCTTAGCTGATCTTTGGGGATCAAAAATATTGACACCTTAATTTGAAAGATACATATTTATTTATATATAGTGCACTTTCACTTTATCTTTCATTTATGTACTCAGTAAACATTCATTAAGCCCCTCATATGTTTCATGCATCTTCATTAGCCCTAACCTTTAACGATGACTGAGACAAAGCACTTGTTTGTGAGGGATGGCATTGAAGGAGACTTTTATTACATTTTCAGAAAATATAACCCTTTGACCAAAATTAGTAATTCATTATTTGTTTAGACATCAAATTTTACCCGTTTACAAGACTCAGTCTTTCAATCTCATATTTTTTCATGAGGAATAAGAATGTTTTCAGTATATCCATTTTCTTGTTGAACATTGTTATGCCATTTTTATCTTTCAAGTTAATTAAGAACAATGCAAGAATTTTCCTGCATTTATTGATCTGATATGTACTGCTGATTCCACAGAAAGAAAGTGTGTCTGCTTCAAAGTCTATGATCTTGTTAGAGAATGAATTATAACTTTATTGTAACTCTGATTCTCAATTATTGATGGAATTTGTGTGAGTGGAAATGGTATTCAATTTTAAACAGTGTAAATGATGACTTTGTCCTAGTTTGTCATGTTTTAAATACATGACTAAATAACTTTGTTGAATTTTAGATGAATTGGATCCATACCTTTCTGCCAAAACAAACCAGAAAAAATTAGTTTACTTTATAATGATGATACATACTATTTAGGAGTTTGTCAACAAATTGTTTTGAGGGAACAGTTTTATCAGATACTATGAAACAATTTTACAAGAAATATTTGAACTTATAGTCGACATATATTCAGGGACCCCCTCATTATATTGGGAGAAGCCAATCGGGGAAATTAAATGACAGTCCTTACTGTACCAGGCAGTAAAAGAGGTCTATGCAGAGTGTGGAGGAAGTACACAGGAGGAGCAATTCAAGCTTGGCAAGGAAGAGGAGAGTATTCATAGAGTAGTTAACATTTGAGTTGTTAAACTAAAAGTAGAAATTTTCCTGAAAAAGAAAGAAAAGAAAGGGCATTTCAAGCAGAGAGAATAGAATGTGACCAGAACCTGAGTTGCATGACATGGAACGCTGCATAATGAGACTGAAGAGACATGGTGGAAGCTGATTATAAAAATCCTCAGGTAGTGTGGTACCATGTTTTGGACCAGGTAGCAAAAAGTCAAGGAAGGAAGATATGCAGGGAATTGACAAAATACGAATTATATTTAGAATATCTGAAGGGGAACAATACAGTTGCTGTGGTCCTGGCAAGAGATGGTAAAGATCAGTGTCAAGGCTACACAAGTGAAAAGGATGGATGAGACTTAACGAGCAAACTTTTTAGGTTATTACATTTTCATAAAATATAACCCTTTGACCAAAATTAGTAATTCATTATTTGTTTAGACATCAAATTTTACCCGTTTACAAGACTCAGTCTTTCAATCTCATATTTTTTCATGAGGAATAAGAATGTTTTCAGTATATCCATTTTCTTGTTGAACATTGTTATGCCATTTTTATCTTTCAAGTTAATTAAGAACAATGCAAGAATTTTCCTGCATTTATTGATCTGATATGTACTGCTGATTCCACAGAAAGAAAGTGTGTCTGCTTCAAAGTCTATGATCTTGTTAGAGAATGAATTATAACTTTATTGTAACTCTGATTCTCAATTATTGATGGAATTTGTGTGAGTGGAAATGGTATTCAATTTTAAACAGTGTAAATGATGACTTTGTCCTAGTTTGTCATGTTTTAAATACATGACTAAATAACTTTGTTGAATTTTAGATGAATTGGATCCATACGTTTATGCCAAAACAAACCAAAAAAAATTAGTTTACTTTATAATGATGATACATACTATTTAGGAGTTTGTCAACAAATTGTTTTGAGGGAACAGTTTTATCAGATACTATGAAACAATTTTACAAGAAATATTTGAACTTATAGTCGACATATATTCAGGGACCCCCTCATTATATTGGGAGAAGCCAATCGGGGAAATTAAATGACAGTCCTTACTGTACCAGGCAGTAAAAGAGGTCTATGCAGAGTGTGGAGGAAGTACACAGGAGGAGCAATTCAAGCTTGGCAAGGAAGAGGAGAGTATTCATAGAGTAGTTAACATTTGAGTTGTTAAACTAAAAGTAGAAATTTTCCTGAAAAAGAAAGAAAAGAAAGGGCATTTCAAGCAGAGAGAATAGAATGTGACCAGAACCTGAGTTGCATGACATGGAACGCTGCATAATGAGACTGAAGAGACATGGTGGAAGCTGATTATAAAAATCCTCAGGTAGTGTGGTACCATGTTTTGGACCAGGTAGCAAAAAGTCAAGGAAGGAAGATATGCAGGGAATTGACAAAATACGAATTATATTTAGAATATCTGAAGGGGAACAATACAGTTGCTGTGGTCCTGGCAAGAGATGGTAAAGATCAGTGTCAAGGCTACACAAGTGAAAAGGAGGGAATAGGGAGTTTTGGAAAAGGACTTGGTGGCTGATTGTGTGTTATGGTTGTGAAACAGATAATATAAACAACAGCAGTAATAATAATAATACCCTCAAATACTTCTACTTTAGACAGACATGGTAGCATTAACCTACATTGTGGAGGTAGCTCTGAAAAAGAAAAGCAGAAACTTTTTTCTTTGGGGTTTTGTTGTTAATGGATTTTTGAGATGGTGAAGTGGGTGAGTTTTGTGTTGGTTAAGTAAAGTATATGAGCTAAGGCAGAATGCTCATGTGTAAGAAAAAGATCAAATTCACACATTTAATATGTGTGAAGAGGAACAGGAATTCATTAGACCAAGCTTGAATATTAAAAAAGCTAGGAAAAAGAGGGTAGAATAGTTTTAACTTTGCACTGTGGAATTAAGATCTGTCCTTGTCTTTTTGTGCTTTCATAGTATAGTTCTTTTTCTGACTCCATAATATTCTGTTGTGTATGTACCGTATATATGTACCATAGTTTATCCATTCACTTAGTGAAGGGCATCTTTGTTCTTTCCAAATCTTAGCAGGTAAGATTAAGATGATAAAAACATTTATGTGCAAGACTTTTTGTAGAAGTTTTCAGCTCATTTGGGCAAAGCAGTAGAATTGCTGGATTATATGGTGAGAGTATGTTTAGTTTTGTAAGAAACTGCCAAGCTGTCTTCACAGTGGCTATACCATTTTGCATTCCTACCAGTAACGAGTAAGCATTCTCTTGCTCCACATCCTTATCATCTTTTGATATACTCAAAGTTTGAGACTTCAGCCATCCAATAGTTAGTGATAGTGATATTTCATTATTGTTTTAATTTGCAATTTTCTAATGACTTTTGAGGTAGAGTATCTTTTCATATGTTTATTCATTATCTGTGTGTCTTCTTTGCTAAGATGTCCAGATCTTTTGTTCATTTTTTAATCAGGTTATTTTTTCTTAATTATTGAGGTTTAAGAGTTCATTGCATTTTTAATGTTAATCCTTTATCAGATATGTGGTTTGCAATATTTTCTCCCAGTCTGGGGCTTGTCTTCTCATTCTTTTCACAGTGTCTTTGGCAGAGCAGACATCTTTCAGTTTAATGGGGTCCCAGCATATTAATTTTTCTTCCATGGATCTTTTTTCTCATTAGGGGGGTTTTGGAAAAGGACTTGGTGGCTGATTGTGTGTTATGGTTGTGAAACAGATAATATAAACAACAGCAGTAATAATAATAATACCCTCAAATACTTCTACTTTAGACAGACATGGTAGCATTAACCTACATTGTGGAGGTAGCTCTGAAAAAGAAAAGCAGAAACTTTTTTCTTTGGGGTTTTGTTGTTAATGGATTTTTGAGATGGTGAAGTGGGTGAGTTTTGTGTTGGTTAAGTAAAGTATATGAGCTAAGGCAGAATGCTCATGTGTAAGAAAAAGATCAAATTCACACATTTAATATGTGTGAAGAGGAACAGGAATTCATTAGACCAAGCTTGAATATTAAAAAAGCTAGGAAAAAGAGGGTAGAATAGTTTTAACTTTGCACTGTGGAATTAAGATCTGTCCTTGTCTTTTTGTGCTTTCATAGTATAGTTCTTTTTCTGACTCCATAATATTCTGTTGTGTATGTACCGTATATATGTACCATAGTTTATCCATTCACTTAGTGAAGGGCATCTTTGTTCTTTCCAAATCTTAGCAGGTAAGATTAAGATGATAAAAACATTTATGTGCAAGACTTTTTGTAGAAGTTTTCAGCTCATTTGGGCAAAGCAGTAGAATTGCTGGATTATATGGTGAGAGTATGTTTAGTTTTGTAAGAAACTGCCAAGCTGTCTTCACAGTGGCTATACCATTTTGCATTCCTACCAGTAACGAGTAAGCATTCTCTTGCTCCACATCCTTATCATCTTTTGATATACTCAAAGTTTGAGACTTCAGCCATCCAATAGTTAGTGATAGTGATATTTCATTATTGTTTTAATTTGCAATTTTCTAATGACTTTTGAGGTAGAGTATCTTTTCATATGTTTATTCATTATCTGTGTGTCTTCTTTGCTAAGATGTCCAGATCTTTTGTTCATTTTTTAATCAGGTTATTTTTTCTTAATTATTGAGGTTTAAGAGTTCATTGCATTTTTAATGTTAATCCTTTATCAGATATGTGGTTTGCAATATTTTCTCCCAGTCTGGGGCTTGTCTTCTCATTCTTTTCACAGTGTCTTTGGCAGAGCAGACATCTTTCAGTTTAATGGGGTCCCAGCATATTAATTTTTCTTCCATGGATCATGATTTTGGTATTATATTCATAGCTAAGAAATCATTGCCAAATCTAATGTTTTTATTACAGTGGATTTGGTTGTCCTTTGCTGAGAGCCAGTGTATGAAATGATAATTTGAAGCATATTTCTATAGCTTCTTAGAGACCAGTTGTTGGAAATATTGTTTTAATACTGTATTTATTTCTAAAAACAAGAGATTATTTTATTGTCTTCCTATATTTTATTCTGGGGAATAAAATGCTAAGATGCATTTTTAGGATTTCTTTCATTAATTCGTTTACCCATCACTTTTTTGTTTTGACTTCCTAAAAAGCTAAATTTATTCCTCAGTGGCAGTAATTATCTCAATGTTATTAATATGTGTGTCCCCGTCTCCCTTCCTCTATGTGAATTTCTGACCTCCTTTTTTCCTTTAAGTTTCCTTTAAGTTTTAATGTAGTTAACCTACAAGAAATGGCTTTAAGTTATTTCAGTCAGTTTTAGAATGGCATGACATCCTGAAAGTAGGACCACTAACAGTTGCTAACTCTATGGCAACTTGGAAACTTAACTACACAGATCAGTTTGGTTGCTTTAACTAGAATGCCCAATTTAAGTCAGAAGCAAATTGTCAAAAAATAGATTTTCAAAAAGTTTAGCTCTATTTTAAATTATAGTCTACTGGAACTGCCTGACTGGGGCCCAGGTCACATTCACCTGTCAGAGTATGTGATCGACAAACACTGTTGATGGATCTGTGACAGAAGCTGTGCAAATCCACTGAGGTTATTTGTGTGTCCTTCTGAGGACTTACCAAAGGAAATCATTTGTAATATTTGTTGCATAGCCCATAAATAGAAATATTTTTCTAAGATCTTTAAATAGATTTCTCTCACAGCTTCAAAAATATATGGATTTTGTTAATATTTGGGTGTATATCCCCATTCCTTTCTCTTGTTCTGACAGCTCTTAATGGGGAAGATAGTGTCAGACAAAAGGAATTTTGACTAATATCCTAAGTTCTATAAAATGGCTAAGGAAGGGTGTTAGCACATAGAAGGGCTACATAGAGTAGCTTTAGGATCTTGCTAGAAACTTGGACCAATAAAAGATCCAATCCCTGAATTCCAGGGTTAGCAGTCTCCTGAGGGGATACATATTATAATAAAATGCAATTACCAAGGTCAGATTTGGTATGAAATTGCCATTAATGTTTAAGGAGGGAGCCATTTATTTTCTTTTTAGCTTCTTAGAGACCAGTTGTTGGAAATATTGTTTTAATACTGTATTTATTTCTAAAAACAAGAGATTATTTTATTGTCTTCCTATATTTTATTCTGGGGAATAAAATGCTAAGATGCATTTTTAGGATTTCTTTCATTAATTCGTTTACCCATCACTTTTTTGTTTTGACTTCCTAAAAAGCTAAATTTATTCCTCAGTGGCAGTAATTATCTCAATGTTATTAATATGTGTGTCCCCGTCTCCCTTCCTCTATGTGAATTTCTGACCTCCTTTTTTCCTTTAAGTTTCCTTTAAGTTTTAATGTAGTTAACCTACAAGAAATGGCTTTAAGTTATTTCAGTCAGTTTTAGAATGGCATGACATCCTGAAAGTAGGACCACTAACAGTTGCTAACTCTATGGCAACTTGGAAACTTAACTACACAGATCAGTTTGGTTGCTTTAACTAGAATGCCCAATTTAAGTCAGAAGCAAATTGTCAAAAAATAGATTTTCAAAAAGTTTAGCTCTATTTTAAATTATAGTCTACTGGAACTGCCTGACTGGGGCCCAGGTCACATTCACCTGTCAGAGTATGTGATCGACAAACACTGTTGATGGATCTGTGACAGAAGCTGTGCAAATCCACTGAGGTTATTTGTGTGTCCTTCTGAGGACTTACCAAAGGAAATCATTTGTAATATTTGTTGCATAGCCCATAAATAGAAATATTTTTCTAAGATCTTTAAATAGATTTCTCTCACAGCTTCAAAAATATATGGATTTTGTTAATATTTGGGTGTATATCCCCATTCCTTTCTCTTGTTCTGACAGCTCTTAATGGGGAAGATAGTGTCAGACAAAAGGAATTTTGACTAATATCCTAAGTTCTATAAAATGGCTAAGGAAGGGTGTTAGCACATAGAAGGGCTACATAGAGTAGCTTTAGGATCTTGCTAGAAACTTGGACCAATAAAAGATCCAATCCCTGAATTCCAGGGTTAGCAGTCTCCTGAGGGGATACATAATTATAATAAAATGCAATTACTACTGTGTAAGGTGCAGAGAAAAGAAGGAATACTGAAAACCATAAAATGAAAAGAGTACAATGTAGTTTCATTACAATGTGCTGAGAAGGCAGCATAAAGCCTTTAAGTTAAAGGCAAGAAAAAAATTTCCGGTCAGTGAGAGCTGTTAGCATTTCATGGGTATGGGGAAATTTGTTAAACCATCCTAGCTGAAAGGTCTTCAAAAGCCAGGGAGATTTTCACATGTCTGAGAGGGTTATGTGTGGACCTGCCTGCAGGCTGAGGGATGGATAGGATGACCTCTTAAGAGCCCTGCGGTGCCAGGACTCTCTGATTCCATTAGTGAATTTAGAAGTGGAAAATTCATTTTGTGTATTAGATGTTACATTAAAAATGTTAAATCTGTTACAAAGTGATAATAAGTGATATATTTCACACTCTGTGAGGCAAGAGCAACCTTGAGGCTCTTTGTGAGCCTGAAACAGCGGACTGATGGCTTACTGAAGAGTCTGACGTGCAGCTCTGTGGTCCTTCAGACTAGTTACAGAGATAATAGTTTCTGCCTTGGAACCTGAGGTTTTGACATTAAGATGACAATTCGCTATTTATGCTAGGCCGGGTGATTCATCAACAGTTCTTCATAGTTGAACTCTCAGTATTTTCTAATTTTCATGATTTTCCCTTTTGCGTCTTTTAAAAACAATTGCCAAAAAAATTTAAAATTATTTGTTGCATAGACCATAAATAGAAATATTTTTCTAAGATCTTTAAATAGATTTCTCTCACAGCTTCAAAAATATATGGATTTTGTTAATATTTGGGTGTATATCCCCATTCCTTTCTCTTGTTCTGACAGCTCTTAATGGGGAAGATAGTGTCAGACAAAAGGAATTTTGACTAATATCCTAAGTTCTATAAAATGGCTAAGGAAGGGTGTTAGCACATAGAAGGGCTACATAGAGTAGCTTTAGGATCTTGCTAGAAACTTGGACCAATAAAAGATCCAATCCCTGAATTCCAGGGTTAGCAGTCTCCTGAGGGGATACATAATTATAATAAAATGCAATTACTACTGTGTAAGGTGCAGAGAAAAGAAGGAATACTGAAAACCATAAAATGAAAAGAGTACAATGTAGTTTCATTACAATGTGCTGAGAAGGCAGCATAAAGCCTTTAAGTTAAAGGCAAGAAAAAAATTTCCAGTCAGTGAGAGCTGTTAGCATTTCATGGGTATGGGGAAATTTGTTAAACCATCCTAGCTGAAAGGTCTTCAAAAGCCAGGGAGATTTTCACATGTCTGAGAGGGTTATGTGTGGACCTGCCTGCAGGCTGAGGGATGGATAGGATGACCTCTTAAGAGCCCTGCGGTGCCAGGACTCTCTGATTCCATTAGTGAATTTAGAAGTGGAAAATTCATTTTGTGTATTAGATGTTACATTAAAAATGTTAAATCTGTTACAAAGTGATAATAAGTGATATATTTCACACTCTGTGAGGCAAGAGCAACCTTGAGGCTCTTTGTGAGCCTGAAACAGCGGACTGATGGCTTACTGAAGAGTCTGACGTGCAGCTCTGTGGTCCTTCAGACTAGTTACAGAGATAATAGTTTCTGCCTTGGAACCTGAGGTTTTGACATTAAGATGACAATTCGCTATTTATGCTAGGCCGGGTGATTCATCAACAGTTCTTCATAGTTGAACTCTCAGTATTTTCTAATTTTCATGATTTTCCCTTTTGCGTCTTTTAAAAACAATTGCCAAATAAAATTATTTAGGTGAAATTCTGTTGAATTATGTGCAGATAACCAATAGTAAAACACATACACACTGAAGGATATTACACAGTATAAGAGAAACCAGTTTAGAAAAGGCCTATAAGCAGAACTTGGCCATTTGTTTGATGGTCCTTGACCATGCGGGTTGAGGGAGTCTCATATGCACTGCAGAGGCCAGGACACATCATGGTGTCTGCTTTGATGAATCTGGCATATTAAGTCCTAAAAAGGCACTGTACTCATTCCACTACAGGCTTTTATTATTATTATTCTCCAACTGGATGAGTTTGCATGTTAGACCTTGCCCCTGGAAACTCAGAAGTTGTGTTTGGAGGCAGTCTGTACCCTGACCTACCTCTGACTGCCTTTGTCAAGAGGCAGGGTTTTGGATCCTTAGAACCCCAGTTTTGTAGAACACTTTATCTATATGTTTCCAACTGTTGCTGTCACAAATGACCACAAACTTAGTGCCCTAAAACAACCCAACTTTAGCCTCTTAACAATCATGTAAGCAGAAGACCATAGTCAGTCTCAGGGGGCTAATGTCAGCTGGACTGTTTTTTTTCCTGCAGGCTCTAGGAGAGAATCTATGTGTCACCTTCTCAAGCTTCCAGAGGCAGCCTGAATTCTTGGCCACGGCCCCTTTCTCTTCCTTCAAAGCCGGAATCCTTCTACTGTCACAACTCCTTCACGAACTCTGCTTCTATTTTGATATCTCCTTTTTCACTCGGAAATTCTTTTTTAACAAGGACTCTAGTGATTACACTGGACCCACCTGAATAATCCAAGAATCACAAAGCCCTTAACTTAATTATGTCCATGCAGTCCCTTTGCCATGTTACATAAGGTGCTCATAGGTTCTGGGGAATTTCAACTGTGGCCCTGTCAGTGATGCCCAGATGGACACTGATCTATCAGGATAGTTGACAATTCGGTTTTTTGGATGGTTTTGACATTAAGATGACAATTCGCTATTTATGCTAGGCCGGGTGATTCATCAACAGTTCTTCATAGTTGAACTCTCAGTATTTTCTAATTTTCATGATTTTCCTTTTGCCTTTTAAAAACAATTGCCAAATAAAATTATTTAGGTGAAATTCTGTTGAATTATGTGCAGATAACCAATAGTAAAACACATACACACTGAAGGATATTACACAGTATAAGAGAAACCAGTTTAGAAAAGGCCTATAAGCAGAACTTGGCCATTTGTTTGATGGTCCTTGACCATGCGGGTTGAGGGAGTCTCATATGCACTGCAGAGGCCAGGACACATCATGGTGTCTGCTTTGATGAATCTGGCATATTAAGTCCTAAAAAGGCACTGTACTCATTCCACTACAGGCTTTTATTATTATTATTCTCCAACTGGATGAGTTTGCATGTTAGACCTTGCCCCTGGAAACTCAGAAGTTGTGTTTGGAGGCAGTCTGTACCCTGACCTACCTCTGACTGCCTTTGTCAAGAGGCAGGGTTTTGGATCCTTAGAACCCCAGTTTTGTAGAACACTTTATCTATATGTTTCCAACTGTTGCTGTCACAAATGACCACAAACTTAGTGCCCTAAAACAACCCAACTTTAGCCTCTTAACAATCATGTAAGCAGAAGACCATAGTCAGTCTCAGGGGGCTAATGTCAGCTGGACTGTTTTTTTTCCTGCAGGCTCTAGGAGAGAATCTATGTGTCACCTTCTCAAGCTTCCAGAGGCAGCCTGAATTCTTGGCCACGGCCCCTTTCTCTTCCTTCAAAGCCGGAATCCTTCTACTGTCACAACTCCTTCACGAACTCTGCTTCTATTTTGATATCTCCTTTTTCACTCGGAAATTCTTTTTTAACAAGGACTCTAGTGATTACACTGGACCCACCTGAATAATCCAAGAATCACAAAGCCCTTAACTTAATTATGTCCATGCAGTCCCTTTTGCCATGTTACATAAGGTGCTCATAGGTTCTGGGGATTCAACTGTGGCTGTCTTGAAGGGCCAGTGTTCTGCCTGCCACGTTTTCCCTCCATGGTGTCCATCTATGAATCGATGCCCAGATGGACACTGATCTATCAGGAATAGGTTAAACTTGATGCTGTTTCTGGAATACTGTTCTTAAATTTCCCTGAATTCACAGTGAAGTAGCTTGTGATAAAATGTGAAAGGACTGAACTGGACCCTGAGCCCCAGACCTCTTTCATTTCTGTGAGAATGTCTGCGCCACAAAGAGAGCGGTCACTAGCAGGCTCCCTCCATTAAATCTTTTTTTTTTTATTATTCTTTATTTTAAAGATTTTACAGAGTTTTGTTGTTCACCAACATGTATGTTCCCAGATCATTCATATGCATATCCCTGGACCCACCCCCCTCCTAGTTCCCCCCTTCCCCCCCCCCCAGACCATCACCCCAAGTTGTAGGTGCTCCTATTCCCTTAGCACAATGACAATAGCTATCTTTTCCACACATGACAGTATAGGTTTCCATGTTACTGTCTCCATGCCTGCCTCCCACTGTTCAGTCTCCACAATGTCCTTATGTCTATTGTCTGTTTTTCCAAGAGTTCACTGTGTGTGTTATCATGGCCATCTTACTAGATCCCATATATATGAGTTAGTATACTTTACTTGTCTTTCTCTTTTTGACTTACTTCACTTTTTATGATAGGTTCTAGAGTCAGCCACCTCATTAGGACTGAGTCTTCTGCATTTCTTTTAACAGCTGAGTAGTATTCCGTTCTATATATGTACCAGGGCTTCTGGATCCATTCATTCATCCAGGGACATCTAGGTTGCTTCCATGTTCTGTCTATTGTATAGAGAGCTGCAATGAACATTGGGGTACAGGTGCTTCTTTCATTTTTGATTTCATCAGGATATAAGCCTAAGAGTGGGATTGCTGGGTCATAGGGTGCTTCTATTTTTAGTTTTTTAAGGAATCTCCATATTGTCTTCCATAGAGGCTGTATCAATCTACATTCTCACCAGCAATGCAGGAGTGTTCCCTTTTCTCCGCACCCTCTCCAGCATTTATTGTCTGTCGATTTGTTGATGATGGCCATTCTGATGGGTGTGAGGTGGTATCTCATTGTGGTTTTAATTTGCATTTCTCTAATGATAAGCGAGGTTGAGCATCATTTCATGTGCTTTTGGGCCATCTGTATGTCCTATTTGGAGAGGTGTCTGTTTAGGTCCTTTTCCCACTTTTTGATTGGGACTGTTCTTAAATTTCCCTGAATTCACAGTGAAGTAGCTTGTGATAAAATGTGAAAGGACTGAACTGGACCCTGAGCCCCAGACCTCTTTCATTTCTGTGAGAATGTCTGCGCCACAAAGAGAGCGGTCACTAGCAGGCTCCCTCCATTAAATCTTTTTTTTTTTATTATTCTTTATTTTAAAGATTTTACAGAGTTTTGTTGTTCACCAACATGTATGTTCCCAGATCATTCATATGCATATCCCTGGAACCACCCCCCTCCTAGTTCCCCCCTTCCCACCCCTCCAGACCATCACCCCAAGTTGTAGGTGCTCCTATTCCCTTAGCACAATGACAATAGCTATCTTTTCCACACATGACAGTATAGGTTTCCATGTTACTGTCTCCATGCCTGCCTCCCACTGTTCAGTCTCCACAATGTCCTTATGTCTATTGTCTGTTTTTCCAAGAGTTCACTGTGTGTGTTATCATGGCCATCTTACTAGATCCCATATATATGAGTTAGTATACTTTACTTGTCTTTCTCTTTTTGACTTACTTCACTTTTTATGATAGGTTCTAGAGCCAGCCACCTCATTAGGACTGAGTCTTCTGCATTTCTTTTAACAGCTGAGTAGTATTCCGTTCTATATATGTACCAGGGCTTCTGGATCCATTCATTCATCCAGGGACATCTAGGTTGCTTCCATGTTCTGTCTATTGTATAGAGAGCTGCAATGAACATTGGGGTACAGGTGCTTCTTTCATTTTTGATTTCATCAGGATATAAGCCTAAGAGTGGGATTGCTGGGTCATAGGGTGCTTCTATTTTTAGTTTTTTAAGGAATCTCCATATTGTCTTCCATAGAGGCTGTATCAATCTACATTCTCACCAGCAATGCAGGAGTGTTCCCTTTTCTCCGCACCCTCTCCAGCATTTATTGTCTGTCGATTTGTTGATGATGGCCATTCTGATGGGTGTGAGGTGGTATCTCATTGTGGTTTTAATTTGCATTTCTCTAATGATAAGCGAGGTTGAGCATCATTTCATGTGCTTTTGGGCCATCTGTATGTCCTATTTGGAGAGGTGTCTGTTTAGGTCCTTTTCCCACTTTTTGATTGGGTTGTTCATTTTTTCTGTGCTGAGTTGTCTGAGTTGCTTGTAGATTTTGGAGATTAATTCTTTGTCTGTTGTTTCATTTGCTCTGATTTTCTCCCACTCCGTGGGGTGTTTGTCGAGCTTTTTTGTGGTTTCTTTTGCTGTACAAAAGCTTTTAAGTTTCATTAAGTCCCACATGTTCATTTTTCTTTTCAGTTCCGCTATTTTAGTAGGTGGGTCAGAGAAGATCTTGCTTTGATTGATGTCCTTGAGGGTTTTGCCTATATTCTCCTCTAAGAGTTTGATGGTTTCTGGTCTTCCATTTAGGTCTTTAATCCATTTTGAGTTGATCTTTGTGTATGGGGTCAGGGAATGTTCCAACTTCATTTTTTTGCATGTTGCTGTCCAATTTTCCCAGCACCATTTGTTGAAGAGGCTGTCTTTGTCCCATTTTATAGTTTCTCCTCCTTTGTCAAAAATAAGGTACCCATAGGTGCGTGGGTTTATCTCTGGGTTCTCTATCTTGTTCTGTTGGTCTATAGTTCTGTTTTTGTGCCAGTACCATACTGTCTCGATGACTGTTGCTTTGTAGTAGAGTCTGAAGTTAGGGAGGCTGATCCCTCCAACTCCATTCTTCTTCCTCAGGATTGCTTTGGTTATTCGAGGTCTTTTGTGTTTCCATATGAACTGTGTTATTGTTTGGTCTAGTTCTGTGAAAAATGTCAATGGAAGTTGAATAGGTATTGCATTGAATCTGTAGATGATATTTGGTAGAATGGTCATGTTCACAATATTGATTCTTCCAACCCAGGAACATGGAATATCTCTCCATCTGTTTAAGTCTTCTTTAATGTCTCTCATGAGTGTCTTGTAATTTTCAGTGTACAGTTCTTTTGTTTCTTTGGGTAGGCTTATTCCTAGATATTTGATTCTTTTGGTTGCAATGGTGAAGGGGATTGCCTCTTTGATTTCGTTTTCTGACTTTTCATTGTTTGTGTATAGGAATGCCAGTGATTTCTGTGTGTTGACTTTGTATCCTGAGACTTTGCTGAATTCGCTGATTAACTCTAGTAGCTTTGTAATAGAGTCTTCGGGATTTTCTGTGTATAATATCATGTCATCTGCAAAAAGAGAGAGCTTGACTTCTTCCTTTCCAATCTGGATTCCTTTGATTTCTTTCTCTTCTCTTATTGCTGTTGCTAGAACTTCCAGGACTATGTTGAATAGTAGTGGTGAAAGTGGACACCCCTGTCTTGTTCCTGATCTTAGAGGAAATGCTTTCCGTTTTTCTCCGTTGAGGATAATGTTCGCTGTGTGCTTCTCATAGATGGCTTTCACTATGTTGAGACAGGTTCCTTCTATGCCCATTATCTGAAAAGTTTGTATCATAAATGGATGTTGAACTTTGTCGAAGGCTTTTTCTGCATCTATTGAGATGATCATGTGAATTTTGTCTTGCAGTTTGTTGATATGGTGTATCACATTGATTGATTTGCAGATGTTGAAGAAGCCGTGCATGTCTGGGATGAACCCGACTTGATTGTGATGTATGAGTTTTTTGATGTGTCGTTGAATTCTGTTTGCTAGGATTTTGTTGAGGATCTTGGCATCTAAGGTCATCAGTGAAATTGGCCTATAGTTTTCCTTTTCTGTGTTGTCTTTGCCTGGTTTGGGTATCAGGGTGATGGTGGCCTCGTAGAAAGTGTTTGGAAATGTTCCTTCCTGTGCAATTGTTTGGAAGAGTTTTAGAAGGGCAGGCATTAGCTCTTCTTTAAATGTTTGGTAGAATTCGGCTGTGAAGCCATCTGGCCCTGGGCTTTTCTTTTTGGGTAGATTTTTGATCAAAAATTCGATTTCTGAGCTTGTGATTGGTTTGTTCAAAGTTTCTGTTTCTTCCTGGTTGAGTCTTGGGAGATTAATCTTCCCCAAGAAATTGTCCATTTCTTCCAGATTGTCCAGTTTGTTGCCATAGAGTTGTTCATAGTAGTCTCTTAGAATCCTTTGGATTTCTGCATTATCTGTTGTAATCTCTCCTTTTCCAGTTTTGCTTTTGTTGATCTGGTTCTTCTCTCTCTTTTTCTTAATGAGTCTGGTCAGAGTCTTGTCAATTTTGTTTACCTTTTCAAAGAACCAGCTTTTTTTTTTTTTTTTTAACTTTTATTTTACTTTTAACATTTACAGTTTTGTTTTTTTTTAAATTTATTTTTGTACATATATGTTCCCAGATCATTCATATGCATATCCCTTGACCCTCCCCTCACCCAGTTCCCCTCCTTCCATCCCTCCAGACCATCGCTCCAAGTGAAGAACCAGCTTTTTGTTTTATTTATCTTTACTATTGTTTCTTTTGTTTCTTTCTCATTTATTTCTGCTCTGATCCTTATGATTTCTCTTCTTCTGCTGGCTTTGGGGTGTTTTTGTTCTTCTTTCTCCAATTGTTTTAAGTGGAGGGTAAGGTCATCTGCTTCATATTTTCCTAGTTTCTTGAGGTGGGATTGTATTGCTATAAATTTCCCTCTTGAACTGCTTTTGCAGTATCCCATAGGTTTTGCACTGTCGTGTGTTCATTGTCATTTTCTTCTAGGAATTGATTAATTTCTCCTTTGATTTCCTCAATGATCAGTTGGTTTTTTAAGTATGTATTGTTTAATCTCCATGTGTTTGTGTTTTTAGGGTTTTTTTTCTGGTAGTTGATCTCTAGTTTCATTGCATTGTGGTCCGAGAAGACGGTTGATAGAATTTCGGTTTTCTTGAACTGACTGAGGTTTGATTTGTGGCCCAAGATGTGGTCTATCCTGGAGAATGTTCCGTGAGCACTTGAGAAGAAAGTGTATTCTTCTGCTTTTGGATGGAACGTCCTAACGATATCGATGAGGTCCATCTTTTCTAGTGTGTCATTTAAGGCTTGTGTTTCTTTATTAATTTTCTGTTTGGATGATTTGTCTGTTGTTGTGAGAGGAGTGTTAAAGTCTCCTACTATTACTGTGTTATTGTTGATGTCTTCTTTTATGTCTGAAAGTACCTGTCTTATGTATTGAGGTGCCCCTGTGTTGGGTGCATAGATATTCATGACTGTTATGTCTTGCTCTTGGATAGATCCCTTAATC
The DNA here is from genome assembly GCA_022376925.1 of Tragulus kanchil. Lineage (NCBI taxonomy): Eukaryota > Metazoa > Chordata > Mammalia > Artiodactyla > Tragulidae > Tragulus > Tragulus kanchil. Next base: position 286,853,091 of record JAIOJX010000026.1, read on the forward strand.
ATGATGTAGTGACCTGCCTTGTCTCTTAGAATCTTCTTTGAAATCTATTTTGTCTGATATGAGGATTGCTACTCCAGCTTTCTTTTGATTTCCATTTGCATGAAATATCTTTTTCCAGCCTTTCACTTTCAGTCTATGAGTGTCTGTAGGTCTGAAGTGGGTCTCTTGTAAACAGCATATATATGGGTCTTGCTTCTGGATCCATTCAGCCAGCCTGTGTCGTTTGGTTGGAGCATTTAGTCCATTTACGTTCAAAGTAATTATTGATACGAATGTTCCTATTGTCATCTTCTTAGAAATTTGGGGTTTGATTTGTAAGGCTTCTCCGACTCTATTTATTGGCTATATCAGGCCGTTTAACACTTGTTGTAGGGCTGGTTTTGTGGTACAGAATTCTTTTAGTTTTTGCTTGTCTGTGAAGCTTTTGACGTCACCATCAATTCTGAATGAGATTCTTGCTGGGTAGAGAAATCTTGGTTGGAGGTTATTCTCTTTTAGCCGTTTAAATGTGTCTTGCCATTCTCTTTTGGCCTGCAGGGTTTCTGTGGAAAGATCTGCAGTTAAACGTATGGGGTTTCCTTTATATGTCATTTTTTGTTTGCTCCTAGGTGCTTTAGTAATCTGTCTTTATATTTAGTCTGCGTTATTTTGATTAGTATGTGCCTTGGTGTGTTTCTTCTGGGGTTTCTCCTGTATGGAACTCTTTGTGCTTCTTGGACTTGGTCGACTATTTGCTTTCCCATGTTGGAGAAGTTTTCAACTATAACCTCTTTAGGAATATTTTCATAGCCTTTCTTCTCTTCTTCTTCTGGAACTCCTATAATTCTAATGTTGGTGCATTTGGTATTGTCCCATAGGTCTCTGAGGCTATCCTCAGTTCTTTTAATTCTTTCAGTTTTGTTGTGTTCTTCAGCACTTATTTCCACCATTCTGTCTTCCAGCTCACTTATCCGTTCTTCAGCCTCTGATACTCTACTGTTGCGACCTTCTATAGTATTTTTGAGTTCAGCAATTGAGTTGGTTGTCTCCATTTGCTTATTTTTCATTTCTTGCATGTCTCTTCTCAATGCACTAAGTTCCTCTAATATTCTGTTTTCGGTGTTTTGTATCCTCATTAGTATAGCTTTTCTGAATTCTCTTTCAGATAGTTTGTCTATCTCCTCCTCTGTCATTTGAAGTGGTGTTTCTCTAGCTTGGTCCTTCATTTGTGCAGTGTTTCTCTGACGTTTCATTATTAGGTTAATTTTTGTTTCTTTGTGTGTGTCTGTGTGTGTGGAGTTCTTTTTCCCCCACCAGGCTTCTTGGTTGAATTCTCCCTTCCTTTGGGTTTCTGTTCTTGTAGAAGGGTTCAGTTGTTTCTGACTTGGATGGTGTTAGGTCTTGTTTACAGGTGAATAATCTCTAGTGTTGTATGTTCTTTGATAGTGTGGGGTCTTGGAATCAGGGCGTCCACTCCGAGGATCCTTGGTGTGATGATTGGTCTGGGGGTGTAGGCTTTATGTCTGGTTTGCTATGGTGTTCCGTGATATTAGTTCACATACTAGCGTCCGCAACACGGAACTTCTCGTGGCCTACAGTTGCTTTTTTCTCATGCCTTTTGGCTGTGAGCATGAGGAGGTGTTCTAAGTCTGCACATCACTTGAACCAGATTCACAATATTTTTTGGTCAGTTGTTTGTTTTGGTAGCTCAGAATCATTTCACCAATTGCTTCCTGAGAGTTGCTTGGAAGTGCCCCGTTCTCCTTGGACTTTTGTTGTCTTCTCTCCATTAAATCTTTACAACCTGCAAATTTACAGCTCCTTCAGCAAGGCCCAGGCTTATCCACATCCAAGGATTGAATATGGAAGGAAAATAATTGGTGCTGTTGTCTGTCGCTGGCAAGAAATTTGAACTTGGAGAAAAAGTCTTTCTTAGAACAAGCAACAAAGCCTTACAGGCTTGCTTAGACATACTGGTGGATTGCCCAACTTAAAACTCTAGCATAAAATCTCTTTCATGGATGTGAAATGGTTATTTCAGAGCATGAGTCTGGTAGGCTTTAAAAGTTATCTGATTGTAGATCAGAGTTTAAATTCTTTGCAATTTTGTGTTGAGTATTTGAGCTAGTAAAATAATATAAATATGTGCGCTTTCCTTACTAGTTTCTGCATGACTTGCATTGTTATTGTAGTTGCACACATTGTAACATAGGCTGATTTAACAGTTTTGGTAGAAACAAAAAAACAAGTAAACAGATATTCTGAATTGTCACCTTGTCAGAAAGCATTTGAAAACCCTTTGGGTTCTGATGATAAAAGGAGTTTAAGTTTCACGCTTGAATATTGAGATCTTATCTTTGTTTCTACTCCAGGATCAGGGAAACTGCCAAAAGGCTCTGAAAATTGTGTCTTTGATGAAGAGATACTTGTGAGATTTTTTTTCTTTCTGCAATTTTCAATTTAATTCAGTTTATTGATGATAGTAGGCTAGACTAGTTGGGCTAAATGAGATTCTTTCACCGGGGTAAGTATCAGCTAGGGTTCAGTATAAAACATAGAGCCTCTTTGAGTGATATAGAAAAAATAATTTATCATAAAGTCTAGACATTATGAAATTATGTGAGCTGGTAAATGAATCTGTAGAAAGCAGTTATCTCTGATGTGGTTTGAGGTAGCTGTAGGTCTATAGGACTGGCTGTCCAGTGGAAAAGCTGAATGTAAAGTGGAGGAGGGCAAAAAGACAGAAGAAATGTCTATTTCTCACCACCTCAGGTGACCAGCAGGAAAATCTAGAACTTTCACTGGATACACAGGACTCTGAGAAGTCCCTGAGGAGATCCATTGGGAGCTAGAGGAGCTGGACCATGATGTCAAGGTGGGCCATTAGGTTATGGCACTGAGAGCCACCTGCTTTGGGGCCTCCCTTTTTTACAGAAATTGTAGAATTCAAGAGTATGGAAGGAAAATAATTGGTGCTGTTGTCTGTCGCTGGCAAGAAATTTGAACTTGGAGAAAAGTCTTTCTTAGAAAAGCAACAAAGCCTTACAGGCTTGCTTAGACATACTGGTGGATTGCCCAACTTAAAACTCTAGCATAAAATCTCTTTCATGGATGTGAAATGGTTATTTCAGAGCATGAGTCTGGTAGGCTTTAAAAGTTATCTGATTGTAGATCAGAGTTTAAATTCTTTGCAATTTTGTGTTGAGTATTTGAGCTAGTAAAATAATATAAATATGTGCGCTTTCCTTACTAGTTTCTGCATGACTTGCATTGTTATTGTAGTTGCACACATTGTAACATAGGCTGATTTAACAGTTTTGGTAGAAACAAAAAAACAAGTAAACAGATATTCTGAATTGTCACCTTGTCAGAAAGCATTTGAAAACCCTTTGGGTTCTGATGATAAAAGGAGTTTAAGTTTCACGCTTGAATATTGAGATCTTATCTTTGTTTCTACTCCAGGATCAGGGAAACTGCCAAAAGGCTCTGAAAATTGTGTCTTTGATGAAGAGATACTTGTGAGATTTTTTTTCTTTCTGCAATTTTCAATTTAATTCAGTTTATTGATGATAGTAGGCTAGACTAGTTGGGCTAAATGAGATTCTTTCACCGGGGTAAGTATCAGCTAGGGTTCAGTATAAAACATAGAGCCTCTTTGAGTGATATAGAAAAAATAATTTATCATAAAGTCTAGACATTATGAAATTATGTGAGCTGGTAAATGAATCTGTAGAAAGCAGTTATCTCTGATGTGGTTTGAGGTAGCTGTAGGTCTATAGGACTGGCTGTCCAGTGGAAAAGCTGAATGTAAAGTGGAGGAGGGCAAAAAGACAGAAGAAATGTCTATTTCTCACCACCTCAGGTGACCAGCAGGAAAATCTAGAACTTTTCACTGGATACACAGGACTCTGAGAAGTCCCTGAGGAGATCCATTGGGAGCTAGAGGAGCTGGACCATGATGTCAAGGTGGGCCATTAGGTTATGGCACTGAGAGCCACCTGCTTTGGGGCCTCCCAGTCTCCATGAATTTCAGAGCATGATAGTTACTGTTTCATGTCTGCCTTTGAAATCTAACATTTCTCCAGTGGTCAAACCAAATTTAAAACCACATAGCAAATGGAACCCCAGAGTATATAGTTCCAGCTAATCTAAGCAGACACAGTTAAAGCTACTATGGGAAATTTGCAAGACATTGTGGACTGATGATTACAACCAACCAACAGTTACAGCCAGACACCATATTAAATACTTCATAAACAGTAGTGAACAAAAACAGACAAGGTCCTTATTCTCACAGAGCTTGCATTTTTGTGGAGAAAAATGGTAGAAGGACCACAAAAAAAGCCACAGGACTCTTATAATTTTGAAATGCACAAAGGGAATTGCAAAGGCGCTATTATAGAGAATAACAGATGAATGATCATTCTAGAGAAAGAATTGGGTCAGGCAAGGGACAGAATTTGGTGAACAGAAAGGATGATGACTTGAATTAGAGACAGTGAAAATGGGAAGAAGGAGAGAAAGCTCTTTGTTGTATTTCAGAGGAAGAAGCATCAGCATTTGTGATTAGATTGGATGTTGAGAATAAGAGGAAAGAAAATTCAAGGATGATCCTCAGGTCTTTGACCTGAGATCTTTATGTGGGAAGATCAGAAGAGAACTGATCTGGAACGGTAAAATGCAGCATAAAGTTGTTTTTTTTTTTTTTTTAACTTTTATTTTACTTTTAACTTTTACAGAGTTTTGTTGTTTACAGCTATGTATGTTCCCAGATTAGTCATATGTATATCCCGCCCACCCCCACCCCAGACCGTCACAAAGCACCCCTGCAGGATCCCCTTTTCACACAGAGCAATGACTATAGCTATTTTCTTCACATATGATAGTACAGGCCTTCAGAGCATAAAGTTTTGAACATGACAGTTTAGAGATTCTCAGCTGGAAGTAACATGTGTGGTTGTCTATAAACTCTGGAGCTCAGAGGAGAAGTTGGAGAATAATGCAGTGGAGATGTAAATTTAGGAGTTATCCTTATAGAGGTGGGATTTAAGACCATGGTAGTAAGTGAGCTAATGGACAAAGGGAAATATAGAAAGAAAAGATGGAGGATCTAGCATAGAGCTCTAAATCACTATAATTTAGAGAATGGGTGTATATATGTATATACATTTATCAGGGAAGTAGAAAATTAGTAGATCGTGGTGTTATAAAGACAAAGAGGAAAACATATTAGCAAGGAGAGAATGCCAGTTGTCACTGAGGATAAGTTAGACCAGAGGAATATTTTCCAGGGTTTTGGTTCCAACAAATCTTAACACTTCTAATAATTATGTAGAAGCCCAAGAGGCTTCAATTTTCGTTTGTTGTATCTATCAATATTTATGTTATTAGAAATTAAAGCAGAATTTTAAAACACTTAAAAATTTAAGTATACATTAATTATTTTAAAAACAGAAAATAAATCCATTTCATTTTAATATGTTATAGGCTTTTATGAGAAAACTATTTTTCAAACCAGAATATTGAGAAAAGTGATATTTGTTTATGTTTTGCAAAGCTCTTTGGCTTAGTAACTCTGCTTCTGTACCAGTCTGTTTTGTTCTGTTGTTTTGGTTGGAGCATATGAAGAAAATATGGTCTCACAAAAAAATGTAATTGGAAAAAGGAATGATATTTTAGTTGCAGTTGTTCTTTCATACTACAATAGGACTTGGTAACAGGCAATGATCCTCAGGTCTTTGACCTGAGATCTTTATGTGGGAAGATCAGAAGAGAACTGATCTGGAACGGTAAAATGCAGCATAAAGTTGTTTTTTTTTTTTTTTTTAACTTTTATTTTACTTTTAACTTTTACAGAGTTTTGTTGTTTACAGCTATGTATGTTCCCAGATTAGTCATATGTATATCCCGCCCACCCCCACCCCAGACCGTCACAAAGCACCCCTGCAGGATCCCCTTTTCACACAGAGCAATGACTATAGCTATTTTCTTCACATATGATAGTACAGGCCTTCAGAGCATAAAGTTTTGAACATGACAGTTTAGAGATTCTCAGCTGGAAGTAACATGTGTGGTTGTCTATAAACTCTGGAGCTCAGAGGAGAAGTTGGAGAATAATGCAGTGGAGATGTAAATTTAGGAGTTATCCTTATAGAGGTGGGATTTAAGACCATGGTAGTAAGTGAGCTAATGGACAAAGGGAAATATAGAAAGAAAAGATGGAGGATCTAGCATAGAGCTCTAAATCACTATAATTTAGAGAATGGGTGTATATATGTATATACATTTATCAGGGAAGTAGAAAATTAGTAGATCGTGGTGTTATAAAGACAAAGAGGAAAACATATTAGCAAGGAGAGAATGCCAGTTGTCACTGAGGATAAGTTAGACCAGAGGAATATTTTCCAGGGTTTTGGTTCCAACAAATCTTAACACTTCTAATAATTATGTAGAAGCCCAAGAGGCTTCAATTTTCGTTTGTTGTATCTATCAATATTTATGTTATTAGAAATTAAAGCAGAATTTTAAAACACTTAAAAATTTAAGTATACATTAATTATTTTAAAAACAGAAAATAAATCCATTTCATTTTAATATGTTATAGGCTTTTATGAGAAAACTATTTTTCAAACCAGAATATTGAGAAAAGTGATATTTGTTTATGTTTTGCAAAACTCTTTGGCTTAGTAACTCTGCTTCTGTACCAGTCTGTTTTGTTCTGTTGTTTTGGTTGGAGCATATGAAGAAAATATGGTCTCACAAAAAAATGTAATTGGAAAAAGGAATGATATTTTAGTTGCAGTTGTTCTTTCATACTACAATAGGACTTGGTAACAGGCAATTTCTTAAAAATTGATTGGAATATAGACTCTAAAACCATATCAGTGAAAATTTAATACTCTGTTAATATCCGTTAGTCTACTTTATACTTTGAATGGATATTTTCATCCATACATGATTTTGTAATATCACTCATCATTCAGGAAATGCCAGTTTAATCACATTAATTAACATCATCTCAGTATTATTATAGGAATAGATTTTATAACATAACTCCCTTGAAAAATTTGTTGGTACTCCAGGGATCCCTGGGCCACATTTTGAGACTGATGTTTAGTTGTAAAATGCTAGAAGATTATTCGTTGGATTTGACAACATGGTGGTCATTTGGTGACTGTGATAAGAACAACATTGATGGAAGGATGGAGACAAAACAGAACTTGGAGTAAGTTACACAAAGTAAGAAAGTGTTGATTTCACAAAAGAGTACTCTTCAGAGACATGTATTTGTAAAAATAAGCTGAAAATGGAGACAGTAGCTGAGGATGTGTGGTTAAAGGAAGATTTAGTTTTGTTTGCTTTGCTTTAAAAACACAACCACCTATTTGCATATTGATGGAGACATTTGGGAAGACTAGAAGAGATGGCTGGTGTAAAAAGCACGAACCACCTATTGAATGCATATTGATGGAGACATTTGGGAAGTTAGACCAGAGGAATATTTTCCAGGGTTTTGGTTCCAACAAATCTTAACACTTCTAATAATTATGTAGAAGCCCAAGAGGCTTCAATTTTCGTTTGTTGTATCTATCAATATTTATGTTATTAGAAATTAAAGCAGAATTTTAAAACACTTAAAAATTTAAGTATACATTAATTATTTTAAAAACAGAAAATAAATCCATTTCATTTTAATATGTTATAGGCTTTTATGAGAAAACTATTTTTCAAACCAGAATATTGAGAAAAGTGATATTTGTTTATGTTTTTGCAAAACTCTTTGGCTTAGTAACTCTGCTTCTGTACCAGTCTGTTTTGTTCTGTTGTTTTGGTTGGAGCATATGAAGAAAATATGGTCTCACAAAAAAATGTAATTGGAAAAAGGAATGATATTTTAGTTGCAGTTGTTCTTTCATACTACAATAGGACTTGGTAACAGGCAATTTCTTAAAAATTGATTGGAATATAGACTCTAAAACCATATCAGTGAAAATTTAATACTCTGTTAATATCCGTTAGTCTACTTTATACTTTGAATGGATATTTTCATCCATACATGATTTTGTAATATCACTCATCATTCAGGAAATGCCAGTTTAATCACATTAATTAACATCATCTCAGTATTATTATAGGAATAGATTTTATAACATAACTCCCTTGAAAAATTTGTTGGTACTCCAGGGATCCCTGGGCCACATTTTGAGACTGATGTTTAGTTGTAAAATGCTAGAAGATTATTCGTTGGATTTGACAACATGGTGGTCATTTGGTGACTGTGATAAGAACAACATTGATGGAAGGATGGAGACAAAACAGAACTTGGAGTAAGTTACACAAAGTAAGAAAGTGTTGATTTCACAAAAGAGTACTCTTCAGAGACATGTATTTGTAAAAATAAGCTGAAAATGGAGACAGTAGCTGAGGATGTGTGGTTAAAGGAAGATTTAGTTTTGTTTGCTTTGCTTTAAAAACACAACCACCTATTTGCATATTGATGGAGACATTTGGGAAGACTAGAAGAGATGGCTGGTGTAGAAAAGAGAAGAAAATCCTTGTGTAGGCATGAAGGGGTTATACCTGATTACATGGGTCTACCTTCAATAAAAGGACCTACGATAAGAGAATGGGTTCAGGTGAGGGTAGGTTTGTGATTGTGGATTTAGATGGCTTTTATTTTCTCAATGAAGTGTGAAATGAAATTACCAGCTGAAATTTGGGCAAAGAGGAAGTGGTTTGGAGATTTAAGGAATGATATAAGATCTGAAATGTTTTGGGGAAGGGAGATATGAGTTAGTAAGAGAAACATGATAAGATTGCGTGGTTGTCTGATAGGGAGGCTTATATCCATAAGTTTAAAGTGAAATCAACTACTTATGTGATTTTTGTCCATGAGTATTCAGTTATTTGTGTGCAGACATGGAGAGTGAAATGAGTCAGTTCATACAGAATTGGAGTTTTTGAGGGTGATGGAAAATAACTTGAGGATATTTTCAGAGGATTAATATATGGTGATTAATTATGACTATTTGCAAAGGGTTAACTATGATATATCATCGTATGATCTAAACAGACCAGTTGAAGGTAAGAAGAGGTTGATAGAAAGTGATAAAGTTCTGGGGTCAGTGAACTGAAGATCACTTCTGAGGAAGAGCACTGAGAAAAGAGGGCAAGGAGATGGAGCAGTGGTCAAAGACTTGGTTTTTTCAATGTCATTTTTGTCGGTGTTACAGTTTTGATGAGTTATATGGTTAGACTATGAGAATAATTGTTAACTGGAAAAAAGATAAAAGACTTCCTGAGAAGGTGAAGCTGACCTAGGTTGGGCACATCAGTAGCTGAAACCCACCTCTGACCAAGACAAGGTTCAGGAAGTGAATGTCATAAGCCCTGCAGATGGGAACCCAACTCAGAATGACTGTGCCTGGAAGGGCATTCTGCCCTCATTCTGGCCTGGCCCCCCTTACTCCCTCTACCCCAATTCTAGAACTCCAGACCTCATCCATCATCCCCAGAGACTTATCATCAGGAAGTTAAGTCAACACTCATTTGAGCTTTGCTTTAAAAACACAACCACCTATTTGCATATTGATGGAGACATTTGGGAAGACTAGAAGAGATGGCTGGTGTAGAAAAGAGAAGAAAATCCTTGTGTAGGCATGAAGGGGTTATACCTGATTACATGGGTCTACCTTCAATAAAAGGACCTACGATAAGAGAATGGGTTCAGGTGAGGGTAGGTTTGTGATTGTGGATTTAGATGGCTTTTATTTTCTCAATGAAGTGTGAAATGAAATTACCAGCTGAAATTTGGGCAAAGAGGAAGTGGTTTGGAGATTTAAGGAATGATATAAGATCTGAAATGTTTTGGGGAAGGGAGATATGAGTTAGTAAGAGAAACATGATAAGATTGCGTGGTTGTCTGATAGGGAGGCTTATATCCATAAGTTTAAAGTGAAATCAACTACTTATGTGATTTTTGTCCATGAGTATTCAGTTATTTGTGTGCAGACATGGAGAGTGAAATGAGTCAGTTCATACAGAATTGGAGTTTTTGAGGGTGATGGAAAATAACTTGAGGATATTTTCAGAGGATTAATATATGGTGATTAATTATGACTATTTGCAAAGGGTTAACTATGATATATCATCGTATGATCTAAACAGACCAGTTGAAGGTAAGAAGAGGTTGATAGAAAGTGATAAAGTTCTGGGGTCAGTGAACTGAAGATCACTTCTGAGGAAGAGCACTGAGAAAAGAGGGCAAGGAGATGGAGCAGTGGTCAAAGACTTGGTTTTTTCAATGTCATTTTTGTCGGTGTTACAGTTTTGATGAGTTATATGGTTAGACTATGAGAATAATTGTTAACTGGAAAAAAGATAAAAGACTTCCTGAGAAGGTGAAGCTGACCTAGGTTGGGCACATCAGTAGCTGAAACCCACCTCTGACCAAGACAAGGTTCAGGAAGTGAATGTCATAAGCCCTGCAGATGGGAACCCAACTCAGAATGACTGTGCCTGGAAGGGCATTCTGCCCTCATTCTGGCCTGGCCCCCCTTACTCCCTCTACCCCAATTCTAGAACTCCAGACCTCATCCATCATCCCCAGAGACTTATCAACAGGAAGTTAAGTCAGCCGGAACACTCTGTTCCCTTTGATATTTTTGTTTTAATTCTGCAGCTGTGTTTAAAGCTTCATGAATTCTCAGAAAAATAAAAAAGAGTTCCTGAGGTAAGGCAGGAGAAAATGAGAATCTAGTATATTTTATGTTATCTCTAGTTTTCACTGATGATGGTAGAATGGGATGGAAGAGAAGAGAGAGCCGTGTATTGAAACCAGATGATAAGTTAAGCAAGATTGTGCTGGGACATGAGTCAAAGAGAGAACAAAAGCTTCAAAAAAGTGACGTGGAGAATCAAGACACTCAGCAGGTCAAGAGTCAGGGAGGATGGACAGAAGCGGGAAAGGCTGGGGTTGTGGTGATAGAGTGAAAAGGAGTCATTGAAAATGCCTGGGCAGAGGTGACTCTGATGATAACACCAGAACTGATTGGAGCCAAGAAAAATTGCTTCTTTCATTGTAATGGCTCTTGCCCTGGCATGGCCAGGAACTTCTAGAGAAAAAGTATCCCTGTAAATGAATCAATTCAACCTATCCCATCAGCTGGAACTGCAGAAATTGTCATTCTCTCCCTATTTGAAGCTTAGTATCTTAAATTAAAAATAAAAACAAAACCAAATCCAGCTATCAAATCACTTCACATTGCTGGCCTGCAATTTCCAAATCTTTAAATAAAAGGGTTAGAATAGATGATTTTCAAAGTTTCTCTCAACTCTGAATTTCTTTGTATGTAAGGAAAAAACGGTGGATAAATATATAAGGAAAAGTAAAAATTGCATGGCTCAATTTTAGACTTGGTTTCAATGTCATTTTGTCGGTGTTACAGGAAGTGAATGTCAAAATAAAAGACTTCCTGAGAAGGTGAAGCTGACCTAGGTTGGGCACATCAGTAGCTGAAACCCACCTCTGACCAAGACAAGGTTCAGGAAGTGAATGTCATAAGCCCTGCAGATGGGAACCCAACTCAGAATGACTGTGCCTGGAAGGGCATTCTGCCCTCATTCTGGCCTGGCCCCCCTTACTCCCTCTACCCCAATTCTAGAACTCCAGACCTCATCCATCATCCCCAGAGACTTATCAACAGGAAGTTAAGTCAGCCGGAACACTCTGTTCCCTTTGATATTTTTGTTTTAATTCTGCAGCTGTGTTTAAAGCTTCATGAATTCTCAGAAAAATAAAAAAGAGTTCCTGAGGTAAGGCAGGAGAAAATGAGAATCTAGTATATTTTATGTTATCTCTAGTTTTCACTGATGATGGTAGAATGGGATGGAAGAGAAGAGAGAGCCGTGTATTGAAACCAGATGATAAGTTAAGCAAGATTGTGCTGGGACATGAGTCAAAGAGAGAACAAAAGCTTCAAAAAAGTGACGTGGAGAATCAAGACACTCAGCAGGTCAAGAGTCAGGGAGGATGGACAGAAGCGGGAAAGGCTGGGGTTGTGGTGATAGAGTGAAAAGGAGTCATTGAAAATGCCTGGGCAGAGGTGACTCTGATGATAACACCAGAACTGATTGGAGCCAAGAAAAATTGCTTCTTTCATTGTAATGGCTCTTGCCCTGGCATGGCCAGGAACTTCTAGAGAAAAAGTATCCCTGTAAATGAATCAATTCAACCTATCCCATCAGCTGGAACTGCAGAAATTGTCATTCTCTCCCTATTTGAAGCTTAGTATCTTAAATTAAAAATAAAAACAAAACCAAATCCAGCTATCAAATCACTTCACATTGCTGGCCTGCAATTTCCAAATCTTTAAATAAAAGGGTTAGAATAGATGATTTTCAAAGTTTCTCTCAACTCTGAATTTCTTTGTATGTAAGGAAAAAACGGTGGATAAATATATAAGGAAAAGTAAAAAAATTAGGTCAATGGCAATTTACATTTCTCACTTGCCACATTATAAAGATGTTTAGAAATTGATAATTCTCATCTCTAGGAAACATACAATTAAAGTCTTGAATATACCACTGAAAATGTGTCATTGCTTATGGACATGTGTTAATAGCTATTACAATTACCTTCCATTCTGTTACGGGAATTTATACTAAGGAATGATTTTAAATATGGAGAAAGGGTTATTCAGAAGTGTATTTAGATATGTAGTTTATATATAGAAAAACTGGAAACAGTTTATTTTTTTAAACATTTAAAATGTTTATTTCTGGTGGAAATTATGGTATACCTAGTAAGTGAAAGGCAATACTTATGAAAAGTATTGTTTATTATAATATTGCTCATGAAAAGCAGAAAATTAAAATACATCAGATTTTCAAATGAAAACACAAGATGAAAATTATTTGAACAGGGTTATTTCAAGCATATAAAAAGCAAGACCATCCTATGCATAAAACATAAAATACCAGAAAAAAATAGCAGAATATTGAGGTGATTGTGTTTGATAGGAGAACATGTAGGCAATCCTTTTCTCATTTCTACATTTCTGCAAATTTTCTTTAATGATCACTGTAAAGCAAACATGAAGTGGTATATAAAGCAAAGATGCATCTCTTTTAAAAACTGTAAGTGTCTGGTCTCCAGTCAGAGTAAGACCTTAGGAAGGAAAATGCTTTCATTCTTTGCCAGAGACTTAAAGGGATTCATTCTAGTTGACAGGGAGCCGTTGCACATTATTTTGTATTTAAAATTCAGGTAAATATTCCTTTCTCCACCAAACACAATTTATTGGCAACTAAATACCTCCTGTATAATTTTTGCAGGTATAATTAATAAAGTGCAGAGGCTACTTGGAATGTGTATTTAATTTATGGATAAACAGAAATTTTTTTCAGTACACTGAGCTATTCATATAAAATGCATGTAACAGTCAAATGGCTTTTGATTGGCAAATGTACAGTCCCAGATCTAGAATCTCTTGTTTCTGTTGCTGGCTAGATAAATGTTTCCAGAATCTTATACAAAAGATGAAAGTCCTGATATACCCATGTAGTCAGCCTTGTCAATGTCAGAAGGGCAACGAATGTTACTATTCTTGTCCTGAATCAGATGGAGAGAAGTTAAGCCCCTATTTTATCGAGTGTCATGTCGTATCTTTCCATTGGAATTCAGATCTGATCAGCCAGTGGTGTCAAATTTGAAAAAAAAGGGGGGACTAGAAACTAGATTTTGATCCAAATTTGTGCTTTTATTCAAAAGCAGCAACAGCTTGTATGCTTGGGGAGTTAAATTTGCTTTATTATTTGGAATCAAACCTCTGCTCTGTGCCCCTGGGCTGGATAATTATTCTTTTAGAGAGAATTAGTCTTCTGATGACACATTAAGAAGTTCTTTTAGAAAACAATACATTTTTAACATTGGACTAAATCCCAGGGTGTTTGAAATTAGTGTAAGTTATGGTTGGAAAGCCCCCAAATGATGACTGTAAACGACACCCAGAGTGGCAGGGATGTAAAGGGCACAGAGGCAGACATCCTCTAGGAGCAGAATACCGTGCCCAAGGATTAAATGGCCAGTGTCTAAGAGGCTGAATGCTACCATTTGAGATTTATTTTGGCTGTTCTAGAATGATTTCTCCAAAACCATGCTGGCATTTTGAATAGTGCTTCCAGGGGATTGGCTTACAATGAAGTTTGACTCTACTTCAACAGAACATTTTAGATATGCTGACTAGAAACACATTTGCCTTAGATTAGTTCATTTTTGTGTGTGTATGTGTTTGTGTGTGCATACTTTCTTCCCTGTGGAGTCGATGCTGTGATGATAAGCAAGTGTTAGTGCTGGATCTGTGCACACAACTCCCATATTAATGAGTTCCCAGATGGTTTCTGAGAATACACATGAAGGGTATAAATGAGGCACACACTGCTGTTAGGTAGAAAAGGTGCTTTATAAGCACTGGAAAGTATTTGTATCGTTATACAAGAGGTAATTTTTCTTTTCTTTTTCCTTTGGCATTTCGTGTCAAGTGCCATATAATAATTTGTGAGAGAGCAACTGAGGACTGAGTAAAGTTTTTTATGTATTTCTGATAATTTGAGAATCTTATACAAAAGATGAAAGTCCTGATATACCATGTAGTCAGCCTTGTCAATGTCAGAAGGGCAACGAATGTTACTATTCTTGTCCTGAATCAGATGGAGAGAAGTTAAGCCCCTATTTTATCGAGTGTCATGTCGTATCTTTCCATTGGAATTCAGATCTGATCAGCCAGTGGTGTCAAATTTGAAAAAAAAGGGGGGACTAGAAACTAGATTTTGATCCAAATTTGTGCTTTTATTCAAAAGCAGCAACAGCTTGTATGCTTGGGGAGTTAAATTTGCTTTATTATTTGGAATCAAACCTCTGCTCTGTGCCCCTGGGCTGGATAATTATTCTTTTAGAGAGAATTAGTCTTCTGATGACACATTAAGAAGTTCTTTTAGAAAACAATACATTTTTAACATTGGACTAAATCCCAGGGTGTTTGAAATTAGTGTAAGTTATGGTTGGAAAGCCCCAAATGATGACTGTAAACGACACCCAGAGTGGCAGGGATGTAAAGGGCACAGAGGCAGACATCCTCTAGGAGCAGAATACCGTGCCCAAGGATTAAATGGCCAGTGTCTAAGAGGCTGAATGCTACCATTTGAGATTTATTTTGGCTGTTCTAGAATGATTTCTCCAAAACCATGCTGGCATTTTGAATAGTGCTTCCAGGGGATTGGCTTACAATGAAGTTTGACTCTACTTCAACAGAACATTTTAGATATGCTGACTAGAAACACATTTGCCTTAGATTAGTTCATTTTTGTGTGTGTATGTGTTTGTGTGTGCATACTTTCTTCCCTGTGGAGTCGATGCTGTGATGATAAGCAAGTGTTAGTGCTGGATCTGTGCACACAACTCCCATATTAATGAGTTCCCAGATGGTTTCTGAGAATACACATGAAGGGTATAAATGAGGCACACACTGCTGTTAGGTAGAAAAGGTGCTTTATAAGCACTGGAAAGTATTTGTATCGTTATACAAGAGGTAATTTTTCTTTTCTTTTTCCTTTGGCATTTCGTGTCAAGTGCCATATAATAATTTGTGAGAGAGCAACTGAGGACTGAGTAAAATTGCTACAAATATACTATGTCAAACATATGACATCAAAGTTCGTCCCTGAAGGAAGCTGATAATTTGCAAAATCATTAGATATTATCTTCTTATTTTTAGGTTTGCTAAAAAAATGATCTTTCTCTGTTCCTCTGGATGACTCTTTTTCCTTCCTGTTTACTGTTTGTGAACAGTAATTCCCCAAGGCTTTAGCCATTATTTAGTTCTATTTTCTTTTCTGTCTACCCTTTCAGCTGATGCTGCTAACTTCCCATTATAAATGAATAAATGGTCCTAACCTAATGCTCTAAGACCTCGGTGCCATGGCCTAGGGGCCGAAAGGAGGGGTGATAAATTTTCTGTCCGTCATAACCTTTGTCCATTCTCTTGTCTTCTTTGGAATATTTTTTTGCTCTAATGTGCACAGTGTTCATACCAGGACATGAATATATATTTACAAACCGTGACTATCTGAACCGATATATTGGGGTATACTGAAGAGATATGAACAACTGTGGATTCTAGATTCTAGCTGCATGTCTCATATGAGTCATATTCACTTTTTGGTAATGGTTCTCTATTCATATTTATCTTACAGAATGGTTTTGGCACTGTGATAGAAGTTCAACAAATATATTTTATGTCTGGCAATAATTTAAATGGTTATTACAGAAAGAGTTACATTTTCTACTTCTTTATGTCTTTGCTGGTATACTGGGTATACTGTTGTTTTAAGAGATGAGGGGAGAATCAGTGAATTAATGCTCACTAAATAGTTTACTACATGTTAACTGGGATGAGTAATATGGAAGGAAGCCAGAATGACAATGACAGCTGTAACCTAGTTTGAGTAATTTAAAGGTAAATACCTCCAGGTACAAAGTTTCATCTATCAGTGCAGATGGGATGCAAAATGAGTAGGTAGTAGGATCTTTTTAAAATGCTATTTTCATTGTATAGATCACAGAAATCTATTCCCACTATTATCAAGAACACCCCAATTCTTTATTTATGAGATACTTTATAGTCAGCTATTTCCTTGCTTATCCAGTCTAAGTTTGTCCCTGTAACTTTATGAAACTACTTTATGGCTGTAGGTTTTGTGAGAGAGCAACTGAGGACTGAGTAAAATTGCTACAAATATACTATGTCAAA
Organism: Tragulus kanchil; assembly: GCA_022376925.1. Taxonomy (NCBI): domain Eukaryota; kingdom Metazoa; phylum Chordata; class Mammalia; order Artiodactyla; family Tragulidae; genus Tragulus; species Tragulus kanchil. The sequence continues at coordinate 286,869,878 of JAIOJX010000026.1, forward strand.
CATATGACATCAAAGTTCGTCCCTGAAGGAAGCTGATAATTTGCAAAATCATTAGATATTATCTTCTTATTTTTAGGTTTGCTAAAAAAATGATCTTTCTCTGTTCCTCTGGATGACTCTTTTTCCTTCCTGTTTACTGTTTGTGAACAGTAATTCCCCAAGGCTTTAGCCATTATTTAGTTCTATTTTCTTTTCTGTCTACCCTTTCAGCTGATGCTGCTAACTTCCCATTATAAATGAATAAATGGTCCTAACCTAATGCTCTAAGACCTCGGTGCCATGGCCTAGGGGCCGAAAGGAGGGGTGATAAATTTTCTGTCCGTCATAACCTTTGTCCATTCTCTTGTCTTCTTTGGAATATTTTTTTGCTCTAATGTGCACAGTGTTCATACCAGGACATGAATATATATTTACAAACCGTGACTATCTGAACCGATATATTGGGGTATACTGAAGAGATATGAACAACTGTGGATTCTAGATTCTAGCTGCATGTCTCATATGAGTCATATTCACTTTTTGGTAATGGTTCTCTATTCATATTTATCTTACAGAATGGTTTTGGCACTGTGATAGAAGTTCAACAAATATATTTTATGTCTGGCAATAATTTAAATGGTTATTACAGAAAGAGTTACATTTTCTACTTCTTTATGTCTTTGCTGGTATACTGGGTATACTGTTGTTTTAAGAGATGAGGGGAGAATCAGTGAATTAATGCTCACTAAATAGTTTACTACATGTTAACTGGGATGAGTAATATGGAAGGAAGCCAGAATGACAATGACAGCTGTAACCTAGTTTGAGTAATTTAAAGGTAAATACCTCCAGGTACAAAGTTTCATCTATCAGTGCAGATGGGATGCAAAATGAGTAGGTAGTAGGATCTTTTTAAAATGCTATTTTCATTGTATAGATCACAGAAATCTATTCCCACTATTATCAAGAACACCCCAATTCTTTATTTATGAGATACTTTATAGTCAGCTATTTCCTTGCTTATCCAGTCTAAGTTTGTCCCTGTAACTTTATGAAACTACTTTTAGTGGCTCTAGTGTGACTGGACTGAAAGCTATAGAAGAAATGAAAGTTTCAGTTTCCTGATTTTATGGATGAGGAAACCAAGATCTTGAGAATGCAAGGGGGTTCACCTGATATTACTTGAAACTGGAAGTGAGCTTGAGGGCACCACTTTAAACCCTTGCTGATTCACTGTAGCAAAGCACTATTTAATGAACATTGTTTTGTTGAGGCTGGAAAAAAATCTCAGTCTTGATCTGGTGATTATTTTGATGTATGAATATGTGTGTGCTAAGTGGTGTCTGACTCTATGGGACCGTCTGGACTGTAACCCCAAGACTGTGATCCTTTCCTTGGGATTCTCCTGGCAACAATGCTAGAGTGGGTTGCCATTTTCTCCTTCAAAGGATCTTTCCAACCAGGGCTCGAACCCATGTGTCCTGCATCTCCTGCATTGGGAGGTGGATTCTTTACGACTGTGCACCTGGGAAACCCTTTATTTATCTATGTATAATATACCCTGTATGCTTACTTATATGTGTGTGTAAATGGAAATATGTATGTTGCTGCTGCTGTTTAGTCACTTAAGTCATATCAGACTCTGTGTGACCTATGACTGCAGCCTGCCAGGATGCAGGCAAGGACACTGGAACAGGTTGCCATGCCCTCCTCCCAGGGGATCTTACCAACCCAGAGATGGAACCCGTGTCTCCTGCATTGCAGGCACCACTGAGCCATCAGGGAATCCATATGTGTGTGTGTGTGTGTGTGTGTGTGTGTGTATGTATACACACACACACACACACACATATATGTATATTTGAGATCCCATGGACTGTAGCTTGCCAGGCTTCTCCATCCATGGAATTTTCCAGGCAAGAATGTTGGAATGGGTTTCCATTTCCTTCTCCAATAAATATTTATATACATACAAAATACATAAATTCATTACATATATACTTTTAAAATAAGTAGTTTTAGGATGTGTATGTCAAAGAAAGAATGCCTTAGCACTTCCTTACCCCTGTTCGAGGCCCTGTCCCCAGAAGCAGGTGGAGAGCATTTGTGCATAATCAGGTTTGTGAGTGTCCTTGCAGACCTCGCTGGGATACTGTACCTCTGGAAGTGAATGAAATTTGAAAAGTTTTAGGCATAGTTTCTTTTCCCTTTTGTTTTAGCTGCTTAACACATTTCTGTTCAAACACAAGTGATCAATAAGTACAAATTGGGTTATCTTTCTTTCCAATGTTAAAACATAGAGTGAACTTGTTTATTTTATTCTCACAAAAGAAAATCTTTATTCAATGTTTTGTTGAGCATACTTTTATTATTTCTTTATCCTATTGTAAGCATCTGTTTCATGCATCAAGCTGTGTTTGTCTCTTTATGACCCCATGGGCTACAGCATACCAGGCTCCTCTGTCTTCCACTGTCTCCCCAAGTTTGCTCAAATTCATGTCTATTGAGTTGGTGCGATTATCTAACTATCTCATCCTTGGCTATCCCCTTCTCCTTTTGCCTTCAGTCTTTCCAGCATCAGGGTCTTTTCCAGTGAGTCAGCTCTTTGTATCAGGTGGCCAAAGTACAGGAGCTTCAGCTTCAGCATCAGTCCTTCCAATGAATATTCAGGGTTGATTTCCTTTAGGATTAACTGGTTTGATCTCCTTGCTGTCCAAGAGACTCCCAAGAGGCTTCTCTAGCTCCACAGTTTTAAATCATTAATTCGTGGGCACTCTGCCTTCTTTGTAGTCCAGCTCTCTTATCCATGCATGACTTGTGGAAAAACCACAGTTTTGACTGTACCTGTTATATGATATCCTCTTATGATCCTCAGTCCTCACTTTCCACTGTGTCCAGGTAAGATTCTGGGGGATATTATCATTTTCAATTCCTTGACAGCCACTTAACTCTCTCTCATGTCTTTCCTACTATCAGACTAGTCAAAGTCAAACTTTGATTCTGGTTATGTTCAACTGTGGTCTACCTGGTGGTTCAGATTGCAAAGAATCTGACTGCAATGTGGGAGACCTGGATTTGATCCCTGGATTGGGAACATTCCCTGGAGAAGGGCATGCTAACCTACTCCAGTATTCTTGCCTGGAGAATCCCCATGGATAAAGAAGCCTGGCAGCTGCATGGCAGAGTTGGACATGACTGAGTCACTAAGCACAGCACACATGCTCGACTATGGGCTTCTCAGGTGGTGGTATTGGTAAAGAACCCACCTGCAATGCAGGAGAAAGAAGAAATGCAGGTTTGAATCCTGGGTCAGGAAGATCCCCTGAAGGGAGGACGTGGTAACCCACTCCAATATCCTTGTCTGGAGAATCCCATGAACAGAGGAGCCTGGTGGGCTACAGTCCATGGTGTTGTAAAGAATAGGACACAACTAAAGCTACTTAGCATGTACACACACATGCTCACTCAGCTCTCTTAATGTACATGCAGAAGAAAGAGACTGATAGCTTCTTATTCTCCATCTGAATCATGAACATAAATCTAAAGGGGCACTAAACATTTGCCTGCATTTATAGTTTGCCTGGCTAACATGCTTTGACTCTTCTATGCCTCACAAAGACTACATTTCTGCTATTTTCAAAGCTTGTAGATCTCACTGTGCCTCACTCACTGTTTGTGACCTTGCCTCATACATCCGTAGACTTGAGCTGCCTCAGAATCTCACCACAATCGGATCTACTAGCAAGGCTTCATCTGAACCTACAATTTCTTCCTACTACAGTGCTCTCATCAAAGTCTTCCCTTTGGAATCTCCTATCTGTGTTCCTCACTGACAGAGCTCAAAGGAAGATAGACAGCAAAGGAGCACACTGAGTAGGTGGAGGAAGTGAAGAGTAAGCCTGGAGGGCTCAAGTTGCCCTGGATAAAGTGAGGAAGAATTTATTCAAGGCTGTTCCCATAGAAGACTGTGGCTAGAACTCAATTATAGCAAAACTAAGAGCAGTAGTTTTTAAAGGCAGAAGTGAACTTGTGAAAAAATACTAGACAATGTCAGAAGGAAGTCAAAATCATCTGTGTTTCTCTGTACATATCTTTAGGAAAAATGGGAGTTTTACAACTTGAAGCCATGCCCTGTGGTCTACCTGGTGGTTAAATTTGATCCCTGGATTGGGAACATTCCCTGGAGAAGGGCATGCTAACCTACTCCAGTATTCTTGCCTGGAGAATCCCCATGGATAAAGAAGCCTGGCAGCTGCATGGCAGAGTTGGACATGACTGAGTCACTAAGCACAGCACACATGCTCGACTATGGGCTTCTCAGGTGGTGGTATTGGTAAAGAACCCACCTGCAATGCAGGAGACAGAAGAAATGCAGGTTTGAATCCTGGGTCAGGAAGATCCCCTGAAGGGAGGACGTGGTAACCCACTCCAATATCCTTGTCTGGAGAATCCCATGAACAGAGGAGCCTGGTGGGCTACAGTCCATGGTGTTGTAAAGAATAGGACACAACTAAAGCTACTTAGCATGTACACACACATGCTCACTCAGCTCTCTTAATGTACATGCAGAAGAAAGAGACTGATAGCTTCTTATTCTCCATCTGAATCATGAACATAAATCTAAAGGGGCACTAAACATTTGCCTGCATTTATAGTTTGCCTGGCTAACATGCTTTGACTCTTCTATGCCTCACAAAGACTACATTTCTGCTATTTTCAAAGCTTGTAGATCTCACTGTGCCTCACTCACTGTTTGTGACCTTGCCTCATACATCCGTAGACTTGAGCTGCCTCAGAATCTCACCACAATCGGATCTACTAGCAAGGCTTCATCTGAACCTACAATTTCTTCCTACTACAGTGCTCTCATCAAAGTCTTCCCTTTGGAATCTCCTATCTGTGTTCCTCACTGACAGAGCTCAAAGGAAGATAGACAGCAAAGGAGCACACTGAGTAGGTGGAGGAAGTGAAGAGTAAGCCTGGAGGGCTCAAGTTGCCCTGGATAAAGTGAGGAAGAATTTATTCAAGGCTGTTCCCATAGAAGACTGTGGCTAGAACTCAATTATAGCAAAACTAAGAGCAGTAGTTTTTAAAGGCAGAAGTGAACTTGTGAAAAAATACTAGACAATGTCAGAAGGAAGTCAAAATCATCTGTGTTTCTCTGTACATATCTTTATGAAAAATGGTAGTTTTACAACTTGAAGCCATGCCCTCACAGAAGTTAGGCTATTACATTTCCATAGAGACTAGGAAATGGGGACTCTCTCTCTCTTGATTACAATTCAAAGAGATGGCTCTCAGGTCACTGAGAAAGATAGTCTTGTGTTATGAAACCAATAAGAAGCCTTTAAAATGTCACATTAAAATGGATCAGAAAATGAATTTATGACTATTAAGTTTTCTTAAGTAGATATGTTAAAAGAGGGAGGTCAGGAGGTATATCAGGAAGAAGCATGTCTAAAGTTTAGTCAAGCTGAGGAGAACTTTAAAGGCTCTTGGTCAACAGCTAATATCAGTATGGTATATATTAAAACAGACACAACAAAGTATATATATATATATATATATATATATATATATTTTTTTTTTTTTTTTTTCCCTTTTGGTGCTGCTCCATCTCTCCACTTGTCTTCAAAGCAGAACTACTTGAGAGAGTTGTTTACAATCATTGTCTCTAATAAATCACCTTTTGGTTATGCTTCAGTCCATTCTAGCTATTTCTCCATGTCAGATGCTCTCTTGTGATTGATCATCATGCTGGGAAATCTAGTGGCCAGTTTTTCTCTTTCTTACTTGACCTAAGCAGCATTCAATAGCATTAACCACTTCTTTCTTGAAGTATTCTTCCCTTAGCTTCTGTTGTTTCGTCTACTTCACTGGGTGTTCCTTCTTTGCTGGTTCGCCCTCCCTGACGTTTTAAGTTTGGAATGTGCCAGGGCTTGGTCTTTAGGCTCTTTGTTTATGGACTGCACATTCTTCCTAGGTAGCATCATCCTGGACAGTGACCTTAAATATCATCCTTATGCTGATGACGCCCATTCAAGACATTTTTCTAGAACTCTGGAATCAGATAGCCAATTCCCTGATACTTGTAGGATGTCTAAAGGACACCCAAACTTCATTTGTCCTGAAATATATTTATCATCCTTTAACTCAAATTTATTTCTCCCTCACTCTTCTATCTCAGTAAATAGTAATTTTACCCACCTAAATGCTCCAGTCAAAAATCTATGAGGAGGACTTCCCTGGTGGTCCAGTGGGTAGAGTCCACCTTGCAGTACAGGGGGCACTGGTTCCAAACCTGGCCTGGGAAGATCCCACATGCGGTAGAGCGGCTGGATGGGTGTGTCCAATTGCGAGTCAGTGCTCGTGAGCGCTCAGAGCTGGTTCTCTGTGGCGAGAAAGGCCACTGCAGTGGGAGGCCTGCACATGCCAAAGGGTAAAGATCGATGAAAATAAATTTAAAAAAAACAATAAAAGAGGCCAAAAATTAAAAAAAAAAAGAAAGAAAAATTAAAAACAAATCTGAGGAGTCTGCACTTCCTCTTTTCCACTTTCCCACATCCAAATCATAAGGAAGTAAAATTGATTCTACCAACAAAAACATGTATCTTCTACTTCCAACAATAAATGGTCCAACCCATCATTATCTTTCCCTGCAATACTTGTCTGTTTGCCTATTTTTTTTTTTAAAGATTTATTTATTTATTTATTTTGGGCGGGGGTCAGGTTGGGGAGAGAGGGGAGCGGGCGGGCCACTTCTATTGGTCTTTCATTTTTCCATGTTCATCCGTCGTTGTTTGGCTCCTGTGGGCCTCCCATCGCGGTGGCGTCTGTCTTTGCAGAGTGCCGGCTCTGGGCGCATGTGCTCCAGAGCTCCGGCTCGGTAATTGGACACATCAGTCCAGCCGCTCCACGGCACATGGGATCTTCCCAGGCCAGGGATCGAACCGGCGCCCCTTGCGCTGCAAGGGGGTGTCAGGACCCACTGGACCACCAGGGGAAGCCAAACCCCTCTGTTTGCCCTTATGCCTCCCCATAGTTCATTCTCCATAGAGTCAGCGGAGGGATCTTTTGAAAAACAGACATTAAATCATATAACTTACCATCTTCACTTAGAGCAAACTCCAGTTCCTCCCATGCCCTATAGTATTGATATGAACTGATCTTTGTCTCTAGATAAGTCATGGATTTCATACCTTAACACCCTCCCTTTTGCCTACTGACCCCAGCCACACTGGTCCCTCTGTTTCTGGAATTCTCTGTCTTCTGATCTTATCCTGACTGTATGTGTTGGGGCTATGGAGGTTATTCATGACTGCCTAAATTTCAAATTTATTTCACTCTTCTATCTCAGTAAATAGTAATTTTACCCACCTAAATGCTCCAGTCAAAAATCTATGAGGAGGACTTCCCTGGTGGTCCAGTGGGTAGAGTCCACCTTGCAGTACAGGGGGCACTGGTTCCAAACCTGGCCTGGGAAGATCCCACATGCGGTAGAGCGGCTGGATGGGTGTGTCCAATTGCGAGTCAGTGCTCGTGAGCGCTCAGAGCTGGTTCTCTGTGGCGAGAAAGGCCACTGCAGTGGGAGGCCTGCACATGCCAAAGGGTAAAGATCGATGAAAATAAATTTAAAAAAAACAATAAAAGAGGCCAAAAATTAAAAAAAAAAAGAAAGAAAAATTAAAAACAAATCTGAGGAGTCTGCACTTCCTCTTTTCCACTTTCCCACATCCAAATCATAAGGAAGTAAAATTGATTCTACCAACAAAAACATGTATCTTCTACTTCCAACAATAAATGGTCCAACCCATCATTATCTTTCCCTGCAATACTTGTCTGTTTGCCTATTTTTTTTTTTTAAAGATTTATTTATTTATTTATTTTGGGCGGGGGTCAGGTTGGGGAGAGAGGGGAGCGGGCGGGCCACTTCTATTGGTCTTTCATTTTTCCATGTTCATCCGTCGTTGTTTGGCTCCTGTGGGCCTCCCATCGCGGTGGCGTCTGTCTTTGCAGAGTGCCGGCTCTGGGCGCATGTGCTCCAGAGCTCCGGCTCGGTAATTGGACACATCAGTCCAGCCGCTCCACGGCACATGGGATCTTCCCAGGCCAGGGATCGAACCGGCGCCCCTTGCGCTGCAAGGGGGTGTCAGGACCCACTGGACCACCAGGGGAAGCCAAACCCCTCTGTTTGCCCTTATGCCTCCCCATAGTTCATTCTCCATAGAGTCAGCGGAGGGATCTTTTGAAAAACAGACATTAAATCATATAACTTACCATCTTCACTTAGAGCAAACTCCAGTTCCTCCCATGCCCTATAGTATTGATATGAACTGATCTTTGTCTCTAGATAAGTCATGGATTTCATACCTTAACACCCTCCCTTTTGCCTACTGACCCCAGCCACACTGGTCCCTCTGTTTCTGGAATTCTCTGTCTTCTGATCTTATCCTGACTGTATGTGTTGGGGCTGGAGGGTTGAGGAGGGTAATTCAGGTCTTGGCTTTAATATCATGGGAGAAGATTTCCTTGAACACTCAATCTAAGGTGCCCCTGACACTCTCTATCACATTACTTTACTCTAATTGTTTACAGAAGATTCACAATTCTCTAACATTTTCTTCTTCTTTTTAATTGTCTGCTTCATCCTGCTTGCCCATAAAAACAAGTTATTTTATCCACTGTCCTTGGAACATGGGCTAGCTTATGATAATTACCATATAAAAATATGTTGACTTACTGTTGAGAGAGGATTGAAGGCTCCATATCCAAGTAAATTCAATTTCCTGACAGTGTCTCGATCATGAAGCTAAATCTATATTCTAGAAACTGAGATCACCTGTTTTTTTTTTTTCTGGTATTAGCAGTAAATCAGTGTATTTCAATTAAATCAGAGAAAAGACTAAGACTAAGTGATTAACCAACAGAACAAATTGCCAGATTGATAGAGTGACTTTTTCATGTGACACAGGGATTCCTATTTATAAGGTTCTATGGTGATGGTCTTTTCCTCAATGGTGCATTACACAGATATATGTATATGTTAGGGCTAGGCCTTGAGGCTTACATGAATACTATATTCATTATCAACAGCATTTCGAACAAAGAAATAAATAAGAATGAAATGAGAAAGTAACTGTTTTAAATGACCAGGATACAGGTAGTTAATACTGGTAAGATTTAATTAAGTTGAAGAAATTATTTTTAAAATGCTTAAAATAAGTACCCATGTATTACATCTTTGAGGATCATAAATGAGGATTCTCCTACAGATTATTTTTTATCCTTTTTTTTTTCTTATTTTGGTGGAGGTGGGGGTGGGGAGGGAGGGGAGCAGGTGGGCCACTTCTATTGGTCTTTCATTTGTCCATTTTCATCCATCTTTTTTTTTTCTTTGGCCCATGTGGGCCACCCATCGTGGCGGCCTCTGTTGTCACAGAGCACCGGCTTCTGGGCACATGTGCTCCAGAGCTCCGGCTTGGTAGTTGGACACATCAGTCCAGCCGCTCCACGGCACGTGGGATCTTCCCAGGCCAGGGCTTGAACCGGCACCCCTTGCACTGCAAGGCGGTGTCCTTATCCAGTGAACCACCAGGGAAGCCCTATTTTTTATCCTTTTTGACTTATGAAATGTGACATTATATTAATTCTCAATAAATAATAGTAATTCACATGCCCAAATGTGAAACTATTTTAGAAATACAAATGACCATATAGATAATCAGTCATTAGAGAGTAGCTGTTAGGATTTATGAAAATCAGAAAAAGTACATTTGAAATCTTCAAGTCTAATACTAGTTAGAGAAAGTTTGCTATAAATTATATTTGATTAGTACAATTGTTTTACTTAACTTACATAATGCTTTAAAAACCTTTAGACTGAAACTGAAAATCCATGCTTTTGTTTTTGCCCATAAAACCTAATGTCTCTCCTTCAGAGAGCCCTCTTTGCCTCATGGCGGCAGTCAACTGAGTAGAGTAGTTTCTGGTTCACTCTCCACCACTCCCTATTGTTCAGTACATGCCCTGTTTCTCACTTCACTGTTTATGTTTATTTAATTACCTGGGTTCCATACACATTGTATTGGCAAATCTGTCAATTGCTCTAGCTGATAGCTAAGTAGTACCCAGTTCATATGGGAAATATCCAATTGTTTTACCTGTCTCAGTGGCACAGAAAGACTGTATATATTTTGCATAAGACATTTCAGAATTGGTGGATTAAATCAAAGGTTAACTGAAATTTTGAGGTACTTAACAATATAATAATACAAAATAATGTTATTAATTTTATAATATTTTTAAAAATTGACCTATTTTTATGTTAAGTGGCATTACCTTGAAAAATTCTTTTTTACTTAAAATTGCCTAGTAAAGATAATTCAAGAGTATTATTAGAATATATATTAGCACACCTCTTCCACATTGATGGATGAGAATTTACATTGTTTTGTTACATTTTTAAATTATAAAGTATATATATATTTACAGTAGAGAAAAACTTACATGTAGAAAAGTTCAGAAAAGAAAGAAAATTACCTGTATTCCAACTATATATATATATTTTTTTTTAAAGATTTATTTATTTATTTATTTTGGGCGGGGGTTGGGTTGGGGAGTGGGAGAGCGGGCGGGCCACTTCTATTGGTCTTCCACCTCTCCATTTTTCATCCATCTTTGTTCTTTGGCTCCTGTGGGCCTCCCATCGCGGTGGCATCTGTTGTTGCAGAGTGCTGGCTCTGGGCACATGTGCTCCAGAGCTCCGGCTCGGTGATTGGACACATCAGTCCAGCCGCTCGGCGGCACGTGGGGTCTTCCCAGGCCAGGGATCGAACCGGCGCCCCTTGCACTGCAAGGCAGTGTCCTTATCCACTGGACCACCAGGGGAAGCCCCCAACTATATTCTTAAGATGTTGACTGCATATGTATAAGTATGTCTTTGTGTGTTGTGTGTGGATATATATCTCTAAGCATCTATAAGAAATAAATTTTTACATTATATATATATAAATATTTAAAGCAAAACTAAAAGTTAAAATTAATAAAAAAAATGTAATATTAATGTTTCATTGCTACATTGTCAGTAATTTCCTATGCTACTGTATGTATAGACTGTTCTGAAAGAGGAGGAAATCTGTTTTTCTTTGTATTTATGACAGAAAACAAGTAAGAACTTTTCCCTGAATTTTAAAACTAACCTTGTTAGGGCCAGTCAGTCTTGCTCAGTTCATTTCATAAGGGAAAGATCTATAAAGGAAATAAAAAGTTATGATAAGTAAATAAGTGAATTTATATCTTTGCCCACCAAGAAATAGACTTAACATTCTCCAAGTTTATATTCTTTACTAAGTTTCTGATTTGATTTGATGTCATAATTGAGACTTAAGAGATATTTTTACCATATGAAAGGCAAGATATGCTATTTTAAGAAAACCGCTACTGGCATCTGAAAGACTCAATTTTGATAAAAATAGAGCCAAAACTGAAAATGAATACTTCAAAGAAATAATTTTATCATTTGCTAAATGGGGACCACTTTCTTCTTGCATCTTATTAAGCATGAGAACCAGTGAGATGGAATTGGGAGGAATTTTTAATTCTTGTGTATATGTATAGAACTAAATATGAGTTCATGTATATTTTACAGCACTTAAATTCACAGCTTCACTTTGTTTTACTCAGCTGTGAAATGAATGTGTTTTATTCAGTGTGTCCAATAAAGCTAATGTAACATTCTATTTCTAAACAGATTTCCTAAAATTTTTATTTTCATAATAATTTCACTATATAGATGCGAAAACAAATCCAAACAAGCAACTTTACCTAGTAATGTAAGAAGTTAGCAAGTTTTGGGGTCATCACCTGACAGTGCTTAACCACTGAGTCACCATGTTCCCTGAAGCTCCTATTTCCCGACTTACTAACTTCAAAAAATGTGCAGGCCCTGTGTTTTCCAAAATGATGTTCTATGAAACTTTCTGTTCTATTAAACTCTATTTAAATTTGCCATTCTTCTCTTTCCTGACTCCAGTGCTATGGTTTTGACTTGACTTCATATGCCTGTGAAACATAATAGTAGCAAAATCCAAAGTTTATTATTTTTTGATTAACAGTGCAAAGACTGGGTCATTGAGGAGAAAAATAATATATACTGTTTTAAATATCAAAAATTAAACTTCTACTTTAAAATTAGAAAATCAATTTAGTATAAATGACTTTCTATTCTTGGTGCTTTTTAAATTTTCTATATTTAATGTACTAAATAAAAATAAATTAAAAATGCCAAATATTACAACCAACAATGCCTAATTATTACTTAACTAAGGCAAACAGAATAGAAAGCATGCAGAAGTGACTTATCTTTGTAAATCTGTGACTCTAGGGTTAGAAACTTAGGGAATGCATTGTAGTATAATAGAATCGGAGAAGGAAATGGCAACCCACTCCAGTGTTCTTGCCTGGAATACAGTCCATGGGGTCTCAAATACAGGGCTTCCCTAATGGGTCAGTGATGAGGAATTTGCCTGCAACACAGGAGACCCGGGTCCCATCCCTGGGTTTGGAGGATCTCCTAGAGGAGGGCATGGCAACCCGCTCCAGTATTCTTGCCTGGAGAATCCCCCAGAGGAACCTAGCAGGCTATAGTCTATGGGGTCCATAAAATTTTTAATTCTTGTGTATATGTATAGAACTAAATATGAGTTCATGTATATTTTACAGCACTTAAATTCACAGCTTCACTTTGTTTTACTCAGCTGTGAAATGAATGTGTTTTATTCAGTGTGTCCAATAAAGCTAATGTAACATTCTATTTCTAAACAGATTTCCTAAAATTTTTATTTTCATAATAATTTCACTATATAGATGCGAAAACAAATCCAAACAAGCAACTTTACCTAGTAATGTAAGAAGTTAGCAAGTTTTGGGGTCATCACCTGACAGTGCTTAACCACTGAGTCACCATGTTCCCTGAAGCTCCTATTTCCCGACTTACTAACTTCAAAAAATGTGCAGGCCCTGTGTTTTCCAAAATGATGTTCTATGAAACTTTCTGTTCTATTAAACTCTATTTAAATTTGCCATTCATTTTCTCTTTCCTGACTCCAGTGCTATGGTTTTGACTTGACTTCATATGCCTGTGAAACATAATAGTAGCAAAATCCAAAGTTTATTATTTTTTGATTAACAGTGCAAAGACTGGGTCATTGAGGAGAAAAATAATATATACTGTTTTAAATATCAAAAATTAAACTTCTACTTTAAAATTAGAAAATCAATTTAGTATAAATGACTTTCTATTCTTGGTGCTTTTTAAATTTTCTATATTTAATGTACTAAATAAAAATAAATTAAAAATGCCAAATATTACAACCAACAATGCCTAATTATTACTTAACTAAGGCAAACAGAATAGAAAGCATGCAGAAGTGACTTATCTTTGTAAATCTGTGACTCTAGGGTTAGAAACTTAGGGAATGCATTGTAGTATAATAGAATCGGAGAAGGAAATGGCAACCCACTCCAGTGTTCTTGCCTGGAATACAGTCCATGGGGTCTCAAATACAGGGCTTCCCTAATGGGTCAGTGATGAGGAATTTGCCTGCAACACAGGAGACCCGGGTCCCATCCCTGGGTTTGGAGGATCTCCTAGAGGAGGGCATGGCAACCCGCTCCAGTATTCTTGCCTGGAGAATCCCCCAGAGGAACCTAGCAGGCTATAGTCTATGGGGTCCATAAAATACTTGAACATAACTGAAGTGACTAAGCAGCAGCAGCATAACAGAATAGCATCATTATCTCAGATATGTAACAATTTAGGTATTGCATATGTCAGGTAATACAGACATACAAATATTTCAGGTAATACAGATATTTCTCTACTTAAAATAACCATTTATTGTGATATTATAACTTATAATCTGAGATCTTAGTGAAAATAATAGCATGGATTACACTGCAGTCATCAAACCATCATTATTGGTTTTCTGGAAGTCTCTCTTCACTGCTTCCATCCCCCTTTCCACCACCTTTCCTTCCTCTCTTGTTCCCGTTCTCAACAGCTGTATTATTTACTTGGTTATTACTTTTATATCAAAAGTTCAGTGATCTCAATTGAGCATTAGAAAGTAAATCACCTCTGAGGTCCAGAAGGGCTACCTATAAAGTGCAAGGCACCATTTTAACTTTCCCATGTAATAGGTTGTTTTGTCATGGACATTACTGTGCTCCCCAAGCCCTAACAACGAGGCTAAAACAACTGTATTTGTTTCAGTGTTGTTGAACTGTGCAACGATTTTCCTTTTGTTTTCCTCTAACACTTTAGAAAATAAAGTTACTGAAGTATAGGTCTGGGATTCTTATTGTCTCTAAAGGTCATCTGCCCTGGCCAGAAATGTTTCTAGGCAATGAGAAATTGATTTACCCAGAAAAACAGGGAGCCTCGTTTTTAACTCCCCCTAATGGCCTTCATGAGGGAATTAGAACATCATCCCCAGAAAGGCTGACATGCTCTGGCATAGGTGGGGGTCTAACTGCACAATAAACATGTTAGTGTCTTGACTGTGAATTGCTTGCCACCTAGATGAATGCTCATAACGCTCTCGAGGACACATTTGTCACAGCCTCCTGAAGACCTGCTTATCATTCATGTGGTCACTTCCATTACCTCCACTCAGACGGTGCTGACCTGCTATTAGTGACTCTAATTTAATTTCCCTCACTAGTGTGAGGATCTCCTAGAGGAGGGCAGGGCCCCTCCAGTATTCTTGCCTGGAGAATCCCCCAGAGGAACCTAGCAGGCTATAGTCTATGGGGTCCATAAAATACTTGAACATAACTGAAGTGACTAAGCAGCAGCAGCATAACAGAATAGCATCATTATCTCAGATATGTAACAATTTAGGTATTGCATATGTCAGGTAATACAGACATACAAATATTTCAGGTAATACAGATATTTCTCTACTTAAAATAACCATTTATTGTGATATTATAACTTATAATCTGAGATCTTAGTGAAAATAATAGCATGGATTACACTGCAGTCATCAAACCATCATTATTGGTTTTCTGGAAGTCTCTCTTCACTGCTTCCATCCCCCTTTCCACCACCTTTCCTTCCTCTCTTGTTCCCGTTCTCAACAGCTGTATTATTTACTTGGTTATTACTTTTATATCAAAAGTTCAGTGATCTCAATTGAGCATTAGAAAGTAAATCACCTCTGAGGTCCAGAAGGGCTACCTATAAAGTGCAAGGCACCATTTTAACTTTCCCATGTAATAGGTTGTTTTGTCATGGACATTACTGTGCTCCCCAAGCCCTAACAACGAGGCTAAAACAACTGTATTTGTTTCAGTGTTGTTGAACTGTGCAACGATTTTCCTTTTGTTTTCCTCTAACACTTTAGAAAATAAAGTTACTGAAGTATAGGTCTGGGATTCTTATTGTCTCTAAAGGTCATCTGCCCTGGCCAGAAATGTTTCTAGGCAATGAGAAATTGATTTACCCAGAAAAACAGGGAGCCTCGTTTTTAACTCCCCCTAATGGCCTTCATGAGGGAATTAGAACATCATCCCCAGAAAGGCTGACATGCTCTGGCATAGGTGGGGGTCTAACTGCACAATAAACATGTTAGTGTCTTGACTGTGAATTGCTTGCCACCTAGATGAATGCTCATAACGCTCTCGAGGACACATTTGTCACAGCCTCCTGAAGACCTGCTTATCATTCATGTGGTCACTTCCATTACCTCCACTCAGACGGTGCTGACCTGCTATTAGTGACTCTAATTTAATTTCCCTCACTAGTGTCATGGGTTATTTCTTCCATTAGTTGAGAGATTTAATTTACAGGGTAAACTCCATCACATGAGAAAAGGAATTTTTCATGACAGTGGGAACAAGTACCTTTTGAAGATTATGATGATGCTGGCTATTTATCTTGGTCATCTCAGCAGCTGGCAGTTGAAACTTCATTGAATGGTAATATATTCCTGTATCGATGGTGCCTCTGACAGGAATTAAGCAGCGTATGTTTTACTGATTTTATGGAGTCACTTTTTGGTGCTGTTCATTCAGAGAATCTTAAATAACAGGTACAGCCTGACTTACATGGGAGGTAGAGAAAGAATAAAAATATATTATTTCCCTTTCGTTCCCCTGTGAACTTCGGAATCTGGCTTCCTTCTGTTTTATATACTATAATACTTCAAAACGACAAGAGTGGGAAAAAGTCTCCATTGTGTAAGTTCAGATTAAAAGCTTAAAAGATGTTATTCTTCCTGTTTTTAGATTTGATTTGAAGAACTGCCTGATAAAGGAGTCCCTTCAGAGCACAGATAATGGAGACAGAACTGAAGGCACAGCATTGGAGACTGCTAATATTAAATAAAAGCTAGTCATTATTTTGTTTTTCACTTTGATCACTGATTGCCAGAATAATTAAGTGTTCTCACTCACTTTTCCTCTTGTTCTTAAATTTCAAGACATTACTTAAATGACTTATTCTTTTCTCCAAGTTCTAGGCTTGCAAGCACTCAACAATCCTTACAGATGGTCACTGCTTTCCTTGGTCTGAGTAATTCCTCCAGAGGAAAGGACTGGTGCCTTGTGAATTTAAATAAAGAAAAACAAACAAACATAGAAACAGAGTTTCATGTCTGTGGACCTAGATGTTGAAAGAGAGTTGACTGTCTATTCCTCTCCTTTTGCCATTTCTATTATTAGCTTTCTTGTTCAGGTACTGAATTTGAGTTAATTCTCAACTCTCTTCTTTCTTTTTCCACCATAGATCTAATTCTTTAACTAGATCTGCTCTCAAAATTGATCCAGAATGTCTTTCAAATATGGATTTCTCTAAGGATAAGGGGAGACATCTGTGGCACTCTCGAAGAACAGGGTGCTGGCCACCACTGGATAATGAATGAGGGTGGGAGAAGAGAGACACAGGTGGAGCCAGGGTGCTAAAGTTTATTTTAAACTTTTAGTGCTAAGAAAAGGGGGAGGAATTTTTTCACATTCTCTTTTTCAATCCCTATCTCAACTTTTCTGTTGTGCTCCTTCTCTAAGGAATTAGCGATGGTTATTTTAAATCAGTTATGATAATTTCAATTATTTGCCAATTATTGGCCTGAAGTTGTCATGTGATCTTATTCGGATCATTGAAACACTCATAAACCCTCTTGAGAGGATTTCATTTTAAAATTAGGAGACGAAACCCTTCCACTAGCTCTTCTTCTTGCCTGGAACGTTAAAATGTTATTTGAAGCCAGGAAAGCCATACTGGGGAAGGAGGGGAAAGCATGGGGATAAGGCAGTATAACAAAGAAATAAACAACTGGCCCTTGGTGACACTGTCGAGTGACTGAGCCAATCCTCAGAATGCTTGCTTCTGGAATTCTAGTTAAATGAATAATAGAAGTCTCAGTTTTATTCAGTTTGGTTTGCTGCATGCTGTATTGCTTCAGTTGTGTCTGACTCTTGTGACCCTGTGGACTGTAGCCCGCCAGGCCCCTCTGTCCATGGGATTCTCCTGGCAAGTACACTGGAGTGGGTTACCATGCCCTCCTCCAGGGGATCTTCCTGACCCAGGGATCAGACCTGCTTCTGTTTCATCTTCTGCGTTGACAGGCAGGTTCTTCACAGCTAGCACTGCCTGGGAAGCCCATTTAGCTTGCGGTTTCCATCCCAAATCATTTCTAACAGATGTACTTTTGCGTGATTTCGCCTCGAACTTCCTATCATTATGTTCTATTCACTGTGGAGTGATCACAGTCTTTCACTTGGAATCCTGGTACACTCAATTTGCCTAAACCATGACCTAAAAGTGCATCCTTGGTTGCTGTGTCTTGTCCCGTAGTGACCTTCAACTAGCTTTTCTAGACTTAGTGATTTTCACTTTTTTCTGGGTTGTAGGTTATGGTGGTTTTTAAGCACATTACAGAGGTAGTTCATCCACTCTGTTGTCTCATTAGTCAGCATGTATGAAGGACCTGAATATCCTAAGTAGGTTTTAGACTTATGGTTGTATTTTATTTTCCTCAAGTGATACATTTAAATACATGTTGTCATTATCAAGAACTGGACATATGTGTGGTACTGTTTTTCTTGTTATAAGTTGTATTATTATTGTTCACTATTGTCCTCTTCCTTCTTCATGTACATGATTGCCTCTAACTCCCAAGATCAGAATTCTGACTAGTATTTTAGTGCTAGGGTCAGTGTGTGGAGTTACACTGAGACTCTTTTAAGACATTGGAAAAAGAACAACATGATTGCCTTCTGAGAGTTTAGTTGGAAAACTAATGCAAGATTTACCTGAACACCGCAAGCATAAAGAAACCTCAAGGTTATAAAACTTGATTTTAACCCGAATGACTGTATCAACATACATAAAGAAAA
Source organism: Tragulus kanchil (assembly GCA_022376925.1). Taxonomy (NCBI): domain Eukaryota; kingdom Metazoa; phylum Chordata; class Mammalia; order Artiodactyla; family Tragulidae; genus Tragulus; species Tragulus kanchil. Next base: position 286,888,256 of record JAIOJX010000026.1, read on the forward strand.
AGGGTATTAATTGAAGGGAGGACTTGGCCTGCCAAGGAAGCTCAAATAAAAGAGAGTTAGAGTTCAGACACTGACAGTGCTCTTTACCCCATCCAGGGAAGAGAAACTGAGTCCATACATCATGAATATTCTGGGTTTTGAAGCTTTCTAAGATTCTGTAACTTTCTTGTCATTAGGACTCCTCAGCTCTTAAGACAGGGTTTTCAAGCTGCCAAAGTCAGTTTTTTCCTTAGGGGGCATTCTGAATGATTTTTATGATTATACAGATTTTTACTTATTTTTGGTGGTTCATTTGTTTCTTGGAGTGTGATAGCTTACTAGTTTCTAGAAGAAAGTATTTTTTATTCCTTTTACTTGGAAAGGAGAGTTGATTTTTGAGGTGATGGAGTAGTTTATATCTTGATAGAAGTGGATTTGAGTCTGACAGTTGGACATGTAGAGTCATTGACCTTCAAACTATTATGATGTTTGAGAAAGTGCTGAGCTTCTGAATAGCAGCAATTAATTATAGACGATTTCAATAATCTATCACTTATGTTACATACCTAAAACTACAGTTTATACAGGCAAGATATTAGTGTTGTTGCAACATATATTTTTTGTCAATTCTTTTCTATTAATGTGTGTACAGTATTCTATTATAAATGAAGAACTCATTGTGGGTTTGGTTGATTAATTCTTCTGTGCACTCCTTTGTCCTTGGTAGCCCAGAGGAGTAAAATATTACATCTGCTCTTGTGCCTGTCCATGAAGGAATGATCTAAATGCCTAGTTGGGCAGTGATTAATCAGATCCAGCCTGTGCTGAAACAGCTGTGTCCAGCACATCTCCCCTTGGAGTTGGTCAGAGCGTAATTTACCCCTAGGGATTCCATATGTCTCCATTTATTTTATAACTTAGCCCAGTTATTTTTTAAGCTTTAAAATGCAGGTGACATTTTGGTTAAGTATTAAGGGAACCAGATTTGTGGTCAAAGATCAAGGTTCTAGGTTTGTCTCACCCCACTGATTAACAGACTGACCTTTGGGAAATCACTTGTTAGGCCTACTTTACACCCTAGGGCACCATTTAATCCTTTCCTCCTTAATTACCTTTCCATGTTGTTAGAAGTGACAAATAAATCCATCTATCTGCACACACAGTATATATATTAAACTCACTCTCTCTCTTTTTCACGGGTTTCCCCAGTGACTCAGTGGTAAAGAATCTGCCTGCAATGCAGGAGCCACAGGGGCTGTGGGTTCTATCTCTGGGTTGGGAAGATCCCCTGGAGGAGGGCATGGAAACCCACTTCAGTATTCTTGTTTGGAGAATCCCATGGACAGAGGAGCCTGGGGGGCTACAGTCCATAGGGTTGCAAAGAGTCAGACACAACTGAAGCAACTTAGCAGACATACATGCATATATATATACAGATTTTTACTTATTTTTGGTGGTTCATTTGTTTCTTGGCGTGTGATAGCTTACTAGTTTCTAGAAGAAAGTATTTTTTATTCCTTTTACTTGGAAAGGAGAGTTGATTTTTGAGGTGATGGAGTAGTTTATATCTTGATAGAAGTGGATTTGAGTCTGACAGTTGGACATGTAGAGTCATTGACCTTCAAACTATTATGATGTTTGAGAAAGTGCTGAGCTTCTGAATAGCAGCAATTAATTATAGACGATTTCAATAATCTATCACTTATGTTACATACCTAAAACTACAGTTTATACAGGCAAGATATTAGTGTTGTTGCAACATATATTTTTTGTCAATTCTTTTCTATTAATGTGTGTACAGTATTCTATTATAAATGAAGAACTCATTGTGGGTTTGGTTGATTAATTCTTCTGTGCACTCCTTTGTCCTTGGTAGCCCAGAGGAGTAAAATATTACATCTGCTCTTGTGCCTGTCCATGAAGGAATGATCTAAATGCCTAGTTGGGCAGTGATTAATCAGATCCAGCCTGTGCTGAAACAGCTGTGTCCAGCACATCTCCCCTTGGAGTTGGTCAGAGCGTAATTTACCCCTAGGGATTCCATATGTCTCCATTTATTTTATAACTTAGCCCAGTTATTTTTTAAGCTTTAAAATGCAGGTGACATTTTGGTTAAGTATTAAGGGAACCAGATTTGTGGTCAAAGATCAAGGTTCTAGGTTTGTCTCACCCCACTGATTAACAGACTGACCTTTGGGAAATCACTTGTTAGGCCTACTTTACACCCTAGGGCACCATTTAATCCTTTCCTCCTTAATTACCTTTCCATGTTGTTAGAAGTGACAAATAAATCCATCTATCTGCACACACAGTATATATATTAAACTCACTCTCTCTCTTTTTCACGGGTTTCCCCAGTGACTCAGTGGTAAAGAATCTGCCTGCAATGCAGGAGCCACAGGGGCTGTGGGTTCTATCTCTGGGTTGGGAAGATCCCCTGGAGGAGGGCATGGAAACCCACTTCAGTATTCTTGTTTGGAGAATCCCATGGACAGAGGAGCCTGGGGGGCTACAGTCCATAGGGTTGCAAAGAGTCAGACACAACTGAAGCAACTTAGCAGACATACATGCATATATATATTCATAAAGAGAGAGCTTTGAAGTATTAAAGGTTTTGTGTTTCTAATAAATTTTATTTTCATATAAGTATTGGGCTATAATTTTACAGTATTTGCTCATGAGAAAAACTATGAAGGTTTTTGTTTTATTATGCCTGAACTTAATACTTCTGGAGGTTCTCATGCCCTTTAATGAAAAAACACTTGATCTATGATATCCTAAGGAAATTCTAACATTCAAAATTTGTTTTAGTAATTTTAAATTTAACTCAATACAGTGAAAATTTCTCCCTCCGTTTCCTCCCCTACAAAGAACGCTCTGAACCTCTGGCTTTCTGCCATACAAAGGCGTGTTGGTAGGGGAGGTGGGGGCATCGGTCCATGGCCACCCTGGCCATGCTCTGGAATACGTCAGCCGTCATAACTTGCTCATTGCTGGTGGTCTGTGCAGGGGGCCCCGCACCCGCATCTAGTGCCCACAGTAACAGTCTACAGGTCTACATCAAGTTCCACTTCAGTATCCCCTTGTCCTGACTATGCTAGCCTCCACCGTCACTTCCCTGCCATTCTTGGTCACGTGAGAGGGTCAGGATGGCTCCGCAGAGAGCCCTCTCTTACTTTGTATGTGTGAGTGGTATGGAGGTTGCTGTTCTGATCCGAAAGGAAAGGAGGAATTTGGTTTCCTGTTTGTTTCTTTCAAACTCTCCTGAAGATTTGACTTCTCTCCGCTTTGTCCTGGCAGGGGAAATAACCTGTCAGAGTGCAAGGCTGTTTCTTTTCCCGTGGTTCAGTTCTATTTTTTCTCTTTTGCTATGAATGTGTATCGAGTATGTATGGAATTGGAGAGGGGAGTGGCTGTTGATTGTGCTGGATCATATTCCTTTCAAATCTTGCCCATCTTTAAGCCTGGTCTGAGGCATTTTGTATCTAACAGTCAAGAATTTATAATCTTTTACTGTGGCTTCTCCACCAGTGCTGGGTGATTAGACACTTGGTAAAAGTGAGGAAACTCATTGAACAGAGGAGCCTGGGGGCTACAGTCTATGGGTTGCAAAGAGTCAGACACAACTGAAGCAACTTAGCAGACATACATGCATATATATATTCATAAAGAGAGCTTTGAAGTATTAAAGGTTTTGTGTTTCTAATAAATTTTATTTTCATATAAGTATTGGGCTATAATTTTACAGTATTTGCTCATGAGAAAAACTATGAAGGTTTTTGTTTTATTATGCCTGAACTTAATACTTCTGGAGGTTCTCATGCCCTTTAATGAAAAAACACTTGATCTATGATATCCTAAGGAAATTCTAACATTCAAAATTTGTTTTAGTAATTTTAAATTTAACTCAATACAGTGAAAATTTCTCCCTCCGTTTCCTCCCCTACAAAGAACGCTCTGAACCTCTGGCTTTCTGCCATACAAAGGCGTGTTGGTAGGGGAGGTGGGGGCATCGGTCCATGGCCACCCTGGCCATGCTCTGGAATACGTCAGCCGTCATAACTTGCTCATTGCTGGTGGTCTGTGCAGGGGCCCTGCACCCGCATCTAGTGCCCACAGTAACAGTCTACAGGTCTACATCAAGTTCCACTTCAGTATCCCCTTGTCCTGACTATGCTAGCCTCCACCGTCACTTCCCTGCCATTCTTGGTCACGTGAGAGGGTCAGGATGGCTCCGCAGAGAGCCCTCTCTTACTTTGTATGTGTGAGTGGTATGGAGGTTGCTGTTCTGATCCGAAAGGAAAGGAGGAATTTGGTTTCCTGTTTGTTTCTTTCAAACTCTCCTGAAGATTTGACTTCTCTCCGCTTTGTCCTGGCAGGGGAAATAACCTGTCAGAGTGCAAGGCTGTTTCTTTTCCCGTGGTTCAGTTCTATTTTTTCTCTTTTGCTATGAATGTGTATCGAGTATGTATGGAATTGGAGAGGGGAGTGGCTGTTGATTGTGCTGGATCATATTCCTTTCAAATCTTGCCCATCTTTAAGCCTGGTCTGAGGCATTTTGTATCTAACAGTCAAGAATTTATAATCTTTTACTGTGGCTTCTCCACCAGTGCTGGGTGATTAGACACTTGGTAAAAGTGAGGAAACTCATTGAACAAGGTGAGCAGTGGAACAAAACATTAATTATAATCTGTTGCATAAATTCGTGTTTGTCTGGTATTTTTTCTGACAAAATATCTCAGTGTCACTCAGAATGATGATTTCTGAGAAAAAAATTGAAATGTGAACATTGGGCATATGGATCTCCAAAAGTTTAAAAAATATTGCTAGAGGTATAAATCACAAATTTAATATATACTACAGTAATTTCATCCCTGGTGGCTCAATGGTAAAGAATCTGCCTGCAATGTAGGAGATACGGATTCAATCCCTGGGTTAGGAAGATCCCCTGGGGAAGTAAGTGGTAACCCACTCTAATATTCTTGTCTGGAAATCTTATGGCAGAGGAGCCTGCAGGCCAGAGTTCATGGGGCTGCAAGAATTGGACACCAGCTTAGCAACTAAACAACAAACAACACATTCATTCTATTTCATTCTATTAATTGAATTTCATTCTATTTCAATAGATTTTTAATAAGCTTTATTTTTCTTGTATCCTTAGAAAACCACTGGATGACTGCTACCTTTGTAGGAAGTATGTTTCTTTAGGTATTAAGTGGCATATCATTCAGTGTTGTGTGTTTTAATTAATGCCAACCACTTGATACAGAGTAAGGAGGCTTAATAAATAGTAAATAATTATCTAAATATCTGGAGGAATGTGAAATGAAAGTCAGGATGTAGGTCAACTTTAATAAAGAAAATTGGAACAAATAGATCATATTTTACTTGGTACCTTGTTTATAAGAAGGAGAGAGTTTGAGGATAGGAAATAAAATGAGGAAATAGAGATTCCAAGAAAATACTAAATGTGAAACAATTTTACTTAGAACACACTCTTTTCTGATTTTTTCCAAGCAACAGATACATTTTAGTTGTTGATTCTGTGAATAGAAACAGTGGCCCTGCCTCTCTGAGTTAATAGTCTATTTAGAGCAAGAAGCAAGCACATAAAACTAAAGAAAACAAATGAAATTCCACAAAATATAATGATGTAAATACTGTAACCAGGTCATGACCCCATAGTAGTATCAGAATTCTATGGGAGAATCACTAAGATATCAGTTACCTTGTAAATTGCACTATGTCTTTGTGCTGTTTAACACTATGTTGATAGTATGAAAATATATGACAATGTCCTGATACTGACAATGTGTAACTTGATAACACTTTGTATTTAACATCAACCAAGCTTTGTTCAGTTAAAGGTGTTGAAGTTGCATGTTATGATGCCAACACCATAGTCAGGAGACATGACTTTGATCTAATAATCTGTTAAGAATATTAACAGTTGATGTGTATATCATTTATTTTTCAAACTACAGTAATTTCATCCCTGGTGGCTCAATGGTAAAGAATCTGCCTGCAATGTAGGAGATACGGATTCAATCCCTGGGTTAGGAAGATCCCCTGGGGAAGTAAGTGGTAACCCACTCTAATATTCTTGTCTGGAAATCTTATGGCAGAGGAGCCTGCAGGCCAGAGTTCATGGGGCTGCAAGAATTGGACACCAGCTTAGCAACTAAACAACAAACAACACATTCATTCTATTTCATTCTATTAATTGAATTTCATTCTATTTCAATAGATTTTTAATAAGCTTTATTTTTCTTGTATCCTTAGAAAACCACTGGATGACTGCTACCTTTGTAGGAAGTATGTTTCTTTAGGTATTAAGTGGCATATCATTCAGTGTTGTGTGTTTTAATTAATGCCAACCACTTGATACAGAGTAAGGAGGCTTAATAAATAGTAAATAATTATCTAAATATCTGGAGGAATGTGAAATGAAAGTCAGGATGTAGGTCAACTTTAATAAAGAAAATTGGAACAAATAGATCATATTTTACTTGGTACCTTGTTTATAAGAAGGAGAGAGTTTGAGGATAGGAAATAAAATGAGGAAATAGAGATTCCAAGAAAATACTAAATGTGAAACAATTTTTACTTAGAACACACTCTTTTCTGATTTTTTCCAAGCAACAGATACATTTTAGTTGTTGATTCTGTGAATAGAAACAGTGGCCCTGCCTCTCTGAGTTAATAGTCTATTTAGAGCAAGAAGCAAGCACATAAAACTAAAGAAAACAAATGAAATTCCACAAAATATAATGATGTAAATACTGTAACCAGGTCATGACCCCATAGTAGTATCAGAATTCTATGGGAGAATCACTAAGATATCAGTTACCTTGTAAATTGCACTATGTCTTTGTGCTGTTTAACACTATGTTGATAGTATGAAAATATATGACAATGTCCTGATACTGACAATGTGTAACTTGATAACACTTTGTATTTAACATCAACCAAGCTTTGTTCAGTTAAAGGTGTTGAAGTTGCATGTTATGATGCCAACACCATAGTCAGGAGACATGACTTTGATCTAATAATCTGTTAAGAATATTAACAGTTGATGTGTATATCATTTATTTTTCAAACATATTGTAATTTATTATTTTTTTTTGTAATTTATTTTTAATTGAAGGATAATAGCTTTAGATTTGTTCTTTACTGCCAAACAACATAAATCAACCATAGGTATGTGTATACCATTCATTATAGCGTAAATTTGGAAAGGAAAGATGTGCTGTTGCTTTGAAGAAAAAAACCTAAAACCAGCACACTGCTGTGAAAACTTCAGCTGAGACAGCCTGTCTCTTTTAGCCTGTTCCAGTGATAAATTACTAAGTCAGGGCTCAGAGGCAGTCGAGTGTAGCCCAGTCTAGCAGGCACTTTATGCAAATACCTATTGGCTTATTTGGCTGTCTGCACAGTTATTAGGTACCTGTCTTGTTTATCTTGAGCGTCCTCCTAGTTTATCTGCAGCTGGCATGGAGCGACATGACTTGGCATCTTTCCAAGTTCTCTGGGTCTGTCTTCATCAAACTTCCTAAATCTTAAGCTTTGCCTTCTGCTGAAGCTGAAGCTGCAGGTAACGCTTTAGCATCTGCATGGGCCACAGCGTGGTATGAGTCCCTGTATCTCGGTCATTAGGTGCAGTGAGTGGATAATAAAACTGATTTGCCAATACTTCACTTTAGTAGTTAACAAGCCAAGAATTCACCTAGACTCTTCTAGGCTGAAATTTCTGTGGAGGGCTTATTTCAAACAAGACTGCAATGGGTCTTCACAGAGAACCTCCCTTATCGGAGCTTTTACTTGTAAACAGTGATTCAACTGCCTGCCACATGGCGAAACAAATGAAATCCCACAAAATATAATGATGTAAATACTGTAACCAGGTCATGACCCCATAGTAGTATCAGAATTCTATGGGAGAATCACTAAGATATCAGTTACCTTGTAAATTGCACTATGTCTTTGTGCTGTTTAACACTATGTTGATAGTATGAAAATATATGACAATGTCCTGATACTGACAATGTGTAACTTGATAACACTTTGTATTTAACATCAACCAAGCTTTGTTCAGTTAAAGGTGTTGAAGTTGCATGTTATGATGCCAACACCATAGTCAGGAGACATGACTTTGATCTAATAATCTGTTAAGAATATTAACAGTTGATGTGTATATCATTTATTTTTCAAACATATTGTAATTTATTATTTTTTTTTGTAATTTATTTTTAATTGAAGGATAATAGCTTTAGATTTGTTCTTTACTGCCAAACAACATAAATCAACCATAGGTATGTGTATACCATTCATTATAGCGTAAATTTGGAAAGGAAAGATGTGCTGTTGCTTTGAAGAAAAAAACCTAAAACCAGCACACTGCTGTGAAAACTTCAGCTGAGACAGCCTGTCTCTTTTAGCCTGTTCCAGTGATAAATTACTAAGTCAGGGCTCAGAGGCAGTCGAGTGTAGCCCAGTCTAGCAGGCACTTTATGCAAATACCTATTGGCTTATTTGGCTGTCTGCACAGTTATTAGGTACCTGTCTTGTTTATCTTGAGCGTCCTCCTAGTTTATCTGCAGCTGGCATGGAGCGACATGACTTGGCATCTTTCCAAGTTCTCTGGGTCTGTCTTCATCAAACTTCCTAAATCTTAAGCTTTGCCTTCTGCTGAAGCTGAAGCTGCAGGTAACGCTTTAGCATCTGCATGGGCCACAGCGTGGTATGAGTCCCTGTATCTCGGTCATTAGGTGCAGTGAGTGGATAATAAAACTGATTTGCCAATACTTCACTTTAGTAGTTAACAAGCCAAGAATTCACCTAGACTCTTCTAGGCTGAAATTTCTGTTTAGTGCTTATTTCAAACAAGACTGCAATGGGTCTTCACAGAGAACCTCCCTTATCTGAGCTTTTACTTGTAAACAGTGATTCAACTGCCTGCCACATGGCGATTTACCTGGAGTATTTGTGGCTGCCTTAGTGATAGCTGTCATAAAACAAGCGACTTTTTTAAACAATAAGAAAATCAGGTCCAGAAGAGTCATTACTAATTGAAGAGTCATTATTATTTTTTAATAGACTTTCAGTTTTAGAATGTTCTCAGAATTACCGAAAAGTGAAGATAGTAGCAATGGTTCCTATAAACCCCACACTTAGGTCTTTTGTTACTAGTATCCTATATTTTGATGATACACTTGTCATAATGAACTGAAATTGACGTATTATTGTGAACTCTATACTTAACTTAGATTTCCTTAGTTTTTACTGAAAATCTCTTTTCTATTCAGAAATATAATGGGTCTTGCAGAAGTCTACACTACGTTTAGCTGTCATGTATCCTTAGGCTCCTTTTGACTTTCACAGTGACAGTCCCCTCAGTTTAGCTAGGGTGAGCGTCTCCTTCCTTAGGGGATCCCGTTTAGAACACTTGCAACTGTAAACATTTTTCTGCACCTTTCAAATGTAAGTTTTCTCCTAGCTTCTTGCCACTTTCATAACCTAGTAAAATTTTTCTCAAGGAACTTGGAACCATTTCTGAAATATAAACATGGAAACACCTCTGTCTCCCAATAGTGATAAAAGGGTAGGAACCTGACTTTAACTTCATAAGTGCCAATTAGCAAACACAGAAGACCTAATAATAGAGTTTATCTGCGTCCTCCTAGTTTATCTGCAGCTGGCATGGAGCGACATGACTTGGCATCTTTCCAAGTTCTCTGGGTCTGTCTTCATCAAACTTCCTAAATCTTAAGCTTTGCCTTCTGCTGAAGCTGAAGCTGCAGGTAACGCTTTAGCATCTGCATGGGCCACAGCGTGGTATGAGTCCCTGTATCTCGGTCATTAGGTGCAGTGAGTGGATAATAAAACTGATTTGCCAATACTTCACTTTAGTAGTTAACAAGCCAAGAATTCACCTAGACTCTTCTAGGCTGAAATTTCTGTTTAGTGCTTATTTCAAACAAGACTGCAATGGGTCTTCACAGAGAACCTCCCTTATCTGAGCTTTTACTTGTAAACAGTGATTCAACTGCCTGCCACATGGCGATTTACCTGGAGTATTTGTGGCTGCCTTAGTGATAGCTGTCATAAAACAAGCGACTTTTTTAAACAATAAGAAAATCAGGTCCAGAAGAGTCATTACTAATTGAAGAGTCATTATTATTTTTTAATAGACTTTCAGTTTTAGAATGTTCTCAGAATTACCGAAAAGTGAAGATAGTAGCAATGGTTCCTATAAACCCCACACTTAGGTCTTTTGTTACTAGTATCCTATATTTTGATGATACACTTGTCATAATGAACTGAAATTGACGTATTATTGTGAACTCTATACTTAACTTAGATTTCCTTAGTTTTTACTGAAAATCTCTTTTCTATTCAGAAATATAATGGGTCTTGCAGAAGTCTACACTACGTTTAGCTGTCATGTATCCTTAGGCTCCTTTTGACTTTCACAGTGACAGTCCCCTCAGTTTAGCTAGGGTGAGCGTCTCCTTCCTTAGGGGATCCCGTTTAGAACACTTGCAACTGTAAACATTTTTCTGCACCTTTCAAATGTAAGTTTTCTCCTAGCTTCTTGCCACTTTCATAACCTAGTAAAATTTTTCTCAAGGAACTTGGAACCATTTCTGAAATATAAACATGGAAACACCTCTGTCTCCCAATAGTGATAAAAGGGTAGGAACCTGACTTTAACTTCATAAGTGCCAATTAGCAAACACAGAAGACCTAATAATAGAGAAATATTCAGAAACTCTAAAAACTCAGTATGCTGGGTGTATCTCGTATCTCACTGACAACTTCTCCCCTCATATCTTCTAGTACTTTTCAGTGAATTCATCCCAGCTCTTAAAAGCTCCCTTGCTGTTTTGGTTTTTTTTTTTCCTCTCATGGAATTTAGTCCAGTCTTTTGATCCTATTACAATAGTCTTAAGTAAACCCTTCTTCCTTGTTTAACTTTGTCTGGTACAGTTTTTGCTTTGACAACAAAAATTTTCCCCTTTTTAAAAATTTTGATGACCTTGGCAGTTTTAAGAAGTCGTAGTCAGGTATTTTGCAGGGGGTTTCTCAGTAAGGATTTATCTGATGTCCTTCTCATCAGATTAGAGTTGTGGGTTTGGGGGAGAAGAGCATAAAGTGCTGTTTCTATCACATCATATCAAGGATACATAATATCAATATGATTTATCACTACTGATATTGACCTTGATCACTTGGGTAAGGTTACTGTTATCAGATTCCCCTCTCCTACCTTCCTGTTCTGTATTTCTTATGTGTAGCACATGGTGAAGTTTTGGTTTCCTTCCTTGAAGGTGGAGTATTTATACATTTATGATGTGGCATCCTTTCACATGAAAGATTTTGCCTCTTCTCCACTTTTGTTCAATCACTTATTCACATCAGTAAGGATGCATAGATGTTTCTTTTTTTTTTTTTTTAACTTTGGGCTATAATTCAGTGCTACTTTACTCTGTTGCTTTGCTGTTAGGAGCACCTTCAGTTGACTATCTTTATTGTTTACTTGTTTATTCATTCATTTATTTTAGTACTTTACTTTGTGGTACTACAAGATGCTCCAGACTCATCTTGTATATTTTCTGCCTCAGTACTAGATTGAATCATTTTCCCGAAGAGTCTTGGTTCCTGTTATTTGAGAATGATACTAGAAATCAATAGCAGGCCACTAACTGTGCTAGTTATTATTGAGACATCCTTGCTTCAGTATTTCCCAGCTCATAGAGGGAGAAAATACATATGTCTCTCTCTCTCTCTCTCTCTCTATATATATATATATACACACACACACACACACACATACATACATGTATATACACACACATATATAAATGTATGTTTATATATATATGTGTGTGTGTATATATATATATATATATACACACACACATATACATTTCTGTTCTGAGTCAGGTGGGCTAGAGTTGCACCACAGTTGTCCTGTGGGGCCCTCAAGATTTCTGTCTATAATCTGTGTGTATATTAAGCTAAAAGAAAGCCATAATAAGCTAAGTCAGCTCATATTGAGGTCGCCAACTCTAATCCATTAACACATGGATTATTTTAGCCTCCTCCCCTGGCTTATTTATAAACTCCCACTCTGATTTGTCAACAAAAATTTTCCCTTTTAAAAATTTTGATGACCTTGGCAGTTTTAAGAAGTCGTAGTCAGGTATTTTGCAGGGGGTTTCTCAGTAAGGATTTATCTGATGTCCTTCTCATCAGATTAGAGTTGTGGGTTTGGGGGAGAAGAGCATAAAGTGCTGTTTCTATCACATCATATCAAGGATACATAATATCAATATGATTTATCACTACTGATATTGACCTTGATCACTTGGGTAAGGTTACTGTTATCAGATTCCCCTCTCCTACCTTCCTGTTCTGTATTTCTTATGTGTAGCACATGGTGAAGTTTTGGTTTCCTTCCTTGAAGGTGGAGTATTTATACATTTATGATGTGGCATCCTTTCACATGAAAGATTTTGCCTCTTCTCCACTTTTGTTCAATCACTTATTCACATCAGTAAGGATGCATAGATGTTTCTTTTTTTTTTTTTTTAACTTTGGGCTATAATTCAGTGCTACTTTACTCTGTTGCTTTGCTGTTAGGAGCACCTTCAGTTGACTATCTTTATTGTTTACTTGTTTATTCATTCATTTATTTTAGTACTTTACTTTGTGGTACTACAAGATGCTCCAGACTCATCTTGTATATTTTCTGCCTCAGTACTAGATTGAATCATTTTCCCGAAGAGTCTTGGTTCCTGTTATTTGAGAATGATACTAGAAATCAATAGCAGGCCACTAACTGTGCTAGTTATTATTGAGACATCCTTGCTTCAGTATTTCCCAGCTCATAGAGGGAGAAAATACATATGTCTCTCTCTCTCTCTCTCTCTCTCTATATATATATATATATATACACACACACACACACACACATACATACATGTATATACACACACATATATAAATGTATGTTTATATATATATGTGTGTGTGTATATATATATATATATATACACACACACATATACATTTCTGTTCTGAGTCAGGTGGGCTAGAGTTGCACCACAGTTGTCCTGTGGGGCCCTCAAGATTTCTGTCTATAATCTGTGTGTATATTAAGCTAAAAGAAAGCCATAATAAGCTAAGTCAGCTCATATTGAGGTCGCCAACTCTAATCCATTAACACATGGATTATTTTAGCCTCCTCCCCTGGCTTATTTATAAACTCCCACTTCCATCAAAGAGAAACCTGTTTCCTACCCTCTGCCTCCCATTCCCTTAATTGTTCAATGCTCTTTATGATAATTGATTTTAGGTATTTCTTCTTCATTATATACATTTAATATTACAAATTTCTATCTAAGCCCTGCTTTGCTACATCCTACCCATTTTGTTAAATTATGTTCTTGTTTTAATTTAATTAAAATATTTTAAATTTCTCCTGATAATTCTTCTTTGGTCCATGAGTCCTTTGAAGGTGATTTCCTTACATTTCTAGTATTTGGGGATTATTTAGATATATATTTGTTATTCCTAGTTTAATTTCATTCAGTCTGAAAACATGCTTTTTATGATTTCTGTTTTTTCTCAATTTGTTAAGGTACATTCTCTGGCCCAGAATGTGGTCTGCTTTGGTGAAAATTTGGTGAGTTTTAGAAGATGTGGTGATGGAATAGTTTATAAATATCAATTAGATATAGTTGATTGATAGTCCTATTCAGGTCAAGTATATACTTACTGACTTTATGCTTACTGGATTTCTCAATTATTAAAAAAAAAATGTTGAATTCTCCAATAATAATAGTGTCTGTATCTATTTCTCCTTTCAGTTCTAAGAGTTTTTGCCACATACTTATAATGCTGTTTTGTTAGGAGTAAATCTCCCAGATGAAACAGTCCTAAATGCATATGCACCTATCATTATATAATGCCCTCTTTATTCTTGATGATTTTTGTTGTTGTTTTAAAGTCTGTTTCATCTGAAATTAAAATAGCTCCTCCAGAGTTCTTTTGATTAGTGTTAACATGCCATTTCTTTCTCCATCTTTTTATGTTTAACCTAACTTAATTTTTATATATCGTGTTGGTTTCACATAGTCAACGTATATTTGAGTGTGACTTTTTTCTCATTCATTTGGATAATCTCTCTTTTACTTGCTTTATTTAGATCATTAACATTTCAGATGACTTAGTGATATAGACAGATTACTATTGACCATGTATGTATCTGTTTTCGCTAAGTCAGCTCATATTGAGGTCGCCAACTCTAATCCATTAACACATGGATTATTTTAGCCTCCTCCCCTGGCTTATTTATAAACTCCCACTTCCATCAAAGAGAAACCTGTTTCCTACCCTCTGCCTCCCATTCCCTTAATTGTTCAATGCTCTTTATGATAATTGATTTTAGGTATTTCTTCTTCATTATATACATTTAATATTACAAATTTCTATCTAAGCCCTGCTTTGCTACATCCTACCCATTTTGTTAAATTATGTTCTTGTTTTAATTTAATTAAAATATTTTAAATTTCTCCTGATAATTCTTCTTTGGTCCATGAGTCCTTTGAAGGTGATTTCCTTACATTTCTAGTATTTGGGGATTATTTAGATATATATTTGTTATTCCTAGTTTAATTTCATTCAGTCTGAAAACATGCTTTTTATGATTTCTGTTTTTTCTCAATTTGTTAAGGTACATTCTCTGGCCCAGAATGTGGTCTGCTTTGGTGAAAATTTGGTGAGTTTTAGAAGATGTGGTGATGGAATAGTTTATAAATATCAATTAGATATAGTTGATTGATAGTCCTATTCAGGTCAAGTATATACTTACTGACTTTATGCTTACTGGATTTCTCAATTATTAAAAAAAAAATGTTGAATTCTCCAATAATAATAGTGTCTGTATCTATTTCTCCTTTCAGTTCTAAGAGTTTTTGCCACATACTTATAATGCTGTTTTGTTAGGAGTAAATCTCCCAGATGAAACAGTCCTAAATGCATATGCACCTATCATTATATAATGCCCTCTTTATTCTTGATGATTTTTGTTGTTGTTTTAAAGTCTGTTTCATCTGAAATTAAAATAGCTCCTCCAGAGTTCTTTTGATTAGTGTTAACATGCCATTTCTTTCTCCATCTTTTTATGTTTAACCTAACTTAATTTTTATATATCGTGTTGGTTTCACATAGTCAACGTATATTTGAGTGTGACTTTTTTCTCATTCATTTGGATAATCTCTCTTTTACTTGCTTTATTTAGATCATTAACATTTCAGATGACTTAGTGATATAGACAGATTACTATTGACCATGTATGTATCTGTTTTCCATTTAGTGCATTTGTTCTTTGTGCTTTTTATTTCTTCTTCCCCATCTGGTTTTTGTGGAGCATATTATATGATTTTCCTTACTTTGTTAGCATATCGATTTTACTTATTTGTTTATATTTGTTGTAGTTACCCTAGAGTTTACACTGTACATTTAAAAATAATCTAACCATGCCTGCAAAGAATACATACCAGTTAGTGAATAGTGCAGGATCTTATATGAGAGTATTCCCAATTGTTCCCTTTGTGTTTTACAACATTGTTGTCTTTTATTTCATTTATCCATATGCTATAATAACCCAATACAGTGTTACTATTATTACATTGAAAAGACATTTTTCTTTTAGATCAGTTAAGAATAAGAAAAATAAAAGATTTTAAAGCATTTATTTGTTCCTTTTCCAATGGTCTTTTCTTTATGTAGTTACATTTCTGATCTGTATTATTTTCCTTCTTCCTGAAGAACTGACATTTCTTGTAGGGCAAGTCTGCTGGGGATGAATTCTCTCAGTTTTTGTTTGATTATGTGTCTTTGTTTCTCCTTCACTTCTGAAGGATAATTCTAGGTTGTTGGGTTTTTCCCCCTCTTATTTTGATAACTAAATAGTTCACTTCACTCTCTTCTCATTTGCATGGCTTCTGCAAATCAGTCCCTTGTAATTTCTCTCCTTATTCCTTTATAGGTAAGATATTTTTATCTTTTGGTTTCTTTCAAGATTTTTTCCTCATCTTTGATTTTTTGAACTATGAACATGATATCCCTAGAAGTGATAATTTTGGGTATTCATCCTCCTTGTTTTTCTTTGAGTTTCCTGAATCTTGGTCTGGTATCTTTTGGAACGCTCTTGGTAATTACTGCATCAAATATTTCTTCTGTTTTGTTCTTTCTTTTTGCCTGACATTCCAATTCTGCATATATTACACTTTTTCAAATTATCCCTGAGTTCTTAGATACCTTGTTCTATTTATTTATTTTTCTTTGAGTTTTATTTAAGTAAGTTTCTATTAATGTATCTTTAAGTTGATTTATCCTTTCTGTACCAGATCTACTGATGAGTCCATTGAGGTCCTTTCTTCATTTCTGTCGTTGATGTCTAGCCTTGATTTTTCTAACAGCTTCCATCTCTCTTCTTATATTAAACTCTAAATTCTGTATGTTTTCTACCTTTTACATCAGGGTCTTTACCAGATTAATTACTGTTATTTTAAATTCCCTGTCTAGTAATTTTAACATGTCTATCATATCTGAGTTAAGCTCTGATGATTGATCTGTCTTTTCACATTATTTTTTTCTTTTTTGGCATGACATATTTTTTGTTGTGAGCTGTATATCTCTGGAAGAGAATCTTATGTAAATAGTTCTTTAGTGTGAGGGTTTATGTTAATCTGTCAGAAGTTGAGCTACTGCTAATGTTTCCTGTAGCTATAGAGGCCAAAGACTTCAAATTCCTTTTGTGGCCCTGTTTTTCTCTCCTTCCTTTGGACTTCCCTAAATACCACTACCTAGAAAGAGTCTAGATCTTGCAGCCCTTCCAGATACACTGTTATTATACTTGAGCTTTGCTGGTGTTGTGACTAGTGCAAAAAGTAGGCATTTTATAATTTTCTGATTAAATCTTAATCATTAAGTGGTTCTGTGTCTTGTGACTTTCACAATTGGATCTCCAGTAGTATAGTTTCTTTCTTCTGTCCCTTAAGGTCTTCACTGGATGCAGAAGGAAGAAACTATAGCACTGGAGATCCAATTGTGAAGGTCACAAGACACAGGGCCACTTAATGATTAAGATTTAATCAGAAAATTATAGAATGTCATTCCCTCAGAATCTCTACAAAATTCATTGTCCTTGGAGAATATGCTCTTAGAGCACTCTGGGCATATTTCATAATGATTACTTTCCCCTTCTTCCTGATAGAGTTATGAGGTTTCTTTCTTGGATCTTCACATAAGAACCTGGTGATGCTATTTGAGGTAAAACTCATGACACTGTAGGGAGCCCCACTAAGACAGTGTCACCCAGGAACTCAGTCTCAAGCAGCTTAACAGAATCACCATTGATGTGTTCCTACCAGCTTATGCCTTCTGTAGCTTTGACGTTATCTAAGCACACCTCAGATATGAATATTTAGATGCGCTGTTGCTCCAGATTTTGTTATGGCAGTTTGTCTGGCAGCTTCAGTTTTCTGATGGGTCCAAGAAGAATCATTGATTCTCAGTTTGTCCAATTTTTTACTTGTATGAATGCAGTGACTACTTCCAAGCTCTTTACACATTAGAGACAAAACTGGAAGTTGAAGGATTTTTTTTTATGTAAATGTCTTGACCAGTAAAATTCAGAGTGAGACAGGTAACTTGTTCTCTCATAGTGTCTACAGTCACTCTGAAGAGCAGAATCAAATAAAAACATCCTAACTGGGCAACAGGAAATATCTTGTACCAGTTGTTGTTCAGTCTCTAAGCAGTGTCCGACTCTTGCCACTCTATGGACTGCAGCATGCCAGGCTTCCTTGTCCTTGAACATCTCCCAAGGTTTGCTCAAACTCATGTCCATTAAGTCAGTGATGTCATTCAGACAGCTCATGCTCTGTCATCATCTTCACCTCCTGCCTTCAGTCTTTCCAAGCATCAGGGTCTTTTCCAATGGGCTGGCTCTTCTCATCAGGTGGCCAGAGTATTAGAGCTTTAGCATCAGTCTTTCCAATGAATATTCAATGTTGACTTACTTTAGGATTGACTGGTTTGATAACCTTGCAGTCTAAGGGATTGTCAAGAGTTTTTTCTAGCATCACAGTTTGGAAACATCAATTCTTTGGTGCTCAGGCTTAAATCCCTTACCAAAGGTGATATTAAAACTTCACAGCAAAAGCAGGTATAGAACTTATACAGTATAGTGTTACAGTATAGTATACAGTAAAGTGTTATACTTTCTTGACCTAATTTTACTTGCTTTCTCTCTTTTTACTTACTCCTAATGCAAAGAGAATATGGCTGCATATCTCACTATGGAAGTGAGAGTTGGGAGCTCTGGGCTTAGCTATGATAATTTAGACACATGTAGAACCTCTTATTCTGACACATTATCTTTGCTCACATTCTAATCCCCAGTGATCCAGTGCTGCTCAACTATTCCAGAAAAGCACAACAGTGAAATCTGCAGTCAGAATCACATTGATGTGTTCCTACCAGCTTATGCCTTCTGTAGCTTTGACGTTATCTAAGCACACCTCAGATATGAATATTTAGATGCGCTGTTGCTCCAGATTTTGTTATGGCAGTTTGTCTGGCAGCTTCAGTTTTCTGATGGGTCCAAGAAGAATCATTGATTCTCAGTTTGTCCAATTTTTTACTTGTATGAATGCAGTGACTACTTCCAAGCTCTTTACACATTAGAGACAAAACTGGAAGTTGAAGGATTTTTTTTTATGTAAATGTCTTGACCAGTAAAATTCAGAGTGAGACAGGTAACTTGTTCTCTCATAGTGTCTACAGTCACTCTGAAGAGCAGAATCAAATAAAAACATCCTAACTGGGCAACAGGAAATATCTTGTACCAGTTGTTGTTCAGTCTCTAAGCAGTGTCCGACTCTTGCCACTCTATGGACTGCAGCATGCCAGGCTTCCTTGTCCTTGAACATCTCCCAAGGTTTGCTCAAACTCATGTCCATTAAGTCAGTGATGTCATTCAGACAGCTCATGCTCTGTCATCATCTTCACCTCCTGCCTTCAGTCTTTCCAAGCATCAGGGTCTTTTCCAATGGGCTGGCTCTTCTCATCAGGTGGCCAGAGTATTAGAGCTTTAGCATCAGTCTTTCCAATGAATATTCAATGTTGACTTACTTTAGGATTGACTGGTTTGATAACCTTGCAGTCTAAGGGATTGTCAAGAGTTTTTTCTAGCATCACAGTTTGGAAACATCAATTCTTTGGTGCTCAGGCTTAAATCCCTTACCAAAGGTGATATTAAAACTTCACAGCAAAAGCAGGTATAGAACTTATACAGTATAGTGTTACAGTATAGTATACAGTAAAGTGTTATACTTTCTTGACCTAATTTTACTTGCTTTCTCTCTTTTTACTTACTCCTAATGCAAAGAGAATATGGCTGCATATCTCACTATGGAAGTGAGAGTTGGGAGCTCTGGGCTTAGCTATGATAATTTAGACACATGTAGAACCTCTTATTCTGACACATTATCTTTGCTCACATTCTAATCCCCAGTGATCCAGTGCTGCTCAACTATTCCAGAAAAGCACAACAGTGAAATCTCAAGCAGGTTACACAGCACAACTGTGTATATCCTGGGAATTTGATTATATCCTTGGAATTTGATTAACATGACTGTGAGGGAATAGAGCTTGGAGCTTTAAAATAGGTATTCAGTGATACACTCTTTGTCCTACAAAGTCTCTAGTAACTGGTGTGAATGCTTAGGCATCCATCCAGGGAATTAAGTGTGAAAAGTGGGGACAAGAGCCAAGCAGATTCTCTAAGGACAAGACAGTGAGTGTTACTAATGCTGTCCTGCTACAGAGCCAGAAATGGGTGAGCATGCTGAATCCCTTCAGTAGTGTGTGACTCTCTGTGACCCTATGCACTGCAACTGAACTATCTGGTTCTCTAGGTAAGAATCCTGAAGTGGGTTGCCATGCCCTCCTCCAGCGGATCTTCTGGACTCAGGGATCTAACCCATGTCTTTTACTGCATTGGCAGATGGGTTCTTTACCACTAGCACCACTTGGGAAGCCCAAGGGTAAGCAAACTACCATTTAAAAGAGATACTCTGGGGTGTGTGCATCCCAGTCATACCTGGTTTCCTGAGTTACCCAGGGCTGTCTAGTTAGCAGGGCTCAGCCCTCTGGTCTCAAGAGTGAGATAAGAAAGAGGGGATTCAATTGTCATGCTGACCCAGCATTATGGGGGAGACCTGACCGCATACAACCCTAGAGCCAGCAGCAGGAGAGCAGCTTACTTGACAGGGTTCGGGATAATTTCATTGACTTACTTTTTCTTAACTCCTAATGCAAATTTTAGCATACATTTAACTAATTCTTTGGTGCTCAGGCTTAAATCCTTACCAAAGGTGATATTAAAACTTCACAGCAAAAGCAGGTATAGAACTTATACAGTATAGTGTTACAGTATAGTATACAGTAAAGTGTTATACTTTCTTGACCTAATTTTACTTGCTTTCTCTTTTACTTAATCCTAATGCAAAGAGAATATGGCTGCATATCTCACTATGGAAGTGAGAGTTGGGAGCTCTGGGCTTAGCTATGATAATTTAGACACATGTAGAACCTCTTATTCTGACACATTATCTTTGCTCACATTCTAATCCCCAGTGATCCAGTGCTGCTCAACTATTCCAGAAAAGCACAACAGTGAAATCTCAAGCAGGTTACACAGCACAACTGTGTATATCCTGGGAATTTGATTATATCCTTGGAATTTGATTAACATGACTGTGAGGGAATAGAGCTTGGAGCTTTAAAATAGGTATTCAGTGATACACTCTTTGTCCTACAAAGTCTCTAGTAACTGGTGTGAATGCTTAGGCATCCATCCAGGGAATTAAGTGTGAAAAGTGGGGACAAGAGCCAAGCAGATTCTCTAAGGACAAGACAGTGAGTGTTACTAATGCTGTCCTGCTACAGAGCCAGAAATGGGTGAGCATGCTGAATCCCTTCAGTAGTGTGTGACTCTCTGTGACCCTATGCACTGCAACTGAACTATCTGGTTCTCTAGGTAAGAATCCTGAAGTGGGTTGCCATGCCCTCCTCCAGCGGATCTTCTGGACTCAGGGATCTAACCCATGTCTTTTACTGCATTGGCAGATGGGTTCTTTACCACTAGCACCACTTGGGAAGCCCAAGGGTAAGCAAACTACCATTTAAAAGAGATACTCTGGGGTGTGTGCATCCCAGTCATACCTGGTTTCCTGAGTTACCCAGGGCTGTCTAGTTAGCAGGGCTCAGCCCTCTGGTCTCAAGAGTGAGATAAGAAAGAGGGGATTCAATTGTCATGCTGACCCAGCATTATGGGAGAGTCCTGACCGCATACAGCCCTAGAGCCAGCAGCAGGAGAGCAGCTTACTTGACAGGGTTCGGGAATCCAAAGTGATAACAGAGGATGGCTTCCATCTCAGCAGTGACCAGCCACAGTGCAGAGTGTCAGCAAAAAGAAAGCAAATGAATTTATTTATTTTCTATTGTTCTCCTGGAAGGCCATAATAACCAAACTCAACTGCTATTTTGTATTAATTTTCCTAAAGTATAAGTAAAGAATATTGTTAGTTGTATTAAAATTCTGCTCCCAAGTGGCAGAAAGGTGAAATAGGAGTATGACAAGTGACATCTTTGAACACAGAATGTTTGGGGAGAAGAGGCCTTGAAGTCAGACATTTTACAAAAATATGTTAAAAAAAATGTTCACTTCAAGGAAGACTCAAATATTAAAGAAGGAAGAAATATATATGTGTGAAGTAAATAGCTTACTGAGGACAAAGTGGCATATGCTAAAAGTTATAGGTGGCTTTTATATTGGATTTGAGGCAAACCTGTGCTTTGGTGACTGAAATAAAAATATAAGAGTAGGCTGGTGCTACCTACAACCACTTGGAGTGATGGTCTGGAGGGATAGGAGGGGGGGAACTGGGTGGGGGAAGGGTCCAGGGATATGCATATGAATGATCTGGGAACATACATGTAAAAAAATAAATTAATTAATTAAAAAAAAAAGAGTAGGCTGGTGCTAAATAACTGAAAGAATAGAGGAGATACACATTTAGAAAATAGGCTCATGACCATCATTTGCTTTTTTTCCCTGTAGTTCTCTGTAAAAGATGACTCTGAAGGAGGCACTGCCCTTATACAATGAATTACTGAATTACTACTACAGACAAGGCACTGAGGAAAAGTTTTGTAGGTTGGTATAAAATGCTCTGTCTGCCATGAAAATGATGCTGTCTGGTTGGGAGTGTCATGGCTGCCAAAATCTGCAAATCAGAAAGGAGTTGAGAATTTAGATCTACTGCCAAATGAGCAGCAGAGTCGTGCTGTGTAATTGGAAGGAAAAGGAGGTAGGAGGAGCCCTTATTTGTACTGTTACCGATTTCTGTGGCATTAAATATTCCCACCATGGCTCATTTTAAACTGCTACTGTGAAATCGACCATCCATCAAGGTTCCTATAAATTTATAATCAGTGATTGCAAATTTATACCGGGTTGCTGCTGCACTCCACTAGCTCAGACGTTGCTTTGAGCCATCATGGCTAAGGCATGTATTTGGGAGAAACTGGAAATTAGGTTGATTATTAAAGGATAGGTCCTGTGAAACTAAGATCTGGAGTCAGGGGAGGAACTGAAGGCTTTTCATTCAGAGAGGATATTGATTATGAATTCAGACCAGAATTGGCAATGCCCCTGAGTGAATAGACCAGAATGAGTATGCTGGAAAAGGGGGTCTGATATAGGAGTGTAGAGTTAGAAAGATGACACTAAAATCCATGTAGGGTCTTAAATGATGAAAGGAAAACATAGTGTTTTTGCTGTAAGTAATGGAAGACTGTTGAAAGTTTAGGGCAATTATAAGGTAGTGAATTATGAAGATTAGGCTAGAAGAGAGGGGATTGAAAGAGTTAGAGAGTTGAAGCATGGAACACATTTTACCCTAGCATAATGCAAGTTCCTCAGGAAGCACACTCAGAGATTTGCATGTAGGCCTTATATTGAGGCGAGCTCTTAGAATCAATGCCTGTTAAGGGAATGAAGGAGACAGGCTTGGGCACAGAGAGCTGTTGGACTGCAACATAAGGAATCACAAGGACCTCTGTTAACCATTAATTCTGTGGGGACCTCCAGCTGGGATGAGCCTTCAGAGATTTCTTGAATTGGGGTGAGGAGGGTGGGTCTTTTTATTGTGGCATCAATATGTTATTAGATAGGAGCTGCTCTCAGAAAGAAATATTGCCTTGGGAGGCATCTTTCTTCAGCCAAGGACAAGTCCCAGAGAGGTACTGACTAAAACATGTAGGCAGACAACTGGGAGAATGTCACATCCTTGTAATGGTGACTCTTGGTGCACATCACCATACTACATACCTTTTCTTAAAATGTAGGTAAATTAATGAGAAACTATTAATAGTCTAAGGCAGAAATGGAATTGTACCTGTGAGATGCATTTCAAGGGGACACTGTATTGCAAAATCATTTTCACTTTGTATTGTTACCGATTTCTGTGGCATTAAATATTCCCACCATGGCTCATTTTAAACTGCTACTGTGAAATCGACCATCCATCAAGGTTCCTATAAATTTATAATCAGTGATTGCAAATTTATACCGGGTTGCTGCTGCACTCCACTAGCTCAGACGTTGCTTTGAGCCATCATGGCTAAGGCATGTATTTGGGAGAAACTGGAAATTAGGTTGATTATTAAAGGATAGGTCCTGTGAAACTAAGATCTGGAGTCAGGGGAGGAACTGAAGGCTTTTCATTCAGAGAGGATATTGATTATGAATTCAGACCAGAATTGGCAATGCCCCTGAGTGAATAGACCAGAATGAGTATGCTGGAAAAGGGGGTCTGATATAGGAGTGTAGAGTTAGAAAGATGACACTAAAATCCATGTAGGGTCTTAAATGATGAAAGGAAAACATAGTGTTTTTGCTGTAAGTAATGGAAGACTGTTGAAAGTTTAGGGCAATTATAAGGTAGTGAATTATGAAGATTAGGCTAGAAGAGAGGGGATTGAAAGAGTTAGAGAGTTGAAGCATGGAACACATTTTACCCTAGCATAATGCAAGTTCCTCAGGAAGCACACTCAGAGATTTGCATGTAGGCCTTATATTGAGGCGAGCTCTTAGAATCAATGCCTGTTAAGGGAATGAAGGAGACAGGCTTGGGCACAGAGAGCTGTTGGACTGCAACATAAGGAATCACAAGGACCTCTGTTAACCATTAATTCTGTGGGGACCTCCAGCTGGGATGAGCCTTCAGAGATTTCTTGAATTGGGGTGAGGAGGGTGGGTCTTTTTATTGTGGCATCAATATGTTATTAGATAGGAGCTGCTCTCAGAAAGAAATATTGCCTTGGGAGGCATCTTTCTTCAGCCAAGGACAAGTCCCAGAGAGGTACTGACTAAAACATGTAGGCAGACAACTGGGAGAATGTCACATCCTTGTAATGGTGACTCTTGGTGCACATCACCATACTACATACCTTTTCTTAAAATGTAGGTAAATTAATGAGAAACTATTAATAGTCTAAGGCAGAAATGGAATTGTACCTGTGAGATGCATTTCAAGGGGACACTGTATTGCAAAATCATTTTTCACTTTTACAAGTTCTAATTTTTACCATCTCTTGTTGCTTACTCATTTTATCATCCTGTTTTTATTCAAGTTTCTGTCAAAGTGTTTATTTTATTTTTTTTTACAGAGCGTTGTCGTTTACTGCCACACATCAACCTGAATCTGCCATAGGTATACATATGTCCCATTATGCTTTTTAGATGGTATTTCAAATATCTAAAATACTTAGTGTATCAATTTGTTGTCTGTTGTTTCTCTAGAGTCTCTCTAGTGATGGCTGGTCTTATTGTATGTTTGGTGAAATAACATGAGGAGGCCATGTTTATTTGATCACTATCAGCGGGAATCCTGAGGACCAAACTTGAGAGAGCTCTCTCCAGAGAGGATTCATGATTGCTTCCAAGGCAGTCATGTGCTCTAGGAGCCTAAGGCTCCCCTCCCACATCCCTAGCTCAGCACAGGTGTCTTAGAGTCAGCCATGCTTACTCATAAGTTCACTCCTAGAGTAACATTACCTTTCTGATTTGTCCAAAAGTCATTGCTCTCTGCTCCGCATTCCCCTCCCTGGTTTCCGTTTATTGTGTTTTGCTTTGCTTTGTTTTTTAGGGGGTGAAAATAGGGGTTGTTGTCACTTTTGGAGAGTTGACTTGTGCACTGAATCATGAATTTTTATGGGAGAGGTACTTACTCTGTAGTTGGGAGAGTACACTGAAATATTTAGTTAATCATTGGAGGTCAATGTAACTGGATTCATGCTATAAGGAAGATGAAGGAATGTCAGATTTCTGGATTATAAAACTGGAATAATGATGGACAGAAGTATGGAAGGAGAAAAATTCAAATTTTCTTGATTGTTTGGAAAGAAGATAGTGGGTTCTGATATATTTCACTATATTCTGTGCATAATATATACAAGCTTCCATACATGAGTGTAAACCAGGATTAAATTTTTATACAGGAATTAATTTTCCCCTATAAAAAAACTCACTTTTCTTGGTGCACATCACCATACTACATACCTTTTCTTAAAATGTAGGTAAATTAATGAGAAACTATTAATAGTCTAAGGCAGAAATGGAATTGTACCTGTGAGATGCATTTCAAGGGGACACTGTATTGCAAAATCATTTTTCACTTTTACAAGTTCTAATTTTTACCATCTCTTGTTGCTTACTCATTTTATCATCCTGTTTTTATTCAAGTTTCTGTCAAAGTGTTTATTTTATTTTTTTTTACAGAGCGTTGTCGTTTACTGCCACACATCAACCTGAATCTGCCATAGGTATACATATGTCCCATTATGCTTTTTAGATGGTATTTCAAATATCTAAAATACTTAGTGTATCAATTTGTTGTCTGTTGTTTCTCTAGAGTCTCTCTAGTGATGGCTGGTCTTATTGTATGTTTGGTGAAATAACATGAGGAGGCCATGTTTATTTGATCACTATCAGCGGGAATCCTGAGGACCAAACTTGAGAGAGCTCTCTCCAGAGAGGATTCATGATTGCTTCCAAGGCAGTCATGTGCTCTAGGAGCCTAAGGCTCCCCTCCCACATCCCTAGCTCAGCACAGGTGTCTTAGAGTCAGCCATGCTTACTCATAAGTTCACTCCTAGAGTAACATTACCTTTCTGATTTGTCCAAAAGTCATTGCTCTCTGCTCCGCATTCCCCTCCCTGGTTTCCGTTTATTGTGTTTTTGCTTTGCTTTGTTTTTTAGGGGGTGAAAATAGGGGTTGTTGTCACTTTTGGAGAGTTGACTTGTGCACTGAATCATGAATTTTTATGGGAGAGGTACTTACTCTGTAGTTGGGAGAGTACACTGAAATATTTAGTTAATCATTGGAGGTCAATGTAACTGGATTCATGCTATAAGGAAGATGAAGGAATGTCAGATTTCTGGATTATAAAACTGGAATAATGATGGACAGAAGTATGGAAGGAGAAAAATTCAAATTTTCTTGATTGTTTGGAAAGAAGATAGTGGGTTCTGATATATTTCACTATATTCTGTGCATAATATATACAAGCTTCCATACATGAGTGTAAACCAGGATTAAATTTTTATACAGAATATTTCAAATAAAAGCTAGCACAGCTTTCCAAGCTATTTAGTGTAAATATATTTAATTTTAGATTTTCCCCTTACTATTATGTGTGAGTGAACACTATATTTAGCACGACACATGTGACAGAAATGTATGATATCTCAAGGACTTGTAAGTTAAAAGATCAGCTGTGAATGATAGTAGCTTAAATTAATAGTCAACATTAGCTATTTACATGAGATACTTTATCTATATAATTTCAAATAAGGCATATGAAAGAATCCTTTGCATCTTATACTAGGATATCCCCCCAAAACTTTGTTGACTGAATTTATATGATGTAAAATTTTAATTATGGAATAATTGTTTGCTTAGTCAATACTGCATTTTTAGTTTTAGGAGCTGTATTATAATCTTATAATATTTTGTAGGACAAATTTCCTACTCTCTTTTCTTTTATTTTCAGATTTTGCTTAATTTATTTTAATTACACAATGACATTAGAATTGGTTTGTTTGTGAAATCTTGTATTTTTTGTTGTGGTAAAGCTACAAATTAATTAGGGTGATCTATGTCTTTACTAAATTTTTCTATTTGAGAATATGTTTGACTGATTTACTGCTTACTATTCATTTTTGTCCTTAAGAATTTCATTTTTGCACAATATGTATTGTATGTTTCTTGCTGGTTAAATATTGAATTATTGTGTGAGAGTGGGCATCCTGCTTTATTCTTGACTTTGTGGAAAATGCATCTGAGGGCAACCAGTGTGACTGAGCTGGAATGCAAGGCCTGAGTTCTTTCTGTTATGACACACTAACACTCAGCAAAGCTTTATTCTTAGGGGGAAATGTGAATTTATATAATTTTATAAAAAACAGGTATTATAAAGTGTGTAATGAAATAATAATGCTTGCATGCGTATTAAGTTGCTTTAGTAATGTCTGACTCTGTGTGACCCTATTGACTATAGCCTGCCAGATGTCTCTCACCAGGGGATTTTCCAGGTAAGAATAATAGAGTGGGTTGCCATGCCCTCCTCCAGGGGATTTTCCCAACCCAGGAACTGAACCCATGTCTCTTATATCCCCTGCATTGGCAGGCAGGTTCTTTACCACTAGCGCCACCTGGAAAGCCCATACAAAATCTAATGAAATAATAATAAATGTAGTTAAATAAAATAGTTCAATGCAATTTTATTGAGTCTGAAGTAAAAGACATTACATTTGAAAAGGTACTTATTTCTCCAAATTCACTTAAAATGGCACACTTTCTTATATATTTTCTGTGTAAATATTCCCATGGTACTTATAAATAGAGATTTGAAGATTGTGACAGATATTTTTTCCAAGATGGTAGCAATAGAATCTCCCTCTCACATGCAGTTCTACAATGTAACTTTCCCATTGCTTCAAAAAGAGGTGGCTTGTTTGCTTCCCTGTGGGTCTGGGTGGGTTTATGATTGTTTTGACCAGCAGAGTCCTAGGGAAGTAACACTGACTTGTAAAGCTGTGTCCTAAAAGGCATTGCAGCTTCTGTCATTCATCTGAACAGTTGAGCTCAGAGCCCTGAGCCAACATGTAAGAAGTCTAACTAACAGCTCTGAGATGGCCATTCAGTGAGGAAACCAATCTACATGAAGAGGACACATAGAGGTGCTCCAAGTGCTGTGGTAGTCTTTAAATCACACAAGCCAGGTACCAGACATGCTAAGTAAACAAGTCTTAAGATGACTCCAGTCGCCGCCGTGAAGCCCCTGCCATCAAGCCGTGTCCAAGCTTTGAATCTTTCCACCTGAATCCCAGAGATCAGGGAGGCTATACAGAACCCCACTCCCCACTGAGTCTTTTGAGCTCCTGACTCACTGAGTCCCTAAGCAGAGACAATGCTGAGCTTTACCTGAGCCTGCTGCTTCTGGGAAATAGTAATGGTTAAGAAACCTTCTTACTTTGTGTGTTCTGGGAAATGGTTTTATTGTGAATATTTCATTTTTTGCTGTTTGTTTTCTTTGTTTCATTTGCTTGCCTCCTGCTTTGACTAGATGCTCAAATGGTATATTATCTTTCTGAAGATCATCAATAGTGTTAAAGTTTCTGTAACAAAGTTCATAAACAATTTATATAATTTTTTGTGCTAAGTCTTATGACAAAGTCAGACATAGATCTTCCAAATTCCCATTCTTTGTCTCGTAAATGACTGTTGTTGTTCAGTCACTGTCATGTTTGACTCTTTGCAATCCCATTACTGCAGCAAGCCAGGCTTCCCTGTCCTCCACCATCTTCTGGAGCTCGCTCAAATTCATGTCCCTTGAGTCAGAACCATCTTATTCCCTGTAACTCTCTTCTTTTCCTACCTTCAGTCTTTCCCAGCATCACGGTCTTTTCCAATGAGTCATCTCTTTGCATCAGGTGGACAAAGTATTGGAGCTTCAACTTTAGCATCAGTCCTTCCAATGAATATTCAGGGTTGATTTCATTTAGTGACAGATATTTTTCCAAGATGGTAGCAATAGACTTCCCATGTTTGGCCCTTCAAAAGAGGTGGCTTGTTTGCTTCCCTGTGGGTCTGGGTGGGTTTATGATTGTTTTGACCAGCAGAGTCCTAGGGAAGTAACACTGACTTGTAAAGCTGTGTCCTAAAAGGCATTGCAGCTTCTGTCATTCATCTGAACAGTTGAGCTCAGAGCCCTGAGCCAACATGTAAGAAGTCTAACTAACAGCTCTGAGATGGCCATTCAGTGAGGAAACCAATCTACATGAAGAGGACACATAGAGGTGCTCCAAGTGCTGTGGTAGTCTTTAAATCACACAAGCCAGGTACCAGACATGCTAAGTAAACAAGTCTTAAGATGACTCCAGTCGCCGCCGTGAAGCCCCTGCCATCAAGCCGTGTCCAAGCTTTGAATCTTTCCACCTGAATCCCAGAGATCAGGGAGGCTATACAGAACCCCACTCCCCACTGAGTCTTTTGAGCTCCTGACTCACTGAGTCCCTAAGCAGAGACAATGCTGAGCTTTACCTGAGCCTGCTGCTTCTGGGAAATAGTAATGGTTAAGAAACCTTCTTACTTTGTGTGTTCTGGGAAATGGTTTTATTGTGAATATTTCATTTTTTGCTGTTTGTTTTCTTTGTTTCATTTGCTTGCCTCCTGCTTTGACTAGATGCTCAAATGGTATATTATCTTTCTGAAGATCATCAATAGTGTTAAAGTTTCTGTAACAAAGTTCATAAACAATTTATATAATTTTTTGTGCTAAGTCTTATGACAAAGTCAGACATAGATCTTCCAAATTCCCATTCTTTGTCTCGTAAATGACTGTTGTTGTTCAGTCACTGTCATGTTTGACTCTTTGCAATCCCATTACTGCAGCAAGCCAGGCTTCCCTGTCCTCCACCATCTTCTGGAGCTCGCTCAAATTCATGTCCCTTGAGTCAGAACCATCTTATTCCCTGTAACTCTCTTCTTTTCCTACCTTCAGTCTTTCCCAGCATCACGGTCTTTTCCAATGAGTCATCTCTTTGCATCAGGTGGACAAAGTATTGGAGCTTCAACTTTAGCATCAGTCCTTCCAATGAATATTCAGGGTTGATTTCATTTAGGATTGATGATTTGATCTCCTTGCTGTCCAAGGGACTCTCAAGAGTCTTCTTCTGCAGCACAATTAGAAAGCATCAATTCTTTGTCTCATAAATAATTACTTGAACCCTTTGTCTTCACTGATCAATATGGATAAAATGCCTCTTGACTTGACTTTACCAAAAAATCCCCTTCTTTATCTTTCACTGAGAGACACTGCAGATTTTATGGTCCAGAGCTTCTCCATATTGTAATAATGTATTATTTCAAGGGTCCTCTTAACAAAGACTTTCCTTATTAATGTAAAGACTTGCAGTTTTTTCTTTGATAGTGTAACCAAATGACTGGTTTAATTCACTATTAGGTTAATTAATTGACTTCTCCCAGCATATCCAAAACCTTTATTACTTAGAGAAGCATAAGTTATGTCAGTATTGATTCAAAAATTAAGCACTGTATGCAGGATTATTTCACCACAAAGCTATCAGAAATATTTATATTTATAAATTTACTGGATAAAAATTTAAATGACTTCTAATTTTTGGTATTTGAGAGAATAGAATATTTCATTATTATTTTCTAGAATTTTAATGATAAGTTTATTTTAGTTGAGTATGATACTGGTAAATTTTATTTCAGTCTATCTAAAATGTTATGTATTAATAGGTATATATGTGCATGCATGCTCAGTTGCTCATTCATGTCCAACTCTTTGTGACCACATGGACTGTAGCCCATCAGGTTCCTCTGTCCATGGTATTTTCCAGGCAAGAATACTGGAAGGGGTTGCCATTTCCTACTCTAGGGATCTTCCCAACCCAGGGATCAAACCTGGGTCTCTTGTGTCTCCTGGACTGGCCTAGCAAGATACAAATTGTGTAAGAACTATGGTACATAAACCTGTTTTTAAGACTATTGATGAGCTTCAGGTAGAGAAGATATCGCTAATTAGGCATCAGTTTGTGCTAGGTCTTTGATATTCAACACCTCATGTCCTCCACCACCTTCTGGAGCTCGCTCAAATTCATGTCCCTTGAGTCAGAACCATCTTATTCCCTGTAACTCTCTTCTTTTCCTACCTTCAGTCTTTCCCAGCATCACGGTCTTTTCCAATGAGTCATCTCTTTGCATCAGGTGGACAAAGTATTGGAGCTTCAACTTTAGCATCAGTCCTTCCAATGAATATTCAGGGTTGATTTCATTTAGGATTGATGATTTGATCTCCTTGCTGTCCAAGGGACTCTCAAGAGTCTTCTTCTGCAGCACAATTAGAAAGCATCAATTCTTTGTCTCATAAATAATTACTTGAACCCTTTGTCTTCACTGATCAATATGGATAAAATGCCTCTTGACTTGACTTTACCAAAAAATCCCCTTCTTTATCTTTCACTGAGAGACACTGCAGATTTTATGGTCCAGAGCTTCTCCATATTGTAATAATGTATTATTTCAAGGGTCCTCTTAACAAAGACTTTCCTTATTAATGTAAAGACTTGCAGTTTTTCTTTGATAGTGTAACCAAATGACTGGTTTAATTCACTATTAGGTTAATTAATTGACTTCTCCCAGCATATCCAAAACCTTTATTACTTAGAGAAGCATAAGTTATGTCAGTATTGATTCAAAAATTAAGCACTGTATGCAGGATTATTTCACCACAAAGCTATCAGAAATATTTATATTTATAAATTTACTGGATAAAAATTTAAATGACTTCTAATTTTTGGTATTTGAGAGAATAGAATATTTCATTATTATTTTCTAGAATTTTAATGATAAGTTTATTTTAGTTGAGTATGATACTGGTAAATTTTATTTCAGTCTATCTAAAATGTTATGTATTAATAGGTATATATGTGCATGCATGCTCAGTTGCTCATTCATGTCCAACTCTTTGTGACCACATGGACTGTAGCCCATCAGGTTCCTCTGTCCATGGTATTTTCCAGGCAAGAATACTGGAAGGGGTTGCCATTTCCTACTCTAGGGGATCTTCCCAACCCAGGGATCAAACCTGGGTCTCTTGTGTCTCCTGGACTGGCCTAGCAAGATACAAATTGTGTAAGAACTATGGTACATAAACCTGTTTTTTTAAGACTATTGATGAGCTTCAGGTAGAGAAGATATACGCTAATTAGGCATCAGTTTGTGCTAGGTCTTTGATATTCAACACCTCATTTAACCCACAAAGCAGTCCTCCAAAAATGTTTTAACTGCATTTTTATAAATGATAAAATGGTCTTCCTTAAGATAATGGATTTTATTCTTTGAAATGTTAGTTCTCTTTAAAAATAAAACACCTTTCATATGATAGACAAAGACAGAATCAATACTGTGAAAGTAGAAAATGACTTCTTTACTATTTTCATGGCAAAGATAAGAGATGACTTTATTTTATTTGATCACATATTTTTCTCCAGGTGACAACTAGAATTTTAGGGGGAAACAAAGATTGTGGTTCACAAACAGGCTTATTAAAGGGGCAGCAATAAGGATTTCCCATATGGATTGTACATTTATTAGCATGATTATTGTTCAGTTGCTAAGTTGTGTCTGATTCTTTGCAATCCCATGGACTGGAGCCCACTAGGCTCCTCTGTCCATGGGGTTTTCCAGGCAGGAACACTGGAGTGGGTTGCCATTTCCTTCTCAGGGAATCCTCCCAACCCACGGGTGAAACCTGTGTCTCCTGCATTGTAGGAGGATTCTTTGCCACCCAGCCTCCAGGGAAGCCCCATTAACATGATGGACTTTCACAAATTTCTTGTCTTCTCTGAGTTTCAGTCTGACTGTGTCTCCTAAATCTAGATATAAGGTGAAGATGCTAATTTCTGATTACATACAATTCCTGAATGTTGTCATGTTTGAGTAGTGCTTAGATACCAGAGTACGCTACAAAAGCAATGGATGTAAAATCAGAACTCGACAAGAGCAATGCATGTAGAATCCAAGTGTGTTCACATATATTCTCTGCCTTGACCCTTACTTTCAAACCATATTTGCTGAAATGTTCCTTCTACCTGGATTGTGCTCAGATATGAATACAGATATCTTATCTTAACTTCAGGCTTTGCCTCAAACACCAGCACCTAATGCAAACTTTTTCCTATTCCAAATAGTTGTACTCAATCTATTTTTAAAAAACATTTCTATGGCTATCTGAACTTTTAAAAATAATACAGTTTAGCAATCTGTGTTGCTTTTTGCAGGTATTTCTCAGGACCAGGTTGAAAGATCTTGGAGATAAAGGACTATTTGTTATTTCCTATTGCTTCTATAGAACCTTACCCTGTCCTTGTGGAGAGGAGAGCAAGAAGCTTAGAACATATTTTTGCAACAGAATTGTATCAATCAGTTATTAATATTAATGGCTTTTAATGACTTAATTAATGAGATATTGTGAGAATGGCAACTTTAAACTTTACACATAAAATTGTAGGATAAATAATAAAATGAAGGTTAGTATGATTTATCACTATTGTGAAATAATCGCAATTACTTTGATTGCATCCATATTCCTGGCATGTTGTTATAGTTTTTATGTTCCTGTTAATGAAATTTTATCTTTGCAAAGTGATAAAAAATATACCCTGTGATCTCAGGAACTATATTCCTTCTTAAAGAAGCATGTTTGTTAGTAGTCCTTCTAATGATTTCTGGAGCCCACTAGGCTCCTCTGTCCATGGGGTTTTCAAACAGGAACACTGGAGTGGGTTGCCATTTCCTTCTCAGGGAATCCTCCCAACCCACGGTGAAACCTGTGTCTCCTGCATTGTAGGAGGATTCTTTGCCACCCAGCCTCCAGGGAAGCCCCATTAACATGATGGACTTTCACAAATTTCTTGTCTTCTCTGAGTTTCAGTCTGACTGTGTCTCCTAAATCTAGATATAAGGTGAAGATGCTAATTTCTGATTACATACAATTCCTGAATGTTGTCATGTTTGAGTAGTGCTTAGATACCAGAGTACGCTACAAAAGCAATGGATGTAAAATCAGAACTCGACAAGAGCAATGCATGTAGAATCCAAGTGTGTTCACATATATTCTCTGCCTTGACCCTTACTTTCAAACCATATTTGCTGAAATGTTCCTTCTACCTGGATTGTGCTCAGATATGAATACAGATATCTTATCTTAACTTCAGGCTTTGCCTCAAACACCAGCACCTAATGCAAACTTTTTCCTATTCCAAATAGTTGTACTCAATCTATTTTTAAAAAACATTTCTATGGCTATCTGAACTTTTAAAAATAATACAGTTTAGCAATCTGTGTTGCTTTTTGCAGGTATTTCTCAGGACCAGGTTGAAAGATCTTGGAGATAAAGGACTATTTGTTATTTCCTATTGCTTCTATAGAACCTTACCCTGTCCTTGTGGAGAGGAGAGCAAGAAGCTTAGAACATATTTTTGCAACAGAATTGTATCAATCAGTTATTAATATTAATGGCTTTTAATGACTTAATTAATGAGATATTGTGAGAATGGCAACTTTAAACTTTACACATAAAATTGTAGGATAAATAATAAAATGAAGGTTAGTATGATTTATCACTATTGTGAAATAATCGCAATTACTTTGATTGCATCCATATTCCCTGGCATGTTGTTATAGTTTTTTATGTTCCTGTTAATGAAATTTTATCTTTGCAAAGTGATAAAAAAATATACCCTGTGATCTCAGGATATATTTTCTTAATATTCCTTCTTAAAGAAGATCTAAATTAAATTGATTTCTTGACATCAGTAGTATATTTTGCTCAATTTCTGTTATTAGTTTCTTCAGGGTCATTCTCATCAGAAGTAGTGGTTCCTTTTTTTTCTTGAAGGCTTTTGACTTTCCTTGGTTCCACTGGTGGATGCTTTCCTGTCTGTACCCAAGAAGTGCTAACTTGCTCAGTACCTGGAGTGAATTACCTGAAGACAGACAGCTCTTTTGTTTTGATTCTCATTCTTTTTCTTTTTTCTTTTCCCCATCATGCCTCTTTTTTTTAAGATATTTATTTTCATCCTTCTTTTATTCTTTGGCCTGTGTTGGCCTCCCATCGCAGTGGCCTCTCTCATTGCAGAGCACCAGTTCTGGGTGCATGTGCTCCAGAGCACCGGCTCACAATTGGTCACACCAGTCCAGCCGCTCCTCAGCATGTGGGATCTTTCCTGGTCAGGGATCAAACTGGTTCTCCTTGCACTGCAAGGTGGACTCTCTACCCACTGGAACACCAGGCAAGCCCTGATTCTCATTCTCTTTATCCTTTCTTTTCAGGTACAAAACTTGGGAGAAAATGAAATACATTATAGTTTTGGTGCTAATTAGTTGCTTATGATAATACAGCCTTTTTTTTTTTTTTTGGTAATAGAATCTTTCTTCCATTAATGGCTTCCCTGGTGGAACTAGTGATAAAGAACCTGCCTGCCAATGAAGGTAAGAATTCAGAGATGTGAGTTCAATCCCTGGGTGGGGAAGATACCCTGGAGGAGGAAATGGAAATCCACTCTAGTATTCTTCCTGTGGACAGAGGAGTCTGGCGGGCTTTAGTCCATAGGGTCGCAAAGAGTCGGACATGACTAAAGCAATTTAGCAGAGCAGAGCACAGCACCTTTCTTCCATTGATGGCTGAAGTCTCTTTATCTTACTTAACCTAACTGCTTTGTGCAGAATATGAACTTTATGTATCACAAAATAATTTGATTGCATCCATA
This sequence comes from Tragulus kanchil, assembly GCA_022376925.1. NCBI lineage: Eukaryota > Metazoa > Chordata > Mammalia > Artiodactyla > Tragulidae > Tragulus > Tragulus kanchil. The sequence continues at coordinate 286,924,242 of JAIOJX010000026.1, forward strand.
TTCCTGGCATGTTGTTATAGTTTTTTATGTTCCTGTTAATGAAATTTTATCTTTGCAAAGTGATAAAAAAATATACCCTGTGATCTCAGGATATATTTTCTTAATATTCCTTCTTAAAGAAGATCTAAATTAAATTGATTTCTTGACATCAGTAGTATATTTTGCTCAATTTCTGTTATTAGTTTCTTCAGGGTCATTCTCATCAGAAGTAGTGGTTCCTTTTTTTTCTTGAAGGCTTTTGACTTTCCTTGGTTCCACTGGTGGATGCTTTCCTGTCTGTACCCAAGAAGTGCTAACTTGCTCAGTACCTGGAGTGAATTACCTGAAGACAGACAGCTCTTTTGTTTTGATTCTCATTCTTTTTCTTTTTTCTTTTCCCCATCATGCCTCTTTTTTTTAAGATATTTATTTTCATCCTTCTTTTATTCTTTGGCCTGTGTTGGCCTCCCATCGCAGTGGCCTCTCTCATTGCAGAGCACCAGTTCTGGGTGCATGTGCTCCAGAGCACCGGCTCACAATTGGTCACACCAGTCCAGCCGCTCCTCAGCATGTGGGATCTTTCCTGGTCAGGGATCAAACTGGTTCTCCTTGCACTGCAAGGTGGACTCTCTACCCACTGGAACACCAGGCAAGCCCTGATTCTCATTCTCTTTATCCTTTCTTTTCAGGTACAAAACTTGGGAGAAAATGAAATACATTATAGTTTTGGTGCTAATTAGTTGCTTATGATAATACAGCCTTTTTTTTTTTTTTTTGGTAATAGAATCTTTCTTCCATTAATGGCTTCCCTGGTGGAACTAGTGATAAAGAACCTGCCTGCCAATGAAGGTAAGAATTCAGAGATGTGAGTTCAATCCCTGGGTGGGGAAGATACCCTGGAGGAGGAAATGGAAATCCACTCTAGTATTCTTCCTGTGGACAGAGGAGTCTGGCGGGCTTTAGTCCATAGGGTCGCAAAGAGTCGGACATGACTAAAGCAATTTAGCAGAGCAGAGCACAGCACCTTTCTTCCATTGATGGCTGAAGTCTCTTTATCTTACTTAACCTAACTGCTTTGTGCAGAATATGAACTTTATGTATCACAATTTTTTTTATTAAACTAATATATCTGTTGTGATCCACCAACATTATGGTATGGGAAAAGTTCCTCTAACCCCTTTTATATGATGATAGGAATGTTAAAAATCAATCCAATATAAAATTTTTCCAAAGATTATTTATAGACTGGGAATTAGTTGGTAAAGAAAAAAAGAAGAGTTGGTTATTTTATTATTTTTTTTTCATTTTTATTAGAATATAGTTGCTTTAAAATGCTGTGTTAATTTCTATCGTATAGCAAAATAAATCAACTGTAAGTATACATATATCCCTCTTTTTTGGATTTCCTTCCCATTTGAGTCACCACAGAGCATAGAGTAGAGTTACTTGAGCTACACAGTAGATTCTAACTAGTTACCTATTTTATATATAGTAGCGTGTATCCTATTATTCTGTGTGAATCCTTCTATGATAATAAAAGTAGAAGTTATTCTACAGTATGAGGAGCCCTGTGAAAACTCACTTTATGGGACATAGTGACACCCTCTATTGTTAAGTAAGATGATTTAGAATTAGTCTCATTTATTTAACAAACATATTTTGAGTGCTCACCATGCTCCAGATAACATAAACTCCTCTAGGGGTTCAGCACGAAACAAAACAGAAATAAATGTTCCTTCGCCTCATGGAGCCTGCCCTCATAATGCAGTTGGACAATTGTCTCCAGATGGAATTACCTGGTTTTGAAATTTGAGATGAAATATATTACCATTTTCATCCCTTATGCTAGCAGGTTTCATGTGGGCAAGTGTCTTTGTTCTTTGCTCACAACTTATCCCCAGTGCCTAGAACAGTGTCTGGCACACAATAGATTCTCCGTAAGTATTTGCTGATGAATAAGTATTTTCAAAAAAAACTACATTTGGTTAAAATTCTCTTATATACTAGGCAGGTACAAGACACTGTCTTCTGGATGTCACTGTTTGGGCGTAAGGGAGCTGGTATGAATTTGTCACATTAGCAGTAGAAAGTCATACATTCCTGCCTCCTTCTCTTATGTGCATAAGTCATACCCTTGAAACCTCTTACAAATTTCACTCATTTTTTTTGGATATTGCTCAGTTGGTATCCAGATAATGAAAAGATCTCTCATCTATTGGTGCCAAGCACATCTGGTAGATTCTTCCCCTTTTTGACCCAGATCTACTCAGTGACTTCTTCTGCCAAGGAAGCTGCTGGAGGGTGTTGGTCACTGACATTCCTGCTGGACAATCCATTTCATCAGGATAATGATGTAGCTGTCCCTAGTGTGCTGTCTCCTAATGTTTCTGAAATGCATGCCTATTTTTTTCTGCTGTGTCATACTCCAACACAGAAACTCCAAAGCAGTGCTGCTTGTGCTCTGGGTCTTTTCAGGCTTTTTTGAGAAGAAAACCTTCAGATTCTGTGACCATTACTTTGTAAATAGAACTCTGACAGGAACTGCTAAGTAGGGGTGAGGGCACAGGTGGACCTTGCTGCCTTTTCCCTCTCCCCTTCTCTTCCTTGTGTAGTCTGCTGCTTGGACATGCTGGAGACAGTGTGGCCCAAGCCTGAAATCTCAGAAGTAACTTGGTAGTAACTGGTTCAAAGAGTCAGTAACAAAACTAGAACTCATTGGGGACAGAACTATTACCATTATGGTGTCAGCAACTTCTAATCTAAATTCTCTCCTTAAATTTGACCATCTCACTAAAAATTATTTTTCCTAATTTCAGAAAACTAAGTGTCCATGTCTTATATAAGCAAATCACCTAGATAGATCAAAGGAGTGTCAACATAAAAACACATCTGAGATTTCTGGCTACTTGTTTAACAAAATAAATGTTCCTTCGCCTCATGGAGCCTGCCCTCATAATGCAGTTGGACAATTGTCTCCAGATGGAATTACCTGGTTTTGAAATTTGAGATGAAATATATTACCATTTTCATCCCTTATGCTAGCAGGTTTCATGTGGGCAAGTGTCTTTGTTCTTTGCTCACAACTTATCCCCAGTGCCTAGAACAGTGTCTGGCACACAATAGATTCTCCGTAAGTATTTGCTGATGAATAAGTATTTTCAAAAAAAACTACATTTGGTTAAAATTCTCTTATATACTAGGCAGGTACAAGACACTGTCTTCTGGATGTCACTGTTTGGGCGTAAGGGAGCTGGTATGAATTTGTCACATTAGCAGTAGAAAGTCATACATTCCTGCCTCCTTCTCTTATGTGCATAAGTCATACCCTTGAAACCTCTTACAAATTTCACTCATTTTTTTTGGATATTGCTCAGTTGGTATCCAGATAATGAAAAGATCTCTCATCTATTGGTGCCAAGCACATCTGGTAGATTCTTCCCCTTTTTGACCCAGATCTACTCAGTGACTTCTTCTGCCAAGGAAGCTGCTGGAGGGTGTTGGTCACTGACATTCCTGCTGGACAATCCATTTCATCAGGATAATGATGTAGCTGTCCCTAGTGTGCTGTCTCCTAATGTTTCTGAAATGCATGCCTATTTTTTTCTGCTGTGTCATACTCCAACACAGAAACTCCAAAGCAGTGCTGCTTGTGCTCTGGGTCTTTTCAGGCTTTTTTGAGAAGAAAACCTTCAGATTCTGTGACCATTACTTTGTAAATAGAACTCTGACAGGAACTGCTAAGTAGGGGTGAGGGCACAGGTGGACCTTGCTGCCTTTTCCCTCTCCCCTTCTCTTCCTTGTGTAGTCTGCTGCTTGGACATGCTGGAGACAGTGTGGCCCAAGCCTGAAATCTCAGAAGTAACTTGGTAGTAACTGGTTCAAAGAGTCAGTAACAAAACTAGAACTCATTGGGGACAGAACTATTACCATTATGGTGTCAGCAACTTCTAATCTAAATTCTCTCCTTAAATTTGACCATCTCACTAAAAATTATTTTTCCTAATTTCAGAAAACTAAGTGTCCATGTCTTATATAAGCAAATCACCTAGATAGATCAAAGGAGTGTCAACATAAGAACACATCTGAGATTTCTGGCTACTTGTTACTCTATTAAAAGTCAGTTTGAATAAAATTGGTAAGTTAATCAGGCATTTATTTGAGCTTGGTACGGTTGACTGTAAAAGGATAAGATAAAAGTTCTTCTTGGGGATAATTTTGATGGAGGGGTGGAAAAATCCCAAATTGCACGCAGATATTAGTAGCATGTATACCTATGTATGTGGTATGATTTGTAGGAGTTTTAAGAAGATCCTGTGTACCCCATAGTACTTCTTTGTCCTGCATGCTTATGCATGAAATGGTTTTAGGAGTAAAATATTTTTCAGTTTCAGTTAGTTCAGTGTAAGGTGGCCACAAAGCAATAAAGGAGATTTCCATGGGGTTGGGCACAGAGAGGCTTGGAGCCATTATCAACACACTAGTTACCTGCAGAGGTAGGAGAAAGGGGAAGGGTGAAGTCAGGGTGGGTTGAAGGGAAGCTGCAGTTACTGCACAAATTCAGTTAAAATAATTTCAATGGGTATTATATTTGAACCATATAAATTTTAAAATAAGAATTAGTATCATGAAATGGATATCTATTTAAACTAAAAATTAAAAGAGCCAAGACCTTGATCCTTGCTGACTGTGTGATCCTGGACAAGTCACTGAAGCTCACTGGGCTTTCTCATTCTAATATCTCCTGGTCCAGTTCTAAAATCTTGTGATTCAGTGTCTGGGTTGTGTGGGCAGATCTAAAAAAAAGAACAGTGTAGGTTGGAACAGTTTGTAGATTTTTGGGGAAAGATAAGTGTTACAAATTGAATGTTTGTGTCCCCCTAAATTCTTATTTTGAAATCTAATCCCCAGTGTAGTGGCATTTGGAGGTGAGGTTTTGGGGAGCTGATTAGGCCATGAGGCTAAAATGTTTAAAAAAAATAGGTCCCAGAGAACTCCCTTGCTCTTCCTCTGTGTGAGGGCACAGGTAGAAGACAGCTGCTTGTGAGCCAGGAAGAGGGCTCTCACCAGACATCGAATGTGCCATCACCTTGTCTTTCCAGCCTCCAGCATGGTGAGAAATGCATTTTTGCTGTTTATTAGCTACACAGTCTGTAGTATTTTGTTACAGTCACCAGGTCAGACTAAGTAAGTCTAAAGCTGGACCATCAACAAATCCAGTGAAAGGGTTCTGTGCCCAGTTTCCAATGTGGGGGGAATCCCTATAGCACCAGGCAATTCTTGGGCATCAGAAGGGCAGCCTTCAATTCAGTTCTGTTCAGCTCAGGCACTATGTATTCAGAGGGAGTACCAGGTTCCACAGGCTAAAGGCTCAGTCCTGTAAGACTGCATCCCTTTCCCCACACTTCAGATGCCCATTGAAAATCCAGATTGTCATCTAGGCTACCTAACCAGCTATAGGTTGGAGGTTCCAATGATCCTCTTCCTTCTCAGAGTGCCAATCACAAGTCCAGGTGGTGCACCTGGGCTTCTGAATAAGGTACAGGTGCATGTATGCTCTATCATGCCCTACTCTTTTATGACCCCATGGACTGTAGCCCTCCAGGCACCTCTGGTCCATGGACTTTTCCAGGCAAGAATACTGGAGTGGATTGCCATTTGCTACTCCAGGGAATCTTCCTGATTCAGAAATCGAACCCCTATCTCCTGTATCTCCTGTATCATTGGCAGGCAGACTCTTTACTACTGCACCACCAGGGAAATCAGAAGGGCCCCAAATCTCTTCTGTTCAGTTGATTTGCTGGAGCAGCTTACAGAAGTGAGAAACATTTTGCTTAATAGATTACTGGTATATATAATAAAATATGACTCAGGAACACATGGAAAAGATGCATAGGGCAAGGCATGCAGGTAGAGGCTCTGAGCCTACATGCCCCCTTAGAGAACCCTTTACTCCTGGAATCTCTGCCTATTCACCAACCTGAAAGCTCTTCCAACCCTGTCCTTTTGGGCTTTAATGGAATAAGCGTAATTGGTTAAATCATTGGCCATTGGTGATTAAATTGCAATCTCAAGCACCTCTCCATTCTTCAGAAGTCAAGGGCTGTGGGTGGGACTGAAGGTTCTAACCCTCTCAATAATACCTGGTTGGCTCCACTGGCAACTGCTTTCATTCTTAGGGTCTAAAAGTCACCTCATTAACAAACAAATTTATAGCCCTAGTCTGGGAAATCCCAAGAGACTTAAGAGGCTTGTGTCAGAAATAGGACAAACAGAGACAAAATAGATATTTCTTATTATAAATCACAATGATCATATAAGTTAAAGTGGCCATCAACAAATCCAGTGAAAGGGTTCTGTGCCCAGTTTCCAATGTGGGGGGAATCCCTATAGCACCAGGCAATTCTTGGGCATCAGAAGGGCAGCCTTCAATTCAGTTCTGTTCAGCTCAGGCACTATGTATTCAGAGGGAGTACCAGGTTCCACAGGCTAAAGGCTCAGTCCTGTAAGACTGCATCCCTTTCCCCACACTTCAGATGCCCATTGAAAATCCAGATTGTCATCTAGGCTACCTAACCAGCTATAGGTTGGAGGTTCCAATGATCCTCTTCCTTCTCAGAGTGCCAATCACAAGTCCAGGTGGTGCACCTGGGCTTCTGAATAAGGTACAGGTGCATGTATGCTCTATCATGCCCTACTCTTTTATGACCCCATGGACTGTAGCCCTCCAGGCACCTCTGGTCCATGGACTTTTCCAGGCAAGAATACTGGAGTGGATTGCCATTTGCTACTCCAGGGAATCTTCCTGATTCAGAAATCGAACCCCTATCTCCTGTATCTCCTGTATCATTGGCAGGCAGACTCTTTACTACTGCACCACCAGGGAAATCAGAAGGGCCCCAAATCTCTTCTGTTCAGTTGATTTGCTGGAGCAGCTTACAGAAGTGAGAAACATTTTGCTTAATAGATTACTGGTATATATAATAAAATATGACTCAGGAACACATGGAAAAGATGCATAGGGCAAGGCATGCAGGTAGAGGCTCTGAGCCTACATGCCCCCTTAGAGAACCCTTTACTCCTGGAATCTCTGCCTATTCACCAACCTGAAAGCTCTTCCAACCCTGTCCTTTTGGGCTTTAATGGAATAAGCGTAATTGGTTAAATCATTGGCCATTGGTGATTAAATTGCAATCTCAAGCACCTCTCCATTCTTCAGAAGTCAAGGGCTGTGGGTGGGACTGAAGGTTCTAACCCTCTCAATAATACCTGGTTGGCTCCACTGGCAACTGCTTTCATTCTTAGGGTCTAAAAGTCACCTCATTAACAAACAAATTTATAGCCCTAGTCTGGGAAATCCCAAGAGACTTAAGAGGCTTGTGTCAGAAATAGGACAAACAGAGACAAAATAGATATTTCTTATTATAAATCACAATGATCATATACAGGAACTAGATTACTGGAGAAAGGGAAAAATTCCAGTAAGAAGGACACTACGGTTGGAACCAAATACAAATTATAGATCTCAAGGAACATGACCTTATTGGAAAAAGGTCAGGTTGGTTGTACTAACACCATGCACTGTATTTTCCAGAATGATCTTTATGACTCTGGTCACAATTACTCTTCTGTGATTGTGCTGTGAAATATTAAATTACCTACCCTCTTTCCTATTGCTCCTTGTCAGATCCCCAATTCCCTTAAAATGCCCACTCTGTGAATTTGTTTCAGTCACCAATATTTTGAGTAAATTGTTGTTCTAGTTTCAGTGACTGAGGTGTCCTTTTTCTGTGCAAAGCCAAGGAACATTAATGGAATCTCACTATTTGTAGCAGGAACTCTTAGTCTGAGATTGGACTTGAGGCCTCACTGCATATTTTGTGCATCTGTACTTTTCTACTCCTTTCCTTCAGAATAGACTGATTTTTTCTCATCCCTGCTCTCATATTTACTTGTGCATTCTTCTGTTGCTCACTGATACTTTCACATCTACATATGTGTTATTCTTCTCACCAAGCTCTGAGTTGCTTTAGGACAGATTTCTTCTTTTAATTTGTAGGCTTAACATAGTCAACACCATGATTGAATAAAGGTACACCTGGCTGAGTGAAGAAGTTATCTGTTGTTAAGCTATATGTCCCATGTTTTGCAATAGAAAATGACATCTTGATGTTGGGAGCTGAAGGAACTTTTGAAACTCATGCAAATGCTTTAATACAATATGTCCTCAATTCCCTCTAATGGAATAAGCGTAATTGGTTAAATCATTGGCCATTGGTGATTAAATTGCAATCTCAAGCACCTCTCCATTCTTCAGAAGTCAAGGGCTGTGGGTGGGACTGAAGGTTCTAACCCTCTCAATAATACCTGGTTGGCTCCACTGGCAACTGCTTTCATTCTTAGGGTCTAAAAGTCACCTCATTAACAAACAAATTTATAGCCCTAGTCTGGGAAATCCCAAGAGACTTAAGAGGCTTGTGTCAGAAATAGGACAAACAGAGACAAAATAGATATTTCTTATTATAAATCACAATGATCATATACAGGAACTAGATTACTGGAGAAAGGGAAAAATTCCAGTAAGAAGGACACTACGGTTGGAACCAAATACAAATTATAGATCTCAAGGAACATGACCTTATTGGAAAAAGGTCAGGTTGGTTGTACTAACACCATGCACTGTATTTTCCAGAATGATCTTTATGACTCTGGTCACAATTACTCTTCTGTGATTGTGCTGTGAAATATTAAATTACCTACCCTCTTTCCTATTGCTCCTTGTCAGATCCCCAATTCCCTTAAAATGCCCACTCTGTGAATTTGTTTCAGTCACCAATATTTTGAGTAAATTGTTGTTCTAGTTTCAGTGACTGAGGTGTCCTTTTCTGTGCAAAGCCAAGGAACATTAATGGAATCTCACTATTTGTAGCAGGAACTCTTAGTCTGAGATTGGACTTGAGGCCTCACTGCATATTTTGTGCATCTGTACTTTTCTACTCCTTTCCTTCAGAATAGACTGATTTTTTCTCATCCCTGCTCTCATATTTACTTGTGCATTCTTCTGTTGCTCACTGATACTTTCACATCTACATATGTGTTATTCTTCTCACCAAGCTCTGAGTTGCTTTAGGACAGATTTCTTCTTTTAATTTGTAGGCTTAACATAGTCAACACCATGATTGAATAAAGGTACACCTGGCTGAGTGAAGAAGTTATCTGTTGTTAAGCTATATGTCCCATGTTTTGCAATAGAAAATGACATCTTGATGTTGGGAGCTGAAGGAACTTTTGAACTCATGCATGCTTTAATACAATCATGTCCTCAATTCCACCCCCCCTAATATTCTTTAGTCTCTAGCTACATCTCTTAGCAACTGATAAAAATGTGAAGCTCTATTACCAAAGAGAAAATATTCAGACCTAAAAGACCTCAGATAGAAGATCAATAGGCTGTGAAGGCAATTATCTAATTCATCTGGGTCACCCTCACCTTTATTACCAGAAGAATTGGCTTTATTTCAATTCAGTCATAAAACCAGTGGGTTATTAGCAAGAAAACAGGCAAGCAGTTCTTTGACTATAGCTACAGTTAAGAACAATTATGGTATTAAGTTCATGGATACTGAAGAGATTAATAGACTTCTCAAGGAGTTTTATGGATGATTATATATGAATGATAACCGTACTCTGTGTTAAGGGGAAAGCTCATATATCTGCATTTCCTTAAATGTGAACAAATTTTGGAAGGAAAGGAAACCTTCTTGAATAAAGCTATTCTTCCTGCTTAAAACTACCAAAGTCCTAGAGAAGTCTAAGTAAGGTCAGGATGCAGCCAGTTCCATTAAAATGCTTTGCATTAAAGGTTTCATTAATCTTTTATAGATTGTATGGTAATAAGACTATTTTATCTCAAATGATCCTGGCCTGGATTTTGCTTGACACATGTTTCATTAAGTGCTCTTATCTGCCATCTTAATAATCCAGTGCTGGTATTTATTAAAGAGTTTTGTTAAATCACATTTTCTGTGCAGGTTTTCTTTTAAAGAAGTTGAAAGAGTTTTATTGTCTCATTAATATGTGCTATCTTTCTCTGCTGGATATGTGTAGACAGTGGTTCCTTCAGTGGAATCCTATTATGTTCTATTGTGCATCTCCTCTGGTTGTTATTTCCCCGTGTAGAAGGAAAATTTTTTGGGTTTAGGGAACTACTATTTTACATATGTGTTATTCTTCTCACCAAGCTCTGAGTTGCTTTAGGACAGATTTCTTCTTTTAATTTGTAGGCTTAACATAGTCAACACCATGATTGAATAAAGGTACACCTGGCTGAGTGAAGAAGTTATCTGTTGTTAAGCTATATGTCCCATGTTTTGCAATAGAAAATGACATCTTGATGTTGGGAGCTGAAGGAACTTTTGAACTCATGCATGCTTTAATACAATCATGTCCTCAATTCCACCCCCCCTAATATTCTTTAGTCTCTAGCTACATCTCTTAGCAACTGATAAAAATGTGAAGCTCTATTACCAAAGAGAAAATATTCAGACCTAAAAGACCTCAGATAGAAGATCAATAGGCTGTGAAGGCAATTATCTAATTCATCTGGGTCACCCTCACCTTTATTACCAGAAGAATTGGCTTTATTTCAATTCAGTCATAAAACCAGTGGGTTATTAGCAAGAAAACAGGCAAGCAGTTCTTTGACTATAGCTACAGTTAAGAACAATTATGGTATTAAGTTCATGGATACTGAAGAGATTAATAGACTTCTCAAGGAGTTTTATGGATGATTATATATGAATGATAACCGTACTCTGTGTTAAGGGGAAAGCTCATATATCTGCATTTCCTTAAATGTGAACAAATTTTGGAAGGAAAGGAAACCTTCTTGAATAAAGCTATTCTTCCTGCTTAAAACTACCAAAGTCCTAGAGAAGTCTAAGTAAGGTCAGGATGCAGCCAGTTCCATTAAAATGCTTTGCATTAAAGGTTTCATTAATCTTTTATAGATTGTATGGTAATAAGACTATTTTATCTCAAATGATCCTGGCCTGGATTTTGCTTGACACATGTTTCATTAAGTGCTCTTATCTGCCATCTTAATAATCCAGTGCTGGTATTTATTAAAGAGTTTTGTTAAATCACATTTTTCTGTGCAGGTTTTCTTTTAAAGAAGTTGAAAGAGTTTTATTGTCTCATTAATATGTGCTATCTTTCTCTGCTGGATATGTGTAGACAGTGGTTCCTTCAGTGGAATCCTATTATGTTCTATTGTGCATCTCCTCTGGTTGTTATGTTTCTCCCAAGACAGTGAATAGTGAAGGAAAAATGACTTTTTTTTCTGCTGGGTTTAGGGAACTACTCAACACTGTTTCCTCATTTAAAGGAAGATTGAAGGAAGTACACAACCCACAGAGAGTTGCCTAGAAAAGAAATGTCCTTTAGACTATTTTAAAGAATAACAAGCATTTTCTTGCATTCTATGGATAACTTTACAGTATTCTAATACAAATTGAGCTTTTGTTTTGAATGGCACATTTTATAAAAGGTAACTATAGTAAAGGTATGTGTATCACCAGTGAACTGGCTTGGGGGTTTTTGAGAGATTGTTCAATTCTTTACGTTGTAGAATTCTCAACCTTTTAGGGAGTAATCAGGTTCCAAGGAAATGCTTCACTTTTCAGATTCAACAGATGAATCTTATAAAGCATTGTGACAATTTATTAATTTGTAATATGTAGTAGAACTTATTACTGTGAAGAGGAAAGAATACACAATAAAGCATACCATCTAGACTAGTACATGAAATTATACACACACACATGCACACACCCTTAGCTGAATCCTTGGCATTTAAAATATACATGAGAAATGTTAGCTGCATCTGAAGTATCAAGATGCCTGGGGAAAAGACTTTAATAACCATAGATTATATTTTAAGTTATTAGCTATTGAGGAATCCATGAAGGGCTTTACATTTTTACATGGCACAAGTTTCCAGAATGTGAAGGATCATTAAAAACCTTGTTGGTATAGTGATTTTCAGATTATAAAATATTTTCGTGTAAAATATTTAGTTCTTGATACCAAGTTTATTTCCTTGTCAAGGAACTGAATCTGAAACTTGCCTAACCTATACCACATACAACTACCTGATGCTGAGAACTGTTGCGCTGGTTCATGTCAGTCAAGGATGCCATTTCACATCAAGCTAAGGGTCACCAAGCAACCTTTAAGCATACCAGTATAAACTGCTGCTCCTTTCTAAAGAGGGTCCATCCAGTTCAGCTTCTTAAATCCTGCCTGATCTGGTATTAAGGGGAATTGTAGCTTTTATGTTGCTACTGCTTTGGAGAAGCTCTGTCATACCAGGCAATGCTAGGAAATCTCTGCTGTTCATCCTTTCTGGTCAACCCTAAGCTTGAGCGTGCATGATAAGCTGCTTTCAGTCATGTCTAACTCTTTGTGACCCCATGGACCATAGTCTGCCAGACTTCCCTGTCAATGGGATTCTCCAGGCAAGAATACTGGATTGGGTTGCCATGCCCTTCTCTGGGGGATCTTTCTAACATAGGTATTGAATGAAAACCTCCTAGGTCTCGTGCACTGCCAGACAGGTTCTTTACCACTAGCACTTGGGAAGTTAAATGCTTCTGGGAAAGTATTGCAGTTATATCTACGTCTCAGTTTTTTTTTTTTTTTTTGGCCTCTTTTATTGGTTTTTCATTTTTGTTTATTTTTCATCCATCTTTTATTCTTTGGCCTGTGTGGACCTCCCACTACAGTGGCCTCTCTCACTGCAGAGCACCGGCTATAGGTACATGCACTCTGGAGTGCTGGCTCTTAATTGGGCACATCAGTCCAGTCACTCTGTGGTACATGGGATTTTCCTGGGCCAGGAATCAAACCAGTGCCCCTTGCACTGCAAGGCAGACTGTTTACCCACTGGACCTCCAGGGAAGCCCTTACATCTCAATTTTTAAGGAGAAATTAATTTCTCATTTAACCTAAACCTTCCAAGTGAAATAAAATATTGCATAGAATGAGCTAACAATACAAAAAAAAAGGACCATAAAAAGTAGTGTGCATAATAATGAACCAGGGGTGCTTTCTCATAAATCACGTTCTGTGACCCACCCAAGTGATTCTGAGCCAGCAACTTGGGGTGGGACCCGAGTATCTGCCTATTTTACGAATACTTTTGAAGATCTGATGCCAGAGGCTCCAAAACTCCACTTACATAACTGTGCCAAAGAGCATAGGAATGGCACATGAGGACAGAACAAGGCAGTCTGCTCTGGGACAGGATGTTTGTAAGGGAGAGAGTGACTTTCGTGGTTGGTTTTCTGGTCAGTTGCCATGTTTTATGATCTGAGTCCGGGAAAAAGTAGAAATGAGAGATGAAACAGAAACAATGGTTTTCCCACTCACTATTTGGAGAAAATTTTGCCTTGCAGTGTAACATTCAGAATAACTGTGACAGAGTGTGACCCAAAGTCATTTGAGGGGTGGGGAGGAAGCCATTCTCCCCACATCGCATCAGCAGGCCAGCTTCCCAGCCTCGAGGCCCTGGCACCACGTGACTTCTGTGTCATCAGCAGGAGAGAGTGTGAAGTGACCCTGCTGAGGCTCAGACTCTTAACCCTGCGGTTTTTGGGATCATCAGAGCAGAAAGGGAAGGATAAGTTCAACGTCATGTTGAGGACAGAAAGCACTTAAAGACCTTCAGAAGCAATATGAAGACTTCCTTGAAAGGAAAGGGAGGTGGGTGAGTTTGGGGTCCTGGAATTAATGAGAGTTGAAAGAATGTTTTATGACCTTAGGATATATTGTATTTTCTAAGACTGTTTATGCCTTTTGTACAAAGGCATATCTTTCAACAAATTCAAACTAGGGCAGTGTACCTTAGAATCTGCAAGAATTTGAACGTTTAAAAAAACACACTCAAAAAAAACCCCCACACACTCATGCTTAAAACACATTTGTGGGAACATTTTCTGTATACTAAGGGATTTTCTCATCTAATTGAAGTAATTTTCTGCAGACATGTTTTAACAGATTTAATGTAACTGTTAGAAACATCTGAATTCCTTCATACCTTTACCTAATTTATTCAGATATTTATATGATTATAATATTGAAAGAGCCTGAATATATCGATAAAACCATAATTCAAAAAGATACATGCACCCCAGTGTGCACTGTGGCACTAATCACGATAGCCAAGACATTGAACAACCTCTGTGTCCACCACTGGATAAATGGATAAAGGAAACGTGATACATACATTCAGTGGAATATTACTCAGCCGTGAAAGAACAAAATAATGTCATTTGCAGTGACATAGATAGACCTAGAGATCATCATACTGTGTGAAGTAAGTCAGACAAAGACAAATATCATATGATGTTGTTTACATATGGAGCCTTAAAAATGGTACAACTGAGCTTATTGATAAAAGAGAAATAGAGTCACAAATGTAGGAAACTTATGGTTACCAAGGGATAAAAAAGTGGACGGACAGCTTGGGAGACTGGGATTGACATATACACACTACTCTAAATACAACAGGTAACTAATGAAAGCCTCCTGGATAACACAGGGAACTTTATTCAGTACTCTGTATTGAATGAGTCTGTAATGATTCGTAAAGAAAAAGAATCTAAAAAAAAGTGTGTATATATGTATAACTGATTTATTTTGCTGTACAGCAAAAACAAACAACATTGTAAGTCAATTATACTCCAAGAAAAATTAATTTAAAAATCTGGCACATTTGGTTGTAAGTTTCTTTTGTTATAAATAATTGGATCATGTCTGCAGGTAGGTGTGGGATCATCAGAGCAGAAAGGGAAGGATAAGTTCAACGTCATGTTGAGGACAGAAAGCACTTAAAGACCTTCAGAAGCAATATGAAGACTTCCTTGAAAGGAAAGGGAGGTGGGTGAGTTTGGGGTCCTGGAATTAATGAGAGTTGAAAGAATGTTTTATGACCTTAGGATATATTGTATTTTCTAAGACTGTTTATGCCTTTTGTACAAAGGCATATCTTTCAACAAATTCAAACTAGGGCAGTGTGCCTTAGAATCTGCAAGAATTTGAACGTTTAAAAACACACTCAAAAAACCCCACACACTCATGCTTAAAACACATTTGTGGGAACATTTTCTGTATACTAAGGGATTTTCTCATCTAATTGAAGTAATTTTCTGCAGACATGTTTTAACAGATTTAATGTAACTGTTAGAAACATCTGAATTCCTTCATACCTTTACCTAATTTATTCAGATATTTATATGATTATAATATTGAAAGAGCCTGAATATATCGATAAAACCATAATTCAAAAAGATACATGCACCCCAGTGTGCACTGTGGCACTAATCACGATAGCCAAGACATTGAACAACCTCTGTGTCCACCACTGGATAAATGGATAAAGGAAACGTGATACATACATTCAGTGGAATATTACTCAGCCGTGAAAGAACAAAATAATGTCATTTGCAGTGACATAGATAGACCTAGAGATCATCATACTGTGTGAAGTAAGTCAGACAAAGACAAATATCATATGATGTTGTTTACATATGGAGCCTTAAAAATGGTACAACTGAGCTTATTGATAAAAGAGAAATAGAGTCACAAATGTAGGAAACTTATGGTTACCAAGGGATAAAAAAGTGGACGGACAGCTTGGGAGACTGGGATTGACATATACACACTACTCTAAATACAACAGGTAACTAATGAAAGCCTCCTGGATAACACAGGGAACTTTATTCAGTACTCTGTATTGAATGAGTCTGTAATGATTCGTAAAGAAAAAGAATCTAAAAAAAAGTGTGTATATATGTATAACTGATTTATTTTGCTGTACAGCAAAAACAAACAACATTGTAAGTCAATTATACTCCAAGAAAAATTAATTTAAAAAAATCTGGCACATTTGGTTGTAAGTTTCTTTTGTTATAAATAATTGGATCATGTCTGCAGGTAGGTGTGGCTTTGTTTCCCTCCTTTTTTGCACTCTGACCCTACATGTCTTTGGTTAGAATGTGGTGAGAAAGCTGTTTTCATACTACTTCCCTAAAGCTGTGTTTCTACAAGTGAACTGTGTGGCCATCACAATTGCTCAGGAAGTTTGTTAAGTGAGTGACTTCCTAGGACCTATCCCAAACTCTGAATGAGACTCTCTGGGAGTAAGAATTTGTACTTTTAGTATGCTCCTAATTGATTCATGTATACCAAAGCTGAGAACAAACATCTCAAATATTTGATAATGAAATAATAAAAATGCCTAATCTTTATGTATGTATGTTTCTCAAAATATTTTCATATATATTTATGCAAATTTGTGTATCAAAATTTCCTCTGAATCTTAGAAATAATTTCTTTATTCATTGCCTTGTTATGTTATTCATCCACCCGTCCATCTCTCCATTTGTTCAACAAATGCTCACTGAAGATATATTATGCGTCAGGTAATCTGTCAGGTGCTATAGATACAAAGATAAGCAAGGCTCAGATTTCATCTTCTACAGTTTATACAGTAGAAAGTGATTGGGTGAAAAGAATGAAAATTAAAAGACAAAAACAGGTACAGTTTATTTTCTTGGTAAGAGTAGGTTCCTGGGCATCATTATATGGCAAAAGGGAGGAAATTCTTCCCCCTGACTCTCACTCTCCCTCCCCACCTCTCTATGCGCAAACGGTGGGGACTTCCACTTGCATGCTGTCATCTTGACTTCAGGTATCTAGTCATGTTCTCCATCACCGGGGTGCAGGAGTAGATACGGGGGCTTTTTTCAGATGTGGCTGTCATAGATAAGGCTTATTGTTGCTGGAAAATCAGTAGGAAATTTACTATTGGTTGTTCTTTCTGGATGACAGTGCCAAGGGCAGTAATTATTGCTTCTAAGCACATGTGATATATAGAACCTACTTAAGTGGTTGCCAGGTGTCCTTTGGGTCTTGATTCAACTATCACAAGCTAGTAGCAGCTAGCACTTTCACCAAGTCTTCACCAGGCAGAGGGTCTGCAGTCCCTCCACATCAGCTCTTCTGGCTACTTCATATGCTCTCTGTTCGACCCCTTAATATTAGTTGACATTAAACTCATAGTTTAACATTATTAGCTAAATTAGGGAAGCATTTTTAAAACTAAAATACATATGGAACAAATTTTCCTTGGATTTTTTTTTTTTTTTTTGGTCAAGAAAAGATACATCTTTTCCGGATATGACAGAAATATTAGAACAAATGTTTGAAGTAATTTCAAAGAAATGCAAGACCCACATGGATTTGTACTACTTTTGTGTGGAAGTGTGATCTTTCACATTGAGTTGAAGTTCATAACTAAGTTTAGTGGTGAAGTGTTAAATCACTGAGTGTTATTTGCAGAATTGTACTGGATAATGAACAAATAAACTCTCTAGAACTGAAATGGTATTTACATATAAAGTATAGGGAAATAAGCTGAAAACCAGAAGAGATTTTTGAAAGAAAAACTTCAAATTAAAAGTTAACAAAATCAGGTGTTCCATACGTCACAAAAATGATTTATGGGTTTCTTATAAAGTGGCCATTCATGGTTAGAAGACTAAGATTCTGCAGTCACTGAGACATTAGTGAAGGATGTTTACTTGGAAATATTGGTGAATTTGGAAAGAAGGTAGGTCAAGTTTACTTTTCCATGACATCTTAGTTCAATACTCAGGAACTGGCTAATGGTACAGAAAGCCATGGCCTAATGGTGAAAAGAATGAAAATTAAAAGACAAAAACAGGTACAGTTTATTTTCTTGGTAAGAGTAGGTTCCTGGGCATCATTATATGGCAAAAGGGAGGAAATTCTTCCCCCTGACTCTCACTCTCCCTCCCCACCTCTCTATGCGCAAACGGTGGGGACTTCCACTTGCATGCTGTCATCTTGACTTCAGGTATCTAGTCATGTTCTCCATCACCGGGGTGCAGGAGTAGATACGGGGGCTTTTTTCAGATGTGGCTGTCATAGATAAGGCTTATTGTTGCTGGAAAATCAGTAGGAAATTTACTATTGGTTGTTCTTTCTGGATGACAGTGCCAAGGGCAGTAATTATTGCTTCTAAGCACATGTGATATATAGAACCTACTTAAGTGGTTGCCAGGTGTCCTTTGGGTCTTGATTCAACTATCACAAGCTAGTAGCAGCTAGCACTTTCACCAAGTCTTCACCAGGCAGAGGGTCTGCAGTCCCTCCACATCAGCTCTTCTGGCTACTTCATATGCTCTCTGTTCGACCCCTTAATATTAGTTGACATTAAACTCATAGTTTAACATTATTAGCTAAATTAGGGAAGCATTTTTAAAACTAAAATACATATGGAACAAATTTTCCTTGGATTTTTTTTTTTTGGTCAAGAAAAGATACATCTTTTCCGGATATGACAGAAATATTAGAACAAATGTTTGAAGTAATTTCAAAGAAATGCAAGACCCACATGGATTTGTACTACTTTTGTGTGGAAGTGTGATCTTTCACATTGAGTTGAAGTTCATAACTAAGTTTAGTGGTGAAGTGTTAAATCACTGAGTGTTATTTGCAGAATTGTACTGGATAATGAACAAATAAACTCTCTAGAACTGAAATGGTATTTACATATAAAGTATAGGGAAATAAGCTGAAAACCAGAAGAGATTTTTGAAAGAAAAACTTCAAATTAAAAGTTAACAAAATCAGGTGTTCCATACGTCACAAAAATGATTTATGGGTTTCTTATAAAGTGGCCATTCATGGTTAGAAGACTAAGATTCTGCAGTCACTGAGACATTAGTGAAGGATGTTTACTTGGAAATATTGGTGAATTTGCGGGAAAGAAGGTAGGTCAAGTTTTACTTTTCCATGACATCTTAGTTCAATCTACTCAGGAACTGGCTAATGGTACAGAAAGCCAAGTCAGAGGACAAAAAAAACTAAAACATATGCTCATTGAAACTTGATTATTACACAAATATTGCTAACATGGTAATTCCTTTACTATATGTGTGATGTAAATATTATGGTGGTAAGAAAGAATACTTTTTTTCTCGTATATTTTTGATAAACATAACTTGCTCTGAAATGTAGAAAATGAAGCTAGATTTCAAATATACAAGTGTATTTGCCAGTAAGTATATTTTGAAATTAAAGTTTTGTGGGAGGAATATTCTGATAGCACAAGATAATATCCTGGCATAGTCATTGACATTAAGGAATTTTGCAGGAATGAACGTCAACATCATGCTTCCTTCTTCCAAAAAAAGTCTTGCTGTGAAAAAAGGAGCTACAACGGCTCTAAACAGTATGCTTAGTGAGGCATGAAATTTGATATTATTCTCTAGTGTTGCGTCAGGTGAAAGTTGAAGATGCCTTGCTGAGGTAGGATGATTTTCAGAGGAAAAGTGTTTCAAGAATGTATAACTACAACAAACTTTTAGTGATTTTATAAAGTAAGAAGATAGTTTGGGAGGGTGGAGCTAAGATGGCGGCGTAGAAGGATGTGCACTCATCTCTCCTGCAAAATCGCCTGAATTGCAACGAGTTCCTGGGAAACCATCGACGAAAGGAGGTTGGATCTGATCACAGAAAGGACACCCACATAGAAGAACAAAGGAGAAGCCGCATCAAGACGGTAGGAGGGGCGCAATCGCACTTTTAAAAGTCAAACCTCATACCCGCCAGAAAGGCTGGGCGGGCCAAAGGCGCAAAGCCTGTTGCAGATCAAAACCCGGAGAGGAGCACAAACACCCACAAGGGACTGAGCCAGACCTGCTATAAAGTATAAAAGAAAAAAAAACTTCAAATTAAAAGTTAACAAAATCAGGTGTTCCATACGTCACAAAAATGATTTATGGGTTTCTTATAAAGTGGCCATTCATGGTTAGAAGACTAAGATTCTGCAGTCACTGAGACATTAGTGAAGGATGTTTACTTGGAAATATTGGTGAATTTTGCGGAAAGAAGGTAGGTCAAGTTTTACTTTTCCATGACATCTTAGTTCAATCTACTCAGGAACTGGCTAATGGTACAGAAAGCCAAGTCAGAGGACAAAAAAAACTAAAACATATGCTCATTGAAACTTGATTATTACACAAATATTGCTAACATGGTAATTCCTTTACTATATGTGTGATGTAAATATTATGGTGGTAAGAAAGAATACTTTTTTTCTCGTATATTTTTGATAAACATAACTTGCTCTGAAATGTAGAAAATGAAGCTAGATTTCAAATATACAAGTGTATTTGCCAGTAAGTATATTTTGAAATTAAAGTTTTGTGGGAGGAATATTCTGATAGCACAAGATAATATCCTGGCATAGTCATTGACATTAAGGAATTTTGCAGGAATGAACGTCAACATCATGCTTCCTTCTTCCAAAAAAAGTCTTGCTGTGAAAAAAGGAGCTACAACGGCTCTAAACAGTATGCTTAGTGAGGCATGAAATTTGATATTATTCTCTAGTGTTGCGTCAGGTGAAAGTTGAAGATGCCTTGCTGAGGTAGGATGATTTTCAGAGGAAAAGTGTTTCAAGAATGTATAACTACAACAAACTTTTAGTGATTTTATAAAGTAAGAAGATAGTTTGGGAGGGTGGAGCTAAGATGGCGGCGTAGAAGGATGTGCACTCATCTCTCCTGCAAAATCGCCTGAATTGCAACGAGTTCCTGGGAAACCATCGACGAAAGGAGGTTGGATCTGATCACAGAAAGGACACCCCACATAGAAGAACAAAGGAGAAGCCGCATCAAGACGGTAGGAGGGGCGCAATCGCACTTTTAAAAGTCAAACCTCATACCCGCCAGAAAGGCTGGGCGGGCCAAAGGCGCAAAGCCTGTTGCAGATCAAAACCCGGGAGAGGAGCACAAACACCCACAAGGGACTGAGCCAGACCTGCTTTGGAGGGTCCAGGTGCCCCCTTGAGCTAGAAGTGCCCTTGAGCAGGCCTCGGAAGGGTGGCGCTCAGTTCCCTTTGGAGGAGGTTACCATTAACCCGATCACAGAGCCGCCGAGGAGGACTGGAAAGTCTCTGCGCACTGTGATCAGGGAGAGAGGAATAGCGATCCTGCATGTGACTGAGCCAGACTCACCTCTGAGTAACCTGACGTCTCCCGCGGTGGCGGGGGTCGACGGTGGCCTGCAGCAGGGTCGGGGGCACTGTGGAAGTACTTCCCATAGAGCGTGTGGGAATAAATCCTCTGTGAGACAGACGCCATTTTCCCTACTGTAGTTTGGCTTCTGGGCAAACTGCAGGGCTGCTGGTCAAGCTACAGGGAGGGAATTTAGCTCCACCCAGCAAGAAAAGGGATTTGGATTAAGAAACTCCCAGGGCCAGCCTGGGCGGGCCTTTTAATTATGGAATAGGCCAAAACAAACAAGCAGTCAAAGAGGTCTTCAGATCCAGCCACTGCCAGAGGCAAGAAAAAGACTGATAATTCCTGAATAGTCAGCAAGAGACAGAAGAACGTAAACACTTTTTTCACGTTTTGTCTGAAGCTGGAGTTACTGCTGGACTTTAAAATTTCATTTTTTGTATTGTATTACTTTGTTTCAATTTTTTTTTTCCTCTTTTTTTTCCAAACCCACTCAGCGCACCCACCGTTTTTTTTTTTTTTTCTTTCCTTGGGGGTGTGTGTGAGAGAGTGGGTGTGTTCATTTCCTTCACTGAATTCTATTGAAGCTACTAATCTTATCAGTAAGACTGAATATATTCAAGTTTACATAATTTTTTTTTTCTTTTTCCTTTTAAACCACACATTTTATTTAGGTATAAACTTCTGGTTCCCCATTGGCTTTTAAGGTTCTGTGGGGGTTTTGTTTGTTTTTATTATGTTTGCTTTGTTTTTCTATATTTTTCTATAAAATTTAGATCTTTTAATTTTTAATAATTTTTTCATTTGTACTACTACCTCCTCTATAATTCTTTGCTTTCTCTGAAGCTCCTTTCCTATAGCACTAAATTCTAATACATACAAATGTTTATCTCCCTATATTTAACTTTGCAATATTATTCTATATTTCTCTTCTATCCTCCCTTTCTCTTTTTCCCTTTCCCCACTATATTTCTTAGTCTGTTCTGTCCTCATTGCCTTATCCCCAATGGGGATCCTGCTCTAACATTATTCTCCAATTGGTTCTCTACTTAGTTTGCTTATTAACTTGTGGATATCATTCTTGGATTTCTCTATTCGCCGTGCTAACGTATTGTACTGTATTTTTGATTGGAATGCTTGGGTTATGTTATAACTGTATATGTTTATGTGTATAATTCAATACGCTAGATAGTACTTGCATAATTTTTAAATTGCCATTTGTCAAAGGTATACCTTCTGTTTCTCATTTGCATATATATGTTTTAATATCATTTAATGCCATAACAAACCAGCCGTGAAATCTTCATTCCCTGGTCAGGCAACAAGCCCCGGGGTTTTAAGGAGGGTGCACTGACTCCAAAACTCTACAATACTAGAGAACGCATAACAGTAAAGAGCAGCATACAAGTGAGAACGCCAGCAAAGGTAATCACTTGTATACAAGTCCTGACATCACCCAATCACCAGCATCACCCAGAATAGAAGCCCCATCCAAACAACAAACACCAACAGACGTAACTCAAAGTCTGGGAAAAGGAAATCTCAAACAGAATCAGTTTTTAAAAATTAATAATAACAATGAAACGGCAGAGAAATACCACACAAGCGAAGGAACAATCCACAAACACACAAGATCAAATTAATGAAGAGAATTTGGACAAACTTTCTGAAAGTGATTTCAGAAGAATGATAGTAAAGATGATCAAAGACACTGAAAACAGAATTTCAGAGAAATTGCAAGATACAACTAACACACTGAATAAAGAAATACAAGAACTTACCAAAAAAGTAACAGAGACAAACAACTCAATTGCTGAACTGAAAAACACTGGAGAAGGAATCAAGAGCAGAGTATCTGAGACAGAAGACCAGATAAGTGAGCTGGAAGATAAAATGGTGGAAGTAACTGCTGAAAAACAGACTCTAGCTCAAAGAATGAAAAGAGCAGAGGACAGCCTCAGAGACCTCTGGGATAATATCAAACGCACCAATATTCGAATTATAGGGGTTCCAGAAGAAGAAGAAAGAAAGAAAGGCTATGAGAAAATTTTTGAAGAGATTCTAGTTGAAAATTTCCCCAACATGGGAAAAGAAATAGTCAATCAAGTCCAAGAAGCACAGAGTACCATACAGAATCAATCTGAGAAGAAACACACCAAGACACATATTAATGAAGCTAACACAAATCAAACACAAAGACAGAATTCTCAAAGCAGCAAGGGAAAAGCAGCTAGTGACATACAAGGGAAAGCCCATCCGTTTAACAGCTGCTCTTTCAACAGAAACTCTGCAGGCCAGAAGGGAATGGCAGGACACATTTAAACGGCTGAAAGAGAATAATATGCAACCAAGAATCCTCTACCCTGCAAGGATCTCCTTCAAAATGGATGGAGAAATCAAAAGCTTTACAGACAAGCAAAAATTAAAAGAATTTAGTCACACCAAACCAGCCTTACAACAAGTGTTAAAGGGACTTATATAGAAAACAAGTAGAAAAGGAGAAGATCCACGAAACATATCCATCATAACATCTAAGAAGATGACAATAGGATCATTTGTATCAATAATTACTTTGAATGTCAATGGACTAAACTAGAGAACGCATAACAGTAAAGAGCAGTATACAAGTGAGAACGCCAGCAAAGGTAATCACTTGTATACAAGTCCTGACATCACCCAATCACCAGCATCACCCAGAATAGAAGCCCCATCCAAACAACAAACACCAACAGACGTAACTCAAAGTCTGGGAAAAGGAAATCTCAAACAGAATCAGTTTTAAAAAATTAATAATAACAATGAAACGGCAGAGAAATACCACACAAGCGAAGGAACAATCCACAAACACACAAGATCAAATTAATGAAGAGAATTTGGACAAACTTTCTGAAAGTGATTTCAGAAGAATGATAGTAAAGATGATCAAAGACACTGAAAACAGAATTTCAGAGAAATTGCAAGATACAACTAACACACTGAATAAAGAAATACAAGAACTTACCAAAAAAGTAACAGAGACAAACAACTCAATTGCTGAACTGAAAAACACTGGAGAAGGAATCAAGAGCAGAGTATCTGAGACAGAAGACCAGATAAGTGAGCTGGAAGATAAAATGGTGGAAGTAACTGCTGAAAAACAGACTCTAGCTCAAAGAATGAAAAGAGCAGAGGACAGCCTCAGAGACCTCTGGGATAATATCAAACGCACCAATATTCGAATTATAGGGGTTCCAGAAGAAGAAGAAAAAAAGAAAGGCTATGAGAAAATTTTTGAAGAGATTCTAGTTGAAAATTTCCCCAACATGGGAAAAGAAATAGTCAATCAAGTCCAAGAAGCACAGAGTACCATACAGAATCAATCTGAGAAGAAACACACCAAGACACATATTAATGAAGCTAACACAAATCAAACACAAAGACAGAATTCTCAAAGCAGCAAGGGAAAAGCAGCTAGTGACATACAAGGGAAAGCCCATCCGTTTAACAGCTGCTCTTTCAACAGAAACTCTGCAGGCCAGAAGGGAATGGCAGGACACATTTAAACGGCTGAAAGAGAATAATATGCAACCAAGAATCCTCTACCCTGCAAGGATCTCCTTCAAAATGGATGGAGAAATCAAAAGCTTTACAGACAAGCAAAAATTAAAAGAATTTAGTCACACCAAACCAGCCTTACAACAAGTGTTAAAGGGACTTATATAGAAAACAAGTAGAAAAGGAGAAGATCCACGAAACATATCCATCATAACATCTAAGAAGATGACAATAGGATCATTTGTATCAATAATTACTTTGAATGTCAATGGACTAAACGCCCCAACCAAAAGACACAGAGTGGCTGAATGGACCAAAAACATGACCCATACATATGCTGCCTCCAGGAAACTCATTTCAGACCTAGAGACACTCATAGACTGAAAGTGAGAGGCTGGAAAAAGATATTCCATGCAAATGGAAATCAAAAGAAAGCTGGAGTAGCAATCCTCATATCAGACAAAATAGATTTTAAAGTAAAGAAGATTCTAAGAGACAAGGCAGGTCACTACATCATGATTAAGGGATCCATCCAAGAAGAAGACATAACAATCATAAATATCTACGCTCCCAACACAGGAGCACCCCAATACATAAGACAAACACTTTCAGACATAAAAGAAGACATTGACAGCAACACAATCATAGTAGGAGACTTTAACACTCCTCTCACACCAATGGACAGATCATCCAAACAGAAAATTAATAAACACAAGCCTTAAATGCCACACTAGAAGAAATGGACCTCATTGATATCTTTAGGACTTTCCATTCAAAAGCAGAAGAATACACTTTCTTCTCAAGTGCTCACGGAACAATCTCCAGGATAGACCACATCCTGGGCCACAAATCAATCCTCAGTCAATTCAAGAAAACTGAAATTCTATCAACCATCTTCTCGGACCACAATGCAGTGAGACTAGAGATCAACTACAGGAAAAAAACCGCTAAAAACACGAACACATGGAGATTAAACAACACATACCTAAAAAACCAACTGATCATTGAAGAAATCAAAGGAGAAATAAAAAAATTCCTAGAAGAAAATGACAATGAACACACGACAGTGCAAAACCTATGGGATACTGCAAAAGCAGTTCTAAGAGGGAAGTTTATAGCAATACAATCCCACCTCAAGAAACTAGGAAAATCTCAAACAGATGACCTTACCTTATGCTTAAAACAACTGGAGAAAGAAGAACAAAAACACCCCAAAGCCAGCAGAAGAAGGGAAATCATAAAGATCAGACCAGAAATAAATGAAAAAGAAACAAAAGAAACAATAGTAAAGATAAATAAAATAAAAAGCTGGTTCTTCGAAAAAGTCAATAAAATCGACACACCACTGGCCAGACTCATCAAGAAAAAGAGAGAGAAGAACCAGATCACCAAAATCAAAAATGAAAAAGGAGAGATTACAACGGATAATGCAGAAATCCAAAGGATTATAAGAGACTATTATGAACAACTCTATGGCAACAAACTGGACAACCTGGAAGAAATGGACAGTTTCTTAGAGAAGATTAATCTCCCAAGACTCAACCAGGAAGAAATAGAAATTATGAACAAGCCAATCACAAGCTCAGAAATCGACCTTGTGATCAAAAATCTACCCAAAAATAAAAGCCCAGGGCCGGATGGTTTCACAAGTGAATTCTACCAAACATTTAAAGAAGAGCTAATGCCGGCCCTTCTAAAACTCTTCCACACAATTGCACAGGAAGGAACACTTCCAAACACATTCTATGAGGCCGCCATCACCCTGATACCAAAGCCAGGCAAAGACATCACAAAAAAAGAAAATTATAGGCCAATTTCACTGATGAATCTAGATGCCAAAATCCTCAACAAAATCCTAGCAAACAGAATTCAGCAACACATCAAAAAGCTCATTCATCACGATCAAGTTGGGTTCATCCCAGGCATGCAAGGATTCTTCAACATCCGCAAATCAATCAATGTGATACACCATATCAACAAACTGAGAGACAAAAATCACATGATCATCTCAATAGATGCAGAAAAAGCCTTTGACAAAGTACAGCATTCATTTATGATAAAAACTCTTCAAAAAATGGGCATAGAAGGAACTTATCTTAACATAGTGAAAGCCATATATGAGAAGCCCACAGCGAACATTATCCTCAATGGTGAAAAACTCAAAGCATTCCCTCTAAGATCAGGAACAAGACAAGGGTGTCCACTTTCACCACTCTTATTCAACATAGTCCTGGAAGTTCTAGCAATAGCAATAAGAGAAGAGAAAGAAATCAAAGGAATCCAGATTGGAAAAGAAGAAGTCAAACTCTCTCTATTTGCAGATGACATGATATTATACATAGAAAATCCCAAAGACACGGTTACAAAACTACTAATCAGCGAATTCAGCAGAGTCGCAGGATACAAAATCAATATACAGAAATCACTGGCATTCCTATACACAAACAATGAAAAATCAGAAAATGAAATCAAAGAGGCAATTCCCTTCACCATCGCAACCAAAAGAATCAAATATCTAGGAATAAACCTACCCAAAGAAACAAAAGAACTGTACACAGAAAATTACAAGACACTCATGAGAGACATTAAAGAAGAGTTAAACAGATGGAGAAATATTCCGTGTTCCTGGGTTGGGAGAATCAATATTGTGAAAATGACCATACTACCAAATGTTATCTATAGATTCAGTGCAATCCCTATCAAACTTCCAATAACATTCTTCACAGAACTAGACCAACGAATAACACAGTTCATATGGAAACACAAAAGACCTCGAATAGTCAAAGCAATCCTCAGGAAGAAGAATGGAGCTGGGGGGATCAGCCTCCCCAACTTCAGACTCTACTACAAAGCAACAGTCATCAAGACAGTATGGTACTGGCACAAAAACAGAAATATCGACCAATGGAACAAGATCGAGAACCCAGAGATAAAGCCACGCACCTATGGGTACCTTATTTTTGACAAAGGAGGCGAAGATATAAAATGGGACAAAGACAGCCTCTTCAACAAATGGTGCTGGGAAAATTGGACAGCTACATGCAAGAAAATGAAGTTGGAACATACCCTGACACCATACACAAAGATCAACTCAAAATGGATTAAAGACTTAAATGTAAGGCCAAAAACCATCGAAATCTTAGAGGAGAATATAGGCAAAACCCTCAAGGACATCAATCAAAGCAAGATCTTCTCTGACCCACCTACTAGAATAGTGGAACTAAAAAGACAAATGAACATGTGGGACCTAATGAAACTTAAAAGCTTTTGTACAGCTAAAGAAATTACAAAAAAGCTGAACAGATAGCCTATAGGCTGAGAGAAAATCATAGCAAATGAAACAACAGACAAAGAATTAATCTCCAAAATCTACAAGCAACTGAGACAACTCAGCACTGGAAAAACGAACAACCCAATCAAAAAATGGGAAAAGGACCTAAACAGACACCTCTGCAACAATGACATACAGATGGCCCCAAAACACATGAAACGTTGCTCAACCTCGCTTATCATTAGAGAAATGCAAATCAAAACTACAATGAGATATCACCTCACACCCGTCAGAATGGCCATCATCCACAAATCGACAGACAATAAATGCTGGAGAGGCTGTGGAGAAAAGGGAACACTTCTGCATTGCTGGTGGGAGTGTAAATTGATACAGCCTCTATGGAAGACAGTCTGGAGATTTCTTAAAAAACTAAAAATAGAAGCACCATATGACCCAGCAATCCCACTCTTAGGCTTATACCCTGACGAAATCAAAACTGAAAGAAGCACCTGTACCCCAATGTTCATTGCAGCTCTCTATACAATAGCTAGAACATGGAAGGAACCTAGATGCCCATCGACGAACGAATGGATCCAAAAGCTCTGGTACATATATAGAATGGAATAGTACACAGCTGTAAAGAGAAATGCAGAAGAATCAACCCTAATGAGGTGGCTGGATCTAGAACGTATCATCAAAAGTGAAGTCAGTCAGAAAGAGAAGGACAAATACAGTATATTAACACATATATATGGAATCTAGTAGGATGGTGATGATGGCACACATGAGAGATATCGACCAATGGAACAAGATCGAGAACCCAGAGATAAAGCCACGCACCTATGGGTACCTTATTTTTGACAAAGGAGGCGAAGATATAAAATGGGACAAAGACAGCCTCTTCAACAAATGGTGCTGGGAAAATTGGACAGCTACATGCAAGAAAATGAAGTTGGAACATACCCTGACACCATACACAAAGATCAACTCAAAATGGATTAAAGACTTAAATGTAAGGCCAAAAACCATCGAAATCTTAGAGGAGAATATAGGCAAAACCCTCAAGGACATCAATCAAAGCAAGATCTTCTCTGACCCACCTACTAGAATAGTGGAACTAAAAAGACAAATGAACATGTGGGACCTAATGAAACTTAAAAGCTTTTGTACAGCTAAAGAAATTACAAAAAAGCTGAACAGATAGCCTATAGGCTGAGAGAAAATCATAGCAAATGAAACAACAGACAAAGAATTAATCTCCAAAATCTACAAGCAACTGAGACAACTCAGCACTGGAAAAACGAACAACCCAATCAAAAAATGGGAAAAGGACCTAAACAGACACCTCTGCAACAATGACATACAGATGGCCCCAAAACACATGAAACGTTGCTCAACCTCGCTTATCATTAGAGAAATGCAAATCAAAACTACAATGAGATATCACCTCACACCCGTCAGAATGGCCATCATCCACAAATCGACAGACAATAAATGCTGGAGAGGCTGTGGAGAAAAGGGAACACTTCTGCATTGCTGGTGGGAGTGTAAATTGATACAGCCTCTATGGAAGACAGTCTGGAGATTTCTTAAAAAACTAAAAATAGAAGCACCATATGACCCAGCAATCCCACTCTTAGGCTTATACCCTGACGAAATCAAAACTGAAAGAAGCACCTGTACCCCAATGTTCATTGCAGCTCTCTATACAATAGCTAGAACATGGAAGGAACCTAGATGCCCATCGACGAACGAATGGATCCAAAAGCTCTGGTACATATATAGAATGGAATAGTACACAGCTGTAAAGAGAAATGCAGAAGAATCAACCCTAATGAGGTGGCTGGATCTAGAACGTATCATCAAAAGTGAAGTCAGTCAGAAAGAGAAGGACAAATACAGTATATTAACACATATATATGGAATCTAGTAGGATGGTGATGATGGCACATGCAGTGAAGCGACAGAAAGACAGACATGGACAGTGGACATATGGACATTGTGGGGAAGGAACAGTGGGTGAGAGGAGTAAAGGAAGTAGTATGAAGGCCTGTACTATCATAAGTGAAGAAAATAACTCTAGTCATTGCTCTGTGAGAAAAGGGGATCCTTCAGGGGTGCTGTGTGATGGTCGGGAGGGGAGGGAAGGGGGGGATATACATGTGACTAATCTGAGAACATGCATGTCTGTGAACAACAAAACTCTGTAAAAGTTAAAAGTAAAATAAAGGTTTAAAAAAAAAAAGATAGTTTGGTGTCGGTTTTTTAAGAATGTGATTTGGGCATCTGACCTCATTTATCTTACACATTTCCTATTTTTAATGTTCTTAGTACATCTGTACAAGTGAATAAGGCCACATTATCTTCTGTGTGTCAGAGAAGATAGAAATGTGAAAATGGGATTTGAGAGGTTTTGAAGAACACAGTTTTTATAGATTTGTATGACATTTCATAATAAGTAGCAACTTTCAGGGTCTAGATACTGATCTTGGTATTACTCATTTATGGAAAAATTATAATCAAACCATACAAATTTGATAGGATGATTTGAATTTCATTTTCCATCAGCAGCAGGGCCACATATGAACCTAAATATGGAATCCAATTCTTTCATTGAATGATAACTCAAATTGAACTATATTTTTATAGGCTAGATTGTTGAAACTACCTGTAGGTAAAAGATTATTGATGCATTTTGTAAATACATTGCTTGCATTAATTTGATTAAAAGCTTAAAATGAATATCCTAAGCTTTCAGAATTCACCATATGACCCAGCAATCCCACTCTTAGGCTTATACCCTGACGAAATCAAAACTGAAAGAAGCACCTGTACCCCAATGTTCATTGCAGCTCTCTATACAATAGCTAGAACATGGAAGGAACCTAGATGCCCATCGACGAACGAATGGATCCAAAAGCTCTGGTACATATATAGAATGGAATAGTACACAGCTGTAAAGAGAAATGCAGAAGAATCAACCCTAATGAGGTGGCTGGATCTAGAACGTATCATCAAAAGTGAAGTCAGTCAGAAAGAGAAGGACAAATACAGTATATTAACACATATATATGGAATCTAGTAGGATGGTGATGATGGCACATGCAGTGAAGCGACAGAAAGACAGACATGGACAGTGGACATATGGACATTGTGGGGAAGGAACAGTGGGTGAGAGGAGTAAAGGAAGTAGTATGAAGGCCTGTACTATCATAAGTGAAGAAAATAACTCTAGTCATTGCTCTGTGAGAAAAGGGGATCCTTCAGGGGTGCTGTGTGATGGTCGGGAGGGGAGGGAAGGGGGGGATATACATGTGACTAATCTGAGAACATGCATGTCTGTGAACAACAAAACTCTGTAAAAGTTAAAAGTAAAATAAAGGTTTAAAAAAAAAAAAAAGATAGTTTGGTGTCGGTTTTTTAAGAATGTGATTTGGGCATCTGACCTCATTTATCTTACACATTTCCTATTTTTAATGTTCTTAGTACATCTGTACAAGTGAATAAGGCCACATTATCTTCTGTGTGTCAGAGAAGATAGAAATGTGAAAATGGGATTTGAGAGGTTTTGAAGAACACAGTTTTTATAGATTTGTATGACATTTCATAATAAGTAGCAACTTTCAGGGTCTAGATACTGATCTTGGTATTACTCATTTATGGAAAAATTATAATCAAACCATACAAATTTGATAGGATGATTTGAATTTCATTTTCCATCAGCAGCAGGGCCACATATGAACCTAAATATGGAATCCAATTCTTTCATTGAATGATAACTCAAATTGAACTATATTTTTATAGGCTAGATTGTTGAAACTACCTGTAGGTAAAAGATTATTGATGCATTTTGTAAATACATTGCTTGCATTAATTTGATTAAAAGCTTAAAATGAATATCCTAAGCTTTCAGAATTCAGAATTGCTTTCAAAATCTCTTCCTTACACTTTCATCTATGATGCTGGCTTCTCTACTATGAGAGTTAAGACAAATCATAGAAATCACTTAGAGATTAATTGCCCCTGACAACAGCACTGATGCTAGTCCAATTTATCTTAGAGACATAAACATTCAAGAATCAAGTCCATTTGTCAGATTTGAAGCTTTAAAGATTGATATGCAAAGTGTTCATTCAGATTCTTCTTATAGCCATTTAATAGGGGAAATTACTGTTCACATGCAGATTTGTGTATAGTTATGAATGTGAGGTGCAAAATTTTCTGAATGTCATAGAGATTTTCTAAATTATTTACCTATTTAATTACTTTCCATCAATGTGTCAATTTTCTTTTCCCTGTATTTTTTTGTTCTGATTATATTGTGGAATAAAATATTGTTCTGTTGAGTTTAATAATAAAAATATATTTTTATTTGGCATAGCTTTAAATGGTATTTTCTGATTACTTATATTTTATTTATAATACTATTGGTAATCAACTATTGATTGTAATAAATTGAAAATAAAGTGAATCCTTCATATTAATTATGGTTTAGTTGCTAAGTCATATCTGACTCTTTACAACCCCACGTAGTGAAGGCCACCAGGCTCTTCTCTCCATAGGGTTTTCCAGGCAAGAATACTGGAGTAGGTTGGCATTTCCTTATCTATCATATTAGTTATAGAAGCACTGATCTAGAATACAAAGGAACTAAAGAAAACTATAAATAAGTAAAAGATAATAGAAAAATTGGCAAATGCTACAAACAGTCAAGAGAAGAGATAAAAACTCTTAACATATATTTGAAGAGATGGTCCAATTAATTAAAAATCAAAGAAATTAGAGTGAAATAGTGATGGAATGTACTTTTTATCTGTTATGCAGGCTAAAGTCAGATAGCTAAACTATACCAACTCCTGACAAGGATACAAGGATGTAGGGATCTTTATAGACTGCTGGTGGGAGTCTGGAATGGTCTAGCTGTTTTGGAAAGCAATTTGGTACCACTTAATAAGATAGAGTATTTATATATCTGTAGACCCAGACCCAGAAATTCTGTTCAATCTCAAAGGAATTGCCAGTTTTGTAAGAGGATGTGTCCGATGTCTCCTAGGTTCTATCTCAGATCCTTTTATCATCATGGGCTTTAGGACCACTGATCACTCTACTGCCTAACAAAGTCCCTGGCAATCTACCCTATGTGGAATTTGTAACCATTATTGTAGTAAGTAATTCTACAGATTGCTCAGTTCCACCGTTGGAATCCACCTGGATTTCTGAGTCCGCCCGCCACTGTTGGACTCAGAGGGAGGTCTCTTCCTGATTAACTGAGTGAGTTGGTTGCCTTTTGTCTCCAGTGGTCACTCTCTTTCCTCTTCTCCCCATAGGCAGTTTTTCCCGTCTTTCATATGCATATGCATTTATTTTTTGTGTTTTGTCCCTGCACACTGTGTATTGTTTTATATATCTTAAGTTAAGTGCAAGTTTACAAATCCAGAGGTTTTCAAGGCGTGTTCCTGAGTCTCAGGAAACTTCTTAGTCTGGAATGGTCAGCTTCAGTGTCTCATTATTTGACAGGTTATCTCCTCTGTGCATGCATGTGTGCTAAGTCACTTCAGTTATATCTAACTCTTTCTGACCCCACAGACTGTAGCCTGCCAGATTCCTCTGTCCATGGCATTCTTCAGGCAAGAATACTAGAGTGGGTCGCCATGTTCTCCTCCAGGGGATCTTCCCAGCCCAAGGTCTGAACACATGTCTCTTACGTCTCTTGTGTAGGCAGGTAGGTTCTTTACAGCTAGTGCAACCTGACTGTGAAGCTCCCCAACTTGTATTCCAATCTCTGATTTTAACTAAACTTAATTCTCAGTAATTTAATTCCTGATTTTCACCTCTAATTTGTAAATGGATCTCTTTTGCTTAACCTCTTCTTTAATGTTTATTCCAACTTCTGAAACTAGGTACTGATTCTAACCAAGTACTAGTCTCAAGTATCTTTGTGACATTTAATATGTATCAAATAACAGTTGTTCCACAGCAAAACAATAGTATACTTAATGCATCTATAACTGGAGAGAGGGCTGTGTATGACATTGTGTTATCAAAATAGATGTGGAAAATACATGTAACAGCAATGTGACTGGAAAAGCAAAAACATCCTTACTAATCTTTCTGATTTTAGTAGGAATTATCTTAGTTGTTCCTACAAAGGCATTTGTACTCTGTGCTGCTTACCCTCTGGTCTTTTTACTTTTCACTTGTATTTCCTCTTAATTTGGTGGAAAATGGCTCAGGAAGCACAAAAGAAGATTAGTGATCTTTTGAGTTTCTTGCCTGCAAGAAGATTCTGAGTCTGTGATCACTATGGCTCAGTGAATGACCATTGGAATCAAGTTGGCCTAGAAGGGAAAAAAAAAGGGAAAAAAATAAAGTAACAGATAAAGGAAGCTCTTTCATGCTGGGTTGACTGTTCTCCAGGTCACCAGAGACTGTAGCAAATCATTTGAGGGACAAAGACAAAGAAAAGCCAAGAAAACTGTATTGTTCAACTTTCAATTGAAAGTATTGTTCTGGATTTCTTTTTAGTATTTCACTAACAAAATTAGTGTTGGAACACACTTCTGGACATTTTATTAAATATCTTGCCCTGTTCTGTTTGACAGGTTATCCCCTCTGTGCATGCATGTGTGCTAAGTCACTTCAGTTATATCTAACTCTTTCTGACCCCACAGACTGTAGCCTGCCAGATTCCTCTGTCCATGGCATTCTTCAGGCAAGAATACTAGAGTGGGTCGCCATGTTCTCCTCCAGGGGATCTTCCCAGCCCAAGGTCTGAACACATGTCTCTTACGTCTCTTGTGTAGGCAGGTAGGTTCTTTACAGCTAGTGCAACCTGACTGTGAAGCTCCCCAACTTGTATTCCAATCTCTGATTTTAACTAAACTTAATTCTCAGTAATTTAATTCCTGATTTTCACCTCTAATTTGTAAATGGATCTCTTTTGCTTAACCTCTTCTTTAATGTTTATTCCAACTTCTGAAACTAGGTACTGATTCTAACCAAGTACTAGTCTCAAGTATCTTTGTGACATTTAATATGTATCAAATAACAGTTGTTCCACAGCAAAACAATAGTATACTTAATGCATCTATAACTGGAGAGAGGGCTGTGTATGACATTGTGTTATCAAAATAGATGTGGAAAATACATGTAACAGCAATGTGACTGGAAAAGCAAAAACATCCTTACTAATCTTTCTGATTTTAGTAGGAATTATCTTAGTTGTTCCTACAAAGGCATTTGTACTCTGTGCTGCTTACCCTCTGGTCTTTTTACTTTTCACTTGTATTTCCTCTTAATTTGGTGGAAAATGGCTCAGGAAGCACAAAAGAAGATTAGTGATCTTTTGAGTTTCTTGCCTGCAAGAAGATTCTGAGTCTGTGATCACTATGGCTCAGTGAATGACCATTGGAATCAAGTTGGCCTAGAAGGGAAAAAAAAAGGGAAAAAAATAAAGTAACAGATAAAGGAAGCTCTTTCATGCTGGGTTGACTGTTCTCCAGGTCACCAGAGACTGTAGCAAATCATTTGAGGGACAAAGACAAAGAAAAGCCAAGAAAACTGTATTGTTCAACTTTCAATTGAAAGTATTGTTCTGGATTTCTTTTTAGTATTTCACTAACAAAATTAGTGTTGGAACACACTTCTGGACATTTTATTAAATATCTTGCCCTGTTCTGTTTGACACCTCCTTGCTTTTCCTGTTTCAGTGCCAAATTTTCATTTTCATTAAGTGAGTCCATGAAATGGGATTGCTAATATATTTGATTAGGACTCTATCAGATGTAAAAAAATTTAGTGCTCTGTACTAGCATGCTACATTATAGAAAAGTCACTTACACTCAGGTTAAGTAATATTTGTTAGATGACATGCTTTTAAAACAGTAGTAAATCCCTTTCTTTCACACTTGTTTCTCTGCTGGTTTTTCCTTTTCTCTTTTGTTTTCAAAAACTGAACACCTTTTCCCAAAGTGGACTCTGACAACCTGTCAGTGTGAAGAAACAGTCCATATCCTGGTGATGGAAGGTCCATTCTTATCCTAGCCTATTGGGAAATACCCTCTGACCTGTCACCCTTCTCTGTAAAACTAAGACTAATTTAAAGATAAATTGTCCAGAGCTTCTGTGAAGCAGAAGCAAAGATAAAGTTAATGGGAATGTGATTCAATTTATAAAAATCTGATTTACACACAACTTTTCAGTAGCACATTTATAACATCAAAGGAGGAACATCTGTACTAAAGGCAACAACAAATTCCTTGAGCCCTTATTATGAAAAGAAATCAAATTGTGAGTCAAGACAAGATATATAGGCAATTGCTCAATATCAACATGGTTGACAAGTTCAACCATAGCTGGTTAGAAAAGAATCATTCAAGTCCTTGAACCATAAGCTTGTTCACCCTTTTATCTCTGCTGTCTGCAGGAAATAGAATCGTGATTGTATATTGTGAAGCAAGGACAGTCTTTCATTACTAGGACCTTGAGTCTTTCAGAAGAGCTGGGATGGTGAGAGTTAACACTTAACTGTTGGATGATACTAGCTCATAGCAGAGATAAAGGAAGTTTTGTGGTTGACTGTTCTCCAGGTCACCAGAGACTGTAGCAAATCATTTGAGGGACAAAGACAAAGAAAAGCCAAGAAAACTGTATTGTTCAACTTTCAATTGAAAGTATTGTTCTGGATTTCTTTTTAGTATTTCACTAACAAAATTAGTGTTGGAACACACTTCTGGACATTTTATTAAATATCTTGCCCTGTTCTGTTTGACACCTCCTTGCTTTTCCTGTTTCAGTGCCAAATTTTCATTTTCATTAAGTGAGTCCATGAAATGGGATTGCTAATATATTTGATTAGGACTCTATCAGATGTAAAAAAATTTAGTGCTCTGTACTAGCATGCTACATTATAGAAAAGTCACTTACACTCAGGTTAAGTAATATTTGTTAGATGACATGCTTTTAAAACAGTAGTAAATCCCTTTCTTTCACACTTGTTTCTCTGCTGGTTTTTCCTTTTCTCTTTTGTTTTCAAAAACTGAACACCTTTTCCCAAAGTGGACTCTGACAACCTGTCAGTGTGAAGAAACAGTCCATATCCTGGTGATGGAAGGTCCATTCTTATCCTAGCCTATTGGGAAATACCCTCTGACCTGTCACCCTTCTCTGTAAAACTAAGACTAATTTAAAGATAAATTGTCCAGAGCTTCTGTGAAGCAGAAGCAAAGATAAAGTTAATGGGAATGTGATTCAATTTATAAAAATCTGATTTACACACAACTTTTCAGTAGCACATTTATAACATCAAAGGAGGAACATCTGTACTAAAGGCAACAACAAATTCCTTGAGCCCTTATTATGAAAAGAAATCAAATTGTGAGTCAAGACAAGATATATAGGCAATTGCTCAATATCAACATGGTTGACAAGTTCAACCATAGCTGGTTAGAAAAGAATCAT
The DNA here is from genome assembly GCA_022376925.1 of Tragulus kanchil. Lineage (NCBI taxonomy): Eukaryota > Metazoa > Chordata > Mammalia > Artiodactyla > Tragulidae > Tragulus > Tragulus kanchil. The sequence goes on from JAIOJX010000026.1 coordinate 286,961,595, forward strand.
TCAAGTCCTTGAACCATAAGCTTGTTCACCCTTTTATCTCTGCTGTCTGCAGGAAATAGAATCGTGATTGTATATTGTGAAGCAAGGACAGTCTTTCATTACTAGGACCTTCGAGTCTTTCAGAAGAGCTGGGATGGTGAGAGTTAACACTTAACTGTTGGATGATACTAGCCTCATAGCAGAGACATTTAATTTTCACCCAGCATACTTGTTCTCTTTCTCACAGTCTTTGACTTCCTTCCATTACTTGCAACCGTGTGACTTGCTAGCCAGCAGGATAGGGTGGCAGTGACCTTGTCACTTCTGGGCCAAGGCATATTTGGACACATACAAGTTCTTTTCTGCCACTTTGAACACCAAAGTGAAATCTTCAAATCTTAACGTACTGAGATCTCTAAATGGGTATATGGAACTAGATGAATCAGAAATAAACTTTTGCTATATTAAGCCACTTAAATTTAGGGATTAATTGGTTACTGCAAGATGAATTTGCGTATACTGATTAACCAACTGCATAGATGTTGCTAAGTTGGACTTCATACTAATTTTATGCTCTGTACTCATCTTTTGACATATTTAATGTTACTTTTTAAAACATAAATACTTTAGAGAGGTAAAGAGAGTAGAAAACAAATTACCATAATTTCTAGCTTTAAATTCAACTTATTTTAAAGCTTTTGTTTTTGTTCTGGGACCTGTTTAATGAGATCATATTCAGTACCACTAGATACAAGTAAAATGTGAATACTTCTATCAGGGTACTTTCATCAGTTTAGCATTTTATTTCTTTAGGTAGAAGCATCTTTCAATCAAGTCATCTTTCAGTCAGTCCAATATGCTCCAGGGTTGATATTAAATTTGTGGAAGAGTTAGGAACAGTTTTTTTTAGAAAGCTCTGAGAGTTTATAAATAGACACTGGGTTATTAACTTCAAGCCAAGTGAGAGAACATATAGTCTTGCTAAATTTATATTGTACTCAAAGGGCAACAAAAAAAATTCCTTGAGCCCTTATTATGAAAAGAAATCAAATTGTGAGTCAAGACAAGATATATAGGCAATTGCTCAATATCAACATGGTTGACAAGTTCAACCATAGCTGGTTAGAAAAGAATCATTCAAGTCCTTGAACCATAAGCTTGTTCACCCTTTTATCTCTGCTGTCTGCAGGAAATAGAATCGTGATTGTATATTGTGAAGCAAGGACAGTCTTTCATTACTAGGACCTTCGAGTCTTTCAGAAGAGCTGGGATGGTGAGAGTTAACACTTAACTGTTGGATGATACTAGCCTCATAGCAGAGACATTTAATTTTCACCCAGCATACTTGTTCTCTTTCTCACAGTCTTTGACTTCCTTCCATTACTTGCAACCGTGTGACTTGCTAGCCAGCAGGATAGGGTGGCAGTGACCTTGTCACTTCTGGGCCAAGGCATATTTGGACACATACAAGTTCTTTTCTGCCACTTTGAACACCAAAGTGAAATCTTCAAATCTTAACGTACTGAGATCTCTAAATGGGTATATGGAACTAGATGAATCAGAAATAAACTTTTGCTATATTAAGCCACTTAAATTTAGGGATTAATTGGTTACTGCAAGATGAATTTGCGTATACTGATTAACCAACTGCATAGATGTTGCTAAGTTGGACTTCATACTAATTTTATGCTCTGTACTCATCTTTTGACATATTTAATGTTACTTTTTAAAACATAAATACTTTAGAGAGGTAAAGAGAGTAGAAAACAAATTACCATAATTTCTAGCTTTAAATTCAACTTATTTTAAAGCTTTTGTTTTTGTTCTGGGACCTGTTTAATGAGATCATATTCAGTACCACTAGATACAAGTAAAATGTGAATACTTCTATCAGGGTACTTTCATCAGTTTAGCATTTTATTTCTTTAGGTAGAAGCATCTTTCAATCAAGTCATCTTTCAGTCAGTCCAATATGCTCCAGGGTTGATATTAAATTTGTGGAAGAGTTAGGAACAGTTTTTTTTAGAAAGCTCTGAGAGTTTATAAATAGACACTGGGTTATTAACTTCAAGCCAAGTGAGAGAACATATAGTCTTGCTAAATTTATATTTCAAGTGTTCTAGTGAATATTCCTTTTAATTTAGATATGAATTTTTTTCAAATGTTGACAGCTTAAAATCTAGGAAATGATTTTTAACACAAAATGCAATGTAAAGGCAAACCTTCGATACAGTAATTTCAAATGTGGAGGTGACGTACATGAAATTGGCAATGTTAGGTTACAAACTGTCCATTTATTAAGAAGTATTGACATCCTTATTTGAATTCATCATTGTAAAATTATTATAAAGCCCAAAGTCATGGCTTTATGTGCAACAGTTCTTTAAATTCCACAATGAACCTATGAAACATTTACCATTATCCTTAGGCTTAAATGAAAAACTTGAAGCAGTGGAAGGTAGTAAATTGTCTGAGGCCACATGGCTAGGAAGTGGCAGCCTTTGGATTCAGGATACTCAGTTCCAGAATCCTCTCTCTTAATCCCTACATTTTACCAAATCTATTACTACTTATCTGGTATTGTACTATACAAGTCATAGATAATATTTTGATTACTTCACTGTAAAAAGCTATCTATTAATATTCTAATTTTCACAAGTAAGACAAATGAAGAAATGTTAAGGTAAATCAACTATACTCCAATAAAAATTAATTTTTAAAAAAACAAATGTTAAGGAACTGGATCCTAGTCATACAAGAGGAAATATGGTGGTAGGAGTTGATTTCAAACTATGCTCAAAGTGGAATTAGTTTGAATTTCAAATGACAGTGCAGTTTAAAAATAAAAAAAGCAACTCTGTGTTTAAACACATAACATGACACAGTGCAGGGTCCTGTGCAAATGATAAATTTGGCAATGACTTGGTGGCCTTCTAAATACAACCATGTAGTACCCACTCGGATATTTAATAGGGTTGTCCAATTTCCAAACAAACAAAAAATCTATACTTCCAGTTAAATTTAAATTTTAGGTGAACATACTTTTTAGTGTAACAGTACCATACAGTATTTGGGACACAATTATATGGATAAACAATGTTATTTATCTGAAATTCAAATTTAACTGGGCCTCCTCCATTTTATCCATCTACCTAAAAAATGTAAACATAGATGCTCATAGAGCAGAATCTCACACATTAGAGTTTCACACACATGTACTTGAAAGATGATATGAACCTTCTTGAAGTCAAATACATTTATCAGTAGGTATTATTAGATTGTATTTTTGATGATCTGTTTTGAGAGCATCATTTAGACATTTGTGTAAATTTTGTTAAATTTTTTTTTGAGCTTCACTCTTAGGTTGAATATAACTTTTCTTGGAAATCTTGATTGCTGTTATTATATAATCTTTCCTTCATTTCTAACAAATCACAATATAGTTAGAAGTTAGAATACAAAAACACTTTAGAACCAAAAGTTTGAAAAATGTTAAGCTATTACTATATTGGATTTTATTTTTCATTTAAAAGGGCTTTGTCTTTTTTTTTACTGAACCTATAAAAAGGCTTAAATGAAACTTGAAGCAGTGGAAGGTAGTAAATTGTCTGAGGCCACATGGCTAGGAAGTGGCAGCCTTTGGATTCAGGATACTCAGTTCCAGAATCCTCTCTTAATCCCTACATTTTACCAAATCTATTACTACTTATCTGGTATTGTACTATACAAGTCATAGATAATATTTTGATTACTTCACTGTAAAAAGCTATCTATTAATATTCTAATTTTCACAAGTAAGACAAATGAAGAAATGTTAAGGTAAATCAACTATACTCCAATAAAAATTAATTTTTAAAAACAAATGTTAAGGAACTGGATCCTAGTCATACAAGAGGAAATATGGTGGTAGGAGTTGATTTCAAACTATGCTCAAAGTGGAATTAGTTTGAATTTCAAATGACAGTGCAGTTTAAAAATAAAAAAAGCAACTCTGTGTTTAAACACATAACATGACACAGTGCAGGGTCCTGTGCAAATGATAAATTTGGCAATGACTTGGTGGCCTTCTAAATACAACCATGTAGTACCCACTCGGATATTTAATAGGGTTGTCCAATTTCCAAACAAACAAAAAATCTATACTTCCAGTTAAATTTAAATTTTAGGTGAACATACTTTTTAGTGTAACAGTACCATACAGTATTTGGGACACAATTATATGGATAAACAATGTTATTTATCTGAAATTCAAATTTAACTGGGCCTCCTCCATTTTATCCATCTACCTAAAAAATGTAAACATAGATGCTCATAGAGCAGAATCTCACACATTAGAGTTTCACACACATGTACTTGAAAGATGATATGAACCTTCTTGAAGTCAAATACATTTATCAGTAGGTATTATTAGATTGTATTTTTGATGATCTGTTTTGAGAGCATCATTTAGACATTTTGTGTAAATTTTGTTAAATTTTTTTTTGAGCTTCACTCTTAGGTTGAATATAACTTTTCTTGGAAATCTTGATTGCTGTTATTATATAATCTTTCCTTCATTTCTAACAAATCACAATATAGTTAGAAGTTAGAATACAAAAACACTTTAGAACCAAAAGTTTGAAAAATGTTAAGCTATTACTATATTGGATTTTATTTTTCATTTAAAAGCCTGTCTCTTGTTTATTTATGGAGCTATGGTCCATAGGGCATTAATTGCTGTGTTATAAGAACAAAAGACCAATATACCTGACAAAGGAACAATAAATAAGATTATATACTTATGGTTGTTTTGAAAAAAAGTTTCCAAGATGTGTTTCATTCCTCTCTGCTAATTATTAAAATCAACTGACTGACCCTGTGACTAGAGTGACTGATACCCAATTTTTATTCTTTATGGCTCAGCTTCTTCTCTGAAGTTCCTTGGTAATGTGTGAAAATAACTAGTGATGTTTCTCATCTTCAGTGGAATGATTTAACTCATGGCTTGGACTGAGGCAAAGTTCATAAAGAGGAATACATAACACTGTGTAAATGTGAAGTTTATAATAATGAAAGTACATAAGGAGAAGAGAAAGGCTTTCTCAGCGGCTCAGCGGTAAAGAATCCACCTGCAGTGCTGGAAACGTAGGTTTGATCCCTGGATCAAGAAGATCCCCTGGAGTAGGCCATGGCAACTCACTCCAGTATTCTTGCCAGGAGAATTCCATGGGCAGAGGAGCCTGGTGAGCTACAGTCCATGGGGTTGCAAAGAGTCAGATACGACACAAGGAAAAAGAGAAAAGAAGCCTGCTGCAGCTCGTCAGCCGGGTGCATAGAGAATAGCGGGTATGGCGAGACTTTAAGAAACACACACAGACATACAGACAGAGAGAAAGGATGGGAACAGGGGGCTCGAGACCTCTTGGGTCAAGGCCCAGAACACATTCACCAGTCTACTTTTATTCAGTGCTGAAGCCTCCAGGTGTTTACAAGCAATTATATTAAGACGGGCTGGTTTCACTCACAGCCCTATTCAATGATTATTCTCGTGGCTCTGAGGATGGAAAGGGCATGTTGCAGCTGGGGGGGTAACTAAATCGGCAAGAAGTTAGGGAGTCTGCACATACCTGGCGTTTCAAAGTCCCTAGCAGATCTCTCACCTGTTGCCGATCAGTATATCCTAAGCTAATAAGTCCATGTGAATCAAATCACTTGTTTGTCTTAGCTCTTTCTAGTATATTTCTCATTCCCAATTTATTTTTCTCCTGGCTCAGCCAAAGCCACAAAAACCTTCACTTTATTTCAAAAAAATTTTGTTAGAGTTGACCAAAAAAGTTTGATGGTTCCTTTAAAAGCCTGTCTCTTGTTTATTTATGGAGCTATGGTCCATAGGGCATTAATTGCTGTGTTATAAGAACAAAAGACCAATATACCTGACAAAGGAACAATAAATAAGATTATATACTTATGGTTGTTTTGAAAAAACGTTTCCAAGATGTGTTTCCTTCCTCTCTGCTAATTATTAAAATCAACTGACTGACCCTGTGACTAGAGTGACTGATACCCAATTTTTATTCTTTATGGCTCAGCTTCTTCTCTGAAGTTCCTTGGTAATGTGTGAAAATAACTAGTGATGTTTCTCATCTTCAGTGGAATGATTTAACTCATGGCTTGGACTGAGGCAAAGTTCATAAAGAGGAATACATAACACTGTGTAAATGTGAAGTTTATAATAATGAAAGTACATAAGGAGAAGAGAAAGGCTTTCTCAGCGGCTCAGCGGTAAAGAATCCACCTGCAGTGCTGGAAACGTAGGTTTGATCCCTGGATCAAGAAGATCCCCTGGAGTAGGCCATGGCAACTCACTCCAGTATTCTTGCCAGGAGAATTCCATGGGCAGAGGAGCCTGGTGAGCTACAGTCCATGGGGTTGCAAAGAGTCAGATACGACACAAGGAAAAAGAGAAAAGAAGCCTGCTGCAGCTCGTCAGCCGGGTGCATAGAGAATAGCGGGTATGGCGAGACTTTAAGAAACACACACAGACATACAGACAGAGAGAAAGGATGGGAACAGGGGGCTCGAGACCTCTTGGGTCAAGGCCCAGAACACATTCACCAGTCTACTTTTATTCAGTGCTGAAGCCTCCAGGTGTTTACAAGCAATTATATTAAGACGGGCTGGTTTCACTCACAGCCCTATTCAATGATTATTCTCGTGGCTCTGAGGATGGAAAGGGCATGTTGCAGCTGGGGGGGTAACTAAATCGGCAAGAAGTTAGGGAGTCTGCACATACCTGGCGTTTCAAAGTCCCTAGCAGATCTCTCACCTGTTGCCGATCAGTATATCCTAAGCTAATAAGTCCATGTGAATCAAATCACTTGTTTGTCTTAGCTCTTTCTAGTATATTTCTCATTCCCAATTTATTTTTCTCCTGGCTCAGTCAAAGCCACAAAAACCTTCACTGGTTTGTTTTTCCACAGAACCCTGACTTTTTCATTGTAGAGGTAACGAAAGGAAAGAGTGAACCAAGTGTTTTAATCCAAAGGAGCTGCATCTCCATCCATCAGCTGCTCTCCCTAGAGTGGTTTGGGCTGGGAGAAGCTAACAGTGAAGTTTCTTCTTCTCTACACAGTATTAAAAATCCATAACTTTATAAGCTGTTCATCCTCCTCCCTATCTTTTTCTGGAACATCCTTGATGGATATGAAATTTACTGGGCTGAAATAAAAATCGAGGAACATTAATTATTTACCTAAGAAAAAATAGCTGAAAACAATATTTTCCTTATAAATTTCAGAATGTCTACATACATTTTTGCTTAATTTGAATATTTCAGTATTGTATCTGCATGTTGTGTGTATTTCCTTATAACAGTGACGGGGTTTGTTACGAAAAATTCTAATGATGCTGTTCGGCCTGTTTAATTCACAGAAGAAGGTCCCAGAGCAGTGTTTGAAACACCACTCCACAAAGAGGGAGAAATCCCTTTTAGATACAACATTTGATCATCTTCAGTAGGAAAGAGTTTCCTAGGCTCTTCTCTTCACTAATTCTGGGAAATTGATCTAGAAGGAAATTAAATTGCATGACTGTATATTTATATCAATATCTTTATCATCTATATCTAGATTTTGCTTTATTCACTGAAGGCTTACGTAAACCATTTTTAAAAAAAATATTTATTTGGTTTTGGCTGTGCTGAGTCTCTGTTGCTACACAGGATTTTCTCTAGTTCAGCAAGTGGGAACTACTCTCTAGGGGTCTGGTTTTATTCAGTGCTGAAGCCTGTTTACAAGCAAACATATTAAGACGGGCTGGTTTCACTCACAGCCCTATTCAATGATTATTCTCGTGGCTCTGAGGATGGAAAGGGCATGTTGCAGCTGGGGGGGTAACTAAATCGGCAAGAAGTTAGGGAGTCTGCACATACCTGGCGTTTCAAAGTCCCTAGCAGATCTCTCACCTGTTGCCGATCAGTATATCCTAAGCTAATAAGTCCATGTGAATCAAATCACTTGTTTGTCTTAGCTCTTTCTAGTATATTTCTCATTCCCAATTTATTTTTCTCCTGGCTCAGCCAAAGCCACAAAAACCTTCACTGGTTTGTTTTTCCACAGAACCCTGACTTTTTCATTGTAGAGGTAACGAAAGGAAAGAGTGAACCAAGTGTTTTAATCCAAAGGAGCTGCATCTCCATCCATCAGCTGCTCTCCCTAGAGTGGTTTGGGCTGGGAGAAGCTAACAGTGAAGTTTCTTCTTCTCTACACAGTATTAAAAATCCATAACTTTATAAGCTGTTCATCCTCCTCCCTATCTTTTTTTCTGGAACATCCTTGATGGATATGAAATTTACTGGGCTGAAATAAAAATCGAGGAACATTAATTATTTACCTAAGAAAAAATAGCTGAAAACAATATTTTCCTTATAAATTTCAGAATGTCTACATACATTTTTGCTTAATTTGAATATTTCAGTATTGTATCTGCATGTTGTGTGTATTTCCTTATAACAGTGACGGGGTTTGTTACGAAAAATTCTAATGATGCTGTTCGGCCTGTTTAATTCACAGAAGAAGGTCCCAGAGCAGTGTTTGAAACACCACTCCACAAAGAGGGAGAAATCCCTTTTAGATACAACATTTGATCATCTTCAGTAGGAAAGAGTTTCCTAGGCTCTTCTCTTCACTAATTCTGGGAAATTGATCTAGAAGGAAATTAAATTGCATGACTGTATATTTATATCAATATCTTTATCATCTATATCTAGATTTTGCTTTATTCACTGAAGGCTTACGTAAACCATTTTTAAAAAAAATATTTATTTGGTTTTGGCTGTGCTGAGTCTCTGTTGCTACACAGGATTTTCTCTAGTTCAGCAAGTGGGAACTACTCTCTAGTTGTGGTGCATGGGTTTCTCATTGTGGTGGCTTCTCTTGTTGCAGAGCACAGGCTCTAGGACATGCAGGCTTCAGTAGTTACAGCTCCTGGGCTCTAGAGCCACAGGCTCAATAGCTGTGAACCACGGGCTTAGGTGCTCCATGGCATGTGGGATCTGCCTGGACCAGAATTGAACCCATGTCTCCTGCATTGGCAGATGGGTTCTTTACCACTGAGCCTCCAGGGAAGCCTGTACATAAATCTTTTAATCTCCAAAGGGACTTTTCATACGTAGGAAAGGGGGCTAATAAGTCATCCTCATTACTACTTAGGAGAACTTTTCTACTTTTGTGACCCAGTTAGTAGAACTCATCGTGGCACATCAGAGATTGACAAAATTTGGGAAATTCACTTCCCAAATGCATAGATTCAGAGTAATATTTTCAAGTTGGAGTACATTGGTACCTGGGGAGGCATAGCATGAAATCATGTGCACCGGACAGCTTTTATGGAGCTCATTATCAAATGGGAACATTAGGCAGGAATCTGGCAGAGAAAATGTAATCAGCGTTTATAATTAAGTGAGAAGAGAATTTATAAACTTGATTATAATTGTAGGGTTTCTAGGCCCTTTTCCAAATATGAGCCACATGCACTGCAACTATAATATAAGAATTTGTGTACTAAGAATTCTTTATTATGATTTCAGTTCTGAAAACTTTGACAGGTTAATCTCAGACTGAAAATACTGCAATCCTTCTAAAGAAACTTTGGTTACAGGATAGTTTTGGTAGATCTAGTCAGAAAGTATTTCAAATAATGACATAACTCAAAGTAACTTCTCAAACAAAACTTTATTATTTCTCCTTGAGGATGTTGATTCTGTTCTCTTTAAATGAACGAGAAAAAGTTTGCTTATTTTGTAGTACATCCAGGCCTAGCTCCCTCTTTCATTTATTGTTGATCATCTTAGGAGTTTGGAAATAATAATATAATTTTCTTGAACTAGCAGCTAGGGAGTTGCGGACTTGGGCCTTGCAGCTGCTGAGAAAGACAGATAAGCATAACCCTGATTAGCTGCTATTGCAGCAAGAGCTCAGAATTAGGCAACTCATTCCTCAAGACTTATAGTCTAACTTGTTTAGCATTAGCCAATATGGTGAAAGAACAGTATAGTGGTTCAAAGTTGGGTTTAATACCTAATCTGATCTGGATGTGTGCCCTGGCTTTTTTTTAAATAGTTGTTTTTTGTTAGGCTTGCTGCAGGATGGGTTCTGGACCAGAATTGAACCCATGTCTCCTGCATTGGCAGATGGGTTCTTTACCACTGAGCCTCAGGAAGCCTGTACATAAATCTTTTAATCTCCAAAGGGACTTTTCATACGTAGGAAAGGGGGCTAATAAGTCATCCTCATTACTACTTAGGAGAACTTTTCTACTTTTGTGACCCAGTTAGTAGAACTCATCGTGGCACATCAGAGATTGACAAAATTTGGGAAATTCACTTCCCAAATGCATAGATTCAGAGTAATATTTTCAAGTTGGAGTACATTGGTACCTGGGGAGGCATAGCATGAAATCATGTGCACCGGACAGCTTTTATGGAGCTCATTATCAAATGGGAACATTAGGCAGGAATCTGGCAGAGAAAATGTAATCAGCGTTTATAATTAAGTGAGAAGAGAATTTATAAACTTGATTATAATTGTAGGGTTTCTAGGCCCTTTTCCAAATATGAGCCACATGCACTGCAACTATAATATAAGAATTTGTGTACTAAGAATTCTTTATTATGATTTCAGTTCTGAAAACTTTGACAGGTTAATCTCAGACTGAAAATACTGCAATCCTTCTAAAGAAACTTTGGTTACAGGATAGTTTTGGTAGATCTAGTCAGAAAGTATTTCAAATAATGACATAACTCAAAGTAACTTCTCAAACAAAACTTTATTATTTCTCCTTGAGGATGTTGATTCTGTTCTCTTTAAATGAAAGAGAAAAAGTTTGCTTATTTTGTAGTACATCCAGGCCTAGCTCCCTCTTTCATTTATTGTTGATCATCTTAGGAGTTTGGAAATAATAATATAATTTTCTTGAACTAGCAGCTAGGGAGTTGCGGACTTGGGCCTTGCAGCTGCTGAGAAAGACAGATAAGCATAACCCTGATTAGCTGCTATTGCAGCAAGAGCTCAGAATTAGGCAACTCATTCCTCAAGACTTATAGTCTAACTTGTTTAGCATTAGCCAATATGGTGAAAGAACAGTATAGTGGTTCAAAGTTGGGTTTAATACCTAATCTGATCTGGATGTGTGCCCTGGCTATTAATATTGGTTAGCTGTGAGAATATGAGTGTTACCCAAGACTCAGCTTCCTTATCTGTAAAATGAGGCTAATAAAACCACATTTAATACATTCTTATGAGGTTTAAAATTAATGTGTAAACATCTATCCCTGATATATAGTGGATGCTTGAATAATGGTACTTATTTTCATATTTATTATTTTACTGAAAAGTTTTTGATTGAGTTTCTAGCCATACAAAATCCATGTATTCTTTTAAAGAGTATTATACGTCCTCTTAGATTACATACAGTGTGTATCTACATGTTAAGTTATACAAATAGGGACTAGTGTTTTATGAGGAAAGAATAATAAGTATAGACATTAATTATGGCACTGTTTTTAGGTTAAATGTAGGAAACACCTTTAAAGCTTAAGCTCTTGATTTTAATTATAAATAAAATAAGAGTTATTGATCACCTCAAAGTACTCTGGCTTCAGGGGCCATGAAGTCTGTTTGGTGAGGCAGAAGGCATGAGCTTATGAAAAGTTAAAATCGACAGAAGACAGTGCATTACCATTGGCCAGAGGAGTGAGCGGAAGTGAGAGAGGCTCATGGCCACAGGCAGAGCCTTGGGCTAGAGGAACTAGGGGATCCTCAACAACAGGCCTGAGCCTGGCGCTCTGCTGGGGTGTGTGGGTAAGCATGGAAACCAGGTGTCAGGGAGCTGTCACAGACAACCTCTTACCCAGCCAGAAAACTAAGCAGAATATTCATCTAACAAACCAGCAGCTATCATGAAAATCTAGATACGCTTAATGGAAATTGACTAAAAATATATCAACCTTTTTACAAAAGGAATGTGAATTCCTGAATTTAAAAAGGTTTTTTATGGCCTATTTGGAAATGTGATACTGAAGTAGAATAGTGCTGCCCCACTGCAGCTTGCAGTGCAGAAACAATAGGAATCCCTGGGCAGGGCTGGTAGAGCTGTGGTCACAGAGGGAGACGGTGGCATGGAGAGCTCTGTGGGTTTTGATGCCTGTCACATGTTATTGGGAGCTTCCCAAGAAGCCCTTGTGGTAAAGAACCTACCTGCCAATCCAGGAGGCGTCAAGAAATGTGGGTTCAATCCCTGCGTCAGGAAGATTCCCCTGGAGGAGGGCATGGCAACACACTCCAGTATTCTTGCTTGGAGAATCCCATGGTTAGAGGTGCCTTGCAGGCTATAGTCACAAAAGAGTCGGATTCGACTTAGCAACTGAAGAACAGCAACACATTATTTTGTTTAATCTTGAGAAACCTCTACAATGTGGGTAGTTTTTCTGACCAAACTTAAAAAATTGATTAAATAATTGAGGCCCAGAGTCTTTAATTAATCCGTTGTAGAAATATAACTAGGACATACCAGAGGAAGATGGGAACTTAAAGCTTAAAAGTGTGTATCTACATGTTAAGTTATACAAATAGGGACTAGTGTTTTATGAGGAAAGAATAATAAGTATAGACATTAATTATGGCACTGTTTTAGGTTAAATGTAGGAAACACCTTTAAAGCTTAAGCTCTTGATTTTAATTATAAATAAAATAAGAGTTATTGATCACCTCAAAGTACTCTGGCTTCAGGGGCCATGAAGTCTGTTTGGTGAGGCAGAAGGCATGAGCTTATGAAAGTTAAAATAGACAGAAGACAGTGCATTACCATTGGCCAGAGGAGTGAGCGGAAGTGAGAGAGGCTCATGGCCACAGGCAGAGCCTTGGGCTAGAGGAACTAGGGGATCCTCAACAACAGGCCTGAGCCTGGCGCTCTGCTGGGGTGTGTGGGTAAGCATGGAAACCAGGTGTCAGGGAGCTGTCACAGACAACCTCTTACCCAGCCAGAAAACTAAGCAGAATATTCATCTAACAAACCAGCAGCTATCATGAAAATCTAGATACGCTTAATGGAAATTGACTAAAAATATATCAACCTTTTTACAAAAGGAATGTGAATTCCTGAATTTAAAAAGGTTTTTTATGGCCTATTTGGAAATGTGATACTGAAGTAGAATAGTGCTGCCCCACTGCAGCTTGCAGTGCAGAAACAATAGGAATCCCTGGGCAGGGCTGGTAGAGCTGTGGTCACAGAGGGAGACGGTGGCATGGAGAGCTCTGTGGGTTTTGATGCCTGTCACATGTTATTGGGAGCTTCCCAAGAAGCCCTTGTGGTAAAGAACCTACCTGCCAATCCAGGAGGCGTCAAGAAATGTGGGTTCAATCCCTGCGTCAGGAAGATTCCCCTGGAGGAGGGCATGGCAACACACTCCAGTATTCTTGCTTGGAGAATCCCATGGTTAGAGGTGCCTTGCAGGCTATAGTCACAAAAGAGTCGGATTCGACTTAGCAACTGAAGAACAGCAACACATTATTTTGTTTAATCTTGAGAAACCTCTACAATGTGGGTAGTTTTTCTGACCAAACTTAAAAAATTGATTAAATAATTGAGGCCCAGAGTCTTTAATTAATCCGTTGTAGAAATATAACTAGGACATACCAGAGGAAGATGGGAACTAAGTCACGTCAACCAAAGAGTGCTGGAAGTTAACCAGGCAAACCTGCCACCCTGAACAGGTAAAGGGATTCTGTTAGTGAATCTACAGATGCAGAGTGAGGTCTGGTCCTATGACTGCTACTTCTCTGGAATGAAACCAAGTAAAAGTCCAAACATAAAAAGAATAATTTAAAAGATTACCATATATATATGTATACATATATACACACACACACACACACATGTATATACATGATACATATACATGTGTAATATGTTTATGTGGATATGAGTGAGTTCATGTGTGTAAGTGTATGTGTATTTGTATAAATACCCTCCCCCCAAAATTGTAGACCAAGGACTTCCCTTTAGGTGGCATTAAATTTAGAGAAACAATGAAATAGGGAAACTGGAGGTAGGAATACTTGTGCATTATTTTGCCTCAGTTCCTAACATGTTAGCTGGATTTTAAGAGAGAGAGATAGTTACAGCATGATTTTCCTGGGATTGCTCTTTTTCTCTATGTCTTTCTGTGTAACAGAGCAGAAAGTAAGAGAAGGTTTATTCTGAGCTCCCAACGGAGGAACCAGTATTTCTCATGTAGTCAACTATATTTTCCTTTTCTTGGAACATTTTCTTAGGTTCCAGAACACTGTGTTATCTGTGTTCTCTGTCCTACACCACCCCTCTCCCTTCCTTTGCCTCTCTGTACTCTCTGGGTGGGCTTGTGACTCCTGTAGCTGTCAATGTTTTTACCATACCTCAAAAAAAGTTGAAATATCTTACTGTGTATTTGGCATCTCTTTAACACAGACAGTGGGAGCTAGTGTTTTTCTCATGAGACCTGCTTCTCCCTTAGTCTCCCTTAGTCTTTTCCATCTCATTAAGTAGCACCACAGTGTACCCAGTTAGTTGCTCAAGGCAAAAACTAGGAATGATTCTCAATTCTCTTTTCCTTCTAAGCCGATATGAAATCCTCAGTAGGTTCTGTTGTCTTTCTCTCAAAGCATCTCTCTCATATTCTTAATTTTCACTTCATTTCCAACACTGCTTCCTTGGTCTAGGCCACCATCATCTCTTGCCTAGAATAGCCTCTTAAATACTTTATCTATTTATCATTTACTAAAGTACCAAGAGGAATCTTTTAAAATGAATAATAGACTCATGCCACTTCCCTGTTAAAACATCCCAAAGGCTCTCATCAGTCTTAGAATAGAATCCAAATGTATTAACCTCATTTGACTTAGAATACCCTGAATCAGTCTGCTCCCTGCCTGTTGTTTACCCCATGTCATATCGATAACCTCCCTCCTTCCCCATCTTAGCTTCTATGTTTTTGCCACACTGGTCTTCTTTCTGTTCCTTTCCATATCTCTGCCTGACTTAGAGCCTTAATATTAGCTGTTCCTTATGCCTGAATGCCCATTCAACTGACTTTTGCTTGCCATTCAGATGTTAAATGTCTTTGGTTTTGAGAAGCCTTCCCTGATCACCCAAATAAAAGTATATAACCAGTAACTAAGTCCTTCTCACACCACCCTGTTTAAAGTCTCTCCATAACACATGGCATGTTCTGACATGTTTCTTATTTACATTATTTATCTAGTATTTGTTCATTATTGTCTCCACTAGAATATAAACTTGAGATCACAGACCTTATCTATCTTGTTCACTGCAGTACCCAAAGGCCTAGTTACTGCATGTCAGAGTAGACCTTTGGTACATATATGTTAAATATTGGTAGAATGAAGGCTTTTATGTTGAATTCAAGATGTTTTTGAATAGATTCTCTGTAGCTTTTAGATGACTTCCACCTTTTAAATCATGGTTCTTGATTTATAAAGGAACAGATGGAGTTGGGTGGGTTTTGGCAGGTACTAAGAAATCCATTCCCACTTTAGTATTCTTGCCTGAAAAATTCCATGGATGAGTAAGTCTGAAAGTTGCAGTTCATCGGATCTCTGTCTGTCTGTCTGTCTGTCTGTCTTTCTCTATATATACATCTCTCTCTCTCTCTCTCTCTCTCTCTCTCTCTCTCTATATATATATATATATATATATATATATATATATGTATGTATGTATGTATGTATAACCTTCCCTGATGGCTAAGTGATAAGAAATCTGCCTACAATACAGGAGACCCACGTTTGATCTTCCCTGCTTCGGGAAGATCCCCTGGAGTAGGAAATGGCAACCCACTCCATTATTCTTGCCTGGACAATTCCATGGACAGAGGAGCTGACGGGCTGCAGTCCATGAGGTCACACAGAGTCAGACACGACTGAAATAATTAATCAGAAGCAGCAAGCAGTCACTGTGAGCTTCCCAGCAGGTGATGGTGATAAAGAACTCACCTGCCAGGGCTTCCCTGGTAGCTCAGTGGTAAAGAGTTCACCTGCCAATGCAGGAGACATGAGTTTGATCCCTGATCCAGGAAAATCCTGCATACTGCAGCACAACTAAGCCCGTGAGCCACAACTATTGAGCCTGTGCTCTGGAGTCTTGGAGCCGCAACTATTGAGCTCTAGAGTCTTGGAGTTTTAGAGTCTTGGAGCTGCAACTCTTGAGCGCATGTGCTGCAACTATTGAAGCCCATGGGTCCTAGAACCTGAGTTCCACAACAATAAAAGTCATCACAACAGGAAGCCTGCTCACCTCAACTAGAGAGTAGCCCCTACTCCCTGCACCTAGGGAAGAGCCTGTGGCAGCAGTGAAAACCAAAAATAGTCAAAAATAAATAAATAAATTAAATTAAAAAGAAAAAAAGAACTCACTTGCCAATGCAAGAGATGGAAGAGAGAAGGTTTGATACTAGAGTTGGGAAGATCCCCTGGATGAGGGCATGGCAATCCACTCCAGTATTCTTGCCTGGAGGATCCCTGGGACTAGAGGAGGCTGGCATGCTACGATCCATAGAGTCACAAAGAGTCAGACACGACTGAAGCAGCTTGGCACACACACAAGCAACCCATCGAGTGATGTCATAGTTTGGGAGCTAACAGACAGTCTGCCTTATGCCAGCTTGAAAGGTTCCATAGAGTTCTTGACTGATCCAAACGTAATTCTTGGTATCTGGAGTGCAGAATGAGAAAGTAATGATAAAAAATTGATATCCACCAACCATTATGTGCTAATATAATATCACAGGGAAATTAAACTGATAAACACTCTGATTCATAAAGCCTCATAATCTAGCCCTCTGGGAATTCAAGCAAACAAACAGCCAAACAAATATAAATTTAGTTACGAACATGCTAATAGTCTGTACTTGCAGGTTTCTGGTTAAGAGTTGTTTAATCAATAATGTGATGTAAAAGGCATCCTCAGTTGACTAAAATGAAACTCTGTGGTTGGTAGAATTTGATGTGGCTTTGGCTACCTGCTAGTAGTCATGTGATTATGTTATTTCAAAAAAGAAATCCTGCAGATGTATAATTAATGGATCTTAATCGTAAGGAACTATCTAGGTGGGCTAATCAAATCCCGTGAGCTGGGAGTTATAGCAGATGAATAGGATTAATGTCTCATTGCTAGGTTTGAATAGGAAGTGAGGAGACTTGTGAAGAATGTGGGTAGCCTCCATAAACAGAAAGCAGTCCTCAGCTTGCAGACTGGCAATGGAGACCTAAGTCCTATAGCTGCATGGAATTGACTGAATTGTCTGTTCACCCGTCTGCACACTGCAGGGTGGCCTATTGCTCCCCTGCAGCTACTGACCAACTCTGACCTGGCCAAATAAGTGAACTTTTCTCTTATCTGGTATGTTGGACCACACCTACTCTATCCCTTCCAAGGTTTTTCTGCCCTGAGTATTCTCCCTCAGCCCTAGGCAACATACCAAGTGCCCTTATATCTTATAATTACTCTTTTATAATAGTTAATCATTCTTTATATTAAATTTCCAGTGGTAAATAACCTACTACGTGATTTCTAATTCCTGATGGAATTTAGAATGATACCACTGACTATGATGAAATCACTCTTCTTAGGGCATATATAAGCCCTGTTTTTGAATACATGATTTAATGAAATCTGTATTTAAAGTTCCTAAAGGTCACTGTCTGCTCTCATATCTTAGGAACAAGAGTTCAAATTCTACAGATTGTATTTCAGGGAAGGAAATATTCTTGTATTTTGACTTTTTCCAAAAGATAGTGTATCTCATTTAATAGAAATAACTTTAGTCTTTTCCACTGTGCAGCAAAAATGTCCATTCCTTTCTCTACAGTGCAAGGCACATTTTTGATGATATAAAGTAAATAGTTTACTTTAAATAATTGATGATATTTAGAAGGAAGATTAGTTGCTTAGCAAGCATAATTTCCTGGTTCTATTTATCTTACAACAAAGTAATTCCTACTTTAGAGTACTAAGGTATGATTGTTTTAAGTAACATGACTTTTATTGCATTTTACTTCTTCAAATTTTAAAACTTACTTACTATGATTTTTAACTTAAGTTCTTGATTGATGTCCTGCTTTTAACATATAAAATAAGAATGATTGGGGTCAGTCCTTATGCGATTTTGTGGTCTGTATTGAAAATGCTTTGCGTTCACTTGTGTGTATCTGTCTAATACACAGAACAGAAGTTGTCTGGTTGGGGAGGAAAAGGCAGATGCAGTGCATACAGTAGGAAGAGGTGATGGGCTGAAGCCCATTCCATCTTCACTGACACATGCAATTTTCCTACGATATGACCCACAAGTGTATATGAAATAAATGGCTCATCAAAAGAGCATATGCAAATAAATGAAATTTTGAAATAACTCAAAGCTTCCCATTTGTGCTGTATCACCATGAAGAGGACACAATACCCTGGAATAACTTCCAGTTGCCTCTCCCTCCTTCCCCATCCGATCTACAATAAATCCCTGGAATATTCTCCCTCAGCCCTAGGCAACATACCAAGTGCCCTTATATCTTATAATTACTCTTTTATAATAGTTAATCATTCTTTATATTAAATTTCCAGTGGTAAATAACCTACTACGTGATTTCTAATTCCTGATGGAATTTAGAATGATACCACTGACTATGATGAAATCACTCTTCTTAGGGCATATATAAGCCCTGTTTTTGAATACATGATTTAATGAAATCTGTATTTAAAGTTCCTAAAGGTCACTGTCTGCTCTCATATCTTAGGAACAAGAGTTCAAATTCTACAGATTGTATTTCAGGGAAGGAAATATTCTTGTATTTTGACTTTTTCCAAAAGATAGTGTATCTCATTTAATAGAAATAACTTTAGTCTTTTCCACTGTGCAGCAAAAATGTCCATTCCTTTCTCTACAGTGCAAGGCACATTTTTGATGATATAAAGTAAATAGTTTACTTTAAATAATTGATGATATTTAGAAGGAAGATTAGTTGCTTAGCAAGCATAATTTCCTGGTTCTATTTATCTTACAACAAAGTAATTCCTACTTTAGAGTACTAAGGTATGATTGTTTTAAGTAACATGACTTTTATTGCATTTTACTTCTTCAAATTTTAAAACTTACTTACTATGATTTTTAACTTAAGTTCTTGATTGATGTCCTGCTTTTAACATATAAAATAAGAATGATTGGGGTCAGTCCTTATGCGATTTTGTGGTCTGTATTGAAAATGCTTTGCGTTCACTTGTGTGTATCTGTCTAATACACAGAACAGAAGTTGTCTGGTTGGGGAGGAAAAGGCAGATGCAGTGCATACAGTAGGAAGAGGTGATGGGCTGAAGCCCATTCCATCTTCACTGACACATGCAATTTTCCTACGATATGACCCACAAGTGTATATGAAATAAATGGCTCATCAAAAGAGCATATGCAAATAAATGAAATTTTGAAATAACTCAAAGCTTCCCATTTGTGCTGTATCACCATGAAGAGGACACAATACCCTGGAATAACTTCCAGTTGCCTCTCCCTCCTTCCCCATCCATTGTCTATGTGCGCTACTTCTGTTTCCACTTCTCACTCCCAAAATCTCCCTCTAAAGGCCCCAGCTTTTATCAACATTTGCCTGTTGCTCTCTTCTCCATTTTCCTTCCTTTTCCTTTATTCAAGCAAATGATCACTCTAATGGAAGATAGAGAAGAAATTTAAGCAGATCAAGTTGGAATCCTCTTGAGTGGTAGAGGTTTGGCTTAAGGCTTGGAGATCTAATTTATTCTTAATTTTAAATCCCATCAGTACCAACAGTACCAACTCCAATGAAAGACAAACTGCAAAGTGATTTCCAGAGTCTGTATTTCATCAGAATTCTAGAGCAGGAAGGCATAATGTTTCTGAACTAGTTCATCTATGGTCACAATTTGTGTTACCTATGAAACAGATTTTGAAATGGATTAATGAGCAGGACATTTTTAAAGGTTGTTATTGAGTTGTGGGAGAGAGTGAAAGAAAAAAAAAAAAAACATGGTTAGGGCTTCCCCTGGTGGTCCAGTGGGTAAGGACACCGCCTTGCAGTGCAAGGGGCGCCGGTTTGATCCCTGGCCTGGGAAGATCCCACGTGCCGCGGAGCGGCTGGACCAATGTGTCCAATTACTGAGCCGGAGCTCTGGAGCGCATGCGCCCAGAGCCGGTGCTCTGCGATTACACGGGCCAAAGAACAAAGATTGATGAAAATAGAGAAATGAAAGACCAGTAGAAGTGGTCCGCCCGCACCCCTCTCTCCCCACAAATAAATAAATAAATAAATCTTTAAAAAAAAAAAAACATGGTTAGTTAGAAAGGAGTTGAGCTTTGATCGGCTGTGTTAGCTGACTGTTTGAGGATCTTTAGGGCTGGGATGGCCCTTAGAGCTTCTTGGATAGGGATGAGGGAACATGGTCTTCATGTTCCCACAATGATGTGTAGATGTGCACTGACCCCAGAAGGAAGTATAACCTTGAGCAAGGTAGTTTTCTTCAACTAAGGCAATCTCTGAGGAAAGAGGGGCTAATTTTTGGAGATCATCTCCTTTTAGCATTCTCAACAGGTAAGGGAGTAGACTCCTCATTCCTTAAGAGATCCAAGCAGTATATCCATGCATCCACCACATGTGACCATATGGTGGCATTTGTCAGCCAGACACATGCTTGGTCAAACATGTCATTAGCTACCATAGCTTTTACATTGCTCCCATTTTCCTTCCTTTTCCTTTATTCAAGCAAATGATCACTCTAATGGAAGATAGAGAAGAAATTTAAGCAGATCAAGTTGGAATCCTCTTGAGTGGTAGAGGTTTGGCTTAAGGCTTGGAGATCTAATTTATTCTTAATTTTAAATCCCATCAGTACCAACAGTACCAACTCCAATGAAAGACAAACTGCAAAGTGATTTCCAGAGTCTGTATTTCATCAGAATTCTAGAGCAGGAAGGCATAATGTTTCTGAACTAGTTCATCTATGGTCACAATTTGTGTTACCTATGAAACAGATTTTGAAATGGATTAATGAGCAGGACATTTTTAAAGGTTGTTATTGAGTTGTGGGAGAGAGTGAAAGAAAAAAAAAAAAAACATGGTTAGGGCTTCCCCTGGTGGTCCAGTGGGTAAGGACACCGCCTTGCAGTGCAAGGGGCGCCGGTTTGATCCCTGGCCTGGGAAGATCCCACGTGCCGCGGAGCGGCTGGACCAATGTGTCCAATTACTGAGCCGGAGCTCTGGAGCGCATGCGCCCAGAGCCGGTGCTCTGCGATTACACGGGCCAAAGAACAAAGATTGATGAAAATAGAGAAATGAAAGACCAGTAGAAGTGGTCCGCCCGCACCCCTCTCTCCCCACAAATAAATAAATAAATAAATCTTTAAAAAAAAAAAAACATGGTTAGTTAGAAAGGAGTTGAGCTTTGATCGGCTGTGTTAGCTGACTGTTTGAGGATCTTTAGGGCTGGGATGGCCCTTAGAGCTTCTTGGATAGGGATGAGGGAACATGGTCTTCATGTTCCCACAATGATGTGTAGATGTGCACTGACCCCAGAAGGAAGTATAACCTTGAGCAAGGTAGTTTTCTTCAACTAAGGCAATCTCTGAGGAAAGAGGGGCTAATTTTTGGAGATCATCTCCTTTTAGCATTCTCAACAGGTAAGGGAGTAGACTCCTCATTCCTTAAGAGATCCAAGCAGTATATCCATGCATCCACCACATGTGACCATATGGTGGCATTTGTCAGCCAGACACATGCTTGGTCAAACATGTCATTAGCTACCATTTGTTGGAGATTGTAATAGAGATTTATCATGGAACCCTTGAGAAAAATCAGACTATATTTCTAGCTGTCAAGGAAATATATAAAACATCTTGGCTGACACAGTTGTAGCACAGGAGAGGTTACTTCAAGGTTGGAGTGAGGAAATTAACAAGATAAAGATATAAATGAACACAGACTGGATCTAGAGTCCGGTTACTCCTTAACCTTTAGGAAATACTGCTTGTGAAGCTGGCAAGGTGACAGAAGTCAGTGGGCAATGATCCTCATTTTTGGATAATTTCCCTTCTTTCATGACTTCCCAGGTGACTGCTGTGCCTCCACAGCATTTCCTTACCACAAGTGAGCAAAGATTGATGGTTCAGATGGGACTGTGTCTCATCACCATTAGCTTGGAAAGTCTGAATATAATAAATATACCCTCCTTTGTCCTGATCTTACACCCTGAACATTTTCTGTGGAGTTTAGAATGCATTTCATGTTGTGGAAAATGTGCTATAAGATTTGAGGGTCTAAATCTTTCTAGCAAAGCTATCAGAAGACACATCATAATCAGTGGTTCTGTTGATTGACTTTCCTGTTCAATTATGAGTTTTGTCCTGGTGGAAACCATGCCTCTGTTGTTCTCCATCCCTCCTGATCAACATTCCAAGAGGCAAGAAGCTTATCATGAATGCTTGTTGAGTAACTGAATGAGTAAATGAATGGCTATTCTATACTGTAGTTATGATCTCACCTACTTAGTACTTTTTCTCTGAAAACTTAAAATTATCTTAGTAACTGATCACTATTTCTCTGCATAATGGACACAGCTACCTTGGAGCCTAGTATTGAAACATGTGTGGAATATCTACTATGTATCTAATTAGGTGGGGACAGAGCATCTTTCCTTATAGACCAGCTGCATTTTAAGAGCCAAGGGAGCTTCTGCAGCCAAAGGCTCCAGATTCTAATTCAATTAGGTGCCAGGCTAAAGGGAACTGAAATTGGAATCTAATCAGCCATCAATTTTGGTAAAAGTGGTAATCAGTCAACACAACCACATCAGAGTCAGCCAGACACATGCTTGGTCAAACATGTCATTAGCTACCATTTGTTGGAGATTGTAATAGAGATTTATCATGGAACCCTTGAGAAAAATCAGACTATATTTCTAGCTGTCAAGGAAATATATAAAACATCTTGGCTGACACAGTTGTAGCACAGGAGAGGTTACTTCAAGGTTGGAGTGAGGAAATTAACAAGATAAAGATATAAATGAACACAGACTGGATCTAGAGTCCGGTTACTCCTTAACCTTTAGGAAATACTGCTTGTGAAGCTGGCAAGGTGACAGAAGTCAGTGGGCAATGATCCTCATTTTTGGATAATTTCCCTTCTTTCATGACTTCCCAGGTGACTGCTGTGCCTCCACAGCATTTCCTTACCACAAGTGAGCAAAGATTGATGGTTCAGATGGGACTGTGTCTCATCACCATTAGCTTGGAAAGTCTGAATATAATAAATATACCCTCCTTTGTCCTGATCTTACACCCTGAACATTTTCTGTGGAGTTTAGAATGCATTTCATGTTGTGGAAAATGTGCTATAAGATTTGAGGGTCTAAATCTTTCTAGCAAAGCTATCAGAAGACACATCATAATCAGTGGTTCTGTTGATTGACTTTCCTGTTCAATTATGAGTTTTGTCCTGGTGGAAACCATGCCTCTGTTGTTCTCCATCCCTCCTGATCAACATTCCAAGAGGCAAGAAGCTTATCATGAATGCTTGTTGAGTAACTGAATGAGTAAATGAATGGCTATTCTATACTGTAGTTATGATCTCACCTACTTAGTACTTTTTCTCTGAAAACTTAAAATTATCTTAGTAACTGATCACTATTTCTCTGCATAATGGACACAGCTACCTTGGAGCCTAGTATTGAAACATGTGTGGAATATCTACTATGTATCTAATTAGGTGGGGACAGAGCATCTTTCCTTATAGACCAGCTGCATTTTTAAGAGCCAAGGGAGCTTCTGCAGCCAAAGGCTCCAGATTCTAATTCAATTAGGTGCCAGGCTAAAGGGAACTGAAATTGGAATCTAATCAGCCATCAATTTTGGTAAAAGTGGTAATCAGTCAACACAACCACATCAGCCTAAAGAACAGAGTTCCTGGCTTGACCTTTATTTATCCAGAAGGTGATCATATTGCAGCAGCATATGAGTACAGAAGGTCTGTGTGGTTGTGATGGAGAGTGGAGGACACAGTAGCAATTGCAGACATGAACGTGAAAATGGAAAGACCAAATTCTTCTAGAAAAGACTAACAGTGGATATAAAGAAAAGTTAAAAGGAATAACCACATGAGGATGGCATAATAGCTCCTGAAGTAAGAATAAGAATAATGTGGTGGCTCTGTAACTTCTCAAAGAAGGACTAATAGCTCTATAGATGAGGCTGTAGACACAGGAGCACCACGTATAGAGAAGTTCCCTCTACCAGGAAGGTGGTCCGTCCTTATACTGCACTACAGTGATGCAAGCTTTTTGGTATTTGCCTATATATACTTTTAAATGATGTGCTTTTCTTTGCAACCCCATAGACTGTAGCCCATCAGGCTCCTCTGTCCACAGAATTCTCCAGGAAAGAATACTAGTGTGAGTAGCCATTCCCTTCTCCAGGGAATCTTCCCAACCCGGGGACTGAATCCATGTCTCTTGCATTGCAGGCAGATTCTTTACCATCTTCCCACTTTAGGGGAAACACTTAAACACATTAAATACCCTATGAATTTCATTTCCTTAAAGATACTTCACTTAAGACCTATAGTCTGCTTCTGACTGGCTGAAGCCTTCTCATTCCACTGAAGAATCATCTCATACTCTTTCTGTATTTTGCCTTACTCTTTGTTTTGTCTCCATTCCATAGATCTCATATCTTTCTCTTCCCACGTCTACGCCCTCATTTTGATACATAGGTTTTGGGAATATCTACTATGTATCTAATTAGGTGGGGACAGAGCATCTTTCCTTATAGACCAGCTGCATTTTAAGAGCCAAGGGAGCTTCTGCAGCCAAAGGCTCCAGATTCTAATTCAATTAGGTGCCAGGCTAAAGGGAACTGAAATTGGAATCTAATCAGCCATCAATTTTGGTAAAAGTGGTAATCAGTCAACACAACCACATCAGCCTAAAGAACAGAGTTCCTGGCTTGACCTTTATTTATCCAGAAGGTGATCATATTGCAGCAGCATATGAGTACAGAAGGTCTGTGTGGTTGTGATGGAGAGTGGAGGACACAGTAGCAATTGCAGACATGAACGTGAAAATGGAAAGACCAAATTCTTCTAGAAAAGACTAACAGTGGATATAAAGAAAAGTTAAAAGGAATAACCACATGAGGATGGCATAATAGCTCCTGAAGTAAGAATAAGAATAATGTGGTGGCTCTGTAACTTCTCAAAGAAGGACTAATAGCTCTATAGATGAGGCTGTAGACACAGGAGCACCACGTATAGAGAAGTTCCCTCTACCAGGAAGGTGGTCCGTCCTTATACTGCACTACAGTGATGCAAGCTTTTTGGTATTTGCCTATATATACTTTTAAATGATGTGCTTTTCTTTGCAACCCCATAGACTGTAGCCCATCAGGCTCCTCTGTCCACAGAATTCTCCAGGAAAGAATACTAGTGTGAGTAGCCATTCCCTTCTCCAGGGAATCTTCCCAACCCGGGGACTGAATCCATGTCTCTTGCATTGCAGGCAGATTCTTTACCATCTTCCCACTTTAGGGAAGCACTTAAACACATTAAATACCCTATGAATTTCATTTCCTTAAAGATACTTCACTTAAGACCTATAGTCTGCTTCTGACTGGCTGAAGCCTTCTCATTCCACTGAAGAATCATCTCATACTCTTTCTGTATTTTGCCTTACTCTTTGTTTTGTCTCCATTCCATAGATCTCATATCTTTCTCTTCCCACGTCTACGCCCTCATTTTGATACAGCACATTCTCTATAGCTTCCTAAAGGATGGATACATGGCAGGTAGGTTTTTTTGAGGACTGAATATTTGAAAATGTTCTTATTTTACTCTTGGTTTTAATTAAAATTTGGCTGGATTTGTATATAAGAGACAATTTTTTTTTTCCAGAATGTTGTTGTGCAGTCTGATGATGATCCTTTTCTACCTCCCACCCCAGCTTATTGAACTATAATGGCTATATAGCATTGTGTAAGTTTAAGGTTTGCATGGTGTTGATTTTTTTTTTTTTAAGATTTATTTATTTTGGGCGGGGGTCGGGTTGGGGAGGAAGGGGAGCGAGCGGGCCACTTCTATTGGTCTTTCATTTCTCTATTTTCATCCATCTTTGTTCTTTGGCTCCTGTGGGCCTCCCATCACGGTGGCGTCTGTCGTTGCAGAGCACCGACTCTGGGCGCATGCGCTCCAGAGCTCAGGCTCGGTGATGGGACACATTGGTCCAGCTGCTCCACGGCACGTGGGATCTTCCCAAGCCAGGGATCGAACCGGCGCCCCTTGCACTGCAAGGCAGTGTCCTTACCCACTGGACCACCAGGGGAAGCCCATGGTGTTGATTTAATACATGAATACACTGCAAAATGATTACCACCATAGGGTTAGCTAACACCCTTATCATGTTGCATAGTTATCATACCTATTTTTGATGAGAATATTTAATATCTGTTCTCCTAACAACTGTCAAATATATTAATCACCATGCTGTATATTAGATCCTCACTGAATCTTGATCCTTTGTATAAAACCTATTTTATATTCTCTGGAAGAATACATCACCTTTTTACTAGAGTTGTGAAATGTGATGCTATGCACTGGCATGAGTTCATTGTAATTTGCAGTGCTGGATTCTTCTCAGGCCTTTCCAATAAGGAAACTTGAGCCTCATTTTTGGGAAAATTCTTAAATAGTTATTTGAAAAATTTCTTCCCTTCAATTATGTATTTTTTCCTTTGGAGCTCTTATTATCTTTTCTCTATTTCTGTCTTTTTGTCTTTTTGCAACATATTCTTCATCTTCCAAACATTCTATTGAGATTTTATTTTTTCATTTCTGCTGTTATGTTTTGAATGCCAAGAACTCTTTTGTTCTCTGAATACCTCCTCCCCTTTTTATAAATAGCATCCTCTTCCTTCTGCACAAATATATCTACACAAATATGCCTTTCCTTATTTCTTTATGACTAATATTAATCATACTTATTTGAATTTTTCTCCTCTGCATGGTTTCTTTTCTCTTCAGGTTGCTTTCCTCTGTTCTTTTATTTCTCAGTAACCACTTTCACACTAGATGTTTCCTCAAATATGTTGTGATATCTGCCTCATATTTAAAGGTCGGACACTAACAAGCTGATATGAGCTCTGGGCTTGTGGATGAGCTTCCTGAAATGTGATAAATACTTTCACTGTGATCAGACTGGGTCTTACCTGGGTAACTTGGTAACTCTGAATGTCTATTTCTTCAAGTGTTTTCTCTTGAGCTAATAAGATTTCCAGAAGAAATCTCCTCCAGTTTCTTGGGAAGGTTTATGTCTGCCAGCATTTGGGGAGGCTAATGGTAGAAGAAAGCTGAATATGGGTGTGTCTTTCTTGTGTGTCAGTATGTGTGTGCTCAGCCATGTCTGACTCTTTATAACCCCCTGGATTATAGCCCACCAGGTTCCTTTGTCCATTGAACTTTCCAGGCCAGAATACTGGAGTGGGTTGCCATTTCCTTCTCTAGGGGATCTTCGTGACCCAGGAACTGAACACAAGTCTGTTGCATCTCCTCCATTAACAGGTGGATTCTTTACCAATAGTGCCATAATTGAGCATCTGCACCCCAACACCAATTAAACTATGGCTGTGGTTAATGTTCTACAGCCTTAAGACTTTCAGTCACCTTTCCAGACACCAAACTCTGGTCTTCTCTCAGAGGCACTGGCTTGTGTGTAAGGTTTGTTTCTTATATTTTCAGTCAAACTTTGTTTTTAGTTCCATCTTCACCCCAACTTTCCAAGATCCTCACAGTCACCAATTCCTGACACTCTCTGGGTTCTGCAATGTAAGTAATTTTGCTCCTCAGCTTTCCCAATGCAGAATTCAGAGAAGGATCTTAGGTTTGTAATGTCAGTTGCCACTCATTCATCTTCTTTTCAGTTTCTGGACTTCTTTGTCTCTATCCTTGTGGGTTTATGCCTTAAAAAATTCACCTACAGTCATGTTAGAGGTAAATCCCTGTGCTCAATACTCAGTACACACTTGGCCAAAAATTTTCAACTATGTTACTACAAGTTGTTAGAAGCTATTTCTATACAATAAAGTTAATTTTGTTCAAAATTTATAATCCAACATTATATTATATTAGTACTAGACACTAATGGAAGTTTGAAAATGAATGGAATTTTCTTTTGTTGGTTTTTGCTACTCTACAAAAAAGGAATACAAATTACTTTGTGCTTCTCCTACAACATATTGCACTTATATTTCTGCTGCTAATATATTAACTCTTTTGTAGTGGAATAGAGTATCTGAGTTTCAGTTTGCATCAATATAAAGACCAAGATCAGGGCTTCCCTGGTATTCCAGTGGGTAGAGAGTCTGCCTTTCAATGCAAGGGGCATCCATTAGATCCCTGGCCCGGATCTGTTGTGGAGCAGCATGACTGGGGTGTCCAGTTATGAGCCAGTGCTCTGGAGCACATATGCCCAGAGCTGGTGCTCTGCAATGACAGAGGCCACTGCAATGGGAGGCCCACACATGCCAAAGAATAAAAGATGACTGAAAATAGATATATATAAAGAGGCATGGTGGGGGAAAAAAAAAAGACCAAGATCATCTAGTTGGGATTTGTGTCTGAAGAGTAGATACTATACTGTGAGTCTTAACAGCAGAGAATTAGGGGAACACATTTGGTTTTAGCTAGCTGAAGACAGGAAAAAGAGTGTGTGAGCAAAAGTTCTTGTTAAATGTTTAGGGTCAAAGTCAAATAAACCAAAATCAAATTTTAAGTCCAAGGGTAGAAAATTAGTCTGGAATAATATCTGGAAAGCTTTAAGTCATACAAGAAATTTAGACTTTACAAATAGAGATGAAGGGACATTCTTTTAATAGAGTCAACTTCAATGGAATGTAAAATATAGAGCTAAATGTTTATGAATCGTTCAGAAGCCCCACATTGAAAATGAAGGACAACTGAGTGTCAGGAGCCAGGTAGATCTAAAGCCTTATGAAGCAAAGAGATCACTATAGATTAATTTGAAGGGTCTAATAAGACTTGCTTTGTATTGGTCATTGGCAAGTTATATAAGGAGGATGTGTCTGCTCTAAAAGCATAGATGAAAGGCTGTCTCTACTTGGCCTAAAAATTCACCTACAGTCATGTTAGAGGTAAATCCTGTGCTCAATACTCAGTACACACTTGGCCAAAAATTTTCAACTATGTTACTACAAGTTGTTAGAAGCTATTTCTATACAAAAATTAATTTGTAAAATTATATAAAAAAGTACTAGACACTAATGGAAGTTTGAAAATGAATGGAATTTTCTTTTGTTGGTTTTTGCTACTCTACAAAAAAGGAATACAAATTACTTTGTGCTTCTCCTACAACATATTGCACTTATATTTCTGCTGCTAATATATTAACTCTTTTGTAGTGGAATAGAGTATCTGAGTTTCAGTTTGCATCAATATAAAGACCAAGATCAGGGCTTCCCTGGTATTCCAGTGGGTAGAGAGTCTGCCTTTCAATGCAAGGGGCATCCATTAGATCCCTGGCCCGGATCTGTTGTGGAGCAGCATGACTGGGGTGTCCAGTTATGAGCCAGTGCTCTGGAGCACATATGCCCAGAGCTGGTGCTCTGCAATGACAGAGGCCACTGCAATGGGAGGCCCACACATGCCAAAGAATAAAAGATGACTGAAAATAGATATATATAAAGAGGCATGGTGGGGGAAAAAAAAAAGACCAAGATCATCTAGTTGGGATTTGTGTCTGAAGAGTAGATACTATACTGTGAGTCTTAACAGCAGAGAATTAGGGGAACACATTTGGTTTTAGCTAGCTGAAGACAGGAAAAAGAGTGTGTGAGCAAAAGTTCTTGTTAAATGTTTAGGGTCAAAGTCAAATAAACCAAAATCAAATTTTAAGTCCAAGGGTAGAAAATTAGTCTGGAATAATATCTGGAAAGCTTTAAGTCATACAAGAAATTTAGACTTTACAAATAGAGATGAAGGGACATTCTTTTAATAGAGTCAACTTCAATGGAATGTAAAATATAGAGCTAAATGTTTATGAATCGTTCAGAAGCCCCACATTGAAAATGAAGGACAACTGAGTGTCAGGAGCCAGGTAGATCTAAAGCCTTATGAAGCAAAGAGATCACTATAGATTAATTTGAAGGGTCTAATAAGACTTGCTTTGTATTGGTCATTGGCAAGTTATATAAGGAGGATGTGTCTGCTCTAAAAGCATAGATGAAAGGTTATCACATCTGAAATGCTCTCATATTAATCTGAATGAGGTTCAAGACATCTTTTAGGGCTGTTGAGCATAACATGTGTTTAGTCTTTAGCATCATAGACAGTGAAGATAGAGAAGAAACCTAAGGCTGATAGAGATGCTGGAGTAATCTATCATAATTTTGAAGTCTGGCCTCTGAGAGACTGATGAGCTGTATCATTCATTGATTTATTTACTCATTTATTCTTCCAATAATGCTTATTTACTAGTATCTATTTGCCAGGCACTGTCCTTGGTACTTGAGATATAGTAGTGAATAAGATATATTCTTCTGCCTTTAAGTATCTTATAATCTTTTGATGAGACCAGGTATGGAGCAGGCAAAGGTTATAGTGGGAATTCAGTCCAATCGATAGGAGAGTAAATAAAGATATTCCAGGGAGGAAGTGATGTCCAAAGTGATACAGGTTAGCAGTGTAGGATCATGTTTTAGGAGCTCATTCCACTCATCAGAACTCAGTCCAGAGAGACGTGTTCATTTATTCATCCCTTCGTTCCTTCACATTTCCTTTTTTTTTAATAGATAAGAAATGAATTTATACAGATTCAGAGAAAAGCACACTCCATAGAGTGTGGGCCATCGCAAAGGGAGAGTCCAGCAGCTCCTTCACATTGCTTACTGAACATCTTACAGTGTAGTACCAGACACTGTGCTAGGGGTGTATGTGTGTGAGTGTGTGTATACACACATACATGTATACAAAACACATATACACACATGCATAAAACTCTGGTTACTGCCTCCAAAACGTCTTGCATCTAGAAGTAGAAGCAGGCACACACATAAACACTAATAACATAGGATATGAAGTGCTACAGAGGGCACTAGTACAGGCTGCATATGAACATTCAGGAATGACACTTAAACTGAACCTCCTCGGCAATAAGAGGTGCCTTTCTGGAGCAAATGATCTGAAGGATGAAAAACTCCTGAGGCAAGGGTGCAAAGTACAACAAATACCTGTTTATTTCTGACTGAAGCTTGTATGCTCTTCTGACTGGTGTCTTTTCTATCTTGGATGTGTAGAAACTTAAATGTTTATGAATCGTTCAGAAGCCCCACATTGAAAATGAAGGACAACTGAGTGTCAGGAGCCAGGTAGATCTAAAGCCTTATGAAGCAAAGAGATCACTATAGATTAATTTGAAGGGTCTAATAAGACTTGCTTTGTATTGGTCATTGGCAATTTAAAAGGGATGTGTCTGCTCTAAAAGCATAGATGAAAGGTTATCACATCTGAAATGCTCTCATATTAATCTGAATGAGGTTCAAGACATCTTTTAGGGCTGTTGAGCATAACATGTGTTTAGTCTTTAGCATCATAGACAGTGAAGATAGAGAAGAAACCTAAGGCTGATAGAGATGCTGGAGTAATCTATCATAATTTTGAAGTCTGGCCTCTGAGAGACTGATGAGCTGTATCATTCATTGATTTATTTACTCATTTATTCTTCCAATAATGCTTATTTACTAGTATCTATTTGCCAGGCACTGTCCTTGGTACTTGAGATATAGTAGTGAATAAGATATATTCTTCTGCCTTTAAGTATCTTATAATCTTTTGATGAGACCAGGTATGGAGCAGGCAAAGGTTATAGTGGGAATTCAGTCCAATCGATAGGAGAGTAAATAAAGATATTCCAGGGAGGAAGTGATGTCCAAAGTGATACAGGTTAGCAGTGTAGGATCATGTTTTAGGAGCTCATTCCACTCATCAGAACTCAGTCCAGAGAGACGTGTTCATTTATTCATCCCTTCGTTCCTTCACATTTCCTTTTTTTTTAATAGATAAGAAATGAATTTATACAGATTCAGAGAAAAGCACACTCCATAGAGTGTGGGCCATCGCAAAGGGAGAGTCCAGCAGCTCCTTCACATTGCTTACTGAACATCTTACAGTGTAGTACCAGACACTGTGCTAGGGGTGTATGTGTGTGAGTGTGTGTATACACACATACATGTATACAAAACACATATACACACATGCATAAAACTCTGGTTACTGCCTCCAAAACGTCTTGCATCTAGAAGTAGAAGCAGGCACACACATAAACACTAATAACATAGGATATGAAGTGCTACAGAGGGCACTAGTACAGGCTGCATATGAACATTCAGGAATGACACTTAAACTGAACCTCCTCGGCAATAAGAGGTGCCTTTCTGGAGCAAATGATCTGAAGGATGAAAAACTCCTGAGGCAAGGGTGCAAAGTACAACAAATACCTGTTTATTTCTGGCTGAAGCTTATATGCTCTTCTGACTGGTGGCTTTTCTATCTTGGATGTGTAGAAACTTAAAGGAAACTGATATTATCCAAGATATATTTAAGTTTGTGGTTTTCAGAGTTTCTTAAACAGAATATAAGACTTCTAGGTTTCTTGAGTAGTGCAGTGCAAATTAATCTTTCTATTTTATGTCTGTCTTAAAACACAGGCCTAGTTGTTATAATTTTAAATGTTTAACAGACATTTGATGAGACTTTTGGAAAATAGCTACAACAGAGGCAAATGGCATGTAACCGGTGTTAATTGCAAGATCTACTGGGAAACTATAAAAATAAACCTGGTGTCATAGTGATGTCAGGGCAGTTGTTCGAGGGGAGTTTGATAATACTTGTTCTCCCCATACCCGTGAGTTCTCAAATGAATATTAGTATGTTGTGCTTACTACAATAAGCCCAGTTTCAAGTCAGGACCTCATTTTTGAACTAGTGCATGCATGCAAGCTACGTTTCTTCAGTCGGGTCTGACACTTTGTGACTCTATGGACTGTGACCCACCATGCTTCTCTGTCCACAGTATTCTCCAGGCAAGAAAGCAGAAGTGGGTTGCCATACCCTCCTCCAGGGGATTTTTTCCAACTGAGGGATCAAACCCACATCACTTATGTCTCCTGCATTGGCATGTGGGCTCATTACCACAAGTACCACTTGGAAAGACACTTTTGGACTATAGAAACCCAGAAACTCTATTCATGTAGAAATCTAGAGTCGCTACTATGTGGGTGTGACGTAAAACTTATGAAAAAAAATTTGTCTCAGCAGAAAACTCTGCAGCATTTTCTGATGGAAAAGATTCAAAAAATACTTACTTACCAAAGCAAGTTTTAATGGATAAATCTAGTTTGGGTTTGGAAACAGGTAATTCTAGAGAGTTTGCTTATTGCTTTGAAATTGTATTTACTGCCATTTTATTGTTTTTGCCTTAACCCCATATTTTGTGTAAGATTATCATCTTGCCAAACAAGTTTGGCTGACCATAGAACTTTTTAGTAACAATACAACTTTCAAAACAAAGGGACAATTACTAAAATCCTGACCTTGTCAATTTAAGCTTAGGAAATATATAGGGTCAGAATTGCAAGTTTTGAGTAGGGATTTAGAATAATAGCATGTATTGTATTTTATTGATACAACAGCCAACCCCCATCCCCCTTCTTTTGAGTTTCCCTAGAGAGTAGGACCATAAATAATGGTGAGAGATGAAAAATCGATGCTTTCAAATTGATGCTGGAGATGACTCTTGTGAGTTCCTTGGACAGCAAGATCAAACCAGCCAATCCTAAAAGAACTCAAACCAGTCAATCCTAAAGGAAATCAACCCTGAATACTCATTGGAAGAACTGACACTGAAGGTGAAGCTCCACTACTCTGGCCACCTGATGTGAAATGCTCATTAGAAAAGGCTCTGATGCTGGGAAAGGTTGAAGGCAAAAGTGGAAGGGGGCACCAGAGGATGAGATAGGTAGATAGCATCACTGAATTAAGGGACACAAATTTAAGCAAACTCCAGGAGGTAGTGGACAGAGGTGCGTAGCATACTGCAGTTCATGGTGTCACAAACAATTGGACACGAGTTAGCAACTGAACATCAACAACAAAATGATTCTGTCCTTTTAATAAGATTTAGTAAACAAGATTGAGTGATATAAGTGAAGGATGATTTATGGATTAAGTTTACCTGGTGCCCTACACAGGAATAACTTGAAAAATTTCCTTAGATACTGGGTTTCTTCCAAAGAGTCTCTGAAGTTTCATCACTTACTGGGCAAACACTTTTCTCTCAATCACTGGCCACACCCTAGCTTCTCTCTGCACCCCACAGAGTTCAGTACAGTTATTTCTCTCTCTGTTTCTTAATTGCAAATAACCTCTTTCTTTTATGCTATGAAAACTAGGTGCAATGAGGAGAGGTATGCTTCTATCCTACCTGGAGTACAGAAATGGTTCTTTGTCATAAAACTCTTCCCTCTGCAGAAACATTAGGTCAAACCAGACACCAAGAATGGCTCTTGAAGAGTGGTTCGTAGGTGGACATTGACTAGGAAGAAATCTGGAGAGAGATTGACAGGCAAGCAGTACGATTGCAATACTTACCTGAGTAGAAGTTGATGCTTTTGTGAAATATTCAGAGCAGTAGAGAATCTGCTCTTAACAGAAGACTCTCTGTTACTCTGGTCAGACTTCATGCAATCTTTTTTGAATGATTTACATTTAAACAAAATTTTCATATGACCCTTTGAGCTGCGTAATTCCTAAGAAGCATAGTCAGAATTTCTGCACCTCATTCCAAGTGATCAGGCTTGAATTCGCTCTGGAATATCAGGAAATGAGGGAAGCTGGAGCACAGGGTACCCAAACCTGTGACCTCACCTCCCAGAACCAAGAAAGAGAGCAGGCTTGCTAAATAACATTTCAAGAGAAAATTAGTTCACTTGCCTTACAGTATTCAAAATATGTCATTTTCACATGAATTTCCTTTTTGATTGTCCTGCTTTGATTATTATTTATTGAATTACTTTTAGCAATTTCCATTTACCTACTCACTGTACTTTTTCTGGTGCATTACTTAAATAGCTCTGAAATTATAACATATTGTGCTAAAAGAAAATGGCAGTTTCAACCTGCCTATGTAATGAATATAAATTCCAAGGACAATAAATTGTCATAATCATTTGAAAATTCAGGAATATGGAAATTCAACAACAGGGACGTTTCTGTGACATAGATTGTTCTGCATTATACATTTTAGTGCTAACATCAATTTGGGGATGAAGTTATCTATAAGAATATAGTGCATTTGCATGCTTTTACCATCTTAAGCTTATGACATTAATTTATAGGAAAAAAAGAATAGCTTTATCTTCATAAGGAATGGGCAAAGAAGGAAATACCAGTAAGTAATGTGAGTCTGGTTACTAATTCTTTATTATCTTTATTAGATTTTGGGTTCAAGAAGGTTCACCTAATGCCCTCTTAGAGTTCAAAATTATTAAAGAAAATGTACCTGACCTTTTCTTTTATCTTGTTAGTATTAAGTAGCCCAGGACATCTACACATGCTGAGGTTCTGGTAATTGCCATTTTCCTATTTTATTATCTATTTTCTCTGAATAGCTTAATTACAAGTGCCTAACAAACTAGGTGCAATGAGGAGAGGTATGCTTCTATCCTACCTGGAGTACAGAAATGGTTCTTTGTCATAAAACTCTTCCCTCTGCAGAAACATTAGGTCAAACCAGACACCAAGAATGGCTCTTGAAGAGTGGTTCGTAGGTGGACATTGACTAGGAAGAAATCTGGAGAGAGATTGACAGGCAAGCAGTACGATTGCAATACTTACCTGAGTAGAAGTTGATGCTTTTGTGAAATATTCAGAGCAGTAGAGAATCTGCTCTTAACAGAAGACTCTCTGTTACTCTGGTCAGACTTCATGCAATCTTTTTTGAATGATTTACATTTAAACAAAATTTTCATATGACCCTTTGAGCTGCGTAATTCCTAAGAAGCATAGTCAGAATTTCTGCACCTCATTCCAAGTGATCAGGCTTGAATTCGCTCTGGAATATCAGGAAATGAGGGAAGCTGGAGCACAGGGTACCCAAACCTGTGACCTCACCTCCCAGAACCAAGAAAGAGAGCAGGCTTGCTAAATAACATTTCAAGAGAAAATTAGTTCACTTGCCTTACAGTATTCAAAATATGTCATTTTCACATGAATTTCCTTTTTGATTGTCCTGCTTTGATTATTATTTATTGAATTACTTTTAGCAATTTCCATTTACCTACTCACTGTACTTTTTCTGGTGCATTACTTAAATAGCTCTGAAATTATAACATATTGTGCTAAAAGAAAATGGCAGTTTCAACCTGCCTATGTAATGAATATAAATTCCAAGGACAATAAATTGTCATAATCATTTGAAAATTCAGGAATATGGAAATTCAACAACAGGGACGTTTCTGTGACATAGATTGTTCTGCATTATACATTTTAGTGCTAACATCAATTTGGGGATGAAGTTATCTATAAGAATATAGTGCATTTGCATGCTTTTACCATCTTAAGCTTATGACATTAATTTATAGGAAAAAAAGAATAGCTTTATCTTCATAAGGAATGGGCAAAGAAGGAAATACCAGTAAGTAATGTGAGTCTGGTTACTAATTCTTTATTATCTTTATTAGATTTTGGGTTCAAGAAGGTTCACCTAATGCCCTCTTAGAGTTCAAAATTATTAAAGAAAATGTACCTGACCTTTTCTTTTATCTTGTTAGTATTAAGTAGCCCAGGACATCTACACATGCTGAGGTTCTGGTAATTGCCATTTTCCTATTTTATTATCTATTTTCTCTGAATATCTTAATTATTACAAGTGCCTAACAAACTCATATTACTTGTGACCTTGAAATCAGTTTTAGCTTTCAGAGCCCAGACTTCACAGGCTATCAGCCAGTATCTATGGAAATATATTTGTTCACTGCTTCTTCAGTTTCTACATTTTCTGTTAGAAGGGATGTGCTTACTTAAATATCTACTTTGCTGAAGGACAAGAAGCCATTCTTGTTTCTGGAAATTGATGTTTTCCAAATCTTCATTGAGGGTGTGAATTGGGGAGACAATGTGAGTGAAATGGTGACCAAGTGATGATGGCTCAGAGGTAATACATTTTAAAAAATCCTCATTACTTTTCATATTTGACCTTGATAGGATTTTTTTTTGACTCCATGATCCATGACAAGGGAAAAAAAAATATTTTACTCACATGTTTCACTAGACTTTCACTGCATGATTAGTGGAAATTTTAATTGATTTGCAATCTGCAGATTTGGGTTTACAGTCCTGACAGCATAATATTCAAGCAGATCACTGACTCTTATGAAGCCCAGTTATCTCATTTTCAGTTTAGAAGTAAAACATGTAAACCTTGCATATTTTTAGTGAAGTGCTGAAAAAATAATGACCATAAAAAACTTTAAAAATCCTATTTTAAAATCTATTATAAAAAGTGCTATGTACCTGTTTACTGTGTAAAGATTTCCATTAACAAATTAAGACATAATAAAGACCTGTTATTTCTGGAGTGTAGAAGGCACTATACTAGGGACATGATTTGCATTATTTGTATTGAAACATTTTTACTGTCCATGTTAGACTTATAAATCAATCCAAACAGGAATATATAATGTGATTAGTGAAGGCTCTTTGTTACAAAACAGTTTAAGACTATTCTGTTTTCTTTATGACTTGAACCCATAATGGTTTTTTATTGTGGTTAACATAAATATTGTAAACTTTACAGATATTCAATGTGTAACTCATAGTTATATAGATATACACATACCCTGCTGCTGGGAGGCACAGTGGCAAAGAATCAACCTGCCAATGCAGGAGAAACAGGGTTTGATCTCTGGATTGGGAAAATCCCTTGGAGAAGGAATTGGCAACCCACTCCAGTATTCTTGCCTGAGAATCCCATGGACAGAGGAGTCTGGTGGGCTACAGTCCATGAGGTCTCAAAGAGTGGGACCTGGCTAAGTGACTGAGCACATGCACATACACCAAAAAATCGCTTTTACAGAACTCTCCCTTATGTTATTTCTTAGTTGATATTCTCACCTTTGAACAGTGTACCTTTTCATTACTTATAAGTTTTATTTGTTTTGAATTCACCAGTAAATGGATTATATGTACTTTTGTTTCTGGCTTTTTATGACATCACTAAGTCAGTGAAATTTATCCATGGGGTTGCATTTAGCTTCAGTTGATGTTTTCAAAAACAGAATTGAGTAGGCCATTGTATACATTTACCAGGATTTATTTATCTTCTGTCCTGTTGATAGCCGTCTATGCTGCACCCAGGTTTTGGCTGTTGGGAATAAAGCCTGGTACTTGCCCTTTGGTGGACCTATGCACTCATGTGTCTAGAGAGAATTGCACCTTTTTTTTTTTTTTTTTTCTTTTTGGGAGGTCAGGTTGGGGTGGGGGGGGGGCGGGTGGGCCACTTCTATTGGTCTTTCATTTATCTATTTTCATCCATCTTTGTTCTTTGGCCCGTATAGCCCTCCCATCGCAGTGGCCTCTGTTGTCACAGAGGACCGGCTCTGGGTGCATGCGCTCCACAGCTCTGGCTCAGCAATTGGACACATCGGTCCAGCCGCTCCGTGGCACGTGGGATCTTCCCAGGCCAGGGATCGAACCGGTGCCCCTTGCACTGTAAGGCAGTGTCCTTAGTCACTGGACCACCAGGGAAGCCCAAATTGCATCTTTTAATCTAAATAAATTTTTGTCAATTCCGTCTTAAATTCTATTTAATACTATTGTCCTAGCCTACTTCTCATCCTATTGGTTTTCTTCTTCTGGAACTTCTGCTACAGTGAGATTGGGATTTTAGCCTTTATTCCCACATTCTTTTCTTGTTGCCTTTTTGTTTTTTAACTTGTTAACATGAGACTATTTATTTCAAACTGTGGTAACTGTGATCTAAAACAAGAAATAAATCATTTCAACCTAATGCATACATGTGTCATAAAAGTCTTATGAAACAACATGTACCCTTACCAAGTGTAAAGTATATTTTTTGATTATATATTTTCTGTTTTAGTCTAGTCAAAGCTATTCATTTTTATAAAACTTTAAAAATTTTTTACTTTTTATTAATTTTTGCTTTTTATTATTTGTTTATTCTTACATTTCGTTATTTATTTCTCTGTATACCCGTGAGACCCAAACTTCCAATCTCTCTATCCCCCACCATGTAAGTTCATTCTCTAAGTCTAGTAGTCTTGTTTGTTTCTAAATGAGTTCATTTGTTTTAAATTCTATATATCTAAGTATTTGTCTTTCAGAATGAAATTATCCATGGGGTCATTGCAGTTGATGTTTTCAAAAACAGAATTGAGTAGGCCATTGTATACATTTACCAGGATTTATTTATCTTCTGTCCTGTTGATAGCCGTCTATGCTGCACCCAGGTTTTGGCTGTTGGGAATAAAGCCTGGTACTTGCCCTTTGGTGGACCTATGCACTCATGTGTCTAGAGAGAATTGCACCTTTTTTTTTTTTTTTTTTTTTTTGGGAGGTCAGGTTGGGGAGGGAGGGGGGCGGGTGGGCCACTTCTATTGGTCTTTCATTTATCTATTTTCATCCATCTTTGTTCTTTGGCCCGTATAGCCCTCCCATCGCAGTGGCCTCTGTTGTCACAGAGGACCGGCTCTGGGTGCATGCGCTCCACAGCTCTGGCTCAGCAATTGGACACATCGGTCCAGCCGCTCCGTGGCACGTGGGATCTTCCCAGGCCAGGGATCGAACCGGTGCCCCTTGCACTGTAAGGCAGTGTCCTTAGTCACTGGACCACCAGGGAAGCCCAAATTGCATCTTTTAATCTAAATAAATTTTTGTCAATTCCGTCTTAAATTCTATTTAATACTATTGTCCTAGCCTACTTCTCATCCTATTGGTTTTCTTCTTCTGGAACTTCTGCTACAGTGAGATTGGGATTTTAGCCTTTATTCCCACATTCTTTTCTTGTTGCCTTTTTGTTTTTTAACTTGTTAACATGAGACTATTTATTTCAAACTGTGGTAACTGTGATCTAAAACAAGAAATAAATCATTTCAACCTAATGCATACATGTGTCATAAAAGTCTTATGAAACAACATGTACCCTTACCAAGTGTAAAGTATATTTTTTGATTATATATTTTCTGTTTTAGTCTAGTCAAAGCTATTCATTTTTATAAAACTTTAAAAATTTTTTACTTTTTATTAATTTTTGCTTTTTATTATTTGTTTATTCTTACATTTCGTTATTTATTTCTCTGTATACCCGTGAGACCCAAACTTCCAATCTCTCTATCCCCCACCATGTAAGTTCATTCTCTAAGTCTAGTAGTCTTGTTTGTTTCTAAATGAGTTCATTTGTATCATTTTTTAAAGATTCTGCATATAAGTGATATCATATAGTATTTGTCTTTCTCTAACTTCACTTAGCATGATAATCTCCAGGTGCATCCATTTCACTTCATATGGCTTTATTTCACTCTTTCTAATAGCTGAATAATATTCCATTATATATATGTATCACATCTTCTTTATCCTATCATCTGTTGATAAAACATTTAGGTTTCTTCCAATCTTACGCTTTTCATTTTGTTGTCTATTTGCTTTGCCTTCTGAAAGAATCCCTTGACCTGATTTTTTCAGATCTCTAATTAAATCTCCAGCTATGTAAAGTCTGCTATTTAGTATGTGTGTGTGCATGCTAAGTCACTTCAGTCATGTCAGACTCTGTGAAACCTTCCAGATTGTAGCCTGCCTAGTTTCTGTGTCCATGGGACTTTCCAGAACACAATACTAGAATGAGTTGCCATTTCCTTCTCCAGAAGATCTTTCCAGTCCAGGGACTGAACCTGTGTCTGTTGTGTCTCCTTCATTGGCAGGGAGATCCTTTATTGCTGAGTCACCTGGAAAGCCTATACTATAGTGTAGTATCTACCTAATGTTAGATTTTCTAATTTGGAAGCTATCCTCATGATTATATCCTCAGGGCAGAAG
Source organism: Tragulus kanchil (assembly GCA_022376925.1). Lineage (NCBI taxonomy): Eukaryota > Metazoa > Chordata > Mammalia > Artiodactyla > Tragulidae > Tragulus > Tragulus kanchil. The sequence goes on from JAIOJX010000026.1 coordinate 287,002,778, forward strand.
CAAAAGCCAACTGCTCAGTTCTGCAGCTGATTACCTGGTGAACTCCCCTGACCGTGCCTTCTTACAGTTTTAATTTTGCACAAGACCATTCCTAGGTTCTGCTGTCAGTATTTACTCTTCAGTGGTGTCCTTATTTTTCTCTATGGTTTTGCTTTCCTATATGGTTTTGCTCTCTTGTATGGCCTTGGCTCTCTTTAGTTTCCTTGTCCTGCTGTCAACTGTCTTAAATTTTCTAGAAGGTTAACTATTCCCATCAATTGATGACGCCATGTCAGACTTTCAGCATTGCTGAAAATTTATTTTTGTGGTGTATTATTTTGATAGAATTTGGGGTTTAGGAGGCACAAATAGTTAGCCTAGTTAGTCATCTTGAACCAGAAATCTCTTGTGTTGGTTATTTTCAATAGATTTACAGGTAGTACAACAGGAGAGATATTAAATAATGTATTTTTTTTAAAAATAACATATTAAAGCTTATATTGTTGACATGTGGAGAAGTCTGACTGATTTCAAAATCCAAGTTATTTCCAGTACCCGACCTTATTTTAAAATAATAGGGAACCAAATTCCCAAATGGTCAGGTAATGTGCTAATTTTTTTTAGGATTTAAAAAATTTTTTTTTCTCATTTTAGTAGGCTTGTGTTTAATACTTGGCTTACACTTGAATAAAATATAATTGCAGATAATAGATTTGACAGCATAAGTAGATTAGTGAATTCAGCAGTGGTTTGGTCATTGCAAGGAAAATACTAATTTAAAACTTCACATTCCATTCTTTAAACTCATTTCTCATTATTGTAATAATGTAAACAGCTAATTTCTCTTTAAATATTATTTAAAAATATAACTCCACTTTTGGTTAGAAGAAGAGGAGGAGGAAAGTTATGTGCTTAGTTTTTCCAGTAATTTTCTGTTAACATTTTAAGGTTAGGATAAGAGAAATAGGAATCATAATAATGTTTAAATATTAGAAATATATACAAAGATGCTTATGTAGAATAACATTTTAACTTAAAATTGAGTCCTTTATTGCTGAGTCACCTGGAAAGCTACCTAATGTTAGATTTTCTAATTTGGAAGCTATCCTCATGATTATATCCTCAGGGCAGAAGCAAAAGCCAACTGCTCAGTTCTGCAGCTGATTACCTGGTGAACTCCCCTGACCGTGCCTTCTTACAGTTTTAATTTTGCACAAGACCATTCCTAGGTTCTGCTGTCAGTATTTACTCTTCAGTGGTGTCCTTATTTTTCTCTATGGTTTTGCTTTCCTATATGGTTTTGCTCTCTTGTATGGCCTTGGCTCTCTTTAGTTTCCTTGTCCTGCTGTCAACTGTCTTAAATTTTCTAGAAGGTTAACTATTCCCATCAATTGATGACGCCATGTCAGACTTTCAGCATTGCTGAAAATTTATTTTTGTGGTGTATTATTTTGATAGAATTTGGGGTTTAGGAGGCACAAATAGTTAGCCTAGTTAGTCATCTTGAACCAGAAATCTCTTGTGTTGGTTATTTTCAATAGATTTACAGGTAGTACAACAGGAGAGATATTAAATAATGTATTTTTTTTAAAAATAACATATTAAAGCTTATATTGTTGACATGTGGAGAAGTCTGACTGATTTCAAAATCCAAGTTATTTCCAGTACCCGACCTTATTTTAAAATAATAGGGAACCAAATTCCCAAATGGTCAGGTAATGTGCTAATTTTTTTTAGGATTTAAAAATTTTATTTTCTCATTTTAGTAGGCTTGTGTTTAATACTTGGCTTACACTTGAATAAAATATAATTGCAGATAATAGATTTGACAGCATAAGTAGATTAGTGAATTCAGCAGTGGTTTGGTCATTGCAAGGAAAATACTAATTTAAAACTTCACATTCCATTCTTTAAACTCATTTCTCATTATTGTAATAATGTAAACAGCTAATTTCTCTTTAAATATTATTTAAAAATATAACTCCACTTTTGGTTAGAAGAAGAGGAGGAGGAAAGTTATGTGCTTAGTTTTTCCAGTAATTTTCTGTTAACATTTTAAGGTTAGGATAAGAGAAATAGGAATCATAATAATGTTTAAATATTAGAAATATATACAAAGATGCTTATGTAGAATAACACTATTTGTGACTAATATTTTTTTCTTTTTGAAAATTGCGTAGTTAGAATCCTAATTGGTAGTTTTATAATAAGCTTTGGATATTCCTTATACTTTTATCTGAACAGAAAACCCTGTAGGTGAAAGAAATAATTATATCAAATAGGTTTGTTTTATTATAGCTACTCAAATAATAAAACAAGTTTGTTAGAATATTGAAATTATATTAGACATTCATTATCTGGTATACTGGTGTTGTAATTTAAAAAATGTAAAAGTGGTTAACGTAATTTCACTTGAACAAAGAGCAGAGAAGCAAATTGGCTTTTCATTCGTAAGTTGAAATCTATGTTTTCAAAGGATATGAACTACAAGAGGGCAATGTCACTTTCGTGGAGTGGAGCTTTGCTAAGTCATATTTTTTATAATGTCAGTTTCTGGGGATCACTGATGGTGTGATAATTATGGCAGGGGCACCATTTGACAATGAGACATGGAGCTCTGTAGACTCCAGCCTTTTTCCTTATTATAAACCTGGACTCTGAGTCAAGGCTTTTTTTTTTTTTTTTTTTATAAATTTGATGTGGTGGCATTATTGAAAAGGACATTTTTCCATGATAATATGCACAGTTATTAATAAAACATCTGCTATTACACAATAATTGAATACATTTAATTAAAGTTGATGCGGTGACAATAATAGAAAAAGGCAAGATTTTCCCCTGATGAGTCAGAAATGAGTGATGTTAATCAGTCTAGATTGTGCCAAAAAGGAAATAATCTAGAACATTATCTTGATGGCCCTTATCCAGTAACTCCTGGTTTCCTTACAATGAAATTTTAGTAGGAAATGCTAAGTTATGCATCCGCCTCTTAATAAACAGTGACAGTAACTCAATATGTCATAATCCTCCTGATTGTCTGACACATCTTGATGCAGATCAGCAAATTTTGACTTCCTTTTATCTCTCCATGGGTTCACCTAGACATGTTATGAAAATGCCCTTCTGTTTCCCAACCGACTAACTCTGGACACACCAGCCTTCCACCTAGAAACGATTATTTTTATTCTAAGGTAAAGAAAGTGTATCTGGAAACAATTAATGAGTGCACATTATTAAATTATCTGTTACTAATCATTATTCTATTAGCTGGAAAATCATTGTGGTAATTATAAGCAGAGCAGAGATATGAGCTCATAACAATTGTATGGATTTAAATTTTCACTCATGATCTCTCTCATAAAAAATTCCAAATGATGATTGAGTATGTTTCATTTTCTATATTATTAGCATTTAGCAACTGTTTTGCATAGATAGTGAGGAGTCAAAATTGACTCACAGTTCAGGAAGGTTGAATTTTCCAAAGCACACAGTGATGATCCATAAAATGAATTCTTGGAGATTTGATGTTCAGTGGATGTTGTTATTAACTCTGAAGCAAAGAAGATGAGCTTAGGGGGAATAAAAGTAAAATGCTGTGTTGAGTAACAGATAAAAGGTCAAGGAAAGAGTAGACACTTTCAAAAATATATGTATTAAAACTGTACATTTATTCACATTTACTTTTCTTTTATTCTTTTCCACCAAGTAGTCACATGCCAGTCCTCACAAACTACTGCAGAATTCAAACAGATATAACAGACACTAGAATGTCATGCTGGTACTCATGGTTATACATGCCTCAAGGACATAATCATTTAAATAAGGCTTTGGTACATCATGGTTTTTTAATTAAAGTTGATGCGGTGACAATAATAGAAAAAGGCAAGATTTTCCCCTGATGAGTCAGAAATGAGTGATGTTAATCAGTCTAGATTGTGCCAAAAAGGAAATAATCTAGAACATTATCTTGATGGCCCTTATCCAGTAACTCCTGGTTTCCTTACAATGAAATTTTAGTAGGAAATGCTAAGTTATGCATCCGCCTCTTAATAAACAGTGACAGTAACTCAATATGTCATAATCCTCCTGATTGTCTGACACATCTTGATGCAGATCAGCAAATTTTGACTTCCTTTTATCTCTCCATGGGTTCACCTAGACATGTTATGAAAATGCCCTTCTGTTTCCCAACCGACTAACTCTGGACACACCAGCCTTCCACCTAGAAACGATTATTTTTATTCTAAGGTAAAGAAAGTGTATCTGGAAACAATTAATGAGTGCACATTATTAAATTATCTGTTACTAATCATTATTCTATTAGCTGGAAAATCATTGTGGTAATTATAAGCAGAGCAGAGATATGAGCTCATAACAATTGTATGGATTTAAATTTTCACTCATGATCTCTCTCATAAAAAATTCCAAATGATGATTGAGTATGTTTCATTTTCTATATTATTAGCATTTAGCAACTGTTTTGCATAGATAGTGAGGAGTCAAAATTGACTCACAGTTCAGGAAGGTTGAATTTTCCAAAGCACACAGTGATGATCCATAAAATGAATTCTTGGAGATTTGATGTTCAGTGGATGTTGTTATTAACTCTGAAGCAAAGAAGATGAGCTTAGGGGGAATAAAAGTAAAATGCTGTGTTGAGTAACAGATAAAAGGTCAAGGAAAGAGTAGACACTTTCAAAAATATATGTATTAAAACTGTACATTTATTCACATTTACTTTTCTTTTATTCTTTTCCACCAAGTAGTCACATGCCAGTCCTCACAAACTACTGCAGAATTCAAACAGATATAACAGACACTAGAATGTCATGCTGGTACTCATGGTTATACATGCCTCAAGGACATAATCATTTAAATAATAAGGAAGCATCATTTTATGAGACCGTGACTGTGCTGTATTCCTGGATGAAAAAAAAGTGACTTATCTCCTAATTATACTAGCCAGAGAGCAGTTATTGTTTTCTCTATTTCATGGCTCTTATAAGATTTTTGGAGGTATTGTCTTCAAATTTATTCAATAGCACCAATTAGAGCAGAAAATGCTTCTGACGTTTTTACAGTTGGTAAGAATATATACATGTTTTGTGTTGTACACAGCAACATCTCACTTATCTGTATGTACCTGGAAGCTTGTATGACTCAGATCTCAGTTATGCCAATGCAACAGCTCAACCTTGGCCCATCACCAGAGGTCATAGAAAATGAAAATTTGGTTGTATTAAATGAGTGAAGGGTGGTGTGAATATATTAATATTAATATCCACAATATACTTGTGTTGTCTAAGTTGGTGCAAAGAGTAAGACATTTTGCCTCATTATATAATCAGCAGCCTTGATTCTACTTGTTGAATATTAAGGTATATTGAAGGTTAATTTGGCTGAATGTGAAAAAAGACTGGATTTAAAAATCTGGCTTTACCATCTGGCTTTGTCAATTACTAACCTGTTTTTTCAGCAAATTATGTAACACCTGAACTTAAGTTTTACCCTCTTAAATGTCTCACTTCAGAACTGCTTTAGAATATGTGAGAAGTCATAATTTATATTGAAAAATGAATCAAACATAATAGAAAGTAATCCTGATGATATCACTTTTATATATGGAAAACTTAAAAAGTTTTGGGGAACGTAGAGAATTTTCATTCTATTGCTTCATGAGCTTCATTGCTATCATCCACTGTCCCATAGCCCTCTACGTATTTAGATACAGTGGGAAGAATTGGTGTCAGGTTTGGGGCTTTTGGCCTTCCTATAGTGTATTCACTAATTCACTCAGGTTAGGCATCACTGACAAATTAAACTCACCGGACCTAACAACAAGCCATTAGCAGTGGCACAAAACTATGATTGTTGCATAGTTGTTTGACTTAAAATCAGAAATGCTTTGAAGTTTGAAATACAAGACAATTATATTCAATATAGTTCTTCATTAAAGATTCTTGGACCTTTCCCATAGAAATTTCAGAGGTTATACTGAATAGCCTAGTGTCTTATAAATGATTACAAATGTTTTGTGTTCTATCTGAATCAAAATGAATTGTGGTTCCTTCCCCAGATGTTTGTGTAAGATACAGTTTCTAATACTTTGATGGGAACATTTCTGAAAAAAAAAAAGAAAAACAAAAAAAAGAATTAGTTCATTGGTCAAGATTCTATAGTGACTGCTTTCTAGAAGATAAATAAGATTCCCTTTCTTTTATATGCTGCAGACTCATGCTGATGTCTTGTGACCAGTGTGAATTCTTTGGGCACTTTCTTACCTTCTTAGCATCCACCTTCAGGCATAAGCTAACTGTGATTTGATCAACCAGAGAATTTGGTCAGGAGATCTTGTAACATAACAGCTTTTAATGGAAGGAATACAACATAATTGGAGATCTGCAATGGCAGGGGGCTCAGGGCATCAGCCTTCAAGATTGCTCTTCCAGGCTTGTAGATAAACACGTTAGCTGAGTGCACTGAACTGATCAAGATCCAAGAACAGCATTTGTGCTAATGTAATTAGCTGAAGGAGGATAGCTCACTCTTTCAGACCTTCTCTAGAAAGCTAGAAAGCTTTGCTTATCATAGTGTGGTCCTTAGACCAGCAGTCTGCATATCCTAAGAGCTTGTGAGAAATGCAGACTCTGAGGCCCAACTCTGTATATAATGAATTAAAAACTGCATGGTCTTCAGATGATTTATATAAATATTAAATTTTGAAATCACCCTAAATGGGTGGCACATGGGACCATAACTGTGGGATTTCTAGCCTTCCTTATGTCATTTTATTTTCTTCCTTAGCTTTGAATTTTTTCCAGTAAAAATGACCATAGACTTTTAATGGCTAGATGTCTTCTTTTATTTGCTATTAAAGCCTATTATCTCTGAAAAAACCCTCCTTCTCAAGGTTTGCATAATATTCCTGTCATACCGGGCCAGCTTTTCAACAGTTCTTGGCCTTTAGAAAAATTAAAGCAATTAGCATCCCACATGTTAATGCCATGGTCCTAATAATCCACTTTGACTTTTGGCCTTGACCTCTATAATTTAGGTGAATGGGGGCACTGGTATAGATCTTTGCTGAGGTCCTATACATTTTACAAGATGTGTACTAACTGGGCAAGATTTCAACCCATCTCATCTGTTATATTATTATTGGCAAGTGCCCGTAAGTAGTATCTGACCAAGCTACATATGTCATGCTGGGTGTACTATGCGTACAGTCAAATATAAGTTAGGAGATGAGGAAGAATTTCCTAATCTATTTAGCATACAGGTTGTGGTAGGGGAAAGGAGGACTGGGATGTGAAATATCAACAGTTTTGACTTTGGATGTTTCCTGACACTTAAGTAATGAGAGCTATAAAAGTAGCTGAGGGATGGTGGCAATTATATTCTTTCTCCTTGTGCAGAGTGTGGGCCACTTGAAGGAGAAGCAGAACCATAAAGAGATAGTTGGAGTCCCTGTGACCTACATCTACCTCCTAGGAAGAAAGCCAGTGATTTGATGCCCAGTGTTTTAATCAAGGTATTTCTATAGGCAGAGAAAGGAAAGGGAAAACAGGCTCCTTAAAATGAATTTTCCAGTCCTGGAGGTGCATCTGCATACCACTGCCATTCCCACTACCCCCTTTCACAAATCATTAGCTATTTGGAAATTCTGGTTTATTTGGATAAGGTAATTGTATAGCAGCAATTGTGTGTTGGCAGGCTTTTGCAAAGCATAAGAGATTTAATTACCTTGTGGAATTATATTGAAACTGTCAGTGGTCAAGTATCTTTTCTAATGTTTTTAAAGGATAAGTAACAAAATATCTCTGAATAAGGTATAAACACAAGTCCAGAGAAGACTTTTTATCCTCTGTATTCATTTCCTGTGACTGCCGTAACCATTATTAAAAACCTAGTGGCTTAAAACAACATACAGTTAGTCTCTCAAAGTTATGGAGGCCAGAAGTCAGAAATCAAGGTGTCAGGAGGCCTGCTTTCCCTCTGAGGCTTTAAGGAGAGTTGATTCCCTTTCAAAAAAGTCCCCTTGGCCTTTAGAAAAATTAAAGCAATTAGCATCCCACATGTTAATGCCATGGTCCTAATAATCCACTTTGACTTTTGGCCTTGACCTCTATAATTTAGGTGAATGGGGCACTGGTATAGATCTTTGCTGAGGTCCTATACATTTTACAAGATGTGTACTAACTGGGCAAGATTTCAACCCATCTCATCTGTTATATTATTATTGGCAAGTGCCCGTAAGTAGTATCTGACCAAGCTACATATGTCATGCTGGGTGTACTATGCGTACAGTCAAATATAAGTTAGGAGATGAGGAAGAATTTCCTAATCTATTTAGCATACAGGTTGTGGTAGGGGAAAGGAGGACTGGGATGTGAAATATCAACAGTTTTGACTTTGGATGTTTCCTGACACTTAAGTAATGAGAGCTATAAAAGTAGCTGAGGGATGGTGGCAATTATATTCTTTCTCCTTGTGCAGAGTGTGGGCCACTTGAAGGAGAAGCAGAACCATAAAGAGATAGTTGGAGTCCCTGTGACCTACATCTACCTCCTAGGAAGAAAGCCAGTGATTTGATGCCCAGTGTTTTAATCAAGGTATTTCTATAGGCAGAGAAAGGAAAGGGAAAACAGGCTCCTTAAAATGAATTTTCCAGTCCTGGAGGTGCATCTGCATACCACTGCCATTCCCACTACCCCCTTTCACAAATCATTAGCTATTTGGAAATTCTGGTTTATTTGGATAAGGTAATTGTATAGCAGCAATTGTGTGTTGGCAGGCTTTTGCAAAGCATAAGAGATTTAATTACCTTGTGGAATTATATTGAAACTGTCAGTGGTCAAGTATCTTTTCTAATGTTTTTAAAGGATAAGTAACAAAATATCTCTGAATAAGGTATAAACACAAGTCCAGAGAAGACTTTTTATCCTCTGTATTCATTTCCTGTGACTGCCGTAACCATTATTAAAAACCTAGTGGCTTAAAACAACATACAGTTAGTCTCTCAAAGTTATGGAGGCCAGAAGTCAGAAATCAAGGTGTCAGGAGGCCTGCTTTCCCTCTGAGGCTTTAAGGAGAGAGTTGATTCCCTTTCAATTTCATCTTCAGTTGGCTGATCCAGCGTTCCTGGTCCCATCACTGTTGGCTTTGCCTCAGTAGTTGCATTACCTTCTGCTCCTTTCTGTCTATGTCTGCCTTTGTGTCATACAGATATATAGGATGACAGTTAGGGCCCTCCTGGATAATTCAGGATAGAGGAGTGATGAAGTATTACTTCTGAGAAGGTGATATCCACTTTTTGGCTATATAAGGTAATCTCCGTAGATTATAATATGAACATATCTTTTGGGGGGTGCCCGATTTAATGCACTGTACCCCCTATTGGTTCTTTCTAACTTGAATTAAAAACATTTTGGAAGTTTGATCAATTACTCTGAGTGGGGAATCAAGTACAGACTTGTATTTCCAAACTTATCACTCTTTCAACTCTAGGTTTGTTTCCTTTCATTCAGATCTTTTGTCAGACAAGGAATGACCAAGATTATCTTATGACTTGGGAATAGAGATGTGGCACTGGCTGATGGACTGAGGGAATAATGTTATCATTCAGAGAAACCTAGGATCCAAGCAAAGCTTTTATATATATATGTTGATGTCCCTGTGATAGTCTGATGTGGAGCTGTGTCAGAACCTTCTGAGGAAGAGTCTAGTCACTAGTTACAGTTTGTCTGATAATGCATTTTGATATCTTATTTATAAGCATAATATTTACCACCAAAGTTGTATATCATACATAAGTAAAAAGACTTCTGGGGATAGTTTTCCTTCTAAGTGAGGACTGGTAACTCCCTCCCAAATGTCTTTGGCTGAATTGGATACTATGGCTTAGAGAAAGAGGCTTCCATAGTGAGTTGTATTTTTCATATAGATTACCAATCGGTTAAATATCAGAGAAGTACATGCTCTGTCTCAGGGACCACTCTTGTGCAAGGACACCATATCTAGGTGAGGGGTGTATGCCACCTGAGAGAATGAAGGTGCTGACTGTGGGGAAGAAAGTGTGGCTAGAAGCTTTGGGCTGTGGCCTGAGCTGCTGCCATAGCATTCGTGACTCCTATTTTCTTACTCCTTTCGTTGCTGTCTCCAGATGAAGGGGAGAGAAGGGAGAGAGGAGATACAGGGCACTGTGAGATGGTTCACAGCTGCAGCCACTTGTGGAGGGAGGAGAGGAACCCCAACAGTGGTAGGGATGGAACTTCAGGAGAACTCCGCTCTGTAAATGGATGGATATTCACAAATTGATAGTCTACTGTGTATGGTACTGCTATGGAAGTAGGTTTTCTTGCCTTAGAAAAAATGCCTGAGGTTTAGACTTGGGACTTTTGAAGAAGGGTCAGAGGCCAGAGCAAATTAGAGATATGTTTTTCCTTGAACTTAAGAAGGTAGTGGAAGTTCAAGCAAAATACCTACCTCCACCTAATGCATGTGGTTACATGATTGCTCCCCGAAAGCAGTCTCCTTAGAAATGACTTATCTAAATTCCATTTATTTTTGTAAGAATAGGCATTCAGAATATAAGCACTGCTGGTCACCAGCCCCTTTTTACATGTTACATTAGAGAATTTTCTGTGCAGGCAGAAAGCATCACTGTGAGTGTTCTTATATATACGTTGATGTCCTGTGATAGTCGGGATGTGGAAAGCTGTGTCAAGCAAAGCTTTTATATATATATGTTGATGTCCCTGTGATAGTCTGATGTGGAGCTGTGTCAGAACCTTCTGAGGAAGAGTCTAGTCACTAGTTACAGTTTGTCTGATAATGCATTTTGATATCTTATTTATAAGCATAATATTTACCACCAAAGTTGTATATCATACATAAGTAAAAAGACTTCTGGGGATAGTTTTCCTTCTAAGTGAGGACTGGTAACTCCCTCCCAAATGTCTTTGGCTGAATTGGATACTATGGCTTAGAGAAAGAGGCTTCCATAGTGAGTTGTATTTTTCATATAGATTACCAATCGGTTAAATATCAGAGAAGTACATGCTCTGTCTCAGGGACCACTCTTGTGCAAGGACACCATATCTAGGTGAGGGGTGTATGCCACCTGAGAGAATGAAGGTGCTGACTGTGGGGAAGAAAGTGTGGCTAGAAGCTTTGGGCTGTGGCCTGAGCTGCTGCCATAGCATTCGTGACTCCTATTTTCTTACTCCTTTCGTTGCTGTCTCCAGATGAAGGGGAGAGAAGGGAGAGAGGAGATACAGGGCACTGTGAGATGGTTCACAGCTGCAGCCACTTGTGGAGGGAGGAGAGGAACCCCAACAGTGGTAGGGATGGAACTTCAGGAGAACTCCGCTCTGTAAATGGATGGATATTCACAAATTGATAGTCTACTGTGTATGGTACTGCTATGGAAGTAGGTTTTCTTGCCTTAGAAAAAATGCCTGAGGTTTAGACTTGGGACTTTTGAAGAAGGGTCAGAGGCCAGAGCAAATTAGAGATATGTTTTTCCTTGAACTTAAGAAGGTAGTGGAAGTTCAAGCAAAATACCTTACCTCCACCTAATGCATGTGGTTACATGATTGCTCCCCGAAAGCAGTCTCCTTAGAAATGACTTATCTAAATTCCATTTATTTTTGTAAGAATAGGCATTCAGAATATAAGCACTGCTGGTCACCAGCCCCTTTTTACATGTTACATTAGAGAATTTTCTGTGCAGGCAGAAAGCATCACTGTGAGTGTCTGGGAAAACTTCTCAGGTATGGGCAGCTTGCCTATATCCAGATTTATAAGTTTCCTAATCATATCTATTCTTTAAAAAAAAGAAAGAGAGTAAATTGCTACAGGAGATTATTTTGACCAAAATTATCAAGAAACCAAGAGATATGACAGAACTATTAAATATTGGGGGGTGGGTATCTAATGATTTCCTAATATATGAACTAAATATATACATATGCTAGAAGCCAAGTGGCAACACCACGTCAATCTGAGATAATAATTTTATAACCTTATTTTTTTTAAAAAAAGGCTCAAAATAATAATAATAAGTTGGACTTTATTTTGTAGAGCACATTTAACTTGACATATAAACAGGAGCTCTGATCAGGAAGATCCCCTGGAGGAGGACATGACAACCCACTCCAGTATTCTTGCCTGGAGAATTTCATGGACAGAGGAGCCTGGTGGACCACAGTCCATGGGGTTGCAAAGAGTCAGCCATGACTGAAGCGACTTAGCATGCATGCACAGATGCATGGTCTTTCAGTGCTTAGGTTCTCTGTAGCATTTTCTGGACTCTAGAATCAAGATGCTATTAGGAATGGACTAGTATGGAAACTTCCTGTGTCAGATATACAGTGCTACTAGAATAATGCTTTAAATTCCCTTCCTTGTTTATTGATATTCAGAATGGATCCAAAGATACTCACTGGTCAGGCACGGAGGCAAGAATAGATAATTATAATAGAGCTAAAATGTGTAACATCTGTGTTACTCACTAAATTTGAATGTTTAACACTCTGTACAAGCAAAGACACAAATTGATAGTCTACTGTGTATGGTACTGCTATGGAAGTAGGTTTTCTTGCCTTAGAAAAAATGCCTGAGGTTTAGACTTGGGACTTTTGAAGAAGGGTCAGAGGCCAGAGCAAATTAGAGATATGTTTTTCCTTGAACTTAAGAAGGTAGTGGAAGTTCAAGCAAAATACCTACCTCCACCTAATGCATGTGGTTACATGATTGCTCCCAAAGCAGTCTCCTTAGAAATGACTTATCTAAATTCCATTTATTTTTGTAAGAATAGGCATTCAGAATATAAGCACTGCTGGTCACCACCCCCTTTTACATGTTACATTAGAGAATTTTCTGTGCAGGCAGAAAGCATCACTGTGAGTGTCTGGGAAAACTTCTCAGGTATGGGCAGCTTGCCTATATCCAGATTTATAAGTTTCCTAATCATATCTATTCTTTAAAAAGAAAGAGAGTAAATTGCTACAGGAGATTATTTTGACCAAAATTATCAAGAAACCAAGAGATATGACAGAACTATTAAATATTGGGGGGTGGGTATCTAATGATTTCCTAATATATGAACTAAATATATACATATGCTAGAAGCCAAGTGGCAACACCACGTCAATCTGAGATAATAATTTTATAACCTTATTTTTTTTAAAAAAAGGCTCAAAATAATAATAATAAGTTGGACTTTATTTTGTAGAGCACATTTAACTTGACATATAAACAGGAGCTCTGATCAGGAAGATCCCCTGGAGGAGGACATGACAACCCACTCCAGTATTCTTGCCTGGAGAATTTCATGGACAGAGGAGCCTGGTGGACCACAGTCCATGGGGTTGCAAAGAGTCAGCCATGACTGAAGCGACTTAGCATGCATGCACAGATGCATGGTCTTTCAGTGCTTAGGTTCTCTGTAGCATTTTCTGGACTCTAGAATCAAGATGCTATTAGGAATGGACTAGTATGGAAACTTCCTGTGTCAGATATACAGTGCTACTAGAATAATGCTTTAAATTCCCTTCCTTGTTTATTGATATTCAGAATGGATCCAAAGATACTCACTGGTCAGGCACGGAGGCAAGAATAGATAATTATAATAGAGCTAAAATGTGTAACATCTGTGTTACTCACTAAATTTGAATGTTTAACACTCTGTACAAGCAAAGACACCTCATCTCCAGGGACAGAGAAGAAGATGCAGAAGATTTTTGGACACTTATGGTATATATAAGCTAGTGGACCGTGAAAAATGCTTCTATCTAGTGGTAAAGTAGTGAAGATCCTTCACAGTTAATAATGTGGAGTAGCTCCCCCAAACTGAAGTTGTTAAAAATAATGTGTCCCAGCAAATATTCATATATGAGATGACTGGGGTGAGGTGTTGGTGACTGTGAGGTATCTGTGCTTGCAGTAGACATCACTACTGCCTCCTGACAGGAACAGCACGCATCCATGAACTGCTTCTAATTCAGTGGAATTGGCTGGGAGTAAAGAGTTACCTGGAGGAGGGAGAAGTTGTCTTGCAACTTATGGAGGTGGTGATGGTTTAGTTGCTCAGTCGTGTCTGACTTTTGCGACCCCATGGACTGTAACCTGCCAGGCTCCTCTGTCCATGGGATTCTCCAGGCAAGAATACTGGAGTGGGTTGCCATTTTCTTCTCTAGGGGGATCTTCCTGACCTAGGGATCGAATCCAGGTCTCCTGCATTGGATGCAGATTCTTTGCCAACTGAGCTACAAGAGAAGCCAAAGTCAAAGATGGTGCAAATGGGATAAATCCCAAAAGACACCGGAAAGTTTCCCCAATATTAAGGCTGACAAAATGCAGAGAAGATGCTTCCCATGTGGTTAACTATTTCCAAGCGTGTGAATTGCCATTGGTGGGAAATCTCTTCATTAAGAATTGGTCCGGGGGCTTCCCTGGTGGTCCAGTGGGTAAGGACACTGCCTTGCAGTGCAAGGGTGCCAATTTGATCCCTCGCCTGGGAAGATCCCACATGCTGTAGAGTGACTGGACCGATGTGTCCAATTACTGAGCCGGAGCTCTGGGGTGCATGTGCCCAGAGCCGGCTGGAGTACATAGATTTCTAAATTTAACATCTGTGTTACTCACTAGAATTTGATTGATATTCAGAATGGATCCAAAGATACTCACTGGTCAGGCACGGAGGCAAGAATAGATAATTATAATAGAGCTAAAATGTGTAACATCTGTGTTACTCACTAAATTTGAATGTTTAACACTCTGTACAAGCAAAGACACCTCATCTCCAGGGACAGAGAAGAAGATGCAGAAGATTTTTGGACACTTATGGTATATATAAGCTAGTGGACCGTGAAAAATGCTTCTATCTAGTGGTAAAGTAGTGAAGATCCTTCACAGTTAATAATGTGGAGTAGCTCCCCCAAACTGAAGTTGTTAAAAATAATGTGTCCCAGCAAATATTCATATATGAGATGACTGGGGTGAGGTGTTGGTGACTGTGAGGTATCTGTGCTTGCAGTAGACATCACTACTGCCTCCTGACAGGAACAGCACGCATCCATGAACTGCTTCTAATTCAGTGGAATTGGCTGGGAGTAAAGAGTTACCTGGAGGAGGGAGAAGTTGTCTTGCAACTTATGGAGGTGGTGATGGTTTAGTTGCTCAGTCGTGTCTGACTTTTGCGACCCCATGGACTGTAACCTGCCAGGCTCCTCTGTCCATGGGATTCTCCAGGCAAGAATACTGGAGTGGGTTGCCATTTTCTTCTCTAGGGGGATCTTCCTGACCTAGGGATCGAATCCAGGTCTCCTGCATTGGATGCAGATTCTTTGCCAACTGAGCTACAAGAGAAGCCAAAGTCAAAGATGGTGCAAATGGGATAAATCCCAAAAGACACCGGAAAGTTTCCCCAATATTAAGGCTGACAAAATGCAGAGAAGATGCTTCCCATGTGGTTAACTATTTCCAAGCGTGTGAATTGCCATTGGTGGGAAATCTCTTCATTAAGAATTGGTCCGGGGGCTTCCCTGGTGGTCCAGTGGGTAAGGACACTGCCTTGCAGTGCAAGGGGTGCCAATTTGATCCCTCGCCTGGGAAGATCCCACATGCTGTAGAGTGACTGGACCGATGTGTCCAATTACTGAGCCGGAGCTCTGGGGTGCATGTGCCCAGAGCCGGTGCTCTGTGACAACAGAGGCCACTGCGATGGGAGGCCCACATGGGCCAAAGAACAAAGATGGATGAAAAAATAGATAAATGAAAGACCAATAGAACTGGCCTGCCCTCTCCCCTCCCACTCCCCCACCACCCCCACCCCCCTGCCAAGAAAAGAATTGGTCTGGAGTAATTGTACAAAACAGACTTTCTTTTATTCATAGTTCAGATGAGTGTTTGAGCAAGTGTCTCAGGTACAATTCATAAACAGCAAGTAACAACAATAAAAAATACTCTTGTTTTTTAAAAAAGGGAATTAATTAGCAAGATAAGCAAAAGCCTATATTACTGAAGCAAAAACTAAAAATCTGGCTCAGCAAAAGATCAGAAACCAGGCAGCTCTGAAGATCTTGGGAGAAAAGACTGATAGACAATCTTTTTAGAGTTTTGCCATTAAAATGAATTAAGTTCAGCTACTTTCCAGCTGTGTGACATTCTGCTTAAGCTACAGTTGTTCTGTGTCTTCCGTGTCTGTTTGTCCCACCTGGACCACATGTAAACTGCTTGTCCAGAAGAGAGCAGAGAGGTCTGGAGACATCTTATAACAGGAGAGGGCTGTTGCCCTGAAGGGAAAAATAAGATGATGGGTTCCATAGGACAGGCAGTGCTGAACAGAAACAGCAGATGTGCCCTGTAGCCCAAACCTTGTCTGCCCATATCCATGACATGTTTACATCCACATCAAAAATGCACCACCACTACACATACTCTAAACCCTAATTTCTTCCCAATCATTTGAAGGCTGACAAAATGCAAGGAAATCCAAAAGACACCGGAAAGTTTCCCCAATATTAAGGCTGACAAAATGCAGAGAAGATGCTTCCCATGTGGTTAACTATTTCCAAGCGTGTGAATTGCCATTGGTGGGAAATCTCTTCATTAAGAATTGGTCCGGGGGCTTCCCTGGTGGTCCAGTGGGTAAGGACACTGCCTTGCAGTGCAAGGGGTGCCAATTTGATCCCTCGCCTGGGAAGATCCCACATGCTGTAGAGTGACTGGACCGATGTGTCCAATTACTGAGCCGGAGCTCTGGGGTGCATGTGCCCAGAGCCGGTGCTCTGTGACAACAGAGGCCACTGCGATGGGAGGCCCACATGGGCCAAAGAACAAAGATGGATGAAAAAATAGATAAATGAAAGACCAATAGAACTGGCCTGCCCTCTCCTCCCACTCCCCACCACCCCACCCCTGCCAAGAAAAGAATTGGTCTGGAGTAATTGTACAAAACAGACTTTCTTTTATTCATAGTTCAGATGAGTGTTTGAGCAAGTGTCTCAGGTACAATTCATAAACAGCAAGTAACAACAATAAAAAATACTCTTGTTTTTTAAAAAAGGGAATTAATTAGCAAGATAAGCAAAAGCCTATATTACTGAAGCAAAAACTAAAAATCTGGCTCAGCAAAAGATCAGAAACCAGGCAGCTCTGAAGATCTTGGGAGAAAAGACTGATAGACAATCTTTTTAGAGTTTTGCCATTAAAATGAATTAAGTTCAGCTACTTTCCAGCTGTGTGACATTCTGCTTAAGCTACAGTTGTTCTGTGTCTTCCGTGTCTGTTTGTCCCACCTGGACCACATGTAAACTGCTTGTCCAGAAGAGAGCAGAGAGGTCTGGAGACATCTTATAACAGGAGAGGGCTGTTGCCCTGAAGGGAAAAATAAGATGATGGGTTCCATAGGACAGGCAGTGCTGAACAGAAACAGCAGATGTGCCCTGTAGCCCAAACCTTGTCTGCCCATATCCATGACATGTTTACATCCACATCAAAAATGCACCACCACTACACATACTCTAAACCCTAATGTGTTTATTTAATTTTAGTTTTAAAATATTTGGATGATGAACATTTGTTCTGGTTCAGTCTCTTTCCTATTACAGAAAAGTTATGTTCATAGACACATAACACACACACACACAAACAAAAGAGAAGGAAATAAAGCACTTTTTTTCAGCAACAGATCTTGAAGTCAGTGCTGGATTTATGAATTTTGCTCTCCATTACATGCTCAAGGCTTTCCTTCCTCTCTACTAGCATCTTTAGGTTATTTTGCCCCATATTTTGGTGAAACACTTCTTTATCCTTCAGGGTTCTGGACTCTAAGTTGTTTTACCTTGTAAGATTGCTGTACCTTTCATCAACAGTCAGGTGAAGGAATGCCAAGGGATTCCAGCTTTCCAGCCATGCTGTACTCTATGTGCAAGGGAAATCCTATTTTCTGCTTGAAATTGGGCTAATCACTCTAGAAAACACCATGATTCCTATTCTTCCTTCCCATTCCCCACATTTTTTTAGTGGCATAAGAAATGTCAGTAGGCCAAATGGGAATTGGGAAACTCTCCTTGAATGGAATGACCACACAGTATCTGGCAAAAGCCTTTTTCTGTTTGATATACAGATTTCTATATATCAGCTGAGCTTAGTCACAGGCATGGGAAGAATTAAAAAATTGCCATTGTCTGTATGTTAGATCTTGAGAAGGGCCTTTTCTTCAGATTTCTGGCTATGGGAGATACTGCAGTGTTCATTGGTTACAGGTTCATTCATTAAACCATGAGTCTCCTTGCTGGCCCTCTCTGTACTTCTGGGTGAAAGGATTCATGATAATAACAATGATAAAAGTTAAAAAATAATGATAGGGGCTCCTGTGGAAATGAACTCATTGTGTTAATTTTTAGTTTGTTTTTTGGCTGTATCTTGTGACAGGCAGGATCTTAGCTCCCCAGCCAGGGATTGAACATATGCCTCAAAGCAGTGGAAGAGAGGAGTCCAAACCACTGGACGGCCAGAGAACTCCACACATTAATATATTTTTTTTTCGTGTGGGAAAAGTTTATTAAAGAAAAAAAGGGATAGAGAAAGCATCCAACTAAAGCAACTGGAAAGGGGATAGAAGAATATCCCAGAAACTAGTTTAGGTGAAGCATTTTATACTTTTTCAGTTGGTTATTAACAGTATGTCAAAAGAATATTTTAAGGTGATAAAGGTCTTACCAGACCCACGCCCACAACAGACGTCTTTAGATAACATAAATACAAACTCAGAAGCAGAAACATGTCCTCCAGAAGATACGTTGTTGTTATAAACAGCTCTGGGCTTAAAGAAAGTCTTAGGCAAAACAGATTATTGTCAAGGCGTGGCAATCAAGGTGAAGGAAACTTGGCTAAAAATGTTTGTTCCCCCTCCTCTTCCTCCTCTTTGGAAAGCGCAGGCCTCCTTACCAAGTTTGCTTATTCACTCCTTTCATTCCCCACTTTTTCTTTTAGGAGAATTATGTTGCCAGGGAAGAGGAACAACAACTGCTCTGGCTTCTTCAAGCTGTACAGGGGTATTATGGGGCTCTCGGTTGTTGAGGCAACATATTCTCCTCACCTTTTTATTCAGGGTCTCTGCTCCAGAGGTCCCAAGTAATAGCTGGAGGAGGTTGTAGGAGCACGAACAATCATTTGTAACTTAAAAACTTTTAGACAGTTAGAAACAAATCTCACTATGCAATCACAGATGCAAGGAACAAACAGCAAAAACAAAACAATCAGAATTATTACAATTAAGATAGTTTCCCATTATGGAGAGTCAGTTAACTCCTACCAAAGTGAGGTAAATATTATGAGTAATTCTCTTGGTTAAAGGATATGCTGTTGAAGATGAAAGTGTCCAACTTTAATTTGAGACTTAAACCCAGGGCCCAGACTTAATCAAACCTGGTTAGGACTCGACCCCAGCCTAGACCCTGTTTGGGACTTGAACCCACGTGGCTGGGACTCGAACCCAGCCTAAACCCTGCTTGAGACTTCGGCTGGGACTCGAACCCAGCCTAGACCCTGTTAATTAAAATCACTCACCCAATGTCTGGACCCACTAAGGTTCAGGTTCTTCATGTCTCTTTGCAGAGAAGAATTCAGCGAGAGACAAAGTGATAGGTAAGAAATGGATTTATTCAGATTCAGAGAAAGCACACTCCACAGACAGAGTGTGGGCCATGGCAGAGCAAATCCAGTGGCCCTGAAAACATGGCGTTCTTAACTTTTATAGGCTGGGTAATTCGATATGCTAATGAGTGGGAAGGTTATTCCAGCTCTTTTAGGAAAAAGGCAGAACTGTCATGGCGCCTCTGGGTGTGTCATTTAGCTTGCTGACTGAGGATCAAGGTCCGGTCTGCCATCTTGGACTCATTTGATTCTAATGGGTTTATGCTGTGTCCTTGGGCTGTCATTCTTTTCAAAAATTGTGCCCTGCCCCTTTCCCTCCTAACCCTTACAAAGGGACCTTGAGGTTCTGTTGGGTATTCAGGAAGCCCACAAATGCTTGGCTGGCAGAGATGTAAGGGGTGAGAGAACAACTTCCATCATAGAATATGTATACTTCGAAGAAAACAGACAGAGTGCTACTTTTCTCAGTATAGAAGGGCTGCAGTATAATAAATATGCCACTGGATAACCCCTCTAGCTGTACACCTGAATCTAACAGGATATTGTAAATCAATATTGAACTTAAATTAAAATTGTACTTCAGGGACTTCTCTGGGGATCTAGTGGTTAAGAAACTGCCTTGCCATGCAAGGGACTCTAATCTGATCTCTGGTTTGTAAACTAAGATCCTAGATGCTGCAGATCAACCAGATGAAGAAGTAAATATAAAAAATACACTTCAGTTTAAAAAAAAAAAAGTAGTTGATGTGGGCAGTAAACAACAAAACTCTGTAAAATATAAAATATAAATTAAGTGTTAAAAAGAAAAAGAAGTAGACGAGGCATGAGGCGGTGGTCTTTCCCCACATGCTGTAAATGGTTCATAGTGGGCCATCCAAACATGAATTATAGTGCCTCTAAAATTCTTGATGAGTGAGTCCAGTCTCCTACCCTCTCACCCTCCACAGGGGTTGGAGGTAAATGGTGGTTTTTGATTGTTTATTTTGGAATTTGGAGGAAGATCTCCTATATATGATTGTGTTAGTTTTCTACTGGTGCTGTAATTGCATTTCCATACATTTAGTGGCTTAAAACAGCACTGATGTATTATCTTTAGCTTTGTAGGTCAGAAGTCCAATACAGGTCTCACTGGGCTATAGGTGCTGGCAAAACTTGTGGTCTTCTCTGGCTACAGGGAGAATCTGCTTCTTTGCCCTTTCTGGAGGCTGCCTGCCTTCAATGGTTTTACATCGTTTGCGGTTCATCTGAACCTTTCCAGCCCCTCTGGTGTGTCATTTAGCTTGCTGACTGAGGATCAAGGTCCGGTCTGCCATCTTGGACTCATTTGATTCTAATGGGTTTATGCTGTGTCCTTGGGCTGTCATTCTTTTCAAAAATTGTGCCCTGCCCCTTTCCCTCCTAACCCTTACAAAGGGACCTTGAGGTTCTGTTGGGTATTCAGGAAGCCCACAAATGCTTGGCTGGCAGAGATGTAAGGGGTGAGAGAACAACTTCCATCATAGAATATGTATACTTCGAAGAAAACAGACAGAGTGCTACTTTTCTCAGTATAGAAGGGCTGCAGTATAATAAATATGCCACTGGATAACCCCTCTAGCTGTACACCTGAATCTAACAGGATATTGTAAATCAATATTGAACTTAAATTAAAATTGTACTTCAGGGACTTCTCTGGGGATCTAGTGGTTAAGAAACTGCCTTGCCATGCAAGGGACTCTAATCTGATCTCTGGTTTGTAAACTAAGATCCTAGATGCTGCAGATCAACCAGATGAAGAAGTAAATATAAAAAATACACTTCAGTTTAAAAAAAAAAAAGTAGTTGATGTGGGCAGTAAACAACAAAACTCTGTAAAATATAAAATATAAATTAAGTGTTAAAAAGAAAAAGAAGTAGACGCAGGCATGAGGAGGTGGTCTTTCCCCACATGCTGTAAATGGTTCATAGTGGGCCATCCAAACATGAATTATAGTGCCTCTAAAATTCTTGATGAGTGAGTCCAGTCTCCTACCCTCTCACCCTCCACAGGGGTTGGAGGTAAATGGTGGTTTTTGATTGTTTATTTTGGAATTTGGAGGAAGATCTCCTATATATGATTGTGTTAGTTTTCTACTGGTGCTGTAATTGCATTTCCATACATTTAGTGGCTTAAAACAGCACTGATGTATTATCTTTAGCTTTGTAGGTCAGAAGTCCAATACAGGTCTCACTGGGCTATAGGTGCTGGCAAAACTTGTGGTCTTCTCTGGCTACAGGGGAGAATCTGCTTCTTTGCCCTTTCTGGAGGCTGCCTGCCTTCAATGGCTTGCGATTCTCCTTTCCTACATTCAAAGTTAGCAGGATCAATTCATCTGAACCTTCTTCCAGCATTCCAACTCTCTCATCCTAACTCAGCCAGAAAAAGTTCTCTTCTTTAAGGACTTTTGTGATTACATTGGACCTGGAAGAATGTCTGGGATAATCTCTCCATCTGGAGTTTCATATTCTCAGTCACATCTCCAGTGTCTCTTTTGGCATGTAGAATAACACATTCACAGGTTCCAGGGTTTAGAGCATAGATATCCTTACGGGAGAGGGCATTACTCTGCCTACTTTAGGATTAATCCTGATAATGGTGCCTTTAAGAGATAACACCATAGATCCAGATGTCAGATACCAGGAGCTGTTTGATTACTGTTTTTCCTGAAATCTATTATTCAGTCATTCCCTCAGTTTTATAAATCATCACCCACCATACAATAGATTCCTTTTTTCCTTTAATTAATTGGAATTAGGTTTCCCCACACACACACCACCCCCCCCCCCACCTAAGAAATTTAGATCACAAGTTGGGAAGGGATATTGGGCTTAAAGTAAAAGAAATATCAGCTTTCCATTAAGAAAGTTGGTAAAGTTTATAGTGCAGGGAAGAACAGATGTGGAGCTGTGATTCACTCTGGATGGGTGGTATGTAATAAACATAGGGAAACTGAATTAAACTCAAGTAGGAACTAATCTGTTTGACTTAATGCCCTTGGGGTGGAGGCCAGTGATCAAAAATTGAAACAAAGCAGGGGTAAGTATATTCAATTTGGTCCGCATGGGGAATTGAGAATCAGGAGGGATCTTACAAGACAGCAGGCCCCATGGTGGCCTTGTGTAAAGTTGGAGGTTATAGATTTACTTAATGCAAAATAAGGTTGTTCCAGAATTCAACATTCTGAGCTTTGAAGGCAGCAGGAGGGATTGCACAGAGGTAATGGGTAGAATGTCTGGTTATTTTCTGCAGATACACAAAAGTGTGGATACAGTTTCACTTGAGGCTTCACATTTCAACTGAAAATTTAGATATCATTTCAAAGCATGCTAATATCTGAGGTGAGAGATATTCTCGTATTGACCTGATATTTTCTCACATACACCAGGAAAGAGTTGAGTGGATGATTTTGAAATAACCAGTCTCATAGGAATAAATTAAGGATAAATGGCATATGTTAGAGAGCAAACAAAGGCTAACTTTCCCAATACTTCATATTCCCTAGCACTCTTGTAGGTGTTTGCTTATTTATTTTTATCACAGTGGTTGATAAGAATTGTGTTTATTAGTACTTGGTTTATTTTTGTAGCATGTTGTACTATTTGGACACAGAATTTTGATAGTAGAACAACTCATTCTGGATTCACTGAAATGTTATGTCATAGATTTACCTTTTCTAGCTGTTGAGTTTTTATCTAGTCTAGATTGTAATACTTGGTTATTTTTAGCTAAGAGATAACACCATAGATCCAGATGTCAGATACCAGGAGCTGTTTGATTACTGTTTTTCCTGAAATCTATTATTCAGTCATTCCCTCAGTTTTATAAATCATCACCCACCATACAATAGATTCCTTTTTTCCTTTAATTAATTGGAATTAGGTTTCCCCACACACACACCACCCCCCCCCCCACCTAAGAAATTTAGATCACAAGTTGGGAAGGGATATTGGGCTTAAAGTAAAAGAAATATCAGCTTTCCATTAAGAAAGTTGGTAAAGTTTATAGTGCAGGGAAGAACAGATGTGGAGCTGTGATTCACTCTGGATGGGTGGTATGTAATAAACATAGGGAAACTGAATTAAACTCAAGTAGGAACTAATCTGTTTGACTTAATGCCCTTGGGGTGGAGGCCAGTGATCAAAAATTGAAACAAAGCAGGGGTAAGTATATTCAATTTGGTCCGCATGGGGAATTGAGAATCAGGAGGGATCTTACAAGACAGCAGGCCCCATGGTGGCCTTGTGTAAAGTTGGAGGTTATAGATTTACTTAATGCAAAATAAGGTTGTTCCAGAATTCAACATTCTGAGCTTTGAAGGCAGCAGGAGGGATTGCACAGAGGTAATGGGTAGAATGTCTGGTTATTTTCTGCAGATACACAAAAGTGTGGATACAGTTTCACTTGAGGCTTCACATTTCAACTGAAAATTTAGATATCATTTCAAAGCATGCTAATATCTGAGGTGAGAGATATTCTCGTATTGACCTGATATTTTCTCACATACACCAGGAAAGAGTTGAGTGGATGATTTTGAAATAACCAGTCTCATAGGAATAAATTAAGGATAAATGGCATATGTTAGAGAGCAAACAAAGGCTAACTTTCCCAATACTTCATATTCCCCTAGCACTCTTGTAGGTGTTTGCTTATTTATTTTTTATCACAGTGGTTGATAAGAATTGTGTTTATTAGTACTTGGTTTATTTTTGTAGCATGTTGTACTATTTGGACACAGAATTTTTGATAGTAGAACAACTCATTCTGGATTCACTGAAATGTTATGTCATAGATTTACCTTTTTCTAGCTGTTGATGCTGTCTTGTTTTACTTCTACTCTAGTCTAGATCTGCTGTTAACTACTTGCCTGATTTGGGGTAGATTTTTTAGCTTTTGAGGGTTTCACTTTCACAGATGTAAGCATAAATATTAGGTGGCCTCCATTATTTATTCGCTCAATGAAATATTTATCAAGCATCACAGCTAGGGGTACAAAGATGAAAAATACATCTCCACCCCTGCAAGACAGACAGGTAAATATTTAATTTTAAAAAGTGTGATTAATTTCTACATAAAGAGAGACAAAGGGAGCTCAGGAGCTATTGGAGAAGAGCTGAGGAATGGGAAGGACAAGAAAAGACGAGCTGTCCCCATAGGTCTTCAGTAGGTGTGGCATAGTATCTAAGTCCATTGATTCAAGAGTGAGTCAGGCAACCGAGGCCTCATATTGGAAAGATGGTAGAGGGGATTATTGAGGGCCGGGAGCCAGATAGGAAGTGTAAATGCTTCTGCACAGTTGCAGCCTTACTCTGAGAATCTAGGTATTGCAGCTAGATAAGCTAGAAAAGCTGCTAACCACCCCTCTCTCTAAAAATGCCTGGAGCAAGTGTTCTCAGTTTCTAAACTCTAGAAGGCACCAGAATCCACAAAGTTACCGAAAGATATATCCATAGCCCCACATCTTGTGAATTTTGTTCAAAGGCTGACTCTTCATGGACACCTCCATCACCTGCTTATTAAATTTGTTGTTGTTGATCAGTCACTAAGTCATGTCCGACGCTTTTCTCCATGAACTGCAGCATGCCAGGCCTCTCTGTCCATCATCATCTCCCTGAGTTTGCTCAAACACATGTCCATTGAGTCAGTGATGTCATCCAACCATCTCATCCTCTGTCACCCCCTTCTCCTCCTGCCTTCAACCTTTCCCAGCATCAGGGTCTTTTCCAATAAGCCAGCTCTTCATATCAGGTGGTCAAAGTACTTATTGAATTAAATTTCTTTAAAATTTTAACTGCCATCTTGGCTTCCTGACATTATTGTCTTATTCTAAAAAATATTATATAATTTACTTCTTTATCGTGTTTACAGTTTAGTCAGTATCTCTCCTCCTAGAAGGACCAGCTTTATAAAGTTAGGGATTTCTTTTTATTTCTTTTTTGTTGATTTCCTCTGTAGCAGTACCTGGCACATAGTAGATGCTCAATTGAAAGAACAAACCACAGATGAGCTCAAACTTAAAGGATGTGTACTGTTTAAAAAATGGATATAGAGGAACAGTGGGGACAATGGCATTTGCTTAGCTATGTTCACATATAGGTAAGTGACCATACATCGAATTTGGGGTGATGGTTGACCAGGAAGACTTAGAAGAGCTATAGCAGACTGAAGGTAGTCTAAGGGCTCTGACTGCCTGATAAGGAAATTTAGATTTCACTTATATCTATGTCATTATGTTTAAGAAAGAGTCTAAATGAAAACTGAAAATAAGAATTAGTTAAGAAATTATGAAATTGTGTGCTTAATCTCAGTTCTTAGATATCAATGCTAATGGTGAGACCCTTCCAGAATTCTGAATAGATTATTACCTTCTTGCTGTGTTAGGTCAAAAGTAAAGAGATACAAATAAGGTGAAAATGTGCGGCACTACAAAAACAAAAGAAAATGTTTAATAAAAAGGAAAGAGCATCTAGAAATAAAGCACCATCTTAGAGAAAAGTTAATAAGCAAATAAAAAGTTAACAAAGCAAATAAAAAGAACATAACTGAACAAAGAAAAGGTTTTAAGGACTGTAGACTGATGGACAGTGTAACAGGAAATGAGAAATCTAGTGACAAGGTTGGAAGATGTTTGACATTAATAGTACAACAAAACCTATGTGACAACTTTGATGAAAAGTATTTTGAAGGCCACTTTTGATCTGTTTTGTTCATTTCCCCCCACTATACTCACTAGAAAAATGTCACTTTCCTTGTTCTGTATGTTATTGAATTATAAAGCCTTGGGTGACAAAAACCATTCCCCTCATCTTATTTGTTCAGCTCAATACAAACTATACACCGGCAACCAACACAGAAGATCCTCTCACTAATCAAGACATAATGTCATTTGGAATGGTAATCTAGTAGACTGATTATTAATCTGAAATTCATAAACAGGTCGGTGATCTTCTGAAATTTTATTTATGGAATATTTTATGAGTAGGTACATTGTTTTAAAGAAAACGTCTACTCTTTTTTTTTTTCTTTTTTTTTTAATTTATTTTTTTATTTTAAAGTTTCTGCAGAGTTTTGTTGTTCAGACATGCATGTTTCCAGATCAGTCATATGCATATCCCTAGTCTCCTCCCTCCTCCCAGGCCCCCCCTTCCCACCCCTCCAGGCTGTCGCAACAAACCATTGTAAGTACTCCTATTCCCTTTCTCTTTTCATTACAGTTTTGAAAGAATCTAGGGTACCCAGGATGTCCATGATCATTAGAGTAACTAACTGTCTCTGTTTGCCCGGAGGCAGAACTTTCAGTTTTAAAACTGGGAAACATCCCAGGCAAACTGGAGCAAGTTAGTCACCCTAATATTAATAACTGTTGTAATCTATATATATATACATATATACAAACATGTATATGTGTATAATCCATATATATAAACATGTATATACATTGAAACATGTATACATGAGAATCTATATAAGCTATATATATATATATATCTGTATATATATAAACATATATATGCATATGTGTATGTGTGTGCATATATATATATATATAAACTTAAACCCAGAAGAATGGTACTAATTTCCAAACGTTTCAGATTTGATGGCAAATATGGGGTCTGCATGTTCCTGTCTTTTCTGTGTGACAAGATAAATTCACATGTTACAATCCTTGCCTCTCTACAGTAATGGCATTTTCTCCTCTGAACTGTTTAATGTGAAAATGTTGTTTACTTGCTAAGTTAGGTCTAACTCTTTTGTAACTCCGTGGACTGTAGCCTGTCAGGCTTTTCTGTCCATGGGATTTCCCAGGCAAGAATAGTGGAGTGGGTAGCCATTTCCTTCTCTAGAGGATCTTCTGACCCAGGGATTGAAACAGGGTCTCCTGCTTTGCAGACAGATTCTTTACCATTGAGCCACTGGGGAAGCCTGTGAAAAAGTTGCTCCAGGCAAAACCATTCCCCTCATCTTATTTGTTCAGCTCAATACAAACTATACACCGGCAACCAACACAGAAGATCCTCTCACTAATCAAGACATAATGTCATTTGGAATGGTAATCTAGTAGACTGATTATTAATCTGAAATTCATAAACAGGTCGGTGATCTTCTGAAATTTTATTTATGGAATATTTTATGAGTAGGTACATTGTTTTAAAGAAAACGTCTACTCTTTTTTTTTTTCTTTTTTTTTTAATTTATTTTTTTATTTTAAAGTTTCTGCAGAGTTTTGTTGTTCAGACATGCATGTTTCCAGATCAGTCATATGCATATCCCTAGTCTCCTCCCTCCTCCCAGGCCCCCCCTTCCCACCCCTCCAGGCTGTCGCAACAAACCATTGTAAGTACTCCTATTCCCTTTCTCTTTTCATTACAGTTTTGAAAGAATCTAGGGTACCCAGGATGTCCATGATCATTAGAGTAACTAACTGTCTCTGTTTGCCCGGAGGCAGAACTTTCAGTTTTAAAACTGGGAAACATCCCAGGCAAACTGGAGCAAGTTAGTCACCCTAATATTAATAACTGTTGTAATCTATATATATATACATATATACAAACATGTATATGTGTATAATCCATATATATAAACATGTATATACATTGAAACATGTATACATGAGAATCTATATAAGCTATATATATATATATATATCTGTATATATATAAACATATATATGCATATGTGTATGTGTGTGCATATATATATATATATAAACTTAAACCCAGAAGAATGGTACTAATTTCCAAACGTTTCAGATTTGATGGCAAATATGGGGTCTGCATGTTCCTGTCTTTTCTGTGTGACAAGATAAATTCACATGTTACAATCCTTGCCTCTCTACAGTAATGGCATTTTCTCCTCTGAACTGTTTAATGTGAAAATGTTGTTTACTTGCTAAGTTAGGTCTAACTCTTTTGTAACTCCGTGGACTGTAGCCTGTCAGGCTTTTCTGTCCATGGGATTTCCCAGGCAAGAATAGTGGAGTGGGTAGCCATTTCCTTCTCTAGAGGATCTTCTGACCCAGGGATTGAAACAGGGTCTCCTGCTTTGCAGACAGATTCTTTTACCATTGAGCCACTGGGGAAGCCTGTGAAAAAGTTGCTCCAGGCAAAAATATATATTCTAAATTCTCTGTATAATTTCTGTCTATAAGAACATATATGTTCAGTGTAGTCTATGTTTAGATTTATGACTACATATATTTAAAAGTAAATCTGGTCCAAATGAATACGCAGAAATATGGTTTGAAAAGAAAGTTTTAGCAAGGCTTTATCCTATTTACTTTTTCAGTGCCAACCTCTTTATTATTGGTTTCCTGCAAGGTTAATTACAGATGAACTACAAAATGTATCCCTCACTTTGCTATTAAAAGAAAGTTAAATGCCCTACTTTGACTGGATATCATTTCAGAGACTAATTTTCAACTACAATGTGAGTTTTGGAGTAAGTCTGAGCATTGTGTAATTTATGGCTGTTGATGGACTCATCTACAATGGCATCCCCTAAATCATATTTAATGGGATATAGCCTATGTTTTTCAACATGTGTTTTTTTTTTTTTTTATTCATAGAGAATCTGTATCATGATAAATATTATCTTAGAGTAGTAGTTGGGTTGTTAGGCTGACATGTATGTGACAGTACTGAGGTTTCAATTATCCATTTGCATCAATCAATCTTTTCGTTTTCAACACTGTTGCCTGCAGTAATGTCACAGCTTTTCTGTCAGACAGAAGAACTTTGCGGGAAATGTTATTCATTACAGCTGCAAATCTGTCACCATGCCTGGCATGGCTTGTTAATGACAACATTTATTTCAAAGAGCCATGTTTCGCTTTGTTGCAGGAGAGTTGACTTTGTGATCGTAAAGTATAATGAAATGCCAAGAAGATGAAGTGAACAAAGTTTTCCAAAAATATACTAAAGTGATCCAAATCTGTTTTGTAATAAAGGAGAATACATTTGCATTTGTATTTTTCTGCTTTAACTTGTGGCTGCAAATGAGCACCCTTAGAATCAGTAGGGCTGTCTTTGTTTGGGTGGCAGTCGAAAGATCCAAAGGTTTTTCTTCCCCTGGGTCGAGATAACACTTCTGGTGGACACAAGTTAATTGGCCAGGCTTGGACAAAACCTAAAAAATGCTTAGCAATGTTGCATTTCCTTCTGAAAACCCTTTGTCAGAGCTGCATAATGGCTAACAGCAGTGAATAATGATTCATGAAAATGAATATATTCTTACTAATTCATGTATTATTTAAAAAATTGTGTTCTAAAAGGTATGGGTTATTGAGATGAGTGCTAGGGAAAAAGGGAGGGATATAACTAAGTTTGGGGAAATTCTGTTCTTTGCAGTGCCTAGACTGTGATGTAAGTTGGTTCAACATGAAAACAGCACTGCAGGTCAGAAGACTTCTGCTTGGAAGGTAGGGTGAATAAAGAACCACAGATGAACTACAAAATGTATCCCTCACTTTGCTATTAAAAGAAAGTTAAATGCCCTACTTTGACTGGATATCATTTCAGAGACTAATTTTCAACTACAATGTGAGTTTTGGAGTAAGTCTGAGCATTGTGTAATTTATGGCTGTTGATGGACTCATCTACAATGGCATCCCCTAAATCATATTTAATGGGATATAGCCTATGTTTTTCAACATGTGTTTTTTTTTTATTCATAGAGAATCTGTATCATGATAAATATTATCTTAGAGTAGTAGTTGGGTTGTTAGGCTGACATGTATGTGACAGTACTGAGGTTTCAATTATCCATTTGCATCAATCAATCTTTTCGTTTTCAACACTGTTGCCTGCAGTAATGTCACAGCTTTTCTGTCAGACAGAAGAACTTTGCGGGAAATGTTATTCATTACAGCTGCAAATCTGTCACCATGCCTGGCATGGCTTGTTAATGACAACATTTATTTCAAAGAGCCATGTTTCGCTTTGTTGCAGGAGAGTTGACTTTGTGATCGTAAAGTATAATGAAATGCCAAGAAGATGAAGTGAACAAAGTTTTCCAAAAATATACTAAAGTGATCCAAATCTGTTTTGTAATAAAGGAGAATACATTTGCATTTGTATTTTTCTGCTTTAACTTGTGGCTGCAAATGAGCACCCTTAGAATCAGTAGGGCTGTCTTTGTTTGGGTGGCAGTCGAAAGATCCAAAGGTTATTCTTCCCCTGGGTCGAGATAACACTTCTGGTGGACGCAAGTTAATTGGCCAGGCTTGGACAAAACCTAAAAAATGCTTAGCAATGTTGCATTTCCTTCTGAAAACCCTTTGTCAGAGCTGCATAATGGCTAACAGCAGTGAATAATGATTCATGAAAATGAATATATTCTTACTAATTCATGTATTATTTAAAAAATTGTGTTCTAAAAGGGGTATGGGTTATTGAGATGAGTGCTAGGGAAAAAAGGGAGGGATATAACTAAGTTTAACTGAGGAGGTTAATTTCTGTTCTTTGCAGTGCCTAGACTGTGATGTAAGTTGGTTCAACATGAAAACAGCACTGCAGGTCAGAAGACTTCTGCTTGGAAGGTAGGGTGAATAAAGAACCACAGTTCTTTGCATCTCCTTCTATCCAGAGATGGGAGAGGGAGGCTATTTCTCTACCCACTGAGTCTGAGTTGGCCTTGTCTCTTGTTTTGATCAACAGAATGGGAGAAGCAAAGGTGAGCTGCTTTTAAGCCTGGGCCTTAAGGGGCCTTGAACCCCTCCTCCTGCTCTTTTGGAGTGCAGCCACCAACCTGCGCTGCCCTGATGAGGGACCAGATGGATCTGAGATAAGTCATAGTGTTAGCCGAATGGTCTTAACGCAACCAGCTCCCCTTTATTATGGTGGCTCACCCTGGAGGGAGGGATGAGTGACCGAGCCTAGATGAGTCGTCAGCGCAGGAGACTGGAACCCACAGATTCATGAGTTTAATAAATGATGCTTGTTGTACCCCACCAAGTTTTAGGATGGTTTATTATTTAGTTTCTTTTTAAGGAAGATGAAAGTATTGAATCAAACAGTCTTTCAGTTTATTTCAAGATTTATCTTTTGGGGGTCATGTGAACCAAGCTGAAAAGACTATTAAAGTTTAAGATTACAGGTGTGATATAAAAAGTTCATAGTATCTTCATAAGAAAGTAAAATATCTACAGGTATGTAAGTACTATTATCTATTCTATCTATTTTACCTTAATTCTTTCTTTGTTTATACCTCTATCTGTATATACCTATTTTCTAAAAGCCTTTACTGGTTTCCCTTGCTTGATAATAGCCTTTTTTTTAAAAATCCTGGGTCGAGATAACACTTCTGGTGGACACAAGGGCAGTAAACCTAAAAATGCTTAGCAATGTTGCATTTCCTTCTGAAAACCCTTTGTCAGAGCTGCATAATGGCTAACAGCAGTGAATAATGATTCATGAAAATGAATATATTCTTACTAATTCATGTATTATTTAAAAAATTGTGTTCTAAAAGGGGTATGGGTTATTGAGATGAGTGCTAGGGAAAAAAGGGAGGGATATAACTAAGTTTAACTGAGGAGGTTAATTTCTGTTCTTTGCAGTGCCTAGACTGTGATGTAAGTTGGTTCAACATGAAAACAGCACTGCAGGTCAGAAGACTTCTGCTTGGAAGGTAGGGTGAATAAAGAACCACAGTTCTTTGCATCTCCTTCTATCCAGAGATGGGAGAGGGAGGCTATTTCTCTACCCACTGAGTCTGAGTTGGCCTTGTCTCTTGTTTTGATCAACAGAATGGGAGAAGCAAAGGTGAGCTGCTTTTAAGCCTGGGCCTTAAGGGGCCTTGAACCCCTCCTCCTGCTCTTTTGGAGTGCAGCCACCAACCTGCGCTGCCCTGATGAGGGACCAGATGGATCTGAGATAAGTCATAGTGTTAGCCGAATGGTCTTAACGCAACCAGCTCCCCTTTATTATGGTGGCTCACCCTGGAGGGAGGGATGAGTGACCGAGCCTAGATGAGTCGTCAGCGCAGGAGACTGGAACCCACAGATTCATGAGTTTAATAAATGATGCTTGTTGTACCCCACCAAGTTTTAGGATGGTTTATTATTTAGTTTCTTTTTAAGGAAGATGAAAGTATTGAATCAAACAGTCTTTCAGTTTATTTCAAGATTTATCTTTTGGGGGTCATGTGAACCAAGCTGAAAAGACTATTAAAGTTTAAGATTACAGGTGTGATATAAAAAGTTCATAGTATCTTCATAAGAAAGTAAAATATCTACAGGTATGTAAGTACTATTATCTATTCTATCTATTTCACCTTAATTCTTTCTTTGTTTATACCTCTATCTGTATATACCTATTTTCTAAAAGCCTTTACTGGTTTCCCTCTGCTTATAGCATAAGCTCTATGCTCTTTAGCAGGTCAGTTTTTTCAATTGATGCATTGTGCAAGTTTAAGGTGTACAACAAAAGAATTTGTTATATGTATGCATTACAAAGAAAGTGACTATGTGTATTTCCCTCCCAAATTCATGTTGAAATCCAACTCCCCAAGGTGATGGTATCAAGAAATGAGGCCTAATTAGAATTAGATGAGATCATGAGGGTGGAGCTCCCAGGAATGGGTAAGTGCCCTAGTAAGAGTTACAAGAGAGCTAGCTTTCCCTCTCTGCTCTCAGACATGTGAGGATACAATGCAAAGGTGGCCACGTGCAACCTGGAAGATAACTCACCAGAACCCCAACCATGCTGGCATCCTGATTGCCAGCCACAGAAATGTGTGAAAAAATAGTCTGTTGTTTGTAAGCTATCCAATCTACTGTACTCTCTTATACCAGAGAGCTGAACTGACTAAGTCATCAGGACATATAAAGCACTAGAATGCTTGTTCCTTTCTGAATATGCCAAGATTTGTCATCCCCTCTTGGCTGCATACCTACTTTTACCTTCCTTAGGTATATCCTTCTCCCTCTTCTTCACCTAATGAACAATTGACCCTTTATTTGAAATGTTTTCTCCTCTGTGAAGTCCCTTCTAAGTTTCCTAGTTGGTGATACCTGTTAAATTGACAAACCACCACTGCAATGGATTGTGACTTATTTTGTTTATATAGTTTTTTCTTCTCTCAGATTAGGCATTCTTGCAGAACTTCAGATATTAAGGAGGACGAATTATTACCTCCTACACTGTCCTTTCATAATGTATACATCTTAATAATCATATGGTAGAAAAAAGAAGGAATAAATGATTTGCCTTTAGATACTTTCCAAGGAGATTTCTCAGTTCAGTATAGATAAAATTCATGTATCACTTTTCTCTATGATCTCTGATTTATTTGAAGCATATTACTAAAGCTAAGTGCTGAGAACAAAACAACAGTATATTAAAGGAGCAATTCATTCAGCATAAATAGGTTATTCTTCAGATCTTTAGCACTGAATATTCTATCAGTAGAAAAATGTTAAAGATGGGGGGAGGCCTAAGATAGAAGGCTCATTGTAGTAGTAACTGTGTACCTTGAAATTGTTTTAGCACGAAAGATTATTATCAATTGATTTGTCAGCTTCCAAGAGCTTGAGTTACTGAAACTCTTGAATCATCCCTTGCAAAAAAAGTGGACAAGCTGCATAATTGTTTCTTGCTAATTTCCTTGGGAGAAAAACATGAACTCACTTTGTCTAGACATGCTGATTGTAATCTATCAAGCAATGATTAAAGAGTAATACTCTCCTTCATTATACAGAATGTTAAAGAGACTCTTGAATAACAATTAGTATTCTTGAAACACAGAACATAAAGGGTCTCATCCTATAAACAGAATACTTTATAGAAACTCATATGCAAAATAAAAGTGAGGATACATTCTTCATTCTAAGAAAAAGATAATGAAGAAACAACCATGTTATAGGAATCTAATTCCAAGAAATTTAAAATTAGATATCTCATAATCTAATCTTGGGGATAATCTTAATGTAAGTATTTAAGTAAAATCTTAATATAAATTAAAATATATAATTATGTGATAATTATATATTTTTAGATATAAAAAGTTAAACCCCGTGTGGATTAATCATGCTGTTCACTCCAGCATTGATATTATATGTTACATACAAATGCACAGATTTTATTTAATTAAATTATCTTCGCATCTGTTTTTTTTTTTTTCATATATATTTCTTTGGTCTCTTCTGCTGGGTTTTCAACTGTTTAGCAGGCAGAGTATTTCTTCTTCTAGGCCTTTTGTTGTCGTCCAAGCTGAGTGAATGTCTGTCCAATTCTAATCAATAATGTATAGATTGAAGAAGAAATGTTAGAGAATATAAATTATCAGTTTCTATTGTTCCTCACACATATAATTTATCATTTCATGCAGTTAAACTATACCCACCAGCCCTTGCTCAAATAGTTCCTCCCCCATGAAAACGTTCTCATCTGCATCTTAAGAATGTTAATCAATCTCAGCCACCTCAATTTGTAATATTCACCCTCTACAAATCAACCTCTGTTTTTTTCCCCCAAAGACCATGTATTGCTATATTTATTATGTTTTTCTTCATTTGTTTTTCATTAGGATGGAAATCCCTTGATTGGAGGGAGTAACTGTTATTTATTTATGTGTCATTCGCAGTGCCTTCTTCAATCTCCTCATATGCCATAAATGATGCTCAAAAAAATCTGTTATTTCCAAAAACAAATGGCAATAGCTGACCTATAAAGTTTCCACTAACATTTTCATAAATTCTGACCATATTTACCTCTGCCAACTCCATTGTAATTGTCTCTTTTCCTCCAAACTTTGTGGGTGTAGGTTTAATATTACCAGTACCAAGGTACTGGTGCCACATCACTTCAGTCATGTCTGACACTTTGTGACCCTATGGACTATAGCCTGCCATGCTCCTCTGTCCATGGGATTCTCCAGACAAGAATGCTGGAGATGGTTACCATTTCCTCCTCCAAGGGATCTTCCTGATAAAGGATTGAACCTATGTTCTTTATCACTAGCGCTACCTGGAAGTTCAGTATAGGATTAAAAAAAAAAAATTCTTCT
This sequence comes from Tragulus kanchil, assembly GCA_022376925.1. Taxonomy (NCBI): domain Eukaryota; kingdom Metazoa; phylum Chordata; class Mammalia; order Artiodactyla; family Tragulidae; genus Tragulus; species Tragulus kanchil. The sequence continues at coordinate 287,038,443 of JAIOJX010000026.1, forward strand.
TTCCCTCCAAAATGAGCAGGTGTATGTTTGTGAAGCAAAAGTCATGATAATGAACATAAGAATTATATATTCATGGAGAACTAAATTTTTAAAATAGCTATCATACTTTAATGTTTGATATATTAGACCAATATGTGCTCCAGTGATATCAGAATTTAAGACCAGAGTCAGAATCTGACTGACAGTTATCAACTGTCACCAGACCATTCAAAAGTGAAGTACACTTGTTGCCAACTGTCAGTGCCAGATGCAATGGCAAATCACTTTACATATTGCTGACAAATTGCACTGATATAATTTATGAAGAGCCTCGATAATTTACACTAATTAGAAGTGGGCCAGTCTGAAAAGTGAGACATCTAAGTTACTTAGGGAATCTTTATAAAAAAATGAAATTTATTATATTTTTAAAAATAAGCACATATTTATTTATTTTTGGCTGCACTGGGTCTTCATTGCTTTGTGTGGTCGTTCTCTAGTTGTGGTCCTCCCCATGAAAACGTTCTCATCTGCATCTTAAGAATGTTAATCAATCTCAGCCACCTCAATTTGTAATATTCACCCTCTACAAATCAACCTCTGTTTTTTTCCCCCAAAGACCATGTATTGCTATATTTATTATGTTTTTCTTCATTTGTTTTTCATTAGGATGGAAATCCCTTGATTGGAGGGAGTAACTGTTATTTATTTATGTGTCATTCGCAGTGCCTTCTTCAATCTCCTCATATGCCATAAATGATGCTCAAAAAAATCTGTTATTTCCAAAAACAAATGGCAATAGCTGACCTATAAAGTTTCCACTAACATTTTCATAAATTCTGACCATATTTACCTCTGCCAACTCCATTGTAATTGTCTCTTTTCCTCCAAACTTTGTGGGTGTAGGTTTAATATTACCAGTACCAAGGTACTGGTGCCACATCACTTCAGTCATGTCTGACACTTTGTGACCCTATGGACTATAGCCTGCCATGCTCCTCTGTCCATGGGATTCTCCAGACAAGAATGCTGGAGATGGTTACCATTTCCTCCTCCAAGGGATCTTCCTGATAAAGGATTGAACCTATGTTCTTTATCACTAGCGCTACCTGGAAGTTCAGTATAGGTTTAAAAAAAAAATTCTTCTCTCCCTCCAAAATGAGCAGGTGTATGTTTGTGAAGCAAAAGTCATGATAATGAACATAAGAATTATATATTCATGGAGAACTAAATTTTTAAAATAGCTATCATACTTTAATGTTTGATATATTAGACCAATATGTGCTCCAGTGATATCAGAATTTAAGACCAGAGTCAGAATCTGACTGACAGTTATCAACTGTCACCAGACCATTCAAAAGTGAAGTACACTTGTTGCCAACTGTCAGTGCCAGATGCAATGGCAAATCACTTTACATATTGCTGACAAATTGCACTGATATAATTTATGAAGAGCCTCGATAATTTACACTAATTAGAAGTGGGCCAGTCTGAAAAGTGAGACATCTAAGTTACTTAGGGAATCTTTATAAAAAAATGAAATTTATTATATTTTTAAAAATAAGCACATATTTATTTATTTTTGGCTGCACTGGGTCTTCATTGCTTTGTGTGGTCGTTCTCTAGTTGTGGTGAGTGGGATCTACTTGTTGCAGAGCACAGGCTCTAGAGTGTGGGTTTAGTAGTTGTGACACAGATGCTTAGTTACCTTGTGACATGTGGGATTCAGTCCCTGGACCAGGAATTGAACTTGTGTCCCTTGCATTGGGAGACAGACTCTTAATGACTACACCCCCAGTAAAGTCCCCTAAAAATGTAATTTCTTAACTTTTAAGTTCAGTGAGTCACATAAACTTGGTTAAATAAGGGTTTCAGGGACTATCAGCCCTGATGGTTTGATTTATCAGTATATTCATACATGGAGAAAAGATGCTAGCGGAATGGCCAATAGGACAGAATTAGAAAGTTAAGTGACTTTCAATAGGCTGAAATATTGAGTAAGTATGGTACAGTAATATTGTATCCAGTTTGGGATACCATGGAGGAGAAGAGATATTGACAGATGAGTGGAGGTCCAGTGGAAAATAACCAGGTAGTGAGAAGACAGGAAAACATGGCCTACAGCACAGAAACTGGAGACATTTAGTCTACACCAGAACTAATTTAGGATTGACTAAAATATCCTAAACTCTCATGTGGTAGAGTTGATTAGATGCACTGTCTTTGTCTCCATAAGACAGAACCCATGGAAAATGAGAGTAAATGAGAAACATATACCAGCCCAATAACTGAAGTGATGGAAGCAGGGCTGCTTGGGATATTATAGAAGACCTTCATCCATGGACTCTGATCCTTTTCATCCATGAGATGTGGTTATTGCGATAGTCTCAAATTTTGATTTTTGAGAATATTTTAATTTTTGATAAATTTTTAGTTTTTATTAGTCAAACCCATATTTATCAGATTCCTTTCCATCATTTTATCTTTATTTTGGCCATAAAATTGAAACTTCCTGCTTCACATTCTTCCATTCCCTGATTTACCTGCCCACAGGCTAGTTGCCTATCCTCTCATCTAAAATTGATTCTGTAAAGCTCTTGGAGCAGGCCAAACTGCAGGGAATCTTATAAAAATGAAATTTATTATATTTTTAAAAATAAGCACATATTTATTTATTTTTGGCTGCACTGGGTCTTCATTGCTTTGTGTGGTCGTTCTCTAGTTGTGGTGAGTGGGATCTACTTGTTGCAGAGCACAGGCTCTAGAGTGTGGGTTTAGTAGTTGTGACACAGATGCTTAGTTACCTTGTGACATGTGGGATTCAGTCCCTGGACCAGGAATTGAACTTGTGTCCCTTGCATTGGGAGACAGACTCTTAATGACTACACCCCCAGTAAAGTCCCCTAAAAATGTAATTTCTTAACTTTTAAGTTCAGTGAGTCACATAAACTTGGTTAAATAAGGGTTTCAGGGACTATCAGCCCTGATGGTTTGATTTATCAGTATATTCATACATGGAGAAAAGATGCTAGCGGAATGGCCAATAGGACAGAATTAGAAAGTTAAGTGACTTTCAATAGGCTGAAATATTGAGTAAGTATGGTACAGTAATATTGTATCCAGTTTGGGATACCATGGAGGAGAAGAGATATTGACAGATGAGTGGAGGTCCAGTGGAAAATAACCAGGTAGTGAGAAGACAGGAAAACATGGCCTACAGCACAGAAACTGGAGACATTTAGTCTACACCAGAACTAATTTAGGATTGACTAAAATATCCTAAACTCTCATGTGGTAGAGTTGATTAGATGCACTGTCTTTGTCTCCATAAGACAGAACCCATGGAAAATGAGAGTAAATGAGAAACATATACCAGCCCAATAACTGAAGTGATGGAAGCAGGGCTGCTTGGGATATTATAGAAGACCTTCATCCATGGACTCTGATCCTTTTCATCCATGAGATGTGGTTATTGCGATAGTCTCAAATTTTGATTTTTGAGAATATTTTAATTTTTGATAAATTTTTAGTTTTTATTAGTCAAACCCATATTTATCAGATTCCTTTCCATCATTTTATCTTTATTTTGGCCATAAAATTGAAACTTCCTGCTTCACATTCTTCCATTCCCTGATTTACCTGCCCACAGGCTAGTTGCCTATCCTCTCATCTAAAATTGATTCTGTAAAGCTCTTGGAGCAGGCCAAACTGCTAGCTTTCTGTATCTGGTGTAGGTTAATCTAGGAAAGAATACACATCCTAATTCAGACTCCAGTACCAAGCTATTTTTCAATTCTACTTTACTCATAATGCCCTTGTTCTTGTATTAGTAAGCTACTACTGAGTGGGAGAATAGTACTATGGTTCAGTGCCAGTTTTGGCAAACTGAAGTGACTGGTTTAAACTCTTGTGACCTCAGGCAAATTTTGTAACATCTTTGTACTTCTGTTTTACTTTTGTTCTTTTAACCTGTAAATAGGGAATAATCGAGGTACTTATCTTATGGGTTGTTGTGATTATAAAATGACTTAATTTATGTAAATCATAGTGAATCAACTTGTCACAAGCTAAATGTTAGCTATTATTAGTAATATTTTAGACTCAAAAATTTAAATTTGAATTGGATAAACAGTTATAGGTGGAAATTAAAGAATGGTACCTTTGTTTGGGGTTTGCTATGGAAGGCCAGGGTTAATTCATGTTGTCATTGTTCAGTCACTCAATCATGTCCACTCTTTGCAACTTCATGGACAATAGCTTGCTGGGGTACAATGTCCTTCACTATCTTTTGGAGTTTGCTCAAATTCATGTCTATTGAGTTTATTATGCTGTATGAACAACTCATCCTCTGCCACCTTCTTTTCCTTTTACACTCAATCTTCAGCATCAGTCTTTTCCAATGAGTCAACTCTTTGTATCAGGTAGCCAAAGTATTGGAGCTTCAGCTTCAGCACCTGTCCTTCCAATGAATATTCAGGGTTGATTTCCTTTAGAATTGACTGGTTTGTTCTCCCTGCTGTCCAAGAGACTCTCAAGCATATTCTCCCGTACCACAGTTCAAAATCATCAATTCTTTGTCCCTCAGTCTTGTTTATGGTCCAACTCTCACATCCCTACATGACTACTGGAAAACCATAGCTTTGACTATACACTTGCCTTTGTTGGAAAAATGTCTCTGCTTTTTAATATGCTAAGTTTGTCATATGAGAAACTTCCTGCTTCACATTCTTCCATTCCCTGATTTACCTGCCCACAGGCTAGTTGCCTATCCTCTCATCTAAAATTGATTCTGTAAAGCTCTTGGAGCAGGCCAAACTGCTAGCTTTCTGTATCTGGTGTAGGTTAATCTAGGAAAGAATACACATCCTAATTCAGACTCCAGTACCAAGCTATTTTTCAATTCTACTTTACTCATAATGCCCTTGTTCTTGTATTAGTAAGCTACTACTGAGTGGGAGAATAGTACTATGGTTCAGTGCCAGTTTTGGCAAACTGAAGTGACTGGTTTAAACTCTTGTGACCTCAGGCAAATTTTGTAACATCTTTGTACTTCTGTTTTACTTTTGTTCTTTTAACCTGTAAATAGGGAATAATCGAGGTACTTATCTTATGGGTTGTTGTGATTATAAAATGACTTAATTTATGTAAATCATAGTGAATCAACTTGTCACAAGCTAAATGTTAGCTATTATTAGTAATATTTTAGACTCAAAAATTTAAATTTGAATTGGATAAACAGTTATAGGTGGAAATTAAAGAATGGTACCTTTGTTTGGGGTTTGCTATGGAAGGCCAGGGTTAATTCATGTTGTCATTGTTCAGTCACTCAATCATGTCCACTCTTTGCAACTTCATGGACAATAGCTTGCTGGGGTACAATGTCCTTCACTATCTTTTGGAGTTTGCTCAAATTCATGTCTATTGAGTTTATTATGCTGTATGAACAACTCATCCTCTGCCACCTTCTTTTCCTTTTACACTCAATCTTCAGCATCAGTCTTTTCCAATGAGTCAACTCTTTGTATCAGGTAGCCAAAGTATTGGAGCTTCAGCTTCAGCACCTGTCCTTCCAATGAATATTCAGGGTTGATTTCCTTTAGAATTGACTGGTTTGTTCTCCCTGCTGTCCAAGAGACTCTCAAGCATATTCTCCCGTACCACAGTTCAAAATCATCAATTCTTTGTCCCTCAGTCTTGTTTATGGTCCAACTCTCACATCCCTACATGACTACTGGAAAACCATAGCTTTGACTATACACTTGCCTTTGTTGGAAAAATGTCTCTGCTTTTTAATATGCTAAGTTTGTCATATGAGAAGATTATAGATGATCTTAAATTGTGAGTAGCAGTTTTTCAGGCAAAGTGGGGTTGGTAAGTTTGCATTCTAGGGTCCATGGAGGATAGAAAATATGGTCAGACATATAGATTGCAGAAGGATAGGGCAAGTTTAAGATGAGAGCACAGGAAAGGAAGTTGATAGGAGCAGATGGTACTGAAGAGCCCTGCACTTTGGGTTGACTGCCCTTAGCCACACTTTGTCTTTGGGAGGTTGGTCCTTAACTGTGCCAACAGCACAGGATGAAGCTGTACTTCTTCCAACCAGGGGTTGGCAAACTTTCCTTGTAAAAGGCCTGAGAGTAATTACCTAGGTTTAGCAGGTCATTTAGGTCTCTACTGCATATAATTTTTTTCAACCATTAAAAATGTAAAGATAAATTTTAGTTCAAAGGCCATCCGTAAATAGGTGGTGGACCAGATTTTCTGACCCCTGGTCTAGGCCATTGAGTCAGTATGATGTCTGTCTCCTTAGAAAACTTGCCCGGAGTGGAACATATATGTCAAGAAATGCCTTGAGAAGGACCACAGAACTGTCAATATTGATGCTGGAAATTCAAAGTTATAGGATTTTATGCTGAAGCACAGCCATGCCATGATTATGTTTGAGAACAATGATGAATGAGATGATGAAGGAATGAATCAGGGAATTTAAGGCTGTATGAACAACTCATCCTCTGCCACCTTCTTTTCCTTTTACACTCAATCTTCAGCATCAGTCTTTTCCAATGAGTCAACTCTTTGTATCAGGTAGCCAAAGTATTGGAGCTTCAGCTTCAGCACCTGTCCTTCCAATGAATATTCAGGGTTGATTTCCTTTAGAATTGACTGGTTTGTTCTCCCTGCTGTCCAAGAGACTCTCAAGCATATTCTCCCGTACCACAGTTCAAAATCATCAATTCTTTGTCCCTCAGTCTTGTTTATGGTCCAACTCTCACATCCCTACATGACTACTGGAAAACCATAGCTTTGACTATACACTTGCCTTTGTTGGAAAAATGTCTCTGCTTTTTAATATGCTAAGTTTGTCATATGAGAAGATTATAGATGATCTTAAATTGTGAGTAGCAGTTTTTCAGGCAAAGTGGGGTTGGTAAGTTTGCATTCTAGGGTCCATGGAGGATAGAAAATATGGTCAGACATATAGATTGCAAAAGGATAGGGCAAGTTTAAGATGAGAGCACAGGAAAGGAAGTTGATAGGAGCAGATGGTACTGAAGAGCCCTGCACTTTGGGTTGACTGCCCTTAGCCACACTTTGTCTTTGGGAGGTTGGTCCTTAACTGTGCCAACAGCACAGGATGAAGCTGTACTTCTTCCAACCAGGGGTTGGCAAACTTTCCTTGTAAAAGGCCTGAGAGTAATTACCTAGGTTTAGCAGGTCATTTAGGTCTCTACTGCATATAATTTTTTTCAACCATTAAAAATGTAAAGATAAATTTTAGTTCAAAGGCCATCCATAAATAGGTGGTGGACCAGATTTTCTGACCCCTGGTCTAGGCCATTGAGTCAGTATGATGTCTGTCTCCTTAGAAAACTTGCCCGGAGTGGAACATATATGTCAAGAAATGCCTTGAGAAGGACCACAGAACTGTCAATATTGATGCTGGAAATTCAAAGTTATAGGATTTTATGCTGAAGCACAGCCATGCCATGATTATGTTTGAGAACAATGATGAATGAGATGATGAAGGAATGAATCAGGGAATTTAAGGCTGCAGATGATGTTAACAATCAGTTCAAGAGTGTCCACACCCCTGGACCTTTTATCAGTAGAAAACAGGAAGTGTGAGGAGTCAAGTAGATCAAATTCTCTTCCTTCTTCTCTCCTGTGTACTACTCTGAGGGCAATTGCTTCTGTCAGCCTTCCCAAAGAGTCTAACTTGCCAAGTCAATGCACCTACTGCATAAGCTGCTGTTTGTCTTCATTGCTCATAAGCTTTTTTTTTTTTTTTAAAGAAAACTCTCCCTAACTTGACTTGAACCACCCAAACAAAACTAGAACATTAAGCCTTTCCTCCGCTCCTTTTTCTAGAAAACAAGATTAAGAAAGAAGAGCATGAAAAGATTTGAGGATATAGGTTAGCAAGATGGGAGAAGAAGTAGGAGAACATATATGGGAATAGTAGAGCGAATTTCAATGAGGAAGTGATAGTAATGCCACAGAGAAGCTAAAGAAAGTCCACTCATTTGGACAGTTGAGAAGTTATGATGGTCTTGTTGGAGCATCATCCTTGGTGAGGTGGGGGCAGTCACTTTGCAGAAGTTTTCGGACTGAAGGGAAGTGAGAAAATGCACATGAACTGCCTGTGGACTTGACTTCATAAAAGCCGGGTTTGAAGGCAAGGAGAAACAATGAGTGGTAAGTTCAAGGAAATGGCAGTTTTAGACATATTTCAGTTTGGAGTTTTATGTGTAACAAGTAACACTATTGGGGAAGTCATCCAAACATGTTTAACCTACCAGCTATCATCTTATGTAAAAGTAACATCCCTTATTACCTGTTTGGCATTTCCTGTTACTTTAACTCAGTTTTATTTCCCCCATTTTATTTCTCTAGATACAAACTACGTACTTACAGTTATGTTTTTTATTCCTTGTCTCTCCCTACTGAAACATTCTTTCTTTGTTTTTATAAATATATTATTTCTAATTTTTTGACCTCTTTTACTGTTTATTTATTTATTTATTTTCATCCATCTTTATTTTTTGGCCTGTGTGGGCCTCCCATTGCTGTGGCCTCTCTTGTTACAAAGCACTGGCTCTGGGCACATGCACTCCAGAGCTCTGGCTCACAATTGGACACACTGGTACAGCTGTTTTGCAGCATGTGGGATCTTCCTGGGCCAGGGATCAAACAGGTGCCCCTTGCAGTGCAAGGCAGACTCTTTACCCACTGAACCACCAGAGGAGCCCCCACAGTCTTTCTTGGGGCAGAGTTTCTTGCTTACTTTTTTTGTTTCCTCATCTTCAACATAAATACAATATTATTTTTGTGGAATAAGTGATTGTAACACTTGTGCTAGTCTAGCTTTTTTACTTTTGAAAGAATAAAATATGTTAAAAATAAATAAGATATATCAGTTTTTCTAGGTAGAAATAACTGGGACAAAGTGTAGGTGTAAGATTTATTGAGGATTCCCTTGTAGCTCAGCTCATAAAGAATCTGCCTGCAGTGTAGGAGACCCTGGTTTCATTCTTGGGTTGAGAAGTTCTGCTGGAGAAGGGATATGCTACCCACTCCAGCATTCTTGCCTGGAGAATTTCATGGCTCTTCCGTGGGTCACAAAGAGTCAGACATGACAGAACAACTTCACTTTCACTTTTCAAGATTTATTGAGCTAAGCTTGATTCTTCTGATTAGAACAAATGAAAGCCAATTTGCTAAGAAGATTCTTATAGCCATATGGCAATGACAATAAATGTCATCTTTTTTTGTAGTCTGTATAACTTGGCTTATTTTTTTTGCTTCATTTTGTATGCCACTCCAGTTTCTTCCCCTTTACTCATTAAAATGCAAAAGTCCATGTGCCTAATTTTTTGTCTAAGAAATTAAATTTGCTAGGAATGCTGTATAGCTGAAAGAAAGAGTGACTGTGTCAAGAAGCTCATATATACATACTTATGTTTTCAAATTATTTTGGAGACCCTACATCAAAATCTTGGTTAAGCATTGGTGAACTTCATTTTAACTTCAGGTTCTACATGGAAGTTATGATTATAGAGTTAAGAAACTAAAAGGGGTAACCAAGTACAGAAAAAAGAATGTGGTGTATAATCCCTTGCTCCACAACTTCACATTAAATGAGGAAGTGAACATTATTCAATGAGGTGAGAAAAATCAATGAGGTACAAATAGTCTTCCTCAGAAACTGAATGAGGCAAAAATGGACTCTTTTTCATTTGTTGACTCTGGGTTCTGCTGGTATCTTGTTGGTCTGTTGATGCTAATTTTATTAGCTTTCAAAATCAATTTATTTACTTATTTAATCAGGGTCAGTATTTCTGAGCACACCTGAGGAAAGAGTCCAGTGTGATCAGGAATCCAGGGATGACAGAATGTGGGTCTGTTAGAGGTGCTGTGGAAAATGATGAGTCACACATAGAAGGTAAGGGAGCTGAACAATTACTCTTCTTAAAACAATCAATTATTTGTAAATGGAAATGACTGCTTCTTATTTTGAAAAAAAAAAAAAGGAAAGGTATAAAAATTGATTCTCATTTATATTCACCACCTAGAGGTAACTATTATTGATCAGGACTGGGTACATACTTTTGTAGACTCTTAAATGCATTAAAACATAGGTATTCACTCACATTCAAGCACATTAAACATTTTCATGCTAAAAATGCTGTGATGTAAACTCCCTTTGATGTGGGTCTGAAGTAAAGACAGGTCTTCACTGTGAACTAAAATTTAGAAGGATATACAACAGCTTATCCTAATGGACGATCCTAATTAGATGTAAAAGTTGTGTTACAATGAAGAGTTACTGATAGATTAATGCTTTGGCAGGTGCACTCTCTAGATGATTTTGTAGGTAGTCATACATGTGTGGGAACATACTATTTGAATTTTGAAATAGAAACAGTTAAACCAGTAGAATAAAAGAACATGATTAGGTTATTAAGAAAAGAGTATTTTTTTTTTACCTTAAAATTGATTTCTTTGAAGTATAGTTCACTTGCAATGTTGTTTATGCTGTAGATCAAAGTGATGCAGTAATATATATAAATTTTCATGGACAAACCTAGACAGAGTATTAAAAAGCAGAGACATCACTTTGCCAACAAATGTCCCTATAGTTAAAGCTATGACTTTTCCAGTAGTCATTTTAACTTCAGGTTCTACATGGAAGTTATGAAAAAAAAAATGTACAGAAAAAGAATGTGGTGTATAATCCCTTGCTCCACAACTTCACATTAAATGAGGAAGTGAACATTATTCAATGAGGTGAGAAAAATCAATGAGGTACAAATAGTCTTCCTCAGAAACTGAATGAGGCAAAAATGGACTCTTTTTCATTTGTTGACTCTGGGTTCTGCTGGTATCTTGTTGGTCTGTTGATGCTAATTTTATTAGCTTTCAAAATCAATTTATTTACTTATTTAATCAGGGTCAGTATTTCTGAGCACACCTGAGGAAAGAGTCCAGTGTGATCAGGAATCCAGGGATGACAGAATGTGGGTCTGTTAGAGGTGCTGTGGAAAATGATGAGTCACACATAGAAGGTAAGGGAGCTGAACAATTACTCTTCTTAAAACAATCAATTATTTGTAAATGGAAATGACTGCTTCTTATTTTGAAAAAAAAAAAAAGGAAAGGTATAAAAATTGATTCTCATTTATATTCACCACCTAGAGGTAACTATTATTGATCAGGACTGGGTACATACTTTTGTAGACTCTTAAATGCATTAAAACATAGGTATTCACTCACATTCAAGCACATTAAACATTTTCATGCTAAAAATGCTGTGATGTAAACTCCCTTTGATGTGGGTCTGAAGTAAAGACAGGTCTTCACTGTGAACTAAAATTTAGAAGGATATACAACAGCTTATCCTAATGGACGATCCTAATTAGATGTAAAAGTTGTGTTACAATGAAGAGTTACTGATAGATTAATGCTTTGGCAGGTGCACTCTCTAGATGATTTTGTAGGTAGTCATACATGTGTGGGAACATACTATTTGAATTTTGAAATAGAAACAGTTAAACCAGTAGAATAAAAGAACATGATTAGGTTATTAAGAAAAGAGTATTTTTTTTTTACCTTAAAATTGATTTCTTTGAAGTATAGTTCACTTGCAATGTTGTTTATGCTGTAGATCAAAGTGATGCAGTAATATATATAAATTTTCATGGACAAACCTAGACAGAGTATTAAAAAGCAGAGACATCACTTTGCCAACAAATGTCCCTATAGTTAAAGCTATGACTTTTCCAGTAGTCATGTATGGATATGAGAATTGAACCATAAAGAAGGCTGAGAATGCAAGAACTGTTGCTTTCAAATTGTGGTTCTGGAAGAGATGCTTGAGAGTCTCTTAGACTACATGGAAATCAAACCAGTCAGTCCTAAAGAAAATCAACCCTGAATACTCATTGGAAGGACTAATGCTGAAGCTGAAGCTCCAGTACTTTGGTCACTGATGCAAAGAGCTGATGAATTGGCAAAGACCCTGATGCTGGGAGAGATGAAAGCAAAAGGAGGAGGCGGTGGAAGAGAATGAGATAGTTAGATAGCCTCACTGACTCAAAAGACATGAATTTAAGCATACTCCAGGAGACAGTGGAGGACAGAGGAGCCTGGCTTTTTGCAGTCCATGAGGTCACAAAGAGTGAGACACAGTGAATGAACAACTACAAAATTATTTTCCAGATTGTTTTCCATTATGGCTTATTACAGTATATTGAATACAGTTCATTTTGCTATACAGTAAGACCTTGTTGTTTATACATTCTATATGGAATAGTTTGTGCCTGCTAGTCTCAAACTGCCAACCTATCTTTCCCCTAGCCACCTCCCCCTTGGCAGCCACAAATCTGTTCTCTATGTCTGTGAGTCTGTTTGTGTTTTATAGAAATTCATTTATACCATATTTTAGATTCCACATATATGTGATATTGATGACATACTTGGTATCTGTCTCTCTCTTTTCTGACTTACTTCACTTAGTGTAATAATTTCTAGGTCCATCCATATTGCTGAAAATGGCATAATTTGTCCTTTTTATGGCTGAGTAGTGTTCCATTTGCTCAGTGTATCTGTACTGCATCGTTTTCTTCCATTCATCTGTCAGTGAACATTTATGTTGTTTCATATCTTGGCTGTTGTAACTAGAGCTACCATGAATGTATAGATGTGTGTATCTTTTTGGATTATCGTTTTGTCCAGATATATGCCCAGTCATATGATAGTTCTATTTTTAGTATTTTGAGGATCCTCTATACTGTTTTCCATAGTGACTACACCAATTTACATGCCCACCAAGCATGGAAGGGTTCCCTTATCCCCACACCCTCTGCAGCATTTGTTATTTGTAGACGTTTTAATGATGGCCATTCTAACCAGTGTGACAGGGATACCTCACTGTAGTTTTGGTTTGCATTTTTCTAATAACTAGCAATGATGAGCATCTTAAGAATAGTGTATTTTGGTCAATAAGCTATTTGGAATCATAGGAACAGACAGATGGGACATTCTTCAGACTGTCAGAGAGAGAGGAACTAGATTGAAATGTGGGAGGAGTCTTTGTAGAGGACAGACTAAGGTTCTGTGGGAAATGATTTAAGTCCAAATCCGGTGATTCTCTGAGCACTGACATGCCTGCTCTTCCTACAGTCAATGTAAAGAAAGCAAATATTTCCTTCCCTTTCCTTTTTGACCTATTTGGAAGAAATCCAGTAGTGGGTGATGATGGAGTTCATGTTACCTAGCACTTCATCAGATAAATCTTTCTATGTCCTCTTTCCCTGTCATACACATTTATTGTTGTTGTTTTTAATGGTTACCGAGAAATTCTTTATAAGATTATACCATGGTTTATTAAGGCAAACCATTCTTGTTAGTCTTAGAAGTGTGCCAGGCAAAATAATCATGCTCCAAATATGTCTACATCCTTATCCTGGGAGTCTATAAATGTGTTAGTTTACATGGAAGAGGGATTTAAGGTTGTAGATAAGGTTAATGTTGCTTGTCAGCTGATGTTAAAAGAGGGAGATTATGCTGGAAGATTAGGGTGGTCGTAGTGTAATCACAAGGGTCGTTAAAATTGGAAGGGGAAATGTAGAGAACATGGCCAGCTGATCTATAGTTGCTGGCCTTGAAGATGGAGGAAGAAGGTCATGAGCCAAAAAGAGCAGGAATCCTCTAGAAAATTAGAAAGGCAAGAAACGGATTCTCCTCTGCATCCTCCAAAAAGGACCCTACAACTAGATTTTGGTGCAGCGAGGTGCCTGTCAGACACTGACCTGTAGAACTGTAAAATTATAAATTTGTGTTATTTAAGCACCAAAGCTTTGCTAAGTTGTCATGGCAGCAATAGAAAACTAGTGCAAAGTCTCATTATCACTCTAGAGGAATTTCAAATTTCAGTCTAGAACCAATCCAATTCTCAGAGTAGTCTTTTAAAATGCCAACTTCTCTTTACAGTCTTTTGGAAACCAACATGACATTGTAAAACAATTATCCTCCAATTAAAAAATAAATTATAAAAATGTAACAAAAATAAAATCAGAAATAATGTATAAAAATGAAAACTTCAAGTGCCTTCAAATTGCCCTGGAGAATAAAATTTTAGCTGTTGCAAAGACTCATAAGGCCTTGCATGAATTAGTTGCTGTTAATATACTTCCTCATACCCTTCAAGCCATTTTTCTCTTCACTCGCTTCCCTCATCCTATCCTTTGTGAAGTTTCTTAAGCAAACCTGGCTCTTCATTAAGCATAGATGGTAGGCATAGTGGTTAAGCACATGGACTGTAGAACCAAAGTGCTTGAGTTTGAATCTTTGCTCTCTTGCTTACTGACTGTGTGACCAAAGGAAAGTCATTTAACCTCTTTCTCCTCTCTCATCTATAGAATTGGATTAAGTATACACTTTAATATTTAGAGCACGTGGAACTTTGCCCAGAACACAGTAAGCACTTTGTGAGTTTTTGACACTGTAATGTGAAAAGACAGTCTACGCTTGGAGCAGTATTCTTCTTGATCTCTGCATAGATGGTTCCTTCTTACCTATCAAGTCTCACCCTGAATGTCTTCTCAGAGGGTTCATCCCGATCAACTCTCTGTGGTCTGCTCTCGTCCTTGTTATTATTCATCATCCTATTTCTCACAAGTACTGTTTTCTTCAAGGTACTTTTTACCATTTGAGTTATTCCTGCATTTGATTTTTATGTATCGTCTGCTTCTACCTTTATATCATAACTTATGTAAGAGTGAGAGCTATGTCTCTTTTTTTTTTTTTAATAAACTTTGGTGCATCCAGTAAAGAGCATGTAGTTGGTATGGAGCCATTATTGTTTTCTGTTCTTGGACACGAGATACTTTATCAGCTTCCTTATAGCCTGGGGAAAAGCCATGTTCTGCACAATGGCAGAAATGACATTTAATTGCTGTGTGAGACCCTCCAGGGAGCTCTTCTGCATTGTGGAAAAGCTTAAAGTAGTTTGTTGGGCTGAAGGAGCCACAAGATGGAAACTGTCTGGAATGCTGAGCCATTGCATAGAGGACAGCCTCCCTGGAGAGTTGCAGAGAGTTTGTGTGAGAGAGAAAGACCTTTTTTTGGAATAAAATCCTGTGATGGCGTGGATTTCACCTGTTAGTGTAATGTAACCTAGTCTATATCACCCACACGGGTGGTGATTGCATTAGTTTTCTAGGGCTGTTGTAACAAAGGACTGAAAACTGGGGTGGATGGGGCTTAAACAAGAGGCATTTGCTGTCTCACAATTCTGGAGGCTGGAAATCTGAAATTAAGACGTTGACAGGCTTGGTTTCTTCTGAGGATTTATGAGAGAAGAATTTCTTCCAGACCATTCTCCTTTACTTATTTTGAACTGAGGACTGAAGGCTTCTGGGTTCCTTATTCACTAATTGCATGATTTGGGGCTAGTTACTTATTTTTTGAATCTAAGATTTTATAGCTATAATATGAAGATAGCAATACATAGTAGAATTTTTGTGTAAATGGAAAAAGATAATAAATCAAAGGTGTCTAATACAGAGGTATGCACACAATGGATGCCTGAATGATAGATATTGCTATTAGCACTACTACTAAAGTTCAGTTCACTTGGTCAGTTGTGTCTGACTCTTTGTGCCCACATGGACCACAACATACCAGTTTTCCCTGCCCTTCACCATCTCTTAAAGCTTTCTCAAACTGTCCATTGACTTAGTGATGCCATCCAACCATCTTGTTCTCTGTTGTGCCTTTCTCCTTTTGCCTTCTATTTTCCCCAACATCAGGTTCTTTTCCAATGGGTTATCTCTTTGCGTCATGTGGCCAAAGTATTGGAACTTCAGCTTCAGCGTCTTTCTTCCGATGAATATTCAGGGTTGATACCCTACTGCTACCACCAATAACAGTAACAATAATTGAGAACATTTATTAAAAGCTTTCTGTGTGTTAAAAATGTTTCTAAGGGCTTCCCTGGTGGTCCAGTGGGTAAGGACACCGCCTTGCAGTGCAAGGGGCGCCGGTTCGATCCCTGGCCTGGAAAGATCCCATGTGCCGCAGAGAGGCTGGACCCATGTGTCCAATTACCAAGCCGGAGCTCTGGAGCGCATGCGCTCAGAGCTGGTGCTCTGCGACAACAGAGGCCACCGCGATGGGAGGCCCACACGGGCCAAAGAACAAAGATGGATGAAAATGGACCAATGAAAGACCAATAGAAGTGGCCCGCCTGCTTCCCTCCCTCCCCACCCCACCCCCACCGAAATAAATAAATAAATAAATCTTAAAAAAAATGTTTCTAAGTTCTTAATAAATATTAGATGATTTTTAAATTTTCACAGTGACCTTAATAGTATTAGTACTGCTTCTCTTAATTTCCAGACAAAAGTAAGGCACAGAGAGTTTGAGTAATCTGCCCACTGTCACACAAATAGTACATGGCAGAATCAGAATTTGACCTCATATAGTTTGGCTCTAAAGCGAAGATAGAAACAAAACTTATTACAAATAACACAGAAAAAAATGAAAATAATTAGAACAACAACAGAAAAAGTCCTAAAGAAATCCTGAAATAGCTGGACTAAACTTTGGAGGTGGAACACTTTTAGACTGCCAAGATTTTGGCCTCAGAGGAACTTTTTGTTCAAGGGGAGTTCCATGGTTTTGAAGTTAGCTAAACAGCAGTGTGACCTCAGGGAACATATATTTTTACTCTCTATCTTTCTACTAAAAGTTTAACGCTATTTGTCATCTGCCAGACAATTTCAGACAGGGGGATCAAGTGATGAGTCAGCAAACTAGAAATCAGAGGAATTATCCGTCTGAGGAAGACCACCACGTGTCAGATGGTGATCTTGAGGTCGGGGTTTTTCTGCTTTCTTCTGAAAACCTCAGTGCATAACCCAGAGAAGGTTAGCACTTGGTGAATGTTTGCTGAACTAATTTCAGCTGAAGTTTGTCTCTGTGGCCTTCAGCCAATCCAATCCTAGCTGACATTTCTCATCCTTTCCAAATTAACCTGAACCAAACACTTCCTTACAATCTGGTTTAAATCCTTATCATTGTACAAAGCTCGTCATATCCTGTGAGATGTGACCATTTTCACAAGAAACTCTAGATCAGTGATCCTCAGCAAGGGTCAGTTTTGTCCCCAAGGGGATGTTAGTCAGTGTCTGGAGAAACTTTTGGCTGTCACTATTGGGGTGATGATGTGCTCTATCTATGAGGTACAGTTTAGGGGTGCTGCTTAATGTCCTACTGTGGACAGAACTACCCTCTACAACCCCCTGCCTCCAGCAAAACTGAGTTGCCTATCACAGAGTTGGACTGGTATTTTGAGGATGCCAAGTGACTTGATAGCATGGCACCATGAGATCCATGACTGCTTCCTTGTTAGACCAGGCTGGAGCAAGAGAAAGAATATGAAGTCTTCTAAGGTCCCTCCTTAATAGTATTAGTACTGCTTCTCTTAATTTCCAGACAAAAGTAAGGCACAGAGAGTTTGAGTAATCTGCCCACTGTCACACAAATAGTACATGGCAGAATCAGAATTTGACCTCATATAGTTTGGCTCTAAAGCGAAGATAGAAACAAAACTTATTACAAATAACACAGAAAAAAATGAAAATAATTAGAACAACAACAGAAAAAGTCCTAAAGAAATCCTGAAATAGCTGGACTAAACTTTGGAGGTGGAACACTTTTAGACTGCCAAGATTTTGGCCTCAGAGGAACTTTTTGTTCAAGGGGAGTTCCATGGTTTTGAAGTTAGCTAAACAGCAGTGTGACCTCAGGGAACATATATTTTTACTCTCTATCTTTCTACTAAAAGTTTAACGCTATTTGTCATCTGCCAGACAATTTCAGACAGGGGGATCAAGTGATGAGTCAGCAAACTAGAAATCAGAGGAATTATCCGTCTGAGGAAGACCACCACGTGTCAGATGGTGATCTTGAGGTCGGGGTTTTTCTGCTTTCTTCTGAAAACCTCAGTGCATAACCCAGAGAAGGTTAGCACTTGGTGAATGTTTGCTGAACTAATTTCAGCTGAAGTTTGTCTCTGTGGCCTTCAGCCAATCCAATCCTAGCTGACATTTCTCATCCTTTCCAAATTAACCTGAACCAAACACTTCCTTACAATCTGGTTTAAATCCTTATCATTGTACAAAGCTCGTCATATCCTGTGAGATGTGACCATTTTCACAAGAAACTCTAGATCAGTGATCCTCAGCAAGGGTCAGTTTTGTCCCCAAGGGGATGTTAGTCAGTGTCTGGAGAAACTTTTGGCTGTCACTATTGGGGTGATGATGTGCTCTATCTATGAGGTACAGTTTAGGGGTGCTGCTTAATGTCCTACTGTGGACAGAACTACCCTCTACAACCCCCTGCCTCCAGCAAAACTGAGTTGCCTATCACAGAGTTGGACTGGTATTTTGAGGATGCCAAGTGACTTGATAGCATGGCACCATGAGATCCATGACTGCTTCCTTGTTAGACCAGGCTGGAGCAAGAGAAAGAATATGAAGTCTTCTAAGGTCCCTCCATTTGTTGCATGTGTCAATTGACAATTCACTTGAAAAACTGACAAATATCCAAGTGATTGTAATAAAATAAGAAGACAGCCCTGAGAATAGTTAAGGTTCAAGCTTTTTAGGCAATATGATTTGTGTTCATATCCCAGCTAAACTGCATGACTTTCGTAAACCTCTTCAGATTCTTAGGGATTCAGTCATTTTATTACTAAGACGCATATAAGACTGCTGTCATATGAGGGCAGCTAGGGTTAAATGGGCTAACATATATGAAGGGCTCAGCATATTAAACATTGCATAAGTGCTAACTGTATTAGAAATAATATTAATAATTGCTATTATTAAAGCAGTATGGTATATCAGAAAGAACACAAAATCTACAGTTAGAGAAGTTTTGTTTTCTCATATGCAACATTGGGATAATAGTTATAAAGGAACATAACAACTAATAGTCATGATGATAGTAATGTTAATAGGCTTAAACATGTGTAGTATTGTATGTGCTGAGTACTATTTCAGATTCTTTGCAAATTTTATTTTAACCCAGTCTTATGAGGTGGGTAATATTGTAATCACTATTTTTCAGAAGATGGTTAAAGTGCGTTGTAAACTATAAATCCCACCAAAATGTTGGTTGTTATTACTAGTAACATGTTTCAGTCTTCTCTGTATACTGTTTTTTTGTGTCCATGTGCTATCCCATGACACTCTTAGATGATATTTGATGTCTCTTGTTGTTTAATCTCTGACTATTGTACTAATTCTTTTTTGACCCCACAAAAGATAGCCCACCAGGCTCCTCTGTCCACTAAAAACTGGATACTGGTTTCAGCTCCATCATAGATATTGGGGTTTGGATTGGGATGTGCTCTATCTATGAGGTACAGTTTAGGGTGCTGCTTAATGTCCTACTGTGGACAGAACTACCTCTACAACCCCTGCCTCCAGCAAAACTGAGTTGCCTATCACAGAGTTGGACTGGTATTTTGAGGATGCCAAGTGACTTGATAGCATGGCACCATGAGATCCATGACTGCTTCCTTGTTAGACCAGGCTGGAGCAAGAGAAAGAATATGAAGTCTTCTAAGGTCCCTCCATTTGTTGCATGTGTCAATTGACAATTCACTTGAAAAACTGACAAATATCCAAGTGATTGTAATAAAATAAGAAGACAGCCCTGAGAATAGTTAAGGTTCAAGCTTTTTAGGCAATATGATTTGTGTTCATATCCCAGCTAAACTGCATGACTTTCGTAAACCTCTTCAGATTCTTAGGGATTCAGTCATTTTATTACTAAGACGCATATAAGACTGCTGTCATATGAGGGCAGCTAGGGTTAAATGGGCTAACATATATGAAGGGCTCAGCATATTAAACATTGCATAAGTGCTAACTGTATTAGAAATAATATTAATAATTGCTATTATTAAAGCAGTATGGTATATCAGAAAGAACACAAAATCTACAGTTAGAGAAGTTTTGTTTTCTCATATGCAACATTGGGATAATAGTTATAAAGGAACATAACAACTAATAGTCATGATGATAGTAATGTTAATAGGCTTAAACATGTGTAGTATTGTATGTGCTGAGTACTATTTCAGATTCTTTGCAAATTTTATTTTAACCCAGTCTTATGAGGTGGGTAATATTGTAATCACTATTTTTCAGAAGATGGTTAAAGTGCGTTGTAAACTATAAATCCCACCAAAATGTTGGTTGTTATTACTAGTAACATGTTTCAGTCTTCTCTGTATACTGTTTTTTTGTGTCCATGTGCTATCCCATGACACTCTTAGATGATATTTGATGTCTCTTGTTGTTTAATCTCTGACTATTGTACTAATTCTTTTTTGACCCCACAAAAGATAGCCCACCAGGCTCCTCTGTCCATGGGTCTTCTCAGACAAGAATGCTGGAGCGGGTTGCCATTTGCTTCATAAGGGAATCTTCCTGACAGAGGGATCAAATCTGTGTCTCCTCCCGTGACTCCTGCATTATGGGCAGATTTCTTTTTTAGCCTCTAAGCCATCAGGGAAGTCCCAAAGATATTTATACCTGTTCTAATATCCATGTGAAAGATGCACATGGTTGTTATTTAAAGGAAGCAGAGAGACTGCCATACATTTCCCAGCATTAACTTTCTTCCAGATATAAGGATGGGAGCCAGCTCTTTGCTGCCCTGGTCCAAAATGATAGTTTAGATGCCAAAGGGGCTTTCTGACAAAACAAACAAACAAAAAAACCTCACATAGGCCTCAACTATCCCTTGCCAGGTCTTACTCAAAATGGATATAGGGAAAGGAGTGTGAGTTACAGGAGATTTTGTGATGTTTTCATTATTCCAGTCAGATGGATCAACACTCACCAGTGAATTCCACTGCCAGCCCTATTTTAGTTCTAGTGTTTGGAGGTAGAGGAATGGAGAATAAATCTGATACCACTGCCTCCTTATACCATGGTTTCCTTAGGCTATGGGTGGTTAATTGCCGTGGTAGGTGAGGATAGCATTCAGTACTGTGCTGTTGACATACTCCAGTTTCCTGGCTGCCACTGTGCCACTTCTGTTTCGACATATTGATTCCTTGCCTTTTTTATTTTTTTAATTTTGTCTTGATGCAAGACAGAAAAATTTTATTATGTCAACTTTTAACATCCTTTGGATACTCTGATTTGATAATATTTCCTAATTGCTAATGTTGCAATAGGGCATTTATTTATTTTCATCCACAATAATTCTTTGCCCTGTGTGGGCCTCCCGTAGCAGTGGCCTCTTTCACTGCAGAGCACCGGGTCTGGGCTCATGCACTCTAGAGTGCTGGCTAATAATTGGACACACCTGCCCAGTTGCTCTGCAGCACATGGGATTTTTCCCGGGCCAGGAATCAAACCGGTGTCCCCTTGCACTGCAAGACGGACTCTTTACCCACTGGACTGATGACTTGCTTTTTGGGAATTTGTTTTGTAGGTGAGTTCTGAGGCTCAACAAGAAATATTCTGCCAGTTCAAGGCAAATTTAGCCTAGATTCTGGTTGGAGTAGAAAGAGATCTTTCCCCGCTAGTCTGTATGCCCAGGAAAAAGTATTATTTACTTCTCTTTGAAAGCTGTGAGAAAAAATAACACTGATGCTATCTTTAAAGTATTCTGAATTTAATAGTCATGCTTGATGCAAGACAGGGAGGAAAATTTTATTATGCCAACCTTTAACATCCTTTGGACACTCTAATTTGGTAATATTTCCTAATTGCTTAATGTTGCAATAAGGCATTTCCTTCTCTCATTTTCTTATTTAAGTAGCAGCCATTGATTAGAAAAACATTTCTGGGAATCTCCTTATATTATCATATATTGCCTTTAATTATTATTGATATTTTAGCAAGATTTCTACTAGGAAAGTAAATATATTGATGAAAAGAATGTACACCCATAATATTTCTAAATCTAGAAAGGTAGGCGTGTTTTAGTCTTCTTATGATAACATCAAAGTTTTTACTATTCTAACACAGAGGTTGCATATTTTTTAGTGTATATTTAATGCTGAATCTCATGTTTTATCTAGAACAAATCTCCCATTCACATGTAAGAATTGAAACTGTGTTAAAGCAGCACAGTTTAAAATAAATAACTTAAAAAGCCCTTGTGAGTATTTCCCTACTTGTTGGCTTTTCTTTAATTTTAAAAGCATACTGATTTTTCAAATGTGACTTACAATTTCGTGTCAATGTTTGAATAAGACAGTTGATGATTTTTCCCTTTGAATTAACACTGCCTGTTGTCGTTTTATGGTCTGTTAGTTTAATGGTGATTTTCTGAACCCTATCTTTGTTGTATGGCTATTGTACAATGATTTTTTTTTTTTGCCTGTAATTTGTTCCAGATAATAATCCATGATATCACACCAGGAAATTTCTGTGTAATGTAAATTTCAGTGTTAAATTATTTATTGCATATAAATTTTCTATCAGAAGAGGATCAACGTACTGAATTCACTAATGCTGCTCTAATAGAAAGTTAATGGCTTATTCCAACTGATTTTGCAAGAACAAAGGGATACTAGAAACTCAGTGACAGTGTGCAATTAGCCAAACGCCTAGGGAATAGGTTTTCTATAGTCCACATTAAGTCTGCAGAAAGTACAAAGGTAGCAGCTTCTTACTATGCCATATTCCTTATTGGATTATCACTATTAAACCTGCAGAGAGATGGAGGTGAAAATCAGTAGTACACATGGGTGAATAGGAGTCTTTTGAGATTGATTGTCTCCGTGGTGAGAGCCTAATCCTAGGGTGTTGTACAGGGAAAGGAAGTGCATGCACTATGATCAAAATATCACTGCTCTACTTTTCTAGCTTGAAAATTAGATCTGAGGGGGCCATGATGATTAGTGATGCAGATTGAACTTACTGTCTTTTGAACATGATTTCAACAATGACTCCATTTCCTTTTGGTAAATCACAAAACAAAGTTAACCAGCCAGGCAGGATGCTCTGCCTCTCAGTATCATATATTGCCTTTAATTATTATTGATATTTTAGCAAGATTTCTACTAGGAAAGTAAATATATTGATGAAAAGAATGTACACCCATAATATTTCTAAATCTAGAAAGGTAGGCGTGTTTTAGTCTTCTTATGATAACATCAAAGTTTTTACTATTCTAACACAGAGGTTGCATATTTTTTAGTGTATATTTAATGCTGAATCTCATGTTTTATCTAGAACAAATCTCCCATTCACATGTAAGAATTGAAACTGTGTTAAAGCAGCACAGTTTAAAATAAATAACTTAAAAAGCCCTTGTGAGTATTTCCCTACTTGTTGGCTTTTCTTTAATTTTAAAAGCATACTGATTTTTCAAATGTGACTTACAATTTCGTGTCAATGTTTGAATAAGACAGTTGATGATTTTTCCCTTTGAATTAACACTGCCTGTTGTCGTTTTATGGTCTGTTAGTTTAATGGTGATTTTCTGAACCCTATCTTTGTTGTATGGCTATTGTACAATGATTTTTTTTTTTTGCCTGTAATTTGTTCCAGATAATAATCCATGATATCACACCAGGAAATTTCTGTGTAATGTAAATTTCAGTGTTAAATTATTTATTGCATATAAATTTTCTATCAGAAGAGGATCAACGTACTGAATTCACTAATGCTGCTCTAATAGAAAGTTAATGGCTTATTCCAACTGATTTTGCAAGAACAAAGGGATACTAGAAACTCAGTGACAGTGTGCAATTAGCCAAACGCCTAGGGAATAGGTTTTCTATAGTCCACATTAAGTCTGCAGAAAGTACAAAGGTAGCAGCTTCTTACTATGCCATATTCCTTATTGGATTATCACTATTAAACCTGCAGAGAGATGGAGGTGAAAATCAGTAGTACACATGGGTGAATAGGAGTCTTTTGAGATTGATTGTCTCCGTGGTGAGAGCCTAATCCTAGGGTGTTGTACAGGGAAAGGAAGTGCATGCACTATGATCAAAATATCACTGCTCTACTTTTCTAGCTTGAAAATTAGATCTGAGGGGGCCATGATGATTAGTGATGCAGATTGAACTTACTGTCTTTTGAACATGATTTCAACAATGACTCCATTTCCTTTTGGTAAATCACAAAACAAAGTTAACCAGCCAGGCAGGATGCTCTGCCCCTTCTGCAGTATTAAAGCTATGACTCTGACCTCATCAAATGAAAAAATATTGTCATTCAAAAGATACTATTATGATAATGAAAGGCATATAACAGACTGATAGGATATTTTTGCAACTCATATATATGATGAAGGACTTATATCCAGAATATATGAAGATATATATATATATATATATATATATATATATATATATAGTGGCTCAGTGATAAAGAATTTGGCTGCCAATGTAGGAGATGCAGGTTTGATCCCTGGGTGAGAAAGATCCCCTGGAGAAGCAAATGGCAACCCACTCCAGTTTTCTTGCCTAGGAAATTCTATGGACAGAGGAACCTGGCAAGCTACGGTCCATAGGATTACAGAGAGTCAGATACAACTTAATGACTAAACAACAACAACAAAATGTTGGAAGAGACACCTCATCACAGAAGAATTATGGATGAAAATAAGCATGTGACAAGACACTTATCATTAGATGGTAGGAAAAATACAAAATAATCATATTCCTATCAGAATGTGCAAATTTAAAAGACTGACCATATCAAGTTTTGTGAGGATTTGAAGCAATTGGAACTATCATAAGCTGCTATTAGAAATGCAAAATGAGACACTAATTTTAGTAAACTGTTTTTTAAACTTGATTGTGTGTGTGTGTGTGTATATATATACATATATACAATATATTTATATATATATAATATTGTATATATATTTACAATACATATTGAATATATTATACTATACACGCACACACACACACACCCCATATCATCAGCTGTTCTACTCCTAGGTTTTTGTATAAGAGACATGAACGCCTATGTCCACATAATGACTTACATATGAATGTGATGGCAACTTCATTGGTAATAACCAAAAACTGCCTAAATATCTGTCCTTCAATAGGTGAATGGGTTAATTCAGCAACAACAACAAAAAATGAATTCAGGCAACAACATTAGTGAATTTTAAAGTAATTATGCTGAGAGAAGCCAGACCAAAAAAAGTATATACTGTATGAGTTCATTCATATAACATTCTAGAAAATGCAAATTAATCCAGAGTGACAGAAAGGAGAACAGTGGTTGTCTGAAGACTGGGACTCACAAAGAGACTGGAGATGAGGATATTTTGAGGTACAAGGACACTTATTTGGGTTGATGGACATTTTAATTGTGGTTATGGTTTCACAGACTATGTGAAACACTAAACCTTCTTACATTGTACATTTTAAGCATGTGAAGTTTATTGTATTTCTATCATACATCAATAAGGATATTTATTATTAATACAAATAATTAAAAGATTTTCAAAGTACTCATGTCCCTCCTTAAAGAAACAATTCAACAATATGTGATTCTGAAAAAAAAAAGTCTTTCAGTTAATGATTTTTTTCATTTATCTTATCAACTAGATGCATAACCATCTTCCTGTTTTCTTACCTCATCTCTCTGGCATTACTGCTTACTATCTTTTAGTCATTGATCATTTAGTCATTTGAAAACATTTATTTAGGATGCTGTCTGTACCAGGCACTGTTCCAGATTTGGGGAATGCGTTCGAGAACAAAGCCAGTGAAATGCTGATGAAGCTGATGTTATTGAGGAAGACAGACATTGACATCATTTCAAAACAAGTTAATAAGAGACTGTCATAGAAAGTACTATAGGAAGGAAGTACAGGATGCCTAAGGGAGTGTCACAGAGAACTGACCTGGGCTACAGGGTGCTTGAGGAGGCAACATGATGTACATTCCCTAAGAAAGGGCATAGGCCCCATTATGTGTACAGGGAAAACTGTCTCCAGGTAGGTGCCCTTCTTCCCAGGTGGTGTTATTGGTAAAAGAACCCACCCGTCAATTCAGGAGAAGTAAGAGACAGGCTCGATCCCTGGGTCAGGAAGATCCCCTAGAGGAGGGCATGGCAACCCACTCCAGCATTCTTGTCTGAAGAGCCCCATAGACAGAGGAGCCTGGTGGGTGACAGTCCCTGGGGTTGCAGAGAGTCAGACTCCACTTAGCATGCATGCACACAGATGCTGTATATATTTTGAAATAAAGTGGAATATTTTCATGTACTACTGAGAGTTAAGATAAATACTTTCTAACAGTTTGTTTTCTCTTTTTATTTCAAAGCAACCAATTAATATGAATGTGCGTGTTTGGTCGCTTCGTGTTCAACTTTTTGTAACCCTATGGAGTGCATCTCCTGTGTCTCCTGCATTGCATGTAGATTCTTTACCACTGAGCAACCTATTAATACTGAAGCACTATTTAATAAGTTCTTCTACCTGGTGGCAAAGAATTTGCCTGCAATACAGGAGACGTGGATTTGATCCCTGGGTTGGAAAGATCCCCTGGAAGAGGAAACGGACACCCATTCCAGTATTCTTGTGTGGGAAATCCCAAAGATATAAGAGCCTGGCAAGTTACCGTCGATGGGATCATAAAGAGTTGGACATGACTTAGCAACTAAACAACAAAAACAAACAATTTAACAGATTAAATGAGTTTAACCAAAAGTGATTTATTTAGGATGCTGTCATCGTACCTTTGGCATTACTGCTTACTATCTTTTAGTCATTGATCATTTAGTCATTTGAAAACATTTATTTAGGATGCTGTCTGTACCAGGCACTGTTCCAGATTTGGGGAATGCGTTCGAGAACAAAGCCAGTGAAATGCTGATGAAGCTGATGTTATTGAGGAAGACAGACATTGACATCATTTCAAAACAAGTTAATAAGAGACTGTCATAGAAAGTACTATAGGAAGGAAGTACAGGATGCCTAAGGGAGTGTCACAGAGAACTGACCTGGGCTACAGGGTGCTTGAGGAGGCAACATGATGTACATTCCCTAAGAAAGGGCATAGGCCCCATTATGTGTACAGGGAAAACTGTCTCCAGGTAGGTGCCCTTCTTCCCAGGTGGTGTTATTGGTAAAAGAACCCACCCGTCAATTCAGGAGAAGTAAGAGACAGGCTCGATCCCTGGGTCAGGAAGATCCCCTAGAGGAGGGCATGGCAACCCACTCCAGCATTCTTGTCTGAAGAGCCCCATAGACAGAGGAGCCTGGTGGGTGACAGTCCCTGGGGTTGCAGAGAGTCAGACTCCACTTAGCATGCATGCACACAGATGCTGTATATATTTTGAAATAAAGTGGAATATTTTCATGTACTACTGAGAGTTAAGATAAATACTTTCTAACAGTTTGTTTTCTCTTTTTATTTCAAAGCAACCAATTAATATGAATGTGCGTGTTTGGTCGCTTCGTGTTCAACTTTTGTAACCCTATGGAGTGCATCTCCTGTGTCTCCTGCATTGCATGTAGATTCTTTACCACTGAGCAACCTATTAATACTGAAGCACTATTTAATAAGTTCTTCTACCTGGTGGCAAAGAATTTGCCTGCAATACAGGAGACGTGGATTTGATCCCTGGGTTGGAAAGATCCCCTGGAAGAGGAAACGGACACCCATTCCAGTATTCTTGTGTGGGAAATCCCAAAGATATAAGAGCCTGGCAAGTTACCGTCGATGGGATCATAAAGAGTTGGACATGACTTAGCAACTAAACAACAAAAACAAACAATTTAACAGATTAAATGAGTTTAACCAAATTAAAATGACATTTATCTTTTCTTTTTGTGTCTTTTAAAAAAATGAATATATGCATGTCTATTTTTTATCCTGCCTTTTTGAAAGTTTATTATAAAATCATGGCAAAGTTGTACTAAGTGAAGATAGATAATTGAGGGGGTAATGTTCAGGGATTTTTTTTTTTTTTTGGTACTAAGGGGAGTGCCTAAATTACATGTTTTCTTTCCATGGCTGCACTGATCAATTTTAATTTTTTTCAAGACTGGCCTTATCTCTCTTACATTAATTCTTACTATCTTTTGGTCACTGATCTTCATTTGTTTGATATTTTCTTAATATTATGCATTCTTCCCTGGAGCTGAGGAAAGGTGGAACTCCCAGAGATAGAAAACAAAGTAATAGTTATCAAAGGGAAAGGGTGAGGAGGGACAAATTAGGAATTTGGGATTAACATATACATATTACTACATATAAGATGGATAACCAGTAATATTCTACTGTATATAGCACAGGGAATAATACTCACTATTGATAGATGATGGTAGATAGGTTACTGTGAACAGTGTTGGATTCTTAATCTCTAAAGGAGAGGAATTCACATGGGGATCAAAGAGACTTGGCTTTGGTCACTCAGAGCTTCGTGCAGTAAAAAGCTTATTAAAGAAAAAGGGATAGAGGAAGCTTCCAGCATAGACTCTGTAAGGGGGTATGGAAGAATACCAACCTATCCACCGTCATCTATCATATTTTATAAAAACCTTTAAGGGAAAGGAATCTGAAAAAGAATATATATGTATGTATATATATCTGAATCACTGATATATATATATATATATATATATGTACATCTGAATCACTGATATATGTGTGTATATATATATATATCATATATCATACACACACATATATCTGAATCACTGTGGTGTACACTTGAAACTAATATGACATTGTAGATCAACTCTACTTCAATTTTAGAAATAAGAAAGTTGGGACTGGAGAACCAAAATGATCATCATAGCTGAGTCTCTCTGAACATTATTAGTCTTTCTAAGTATACAATTTCATGAGCAGCTAATATCTTCCTCTAGCCAATAGGCTTGCACTTGGATAAAATTCAACTAATATTTGCTTAAGATCAATACTTTATTTAAAAAACGTAAGCTGTTTCTCATCTCACATAGACAGATAATGAAATTTAAGAGGCTATCTTTTTGAAATGGTAGTTTAAAAATCAAAGGTAAAGCTGTTTAGATATGACAAGATAATGCGTATAATGACTTATTCTGAAAATCACCTCTAAAATGTTACTTTTTCTTTCCTTTAGATACTTAGGCAATCAATTCCAAGTTGAAACTCAAATGAGAGTCCAGATAACTGCAGGCTTCTGCTCTGTAAACTCTGAAACAGTCTTTGACCTAAAGCAGTAAGTCCAGATTTGATCTGAAAATGGGCATCAAGAAACCAAGGAGTCTTATTTAAGACTTCTGTACCACAGCCTGGAGTGAGGTGAGATGGAATTTGATGCTACTTCTATATTATCAAGGAGAAAGAGAAAAAGCTTGGAAAACATCAGTGACTATAGAGGAGACAGGAAGCGTAAAACATTGGGAGGAATTTTTCAACCAAAACAAGCTTCCTTGCTTCTTCCTCCCTGATGAAATTCTGGTATGGTTTCCTAGAGGATATCTGCTTTATTGTCCTGACAAGCCGCCTTCAGTGCTTACCCCTCAGTGCTTTTGAGAGACTCTTACAGAAAGGTAACTTTCTCAGACTTCAGGCTTATTGGATGATGGAGAAGAAGGATAAAGGTCACCTGGACTAGGGCATCAAGATAAAAGTATCAGAAATGTAGAACTCTACTGTCTTGGCTCTGGCTGCCTATCAGGATTACATGAAGAACTCTGAAACCTGATAATGCCCTCCCAGAAATTTGACTTCAATGATAGGAGGCTAAACCAGTTACCAGCTAAGACATCACAGGCGCCATCCTTGAAAGTGCAGCATGGTGAGTAATGCCAGCCCCGGGTTTTCTCTGAATGGCCAGTGCTTATCAAGCACCTCTCTTTTTTCAAATGTATTTTATTTATTATTTGTTAATTTTTGGTTGCTGTGGGCAGACTTTCTCTAGTTGCAGCGAGTGAGGGTTACTCTGTAGTTACTGTGTCTTCTCTTGTTGCAGAGCACAGGCTCTATGGTGTGCAGGCTTCATTAGCTGAGGTTCTTGGGCTCTAGAGTGTGGGTTCAGTGGTTGCAGTACATGGGCTTTGTTTTCCTACAACATGGGAAATCTTTCCAGACCAGGGATCAAACTCATGAGCCCGGCCTTGGCAGGTAGATTCTCAACCACTGGACCACAAGAGTGGTCCAAGGACCTTTCTTTATTGAAGAAAAATTACTTAATTTTGTCACAGCCTCAAGATGCCTAGGAATGTGGCAGTACAACTATTATTTGTGCTTTAAAAGCTTGCTGCTGATAGGATGTTAAAAGAAATGTGTCCATCTTTTATGTCCATCTCTAAGCTGAGTCCAGCAAAAAGGAAGCAAGATGGACATAGTAATTGTAACCAGCTCAGAGGGGTCATAGCATTGTGAATGTGGAGAGTATAAGTATGGAAAAGATGAGACCTGGTTTATAGTCATGGTTCTGCCACGAATGAACCATCATGCTACCTTGAGAAGTTCCTTTGGCTTTTGGTACTTTCTTTTCCTTCATCAAAAGGGGCCTAGGATGGGACTTGATAATAGCAAAGACTCTTTATGGCTTTCATATTATATAATGTTTCAGGATATTGGGCTTTCCTAGTGAGTTGGATGGCAAAGAATCTGCCTGCAATGCAGGAGACACAAGTTTGATCCCTTGGTGGGGAAGATCCCTTGAAGAAGGGAATGGCTAGCAACTACAGTATTCTTGTCTGGAGAATTCCATGGACAGAGGAGCCTAGTAGACTATAGTCCGTAGGATCACAAACTCTACTGTCTTGGCTCTGGCTGCCTATCAGGATTACATGAAGAACTCTGAAACCTGATAATGCCCTCCCAGAAATTTGACTTCAATGATAGGAGGCTAAACCAGTTACCAGCTAAGACATCACAGGCGCCATCCTTGAAAGTGCAGCATGGTGAGTAATGCCAGCCCCGGGTTTTCTCTGAATGGCCAGTGCTTATCAAGCACCTCTCTTTTTTCAAATGTATTTTATTTATTATTTGTTAATTTTTGGTTGCTGTGGGCAGACTTTCTCTAGTTGCAGCGAGTGAGGGTTACTCTGTAGTTACTGTGTCTTCTCTTGTTGCAGAGCACAGGCTCTATGGTGTGCAGGCTTCATTAGCTGAGGTTCTTGGGCTCTAGAGTGTGGGTTCAGTGGTTGCAGTACATGGGCTTTGTTTTCCTACAACATGGGAAATCTTTCCAGACCAGGGATCAAACTCATGAGCCCGGCCTTGGCAGGTAGATTCTCAACCACTGGACCACAAGAGTGGTCCAAGGACCTTTCTTTATTGAAGAAAAATTACTTAATTTTGTCACAGCCTCAAGATGCCTAGGAATGTGGCAGTACAACTATTATTTGTGCTTTAAAAGCTTGCTGCTGATAGGATGTTAAAAGAAATGTGTCCATCTTTTATGTCCATCTCTAAGCTGAGTCCAGCAAAAAGGAAGCAAGATGGACATAGTAATTGTAACCAGCTCAGAGGGGTCATAGCATTGTGAATGTGGAGAGTATAAGTATGGAAAAGATGAGACCTGGTTTATAGTCATGGTTCTGCCACGAATGAACCATCATGCTACCTTGAGAAGTTCCTTTGGCTTTTGGTACTTTCTTTTCCTTCATCAAAAGGGGCCTAGGATGGGACTTGATAATAGCAAAGACTCTTTATGGCTTTCATATTATATAATGTTTCAGGATATTGGGCTTTCCTAGTGAGTTGGATGGCAAAGAATCTGCCTGCAATGCAGGAGACACAAGTTTGATCCCTTGGTGGGGAAGATCCCTTGAAGAAGGGAATGGCTAGCAACTACAGTATTCTTGTCTGGAGAATTCCATGGACAGAGGAGCCTAGTAGACTATAGTCCGTAGGATCACAAACAGTCAAAATGACTGAGCAACTAACTCTTTCAATTTTTAAGATCAGTTAGAGAATATCTGTTGATAAATATAGGGGGGATATTGGAGGAAACAAGCCCTTTTCACTAGTTTAAAGTGGTCATAGCATGTTAGAAGCAGAATCTGGTTTGTCACGCATCTAGTTAGCACCTACTCAGAGCAAAGGACTGTGTGATGGTTGGGGTTGAGTAGCCAAAAAAAAAAAAAAGATTCAGCTATGTTTCTCGCTTTTCCAGACTGGACCAGTATGGAGGAGGAGAGGAAACCACACAAAGGACTGAGACAGTGCCAACTCAGATGAACGATTTAATAGAGGGGCAAAGATCAATGGGGGAGATTAGAGGGAAACTACAGGCCATTTAACTTTGTCATGATGATTAAGAATGACTTTACAAAATCCGTGTTTGTTCTTTGAAAGTGTTGGAAGACATTTGTTTGTGGTGGGGCATTCCTCTGGGAAAGGCACTATGGCCTCCTTATTTGTCAGCTGTCTAGTGTTAGCTGGGCATCTGTATCAGCTGGGTGCGTGTTACTCTCGACTGATCATAGAATAGAAATTCTTGTTGGTATTATTTTCAAACCTCCTCCTTCCAAGAACAGCATTAGCTGTGGCCTGGCACCTGCTGTATGGATTTGTCATCATATTACCAGGAGCAAAGCCATTTGGCTGTGCCTCACTCCAGGCCTCTTTGCTGGATTCTCAAATTAGAAGTGCACAATCATGCCAATGTGTTCTGATGGCACTTGGAGGGTGTGGTGATCATCATACTGGAGTCTGCGGGAGCAGCCTCTGAACCTCATGTGGCTCCTCTGTTGTGGTGGCAGCCCCTGAACACTGGGGCTGTGAGCTCTGTCACTGTGGTGGGATAACAGTGCCAAGAAGGATTATGAACAGAATGTACCCAAAGAAGCTGGTGGCGCCTGTGAGTGCCAAGAGGACCAGATTGTACTGTAGAGGGTGTTTAGGAAGGCCATTAGGACAGCTTAAGTTATCAGAAGACTGTGATGGGAGATCAGTGACACACAGAAGTGGTAGGCTTAGGTGGTGGAAAGATAAAGAAGTAAACTTGGGTGGAAAGGCAAGGTAAAGACAGCAGAAGGAAAAACCAAAAAAAAAAAAAAGAGAGCAGAAGGTGTATTCTGTCTTTGGGGTATGTGACAAATTCAGGAACTCATTGAAATGCTACATGTTGCTTAAAAACAACTTTAGTTGGAGGCAAGAAGAAATATAGCTATGTGTGCATAGGAAGTCCCTTCTATAGCAGCTAACATGGGGTTCCAGTTCATGGCGATACCGAGGCATGACCTGTATCATATGCAAGTGATAGATGACAGTAGATAGCTTACTGTGAAACAGTGTCGAATTCTTGATCTCCACGGGAGAAGATTTCAGATTGGGATCAAAAAGACTTGGTCCTGGTCACTCAGAGCTTCATGCAGGAAAAATTTTATTAAAGAAAAAAAGAATAGAGAAAGCTTCCAGCTAAAGGAACTGGAAGGGGGATAGAAGAGTACCCTCAGAAGCTAGTCTAGGCAAGGAATTTAGTACTTTTCCAGTTGGTTATTAGCAGTGGATCAAAAGGATATTTTAAGGCTGTGAAGGTCTTACTAGACCCAGTCTCTATTCTGCAGGGTGGGGAGGGCAGTAGGGATTGTCTCGAACCAGGGCTAAGAGATGACCTGAAGCCTTGAGAAGTATAAGCACTGATTCTGATTCTCCCAACATTTGCTGTGGTGACCTCATCATACTGGAGGCCTCTTTGCTGGATTCTCAAATTAGAAGTGCACAATCATGCCAATGTGTTCTGATGGCACTTGGAGGGTGTGGTGATCATCATACTGGAGTCTGCGGGAGCAGCCTCTGAACCTCATGTGGCTCCTCTGTTGTGGTGGCAGCCCCTGAACACTGGGGCTGTGAGCTCTGTCACTGTGGTGGGATAACAGTGCCAAGAAGGATTATGAACAGAATGTACCCAAAGAAGCTGGTGGCGCCTGTGAGTGCCAAGAGGACCAGATTGTACTGTAGAGGGTGTTTAGGAAGGCCATTAGGACAGCTTAAGTTATCAGAAGACTGTGATGGGAGATCAGTGACACACAGAAGTGGTAGGCTTAGGTGGTGGAAAGATAAAGAAGTAAACTTGGGTGGAAAGGCAAGGTAAAGACAGCAGAAGGAAAAACCAAAAAAAAAAAAAAGAGAGCAGAAGGTGTATTCTGTCTTTGGGGTATGTGACAAATTCAGGAACTCATTGAAATGCTACATGTTGCTTAAAAACAACTTTAGTTGGAGGCAAGAAGAAATATAGCTATGTGTGCATAGGAAGTCCCTTCTATAGCAGCTAACATGGGGTTCCAGTTCATGGCGATACCGAGGCATGACCTGTATCATATGCAAGTGATAGATGACAGTAGATAGCTTACTGTGAAACAGTGTCGAATTCTTGATCTCCACGGGAGAAGATTTCAGATTGGGATCAAAAAGACTTGGTCCTGGTCACTCAGAGCTTCATGCAGGAAAAGTTTTATTAAAGAAAAAAAGAATAGAGAAAGCTTCCAGCTAAAGGAACTGGAAGGGGGATAGAAGAGTACCCTCAGAAGCTAGTCTAGGCAAGGAATTTAGTACTTTTCCAGTTGGTTATTAGCAGTGGATCAAAAGGATATTTTAAGGCTGTGAAGGTCTTACTAGACCCAGTCTCTATTCTGCAGGGTGGGGAGGGCAGTAGGGATTGTCTCGAACCAGGGCTAAGAGATGACCTGAAGCCTTGAGAAGTATAAGCACTGATTCTGATTCTCCCAACATTTGCCTGCCACTCTCTGGTTTATAATATCAATAAGATCCACATTCTGGCTTCTTTGGAGGACATATCATCGAGGTGTGCAAACATTCTCTTCTGATCTCGTGGCCTCAGACACTGTCAAAGGAGTGACATGCATGGAGTCGTAGCTGGCTACACCAGCAGCTGTGAGCTGCTTCTTGTGAGCAATGTACTCTTGTGTACCATGAACCTGCTCCGTAGCCCTTTCCTTGAGAAGGGGATGAATAGGCAGACTTATTAAGGAGGGCAGCAGTTTCCCAGGAGGAAGAGAAGGGAGAACAAACATTTTCTAGTCTAAAATGTTTGCCATGATAACGATCTACTCTGAAACTAGCTTTATTGTTTGATGGAGGCAAGCTGTTTTGCATTGAAACGGCTCATCTGGTCCTGAAGCCCTGAGAGCAAGCCATCAGTCTTGTCCTCTGAAGCACCACTGCAGTTTTTGAGATTATGTTATTATTATTTTTAAAAAACCTTTATTTTACTTTTAACTTTTACAGAGTTTTGTTGTTTACAGACATGCATGTTCCCAGATCAGTCACATGTATATCCCCCCTTCCCACCCCTCCCAACCACACAGCACCCCTGAAGGATCCCCTTTTCTCAAAGAGCAATGACTAGAGCTATTTTCTTCACTTACGATAGTACAGTCCTTCATGCTACTTCCTTTACGCCTCCCACCCTCTGTTCCTTCCCCACAATGTCCATATGTCCACTGTCCATGTCTGTCTTTCCGTCGCTTCTCTGTATGCCATCATCACCATCCTGCATTCAGAGCTTCATGAAGGAAAAGTTTTATTAAAGAAAAAAAGAATAGAGAAAGCTTCCAGCTAAAGGAACTGGAAGGGGGATAGAAGAGTACCCTCAGAAGCTAGTCTAGGCAAGGAATTTAGTACTTTTCCAGTTGGTTATTAGCAGTGGATCAAAAGGATATTTTAAGGCTGTGAAGGTCTTACTAGACCCAGTCTCTATTCTGCAGGGTGGGGAGGGCAGTAGGGATTGTCTCGAACCAGGGCTAAGAGATGACCTGAAGCCTTGAGAAGTATAAGCACTGATTCTGATTCTCCCAACATTTGCCTGCCACTCTCTGGTTTATAATATCAATAAGATCCACATTCTGGCTTCTTTGGAGGACATATCATCGAGGTGTGCAAACATTCTCTTCTGATCTCGTGGCCTCAGACACTGTCAAAGGAGTGACATGCATGGAGTCGTAGCTGGCTACACCAGCAGCTGTGAGCTGCTTCTTGTGAGCAATGTACTCTTGTGTACCATGAACCTGCTCCGTAGCCCTTTCCTTGAGAAGGGGATGAATAGGCAGACTTATTAAGGAGGGCAGCAGTTTCCCAGGAGGAAGAGAAGGGAGAACAAACATTTTCTAGTCTAAAATGTTTGCCATGATAACGATCTACTCTGAAACTAGCTTTATTGTTTGATGGAGGCAAGCTGTTTTGCATTGAAACGGCTCATCTGGTCCTGAAGCCCTGAGAGCAAGCCATCAGTCTTGTCCTCTGAAGCACCACTGCAGTTTTTGAGATTATGTTATTATTATTTTTAAAAAACCTTTATTTTACTTTTAACTTTTACAGAGTTTTGTTGTTTACAGACATGCATGTTCCCAGATCAGTCACATGTATATCCCCCCTTCCCACCCCTCCCAACCACACAGCACCCCTGAAGGATCCCCTTTTCTCAAAGAGCAATGACTAGAGCTATTTTCTTCACTTACGATAGTACAGTCCTTCATGCTACTTCCTTTACGCCTCCCACCCTCTGTTCCTTCCCCACAATGTCCATATGTCCACTGTCCATGTCTGTCTTTCCGTCGCTTCTCTGCGTATGCCATCATCACCATCCTGCTAGATTCCATATATATGTGTTAATATACTGTATTTGTCCTTCTCTTTCTGACTGACTTCACTTTTTATGATATGTTCTAGATCCAGCCACCTCATTAGGGCTGATTCTTCTGCATCTCTCTTTACAGCTGTGTAGTATTCCATTATATATATGTACCAGGGCTTCGGTATACATTCATTCATCTAGGGACATCTAGGTTGCTTCCATGTTCTGGCTATTGTATAGAGAGCTGCAATGAACAGTGGGGTACAGGTGTTTTTTCTGATTTGATTTCATCAGGGTTTAAGCCTAAGAGTCGGATTGCTGGGTCGTATGGTGCTTCTATTTTTAGTTTTTTAAGAACTCTCCACACTGTCTTCCATAGAGGCTGTATCAATTGACATTCCCACCAGAAATGCAGGAGTGTTCCCTTTTCTCCGCACCCTCTCCAGCGTTTATTGTCTGTCGATTTGTGGATGATGGCCATTCTGACGGGTGTGAGGTGATATCGCATTGTAGTTTTGATTTGCATTTCTCTAATTATAAGTGAAGTTGAGCATCGTTTCATGTGTTTTTGGGCCATCTGTATGCCCTCTTTGGAGAGGTGTCTGTTTAGGTCCTTTTCCCATTTTTTGATTGGGTTGTTCGTTTTTCCAGTGCTGAGTTGTCTGAGTTGCTTGTAGATTTTGGAGATTAGTTCTTTGTCTATTTCATTTGCTATGATTTTCTCCCAGCCTATAGGCTATCTGTTCAGCTTTTTTGTAATTTCTTTAGCTGTACAAAAGCTTTTAAGTTTCATGAGGTCCCACATGTTCATTTTTCTTTTGAGTTCCACTATTCGAGTAGGTGGGTCAGAGAAGATCTTGCTTTGATTGATGTCCTTGAGGGTTTTGCCTATATTCTCCTCTAAGAGTTTGATGGTTTCTGGTCTTCCATTTAGGTCTTTAATCCATTTTGAGTTGATCTTTGTGTATGGTGTCAGGGAATGTTTTTTTCATGAGCTGTCAATTCCTTTACGCCTCCCACCCTCTGTTCCTTCCCCACAATGCACCTTCCATGTCTGTCTTTCCGCTTCTCTGTATGCCATCATCACCATCCTGCTAGATTCCATATATATGTGTTAATATACTGTATTTGTCCTTCTCTTTCTGACTGACTTCACTTTTTATGATATGTTCTAGATCCAGCCACCTCATTAGGGCTGATTCTTCTGCATCTCTCTTTACAGCTGTGTAGTATTCCATTATATATATGTACCAGGGCTTCGGTATACATTCATTCATCTAGGGACATCTAGGTTGCTTCCATGTTCTGGCTATTGTATAGAGAGCTGCAATGAACAGTGGGGTACAGGTGTTTTTTCTGATTTGATTTCATCAGGGTTTAAGCCTAAGAGTCGGATTGCTGGGTCGTATGGTGCTTCTATTTTTAGTTTTTTAAGAACTCTCCACACTGTCTTCCATAGAGGCTGTATCAATTGACATTCCCACCAGAAATGCAGGAGTGTTCCCTTTTCTCCGCACCCTCTCCAGCGTTTATTGTCTGTCGATTTGTGGATGATGGCCATTCTGACGGGTGTGAGGTGATATCGCATTGTAGTTTTGATTTGCATTTCTCTAATTATAAGTGAAGTTGAGCATCGTTTCATGTGTTTTTGGGCCATCTGTATGCCCTCTTTGGAGAGGTGTCTGTTTAGGTCCTTTTCCCATTTTTTGATTGGGTTGTTCGTTTTTCCAGTGCTGAGTTGTCTGAGTTGCTTGTAGATTTTGGAGATTAGTTCTTTGTCTATTTCATTTGCTATGATTTTCTCCCAGCCTATAGGCTATCTGTTCAGCTTTTTTGTAATTTCTTTAGCTGTACAAAAGCTTTTAAGTTTCATGAGGTCCCACATGTTCATTTTTCTTTTGAGTTCCACTATTCGAGTAGGTGGGTCAGAGAAGATCTTGCTTTGATTGATGTCCTTGAGGGTTTTGCCTATATTCTCCTCTAAGAGTTTGATGGTTTCTGGTCTTCCATTTAGGTCTTTAATCCATTTTGAGTTGATCTTTGTGTATGGTGTCAGGGAATGTTCCAACTTCATTTTTTGCATGTAGCTGTCCAATTCTCCCAGCACCATTTGTTGAAGAGGCTGTCTTTGTCCCATTTCATAGTTTCGCCTCCTTTGTCAAAAATAAGGTACCCATAGGTGCGTGGCTTTATCTCTGGCTTCTCGATCTTGTTCCATTGGTCGATATTTCTGTTTTTGTGCCAGTACCATACTGTCTTGATGACTGTTGCTTTGTAGTAGAGTCTGAAGTTGGGGAGGCTGATTCCTCCAGCTCCGTTTTTCTTCCTCAGGATTGCTTTGGCTATTCGAGGTCTTTTGTGTTTCCATATGAACTGTGTGATTCTTTGGTCTAGTTCTGTGAAGAATGTCATTGGAAGTTTGATAGGGATCGCACTGAATCTATAGATGACATTTGGTAGTATGGTCATTTTCACAATATTGATTCTTTCGATCCAGGAACATGAAATATCTCTCCATCTGTTTAAGTCTTCTTTAATTTCTTTCATGAGTGTCTTGCAATTTTCTGTGTACAGTTCTTTTCTTTCTTTGGGTACATTTATTCGTAGATATTTGATTCTTTTGGTTGCAATGGTGAAGGGGATTGCCTCTTTGATTTCGTTTTCTGATTTTTCATTGTTTGTGTATAGGAATGCCAGTGATTTCTGTGTGTTGACTTTGTACCCTGAGACTTTGCTGAATTCGCTGATTAACTCTAGTAGCTTTGTAATAGAGTCTTTGGGATTTTCTATGTATAATATCATGTCATCTGCAAAAAGAGAGAGTTTGACTTCTTCCTTTCCAATCTGGATTCCTTTGATTTCTTTCTCTTGTCTTATTGCTGTTGCTAGGACTTCCAGGACTATGTTGAATAAGAGTGGTGAAAGTGGACACCCTTGTCTTGTTCCTGATGTTAGAGGAAATGCTTTCAGTTTTTCACCGTTGAGGATAATGTTCGCTGTGGGCTTCTCATAGATGGCTTTCACTACATTGAGATAGGTTCCTTCTATGCCCATTTTCTGAAGAATTTTTATCATAAATGGGTGCTGTACTTTGTCAAAGGCTTTTTCTGCATCTATTGAGATGAGCATGTGATTTTTGTCTCTCAGTTTGTTGATATGGTGCATCACATTGATTGATTTGCGGATATTGAAGAATCCCTGCATGCCTGGGATGAACCTGACTTGATCATGATGTATGAGCTTTGTGATGTGTTCTTGAATTGTTTGCTAGGATTTTGTTGAGGTTTTTGGCGTCTAGATTCATCAGTGAAATTGGCCTATAATTTTCTTTTTTTGTGTTGTCTTTGCCTGGCTTTGGTATCATGGTGATGGTGGCCTCGAAGAATGTGTTTGGAAGTGTTCCTTCCTGTGCAATTGTTTGGAAGAGTTTTAGAAGGACAGGCATTAGCTCTTCTTTAAATGTTTGGTAGAATTCGGCTGTGAAGCCATCTGGCCCTGGGCTTTTATTTTTGGGTAGATTTTTAATCACAAATTCGATTTCTGAGCTTGTGATTGGGTTGTTCAAAGTTTCTGTTTCTTCCTGGTTCAGTCTTGGGAGATTAATCTTCCCCAAGAAACTGTCCATTTCTTCCAGGTTGTCCAGTTTGTTGCCATAGAGTTGTTCATGATAGTCTCTTATATTCCTTTGGATTTCTGCATTATCCGTTGATATTTGATTCTTTTGGTTGCAATGGTGAAGGGGATTGCCTCTTTGATTTCGTTTTCTGATTTTTCATTGTTTGTGTATAGGAATGCCAGTGATTTCTGTGTGTTGACTTTGTACCCTGAGACTTTGCTGAATTCGCTGATTAACTCTAGTAGCTTTGTAATAGAGTCTTTGGGATTTTCTATGTATAATATCATGTCATCTGCAAAAAGAGAGAGTTTGACTTCTTCCTTTCCAATCTGGATTCCTATGATTTCTTTCTCCTCGTTTATTGCTGTTGCTAGTATTCCAGGACTACGTTGAATAAGAGTGGTGAAAGTGGACACCCTTGTCTTGTTCCTGATGTTAGAGGAAATGCTTTCAGTTTTTCACCGTTGAGGATAATGTTCGCTGTGGGCTTCTCATAGATGGCTTTCACTACATTGAGATAGGTTCCTTCTATGCCCATTTTCTGAAGAATTTTTATCATAAATGGGTGCTGTACTTTGTCAAAGGCTTTTTCTGCATCTATTGAGATGAGCATGTGATTTTTGTCTCTCAGTTTGTTGATATGGTGCATCACATTGATTGATTTGCGGATATTGAAGAATCCCTGCATGCCTGGGATGAACCTGACTTGATCATGATGTATGAGCTTTGTGATGTGTTCTTGAATTGTTTGCTAGGATTTTGTTGAGGTTTTTGGCGTCTAGATTCATCAGTGAAATTGGCCTATAATTTTCTTTTTTTGTGTTGTCTTTGCCTGGCTTTGGTATCATGGTGATGGTGGCCTCGAAGAATGTGTTTGGAAGTGTTCCTTCCTGTGCAATTGTTTGGAAGAGTTTTAGAAGGACAGGCATTAGCTCTTCTTTAAATGTTTGGTAGAATTCGGCTGTGAAGCCATCTGGCCCTGGGCTTTTATTTTTGGGTAGATTTTTAATCACAAATTCGATTTCTGAGCTTGTGATTGGGTTGTTCAAAGTTTCTGTTTCTTCCTGGTTCAGTCTTGGGAGATTAATCTTCCCCAAGAAACTGTCCATTTCTTCCAGGTTGTCCAGTTTGTTGCCATAGAGTTGTTCATGATAGTCTCTTATATTCCTTTGGATTTCTGCATTATCCGTTGTAATCTCTCCTTTTTCATGTTTGATTTTGTTGATCTGGTTCTTCTCTCTCTTTTTCTTGATGAGTCTGGCCAGTGGTGTGTCGATTTTATTGACCTTTTCAAAGAACCAGCTTTCTGTTTTGTTTATCTTTACTATTGTTTCTTTCGTTTCTTTTTCATTTATTTCTGCTCTGATCTTTATGATTTCCCTTCTTCTGCTGGCTTTGGGGTGTTTTTGTTCTTCTTTCTCCAGTTGTTTTAAGCGTAAGGTTCGGTTGTCTGTTTGAGATTTTCCTAGTTTCTTGAGGGATTATTGAATTGCTATAAACTTCCCTCTTAGAAATGCTTTTGCAGTATCCCAAGTGTTTTTTTTTTTTTTTTAATTTTTAAAAAGATTTATTTATTTATTTATTTATTTAGGGCAGGGGTCGGGTTGGGGAGGGAGGGGAGCAGGAGGGCCCGTTCTATTGGTCTTTCATTTCTCTATGTTCATCCGTCTTTATTCTCTGGCTCCTGTGGGCTTCCCATCGCGGTGGCGTCTGTCGTTGCAGAGTGCCGGCTCTGAGTGCACGCACTCCAGAGCTTGGGCTGGGTAACTGGACACATCAGTCCAGCGGCTCCGTGCACGTGGAATCGTCCCTGGCCAGGGGTCAAATCTGCGCCCCTTGCACTGCAAGGTGGTGTCCTTAGCCACTGGACCACCGGGGGAAGCTGTGCTGTATCCCTTCGGTTTTGCACTGTCATGTGTTCATTGTTGTTTTCTTCTAGGAATTGTTTTATTTCTCCTTTGATTTGCTTGGTAATCAGTTGGTTTTTTAGGTATGTGTTGTTTAATCTCCATGTGTTTGTGTTTTTAGCGTTTTTTTCCCTGTAGTTG
Organism: Tragulus kanchil; assembly: GCA_022376925.1. Taxonomy (NCBI): domain Eukaryota; kingdom Metazoa; phylum Chordata; class Mammalia; order Artiodactyla; family Tragulidae; genus Tragulus; species Tragulus kanchil. The sequence goes on from JAIOJX010000026.1 coordinate 287,080,643, forward strand.
ATCTCTAGTCTCACTGCATTGTGCTCCGAGAAGATGGTTGATAGAATTTCAGTTTTCTTGAATTGGCTGAGGTTTGATTTGTGGACCAAGATGTGGTCTATCCTGGAGAATGTTCCGTGAGCACTTGAGAAGAAAGTGTATTCTTCTGCTTTTGGATGGAAAGTCCTAAAGATATCAATGAGGTCCATTTCTTCTAGTGTGGCATTTAAGGCTTGTGTTTCTTTATTAATTTTCTGTTTGGATGATCTGTCCATTGGTGTGAGAAGAGTTTTAAAGTCTCCTGCTATGATTTTGTTAGTGTCGATGTCATCTTCTGTGTCTGAGAGTGTTTGTCTTATGTATTGGGGTGCTGTTGTGTTGGGTGCATAGATATTTATGATTGTTATGTCTTCTTCTTGGATCATGTAGTGTCCTGCCCTTGTCTCTTCTAATCTTTATTTTGAGGTCTATTTTGTCTGATATGAGGATTGCTCCTCCAGCTTTCTTTTTGATTTCCATTTGATGGAATATCTTTTTCCAGCCTCTCACTTTCAGTCTATGAGTGTCTCTAGGTCTGAAGTGAGTTTCCTGGAGGCAGCATATGTATGGGTCATGTTTTTGAATCCATTCAGCCAGTCTGTGTCTTTTGGTTGGGGCATTTAGTCCATTTACGTTCAAAGTAATTATTGATACGTATGATCCTATTGTCATCTTCTTAGATGTTATGATGGGTTTGTTTCATGGATCTTCTCCTTTCATACTTGTTGTCTATGTAAGACCCTTTAACACTTGTTGTAAGGCTGGTTTGGTGTGACTAAATTCTTTTAATTTTGCTTATCTGTAAAGCTTTTATTTCTGTATCAATTTTGAAGGAGACGTGGAATCGCCCTGGCCAGGGTCAAATCTGCGCCCCTTGCACTGCAAGGTGGTGTCCTTAGCCACTGGACCACCGGGGGAAGCTGTGCTGTATCCCTTCGGTTTTGCACTGTCATGTGTTCATTGTTGTTTTCTTCTAGGAATTGTTTTATTTCTCCTTTGATTTGCTTGGTAATCAGTTGGTTTTTTAGGTATGTGTTGTTTAATCTCCATGTGTTTGTGTTTTTAGCGTTTTTTTCCCTGTAGTTGATCTCTAGTCTCACTGCATTGTGCTCCGAGAAGATGGTTGATAGAATTTCAGTTTTCTTGAATTGGCTGAGGT